>CM057379.1:6957500-8426250 GCA_030015415.1 Cynopterus sphinx | reverse complement strand
ATAACTCTGTCACAGGAATAGATTCCAGAAGGAGAAGCAGAAGAGTCTTTGGAGTTGAATTCATGGACATCCTTGCTCCTTGCAGCGGCTTGAAACAAAAAGATTCATTTTCTACGCAAGCAAATTTGAAATAGTCTTTTGTCCCTTTTAACCAAAGAATTCTACAAAATATAAACTAAAAACTATATTGAGATAAGAAAATTAGATATTTTTTATCTTTAGAAAGATATACTAAGAATTTTTTTACCCTTAATTTTTTTTTCTAAAGAAACAAAATAATTATATGTACAGGTGCATTCTGCAAATAGTTACCAGTATTCCCCAAAACTGTCAAGGTCACAAATAAAAGGAAGTCAAGAAACTGTCATATTCAAATGGAGCCTGAGAAAACATGATGACTCAATGTAATGTGGTATCTTCAATGAGATCCCAGAATAGGGAAAGGGTATTACATAAAAACTAAGGAACACTTAATAATCTATGAAATTTAGTCAAGAATAATGCATCAATGCTCATTAATTTTGACTATTAACATGCTAATGTATATTATTATTAATAGGAGCAACTGGATATGAGGTATATGGAAACTCTCTGTACTATTTTCTCAATTTTTCTAAATTATTCTAATTGTTTTAAGTTTATTTTGTCATCATTAATGTTTAAAGTATATTATAAAAATACATTATTATCAAAAGCTTGGAGAGAATTTCTTGCAGAGGTGTTCAGCTCAGAGTAGTACTCATGCAATATTGATTCTAGCATCAGAAAGTTCTCACCTTGACAGTAGCCATTCCTCATGTTACCTTGTTCTGTCTGGCTTTGGCTTCAGCTTTATTATTGTTGCTGTTGGTTTCAGAACCCAGTCATGACTCTAAGGCCTGGGATGGCCTATGGATGAGTAGTTCTCAGGATCTCTCTTGCTCAGTATTGGCAACCTCCTATCTAATTCCCTGACATAATAATTGACTTTAGAAATAAGCATTCCCTGAGTTTCCTAGATGCCAAAAATAATCTGAGATTTTAAAATGCCAAGACTATGTTGATTGTGCATCTAAGAGGTATCTAAAATCACCAAATTATAGTGGATTAAATGACTGCAAAACCAATAGCATTATAGAAATATAATAAGACCCACTGTTTCCTGTCTTAGTCATCATCTATTTTTCTAAGTGTATCTTTGACGCTTTATCATTTAATTTGTTGTTTGATGGAAGAAATATTTCTATGAGTGTACATCTGTGTATACGTGTGTGTGTGCATGTGTTATACAAATGCATTATATGTGAAATATAAATATGTATGTTTATAAGCAATTAAAGTAGCCTATCCTTGCCATCTTTTAGAGGTTTCTTTTTCACCACACTTTTACCATAATTTAGAAGTAGTTCTTTATGTGATCAACATGTATATGGGGAATTTGAGCTTATGGTTATTACAAAGTCCTCAAAATGTTCAGTAATTTCATATCTTGGAGTGTTGAAAAAATGTAACTCAAAAATTCTTTTACAAATATACCCCTTAATTTAAATTAATTCAACAACCTGTGTTATGTATTAGACATTAACTTTCCATAATGTGAACTATGGAGAAGGTTCACATAGAGTAATGAAAGGCATAACTGTTTAACAACTTTAAATAAAGTTGTATACATTTTTTAAAATTCTATATAAATTAGTATAACAGAATTCCTTAAGAGAATTCTCTATGGCATTAGTTAAAAATGATGTTTAATTTAATTTTTTGTTGTCATTTTTGAAATATTTTTTTATTAAGTTTATTGGGGTGACATTGGTTAATAAAATTATATAAGTTTCAAGTGAATAATTCAATAATACATCATCTGTATTATGTGTTCACCACCTAAAGTCAAATGTAATTTAATTTTGGTACATTAATAGTTTGCACGTGTAAAATTATTAAGGAGACTATAAATCAAATAAGATGATTTATTTGAGGCATTTTAAGTTTATTGAAAAATTGAGCAGAAAGTATAGAGAACTCTCATATACAGTCTACCCTCTTCACACACACATTATTAACATTTGTTTTAGTCTAGACATTTGTTACAATTGAATTATTATTATTATTAACTAAAGTTCATACTTTACATTACAGGTCACTCTTTGTGTTGTATATTCTATAGGTTTTGACATGTGTATCCATTATTACAATATCATAAAAAATAGTTTTACTACCCTAAAATTCTGAGCTCCACATGTTCATCCCTCTCTTCCTCTCTTCCCTTGAACATCTGGCAACTGCTGATCTTTCTAATGTCTCCATAGTTTTACTTTTTTTCAGAATGTCATATAGTTTAAATCATAGAGTGTGCAGACTTTTCAGATTGACTTCTTTCACTTAACAACATACATTTAAGATTCCTCCATGTACTTTTGTGCTTGATCGCTCAATTTTATTTTATCACTGAATAATATTCTATTTCTCAAATGTAGCATAGTTTAGTACTTCAGTTTCATATACATCAGATGGTTTAACTTTGGCCCTTAGGTTGCTGAATCATTCAGTTTGTATAGTTTATTTTCTTATGTGATCTAACTCACTGATGTTTTCTTTGGCAGTGTCTAATCTGCTCTTAAGCCCATCTAATAAACATTTATTTTAATTAATTTAATTTTATGCATTTAATATTTTTCTTTTTAAGAGTCTCTATTTTTCTTCTCAATATTTTTATGATTTTATTTTAATTCTTGAACATGTTAATAAAGCAATACTTACATCTTTTCTAATAGTGCCATCTCTGTCATTTCTGCATCTGTTTCTATTTATGTATTTTTTTTTCCTAGTCATGGTCCCATTTTACTGCTTTTTTTTAAGTTCTACTGAACATGTGAACATTATCATTTGGATGTTTGAATTTTTTACTGTCTTTTAAATATTATTAAATATGTTTTGATAGTTAAATTACAGATCAGCCTGATCTTTCCAAGTATATTTTAAGTTGTTGATTATTATTTTATTTTATTTTATTTTATTTTATTTTATTTTATTTTATTTTATTTTATTTTATTTTATTTTATTTTATTTTATTTTTATTTTGGGAGGACCTAGAGTAATCATTATTTTAGAACTATTTAGCCCTAGTACTAAAATATAACTATTCTGGTGTCTTTCATGAGTACCTTAGGTAGTCCTGAGGTCTCTCTACTCTGTCTGGTTATAAATAAAATATATTTCAGTGGCTTGTGAGTTTGGGAAATGGCTCAGCTTACAATTCCTTGGGAATTGTTCTTTGCCTACTCAGATGTATATAAATATTTGTGCTCGCTTCAGATGGTATCCTAGTAGGTTAGCACAACATGGACCACTTTTTGTTTTCTTAGTACCTCAGTTTGACATTTTTCTTTTAGGTGTGTAAAGTTTCATCTGTGTATATTTGTGCCAACCTATCAAAGGCTTTTTTAAAATTTATTTTTCATTGTTTGGGTGTATTTTTCCTATGATTCAAATTGTCGTGTGTGTGTGTGTGTGTGTGTGTGTGTGCGCACACACACGCACACGTTTAATGGAGCATGCTTTAGGCACAAGTTTAAGAATCTATATCCTGAAGATATTCTGCCTTTTTTATTACTTTTTACTTTTTTAAAATTCATAGGGTTTTATGTTTTATATTTTAGTGTGTGATTGATTTGGAGTTATTTTTTATAATTTGTGAGTCATTGGTTAATATTCATTTTTTATGCCTACGGTTGTTCGATTCCTTCAGTATTTGTAGAAAGTCTCTCTTCCTCCCATTCAATTATTTTTGTGTCTCTGTGAAAAATCAGTTGGGTATATTGGTATAATAATTCTGTCAAACATGTTACTAAAAACAACACAGTTAATTTTCAGGAAATATGCAGATAAATTTACTTCTATTTGTATTTTAGTACATCTGTCATCTGTTTCATTTCACATTTATTAACATTGGCTAGCACAGTACCTGGCTAGTAGTAAATACTGAGTAAATAAGTACTGAAGGAATAAATACTTATATTAAACAGTGACACCTAGTCACATGGTTACCTTCTAAAATCAATTATTCATTGTATTAAGTAAATAAATGTTCTTTTTGTCATCTTTTCTGATCATTTGACATTCATTTAATTTGTGATTAATATCTAAGATTAAGTAAAGGAATAATGGATATTTAGATTATGTTTTCTAGCTTGAACTACAATGTAAGCATCTTGAAAGTGCCAGGTTGGGTTCTTCTTCCTACTTTTTTCCATCCATATCTCTTAAGGCTATATATTAGGCTTAATCAGACCAGTTTTAGAGCTTCACTCCTCTACCTTAAAAAAAATTTTTCATTTTCCTTGCTATTTCCATCATGACAGCCAATCTTACTATTGGACTTTTAAGGCTCTTCAAATTCTAGCCTCCATGCACTCTAACGCCTTCTCTTGTACTAACCCACCATTTAGGCTAATGCTACATAAATTGTTCTTCAGATCAATCATATGTTGTTCCAAGTCCTAGGTCTCACTAGCTTCTGATAAAAAAAAATATAGTACTAATTTCTCTTTTTGTTAAAATTTTTTGGAAGTTTTACTACTCCAATTTTTATAAATTAGCAGTCTTCTTCCTCAAATTATTCCCACAGAAACTCAAGCATTTTCTAGGGGTCTGTTTCAGAAATACTTTGAGACAGTACTGTTTCTCCTGTTCCGGCCTACTTATCTTACCAAAATATCCACATTTGTAGTGCTGCTGCAATTCCCAAGACCCATTTTTATTGGACATAGCTTTTCTCAGCATCCAACTTCCAGTGTCATCTCTTGCACCACTAAGGTATATGACTTCCTCAAAGAAATATGGCCCTTTCACCTCTGGTCAAGTCATCCTTCCTGTAAAAATATTTACAATACATCTGTAACCAAGCAGTACTTCTAACAATATTTCATTAAAACATTATAGATTAAAAGTGGGGAGTATACTATTAAAAGGTAGTTTACATATTACTTCTCTAGCCAATCTTGGACTAAGATTTTTATGCAGTTAATATTGTACCTTGTTTTCACCTACACTTCCCTGGACAGCCTCCTCATCTTCCCACAGCAGGTTAAGTCTAGTCTAACTCTTCTTGGACTCAGATGAAGAGTGATTTGGAGGGGGAAGGATTGTAACCGTAAAAATACATATTTTTTAAATTATTTGTAAGGGAAATACAGCTTATACTTTTATGTTTAATTACAGTATTAAGATGTATAAAGTTAGTGAATTCAGAGGAACATATTTTATATGCCATTTAGTTAGATATTGAAAGAAACAGGCTAGAAAAGAGCAAATAACTGTAAAGTTTTAGATTGATTGTTTCATTTTGTTTTGCTTTTTGTTCTTCCCTTACAAAAGCAGGGTTTACATGAGAGCACAGTTGGAGGTAACTGAGGAAAGCAGAAAGTCTGGCAAAGACTAACATGACAGTCACCAAATCTTGTCTCAGTTACAACAAATCCCCAGGAAGGTCTCATGTATTAAAAAAAAAAAAAACATGAAAATGAAACAAATAATTGCTTGAAGCAAAGTGAATTTGCAGAGTTCCATCTTGATGAAAGCTTTTAGTAGGTGTTTGAGAGTTGTTTGACTCGGACACAAAAGGGAATCTTAAGCAAAGGGGTGTGGGTGGCCAATTAGTGGTGTTTACCCATCCCTTTGCTACCCTCATGTAGATCCCGCTTACTTGTTCTTCATTTCTCACTCCAGAATCAAGTTTCCCTGAAAGACTGAACACAAAACTGATCAATTCTTTGAAAGGTCAAACCCATTTCTACCCATGATAACAATTTTTTTTTTTTGACCCCAAGAAGACTACCTAAATATATTCTGATTTTGGTACATTTTCTTCTAAAGTACAGTTTTCTGTTGTTTCATTACTAGTCGATTTGTCAGTCTTGCAGAGTTAGTATCTACTTTAAATTTCTGCTCTAGAACCCTGGAATGAACAACAACATTAGAATCAGAGACTTTGGTTCAAATCTGATACTACATTTAATGATAAATTAATATAAACTTTCCTCAACTTATTCAATTATTTGATTTATAAAATTGAATTTTAAATGAACTGAAAATGGTTTCATATCCATGAAACTGTAGATGTCTTGAATAATAAAGATTCAATTATTTTTTTGTCAATCTCCTACTATATTAGTCTCAAACCGAAATATCAGTCCTTTCAAAGCTTTGTAGTTTAGCATTTTAAGTTTAAATTTTCTTCCAAAAAATATATATTTTATCCTATGTAGAGTTATCAAATAAGGTACTTCTTTCTACATTAAAATATAGCAAGCTACCTAATTATGACTACTGTTTTTCATATTTCAGAATGCATTTAAGTCTATTTTATATCAGTAAATATCATCACTAATTCTGACATTGTAAAAACTGGTAAGTTATACATCTTTTGCAATAGCAGTTACTAGTCATAACTTTTGTTTTGAGATCAGTACATTTACTTGCCACTTTCTCAATGGCCTTTTAGACTTTGACTGAAATTTCAGGCCTAACAAATCATTTAAAACTTAAATTCTGAATTTATGCTTTGTATACATTTTAAATTATACAGAAAAATGCTGTATAAATTATTAAATTATTATCACTGTGATTTTAGAGGTAAAGAGCTCCTCCTATTCTCTTTTACATATTCCTATAATTCACAATATGTTTAATGGTTGAAGTTTATCTGCAGTGAGATGTAGGCTTTGATCATCTTCAAATTTTTAAAATCCTTTTACTCTTTCTTTCTAAACAAAACTTTTAGAATTATGTCTTGGCCTTGCAGACTAGACAGCTTTCTCATAATAAATATTCTTGAAATGACTATGAAGCTATGAATATGATCTTATCAAAAGCAGTAAAATAACTGAACTAGAGCTTAAATATGAATACAGGGTGAATAAATTGTTCTACCTAATTGAAAACAATCACTTACTAATGTGTCAAGGGTGTAGAATTTAACAAAAATTATGTGGATGAGAAGGACTGACTTGAAATCATTGACTTATTGACTGTTAGCGGAAACACCTGTTTATAGACAATTGAGAACTTCTTCTCTGGACCATATAAGAAACTAAAAATAAAAAATGTGTGAAAAGAAACTTCCCAGCTTTGCTCAACCCCATACTCTTTCTTCTGCATGGGAAGAGTGATATCTGATCAGATTTGGGGAGGTCTTGAGCATGTTTTCAAGATGAACTCTTGCAGATGTGGTAAGAAGAGCAAAAATTTCAAGGTTGTCCAGTTTGATAGTCATGTGGTTGATATGTCTGTCTAATTTAGAGGTGAAATACTAGCACCTCCAATTGCATATGGATATTTTCTTGAATCAGCTTTATCGAAATAAAATGGAAATTTTATCTCTATATGTCTCTGTTATTTAATTTCTCAACTAATTTCACAGCAATGTAGATATCACCAAGTTCTTAATAATTTGCCTAAATAAAAAATTATTTTTTTAAAATTGTCAACATGTTTAGCAAAAATGTTATCTTACTCAAGTTTCCATCTCTATTCAGTGTGTCTTTTATGATTTGTTTAAAATCGGTGTAAAATATATAAAATAAATACATAAGTATAGATTTTTATAAAGTGTTATGTAACATGTAGAATATCAACATTCTCCAGGAATTGTCACTCCTGTCTACACCTTGGTCCTGGCTCTAGACATGCAATCATTGTCATATGAATTCCTTGGTTGGAATTGTACGAAATCATTAAATTATATCCTTCTTTTCAAAGTTAAAAACCTTTAAGCAATAGACACAGAAGTAAGTCAGATGGAAATCAAAATGTTAGCCCTATTAATCCAATAGCACATCAGAGACTGTAACTTTACCTACATAGAGAAATAGACTCACCTACACTTTATCTGTGAACTACATGAATTATAGGTCATTAGATACAGAGAATAGCATTTCCTATGGAATTTCCATTGGCTCTGCAATAGAACAGATTCAGTTATTTTTTTTCCAAATTAGATTAAATCACTCATCAGATAAGGTAGTTTTCCCTCATTCCACCTAAAAAAGAATATGAGGGGTATGAAGAGAAGCCAAGAGTATGTTTGTAGTAAATGGCATTCATATTTCCAGGAATTTAGGAAAATGAAGGTTATTGACCAACTTATAAATAAATTCCTGTTTTATTTTTAATGCCAGTGCTTTGAGACTGTTACTCAGTCACCTGAGTAGTTCACCTAATCATAATAAACTCCTGGTCAGAACTTGGCTTGCCTCCAAAAATCTAACACCTAGTATTCTCACCCAATTTACAGATTCATAATCTCTCTATAGCAACTCTGATCACCTTGGTCTTATCTAGATTTTATTTTATTTTATTAATTTCTTGACTATGTAGATCTACAGAATCTTTTGCTCCACATTGGATTGTAGTTCCTAAAGGTGAACTCTAGGCCTCTTAACTGCTATAACTCTACTTCTCTAATTTTTATTAATTTTCCTCGATGCTATTTGACTTTTGATCTGTCTCTTGTGTACCCAAGTCCCATCATAATATGTATCGTATGTGTGTGAGTGTAGGGGTATGTGTGCGTGTATATGTACATGTGTGTACTTGTGTTTTCTAATTCTGTATTTTTCTCAAGTTCTTATTCTACTTTTCTTGATGCTTTATTTTCTTTAGTCTACCTTTTTGAATTTTACTCTTTATTCACATTGTAGCTGAAGAGATATCAGGATAATAAAAACTATGTATGAATTTTTAAATTATAAGAACCTATATTTGTATGCTACCTCCACAGACTTCAAAGATGTGTGATCTTGAATAAGCTACATATCTTAACTGTCAATATGTTTATTTGAAAAAGTTCTCACAAAATCATAATTATTAAATAAATTATTATAAAATTTTTAGCAAACTGTCAGATTCAAAATGCCTATGATGTTAAATTCTTATAATTTTCCATGAATTTATGTCATTTAAATTTTTTCTTCTATAAAAATAGAATATAATAGCTAAGGTTTTATGAATTAATGGTACCTAATCTACTTCATTTACCTAATCTACTTCATTTTTGTCCTGCATCATTTCATTTCATTTCATTTAAATTTATTTTTATTCACTCACTTATTCATTCATTCATTTCAATTTTGGCTTGGTTACTTCTTATATTACTTAACATTTTATATATTCATGCCTTATTTTCCTACAGTCTCATTTCCTGTATCCTCTAGTGTGAAATCCTTATTTACTAAGTTCAGTGGATTTTATTTATATCAAAGAAATTTATTTAGATTATTTAATTAAATTGTTACAAAAAATAAATAGATGGAAAACTGAATAAATTATATTGTAGTATTCTGACTAATTTTTTAGGATATTTTAGGCAAATTACTTTTTTACATATTTATTAGGCCCTGGCATGAACACTAAAAATATGGTGTTAACAGAAAAGGTTGTAATTATGTACTTTTCTCTATGTTTGAGTACAATTACCTTAAATGTAAGAAAATAATTATGATAAGGTGAATTAAATGATTTAAAAATTAGAAACGATTAATTAGTCCCTAAGTAGTCAAAAGATAATACCAGAAGATTATTGCGAAGCATAAATTTAGGAAGGAGACATGCTAAACTTTCAAGTAAGATATCTAATTATGAAAATCCTATTGTAACTTGAATTATGATTAACCTATTATATATGATTATAAGATTATATGGGTAAATATTTCTGAGATCTTAAATTTTTGTTTAAATGTCATATTCTCACAAGACATAAAACAGAGTATTAGTTCAAATGGAAAAATGAATATTTTTTCTTATTCTGTTTGTTTCACACAAATTCAGTCTCATAAAGGAACCATCATCACACACAACATAATTTGGAGCCAGGAAGGTTAAATTGGCAATCTTCATTTATCATATAAGTAGAAACCATTTGATGAGGACTGAACAATTTGCATAATGGTAATACTTGCTAACATTTTTAAGTCTATGATGCAGGCTTTCTTCTAGGCACTTCATAGACAACTCATTAATCCTCACAAAGATTCCCTGGCCTTGCTATTCCCATTGACAAAATTTTTAAAAATGGGGGCACTTAACATGGCCTCTGTATAGAGAAATTAGAATATATAGTTACCAGATTTATACAGCTCACAGTACAATGGAAGCAAAAATGAACCTATGATTATAACTCAGAGCAATACATCTGATTTACACTATTCAAGGTTCTCTCTCAAACCAGAAGATGAGACAAAAAGGCTCTGCTGGCACCAACACATCTGATGAAGAAGGTTAAACCCAACATGTTAAAAACTTGGTAAGCTGTTTTCAGTTGCCCTGAGCTCTAGCAATATATCATCCAAACATCTTACAGATTTACTTCCTGTTCTGCAACATTCACATCCATTTTGTATTTTATTGCTGAGATATTTTTCACACACACACACACACACACACACACACACACACACACACTGGTTTCTTTTTTTCCTGCTGTACTTTCATGTAATCAACACTGACATGAATTTTTTAAATCACTTGAAGTCAGGACTTGGGAAATTTGTTCAGACTACAAATGAAAATGAATTAATCATGTATTTGTCTTGAAAGAATTTCATGAAAAATTTCAATAATTTAGAATTTAAATCTTTGCCTACAGAAAATCAAAAACCACAATATTTTTATCATTGATAGTTCTTATCTCCTCTCTGTGGTTTTTCTCACAGAGAGAAGGAAAAAAGATGAGGGGAAAGGGACTGGTTTTGTCAGTCTCTGAAATACAATGAGGCTAAAGGCTGAAAGGACTTTTAGGTGTCTCTACGGGTTCCCACTTTTTGTCCAGAGGCAGACACAAATAGCTTCAAAATTTTGGTTGACAGGTAAGTACATTTAATATTAGCACTTTTAAATGAGCTAAATAAAATGCTTCTACTTCTACTCAACTCTTTTCATATATTTTCTTAGCCTTTATCAATTTAGCAGGAATTGAGTAACTTTGAACTTTAAATTTACAAGCAATGCCAAGCTGTCATTGGTGCTTCAAAAACCAGTTAAAGTTAGTACTTTGATGAATTTCTTTCTCTGTTATCTTTGCCCTAGGCAAGAGTCTTTTACCACCTGTTTGAGAGAATTAAGTGAAGCTATTAGTTTCAAAGTTAACAGCTATCTAAGTGCATTAGTATTTCAAAAACAGTGTCAAATATCTCTTAAAAACACTTTTCCTTTCATTTTTATTTTGTTTGTGTGTTTTCCCTAAAGTGATGTGAAATGATTATAAAGATTTAAGGACATAAGTGTACGTTTTCATGAAAGTGCCCCAGAATCTCTCCTAAGTAAAATTACCATTATCTTTGATTCCTAAGTAAGGTCTGTATTCACTATAAATAGTACAATAAAAGTTTTAGAAAGAATTTTTTCTCTTTGCTGTAAATATTTATACAGAAATGCAAAAAGCATTGAGGAAGCAATCATACACTTGAAGTATTTTAGTAGATAAATTAAAACTCTTTTACTCACAACACACAGTGAAATAAATACAAGAAAATTTATTTTATCATTTTAAGTGAACTAAAGCAATAGAGCATGTAAAATCCTTCCATAGTTAATAAATAATATTAACTATTACATATAATATACTATTTTGTTTGAGTACAGATTATATATATATGTATATATGTGTAAAACAGATTGTACATATATACATATCCATACTTAATCTGTTTTAATTCAGTTAGTGGGGGAAAAGACTGAAATTAAACAGCTCATTAGGAGATATGTTCATGAAAAGATTGCATAACTTTGACCCTAAATAAAGGCGTTGTGATTATATTAATGGAAATGGGTCTTTTCATGTATAAGAAAAAAATCCTACCCACAGCTAGTATTTTATTATGCTTGTCTATATGTTTTGAGCAATTACTGTTTATTTTTAGCCTATCTTCTATAGCTGTTTTTGTCTTCCTGCCAAGACTCTCTCCTTTCTATTGGGAAATCTGCTCTTCTACTTTTAGGGAGCTATTTATTCCTCATTACCCATTTTACTTATGGTATTAAAAAAAAAACTGTTATCTTCATGCATGATTCTGACCTCTCTGGAAAGAGTGGTGGGTCTAAGAGTAAGCATACATACCAAGTCAGTCTATCAACGTCCTTTTTTGGAATTTTTGACATAAAGAAAGCTATTCTCCAGAAGATAACGGTAGAAATAGGCAAACCCCAAGTTTCTGCTGACTAATTTCTCTCACTTTGGAGAAAGCAGCTTTATTATCATCATAGTCAGTGTAGCAAGAATCCTCATAGAAAGAAAAACTTGATCATAACCCCCCCAGGACAGTTCTCCTGAGGTATAAAAACATTGTATGTATTTATGAGTATGTGTTTTGTCACGTTGAATAAACCCTGTAAATCTGAACACGCAGTGACTAATTTGTTGTGCCCTTTCTATAGTGGAAGCTCCTGGTGAGTGATTCTCAAATTTTCTGGGCTGACCAGGTCTCCCCATGTCTCATGAAGGACCTTACTAACCAGTCAAGGGTCTTTAAATCACATCCAAATCCTCTACCCTTTAGTTCCTCAAGAAAAAGAGAATCTAGAGATTCTGTACAAAGCTTCATTTCTGTACCTAATTCTTAAAACTAGGTAAACTATTTGCTTACCTATCCTAATATTTTTGTGGAACTGGTCAATTTGCATGCAAAACAACAACTTCTATTACAGGGAATAAAACCAATATCAAAGAGAGAAAAAGATGAGTGATGGAGTGAGTCATGACTAAGCTCATGGCATTTACAGCGTCTGCAGGTAGCTGTTTAGTCTCTATCTTTCCTGCACTTGAGTGCCCTAGTTTTTTTTTTTCTGATGAATAGCACTAGCAACTTCCCAGTTAATTTTCTTTTATGCTTAGTTTGAGTTGTGTATCTTTAAAAACCAAAAGAGCCCTGATTGATAGAGAAACTATCAATAGAACTGGGACATTGCAAGTGATAGACTTTAGACTGTGAAAATAGGACATTAAAGTAAGTTTCCAAGGTATCTGACATTTAGGATTGGTACAAAGGCATGAATGAACAACACCCTCATACATTTGTCCTCATTTTGTGCTGCTGTTTTTCTACAGTAAAACATAGTGGTCCCCAATATTTTACCTTTACTTTTCCATAAGTTCAAAATATATACACATTAGCTGCTTTTTGTAACATACCAGGTGATACACATTTATAAAGTTTTCAAATGTATAGCAATAACAGCATGAACAAAACACATCTTTTTTTTGGATGGTAGATTTTTAAGTCTGGGAAGATTTCCAGGTGCATTTCAAGAAAGTTAGTTTCTCAATGTTGCTGGTAAAGATTCTTTCCCCTTGAATTAATGCCATTCACTACTGTAGATTTAATACCCAGTTTATGATAACAAATAGTCACATAGAAAGTAACCTTTCAAGTCAGAAACATTAGTAAATTTAAGCTAATAAATTGATCTTGTACCAAAAGAGTTTCTAATCACATGCTATTTTCAGCTAAGGATCAGCATTAATAGAAAACTACTTCAAACACAGCTGTCATCAAACACTGCATGGAATAAAGAATCCCAGAGATGTTATAACATAGATATTATTTTATAGACAAAAAAGCAAATGAGTTAATTGATCTGTTCAACTTTACCAGTGAAATTCATGAACGTGTTTCAAATTTCCTAATTTAATTGTGTAGTTCTTGACATTACCACATTTTAAAAATATATTTTTAGATTCATACATATGCATAAGTATATATATATATATATATATATATATATATATATATATATATACTTTCAGAATGTATATATGGGTATATATGTGTATATGTGTGTGTGTGTGTGTGTGTGTGTCTGTATGTGTTTGTATATACATATATGGACCTGGACATTTATGTATGTATGTATGTATGTATGTATGTATGTATGTATACACACACACACACACACACACACACACACACAACATAAAGCATAAATGAGTGTCTTTGAAAATTGCCAGATAGGCACCACTGTTGAAATAAAGCTGGAGAAACAGAGTAATGAAAGGAAGAGAAGCCAGGACAGATTGTCTGGAACCACAGCCAAAAAAATTGTCCAATCAAGGTGGCACTGCACCATTGAGCACTGGAAGAAACTGCTGGAACTATCGCTAGAAACACAGGATAATGTTTTGCTAGAAATAAATCATCAACAAAGTTTTGCTTCTTTGTGTCTGTCTCTCAAATTAGATTAAACATCCCCAATGGGATCATTCAATTGGTCAAGCCCAGGTAAATGACTGTGCTGTAATGCTATACCAGCCTGGTTCATAAAAAGCAGATGTGTAGCATCTACAGATTCCATAAATAAAAAATCAGACAATGGTATTGTTCCTAAATGCAGAAAGCAGATACAGTATAAACTCAGATTAAATTTACCTCAAAGATCCACTTTGAGAATACCTCCTGACTATTTCACATACACATACCCACTTCTTATATTTATGTTTCTCAAAAAATTGCCCTGCTTATCATAATTCAACTATTCCTTATAAAATTAAAAACACACAGTTTCACTTGGAGACAACCCAAATCTCATTGGTGACCGCATTCACTTTCATATCTAAAATCTTGGTTTGTTGTTCTTTTTCCTTGAATTTCTCTGATCCTGTCTTTGTGTTCTATCATCTCTGAGCTCAATGGTAAAGCTTACTAATTTATCTGTATATAGTACATGCAACCTCAGCTAGGCCGAGGCCTGTAAGCAGTGTCTATGTCTTTGCTCCTACATGATTCACCTTGCAAACATTTTGCCTCTTGTAAGAAACATAGTTGTTTGGCTTCTGCTACTTAACTGTGGTTTGATTACTTTGTGTTCTCACTGCCATTTCTGAAGATTCTAATCATCTGTAGTTCCTTTTCAGCATACGATTGAATGAACTCCATTTTGCAGCAGCAATTTCCTTTTTTTGGATAGGCAGAATCGTTCACCAAATCTTTACCATAGCCCATATTTTTTTTCCCTTGGTTTAGGTGAATTAGGAGCTTAAATTTGCCAGGTGGCAATGTGAATTCTCAATTTAATAAAACCACTGTTGTTCACCAGGTAGAATTTATTTTTTTTCCTTTTGGGGTAAAATCTCTAATTAAGAGGATCTCAAAAGATTGAGAAAAAAAAAAACATTTTCAAGTGGAACAATAAATGTAACAATAAGAAATATTGTTCATTGATTTCAAGCATATACTGCACCCTATGGGATGGCATCGCCGTCTCATGAATTTTAATTATCTAGCTATGTCTGCTTCTGAATCTTTTGGAGCTACCTCAATATTTGGCATAAAGGGAATTACTTCTATTTAATGAGATATCATTAAAAGATCAGTGGGTAATGCCATGAGTATCAACTTTTCCTTATTATTTTGTTAGAAAGTAAGTTTCTTGGCTAGCAGCAAGATTGTGTGGTATGTTCTGAGGAAATAACACATATGTGTGAAAATAAGAATAATAGAAATACAAGAGCTGTCTCACGTAGACACTTGGTGCTAGCCATAATTTCTTCAGCCCAGCGATCTGTTGCCAACAAATGACTAGGTCCTCGTTGGTCTAACCTTAAATGTGAACGACAAGTTTTTATCAGAGGTCATGCATGTTTGCAAATAATATAATATCTGCAGTTTTAAATAAAGTTAAAACTAAAAATTAGTATGAAGATGAAGAAAATCTTCATTGGAGATTATGACTACAGATTAAATGCATTAAACACACAGTTTTTTCTTTATTTCAAAAATACAGCAATACTCTTATGAGAAGAGAGGTTAGCCTTTATCCTACCATCAATCACAGTGGATTCCTAAGACTTCTAATGGTTACATTTAGAAATACGAGGAAATTGATAATGAGATTTTCAGAAGAATATAGGATAATGTAACTTCCACTGAGTGGAAAGGGTTTTAGTGTTTCCAATTATGGTTATTTCCTAAAGACAATTTATTTCCTGCCAACTACTTTTAGGAGATAAGAATATTTTATAATTAATTCCCAGTTTTTTTTTTTGGGGGGGGGGTTTGTGTGTGTGCTTCTAGTAATAGATTTCTGTACTCTAATGGGTTAAGAATTGTATTACTAAACAAATGTAATCCACAGTTTCTATTTGTCAAAGCCTTCTCTTTGGAAACATATGTGGAAGTTATGTAAATTACATTAAGAGAATAATTATTGCTTGAAAATTTTATGTCTTTGACTCTGTGTTAGTTGTTCTGGTAGGAAATTAATTCCTGTTTATATCAATTAGCACCTGGTAAAATTGGTTTTGTTATACTTCACACCTACCCAGGATGTTAGGTGGGGACACATTGTACTATTTTTCTGTCAAGGTGATATCACCAAGGGTTGATTCAATCTGTTCAGTAGTTGAGCTGGATTTTTTCTCTTGTTGCTACCATTACTTCAGTGATTCATGAGTTTTAAAGCTTTAAACTCTTCCAACAATGCGAGGCCACTAGCTAGGCCTTTATATTGGGATGGTATCTTAGGCTTAAGACTCAGATGAAGACTATTTCTACCTCTCTCTCTAAATCAGTGGACCTTTACCCAGTTCTTATAAATAAGAAATTTTATTGCACCTTTTCCAGGGCTTAAGGCTTTCATTTAGTATGTAAGAATACTTCAAGCAGGGGGAACAGGGTTTCCTGACTATTCTGCCATAGCAACCCATCACCACCTGTTTGTTTGTCTCATTCACCAACTCATTGCTTTCAATCTCTCTTATGAGCATCTTATGGAGACCTGGTTAAAAGAGCTCACAAGCAATTGCAATGTCTCCTTGTGTCTAGACTCTCAGTTATTCTAAATTGATATGTTTTGGATTGGGTTGAGTAGTGGCAACTGAAAATACAAGTCAACATCCTAATTCCCAGAGCCTATGAATGTTACATTTTTTGGAAAATGAATCTCAGCAGATATAAGTAAGTTAAGAGTATTAAAATAAAGAAATCATCCTTGATGATCTGACTGAGTCCTAAATATAGTGACAGATATCCTGACAGAAGAAAAGCAGAAGTTTGAAAGAGACAGAGAGGAGAAGACATGACACATGGAGGAAACAGAGACTGAAGACAGGGGCAGAGATTGGAGAAATGCCACTAACAAGCCAAGAAATGCCAAATATTGTTGGTACACACCAGAAGCTAAGACACAGGTGTGGAAGAGTTATCTCCTCATAGTCTCCATTAAGAACCAAGCCTACTGACACATTTTAGACTTCTGGCCTCCAGAATTGTGAGAATAAATTTTTATCATTTTAGGGCATCGGTTTTTGGTAATTGTTACAAAATCCTTAGAAAATTTGCCTGTAATTGGCATTGAGAAATTCACAAATATGTCAGCTGAATGCTTCCATGCCACAGTGGTGGACATCTCTTTCTCTATACTCTGCTAAAAGGATCTTGTTTCTGCTCAGAGGGGCTTGTCACTCTTGTAATTCTGTTTACTTGGAACATCTGTTTCTTTAATAAATTAAAGAAAAATTATGATGTCATAGCTTATATGCAATTTCCATTTTGAATGATAGTGTCTTTTCTTGCTGCTTCTTATATCTAAGAGCCATTCTTTTTAATGAAATTCCCATGCGTAATCTCTAAAATATCTTTGAATCAAAAAGATTACCCATGATAGATTGTAGGCCTGAATGGAAATTAATAAATATAACAATTTTTAATTTTTCCTTATACACTGTAAATGCAAAAATTCCAAATATATCAATATTAAAGAGGGGGAAATAAAAGACAATCTGTGTTCCCACAGGAAATAATGGTGTTTATAAGCAAGTATTTGCCTTAAATATGAAAGTGTTCTTCTCTGTTACACTAGAAACCATAAATTTATTACTTCATACTCTATAGTATGCTGCCTCTCATGAAATTAAGATTTCTTATAACAGGTAACAATCTAAATATACAATAAAACAAAGTAGTTTAAGTTAGCAGTAAGAACTTGACCAATGGGATTTCATTCCCAGTATCCACACTCTGTAACTGACAAAACCCAGTAAGCTTTGGGTTGCATAAACAGCCTTAGAGGTATGAAGACTGGAGAGCCTTGGGAGCCACACTGCCAGCTACTTAAGGAGCCTTTTGCAAAATCAAAGCTTCAAACTCATAGAAGAGCCTGTGGCAATGACTCCTATAGCACCATGCTAAGAATGGATTTTACTTCCTCTTGATAAAAATAGAAAAGAAGTGAACTAATTTCACATTTTACACAGATACCTTTAACATTTTAAAATGATAAGTGAACATTGCAAAACCAAGCAGATAGAGTTATAAACTGTTTATCACTTGTTTAGAAGTATCTTAATCTTGTGGCTAACAAAGTAATTTATATTTGTACATGATCTTTTATCACATCGATATAGTTATATGAAAAATCAATGGATATATCACAGATTGCCTACAGATGCATTCATTTTGTTTCAAAATAGGTTCAGTTTGTCTCCTAATTTTCAGTATCAATTTAAAAAATTACATAATTCCAATGAGAAAGAAATGAAAACTTTATGATTTGAACTTAATATGTACTTGTTAACTCCAAAATAGGGTACCAAGTTAAATTAATTTGTGATCAAAATAAATATTTGGATATCCATATTCACTTGAGAACAACAAATGGCAAACTTATTATTAAAAAATCTTTAAATACTCCAATAAAAGAAATTATTACAACAAAATTTGTGAAAAAGCACAAATAGATTTTATATACCCAGAAAATTTCTTTTTGGAACTTATGCAACCCAACAACAACAACAAAACAATTTAATTAAAAAATCAGCAGAGAATATGAACAGATACTTCTCCCAAGAACACATACAAAAAATAAAAATACATACATATATATTCTATATATATACATATATATATACACAAACACATATATATATGAAAAGTATATATATATACATATATACATACATATATATATATATATATATATATGAAAAGATGCTCAACTTCACTAGCTATTAGGAAATGCAAATCAAAACCACAATGAGATACCACCGCACACCTGTTAAAATGGCTTTTATCAACAGAACAAATAATAATAAGTGCTCGAGAGGTTGTGGGCAAAAAGGAACCCTTATATACTGCTGGTAGGAACATAAATTGGTACAGCCACTGTGTTAAACAGTATGAAGGTTCCTCAAAAAGTTAACAATAAAATTGTCATATGACCCAGCAATCCCTCTTCTGGGTATGTACTCCAAATTTTTGAAAACATTTCTCTCTAAAGATATATGCACCTCACCGTAGTATTATTCAGGGTGGCCAAGACATGGAAACAACCAAAGTATCCTTTGATAGATGATTGGATAAAGAAGAGCTGGTACATGCATACAATGTAATATTAGCTCAGCCATTAGAAAAAATGAAATACTCCAATGACAATTTGTTACAACATAGATGGATCTTGAGATTATCATGCTAAGTGAAATAAGTCAAGACAGAAAAACTTTAGAACCATATGATTTCACTCATATGTGGGATATAAAACCGAACACAACAAACATAAAACAAATAAATAAAGAAAAACTCATAGATGATGAAAACAGTTTGGAGGTTACCAGAGAGAAAGGGGGGAAGTAGGGAAGTAGATAAGGATAAAGGAGGTGAAATATGGTGATGAAAGGAGATTTGACTGGACAGTGGACACACAATGCAATATTCATATAACATATTACCTAATTGTACACTTAAAACCAATATAATTATATTAACCAATGTCACATCAATAAATTTAATTTAAAAAAGATACAAAAAATTTGCTTTTATTTGTAAGTTAAATAAGCAAAGTACCAACAAGTTCTGAGGCATAACTTAACAAACACATATGCTGAGCATTCAAATACTGGGTTCATGGGCTTTATTAGCGATATACAGAATACAGCACTGTGTGCTACACTTCAGTAATTTGAATGTACCACTATACTATTCTCAGCATGTATTTCTTTGTAAGTTTTCGCCCATCTTTTTCTTTTCATTTTTCATCTTCAATTATACCATTAAGCACCACTTATATCATTGTTCTAATTAAAGTTCATAGAATTCATAACCATGTTTGTCAGATAAAAAATTGGGGTGCTGCAATAGCAACAATAGCCACCTTCTAGTTCTGAACAATCTTGAACTAGTGCTGGTCCAGGCAGACCCACAGTGTTTGATTTTGTTAATTGAGATTGTCCTTTTAATACTTGTTTGTTTTACTCTGTGTCACAAGGCTCCCTGGCTCAACCTGATGTCAAGCATCTCACATTTAAGTACTTTTATCATAGTCCTTATTAATATTGAATCACTCTCAATAAAGCAGGTTGAAAAAGGTACTCCATTCCTAAACTGTTGGAATAAATATTTGATTGTTAAGATTTTAGCATGAAATATTACTCTCAGTTTAATACAGAAATAAAAATTTGACCTTTAAGTTTTAAGAGTTGAAGGTTTTTAAAATGAAAGCCATATAAATGTAATAGAATTAAGGTTTCAGATATCTCATACATTTCTTGCTCCACTTAAAAAAAAATGATCTTGTTCTGTACTTGACAAAATATATTCTTATTCCACATATAATAAAATACCAGCAAGCTTCATATGCTCTTTTTAGAATTTGACATCAGTGGAAATATGCCTTACTTGCTTATGTTTTAAGTCATATAATTTTGTTTTATAATAGAAGTATTCCAACTAAACATCTGAGTGAAGCAAGAGCTCCTTTTATGCGACATTTGAGCTCATAAACGATTTTTGAAAAATGCCAACAAACTTTCATCCCATACTTACTGTCAAACACATTCACAAAAATTCTCTAGGTTTCCCGGAGAAAGTCATTTGTCAAAAATAGAAGTAGATTTCTTTACACTACAATTTTCTCAGTAGTTTACTTAGGAGAAATGGTTGATAACTAGGCACCCAACTCTGCTAGAGTGGCCTGAAGGACAAAGAAATGGCAGATTGATGCTGTGGAACATTGGCTGAGAAGGTGAAGCATGGCTATGTGTACTCTGAGAGTGAACTTTAAATAACAGAAAATGTTGGCAAGCCGGTATAGAGTGGCTCTGTTTCAAGGAAAAGGAAGGACCATCTGCAAGGCTCAACTGTAATGACAAGCTTTTGTGGCAGAGAGAGTAAATGTTCGATCCATTTGGCAGCAAAACCATGGCGTGGATTGGTTTATTTAGCTCCAGTTTCACATAAACAGTACACAAGCAGAAGGAATGAACCGTTGCTAAATCCAACAAGAAATTTCATTTGAGGTTATATCTATGCTCAAGCTTCAAATGGTCTTCATTCTCCCACTGCATCTCTTTGTCATGTTTGTCTCTGCCATGGCTGCCAAAGTATTTTGGTGGTTTAGAGAGCAGAAACGATTTAAACAACACATGTTCTCTAGGAAGAGAATAATCTGAACCATCATCATTTCAAAATTTACCTAATTACATGTTCATAATAGAAATATATGTGTAAAGATAAAAATATAAAGAATGCTTTATAAATTTATTAAAATAATTGATATATATCCATATCTATATATACATATGACATAGCTATATGGATATAGATATAGATATAACTGTGGAAGAAATGTACTTTTCTAGCATTTCATGGTATATGCACATAGCAATTTTTAAAAGCTCTCAGTGCCCTCAGCAACCAACCATCCACGGAGGGCACCCATGCATAGCTTCTTTTGCCTTCGATCTTTAAGCAAAATTTTACTTTGCACTGGGTAGTGCAATGAAATACTAGGTTCCAGTTCTGCTTGACTTTTTGTCTCTATTTTATAAAATTTCGTGCTATTCTAGAGAACAAAGGCCTATTTTCTTTTTCAATGTTGGTGAGAGAACATGAACTGTGTTTTACCTTCATTCTCTTTGTGAAAGTCAAAAGTCAATTATAATAGAGTATTAAATCAAAATTCTTTTTCCGGCATCCTATGATCTAAAGCAATAAATTCAGCTTAACAACTTAATTAAAATGGTCTTTTGTCTTTATACAATCAGAATGTTTCATATTACTTGGATTACAAGAAAATAATACCTTTATAGAGGCAGAAAGACCTTGTTTACTCCCATTGCAAAAATCTTAATAAAAAAAAGATGTGTTTTTTGGTGTCCCCTGTATTTTGACAAGAGATTTTTAAAAAGTTTGCTTCTTTTTTCCTGTAATTGTTTAATTATTTGTTTTATTTTTTAATCTGAAATATTATTAAGTAATAATAAGACCTATAAAACCCTCAATTTATTGCTTATGTGTTTTGCCAAATTTGAGTATCAAAATATTTACTGAATTAGGTATGATCAGTTCACACACACTGTTTTGCGTTATATAATGATTTGTATTATATAATATTTT
This sequence comes from Cynopterus sphinx, assembly GCA_030015415.1. Classification (NCBI taxonomy): domain Eukaryota; kingdom Metazoa; phylum Chordata; class Mammalia; order Chiroptera; family Pteropodidae; genus Cynopterus; species Cynopterus sphinx. The sequence continues at coordinate 8,403,898 of CM057379.1, read as the reverse complement.
AAATTGTATACTTTTTATGATATTTTGTATTATACGTTACATATTAATATGTAATACTATGAGAAAATTATAATTGGATTCATTGTGAAGTCAATAAAATGATCTGTTGAATACAGCATTTTGAGATCTATGTATGGGAAAAATTTTCACATTCAGCAACTCTTTTAATTTAGTAAAAAATATTGATTCAAATACAATTAATATAATTTACTCTGCACTGGTACAGACTAAATTCATAATTTGTTCCCATTATCCTCTTATGGTGTCCTTATCTGATTGTAATAGACTCTAAGCTACATCATACAGATCCCCCTCTAGGACTGAAGGACTTATTCTTCAGATACTGGGAGGGTTGTGTGGACTATCCTCAGCTATTGATCTTCAAGACTTGCCCTCTGTTGAAGAGAGCTGTCATGACCACATTGATGTTACCCTCCAGGGGGCAGCCACCATGTAACTGGCCAATGTGAGGCTATACTACCCTCTCCTTTCTTGCAAATGTCAAAAAATTATGAAGAATGATTCTAGCTTCAGAGCTCACTGAGTAATCTAGGGCTTTATTGTCATGGTACTAAAGTCTTGATTCTTCTCCTGCCAAACCTTATTTTTTTCCCTTCCTTCAAGAACTATTGAGGCTGAGAATATTACCATAGAAGATTCCTTTACTCTAATCTTTGATTCAAGGGAACCTGACCTGCAACAATTTGTACCAGAATGGGTCCAAGAAAGTAGATGTTGCAACGGGATGTTGGAGCTGAATTACTTGGCATCAGCATCACTCAAGTGACAATGAGGACCTCATCATGGGTAGCATGTGAAGCATGAGAGTCTCAAGTCCTCAGATTAAAAGTTCATGCTTATGGAATGAACTATGCTGACGAATATAAGAAGTATAGTGGAAAGGATAGTACGTAATTATAACACAATGGAATGGAATGGCTCTTTTTTAGAGAGATTAATTAGGATTTAATAAAAACAAATGTGGAAGTCAGAGGGCCTCTTTTTCAGCATTTGAAGAGACGCTTACCCTCTGGAGCTAGAAAGTAAAGAAACCCAAAGACAGAACATAGAACTCAATCATATAAGCACCAAATAAGAATAAGTTATCAAATTAGGCAGGTCCACTATTTTGAAACCAGGATGATAACAGAAAAAAAGAAAAGAGATCCTGATACAGATGATGGTGACACCTGAATTAATGCCCTTAAAAACCTTTCATTCCTCCAAACCCACCCTGTTGAGAAATAGTGAGTGATGTCTTCTCTGAAGGTGATGCTGAAGACCTCACCTTGCAATAAAATGAGAGTCCCTTCAGTATCTTCTCCTACATTGATTTGTGTTGTCATGACTACGAGGGCAAGAGAAACGCTAGACTTTTCTGATAGGGGTGTGTGTGTGTGTGTGTGTGTGTGTGTGTGTGTGTGTGTGTGTGTAAACTATAGCAGAAAGAGTTAGAGGACCTGAGCAACATTTGACAGCAAAAGACTGGCAAGTGTATATAGGATTGGATCCTAAGGGTGCAGGACCAAGGAGTGGAAAATAAAGTTAGAAAAGGAAGAGTTTAGCAAATTGAGAAACTTTCCAGGTATACAGAAACTATAGACCTGGGAAGAACCCTGAGATTTGGAGTAAATATGTTAGTAGGATGGGTCAAGGAAATTTACAGAAAATGATGGTATAAATGTCTGAACTACAATGGTAACTATAGGGGAAAGTGTTCAAAGATTTAGAGAACTGGACATGACAGCTTTTATTCTATGGAAAGCCAGGAAGTCCACGTGGTGAATATAGACCCTGGAATGGGCCATAGGATATTTAATTACCAAAGTAATAAGAATACAGAAGTGGTAGGGGCACCAAGACCACTGGGCACCTCAGTGGGGTGATTGTCTATAGGCAGGTCAAATGGTAGGAGATACTATCTAGAAATAAGACCCCACTAGCAATGGAGAGGTTGAAAAAATGATCAGGAGGCGGACGACAGTTGCTGTAGTAAAAAGATATGACCCTTTGCTCAAATTATCACTTGAACCTATTTTTAGACCTAAAACCCATTATGTGAAAGAGTGTCATGTCCTCAGGCAAAGGGCCCTGAAACACCAGAGAAAGTACATAAAATAATGCCCCAGTCTTCCCAAAGGGACTTCTGGTGTGCTACTTGAGTAGAACAGAGATGGAAAGAGAATGTTCAGATTTTTTAAGGAGAACTGGACATGCACAAAAGGTGATGTAGAGTCTCTGGAGTTCAAAGCCTTACCATGAATCCCTTAGAGTGAGGACACACAGAGGCCAAGTAATAAAGTTCTGATGCTCTTATACTCAGCATGGTCCATTGGGACCATGGATGCACCCAGTGGTGATATCTCACTGCCAATGAATTGTTGGAAAAAAAATAGGCTTACTAGGGAGTTGGCAGAATTCCCATATTGTTATTTGTCCTATAAGGTAGAAGTTTCTCATTAGAAAAAGCCCATCTGAAGTCTCTGGAATTCTTCCCCATACTCTGAAGAAGATGGTAAATAAAAAACAATAGTGCATCTCACCAGACTAGCAGATATTAGCATCGCCCTGTATTAGTTATCTATTTTCATGCTGTAGAATTTTGTAAAAATTATTACATCTGCCTGTTAATTTCTTTTCTTGTATTTCATCACACAAATTACTACTAGTGCCTCAAATTTAATTCAATCCCTACTTCCTTCAAAAAGAAATCTGACTATGGGATGTGAACACACAATGTAAATAAATATATGCATTACTGTTAAAGTGTACAGCTGAAACATTGGATTTTTTTTACCATGTCACCATAAAATAAAAAAATAAATTGTAAAATAACAAACAAACAAAAAGCTGTCTTATACTGCTTTAATTAGATCATGTCTTCTTTTTTATGCTATCATACTTTCACATACTTTTACTTTGTGGAACTTATCTTTCAAAGTGTTTATTTTGAATAATGAGGATTCTTATATATTAACATATAAGCTCCATGGTGTTAACTTGTATCTCAGAATATAAGATGAATTCAATAAATATGATGAATTGATTATATCTAGTCTTCCTCTAATTCTAATACAGAGAATTTTACATTATTGTGTAATTGTACATATCCTGTAGAAAAAAAATACTTATCAAAAACATATTTCATAGTACTTTCTCAGGAGAAAAAAATTTTGTCTTAATATCCATCTTTGAAATAGGAAAGAGAAGTTAATTTAAAACTATCCTAACAGCTAAGATTAGCTCCAAGAAAAATGAAATGCAGGTTAAAATATAAGTATTATATGAAATCTTATAAATATACATATGTATGAATGGATCAATGGATAAATATATTTAATATTCTAGCAGAAATTTATGTGCACTTTTATTCAACTGCAAAAATATGGAACTCTGCCTTAGCTAGGGGTGTTGGCATGGGAAAGGTTTTGAGGAAGAAAACAGCATCCAAATGAATTTTAAAGGATAAGATAGGTTTTACCTGTAAAATAAAAGAGGAAGAGCAGGAGAAAGTATCATTTACTTAGTGAAAGGCACAGTCTGAATTGCCTTGTGTACATAACCTTATTTATTATGCACAATAACTCTGTAAATTAGTCATACTTCTGCTTTTTTGAGACAGCAAAGAAGTTAATATTTATTACTATGCAACAGGTACTATGCCAGCTTGATATGTGTTCTTGGTCAACATTCACAACAACATAGAAACATAAGTTTCTTTACTAATGTTTTACATATAAAAAAGCATAAGTTAAAGAGAATATTTGGTTTGCTACAGGTGACTACAATAGTCAAGTCAGAATTTAAATCCAACTCTGTTTACCAATGTAGAAAAAGTCCCTTCAGGGTCAGGGAAAATTGCTTATGAATTTAAGGAGTTAGAAACAAACTCAGCAGAACATATTATTTTACCTGCTGTGCCCAAGATTTCTTGTGTAAATAAATATATGCTTTCTATGGGGTCTTTTGAAATCAGCTACATCTTGGCATTTGGAAAAAATATGCATCATAATGGAAAAGTGATAAAAATTATTCAAAGTCTATATTTCTCTTTTTACAAGTGTTTTCAATTTTGTATGAGATAGAGTTTGAAAGAAAAATAGATGTAGAGAAAGATGATAGATTCAAATAAGAAAATTAGCCACATATTTTCAAAAAGCATGTGATTATTTTAATGTTTTTTGCTTTCAAATTACAATGCATAAGATCTCTGTTGAAGAGTAATGTGCAAAATAGCTTATCTATTAAATTGTGTTACTTTTTATTTTAAATTTTTATCAATATTACATGAGTTTATCTTATCATAGTCATACCCAGGCAGTTAAATGTAAGGCAAATGGAATAACTTAATATTTAAGAACCGAGGATTGTGAATTCTATAATGACTTATTTATGAGCCATCTGGTTATATAAACATAATAGAATGGTCAAATGCGGTCTAAATGCATGGAAAGAAAGAATTATTCAGAAAGAAATAATTAGGTTTTATGAGTGTAATCCCAAGGCAAGAGGTAGGATTTAAGCAACAGACTTTTCTTACAAGTAAACAAAAATTGTATAAATATATATTATAATACATATAATAGAATGTTATGTACATACAATAGAATTCCATCATGTATAATACACAAATTACAGGCCTCTTGCCTGACTTTGCCATTGTAAGAGATTTAGAACTATAGCATTTTATCTAGGTGATTACAAATGCAAACAGACACAGTGAGTATGACTCATTCTGGGTTCTTAACGGATGGCAGGGAAACCCAAGGGAGTACCGTCTTCCATTTCTGTTATTACCACCATTAATCAATTTTCCCTCCCCATCTGTCTCATGTCTATAGTGAACATGCACAAATGCACACACAGGGTTATATGTGGGATGGGGAGAGGCATGGGGTGAAACAGTTTCAGTTTTTGTTCCATAAATTCCTAATTTAAGTACTGCTTATATATGGATAAAATAAATTTTTCTACATGTTTCCATCTAAGAATCAGTTCAAACTTGAAATAATATGTGCTGTTACATTTTTTTTTAAATAACATGCACACATGTACCTAACTGTGTTTAACATTTTTTCCTTTTAAACTCACTTTTCATTTACTTTCTAATTTGTGTTCAAGGAGATAGGAAGTTAATGATAAAATATTCAAGCTATACATTTTCATTATTTATAACCAAGGCACTCTAAATTTTTTTTAGTCATGTGTCAGATTCTTACCAACATTTCTAAAACAAGTAGAAGGGACATAAATTATAACAAGTCCAAAGTATTTTTCATAATAAAAAACATGACTCTCTTGCCTATAGCCAAACACCTAAAATAAAAAGTATTCTCAATTCTGTAATCAACAATGCAAGCCAAGGCAACTACAATTACAAGCAAAATTTGGAACAACTTGAGGACATCATGGAGGGAAATTAAATAATAAGTTGAAAATATACTACACCATAACAAAGTGTTACATATGTCACAAACTGTCACTCTATACAATTTCATTCTGCCATTCACATTCTACTGTGATTTTTATGGTAATTCTCACCACCATCAACTTCTGTAACATGGAAGGCTTACTCATCTACATGTTATGGACATATATTTTATCTGTAGCAATGAAAGCAAAAATTTATTAAGGTCCATGGAAGTTTCAGGATTTTGAGCTTCATACAACAATAATCACGAATATCATTAATCTTTCTTTTCATCTTTTTGTTGCTATGCCAGCAAATAATTTTACTGTCAATTGAGCAATGTAAACTTAAATAATCTGTATAACTAAACAAATGTTTAGAGAAAAATATTATCGATTCTCACTAAAGGAGAAATAATTGTTTTATATATCCAAGAATCTTGAGGTGGAAGGAAACACATATATTTGCAAATATTTATCATTATCTCCAAATGGCCTTATGATTCAAATTATTTATATTAATATGCATATATATGGTTAACATCTAATGATAAACCATAGAGGATATAGTGCAACACTTATCAATAACACTGTATTCCTGTGCATTTATTTCCTGTAGAGTATAACAAAACCGTCCACAGCCCTCACTCCACTGAATCTCTCATTTGCTTGTCCTGAGATCATTTCTTCACTCTAGGACATAACCTTTCAAACTTAAAACTACTGTGCAGAATAAGTCTTTGATTCCTAATCATACCTACCAAAACTAGTGAGATATAAACCTCCTTATTAAATAATGTGATAAATTATGCATATACCGCCTTAGAACCTGAGATATAGGGCTATAAGGGCATTAAAGAAAGTGGTAACTATTGGGGACATGAATGTAAATTTATTTCAATAAATACTTCTTTTGTTTGCATATTATAAAGTTTTTTAAACCAAGTGTCAATTGAACATAGAATATTATCATTTTCCTAGATGGTCTTGATAATGATATTTTCTTATTTAAAAGATCATGTATATTGCATACAGATAGCTTTTAGTTTCAAAATTTGAATTAAAAAAAGGTTTAATTTACAAAAGAAAATAGGTCAGAGAAAGTTTGTAATGAATTTCAGAACTCTCTAAATAGATCTATTTACACTGAAGAGACACATGGGTAATTCAACAATAATATTTGAATACTTCAATACTGTTTTAATAATGGGTAGATCTGCTAAGTAGAAGATTAAAAAAGAAATATTCCAACAACATTAGAATACACATTCTTCTCAAGTGCAAATTAAACATACTTTAGGGTAGACCATACATTAAACCATAATATAGGGCTCAATAAATTTCACAAATTGAAATAATACAACTTATGTTCTTCTACCACGATGTTATTAAATTAGAAATTAGTAACAGAGGAACTTTGGGGAACTTACAAATATGTTGAAATTAAACAACACAGTCATTCCTAATAAAGAACTCACTTGTGAGGTCAAAGAACTCACAAGAGAAATTAGAAAATACTTGAGATGAATACAAATGAACACAACACACCAAAAACTTGTGGAATTCAGATAATGCAATGCTTAGAGGGAAATTTATATCTATGAATGTTTATATTAAAAAACACATAAAGATCTCTAATCAATAATTTAGCTTTTCACTCTATGAAATTAAAAAAAAAAAGAGCAAATTGAAGTAAGCAGAAAAAGAGAAAAATATAAAAATTGGAGAGGAAATAAAACAGAAAATTTAAAACAATGAGAAAAATAAAATCAAAACTTGGCTCTTTGAAAAGCTCAACAATAAACTCTGCATTTTAAATTTAATTTCTAATTGAGGAACAGACTCTTTAATTTCCTGTTTTAAAAAATTTATGTGTGAATTAGCAGGTGGGAAAATATGTTCTTGGATTCTTGAATTCTTGGAGCCCTAAATGGTATTCTCAAAAGCATATTGCAGAGGAAATTTATGGCTATGTAAATATAGAAAATGAAAAACATTTTGGGTGGGCTGAGTTTTATTGATATCTTTAGGACCAAAGTCACAAGAACAAATCTATTCTAAATATGTAAAATAATTACTATGGGGAAGAATTAGTTATAGGGACAGTTCTGTGTGTCTTCTCATGGTTGGAGATAGTAATGTGGGCTGAGGTGTGCAAATGCGCATAGCTGGCTGGATTGCATAGCAGCTAAAAGGTAAGAGAAATAAAATTTTACAAAACTTTTTTATGGTTTTTCTGGCTAACAAACATAAACCAGTTTTTTTTCTGAAATATTGGTAATTTTGTCATTAAACAAACATTATTACAATTATCTTTTTATGATTATTTTCCATAAATAAGATTTTTATCAATTGAGTGATGGGGAAAATATATGTTTTCTTGGTCTTATTATTCTATCCATAGTAGATTAGAGCTATAGGTAGGCTTATAACTGTCAAATATTTATCAATATCACCAAAACATACTGATTAAATTAGATAAATTACTAGTATGTAAACATTAAGGCAGAAAATTTATTTAAATGCTATATATTCAACACGTGAGAAAGTGTTCGGCATCTAGTAGGTTCTCAATTAATACTGATTGAATAAGTTGATGAACCCATGATGTTGGTTCAATATATTTAACACAGTGAGAATATGGTATTTAAATAAATTATCAATTAAATAATGAAAATTATTATCTAAAAGGCATAAAACTCTTCAATGAGATGTAATACCCTCAAATTTGTTAGGTTCTGCAGACTGGTTATCATAATTCTGTCTGAATTCATGTGTTGCATTTATATATTGTACCTAGCTATACAACATAAAGCTATTACCACAAACTTAATAGCTTAAAGTAACACACATTTACTATCTCACAGTTTCTGTGTGTTAGAAGCTATGGGTCTTCTGCCTGGGGGCTGTAGGCATGGACTGAAATTTCTATCTGGAGGCTCCTCTGGATTAGACTTTTTTTTTCCTTACATGGTTGTGGGAAGCATTCTATTTCTTGGATGATGGACTGAGAACTTGTTTGCTAACTGTTCTCACACCCTCAGCTCATAGAGACCACCTGAGGTTCCTTGACATGTGAGACTCAGCAGCATGGTTGCTTGCTTCCTTCCAGCCAGCAAGAGAGAGACTACAGCAATGCAATAATATTACATAATATTACAGCATTCTGTATAATTACATACACATAATCCATATATGCCATTACCTTTTGCATTCTACTCGTTAGAAGCAAGCCGTAAGTCTCACCTGCCACCAAATAAAAGAGATCATACAGTGGTCTAACACCACAAGGCAAGAAACATGGTGGCAACCTTCAAAATTTGTCTATCACATGTGTGTAGGGTAAAACCTAAAACTACTTACAAATATATTTCTGTGATACCAAAAGAAGAATAGCAAGAGGAATCAATCATATCCACCTTAGAAGTTACAGCTTATCTTAAAGTACATATGAAAAAAAAGATTTTTTTAAAAAAGAATGTTGTGATAGTTAATGTCAAAATCATTAGCAAATTTGGAACTTTTAAAAGCCAAAGAATATGATTAGCCCAGAAAATGAAGAGCTGAAAGGTAAATAAATAACTTGTTTACTTTGTTCAGCCACTATTGACCCATTGCCCATGGACATGAAGAAACTCCTTCTCTTAGAGAAGCCCACTGAAAAAACAGAAATGAATCAAGAATAAGGATTAGAAAAAGAACATTAAGTTGCAGGGTGAAACTGTTAAGACTTAGCCAAGCCTTTAATCACAGGAAAAAAAAATATTCAAGAGGAAAGGGAGGGATCTTAGTCTCCATTAAGAAAGTAGGAAAAAATATTCTAAAAAAAAAAAAAGATGAATTAGAACCTTAGGTTAGATAGTCTCCCTAAAGTGGGAGACTTGGAATTTACAGTTAAAGGAGCCTCGGGACCTCATTAGAGAAAGAAGGTGCCCCTGTTGAGAGGTGTCTTGGCTGCGCTGAGAATGTGGGGGCCTCTCACTGCTGCAGGCTCTCTTCTGAGGAGAAGCCGATCTCTGGCTTCTTTTAGATGTACAGGCAGAATGGTGACTGGCTGTGCTTTCAAGCCTGTTTGAGAATTCATGAGCATTGTGTTTCTTAAGTCAAGCAATGGAAAATTCTTACAAAAAAAATATTTTGAATTTGAAAGCAATCTAAGCTGTTTGGAGGTGTTTAAAGTGACACTAAAAATGAGACTACTCATTAAACTAAGACTCCTTAAAACTAGTTACATGTTTATGGATTTATAAATAGAATAAGATTTATGAACTGAACATTACTTTTTATAGAAGAGCTAAAACTTTAAATGTGCATTTCACTCAACTTAATATCAAATATCAATAAAATTTAAAGTAGTCTTTTATAAAGTAGTAGCTGCTGACTTTTTAACTACAACCAGGTGACTTAAGTCATTGAAAATTACTTTAAAAGAAGCAAATCTCTCCCTAGATTAAACCTCAATTACAAAAGAACTTTATTCAAGATTTAAAAAAATCCTAGCATAACAGGAGGCATTGGATAGATACTGAAGGGTATGTATGTGTAACTTTATCTGGAGAGAATCGTCCACACAGTTTCTCTCCATGGGCCTATAACTTTACAGAAGAAACACCATTATAACACTGCTGCATGTGACAAAGTCAACCGTTAAAATATGGCTTCAGCGTTATGAAAAATGTGCTTGTATGTCAACATTGAGCTACTGTAGCATTGAACAGATATTTTTCCTTGAATGCAATAATCATCGGATCAGAAGTAATACTCCTCAGTGCCAGAATACTGAGATTAGGCTCCCAATCACAATTGCTCATTAAATAATTAAAAGTCCATTATCAACTGCAATGAGCTATCTGACTTACTCAAGTCTGGTATGTATTTTAATTAATAACTATATAGCATTAACTTTGAAAAATATAGGAAAGCTAGAACACGGATGCCAATCTCTTTTTATTAAGAAACTGTGGGTTTTTAAGATCAGTTTCCTACACCACAGTTATACTTTTAAGAACCAAAAATATTTATTTTTCAACAATAGAAAATCTTCAAAGCTCCTTTATGCCAAGAGTATAATGCCATTCTCTTAATTTCTCATATAACACATTATACATTCCCCCTCCAAAAAAAAAGAAAAAGAAAAAAAGAAAAAGAAAAAGAAATGTGAAAGCACTAATTTAGGTTTTTCCCCCTCACTGTTGGTTCAAAGTGTCGCTAGAAATACGTCAGCAACATTTTAAACACTTTTAACAGAGTTAGTCTATGATGCCCTTCAGATTCTTAATCAATAAGCTGTCCATTAAGATGTGACTACAGTAGTGACAAGGAATTACAGTCTGCTTCCACGATTAAGTCTTTTAAATGTTTTCTCAAGTGTAAACTGCTCAATGGGGTCTGCACTGACCAAGCTGTTAAAAAACACACTCCACATGTGGCATTACAATCTCCCTTGTCATGCTCTTTAATATTTCAATTTTTTCCAATGCATTTCAACTTCTAACTTAGCATATTCTTTACTTATTTGTTGTGTTTGTTACATGTTGTCTATATGCCCCAATAGAACATTAGCAAATTCTGCTCAAAGAGATTTTTGTTTTGTTCATCGATGTCCCAAGTGCCTAGAACAATGCCTGGCACAAAATACGTGCCCAATGTTTGTTGAACAAACGAATTAAAGACAAGACCATAAAGTTTTATATAATCCCATTACCTGAACAGAAATCCAATTAGCTGACATCCTTGATATTTGGGGGCAAATTATTTTTAAATAGGTTTGAAAATTAGAGTGGAGTATGGTCCCAAATCATGAACACCCCCAGTTTTCTGAATATAAATATTAATAAAAGATAAGATACTTTAATAAACACTCACATATACATGAAACAAGGAAGGGTAAATTCTCTCTGCGACTACAGGTCTACATATTTTCATCAGTAAACAAGAGCCAACCTTGCTGCCACAGGCAGGAATTAGGAAGAAGATATCAAGAAATTTGGGGAAGAAATTCCATTTTTTTTAATCAACCTCCATTTTTAAATCGCACTGTGACTCTGGTTAGGATTTCCTTCCTGGACTCTGCAACCACTTATTTCTGGAGTGGTCAGGAGGCCTAGGAATGGCACTGGCGGTTGGTAATATTACCAGCTATTATTTCCCATAATTGTGGTGCTTTTTTCTTTGGCAGCTAAGCCTCAGTGGGTTGACAATCATTTTCCATACTTGAGACTTCACGTTTTAGTAAGGGAGATAAAAAGATAACTTGCAAGTCATGGTTCTTGATTTGGATCCCCAGGCTTAAGATCTTTATCTCTCAATGACATGGCTGGCGCTTTATCCATCCCCTTAATCTTTGGTTTATCTGCTTCATCTTGAATTCTGTTTCTGAAAAGCCATGGTAATAGGGTAGGATAATCTGCTCCTGGCTGCCAGCCTCTCAACCACTAACAAAGTGGCCACTTTTCTCTGTTTCAGTAAAGACAGCGTAGTGTTTTTCTATTTTAGATATTGGCAGATGTTTTTTTAATGGGTCAGATAGGAAAAATATTTGGCTTCAAGGGTTGTAAAGTTTTTTCTCACAACTACTCAGTTCTGCTGTAACAATACCAAAGCAGCAATTGGCAACATGGAAAGAATGGGTGTGGATATGTTCCAATAAAATTGTACTGGCAATAATCGCTGGCTGGATTTGATCCCCTGATCAAACACTCTTTAGTATAAAGTAGAGCATTTGACTTCTACCAATCTGTTCAAGGCACAGTAATCTCCATCTCAGGCCTTCTGGAATGTGACTAGCTAGCAAAAAGGCCACCCTGGCTGTCAAATTACCCCTTCTGTGCCACTCTTAGTTCTAGGAAAATCTAAGACTCTAATTATGATTTGTCTTTTTAAGAAAAAAGAGTGAAATATAGTGTTTATCCCAGCCTGATTGGAGGTAAAAGAAGTGAACACATTGTTTGCTAGTTTCCTTTGTTTATTTGTACTAAAAAAATTGTTTTTAAATTTTTGTCACCCAAACAAAAGCTGATAAATTTCTCTATTCAATGAATTTGACAGTTTCTATTTTGTTATGCTTACCTAAGATTTTATTGTGTTATCTATGCTTTTGAAAATATTTTGGTAATTAAGTCTTATAAATAAGGGTAAATATATAAATTAATATTGCTTTTTAAATTAATATCAAATGATATATTCAGCTTTCAGCTACCTAAGATTTTCTTAAATTTACATTGTTTCCCAAATCTCAAGATTTATAGTAGTTTTTAACAGTGTTAAGATTGTCGGTTTATTTATCTTCCTGAAAATGAAATTATTACAAATAAAAATAAATCTGGTGTTCCTGAATCTTAAGCAAATAATATATATATGTATAAATATATATATATATATATATTTGAATGATTTACTTCAGCATCCTCCTTGGATTGAAGTGTCCCTTACTGCAGGAGCTAATTGCAGAATGAAATAGGCAAAAATTACAAAATTCTGAAACCTTTCTGCCTTGTTCATGGTAGATAACATGACCTGAATAAGAATTTATTTAAAGCAAGTATTATGGCACCACATAACAGAAACTAATAACTTTCTAGGTAGGAATAAGAAATGTATGAGTACCCCACAATTATTTTTGACTCAGAAAATTCCATACATTTTAGATTGACATTATTATTGCATACTCCTTCTACTGCCCCTCCCTGCCCACCGAAAAGAACCTTTCACCTCTCAATTTCTCTGTTCCCTGGGATTCTGTTATTGCAATTGAGTAAATGAAGCCTAATTCAAATTAAGTTAAGCAAAATAGGAATTGGGGGCCTTGTTAAACTGTAAAGGCCAGGGGTAAAGCTGATTTTATGCATAATTAGGGCTTGTATTTTACTTATACAAGTAAAAGTATATTCACCCTATAATAGTTCAATAATAACACATGGCATCTCATGTGACAACAAGAAGGCCAAAGGTAAGGTATGACTGGCCTTGGTTCAGTAGCTCAAAAATATCATGATCAACAACTTTGCTATTTATTCTCTTGGTCTTTCCCTCATGATATTAAAATGGGAGACAAGCTTTAGATATTACAACTATATTCCAGGATAAAATATAGGAGAATAAAAGTGTTTGGTGACATGACTTTTGTTTAAGGATATAAAAGTTTTACCAGAAGCCCCCTAGCATTTATACATTAATGTCTGGTTGGCTAAACAAAGTCACATAAATTTACATAATGTTAAGGGACATTGGGAAAGCTAGTTATTATTCAACCATTCTAAAGGAAAAAATAGATTGGGAAAAGGTGTTCAATTAGCCAATCAATAGGCTCTTAAAGTATGATATTGATGGCCAAGGCTCACATAATACCAGATTAGGTGGGAAAAAAATTTCCCCTTACCAAAGCTGACAAAAAGGCCTAGAAGAATGCTGATTGGTCAAGCCTGGTTCATTTTTTACACCTTTGAACTTATTGTTATACTCAGAGGTATGGGGTATGCTGATAAGAATCGGTTTAAGATCAACTCCAACTGAATCACACAAAATGGTTTCTGTACTAGAAAGTGGGATCCAAAAGCAAGATGAGGAGCACAGAGTCTATTAATTTTCTGTTACTGCAAACAAATTATTATCAGTTTAACAGTTTTAAACAACATCTATTTATTATCTCAGGTCAGGAGTTCAGGCATGGCTTAGCTGAGTCCTCTGTACAGGATCTCGAAGAACTGCAATCAAGTATTGCCTGGGGTGGCCTCTCTTCTGAGCCCCAGGGACTTCTCCCAAGCTCATACAGTTATTAGCAGAATTCACCCACTTGCAACTGTAGAATTCAGGGTAGAATGCTTCCCCCAGGCAGGAGAAGGGTGACTAATTCAGAGCCAGAATAATCTCTCCTGTGATTGACTTTTAAATCTACTGATTAGAGACCTTAACTGCATCTTTAAAAAAGGTCTTCACCTTTGCCATATTATGTTACCCATAGGGGAGTGATTTCCATCATCTGCACAATACCAGTTCTTACTCAAATGAAGGGGAGGGGACTATACAGGACATGGGTGCCAGAGAATGGCAATCCTAGGAACACTCTTACAATTCTACCTATCACAAAGGGCCTCCTTGTGAAAATCACCAGAGGAATAAGAATGAAGAATATTGACCCTGTATATTCAGCAGTTTACATTAAGGTTATAAAAAAAATTTGAGAAATTTAGTTTATATGATAATTTACTTCACTTCATTATGTTTAAATAACCTAGAAAATAAGAAAGTTTCCTTAAGAGTTCAATTATTTCTAAATTATACATTTATTTTTGTAAGATTTGGTGTCTTCTGCATAACTGGTATTTCTAATGTTGATTAAACGGATTTGATATTATCATTAGTAACAGTCTATTTGTGCCTAAAGGAAAGTAAAATTGCCACAGTGGTATAAATTTCAATATAAAAAAAATAGCTACAATGGTTAAATGGTATTTTTTTTTAAATCAGGAATAAGCTCAGAGATAATCCATAAGGTGGAATATACCAAAATCTAAAGAAAATTTAAAAATTTAACTTTTGTACTACAAAATATGTTTTTTTCAATTTTATTTTTAAACAATCACTGTTGAAATGAGAGTAGAAGTCTGAAAATAATATTTATTGAAAATAACAACCTACCACATTATAAAGATACTAAAAAAATATGTATACTATATAGTGGCAGAACATTTTAGTAAAGTTTTCTGTCCACAGGAATTTGATGAGAAGAATAAAATTTACATTCACTCAGAAAACAGGTTTTGCATCCTATCAGAGTTTAAAATGTTCCAATTAATATTTATACTTCCTTAATATAAGTCAAATAGTTAAAAAAATATGTATGTTGGTAAATCTACTAACCTGAGCCAAATTCCCAGATATTGGTAAGAAGTCATCTCTGACACTCCAGCAGCAATTTGCATATGATTAGAAGCAATGTTTTTGCACTTCATTCTGAATACATAGTTTTAACTTATTAAATACTGCTCTAACAGAGAGTGTGGCCCTGTGTACTACTAAGGATCAAAAGCAATGGTTGTCACAGCAAAGGAAATTGACTGGGCCGAATATGACCAGTTAATTCTAAAGCACAGATCACAGGGTTTTTGTAAACTAATAGAACAAATAAGCAAAAGAAAAAAGGTTAGAGAAGGGTTAGAAACGTCTAATTGACAACATGCATGTAAAACAAAGTATTTAAAGGTAGTCTGATCCCTTGAAAACAAAGAGTAAAATAGAATTTTTTCTATAGATAAGGTTTAGCAGACTTGAGAGCTTTATCCTTGGAGCTGTGTTACACCATTTATACACTTTCATTTCAAGTCATATTCCTTTAACTGATGCAGAATTTACATATGTCCCCTCATTCAAATGTGTCATTAAGATGCAGGGTATGTGACAGGGCTTCAAAATGATGTTCAAAATCTGTCTCTGGAAAACTTAAGGAGCTCGCTACTCCAGACAGGCCTGAACACTTCCCATCAGAATATGTCTTTCATGCTCGGTGTTCGAATAAGGAATAACTTAAAAGCAGAATTGTGTCATTGTGTGGGTAAGGTCAGCTCTGTCAAGCTTATTAGAGCAAAGAAGCACACATCTGTCAGCTCTAGGGGAAAATGATCCTATTTTCCTTTGTCATACATAACACATTCTGGAAAAGTAAGAGAAAGATGGAATTTTAATCTAAAAATTTTAAATCTGGATATAGGAAAATTTCACTTGCATTTAATTCATGGTATCATTAGTCTGATCTAACTGGGTGTGGGGAGGGGAGCTGTAGAGAACAGGAAGCAGGTTTTATGTTTATGGTAATTCTGTTTTAAAATAGTTATTTATAATATCAAATAGAGCTCACTTATGAGTTACAGACACAAAGAAGTCTGTGAGTTTGTGTGCCTGAATTACTGATTATCAAAAATATGGAGAAAGCAGACACTTTTGCCTAAAGTAAATGGTGATTAAACACCCTGAACTTGATGTTATCTCTTGTATGAGTTTCCTATCACTGCGGGAGCAAATGGTCACAAACTGCAGCTGAAAACAACACCCATGTATCACAGCTCTGTGCATCCACAGTCTGGATGGGCTTGACTGGGTACTGAGTGAAGAAACGCACAGAGCCAAAATTTCTCCCGTAGCAGGGATGGGTTTGTACCTGGAGGCTCTGCTCGGGAGAGTGGGGAGTCTGCTTCCAAGCTTGGGATATTGTATTTATAATTCAAAGTATACATTTGGTCTTCCTCCCTATTTCTGGCACAGAGCTCCTAAAACCATTGGCATTTCCTAAGTGATAACAGCAATAACGTTGTCTTTTATGTTAATAAGGGGATTTGGGGAAAGCCCCTAAGTAGCCTAAGGATGGGGACTGGTTGCCAGGGATTCAAGGGTTTAAACTTTGAGTGACTAAAGAATTGAAGCTTTTTATCTCCACTCACCTCCCTACCCCATGCACCTCTGGTTGGAGAATGCGGCCAGAGGGTGAACAGATCACCTATGGCCGAGACTTTAATCAGTCACGCCTGTGTAATAAATTCTCCATAAAACTCTGAAAGGACAGAGCACAGTTCGGAGAGCTTCTGGGTTGGTGAACATGTAGAGATTGGGCACAGTAGAAAGCTCAGAGAAGGCATGGGACCTCTGTGCTCTTTCCTCATACCCTGCCCCTTGCATCTCTTCCACCTGGCTATTCCTGAATTATATTCATTTATAAAAACCAATGTTTCTCTGAGTTCTGTGAGCCTCTCTTGAAAAGGAGTTGGTTCTGAGAGGAGTTTGTTGGAACCTTCCATCAGAAGCACAATGACAACCTGGATTTGCAATTGGTGTCTATGGGGGTAGAGGGACAGTCTTATGGGACTGAGTCTTTAACCTGTGGAATCTGACACTATCTCCAGGTGTCAGAATCAAGTTCAATTATAGGACATCCAGCTGGTGTCTGAAAATTTCTTGGTGGAGTGGGAAAAACCCATGCACACTGAAATTGTGGTCCTAGAATCATAAAGCACATTCAGATTTTTGCCACTATTCAGCTTCTTGCTGTTGTAGAGCAAAGGTTCCCATTTCCTCGCTGACTGTCTGCCAGGAGCCTCTCACAGCTCTGTAAGACCACTTGTGTTCCTTTTCAGGTGGCCTTCTTCATCTTCAAAGCTTGCAATGGTGCATCAAGTCCTTCTTAAGCTTCAAATCTTTTTGACTTCTGCCTTTGGCTGCTTTCAAGAGTTCGTGTGATTCAATAAGGTCCATTCAGGTAATCTCTCGATTTCAGGGTTAACTGCGCCATGCAACATAATAGAATCATAGAAGTGATAACTCTTTACATCCATAGGTTCACAGGATTATGACTGAACATCTCTGAGTTCTACTTCTCACCGATCTCTTTAAAGAATTAGTACAGCCAGCACGAGCTGTCCTGTTCCGTAGTCCTCAGAGTTACATTTTCCTCCTCATTCTCTAGTGTCAGATACTACACCAGCTAAAGCAACCCCTTCTACCAGTATCCCATTCCAGTTCCCTACTGGTGAAAGTTTTAACAGTTGCATTATAATTTTCAATGCAACTATCCAGCATTCATAAACCATCAGTAATGGGCTCCTCACTGTTGGTTTGGTAGTGAGTGTTTCAGCAATAAAATCTAATTTTACTTTCAGCTCTTAGAACCATTCCAGGAATCAATTGTCTCAGAAGGGCTTCATTGGAAACAGAACTGAGAAGGAGACTGAATATAAAATTTTGTTGGAGAAAACTCTCAAGAGAAACATTCATGAGGAAGTAAGTAAGATGGAACTGGGCAGATGGACAAGCTGATCCTCAACATAGTGGCAAATGAGCTCCCAGGTGAATCTAGAACAAGTTCTGAAGCTGGAGTGGCCCTTCATGGCATGATGGCTGGGCCTCAGTATCCCTCCATCAGCCAGCCCTGGGAGGCAATTTCTTGCAGAAGGGGGGCAATTTCTTGATTTTCAGTGATGTACCAGCTGGAAGACATGAGGGCTGATAAGGCAGAACACTATAGAATTCAGTATTTCTAACCCTATCTTATTATTAACACTATAGTATTACTTCTGTGTTTACTTACACTGAAGTATTTACTAACAAACACCACCATATCTACTAACACTACAGTATCTGTAGCATTCCAAAGGAGGAAAGTATCTTCTTTGCTCAACTAGAAGATTTTTGAATTTTATTCTATATCGGACAAAATATATTTTTTAATTTTAAAATGCTCATTTTATAAAAAAATCAATGATGCCTCACACTTGGTTGCCATTAGGATAGACAAGGTACAAATAATAAAAGATATAATTTTTAAAAATTTTATTTTATCTTAACAGAACTTGGAAATTTAAATGTTTTATCTTTTCTTTAACATTTTTTAAATCATAAATTTTTTCTTCCCTTTAATTCCACCTATTAAACTAAATAGGTATAACTCTCTAACCAAATTGGTTACTTCATGTTTAAACTCAATGGGGCTAATGAACCAGTAAAGAAAAACTCCCAGTGCTAGCTTTAGCTCTTCCTCTGCAATGTGACCTTGAAGGGGTCATCTAACTTTTCCCTTTTTTTCTCATTTTTAAAATGAAAATATTGAGATAGTTGATCTTCAATGTTCTTTCTAAGCCGGAAACCATAAGCTGGATAATTGATTTCATTCTCCTTGTAAAAAATTCTTCTCCCTTGAGCTTAAATTTCACAATCTGTTTTCCCCATTTGTCATCTTCACCACTAGAGCAGCCTTGACTTGAAATATAAGGCCACCCCCAAACAAGCTGTTCTGATCTGCCATGCTGCCCACTCTCCACCCTACCACTGAGAGTGAGTGTGTGTATGTGATTGTGTGTGTCTTATTTACATATCTTGGCAACAGAAATTCAGTACATTCTTTTATTTAAAATATTAAATAGCCATAGAGAATTTAGAAGCTCCAGAATAGGAAAGCTGTCAATGAATATAAAGTTAATGTAATGTAAATATATCTTTATAAAACATGTTTAGACTAAATAGGCAAAAAATGTTTTTGTTTTGTTTTTTCCTAAAGTGGTTCAGAGATCCTAAAAAATTGACTCATACCTTGACTTTCACTAATTTTTAGGGAACTCACTGCTCCCACGAGAAAGTCTTTCCTTGGCTGTGCATGTCAACATTTTAGCATTAGGCCTGGTCATACGTGGCTTTCCTTTCAATCATTTGTTGCTTTCTCTTATGATTTGAAAATGCACTTATAAAGAAGAAGTAATCTCATCAGAGGTGAACAGTGGTAACACTTCAATGTGCTTTTAATATTATGATGCTTTATCACAAGTTTGGTTTTTAGATTTTGTGCCATCAAATATCTGACCCTTTTGAGATATCATTATTTTAATGTGGAATTATTTTTATATTTCCCAATGAAAGATGATAAAAATAAAATTGAAAATGAAATTTCAAAAAAATAGTTCTGTGATAAAATCAGATTGAGGAACATAATATTCAAGATATGGCTAGAATTAACTCTCTTTCTTCACACACACACACACACACACACACACACACACACACACACACACATTCAAATAGCTGAAGGGACTTGATAGAGTTGATAGAGATTAAATCTCCACTATACTATTTATTTTAAGGGGTAGAATATCATAACTAGTAAGACCACAAACTTTAGAATCCGACAACATTGGCTTCAAAGTCTGGCTTTGTCATTTATAAGATGTCTGATTTCTGACAAATTGCTTAACTTCACTAATTAATTTCCACATCAATGAACAGAAAGTGTGTATTTCTTAAAATTTTTATCAAAATATTTAAGAAGATTATATTATAAATCTCAAGAATGAAAATGTGATCACTATATATTTTTATCAGAGCAATAATCATAAGAAAGCCTCATACTGATCTAGCCCTTGCCAGATGACAGGTACTGTTCTAAGCTCTTTACATATATTACCTCTTTTAATCCTCACAATATTTCAATGAAGCAGTTACTCTCAGAAATAAGCCCCACTTTACAAATTAGGAAAGTGAAGAACAAAGAGGTTAAGTTATATGCCCAAGATCACACAGCTGGTAATTGATAAAGCCAGAATTCAGATGCAGTCTGTGCCTTTAACCACTAGTCCAAATTTCGGAAATTGTAATCAATTTTATTAGCTTCATATTTGAATAAAGCTTCATAAATTTAAGGTAGAAAATATGACCTAGTAAGGATGGTTTACATTTATCCAGTTTGATGACTAGATAAGATAGATAAAGATTTATTTGTGGTTTACTAATCATTTTTATCTTCTGTTTTCTAAATGTTTAATGTAAATGTTCAGGTATTACGTCATAATCTAAAAGTATTATGATATTAACATGTACTTTTGTGAGATATGCCTCTATAATCATCAATTCTACATAACTAAAGCACATATTAATAAAGGGTTGAGAGTCAAATTCTAACTTCAGGGTATACCTTTAATGCAGGGGACATCTGTGAGTGTGAGTAGTGGTCCAAGACTCATCACTTCCTTCTGATAACAGCATCATCATTTTTCTTTAGGGAACTATCTCCCCCTTATTTTGAGCACACATGGTTTAGGTGAGGCTGAGCCTAGCTTCTGGACATGGAAGTGGACCTGCGAACCATAAAGTGGAAACAGGATATCCTATCTTCTGCTCATTTTTGACATAACTCTACTCCACTGACACAGTAATAGGCCAACAGACCCATTACCTAAGCCAGGCAGTGAGATACATTGCTAGACATGCTGAAATTGTCCAGAGAGATGCGTTTGTTTTCCTGTGTTTGCCAAAATGGAAAGATGTATGCTGGAGATTTGGATGTCCACTTCTTGGAGAAGAAAGCAGAGGTCAATCCTGGAGATCTGACATGTATGTAATAAATATTTTTTTAATGAATATGTGATAAAATAATTAAATAAAAATAGAAAATTCTGAGCTTTAAGTTCTGTACTTATAGTGGGGTAGAGTCATTTCAGGCAGGCGTGGAGGACTTGAGGTCAGGATGCATCACTAACTAGGATAAAGAAATCTTGTTTTCATATTTGCAATAAAGTGTACAATCTTGTGAGTTTAATTTATTGTATGCTAGATACTAATGAAAAGGTATATTTCAATCTTTCTTGGTAATTATTTGAAGAAATATTTTTGATTTATTTTATGTTATAGAGACACATACTGACACACATATTCTTAAAGTATAGTTTACCTAAGAAAATTCTGAGTACATTTCTAACACTTTATAAATATAATTAAAATTATAACCTAAATTACACTGTGAAATTCATAATATTGTGACAACAGATATATAGTGATGACTAAAAAAAAGATAATTTTGCTCATTTCCCAATGAAAGACAATAAAAATAAAATTTAAATAATTCTAAATATTTTATTACTTTAATCTATATGGCAATTTACTGCAGTTTGAGAGAGAGTAGGAACATCTAAAATAAAATGAAATTTTCATATAGCCATGCTTATATAGCCTGGAAACAATTTTTATATTAAAGTAATATTTTTAATGAAAACTTGCTGTGTATGCAGTTTGTGGAAAAATATCAGTACTATATTAATATGTGTTTCTATCCCAAAGAAATATTTATC
The DNA here is from genome assembly GCA_030015415.1 of Cynopterus sphinx. Classification (NCBI taxonomy): domain Eukaryota; kingdom Metazoa; phylum Chordata; class Mammalia; order Chiroptera; family Pteropodidae; genus Cynopterus; species Cynopterus sphinx. The sequence continues at coordinate 8,381,894 of CM057379.1, read as the reverse complement.
AATGACTTGCCTTACTCTATTTTCTTCTCACAACTGAGTGGCTTAAACTACCAATAGGATTTCACACCCACCTAGTTGGTCCTGCCTATGAGTGGGGAGGATTAGTACAGTGGTTCAGCTGGACTAAGGGACACAGCATCTGCCCATGTCGCTATTAGCCACCAACCTCTTCTTCCACAACAGTTCCAGTCACTTGGCCCTGACTAATTGTCTGTTAACACTTCTCTGACTTAAACTATTAAATAACCCAGTTACCTACAGACCAGTCCCCTGGTTTGCTTTTGCTGGTGCATCCAGGATCAAAGTCCTAAACGATCACAGGACTTGAGACCCATGTCCTACTGCCTGACTTCATCGATACTGACTGCCATCCTAGTAACTTGTTTAATGCTTTGTAGAAAGCAGATATTTCCCAAGAAATAAGAGTATTTAAATAAATGTAGATTATTTCTGATCTCAAGAAGGTCATTATCTAATGTGGAATAAAAATCTTACAAAATAAGTGGTCTGCGACAAGTATTGACTGAGAACTAACATGCAACCATCTTCTATGCTTCGTCTATGAGTTGAATCAATAAATTGACCACCATACAAAGCTACAGTTGTAGAACAAAATATTTTAATGGTTGACATTATAAAACTAGTAATATGAAAGACAGAAAAGGGAAAGGAGAATAGGTGACAGAAATATTTCATCTAACATAGAAGCAAGCCATGACACAAAAGCTAATGTTAATAAGCAGAGAAAATAGAGAATCAATACATCAAGGAGATCAACCAATTTAAGCAAGAGAAGAACTAAAAGTAAAATGTCAACTAACAGAGAGAAAAATGTAGCAAAAGTTGTTTTATGCTAATGGGAGTCTACATTCATCTTCATTTTTTAGATTAAAATCTGAGTCTTCTAGAAATGTACCCACGTTCATACAGTTATTAAGACCTAGACCTGGCATTTAAATCCAAGTTCATATTTTTAACCAGCATTCGTACTGTCCATGTTCATCTTTGATCAATCATTTGACAAGCAGTTCTCCAAGCCTTGTAGTTCCTCAAACATACCCATGGGCCCTGCTAATTGAGACTATCCTCACAGCAATCTTAACGTGTTATTTCCTTATTTCATTGCATTGACATTTGTACCAAGGATGCAAGAGTGATGGTGGATGAAACTTCTGACACCTCAACCACAAATCAAAGCATACGAACCAATGTGAACTGATAGTCATCATACACTCCACTACTGCAGATTTTTTTTTAAAAAGAAAGTTTCACTTAAGTATTCTCTTGACAAAGCAGCAAAGTTATTAGTTTAATTAAATCTATACCTCTGCACATGTAATTCTAATATTTCATATAAAGAAATGGAGGTACCCTAAAAGCCCTTCCACTGAGTACTAATGATCGTGGTGAGCTCAAGGCCAAGTCCTTGGCCAACGGTTTGAGTTGTGAGCTCAGCTAGCTGCTTTTTTCATGAAACACCATTTGTCTTCAAAAACAAATGACAAACTATGGTTATTCATACTTGGCTATTTTCACCACAGATATTTTCTGAAATATTAATGAAATGAGCTGTCACTTCAAGAAAAACTGGTATTTTTTGTTGCCAATTATAACATTCATGTTTTCAAGTGAAAATCAGTTTCTGAAAATGTGTACCTACCATATAAGCTCGATGCTCCTAATGCTTCATTAAAAGTCCTCTCTGATGAGATATTTTAATATCACATATTGAAATACGTCAACATTAGGATGATGTATACATCCCAATGAATCAATATTTTCAGAATGGTCAGTTCAATTATAGCACAAAATCACACATGAGTAGATCCATTCAAAGTGCAAGATAAACCAACTGATTTGAATTTAACAAGAGTAACAAAAGTTAATTGTGTGGCTTTAGATTCTACCTTTCAGGTAAAGTTTAAGAAAAGACAACCAAATTTTGGTGTCATATCAAAACAAGAATACCCACACACAAAAAAAGTCTATCAAATACTCATCTCTTATCTAACTACATACTTGTCTAAAGCTAGATTTTCATCTTACACTTAAAAAAACCATGTTACAGTAAGTTGAATATAGGGCATATGAGAATCTGTCTTATGTTAAGCCAATATTGAAAAGATTTTCAAAAGATAAAACAATACTAGTCTTTTTATTTATTTTTTGTTTTGAATAATATTATTTTAACATAATTATTCATGTCAACAGTACTGGTTTTATTGTTATTTTAAATTATTTAATAAATATAAAAATTTCTGTTTTGATTTCTAATATGGGAAATATAGATGCATGCAGCTCATATAAATAAGAGATATTTTAAGTTCTCAATAATTTTCAAGAGTGTAAGTTTTCCTAAAAAAAAGATATTTAAGGACAATTATCCTGAACCATTGCCTTCCTTGTTAAGTATTCCTTTCTTGTCTCCAATGGCCTCTTCTTGGTCTTTTCATATGTCTTTAAGTGGTTTCCTTCAAAATCCATATCTGCACTTAGATTGATATCTAATGAACATCTCAAGGTAAACATTCTCAAATTTGCAGTATTTGTTTTATTCCCTTTAAAAGTTTCCTCTTGATTTAATGGCTCCACACAGACAAGACAACTGAGTCATTTTTTATTCTTGTTTCTGCCCCGTATCATCAGTCACTAAGTCCACTTTATTGGTATATCTTAGGTTTATCTTCTGCCTTTCCTCACAGAAACCATAACTCAGCTACTCATGATTTATTTTCTTAATATTTTTCTCCTACAACAAGTCTTCATTCCTTTAATTCTTTCCAGGCTGTCCACAAAACTACATGTGGTTCAATTCAAACTCTTTCTCTATTACTCATGAGATCTATAACCTTGGGTAAGTAACTCAGCTTCTCTGTACTTCATTTTTATTCTACGTTAAATGGGATGACAATGATATCTACCTCTTAGGATTCCTGGAATCCTAAGATAATATATCTATTAGCTCACTTGGAATAGCACCTAGCACCTAGTAAGGGTTTGCTAATTTTTATTAAAACTGTCATTATTAATATTTACTTTAACAATAAAGAGTACTTATTTACACAAACATGGCAAAGTATAAAAAATCAGGGTGGCATTCACATGTATTTTCACTATTTATATTTAACATAAGATTGGGGTTGTGACATTAAGTTATTTTATGAAGTAGATTTTCATTCATCTATTCAATAAACATTTCTTAAGCCCCCAGTTGGAGGTAGCCTCTCCCTTTGACATTGAGGAGACAAAGTTTTATAAAATAGTCTCTACCATTAAGGTTTTCAATCTAGTCAAAAAAGACAAGAAGAAATGGGACAATTAATAGGCAAGGTTATGGTAAGTGCTAATATAGACATACAAAATGCAAAGGTAACTTCATATGAGGAGGTGAGACAAAGCTTATTTTGTCCCTTAATACCTAAATTAAAACAAAGACCTCGATCTTCATATTGTGAATTTATTCTTTATGGTAAGGAGCTAATCATAAACTGAGCCAAAATGTATCTAGTATGGCAAAGTAATTTTACAGTAAAGATTTGACCTTAAAAGCAGAACATAGCTTTGATAAATGAAATCCACAGATAATGCAAAGGCTACTTTATTCATTAATTTCAATATTCTCCATTATCAGTGCTATTTACCATATGTAAAATGATACCTGCAAAATTTATAAAATTTTAACCTGCAAAAATTATAAAATTGAGTTTTCTTTGTTTTCCTGTATGTTATTTATACAGAATTAAAGGTGTCAATACACACCAGGCAGACAAAAGAGGGGAAGTTTAAAAATAGATGAAGTTAATAATTAAAATCATTAAAAATTTAAGGATCTTAAAGATAATTTAGTACAAATCATTCATGTTAGAGATGAAGGCATTGAGTTCCCACGTGGGCTTGGATCAATGTCACTCAGCTAGTTGGTTACAGAGCAGGAACTATAACCCAGGTGTCTAAACAGCAATGCTCATTAATTAATCCTAAAGAAAATGACAGCTGTGCAACATTTCAGACACATAAGCTTTTCCCTCATTCTCTAATGCATTCCACAGTTCAAGGTCAGTAATTAAAGAAAAACCTTTCCACCAATGCATTCATTTCTGGAGAAAATAACATAGAAGACTGGTGGTGGGGAAAAAATGGTAAAATCTCAAGGGATTAGGAATTGGTCATATAATATTCAGAAGACTAACAAGCACACATTTTAAATTAAGCTAAGTCAACAGAAGTGGCATTAAAATTTTAAAGAAAGAACTAGGGGATGTTTCAAATATGGATATATTTTCAAAGCTGATATATCAACTAATTTCCATTAAAATAAATTTGCAGTTTAATAATGAAAAGCGTTGAAGGTCTACAAAGATTATCTTCTAAAATTATATAAATATTAGTATCTACAAATTAACAGGATTTTCTTTTCTTTCCAGTTGGAAAAAATGTTAATTTTCAAGCAAGTAAAATAATTTGTCTCTGATTTTCAAATTCAAAAGGTTATACTTTTAAAAAGAAGTGATCTCTAATATAAATTAAGTTCATATAAAATATATTTAAAATTTTTGTAGTGGTGCCTACTCATTTTTCACATCTGAATAATTTTTACCATTTTCTTGCCTGTTAATTGGTTACTTTATATTTTAGAAAATTGAAAAATTATTAGGAATGTACAAGATCCTAAGTATTTGCAGAAACTCTGCATTTGTAGGGATACTGAAACACCATGTAGCTTCTTTACTCAAAGGCACTCCCCGAATTCAACTTTGTGATGGTTATATTCTTTGTGAAAATGGCACATGATACATTTTTTATTTTATCACTTATCAATTGATGGGTAGTTCTTTACATGTGATTGGTAGGATTTGGTATAGTCTCTATAAGTAATATGCTATATCAAATTTGCGTTTTTATGCTACCAGTTATACAGCATTATACTTAGAATTAAACTTATTTCAAAAGACATTAGAGACCAAGAAAATAGATCCAGCATAAAGACAAATCTGGGCTTATCCAAGGAATTTAAGGTAAGAATTATATCACCAACAATTCAACATATTAAATTAAAAAAAACTAATAAATGTATAAATATTTTAATTATATTTAACAATTTATCATACTACTCTTAAGAATCATATCATAATTTAGAAATGTGAAGGAACTTTAGTACAGCTTTCCTGCTCCATGACATTTATTTCACTCCTCACTGAATTCCACCTTTGTGAACAGTGTAATGTAAGTGAAAAGCAAAATCTTTAATGACAAACAATGTCAATTGAAATAGCCTAGGTTTCTTGTTAGTTTGTTTCATTGTCTGCCCAAGGGCCCCAGAGTACAAGAGAAGTCCTATGAAAGGAAGAGAAAAAGAAAATAGCATACATGTGTTCAAAATCTAGGCTTCAGGCAATGATGCCCTGGACTTACAATGGGTTGAAGTGGCATTTGTTGACTAATTGACAGACCTGTAAACAAAAACACCTTCCTCACCTTTAATCTCACCAGTAACAAAAGCTGTCTTTTGCTTTCCTAACCCACAAGTAGGACACATTAGTGACACCCAACAAGTAAATCATTTAGAATGTAAAAATAATTAAAAATATACAAACATACACTTACAAATGCACAAACACTTCACATTATCTTCTTTTAATTGGCTGAGGGTTGTATACCTCTTTGAAAAAATATTATTAACCAATTTTGTTCAGATAGCTAAATAGTATGAGGGTTCCCTTTTCTCCACATCCTCACCAACACTTGTTTCTTGATTTATAGATTTATCAATGATAGACATTCTGACAAGTGTAACATGGTATCTCATTGTGAGGATTGCAAATTGGTACAGCCACTATGGAAAAAAAGTCTGGAAGTTTTTCAAAAAAGTGAAAAATGGATATACTTTTTGACCCAGTAATTGCATTTCTGGGTATTTATCAAAAGAAAACCAAAACAATAATTCATAAAGATTTATACACCTCAATGCTCATGGCAGCAAAATTTATAATAGCCAAGATATGGAAGCAACCTAAATGCCCATTAACAGATATTTGTATAAAAAAATATGGTTCATATAAACAATGGAATATTACTCAGCCATTAAACAAAGGAAATCCAACTATTTGTAATGGCATATATGGATCTAGACGTTATTGTACGTCAGACAGAGAAAGATAAATACCATATGATTTTCTTTATATGTGGAATCTATGGAACAAAAAAAAAAAACAAACTAATCAAAAATGAACTCACAAATATAGAGGATAATCTGGTGAAGGCCAAAGAGGAGGGCAGTTGGGGGCCTGAGAGAATGGGGTAAAGGGTTAAAGATGTACAAATTAGTAGTTGATAGATGATGATGAGTATGAGAAGCACAGCATAGGAAATGCAGTCAACAGTAATGTATTGGCTAGGTGGAGAGCCAGAGGAGAGAAAGAGCAATTAGGGGGATCATTTTATAAACTCTATAAATGTCTAACCAATGTAATGTGTACTTGAAACTAAAAATAAAATAAAATTTTAAAAGAAAGCATGTTTTTAGGAGAACAAATAACACTTTTTTTATAACCATAGAGAATAGATAAAATCATGAAATAGTTCACTCTGAGAACCAGAATTCATATTTCATGTATATAAATGGAATCAAGCAATCTGTACTCTGTTTTATGTAGGTACTTATTATTGTATATCAACCGTAACTCAATAATCTGCTTTAAAATAGATTCTATTATGTAAGACAGTAGAAAGTAAAAAATAATAATGTTTTATGAGAGAATAGAGAATTATGGGAAGTTGCCTCTATTTTAGAAGGTAGTGACTTTTAAAACACATCTTTAATCTGTATTTAGGTACAATTTTATAGGGAATACCTCTGTGTAATTCCAAACTGTATGTATAGCAACAGAGTTTTGCATTTAAACATAGGAATAAAATAGGCAATAATTTTCCTTTAGCTCAGTCTGTAATTATTATATGACATCATCATCATCATCATAAATATATATATATGTATGTAAGACATACATATGGAGAATGCTTCATGTACTTCAACAACATGGGACTTATAAGTAGACTTCAAATTATCAAGAAAGGTGTGTACTGTAACTATATCTCTACCTTAAATGCTTTGTATACTAAAAATTTGTTTAGTTAGAGTAAAATAAAGGTCGAAAGGCTTTCAGTATCATTAATACTAAACTCATCTCAAAGCCATATTTCTTATAATAACTATATAGAATAATACATCAGTGCCCTCACCCAAAGGATGCATGGAATAGAACTAAATTATATATGTAAAGATTGTTCTTACTTTCATTTATCTATTCATTCAACAACAAAAAAATATTATTATGAATCAGATAAATATCAATTATGCTGGGCGGGAGAGGAAAATTAATATTCATTTAAGTTTACTACATTGTTGTAAATACTAAGAAAAGATACACCAAGTGCAGTAGAAGTTCCAAGATGGGAATTTAATATTTCTTCTGGAGATTTGGATATTCACCTTTGACGGCAGTAAACTCAACAAAAAAAGAGAAAAATGTTTATTTTTCAACAAAAATCAAAATTATTGCCTTATTAATTCATAGAATTATAAATAATACCTTTTTCTACATATCTAATTACAGTGTAACTGGAGAGGTGTTGAACAGACTCAATTTATGAGTAGGCAAAGCTTGAGTAAAAGATAAAAGTAAAAATTCTGTATGTATATCAAAGAGACAATGTCTCATTTATTGCTTACAAAAGCCATTAATGCTATCCTGAGACATCAGAAAATACAACTTCGTAAAATGTTTAATTTCAGACTGCCCACAAAATGGCAATGCCACTTAACTACTCTCATACATACTCTACTTCTTCAAATAATTTATTATAGTTTATATTTGAAGTTTATGCTAAGGACTTTGTGCTTTGTTTGGTAAGCACTAGAAACCATTTAAATGTTCTTTGATCTAGGAAGTGATGTGATCATAAAATATAGTACCTTGGGAATATTGTTCCCAGAAAGATTTAAAGAATGGAATTAAAGAGAAAGAGATGGAAACCCAGAGCGATTTGTGTTCTCTTCGAATTACCATCTGAAGATAAATTTCTCAAGTAGGCTTAGGGAAAGTCAGAGCTGATACATGCATAGACTTTAGAGAGAGAAAAATAGCTGTGTAAGAGCAAACAGAGCAGACGTTCTCAACAGTGGCCAACTTATGTCTTTATGGTCAGATTTATGTATCTAAACCCTAAAGATCTTTGATCAGTAGGTTTTGAGTAGAAACATTTTTATTTAGAAGATCTACAAGTAATTCTGATTCACAGGCAGGATGAGAATCACATATGTAGGAAGGGAAATATAGAGAGCAGAAATGCAACTCTTGAAAATCATCTGTGTGCATTAGGAACACTAAATTTTGCCATTAATTCTGTACACCATCCCTATATCTCAAGTTTACCAGGGATTAATCAAGTTTAAGCTACATCTAGGGACACACAACTTCTAAGTGTTGAGACAGGATTCAAATCAAAATCTGACTTTATAGTCTGTATTTTTTGACTCTACTGGTGTTTCTTTGAAATTGTTTTTTTCAGAGCTTGACACTTCTGAGGTTGCCTTGGGGCCATTTTGGTGGAGGGAAACAGAGCAGATCAAAAGGATGCAGAATAAGAACATCTTGGAGGTTCTATCTACTACCTTCTTATATTTCAATCACAGCATCTCTGCCATTATAAGTGGAGTTTTTAATATAAAAGGGGATCTGATGTCTAAAAAGAGTTTGAAAGGTATTGAGCTGGCCAAGGGGAAAAAGTAGGAATAATGACAACAGACAGAGGTGTTCAGAAGACATTAGCACTATAAATGTACTGAAAGATTCTATTTTAACCAACTTAAACAAATCATGAAAAATTGAAAAATTCACAAATCTTGTTAACTATCAGAGTAATTGAAAAAATTGAATAGATTATTTTTAACAAAGCAATGCTATTGATACTGTTTCTCTTTATCAAAGAAATGGCATTTCTCACATTAACTAAAATTTGTTCGCAACATGCTTAAGTTTTAGGATGGAATTTTTGCTAACCTATCATCATTCATCACACTGAGGAATCCTTAGTACTGGCATTTCAAACTGGCCCCAGATCAAAATAGATTCCCTTACAATGTTGAATTTATTGGTGATCCAGAATCTAAACCGAGACAATTTTGAGAGTGACAGCAAGCATGAAACATAACTGTCCCAGGTATGCAGGGATGTAGAGTTATATTACCTACTTAGCTACTATAAAGGTGAAAAAAAAAAAAAATCAGTCTGAACACTTTTGTATGAATCAGGCCCTCCAGGTCACCAGTCCTCAGTTTTCACCATTTTATTATCTACCTAATTCCTGTATTATACAAAGGAAAAATACAGATATAATATAATTTTTCACCTAATAAAGGCTGAAAGAATTATATGTATGTGTAAGTGCATGTGCATGTATATGTATATGATGTTTTAACCTTTTTGCACCGTAGTTCTTCCACATAATAGAAAATCTTCTCTCTGCCTTTACTCACAAGAATTCTCATTCCTTTTTCCTCATTGTTCCAACTCAAAATCATTTGCCTCCAAAGAAGCAGAATTCTAATTGACTATACCATCAGTTAGTATTATGATTTCCCTTATTCTCTTTTACTGGGTATAATAAAAATTAACAACGTACCTGTAGGTGGTGAACAATGAGAATTATATACCAGTAGATGAATTAAACCTTGGCCAACTTCCTGCCATCTGATCTATTATACTTGCTTTTTAAGTGGAGTCTCATTAAATGCTAGGTTTGGTGAATATACTTATCATAAAACAAATGTGGTATTATTAACAAAATTGCCAGTTTAGAATACTCATGGCACATAGAACTGTTGAGATTGCTCTGTTGCCAAAACCTGTTTTGGTTTTGTTTTTGTTTTTGTCGTTGTTGTTGTTTTCGGAGTACAAAGTCACAAACAAGAGAATAAGAATGAAAATAATACATTATGGAAATCAAAACTAATTGTGATTTCAGGGGTTTGAAAGATTATTTTTTAAAGACGAGAAAAGAGCTGGTGTTTTGTTTGCACAATGCTAAGATGAATTACCCATGACCTTATGTAAACTGAAAGCTTGTACTGACCTGTTGAAATAGAAAAGCTTGTAACCATGGCAACAGAGGACAAGTAAAATAGGTTTTTGCTGCAGTTATAAATAAGGTGGAGAAACCAGTAGACTTTTCCTCCCTCAATCTATGATAAAAACAACACAGAAAATAAAAATTTTGCATTTTTCTGTCTACATAAATTTTTTTTTCTAATAATCAAATGCATGTTCATTACATTTGGGATGAAAATCTACAGTCCCTGTGGGAGGAAGGGAAGTTAGGGCGTCAGGATTGGGAAAATGAAGAAGAGAGAAAGATGCAGACGAGCATAGGCAATGTTGCTGTTTAAAAATTCATTCTTTCTTGGATGCACGCCATACATAATCGCTATACATAACCCAAGGTAAAGGAGACAAAATCATCAAGCTGTTTCAAATTGTTATGCTGTCTCTTTTATCTAGAATAAAAAAGATATTAAATCCAGTATATTTATAACTGTTTCCATTCTTATGATATTATAAAATCTATGATCAATAAATATGCATACAAGACTTCAAAACATAAACCTATTCAAGCTTAATGAAACTCTGATTAATTCTGTTAATTCTTTTAAATACAAATTTTAATTAAGTATTTTTCAAAAATTTGAACCTCTTTCACCCAACACTTGGTGGCACTACTACTTCAAAAGGCAAGTTTCTGCATCCAATTCCCAAACCTGTTTCAAGGCTTTAAAAAACACCTTGTCTTGCATTCTGCAGTGTAACCCTTTAGTGATAAGGCCTTGAATAAATGGCATGAGACATTAATAATGTGCCTCTGCTCCTCTCATGGAAATTCTGCTGTGACCATTGGAAAAAATAATAATAATTTGTTACAAGCACTAATTTTTTATTACACTAGGTTAATAGGGATGAAAGGTGGAGAAAAGACACTTTTATAGAATAGCAGTTGGGTTGATGTTCTAGAGCTCACACTGATGGAATAACCTGGGATGATGGAAATATCCCATGAAACATGGAAATGTTGGAAGCATATTGTCTAACATATGGCCGCTAGCCACACAGGGCGACTGAACCCTTGAAACTTAGCTAGTGCAAAGGAGAAACTGAAAATTTTTAAAATTCTTGTTAAATTCAACTTAAATTCTAATAATCACAAGTGACCCAAGGTTACCACATGGACTACACATGGACCTTGCTATGCATGGACCTATGCTGTAGCTCAAGAAAGTTGGTTCAAGAAAGTTGACTCAAGAAAGAAGGCAGGAAGGAATGTAAAACATGGTAAGAAAGGCGATGGCAGCTCCCGCTCCTCAATCGGTAGGGACAAATAAAATGAAATTAAATAAACCAGTCTCTGATATAATAAAATTAGCTCATTTTCCTTTACCTTGTTATCAAGAAGGAGTGGTGAAGTGTTTTTGGTTTGTTTTTTTTTTTTTTTTTCAGTCACATATGAACTAACAAGTTTCCTTCTAAGAATTTTTCATTTTGTGTTTTTGTTTTGCTTTGCTTTTGAGGATTTTGTTTGTTTGTTTGAATTGTGACAACCTAAGGATGGAACTCGGGCCTATCCCCAGTGATTTGACTAAAGGGCAGAAGGAAGTTTTTCCACTTAGTTCTTCTTATCCCTCAACACTTGGAAGAGCTGGAGGGCACAAGTTGGTTGTAGCAGTGAGAGGGGTGACTCAAAGGTACAGTTTGTCCCCAGAAATGAGAGCATATTTGGAAGGAGAATGAGAATGGTGACAGAGTGCTGCCACTAGTGTGCCCTGGACTAGACCATCCTTAGTTCCAGCACTAATTTCTTCCTTTACCTTCTCCTGAGAATCCTTCATGTTCTATTAATTTGAATTCTGTCTTCTTTTAGGAATTGGGCTCTTAGTCGAAAGGGGTTGGCCTTTTTGTTTTCACTTTTTTGCAACCCCTGGCCTCTGACCCTATATCTCTGTGGTGACTTTTTTCCTATTGTCAGAGAAGGTGAAGGGATTAAGAAATCTGAGATGTCACAAAAGGAAATTCCTCTCCTATAAAGCAATGTGCTGATAATAACCTCCTAATAGTGACAGTGCAATTACTCTACTGACAGTTATGGATGTGCGGGAATTACTGCCAGAGTCTTATAGGAAATCCATTTGGGGTTCTAAATTTGAGCAACTGTAGTGCTGTGATAAGAAATACTGTGGCATATCAAGAGTGACTTTACAGGTGACTGGATATTTTTAAAAATTTTATTCTGCAGTTCCATCACTTGCATTTATAAAAATATCTTTCTGGAAAGATATTATGTTTTTCACTCATCTGCTTCCCGTTGCCTTCAGCTGGTCAAAATCTGTCCTCTATTCCTACGGACCATATGCCAAGACTACATACACCCCCACTCTCATCACATAAAATTTTTTATTTCTCTTCCACTTTCCTATAAATGATCAATTCTGTTTATAATTCATTTCTGCTTCAAAATAGGTACAGCGTGGACTTGATGATTTCTTTATATCTTCACAATTATTTCTCACATTTTCATAGGTATTTTTATTGATCATTTTCTGTCTTTATCATGTCCCCAGTCGCATACCTCTAAGAATCACTAAATTTTAGATCAACATGGGTTTGGAGATCCACTGGCTAAGCACTTTGTAACCTAGGATCATTTACCCTCCTGAAATTCAAGAAAAAATTTTGTTTGTGTGAGAATATTTATCGGTCAGAGCCTATTGAACTGAAACCACACCAGCTAGTTGAACGGAGAGAATTAATATGAGGAATTATTCACTAAGCATAAAGCATACAAAGAAAATGCTAAATATCTACCATGGAAATAACTACTATAAGAAACAACCAGGAGCACTAGTGCAGGAGACGAGGTAACAATGGAAAAAACTTAGAAACTTAAAGAAGGGGCCCCTCGCAGCTGAAACTGAGACCATGCTGAAGGGGCTGTATTAGTGTCCCTGCAAGAGACTGAATCTGCCACCCTTGGCAAAGGAGCTGGCTGACTTCAGCTGCTGCTGTGGAAATAGCTACTGCTACCAGTGTGTGGAAAGATAGCAGTGAGTCCCAAAAGAATGACAAGCAGACAGGAAGCAGGCAGAAGAGAATGAGTCTCTTCTTCCTCCTCCAGCTCTGCAGTCTCCCTCTGATACCTTTCATTGGCAGAGCACACAGGAAGGCAGTGCACAGGGCCTCAGTCTGAATTCCAGCTCTAGGATCAGTAAGCTGAGCGTAGAGGGTGGGCCTGAAGCTGAGAGGATCAGTAATTGCCAAGAGTACACATATACATACGTGCATGTATAAACACAAATATACATGCATACATATCTATTTATCTTATGGAGAAAGAGCCGACTTTTCTAATTAATTTCTCAAAGGAATACGTGACTCCCAAATGATTAAGAATCATTGGGTCATCAGAACAAACAAAAGGACCTCACTATAGCCAGCCTGATGTCCTTTCCACTATTTTACACTGTTTTTTCCATTCCTTGGTTGGTGATACTCTCACCAGCTAGGAGGCATCTTAATGCAAATTTCTAAATATCATTAGTGCTCACTGTATACTAGGTATTCAAATGTGGTAACCAAAAAAAAACAAACAAAACCAAAATAAACAAGTAAAAATTGTTCATAACCTAATTGATTTTATGTCCACGTGATTTACAGATGTCCCAAAAGTCAAATAAGCATTTTAATTTTTATAAAGTCTACAATGACTTGTGTTTTGTATTTCAGCATTATTATCACACTGATACACTAAAAGTCTACTGAACATAGGAATCATTTAAATAACTTGACCTATCACAATAAATTTTAAATTAGTAATTAGATAATACTCTGTTTTTTCCTACTGATAATACCTGAAACAATTTCGTGGGCATGATTGTTACTCATGCACATATAGACATCTGGGTTTATTGGATACTCAGAGGCAGGCCAGAGAAAGAGAGAGAAAGCCAAGAAAAAAGTCAAGGTTGGGAGTGTTCTACAGTTTGCATCACAAAGACCAATACATCATATTGAAGTCTTAGATGGTATGGAAACCTTGAACTTGATATTCAGATAGGTCCAATAAATTATGTGTAGTCAATTCATAGTTGACATTCAAGTGAGACCACTATGATACTGTGGAGTGTTAAACAGACCTTTCTAGAAATAGATTTTCCAGGTAAGTTGCAAGTGCTGTTTTATTTTGGAATGATTCAATAATTTTAGAAATAAAGCAGATGCTGAGATGCTGGGAATAGGGTTGTCATTAAGGAGAGAGCTGGCAAGAGTTATAAAGTCTATTTGGACTCAAGAAAATGGATGCCTCATAATAGCAAGTCTCTATTCCCAAGCTAAGAACTGTCAAAGAAAGAAAAAAGTCGAGCAGAAGTGCTGTCACACAGAACAAAATAATTTAGGGCAAATTAAAGGGAATGAGTTCAACTTGGCTTTTACTCAGCTGCGCAGGTACTGGATATGGATTTTGGCACAGCAAGATTAACTTATCCACCACTAGTGAAGAAGGAGCTTCCAACACACAAATTAGACCAGACCTGCCGGTGATGATAAACAGAACTGGAGGAGGACAGGACTCACAGACACAACCTCAGATCCCTAGAAAAGTAATATGTGGATAGGTAGATTTGCATATTAAATGGACTATCTCATTAGCTGAATTCAGAAGTGAAATACCCTCATGATTAGAATTAGAGTGGTATTTAGTTTTGCAGCATTGGATAAATCTCCCTAAGAACATTTCTCCATCTCACAGGCAAAGTAATTCCACATGGACATCTTTTCATTTATTATGTCTAAACCCTAAATGTTCTTCGTATTATAGAGAGAGTGCATATATCTGTTTGCCACAGGAATCTCAGTTACCAGATTATAAAAAGCCCCAGGGTAGGGCATATGCTTCCTTCACCTTGGAATCCTCTTTACCTGGCGCTAAGCCTGGCATGCCACAGGCATCCGTACAGTTGAGTGAATTTGTTGAATATCAATCTGTTTTCAAAACAGATTCAATTGAATCAAACAAGTGAAAATGCCCAGTTGATCTCAGCGATGTCTCATCCCTCATTGACAATAGATTCAACTAATTAAAATCTGTATTTCAAGATGGGAAAGGGTATAAAAAGTCACCAATTTACCTGTCTTAGAAATTCAGAATGTTATTTCTTCATGTACCTGTATATGTACATACAAATACAAAGTAAATACATATGTATAAACATACATTCTAGATGTATATGTGTGTGTGTGTGTGAATTATATTTCGTTACGTGTTTTTTTGTTTCAATTTGTTTTTTCATTTGTTAAACACAGAAAGACTGTGCTCAAATTTATGTTTAAGAAGTCATAAAAAGTCAAAAGAATAATAAGCATTCATTAGATTTTAAGTAAATATCATAAATAATAGTTTTTTAGAGAAAAGAAGATAGTTAATGTGGGATATTTTATTACATGATTAACCTAGTATCAGATACATCTTTTTATACTCTGTACTCACTTATAAAGACTATTGACAACAGTATTACTGTGGATCCAATGAAGGAATTACTGATAGATAACATGTTAATAGAAATGCTACTTTCAAAGTAGAATGTCAAAAACACTGAGAACAAGTTTGGCATTGACTTAATTCCAGTTTTACAAAACTGGAAATTTATACTGCAAATTGATTATTCTTTCTGAAAGTGCTGCCCCAAGTAATCTACATTACGAGCCACTGACTGGATGACAAATAGTCATTCATTCAAGAAGTATTTGTTGACCACCTACTAAACAATTTAATATGCAAATAAGACCAATATGATATTTTGGAATGTTAAACAGATCTTTCTAGAAGTAGAGAGACTCAGAATAAGTTGAAAGTTATATTTTATTTTGGAACAATCATGTAATATTAGGAATAAGGCATATACTGAGAGTCCTGGTAATAGAGTAGTCATTCGGGAGAGAGCTGGCAAGTTAGAAGGTCTGTTTGGACTCAGGCAATTAAATGTCTCATAATCATATTTGTCCCTTCCTCCTCAAGTTCTGTTCAATGTCACCTGCAGGCTCAGTCTAATTTATGGACCAAGGTCACTTGTGTGTTGTTTTAAAAGTCCCTTCTTCACCAGTGGTGAATAGGTTAACCTTGCTCTGCCAAAATCCATACCAGACTCTAAGGATAAAGTAGAAAGTAAGGCTAATTAGGTTCCTGAACTCATTGAACTTTCATTTTAGTGGAGGGAAATATACAATAAATCAGTTAGCTTTATATGAATTGAGCTTTACACAAAGTAAGTTCTAAAAGTTATGGGCACTATAAAGGGTGCTATAATATTGGGCAAGAACTTGTATAACTCTAGGTAAGAAAGTAGCAAAAGATTTGAGGTAGGAAAATATTGGGGAGGATTTGGAAAGCCTGGATATGTTTGAAGCTTAGAATAAAACATGTGACGTGCTATAAAGTGAGAATAAAGTGAAATAGAACAGAGCATGGTAGGCAAAAAGAACAGAAATTACATTATCTGATGGATGTTTTCAAATATGGCTTCTAGAGATTTTGTGAAGAGTAGATTAAAGGAGGATTGGGGTGGATCTAAGGAGACAATGTAGAAGGCCATTTTAGAAGCACTGGTAGAAGGTGATGTGACCTTTAATAATATTCTGGCAGGAGAGATAGAAGCGACTGTTGGAATTGAAGTAGATTTTGGTGGTAAAACTGTGAAATGGTTAATTCATTTTAGAGTTTAGAAATAATAAAAAATCAGAGTTAATTCTTGAATTTAAATGTAAATATCTGGGTGAGATGATACTACTTAAGATGATAAATAGATTGAGGTATTGGTAAAATTAAGTGGAAATATAAGATGTTGAACATAAAAATTAAGAATATCAAAGTCTGGACTGAAATACATTTAAGATGTTTTAGCACAGAAAAATAGACAAGATGGTAGATTTAAGAAGAGGGAGCTATCCTAAACCCAACCCAAGCAATTTCAACATTTAGAAGAGAAGTAATGCAAGATGCATGATCACAGGAATTTGGGAAGGGAGAGGATCATTGAATTAGCAGCTAAACAAAGGGTCTATGGTATTAAAGACTCTTGAGTAATAGATTGTTTAAAGAAAAATGAAGGTTGGGATAAGGGTGAGAGATCACAGTATAAAAAGAGTTGGAACCACCAGGTCAAATGACCTTTACAACAAGTCTTAAAAGTGCAATGAAAGAGATTTTGTGCTTTATAGGTTAAAGAGTGGATGGGAAATGAAAAAGTGGGAAGAGCAAGTGAAAATGACTTTTCTGAAAATATTTTTGATGGCCATAAAGTGAAATTGTGCAGGATTTGAAGGACAGTGTGATAGGACAAAAGAAACGCCAACCTGCTGTCCAGCACTAAGCTCTCTAGTGGCTTCCATTGCTTATAGCTCACATTTCACATCTAAACGATGTTTTTCAATATTTTCTCACACCATTCTTTAGAGGGCCTTAAATACTGTGTCAGATGTTTTTCTTCTTTTGTTCCTCTTTGAATCATCTGGCTTCACTTCTGGTTCTATATCTTAAAATACTCTCTTGCCTTCTGTTTGCCTGTTCCACTCCAAAACTCAACTCTTATCTCCCATCCACCATATATGCAGTTTATAAAGCAGCTATTCCAGAAGCATCCTTGCCACAATGAAAAGCCTTTTCAACCACAGGCACAGAAAGATTTGTATTCATTCTTATCCAATTGCTATGAGCTTCTCCCTTGTAAAATAAAGATAGCCACAACTTCTACTTGTTGAATGATTATGATAAATAAAAAAATATATGTAAATATTATTAGTAAAGGTCCTTATATCTTTGACCTTATTTTATATTTTACCACCTTTGTACATTAACTAAAAACTGGCTTTCATTCTATGAAGCTGGGTTTCTGTTTGATTTGTTTACTTCCATATCCTTTTATGCCACAAGGACAGAAAGTGTGGAAAGGGTTTTCTTTGCTCTCATTACTTCCTCTAAACAATTTCTTCCTCTAGGTCCTCCACTAAGAGAAAAAATATTCTGCCTCTTTGAGATATATGTTTTCAAGCATACTATGCTTCTCTTTTAATCCTGCTATGTACCCACATCCTTGTCACCTCCTTATATTAGAGACTTTAACTCCTGACTCTTGGTGAGCCCAAAATCCATGTGGGTGTCTCTATCATGTACCTCTTCTTTATCATGCACCTCTGGGTGTCAAATAACTTTTACTTTCATTCAGTTCTAGGTTCTGCTCCTATAATTATAACATATATTTTTATCATATCTTTATTTGAAATATTCAATTCGTATACTCTTACCTTTCTGACTCACTTATTCTTA
Source organism: Cynopterus sphinx (assembly GCA_030015415.1). Lineage (NCBI taxonomy): Eukaryota > Metazoa > Chordata > Mammalia > Chiroptera > Pteropodidae > Cynopterus > Cynopterus sphinx. Next base: position 8,363,474 of record CM057379.1, on the reverse strand, counting down.
TATCTTTCACCTCATCATGATATCCAAGCCAATGATCCTATCAATTTCCTATCATTAATTTCTTACATCATCTGATTTTCATGTCTCTTCATGCCCAGTGGTTATATGATTATATTTCATGTTCAATTGTTAGAATTGCTCCCTTGAAGGATTCTTAATTCTCTTTCCTTCTTCTTTGTCCTTTATACCTCAGGAAAAAAAAAAAAACCTGAACAAGACCAAATACCATCCTTTCCTTTACTGCAAAAAAGTATCTGATTATTTCAAAAGAAAATCTGACAACTAGCTGAGCAGTTTCACTTTACGTGCTTGATCAAAATCATCAAAAGTGTTTCAACATTTCTTGGAAATGCTTTGCTGTTTCTTTATATTGTCTCTTTCTTATTCTCCTTGAAAATTCTACATTTACCACCCCACCCCTTGTACACAGGCATTCCATTAACGACCTTGTTTATTCTATCTTTCCAATTACAACAGTTAACTTCCTTCTTCTCAGCTTGGTCAATAATGTCTCTCAGGCTCTGGGTTCCACCTTCTGTAACTTTCTTAAAGATTTCGCTTTTACAATCATCTATTTTCTGGCCATTAATCTTTCTTTTCTGTAGTATTCATATTGGAGCCAAATATGCTATACTATGTTCTATTTTAATAAAATTCACTCATGCCACCGTATCTTAATCTCCAGCATCTTTTTCATGTCATTTTCTAATTTATCTGATATTCTCCACTCAGTTCACATCACTCCTGATGCACAGCCTTTTCATCAGCTTCGTCAATGATCGATTCTTTCCTAACTCAAGATTTCTGCTTAAATATCCTACAGTTCTCACTTTCTTTAGGTCTCACTTTAGATGTCACCCCTTTAGAGAAAACAAGGCTAATAAACTGGCATGTGTTGACCAATTCCATGACCTAAATAGGGAATAGATTGCTTAGCTACAATTCTTTTTGTTCATTTTTCATCACATTCATCCGCTTTGTGCCTTAAGATTCAGTAGACTATGCTTCCTCATAGAAATTACATAAAACCTCTATCTGGACATCCCTTGGCAATATAATAATTTAAACACCATTGTCAGCATGAGCACTGGCAGAATTCAGGTATAGGACAGTTTCAGGTAATATTATGTAATAGTAATCTGGACCATGTAGGCGACTGCCTTTTAACTCAGTGCAGAGAATTTGCAGACCTCTCAAAATACATCTCAGCATATGCCAATATTTTAAATTGTTATTTATTTGATATGTCAGTGAAAGAATGGGATAAAAATATGTAGCCAATAAGCTTTTGCCAAACCATGGCAGATAAGATCTGCCTTAACATTTGGATCTTACAGAATCAAGAAAAATAAATCTTTTATATTCACGAACCCAAAAGACATTATTTGGAAAATAAAATGCTACGTTATTTCACAGGATTTCAAGTCTGAGGAGGTATCTGCAAGACGAGAGACTATACTTGCCAATAGAAAACATGATTTCAACAGATCAGACTTGAAAAAAAGAGTGAGAAATCCAAAGTGAGGAAGAATGTTTATTGGAATGAGAATCTGTTCCATCTTTTAATTTCTGACAGTTAATCTCAAAAGATAGTGGCAGTTAATGTGAATAATGAACGCTACAGAGGAAATCAGTGCTTGTGATTTCAGCCTTTGATTGGGTGGTAAAGACAGAGACTGGGACAAAGTGATTCAGGAATTTTGACAGAGCTACTCAAGGCATGCCAAGGGATGGGGGTGGGAGGAGAAACTGATGATGTAACAGAAACACCAGACAAGCTGTCATTCCAGTGTTCTTGGCAAGAAAAACAGACTCAATTTGATTATAATATTTGAGAGAGACAGCCCAGAAAAACAGAGAATATGAAACTTGACAGAGCTTTGTTACTCACCTGAATTGCATGGAAATGTTAAGAAGTTGGATAAGAAAAATAATACAATTATTAAAATAATAGCTAAGGTGCCAAAGAAGTTAAGCATAAAGCTGCCATTATCAGTTTTTACCCTCTAACCTCTTCAATCCTCTGGTTAGGTCTGCTAGCAGGCTACATTTTTATAACCTCATAAATGTCACAAAAATTGATTTCTGAAGTGAGAGCATTACATGTCAAATTTCATTAAAACCAAATATTTCAGATAATGAACAGTGTGACAAAAAGGGTCTGGGCAAGAGAACAGCTGGATGAAAGACAGAAGTGACAGCGGAATAAAAATGAGTTCAGCAGGAGATAGTTTGCAAAATTTTAATATGAAAGAGAGGCAAAGAGAAAAACTAGAAATGAGAATGAAGACACTGACACTGCTATTTCATAACGAACAATGGTAACCAGCAGCTATTTACAACGTGGTTAATTCTATTAAAATCAATTTTTCATTACCTCTGATATTCATTTTAGCCTTTACCTGTAGCAGTCCGGCACATGAAGACACATCAAATCTAGTTTTGTTTATTCTGTGATTCGATATCGTTAAACGTTTGAGATTTAGATGTTATTCAGACAATGTTATAGAATTTTGCGATTAGTTGTAAATGAGTTTGGGAAAACGAACTGCCTCACTACCACAGCTTCCTAAATGACATTATAAAAATTTCTTCCAAATTATAACTTATCACATGAGTATCTAGTATATAGCAATACGCTGAAAGGACTGAACAGGAAAACATTAGCAAGACTATTATTCTATAATAAATTTAATATTTGTTTTTCACGTTTTCACTAAAGATCCCATTGAACAGTTATTTTTAAAGGCAACTAATACCTAAAGTGTGAGCCTGCAGTATAGCCACGTAGATCCATGCTTCTTTTATTTACCAAGTAAACCATTTTGTAGACATTTATATAAATAGACGTTTATATAAATCAGCTATAAATCGTGGGAAGAAACACCATAAATATAAGAACATGTTCTTATATTTTTTATATTTATGAGAAAAAAAATTTTCTGTAACTACATGCACAAAAAAAGATAGAGAAACGGGAGAGTAATACCTTATACCAGACAGATGTAAGTAAGGTAATGGTACGTTTACTCAGAATGTGAGAATTAACAGTGAGTGGTAAGGTTGCTAAGACTGCCAAAGTTTTAAAAGTTTTATGGATGAGCATCCGAAAGGGTTATTTTCATTGAAATTTGAATGGGGCACTCACTTATACATTCACAGACACAGGTTCTTATATTTTACTTCTTTTCTACACTTAACCTCTCAGGAAAAACAAGTAGAAATCATGTTTTCTCTTGAAAAGTTCTGCAACATGACCTATTAAACAAAGGCTCAGAAATGTTGTAAAGTTATATTTTCAAAATTTTAATCGAAGTAGTTAGTGAAAATAAGTGGCCTCAGGTTTATTAGATCCTGAGTCGTGTATATTAAATCAAATATATAAGAGTTTCAAAAATTATCAGGCATCCAAACACAAGCCAAACGAAACCAAACCAAAACAAAATTTGAAAAATTCTGCTCTTTGGGCTTTATAATGCCAATTTTGTTTTATTCCTCTTTTCAATGATTTGTTGACACTAGGTACCTACCTTGCCCTATTTAATCAACCAGTAGAATGGGCTTTTTTGTTTTTGCCTGGTTTGCCACACTCCCCACTCTCTTCATTAGTGTTGTTTTCCTCTGCAGCACTAGCTGCTCGCTCATTCCAGGACATCAGGCAGGGCTGATCAACCACACTTCCCCTGGGGTGTAGACCTCAGCCTCAATACAGTCTAATTCGCCATCAGAGTAAAACAGAATTTGTTTGGGACCCACTTCCTGCTGTAAAAAAAATTCTACTGTTGCCTTATTATTTGTCCTAGCCAAGGTCTCGCTTATCAGAGTATCCTTTAATTCTACAAGTTCTTCATCATTCTTCCAATATATTCACTGTTTTTTCTTAAATTAACTAGAGTAGACTTTATTTGAGTTGAGCCAAAGATCTCCAAAAAGTAACTTCTGAGAGACTAGCAAGTGCGAAGACCCTGGAGTCACAAACGGTTTAATGTATTTGAGAAAAAAAAAGATCCATGTGGGAACTTAGTGAAGATGGCATCTTAGTGAAACAGAAGAAAAAGTAGGGTGAGAATAAGTTGGAAAGGAAGGAATGTCTACATAGCAACGATCCTTAGAGGGTTTATTAGAATACTATGTTGTGTTCTAAATGAGAAGTCACACAAAGACTTTAAAGCAGAGAAGGGATATAACCCCAATTAAGATTTTTAAAAAAGATGACTCTTGCTTTCAGGAATTGGAAATGAGTAGATGAAGAAGAAACACAATCAGTTAGAGACTGTTTTGTTGAAGCCAGATTTGGTCACACTCATGTGGATATGATGTTTTGAGGAAAATTCAATGATGCCAACTTCTTTTCTGAGAAACAGCTGATATTAATTCAACCTAAATATACAGAGAAGTTTCCTTTAACCACATCAGTCCAGCACCAAACCATTATCAATCAAGACAGAGTATATATACTTTTCCCAACCTCATAGCATTTGTCACTATTCATATTCATCTTTTTTAGTCATTATTTACCTTTCTTTGTCATAATGTAGGTGCCATGTGGGTGGACCTGGCTAGTCTATCATATTTATGTTTTTATTAATAGTTATTGTTTTTTAAAGCTTACAGAAAAATTGGGCATAAAATATGAAAAGTTCCCATATATCCCTCTGCACACATGTGATATTAACATAAGACATCTCGCATTGTTTAGTACATTTGTTGCAATGATCAGCCAATGCTGAATCAGTATTTTTAATAAAAGCTCAAAGTTTAGATTAGGTCACTCTTTGTGTTGACATTCTATGGGTTTTGACAACTGTACAACAACAGCATGCAGCCACCACTGCAGGGTCAATCTCCTGGCAAACACTGACCTCTTTATCATTTTCACAGTTCTGCTTCTTCCAAAATGTCTAATAGTCGAAATCATATAGTATGCAGCCTTTTCAGGTAAACTTCTTTCATTTACCAATACTCATTTCAGGTTCCTCCGTGTCTTTTTATGCATTGATAGCTCATCTATTTTCATCCCTGAGAAATATTGCATTCTGTGGTTGAATCACAGTTTGTCTAGCCCTCCATCTACGAAGAACATCTTCGTTGCTTCCACGTTTTGATAATTGTGAATAAAACTGACATAAACATTTGCGTGCTGTTTTTGTGTGAACATAAGTTTTCAACTCACTTGGGTAAATACCAAGGAGTACAATTGCTAGAAAATATGGTAAGAATACATTTAGTTTTGCAAAAAACTACAAACTGTCTTCCAGAGTAGTTTGGCTTTCCTGTCAGCAATAAATGCGAGTTCCTATTGTTCCACGTGCTTGCTGGTTTTTGGTGTTGTAATACTTTGGGTTTTAGCCATTCCCATAGGTATGAGTGGTATCTCATTATTTTCATATTCACTTTTAAATCCCCAGTATCTAGCATGATGCTTCACGAAGAAGGTTTTGTGTGTGTGTGTGTGTGTGTGTGTGTGTGTGTGTGTGTGTGTGTGTTGTATGTGTGAAAAAAGGAAGAAAGAGGAAAGTTAACCTAAAAACTATCAGAACTGATAATGTGAAGTTTCAGATCTGTTGCACTTAAACCAAAAGTTTCAGTATAAACAGCAGGATACAGTAAATAAAATTATCAGAATATTGGGTACAAAGTAATAATTGTACTAAAGAGAATAAAATAATATTTGAATATGTAAACAAGTAGATAGAGTTTTTAGATAAGACAGCTTTAGAGAATTCTCCAAATAAATTTCCAAGCTAAACTTTATTTGAGTAAAAATTCCAAATTCTTTTTACATTTACATAGTGATTAGAGTCAACTGGAAGATTACATCAAGGAAAATATATTTTAACGATATTATAAACTGCAAACTATAAAATAATACTATTATGACACTATAAATCAGTTAAATCTATATCAAGCAATATTGCCTTCTTTGAAGGAAAAATATCTTCATCTCATCTTTCTTATTGCTTCTTTCTCCAAGACTGAAATGGTATTCTCAGTTGCTTTTCCACAATGTCTAACTACAATCTCACTTTACACCCATTTTTAAGTGTTTTGTTGGCAATAAAAGTATGTTGCCCCGAATATCCTTTTACCACAGTTAAAATTATTTAGCTTCATCCAGTTTTAAAGAGTTGTCTTTTATCAGTAACATTTCTAATCTAAGGAGCTTGTCAAATAACTTATATTTCAGATGAGTTTCTTTCTTCGCAGATGGGAAGAAAAACCCACTAATAACAAAGATAAGGTTATGAACTTTGTGCCAGATACAGAGCTAAATGTTTTTCCTCCATTATCTAATTAAACCTTCACAATAATGCATTATCTCTGTTCATTTCTGCAGTAATCCTAGTTTTTACTATCTCTTTTGCATATGAGATAATGCTCACAGAGCATAAGTCGCACAGAGGTGCACATACGTACTAGAAAGTGTAACGGTCAAAATATGCAATCGGATCTGTGAACAATACTGACATTTTTGGGGAAAATAGTCCACATGATATGCAATGATATATACAGAAAAGCATTTGGACATGAGCCTTATTCTCATAAACTTCCCAAACGCTGCTGCCATGTATATAGCCTGTTCTGTTAATCAAGGACAGAAAATCCATTTGTAGAAATCATCTATCAAGAAGTTACATATTAAGATTATTTGCCTTCTATGGATCCTTTCATACAATTCCAACAAAAGAAACATGTCACCCTGCCAAAGCCTTGACCAGGCCAGGCGAACCCCAGAGCAGCTGCTTCTATTTTCTTGTTTCACATCTGTGTCTAATAATTCATGCTTGACTTTGATGTAGTCCTTGGCAAGTGAACATTTCTCCAAATCCAGGGTTTAACCAAGAGTAAAGTTTCAGATTTTGTATTTCTAAGAATTTAACTCTTTCCCCAACTTAAACCCCTTTATTCCTCTTAAGGGAATCATGTAGGACTGAAATGACTCAGCAAACCCCCAATGTCAATGTACCTCATTTGTGCAGGTAACTCACATGCCCTCTCTCTTACATTGGCTCCATTTGTTGCTAAACATTCATAGATACTCATAAATTTATTCTTATAAGAGTTTATCCTGTCAGATCTGTCCTAAAGAGTAACATTTTATGACTGTGTTCTTTTATTCTATCTACTCTCATCTAAACTTCAAATCATCTATAACTAGGATGTCTTCTCACTTATTTATTCACTCAGAAAACTTTTTTTAAAAGCCCAGAATTTCTCAGACACTAATAGGCAGTGAGAATAAGAAAAAGTAAATGACTCCTATCCTTAAATCCATGTCAAAGGGAAGATGAAAATGTTAAAATAATAACTTTTAATCAGTTACCCCAATAAACATAATAAATAATAATAATAATAATAACTAAAATTAGAACAATAACTATCATTTCATGCATCTACTATGTCTCAAATATGTAGTAGAGGCCAGAATTTCAATCATCATCTTCCAGAATCCAAAGATGTTTTCTCAATTCCTCCAGGCTTGGTTATCATTCAGTAAACAGTGAGAAAGTGGAAGTGCCAATATACAGGACACTTGGGAGGGAACTCTCCAGAAAAGGACATGGAGAGATTGAAGGAACGTTCTCACATGTACAGAGCATGTTTTTTATTTATTTTATTCTTTCTACACATTCATATTAATCTATCTTTATATTTCATTGCACTGCACTTCTATTCTCCTTTCCCAAATAAAGTCCAATGTTATACATACAAAAGTGCTGTAAAATATTGACAAAAATAAGGCCTTTGAAATGCCACTACAAATCTCTCTTTTGTTGTCTCTATTCAGAAATTATTTTTCTTTAATTACTATTCTTGAATATTATCCTCACTGCACGGCATTTTAGCTTTTATTTCTCTGCTTTATATACAGGACATGGATAAGAAGCCTTGTCAAATCACTTCCTTTCAGCTCTGACTTGGCCTTTGTCTATTGGTTTCATAAAAGAAAATCTGGGTTATCGTTGATTGCCGTGTTCTCATTTTACTCCCACGAAATATCTCTTCACTAATACTTCAGATTCAAGCTCTGTGAGGTTTTTGTGTCTGATTCAATGTAATAAGAAGAGTGTCTGGCACAAAACAGGTGCTCACTCAATGTTGCCTGGAACAAATGAAACCTGCAGTAAATTTATTCTTGAGCACAAAATACTAACTTACTTAATATTATTAATATTATATTCCTGTTCATTTTGAAAATCAGAAGCACTTGTTTTTCAAGAAGGCTCTGATCCAGGAATAAGAGAGGTAATCCCAGACTTGAATTACAGGTGGTACAAAAGCAAGGGTAGGCAATAGAAGCCCTGACAAGAGGGACTGTAGACTTGTAGACAAACCAGAGACATCCAGAACTTTCTTCTTGCCAGTAGCTGTGAGCCTTATCTTAGCCATGAGGCCATGACAGACCTCATTTCTCCCTAATTTACTCACAGGGGCATGTCAAGTTTATACTCTCAATATCTAAACATTTAAGCAAAGCACTTTATTGGGATGAAGTGGAAAGGCAAGCAGTGGAACCAAAAGCTCTTCATCCAACCAGCATTTCCCTGAGTTTTTGACATGGGTAATGGGAATGGTCAATCACACTATGGTTGATGCAGGATGAGTCACGGCTTCTCTTAGGTCTTGCCTCATTTGCCTTTTTAAGAAAAGTCAGAGAGTCAAGTTGTATTAAATCATCATCTGAATAAGGAATATAAGCACCCTGGTCTGTAACAAGGGCTGACCTTTTCATCATATCATCGGAAGTAGAGGTTTATTTCTCACTGACCTGGGGCCTGAAAATTGGCTGCAACAGGCATGAATCTTCCTCTTTTTTTAGTACAACTGACATTGGTAACCTTGGATGTTAACACATTTTGCGGGTCATAATTATGAACAAGAATAAGGTTGTGCTTATTTTCCTGAGAAAGTGCTTAGAGACATGGTGTTGGCCCTCTCTAGCTTCTTTTTAATGAAGAAGCAATCTTCTAAAGAAAGCCCTGACATATTTGCCCACTTGCTAGTGTCCTTCAAATTTGCAAAATCTTTGAGAGCCCCAATAGTGGTTGGCATTCGTATTTTCAGGGCCTATCAGTAACTAAAAGGATATAGTTAATCTCAGCCAATAGAACAAACCAATTTCTCATACAGCCCCGTCAAAGTTTGTAGGCTCTGGATCAGAGTAACCAATATTGACCCTTCCCTTTTAAATCTGAGACTCCTGTTCCTAAGAAGAAGATGAAGGACAATAGGAACTGAAGGGGATTTCTCTGTCTCATCCAGCACATCATAGTATTGGTTTAAAATATCCATTTTTAAATTCCTGAAAATGTATTTTTTTCCAGCAGCCTTAAAACCTGTTTTATCCTGAGTAATTCTTTAAACATCAGCTTATTCTAAAGTTTAGCACGCTTGACATACATTTTGTAGACACATATCCCAATATTATTAGTTCTTGATTTGGAGTCCAACTTTCTGTATTGCAGATGAAAACACCTGACCCACAAGCTAGTTTATCTCAGGCCCCATAAGCTTTCTGGAGACTCTTCTACCATCTCAGGGAACACCTCATTCCCAGTTACCACCAGAAACTATGATGATACATTCTAATCTCTTCTCAGAAATTAATCCTGACAGGGTGCCCCAAGCTCTGAGATTTTAAACATCATCAGTCAAGATTTTGTTAGAAATGTTCTGTCTGTGCCTCTCCCCCACCCCCTAAAAAGCTTCAGTTGAAAAATATGTTAGTAAATTCAGAAAAAAAGTAAAAATTATTATTTTAAATTATATAACCAAAACAGCTGTCTGAAAATATCATTTGATAAAACTTTTCAAACATTTGATTTATTTTTAATATGTTCTTTTTAGTCTCTTTGCATAATTACAGATATCGTCTTATAAATGATACTTCAAACTCAGAGAGCCCCCTTGACGGAATCGAGAGCTTTGATGTGGTTTAATGAAATACTTTGATATTAGAATCTCTGGTTTAACTCTCAGCGCTACCCTTACTTATGTGTCTCCAAGCAGTACGGGCTGTATGTAGGAATTAATTCCTTTAGCTTCTCTGGACCACACGTGGTTCTGTATCCTCTTACTAGTTCACACTTAATTCTTTGTAATTAATTAAAATTTTTAATTGAGTTCTTATCAGAGTCTGGCTGCATCTGACAGATGCTAACAAATGCTCACTTCCAGTTTCTTTTTGAAGGTGGTTGTCTTTCCTTAGATTATGACTCACTGGTGGCTCTACATCCTCAGCTCTTTGATGGGTTTCAGAAAAGTTATGAATCTGCCAATTATCCATACTGAGCTGGTTACTGTTGTTGTTTTTGTTGTTTAGTTGTTGCAGGAGGAGTGTTCTCTGCAGCTTTCTATTTCCTGAACTGAAATTGGAAGGCCCCATGAACTGGAATTTTATAATCTTTAAACAAGTTTACTTTAAAAAACAAACAAAACAAGCAAAGAAACAAAACAGGCAATGCTTTTTCACTTGGACAATCCTTCCTAGCACAGATTTTTTTCCCCCTCCTTTATAGCCATATATCTTAAGAGAGTTGACTATTGTCTTCATTTCATGTCACACACACACACACACACACATTAACACACACCAATTCAGTTCAATCTGCTGTCTGTTCAATTTTTTCACTGCAATAATCGATATTGTCACTTTGAAATTCATTACGTGCAGTGGGTATTTTTCATCCTCACCTTACTTGATCTCTCACCAACCTGTGAAACTAAATGATATCTTTCTTTCTGAAACCTCTTCCTTTAGTCTCACAATACCAATCTTCAAGTTTCCCACCTACATCCCTGGTTGTCACACTTGCATCTTTTCTGCAAACTAACACTCTCCCACCAAGACATTAAATTCTGAAGTTGCTCAAGGCTAAAGTGAAGGTCCTGTTCAATTCTATTTCATTTGCTCCTATGGTTTGAACTACTTTCTTTACACTAAGGATTTCCAAACATATATTTAATCCAGGCCTCTATTCATAGTTCTCATTCATCGTTCCAATTTTATTGAGGTAAAATTGACAAAATGGTGAGATATTTAAAGTGTACAGTGTGGTGATCTGATATACATTGTAAAAGGATTCTCCCCATTGGCTTAATATATACACCTCACCTAGTTACTTTTATTTAGTGAGAACATTTAAGTTCTACTCTTAGAAAATTTCAATTATACAATATGGTGCTATTAACTACGCTCACCACGTTATGCTTTAGATGACCTTATTCATCTTATAACTGAAAGTTTATACCAATTTATCATCTTCTCCCTCTTTCCCTACCTCCCCTCTCCCAGCCATTGGCAACTACTTTTCTGCCTGTTGTTTCTTTCATAGCTCTCATTCTAATCAGTATTCCTATCTGGATGAATTTCAGGCATCTGAAATTTAAAATGTCCTAAACTGAACTCATGTTCTTTCATCCTCATTCACTAATGAGCTCCCATTGAGTTGTCTTCTCAAGCTACAATCCATGTAATTATACTTAGTACATTGATGGATGACCAGATGGAGGTCTGGGCCCTGTTTGGTAGTTTACTCATGCCTTTTGGTCCTGTTCATGCCCAGTACCAAATGAGCCACTTTCATTTGAGATGATTTGTTGTGATGGCCACCCATCTTTAGAACTTAGTGGCTCTGACAGAATCTATATTTGACCTCATAGTCATTTGGTATCTCATAGTCAAATAAGCCATTCCTACTAGCACCCTCTGGCACACCATGAGCTGGTTTTCAAATAGGGCATATTTATGTGTGACAGATGATATGGCTCTGTCTGTGGATCCTATAGTTTCTATGTTGTGATTCCCCCAGGCAAGGCTGGCTCTAAAATTCACACAAGCAGCTTTTTTCACCATGGATATCTCTAATACTAGAGAGTAGGCCTGGTTTTATTGCTTACGCAGCAATGCTTATCACCCAACAGCCTAGATTTGCTATAGAACTCTTTCTCCATCTGGGTCCAATTCAAAACTCGCAGACCATGTCATTAAGTAAATGGGTTGAAGAAGTGTAGAACATGCTGACTTCTGAACTGAGACATGCTTACTAAGCATCTATCTAGGCTTACTAAGCATCAGACTTCTATCTTGGTGGCAGGAGGGGTACAACACAATAATGTGTGCTTTATTCAGAGAGGATGTCCCAACATACCTCACCCCACTGGACCCCAAAGTACATAACCTATATGGCAGGTCCTGAATCTTGGTGAGTTTACTTCCCACATTCTTAAATTTTTGTTTTTGCTTTTGTTGGTTATTTTGTTTGTTCATTCGTTTGTTTTATCTAGGCTCTGCAAACACTAGTCATGTCTTGCTTCTCATCTGGTCCAAATCACACGATGGCAGCAATAGAGTGAAGTGATAATGTTCTGTGTAACATTCAGATCCCTTCGAACTATATTGTGACAGAAAGCAGGAGAGTGGCATAGTCCATAGTCCTTGTGAATTCAGAACCAGTAATCAGCAAGGTCTTAGAATTATGTCAGTGCACTAGCTGGGATGTTACAGGTCCTTCCTCATAGACATTCAGCCTATTCTTCAATAAGTGGGCAAGTTCTGAGTGTGAGAACTTCTTTGGGACTATGTGTGAGATCATGACTTTAAATCTGATTGTATAAATTGCTTATAAATGGAGTGTATTCTGGATCTGCTCATGGAACAAAGTCAGCTGATGAGTCTTCTGGCCTTACAGTGGATATGTGCTCTAGCAATCTCATTTGGGACCCATTCCTTCATCATTTGGCATTTCTACTTAGTGTGAGCCTTTGTTTTTCAGTCATCCTAGTAGCATATTAGAACAATTATCAGAGCTCCTTGCCAAGGTGTTAAATCTTATATTGCAGTACTCCAATTTCCATAAATTCTCTTTTATCTAATTAATATTCTGCATCCATTTTTCAGTACCTTAGGATTCTTTCCTGTGGATGCTGCCCCAGCTCTTACCAACACGTTTTGGATATACTCCACAGCTCCTTCAATGTATAATCCTTCTCTTCTCTTAGAATAATGAGATCTCCTCATTCATACTATGCTAAGATTTGACCTTTGTTTCTGGTTAGGTCGACAACAAGGGAGATAAATTCTGAGGTATGAGCATTCTCTTGAAAGGCATCTGCATAATTTAAGTTTTTTTAATGTTCTTTAAGCAAGAGGGCAGAGCCAGTATAGGTTGAGGTGAATGAGGTGCCTGGAGGATCTCAGGGTTCTAGGGAACCCTGCTCTGGCATCAACTTAAGAGCTAGTGCCTCCTTAAATTTGGTCCCCTATGTACCTCACTTGCCTCACCTTAGTCCCATCCAGGTAGAGGAGAAGTACTATCACGTCTAGCCAGTGTGTATACGTGTGTGTGTATATGTGTGTATGTGTGTGTGACTTCTGCAGACCTAGAATGTTCAGTGGAATCTAAATCAGCATCTCATCTGCATCTACTGAAATATCACCTTCTCAGTCTTCACAGTTTCATTCCCTCCCTAACACTCACGGGTTAGGCCCATGAATTTGGTGTAAGAGAAATGTCTAGGCTAAGAGCTCAACCTTCTCTGAAGCAATGCGATTTTACGATTAAATCCTGAGCCAAGTCCTTCATTTTCATTTGCCCTCCAGCTGCAAGAAATTAAAGTTTCCTTAAATACTACCAAAAAGAATCTCCTCTTTCAGTTTCTCTTGAAATGGTGATTTATCACCCAGGCCTGTCATTTTCTCTCTTCAATAAATCAATGGTACTCAGCAAGTCACCCAATTCCACTGTCTATAAGTATAATTTCTCTCATATTTCCCAAATGTCAGAGATTTTACACCGAAATATGAATTTTCTTCTATTTACATCCCATGTAAGTTCGCCGCCACAGTACAGTTCAAGAATTTTACTGCTAGGATGTGCCAGGTGCCATCCCGTATTGCCACTTACCATCAATGATGGAGTCCTCCATGGCAGCCAGAGAATAAGTGACGTCACTCCAAAATTTTTTTCCCTATGCCCCCTCTCGGTAGAAACTATCTTAAGTCAAGTTCCCCAGAAACAGACACTAAGGTAGAAATTTCATGTGGAACTCAGTCGGGAATGTTCTTGAGAAACCCACCATTTAAGGAAGTGAAGAACTCAAGATTACGCACAGGGAGAAACTGCTAGATATAGGTTGCCCTGGGAGGATGTAAACTACCTTTCCTAAGGCTGAAGTTAATTCACAGTGAGGAATAGAGATGTAAGCTATCAAAACCACGTATTCCCAGCAGCACCTGAGGATGAATTTATTGGTCTTGAAGAGGAAATGTGAGCAGGACACACTAGTTTCCACTATAAGGTACTTTATTTAGTTAAGATGATTGCCACATCCAGAATGTATTGCAATGAAATTGCATTTGAATAAGTTTGCATGTCTTCTGGGGCTGGGGGGGAAGGGCATCAAGGAGTTTATAGTCAAAGGAGATAGCTTACAAGAAGATATGAGCAATAGAAAAACATTTTCAAGTGTCAAGTGATATGTTTTGAAATCATGACTTTGAGTACAAAGTGGTGTACCTTCCAGCAAATTTTGAACTTTGAACATGTTTCAAATGATCACATCACACTGTGTTTGAACCACACAACTACGTGCTATGTGCGTGGAATATGAAACAAGTTAGTGTTGGTCTACTTCCAACACAACAAATCAACATTGATAGATATAGATAGATAGATAGATAGATAGATAGATAGATAGATAGATAGATAGATAGATAGATAGATAGATAGATAGATAGATAGATAGATAGATGATAGATAGATGATACAGAAATGTTACATAAATGTTATGTAGGGAGGGAAGGAGGAAGGGAGGACCGTAGGTAGATAACAAATCAATCAATAGACCCCTAACTCATTTCTACTTGTGTTGAATCACACTTTTTTCAATCTGCCAAATACCCCATACTGAGTATATACGGCTGCAGTTTGTTTTGATCCACAGCTACACTTCAGTGAGAATAAAGGTCATAGTACTGGATAAAGCTGAAGCATCCTGCCTTTAGTTTTTCACCCCTAAATCCATGAATTAATATCACCAACATATCAGATAGATTAAAAAAAAACATAGATAAGAGTGCTGAAAATGATGTGTTTGAGGAAAAAAAATCTTTGATTTCCTTAACTTCTTGGAGTCTCTATAAACTACACATTTATAAGAAAGAATGCTTAAGTGAGCCTACTGCTAAACTTAGAACTCTTTATCTCTGAATCCCTTTACTGACCGACATTCAGTGGAATTTAATCAAATTAAATAACTTTCATACAGCTTTTAGAATATACAAAGGAAGTAATAAATAGAGGAACTCCTTCCTTAATAAACATTTGCTATCTAAATTAGGTCATGGGTAATTCCTGACAGTTATTTTAACTTTGAATGGAACATTCTGAGGTTAAATGCAACCTTTCTTTCTCTGAATTAAAAACTAATGAAGAAATAGAAAGAGACAGATGGACTTCCTTTGTTCCACCACTGACATGGATTCATTTTGTCACCTTGTTTTAGGGATGAGAGGCCTTGCTCCAGTTGCCTGATAGTGGGAACATGGAACAGAACAGATCCATTTTGGAGTCAGGTAGACACAAAGGATGGAAGCCAGAGGTCGTAAGGGTACAGCAAACATCACACTTCACTTTGCCCTAGAGAAATTGCACCAGTGAATATTGTACTCCTGCCAACATAAAAATCAAATTAATGATTTTTGGGGGAAATAAGAGGTGCAAACTTTCAGGCCTAAAACAATTAAGTTAAGGGTATGTGGTATACAGCATAGGAAATATAGCCAATAATATTGTGATAGCGTTGTATGGTGTCAGTTGGTTGCTAGATTTGTCTCTTTAGGTACATGAGTGTTAGGTGACTGTGGTATACACCCAAAACTGGTACAGTATTATCATTTAGCTATATATTAATTTTTTTTAAGTAAAGATTTATCTTCCAGGGAGAAAGAGTATATAAATATATTTAAAATGGCAAAGTGTCACTCCAACAGTGTCTTCTCCTGGAAAAGATTAGTTTCCTCATGAAAACAGTAAGAGAGGGTCGGTAAAGTTTTTCTTAAAAATGACCTGGAAAATGGAGCTGTCGTTTGCATCTAATATTGAGACATCACTGAGCATCGATCCAATAATATACCCAAGATATTCCAAAGTGGACAGTGAATAGTGAGTGGAAGAAAAATTAAAGTTTTAACATAGGGAAATTAATGATCTATTGTCATTCTGATTGCTGTGCTATTTGTGTCATTTTTAGCATGAATTGTGTTTTTCAAAATATTTCTAAGAAAATTGTATGCTCCAAATTTAACATTAAGTACAAATTTCAAATGCATATTTAAACACTATCCTATTGAGAAAACAACAGTAAGAAAGCTCAGTTTATAAAGTGCATGATGGTAAGTTATAAATATATTCATGACACAGCATTAGGAAGTTAGAAAATTTTATAACTTATTGAAAAAAGTGTCAACATTTTTGAGTAGACAGATATTAAAATAAAGCTATGAATCACACTAGGAGTTAGATTAAAATTAAATCATTTCGACTAATAAAATATTTATTTAAAACTCACTTTGAAAAATAGAATATTTCATAATAAAAATGACTTGAAGTCTGTTTTACCAATGTAGTTAAATTAGTTCTAGCCAAATTTGCAGTGGAACATAGGAAAGAAAACATATCAACAAAGATTAAATGTAAAAAAGCATGCATTGCTCTGATGGGGGTTCAGGATTTCAATGTGGATTTTAGGAAATGTGTTATAGGAACTATTTAAATTGCTGAGGCAGAAAGATCAAAATTTACTCCCCAATATAAAAATAAAACATGATTGTTAAGTTGAACCTAACTTAAGATATCCATCTTCTATTTTTTTATTTTATTTTCAGTTGTGTAGGCAGTTGATTCTGTAGTCATTAAACATTTGTTTACTAAATGCAAATTCCAAACATGAAATACAGTCATAAAAGTAACAAGAACTCAAATTCATTATTGGTGGAAATACAAAATGGTACAGCCACTTAGGCAGACATTTTGACAGTTATTTACAAAGGTAAAAATATTCTTGCCATTCAATCCAGCAGTCACACTTCTCGATATTTATCCAACTCAGGAGAAAACCTGTCCACACAAAATTCTACACATGAATGTTTATAGCAGCTGTAGTCATCATTGCCCCAAACAGAATATAACCAAGATATCCTTCAATAGGTGAACAAAACGGTAGTAAATCTTTACTATAAAATATCATCCAATTATGAAAAGAAATAAGCTATCAAGCCATGAAAAGACATAAAGGAATAAATACATATTATTAAATGAAAGAAATCAGTCTGTAAAGGTGGCATACTGTATGTCTCTGAAAAAAAAGAAAAAAAAAACTATGAAAACAGTAAAAAGTATCCATTGTTGTTAGGAATTTAGGGAGGAAGAGATGAGTCGGTGACACATGAAGATTTGAGGGCAGTGGATCTATTCTGTATGATATTCCAATAATGGTTATATGTTGCAATACATTTACCAAAACCCACAGAGTGCACTACAGAAGAATGAACCCAAGGTAAACTGTGCACGTTGTTTAATAATAATATTAGCCACATTAGTTCATCAAATATTACAAACGTACCACACTAATGTAAGACATTAGTAATAGGAAAAACTCTGTGTTGGCAGTGACAGAATATATGGGAGGCTGTCTCTGTACTACCTAGCCCATTTTTCTCTAAACATAAAATGTTCCAAAAAATGAAGTCCATTTTTAAAGAGTAGCTGTAGAAACATTCCAGTACAGTTTGCTGTTTTCTCTTGTTCGAAGGAAAAAAAAATACAGAAATAAACTTTCGTATCTTTTAAAGACATATTTTGTTAAAATATTATTCCTGTTTATTAAATTTGAGTAGTAATAAATTTCTTGTTTTCACAATTGTAAGGATAAATAAAACAAATATAGTAGGGTGTCCAATTAGAAAATAATCTATTTTTTTTTAGTCTCTAGCTGAAAAGCTGTTAGCTGCTGGCTATGCTGATAAAGAACATCTCTTAAGATGTCCTTTATTATGCAGATAAGTATTTGTTCAGTCTGGGGAAGTTCAGCACATCCATAGTGTGAAATGCTTTGGGGAAGAAATCAACTTATTTACATGTGGGGACAATGAGTACAGTAGTATCAAGGTTCCCGACACTTCTGAAAAGTTCAAAGCTACATATATCTAATGGAATGGAATGTCACAGTTCTCATCAAGAAAAGGAGAGCAAGAAGACCCCTGAAAGAACATCCATATAATGGTCCAAAAGCATGGCACTGGAGGATGGATCTTGACGTTGACTAAGAAGTGGGGAAGGCAGACAGTGATCTAAGTTTATGATGTGCTTGATGTTAGAAAAGGTCCTTTTTTTAACATTGGAATTTGTTCTGTGTGAGATTTGAAAAAGCTAATTAATAAAGCTGTCACACGTAGCATTCAAACCAACTAGAGTATTGATTTCCTTAAAGTAAAAATTACATAGAGGTAGTTTTAATTTGACGGATTCCTGCAGCTGGACGAGATAGCAGCCACACAATGTTCTCCTTCGCTGTAGCCAGAATCCCATTAAGAAACAGATGTCCCACACATGCTACCTTGAACTTGTACTACATAAGTGTGGTTGGCTGAAATAGAAGCATTGACCTTGAGGGTATTTGCCAATTTAGCAGGAAGCTCATTCTTCACTAGGACATCAAACTGAAAAGTAATACCTGTGAAAAAGTACTGCAAACGTGGTACTATTTCTCCTAGAAACAATAGTAGTGTCTGGAAAATGAAATTCATTTAAAGCTTTAAATCAAGGTCCATTGAGAACTGCTACTCAGTAGATAATATCCTTTGGCCATCAGTGCATGAAAGCGAGACCAAACTGGACTCCTCCTCTCCAGATGTGAAGAAGCTAGAAGCCTGGGCATTTTTAAAGAGAAAGAAACCAGGAACTTGAAAGTGTTTAAATGGACTTGCAAGTCCTACAACTGGTGACTGCATGAGGACTGCATCTATATTGAATCATTATTTATATTCTTTGCACTCTAAATTGAAAAAGACAATCCATGATGCACATGAGTAGTGATATGTTCAGGGTATTCATAAAGTTGGCACAAATTTAAGACAAATTCATGTATTGAACAGATTTTCAACATAGAGTCACTAATTATACAGAATACTAAATCACAGACATGTTCTTTAGAGGATTTAGTTTAAAATTTCCTATTATCTTTGATTGACTGTTTCTCCCAAAAATCCACCTAGGAGGCAAATATATCCTGATAGATCAAGTAAGTTAAATAGATCTCTAACATTTAGGTTTAAAAACCCATGTCAGTAAGAAACAATTCAGATCAGAAAGTTCTATGTTGTCTGATGTCTTCAACATAGAAAATAAGACTTGGAGATATACGCCAATGAATGAAGAAGGTACAGACACCTGTGCTGAGAAGTGCTGGAATGCAATGAAGTTAAAATGAATTTTCAGTATTTCATTTTAATTCTAAAGAAAATCAACCATGTTTGTCCACAATAATTCATGGGGTCCCAAAACAGCTTTGAAATCCTCGACTATCAGATTCCTGTTCGTGCGCTGTTTACAATCGTCTGAGTAGATACATGACGGTACTATAAAGGATGAAAGACAAATGTCTGCACAAGTCTGATTCCTCATGTAGCCATTCACTTCCCCACCCCTGACCAATACCTGCGACTGCTGGTAATGTCACTCTATGTATTAATAGTGCAGATCTTCTTATACTTTAAACCAGGATGCTAACTTGTATGGGGTGTTTAGAAAAGCATGTCTACTCCCAAATCTATTTATTTGTGTCCTGGGGATAGAATAAAACAGAACTATGCCTGACTAGCTGAGAAGCCTCAAACATGGTTCTCATTCTCTTTGGGATTTAGGTTCCTCATCTACTACATAAAAAGATTGGATTGGATAATGATTTATAAGATAATTTCCAGTTTGGGCCTTCTATGATATTTTGAATATAATCCAAGCCTTTGAATCTGCTGAGGCAATTTTTTTTCCACTTGAAATGAATCCAGACTTGTCTTTCCTCTTTCCCACTATCCTCCCAAATACTTTGCTTGCCTTTGCTGGCTAAGCTAGTGAGGAGATACAGCATATACGCACTTTGGTTTTGGAGACAATTATCTAAATTTTCCCATAGAAATATCATATTTTAATATTTTAAACTATCAAGAAGCAAATTCCAGATACCAATAGAAAACTAGCAGACCAGCTATGAATACAGAAGGAATTGCAAAGGAAAATTTATTTAACCATAAAAACCATTACATAGCTTTAGATCCAAAGATGTCATATGCCACCCAAAAATGAGAATCAATTACTCGTAACTATTATTTAATGAACATAAATAAAGCACAATTATTTTGAGGTTCGATATTGGCTCTAAAAAAATGAACAAAAAGATAGCTATCACTAAAAAGGGATATTCAGATTGTAAAATTATTTACACATGTAACATCTTTGGAATTTTTCAGTCAAAAAAAAATATATTTACCTAATTTTTCTCAATGCATTTCCAAAGAATTAGAGTAAGGTCTTTCTTCTGGCACATTCAGTGATTAAAAGAACTAAAATATCTCTGAGTTAGATTCAGGAAATGTGAAAATACAATTTTAATTCTAATCCTCAATAATCCTATCACTTTTGGCCTAGTTTTCAAAGAGAATATGACACCATTTTTATAAAACTCTTTCTTCAAACTACCCCAATCATTTTGTTTTTTCTAATTTCAACCAGGTGAGTTTGACCTTGATTTGGACAGATCTCAACCTTTGGGTCAGGGCCTGTGTCTCATAATTTAGAAGTAAATTTTCAATTAAAATTTCATATTGATGTTTACAAAACATAATTATACTTGATGAACTTATTCAACTATCAACTATACACTACTTCTGTATTGGATTGAAGAGTGCTCCCCGCAAATTCATGTCGCCCAGAATCTTGGAACGTGACCTCTCTTAGAAATCGGGTCTTGGCAGATGTAATAAATTACAGTGAGGTCATACTGCATTAGAAGGGGCCCTAAATGCAATAAGATTGCTGTTGTTATAAGAAGATGATAAAAATTTGGACACAGATGCATAGACACAGAGGAGAGACAGCCATGTGGAGTCAGAAGCAGAAACAGAAGTGATACAGGTGCAGGCCAAGGAATGCCAAGAATTGCTGTGCAAACACTAAAGCTAGAAAGGGACAAAGAAATATTCTCCCCTAGAACTTTCAGAAAGAGCATTTATGAAGGATTGATTTAAAAAAACTAGCGTCCTATTACAGTAAATAGAAGTCAAGTGTACTTTCATAAAAGCCTATTTGAGGCATTTATTGTAAAGCGATGGCATATGGAGAACAGGTGACATGCCTGAAGAATTCCTAAGAACTTTATGAATCTATTGATATTTTAACATCAGCTATTTATTTTATTATAGGTGATGGCTTAATACTTTGATGACAGAAAGTGCAGGCTTCAAAAAAGATGTTAATCTCCCAAACATGGTTAAAAGTTTATGCTTTAAGTTTCTTTGTTTGTCTAAAGATACTCCAGCCATCGCTATGCAGAAGTCTGGGAAGGACAAAAGAACCTGACCGAAGCCATCCATACCTCTCTCTAACAAGAACATGCTGTGCTTTCTTTTCTTTTTATTAAATTGTGATTTCTCATCCACATATATCTGAAAGAACAATTGCCACAAGTAAGAAATATTTGAAAACCGCTGGTCTCTAAAAAGAGAAAAGATTCTCAAACGTGCTGAACAAACAATATCCATTCTATTGTAATAAGATCTGAACACTGTACTTCTAAAAATATAGTCGATGGCAAATTATCTCAGTTAATTCTAAGGAAACCTAAACCATATTATATGAAACCGTTTATCATGGATTCAACAACTGTTTACTGGGTTTTGACTAGCCCATAAGGCAGTGCTGATACAAAAGAAAAAGGGTGACACGGTGTCTTGGTTAATGAAGCTGACATTGCAGTGGATGAGAGAGAAAACAAATTTGTAATGAAACAATGGTAAATACTAATACTAATACAATAATAATTAATATTATTCAAACTGATGAGTTAAATAAATATTCCAGAAAAGGAGATAACATTTCTAAACTAAAAATGCAATTTCAATATATCTGGATGTATTGAAAACTTTTTATAAAAAAGTTTTATGAAAGCCAATTCCTACTTTAAAAGTACATAAAATTTACTTAGGTGATGATGCTTAAATTTGCAATTGAATCAAAAGTTAATATCCATGAATGAGTTTCTAATCTCTACATTTCTTCTTTATCTTCATATCACACACTTTTAAAATTTTATTTTCTTGTTTTTTCTAATTCTCTTTAGTTTTTGTATGTTTATCATTTTCTCTGTATACTGCCACAAAGACTTTAAAAACAAAAAGTTAATAGGTGAGAGGGTAGGGGCCATGGAGTTTATTAAAATAAACTACTTTTTCTTTTCATTTTTCAGTTTGCAAGGCGTAAGGACATGTGAAATATAATACTTCTGTTTCTTCAATTTATTAGGTCTTGCCTCTGGACAGCAGCAAGAGTAGAAACATTAGAGAAAACCTAAAAGATCTCTTCCCTGCCAAGTCAATGAAATCATTAACAAGCTGGGAAGAGCACGTCACCAACGAGCTGGCGGTGGCATCTGCTGCAGTATTGACTGTCAGAGTTTGTTCCAAAGCTCTGTCCGGCTGCATAGGTGTCTTCTTTCTTCTCATCTCCCCACACGTGTTCTCCTTAGGCTACATTCTGGCTAAAGACACTGGAGGTTTAAATTAAAAATACCACCATTCTTCAATGCCAGGACATTACTAGCAAACTTTCCGGGTACACTAACTGCCAGC
The DNA here is from genome assembly GCA_030015415.1 of Cynopterus sphinx. NCBI lineage: Eukaryota > Metazoa > Chordata > Mammalia > Chiroptera > Pteropodidae > Cynopterus > Cynopterus sphinx. The sequence goes on along the minus strand of CM057379.1, from coordinate 8,340,571 downwards.
ATAATCAGACAGAGGTCTATTTAATGAGGAGAGTAGAGAATGGGAGAGAAGTAGAAAAATATCAGATAATAATGCTCTACTGGGACAGCCTGCTTCCTTTCAATTAATCTAACTTTGGGGAATAGTTTTGTATTTTGTATTTCATTTTTTTTGGTTGATAAATTAGTAGAAATGGATTTTTAAATGTTTATTTCTCTCTTTTACCTATCATTTTACTTCAGAGATCAAAAGAGTTTTATGAGATTGTATAAACTGTGTATATGCGCCTATATAAAATACCTCAAAATCTTTATAATATTTTTAAAAATTTCAATTATGAAATAATCAGATGTAGTAAGATTGATTTGTGACTGAATATTCGAAGTTTAATATGTACATACTTAAATGTAACCTACATAATCTGAAGTGAGATATTTTTCCATATCAATTGCATTTTTGTATGTATGCAAACACATTAGTATCGTATCTGGTATATTTTATCATCCAACACTTTCATTCTATTATTTAAATGCTACCATTTTCAGGGTAAAATTTTTTTTGAAAAAATAGTATATATAGCTTATATGAGTTTATGTTTTAATAGCATTTTAAAAGTCTTACAGTACACTTTTTTATGATATTTTAAATAAATTTTGTTTTTAAATAAATTTATTTATTTAAATGTTTCAAGTATACAGTACATTGGTAAGACATCTATAATGTTTATAAAATGACCCCGCCAATTGCTCCTTTCCTCCCCTGGCCCTCCACCTAGCCATCATATTAATGCTAATTGCATTCTCTCTTCTACGTTCCCCATGCCCAGCTATCAACTACTAATTTGTACTTTTTTAACCATGCATCCCATTCTCCCAGCCTCCCAACACCTCTCCCCTCTGTCTGTCACCAAATTGTCCACCATATTTGTGAGTCTCTTTTTTTTAAAAAAAGCTTTGACTACAAATTGTGCTATCAAGTAACTCATATTTTGAAACTTTATTTATTTATTTTTATTTATTAAAAATTAAACAAGTGGTTCCTAAAGATATCAGTATAAAATATTCTGTGCTGTACCATTTAATTCTATTAAATTTTTTATTCATTATATTACAGGAAGGATGATACTGATGAAATCTTATATCATTATATAAATCCATTATATAAATTATATAAATCACTATATAAATTAAAATGCAGAAATATATGTAGCAGAAATAAACAAATTAGCAAAACTACATATAACACATGCTAAAATATATTAGATTCAAATAATAAATTTCATTGGGGTATAAATGTCATTTCAGTACTGGGAACTTTTTCATGAGCGATCTCTCAATAATTATTTTTATTTTTCTACGGATTTCTTATTATACATTTACAAATTTCTTTGTGGATTCTGGGGAGAAGGAAGAGTATGTCCAGCTGAATGTCTCAAAGTTTCAAGGATCCAGGGCATAAGCTATGAAGTGGATCAGTAGCATGAGTCCTGCTCATTGAACAGAGTGATCAATAGCAAAGGAACATGAGTGCAAAGTTATGTCACAGAATATTTTCCTGGAAGAAAATCCTCACTGATCTGCGGATAGGAAAACTAAAGGTCCGCGAAGATGTGCAGCTGGCTCAGGGCTGAGACTAGAAATCAAACCTCCAGGCATCCAGCCCTGTTACTGCACCGTGCAGGAGGGGCCTGGTCCAGAAGGTTCTGATCAGTGTGTTTGGAGACTGAATCAACTCTTTCACCACCTTTTAAGTCAGAATTAATTTGGTGAATCTTACTTGGCTGATCCTTGCAGATTTACAAGGTTCTTCGAATACCTACACTTTGAGATTTATTTCACTTGGACATATTTTTGAGCATCTAGTATGCCCAAACCAATGTGTTTGGCACCATGAAATAAAGGAGTGTTGAGAAAAACTCATCTCTTCACGAAGCATATAGTCCACTGAGAGAAAAATGAGATGCCTAAATTGGCAATAGCAAAGGGCAATATGCTACATATAAAATCTACTCTTTTCATTCACTCTGGTTGAAATGTTTTAGGCTTCATGTTTTTTGTTTGTTTGTTTGATAACAGTCAATGTCACGATGTCTAACAAAGGCAGGCGATTTGATTCACCAGCATAACAAGCATTTGCATCTCCCTTCACCTTTGATAGTCTGTGCCACAGATTGACTTCTGGAGAGAAAATGAGTTGAAATCTTGGATGTTGGAGTGAATGTTAAGTCTGAATTTAGATTTCTTTCTTTTGGGTTATGTACAAACAAAAGAAGCAAATCAAGTGTAGTCTAAATTTTTATAGTTATAGTCATGGTCCCTAAAAAGAATTTCTTTCTCATGATTTTTTTTACTAACACTTATCATAGTTAAAAAAAAAAAAAAAGCACAGAAAGCTTTATCATAACAAAACATAGTCTCTATTTTCATCCTCAGCTGCAGTTCATCCTTTCCAGAGGAGACAGACCTTTTACAGTTTCTGCATTTAGTGTGTTGGTGGTTGTTGCCATTACCTTAAGTAGCATGTTTCTCTAGCTCTTTCTTGATTTATAATTTCATATATTACCTATCGACTTCCTGTAATAAAAGACAAAGATTTATCTCACTTGTATGACTCTCAACATACCCAGCCTCACAATTACATTATTATTTCTCTATCAGTTATCTCTAGCATTTAAAATAATATGCATAAGCTCCTAATTTTGGTTCCATTAGCTGAAGACAATGGTTCTTGATGAGACGACCCCCCCACCCAACCCCTTCTGGCTTCCTTTTTATTGCCAGGTTCTGTTGGCAATAAAATTGCTTTTACATTGCCAAGGCCGGTAAGCTTGCATTCTATTCTGTCATGTATTTGGGTCTCCCAAGCTCTCTCTTCTTTGCTTATATGTATATGTTTAAAGTCAATGGGACCATATAAATAATCATAGAACAGTAAAATTCTGTAATTACTTATCCTTCGCTTTAGTTTTGTGCTGGCTGGGAAATTACTGCTTCACTGCCATCATAGGAACATAGGCTATTAACTATGGGAGCAAAACATAACAGTAAGAATTCTGCTTCTGTACCCCTGCTTGCACACCTGATCTGTGGGTTGACAGGTAGTAAATAGAAGAAAAATAGACCACTTTGTTCCGACAGAATGAAGAATGGGATTTAGGGCTTAAAAACCCTGTCCCTCTACATTTCGGGGCTGCTTAATTTGGGGTCTGTGTACCCCTGGCAGACCCAGCTGGATGAATAAAGAGTGTGATTCCTATAACTCACTGAGTTCTGGTGGTCCATGTGTCTTTGGGGGGCTGGCAGCTACAACAGTTTCAATATTTTAGTTCTGTGCAACTTCAAAGTAAAAATATACAAATAAGTAATTTTTTCTTATGCTACATTAATTGCTTAAAAATCAGGCTATGTGTTAGCTTGCTCTGAATTTGGACTATATTTATCTCCACTGTTGGTTGTTGCTTTGGTTATGGAGTTTTTCCCCCAGAAATATCCAATGCCCACTCTTTCTTGAGATAGAAATGCATCTTTCAGCTTCTTATTTATTTTATCTATTATTGATAATCCAATCTGACTTTGATGTAAAGCTTAAAGGCATCCTATTTTGGTGGGGTAAGTTGTTTCATGCTGGGAAAATGCCTTTTGTTGGCCTCTCTTTTATTTTTCCTGAAGCTTCTAATTGCACGTATTTTGTTTGTGCCATTGCTCTTAATTATATAACAAAGTTCTCCTCATTGTTAAGGAGGCTCTAAGTACAAGACCAAGGTGTTGGCAGGTTGGGTTTCTCCCTTGGCCCGCTTCCTAGTCTTGCAGATTGATGTCTTCTCGCTGTGTTTTCACATGGCTTTTCTTCTGTACATGCATCCCTGAGGACTCTTTTTCTTCTCATAAGGACACCAGTCATGTTGGATAAAGGCCCTACCCTAATCACCTCATTTAACTTTAATTACCTCTTTCAGGTCCTATCTCCACACACAGTCATATTGGAGATCAGACCTTCAACATACAAATTTTGAAGGGACATAATTCTATGTAACTGTATATGTAAAAAATACTAAAGTATTTATAAACATAAAAATACTTATTATTCATTTAATCATTTTTAAGCAAAATCTAATAATTTTTAAAATTATTATTTGGGAGGTTTTATAGAATTTAGTTTTCAGAATTTCATTTCATATAACCAATTTTTTTTCATCTTCATTGAGGTAGAAGTGACAGATAAAATTGTAATATATTTAAACTGGATATTGTAGTGATTTGATATATGTATCCAATGTGGAAGGATTTCCTCACTAATTTAATTAATGCATCTATCATCTCGCATGTTTACCTTCCCTTTTTTAGGGGAGGATAAACATATTTAAGTTATAGTCTCATAGCAAATTTCAATTACACTACCTAGTGTCATCAACTACAGTCATCATGCTACACATTAGATCTCTTTTTTCATCTTAAAAGTTTATATCCCTTTACCAACTTCTGCTTATCTCCTCCATTCCACAGCTTCTGACAACTTCTTTTCTACTCTGTTTCCATGAATACACCTTTTTTTTTACTTTTTTAGATTCCACCTATAAATGGTGCCATGTAGTGTTTGTCTTTCTCTGACTTATTTTGCTTAGCATAATGCCCTCCAGAGTCATCCATGTTGCTCTTGTAAATGACAGTATTTTCTTACCGTATGTATATCACATTTTCTTGATCCACTTATCTGTTGATGAAGACTAATATTTAAATGACTTATGAGTAAAAACATTTCCCATGTATTGTATACATTAAAAAAAAGTAAGACAAGAAAACAAGATGTTTTTCAAGGAGTCAAGCTGTAAAATAAAAGCCATCATACAAATTACTAAAATCCAACAGAAGAGCCATAAAGGTATAAAGCAATGCATAAATGCCAAAATACACACACACACACACACACACACACACACACACACGCACGCACGCACAGAGAGAGAGAGAGAGAGAGAGAGAGAGAGAGAGAGAGAGAGAGAGAGAGTTGTTTGGTATTAGCCAGAGCTTTCTGTAGAATCAGGAGGAATTCTGAAAGCAAAGGAGACACAGGTAACATTGAAGAAAAGAGTTTCTGTATGAAGGTCTTAAGTCAGAAATGAAGATGATCTATATATTTTTTTAAAAGTCTTTTATAGAATTTTTGACTACTAGAATTTATGTTGCATAATTTTTAACCAAAAGCTAAAGTGTTTTGAGGGACTTTTTTTAATTCAATTTATTTTTGTGTGCTAAGTCCCATCAGGGCAATTTGTAAAGAAACTGAATAATTTTTGAAGGCACAAGTTGAAATATTTACTATGCTCTCCTCGGGCTTCAAAATTTATTGTATCTAGGAAAATGGAAGGTCAAAGAGTAATATTTTCACTCAACTAATTCTAACACAAAGCTCAATTTCTACAGGATCAACTACATGAAATTGTCACTATCTGGACATTTTTGACCTCCCAAACCCAAACTCATATAGTTCCACTTAATGAATAGAATTCCATTTACAAATTATAGTTCTACTTTCTAAAACATTTAATTTAGAATTTATTGTGAGCTCCATTTACGCAGTTAACTTTGTAAATCATCCAAGTCAATGACAGAGTCATTAGAACTTCAAAGCAAAGTCTCATGATTCATATATGTTGAGATTAAAGTCATCTGGAAAATAATATTCTATGAATCTAATTCAGGATAACACTGTATTCTAAGAAACATTTACTGTATTCTAAAGGACAGAATACAAATATAATAGAGAAAATAGTGAGAAAATTACATTTCACGTAATTCCTAGGCTGGTTCAAAATTTTCATAGAAATAGTGTCAGTCTCTACCATCTTTTGTTCTATTTTTAGCTAGCTCACGTAATAACTGATGACATCTCAATAAAAATATCAGACATGGCATTCAGGGTGCATTAGTGATGTGATGTTATAATACCAGTCTCCTTCCTGAGTGCACATTAGACTTGCAGGATTATGCAGCTGGTAAAGAATGAGACGCTATGAAACAGCTATTTAAATGTGAATTGCGATTCACACTGCCACTGGTAATAGGGGACTCAAAAGAAATTTTCTCCATTTCAGAAAATTAACAATTTCTCTGGAGAGAAACAGTCTCATAGTCACTTAAGATGCAAGGTACTGTCTTTTAGTTCATGAAAATCCCCACACCTCCTCAAGCATACCACCCCAAGGATGTATTTTTGATTCTTGATATTCTTAAAAACTCTGTGAAACTCACTGACTCCAAGATTTCTTCAACCTTTAAACCTTAAAACAAAGGAGGTGATTTGTTTTCTCTCCTTTAATCTACTTAGGCCCAGAGATAGAAATATTGCTAGGTGTAATAATTCTGGAAATTGCAATTTTCCAATCTCTACCTTTCACAGCTTACACAATAGTTCATTGTTAAAGGAGGTCAAACTCAATTATATATTTTCAAACTTGAAGACGTGACTTAAAAAATAATATAATACTATCTGAATATATGAACTTACTGCAGAAAAGGAAAAAAAAATAAGTATAGAGAGGATGCCCTGAATAAAAATTCATTTATATTAATTTTTAAAGTACATATGATGGGTGTGTTATCATTATATTTTTACCATCTCTGTTTGGAAGCTACATGGTTCTATATAGCCATACAGATACCCTGGTTGAAAATTGTTGTTGTTATTTTAAAGGAACAAATCATGATTATCTTGTGTCTTATTTGAATCATTTTCATGTTACAACTGGGCAGCAATTTCTTTTTTCATTTTAAAACACTTTAGTGGTCACTTTGGAAGACTGCCCAATATATGTCTGTTTGAAGAATCCCTCTTCCTTTATTAGTTTGGGCAATGTACAGAAAATATCTCTCCTGTGAGTGTTGAAAATCACAGATACGTGGTTTCCCAGCTTTTCCTGTGGTCATGTGACTCAAGCTTCTTGGAGCAGATACAACTTGCCTGACTTGGAGTTATACATGTAGAATAAGCTGCTGTGGTGTCATTCTCTCTCTTTTTCTCTCCCTCCTTCCCCTCCCCCCCTGCTCATCTGCTCTTTCCTTCTCTCTCTCTCTCTCTCTCTCTCTCTCTCTCTCTCTCTCTCTCTCTTTCTCTCTCTCTCTCTCTTTCTTTTCCCACAGAGACCAGGAGATCAGGCTCCTAGAACAAAAGAAGAACCTTAGGAACTGCAAATTTTGAAGCAATTCCAAGTGAGGAAGAGGCAGTATAAGTACTGTATGTAGTATCTAGTGTTTAGTGGGAGGAGCAATTTCAGACAGCTTTTTGCTGTGTTTGGGAGCATTGTTCTGGAAGCATTTTACTCTGTCATTCCTCCCACTTTCTCACTGATTCAGGAGCTATCCAAATAACCTTTTATTAAATCTCCTTTCACCTTAGTCAGCCAGAGAGGTCTTCTGCTCTGTATAGCTGAGAAACCTGTTATTTTTGTATGTTCTTTGCCCCTGTGGGGCCTCTGTATGTCCTAATCCACTTTACACTATAACCATGCTATTGGTTCTCAGCAGTGGCTTGATTTTTTGGTTTGTCTGTGTGGTGGTGAGCATTTTTTAATTCAGATTTATACAGGGGCCCGATATCTAATACAATTACTCAAGGAGCTTCATTAAATTAACAATATAGAATAGGACGCAGGAGTCAATGATAATAACAATTCAGGATGAAATAATTTATTGACAGAAGTCATTCCATCACATAGAAGTCAGGGCAAGTTTTTGTGGAAAAGGTGGGATTTGAGCTGATTTGTGAAGAATAGGAAATATTTTAGTAGTGGTGAAAAACTGAAATAGTATTTTATGTATTTTAAGAAAATTCAAAAATTGGGAAACAATGACAAACCAGTGAGTGAGTTTAAGGCACAATGTAGGGTGGAAGAATGCAGAAAGAATGACAGAAATTTTGACTTGAGATCAGAACAAAAGTGGTTCCATTGTACCAGAGTTTCATATGAGAAAGCCTAGGCCCTATTTTGAGATTAATGTGGATTGCAAACACCTTACTTTACTTCGGGAAATTAAGATTATCCTCAAGCGTCTTGGCACTTCTTTGTGTCAGATAGTGAAAAATTTTGAGGGCCAGGCTAAGAAATCTGAATGTGAGAGAGTGATTAAATATTTTTAAATAGAGGAGAGATATTAATACTGTTTTAAAATTTTAATCTGGTTTAGTGTGCAGGAGTTAAAAGGAAGAAAGAATATATATTGGATTTCCATATAAGAGGTTACAACATTAATGCAAATGCAAGATTGAAATAGCCGGAGTTAACAGCTTGACAATCAATACTGAAAAGGGGAAGAAAATGAGACAGAATCAAAACAAAGTGTCAACTGAAGTTGAAAATTCATAACAATTTTGATAAAGTATGGAAAGGGCGCTAAGATTTCCATGAGGTTTTGAAAATGAATGCCACAAAAGCATTTGCACCAATAAAGAAAATAAGTCAATGATAGTAGTCAGTATTAGTTAAAATTTGAGGTAAAAATATATCTCTGAAGTTTTGGATAACATATGATATCTATCAGTAACAAAATATAGAACTGATGCCTAAGAGATAGCATGCAGTTGGAGAAGTAAATTTGGGGCAAAAAAAAATTTTTAATGACGTTAGTGATAGATTTTACTCCATAAAATTTTCATAAATTTAAACCATTAATGAGCATTTATCAGTTTGAATATGAACAATATTCAAAGCCACATTGTATATTATGATTGGGCTGAAGAGAAAGGAAAGTAGTACACGTCAATAAAATTGTATTGTTCAAGAATATTCTCAATGTCAAGATGAGAAGTAATTCAGTCCCATGATAAAATAATTTTGTTCCCCCTTCTAAAAATTAAAAGTTCTAACAACAAAGAATATCCTTAATATTCTACTCCCTTGAACAGCTATGGTGACCACTTTCCAGGTCTTCAAAGTCATAAACCCTCCCACATTCCCCTGAATTAATACCTGACTTTCTTTACGAACATATTGAATTTTAAAATACATAGTTGGCCTCTTTTATGGTGCCTCATTGTTTTCAGATTCACATTCGAACATCTTTTCAAATGTAATAGGCTTTTAGGAAATTTAATTACATGTGTATAAAAGGACCTGTTTCCCTGAAAGGTGCTGGAAATATATTTAGGAGGGAAGGGTGGGAAGCTTGGTTTGTTTTCTGGGTATAAGATAAACTATAAAACTGATCCATCAAGTACTTAAATGTGGATGTCTCATCTCTGGCATCTGGCTTAGAGTTTTTCAATGATTTCTTGCATTCAGTTTCTCAGTAAATGACAGAAGTATTTCAAATTAAGTCCAACATTTTTTTCCCACACAGGCAACCATCAAAAAAATCTTGTTTTTATTATCCATTAATTATTCAAATTATGATGCATTTTATTTGACTTTTGACTTTCTTAATTTTTCTATATTTTGCAATTTACAGTTTCCTCTGACTCCTGATGATATCTTTTAAAGAGCACTTAAACATTCTAACTTGAGCATATTGCTTTCTAGGACTGTAGCACAGCTGTCGCGGTGCGATTTATTTTCATTGCCCATCTATGTCTTGCTCTTTTAAGGATTTGTATTCCATTTTTTTTTCTAGTTTGTTTTCTTTCATTCTAAGCTATTTTGTCTGTTTTCTGAGTTTGTAAAGTGTGCTCTTATAGACATTTTGAACTTCTGAAAATATTATATCTGCCCTATTGTAAAATGGGTAGTTTGGCTGACAGGAGAAATCTACATCCATTTATTTTGCCCTTGGAACTTGGAATTATCCAGTATCTAGCACTGCTAACAAGTCTAATTCTTGATCCTTTATAGGTGATCCTATTGATTGCTTATCTATGGAAAACTTTAGCATCATCCCTTTTGTCATTGTGTACTCAAATTTTACAAGGACATGTCTAAATGACAGTATTTGTATTTCATTTAAAAGATGGTGCAAAATAATAAAATAAAATAAAATAAAATATAAAATAAAATATAAAATAAAATAAAATAAAATAAAATATAAAATAAAATAAAATAAAATATAAAATAAATAATAAAATAAAATAAAATAAAATAAAATAAAATAAAATAAAATAAAATAAAATAAAATAAAATAAAATAAATAAAATAAAAAGTCTACTAGTTTCTAGAGGAATTCTACCTGCTTTGCACACTTCCCCAGAACTCTATGAAGAAACCACCGGTTCATAGGTACAGTTAAAGCTCAAGATGATGGAAATCATAGAAACATACGTTTATTTTTGGCCCTCAGAACTTGAAAGTATCTACCGTCTAGCATTGCTAATAATAAGTCTGATTCTTGATCCTTTGGATGGGTTGACTGATGAAGAGTAGACATTCAATAAACAAATATTGAATAAGGAAGAAATAAATGTACTCATGAATTAAACATAGAATAACACGCAGATCAATAAGGATCCAGAACTATGCTTTTAATCTGATGAGGGGCATGAAATGTAGGATGGGATGCCAGGCCAGGAAAAGGGCTTATGGGAAGAGCTTCATTAGCAAAACATTTGTTAGACTGAACCGGAAGAAATCAATGATATTGTTAACCACAAAAATGATGGCTTCATGTTACTCATTTCTTATTGATGGCTCATCAGTATTTCTTACTGTTATCATTTCGCTTACTTCATTTACCAATACTCTTAGTTATATTTGTCAAAATCCTGTGAAAATCCCACTGAGGAATAGAGCTTAAATTGTTTATTTTAAATTTTAAAATATTTCTGTATATACAATGTTAAAGTGATACATGTTTGATAGAATAAATCTAAGGTTGTGTTCCTCAGGACTAAATCTAAGCTAATTTTTAATACATGCAAGTTACACAGCCTCATGCTATTTTACTGTCACGTTTTTCTGTGATTACATGAGTTTCCCAAACTCAGCTACGGTAGCACAAATGCATCTTTGGATAATTAGAAAAAAAATGCCCCTTCCTTTGGAGGATATAGCTTTACAAGGGCAAATGGCTTGAAGTGTAGATCCCAGGATTAATTTCAGTCCCCAACTTGTCTTTTTGTCCAAGTGCACATGTGCACAATCGTATTTGGAAAACCTATACATTGCCTCAATCAGAGAAATTTTCATTTCCTAACCAGTTATAACTTTAGTGCCTGACTATTACGCCATGAGGCAACTATCACAAGGCAAGAACATATCTAAAACCAGTCAAAATGTTACTCTATTATTTATTATGTAAAATGATACTAAATAGTACTCAGATAGTACCACAATAGATTCAGCTGGTAAAATTACTTTTTTTCTCATATCTCCAAATGTGCCTAGAACCTCCATTTTTGATAGAAGTGATGTAGCTAGGTAAGGAAGGCTCCAGCTGAAGCTGGGAGTCAGCTTGGAATGAGATCCCATTTATACCATCTCTTAGAATTGACCTTGAGATCCAATAGTTACCCCATTTGAGGCCAATTAAATAGTGAAGTCCTTATACTCATTTTTGCATCAATACTGAAGAAAATTCTGGCTACTGGTATTGACTAGAGAGGACTCACAGGAGTTCTGTGAGAATTATGTAAAAATGTATCTTTTTGAGACATAGATACGAAGATTTGAGTGGCACATTCTTGAAGGCAATACTTAATGGGCACAATTTATTAATCTCAAGTTTTCCCCAAAAGAGAAAAAAAGTAAGTAAATAAATAAATAGTTAGTTATATAATAAGTATGCAGGAATTTCAGGCATAAAAAAAGCGGTGGGCTATGAGCCAGCCAAACCAGCAGAAAGCAAAGGTTCATATCCATAATCTTGAATGTTGAAATAGATACAATAATTTTAGAAGTCTTAAATTGTTTTGAAAATCAATTATTTCATTTTTATTAAAAGCTATATATCATTCAGAAAGAATAAACACTTGCCTCCTGATATCGGTGTTAATTTATTTTCTTAATGACACTTAATAGCCCAATACCTCATCCACTTAAATTAGCTCGACAAACTTTAATGCTTTAAAAAAGATATTATGCTATTTAAAGAAATACTAAATACCCAGAGGGAAAAGCCACAATTCCAGAAAATTTCTCTAATTTTAATTATTGTATTTTATGAGTATAATATTGTAATACACATTTTTAGCAGAGAAACTGGATTTTAGGGAGAAAACCTATAATCTTTAGTTTAAGACAAGGTAGAATGGTCCTGCTCATCTGCAAGGAAAGTGCAATGCAGACCTGTGTTAATCCTGAGGGTGTTTCTGTGTTTAAATTAACTTTTTGTTACAAATCAGCATTTCAGGGTGCTAAGTAGTAAATATCTTTGCAATCGAAAGATGTGTAGGGAGAAAACTGATTTCAAATATCTTTGAGTAGAAGTGTCTGGTTAGACTTTGTACAAGACTTACAGTCTGTTTACCAAAGTTATAGTAGAAAAGTAACTTCTTAAATAATTGAACTGGCTTTGTTCTTTCCTGGAACCATCTATTAAGAGAGTAATAGTCTAGGATAAGTTTTAGGAAGCGAGGAAATGGATGACAGTGGGTCTACCCTACAGCGTTAGAAACATGATCATGCAGAAGAGATGATTTTAAATTTTCACTAAAGCAAGGAAGAAATCTAAAATAACTACACTATTAGACAAGATAAAAACAAAACTATTGTATAGATTTTTGTATGTTGATCTGTGTCCCATGACCTTGCTTAATTCCCTTTGTAAGTAACATTTTTATAGATTTCATAGAATTTTCTATGTAGAAAGACGATCATGCCCTCTATGATCTCCTTCACGTATTTTTTCTAACCTTACTAAACTGTCTAGGACTTCCATTACAGTGTTGAATAGATTTCCCATAATCTCTCTTACTTTCACACTTTTCAAAGAACTCTCAAAAAACCCCACATTTGGAGTTTAGAATTAACGTTTCTGTTACAAAAACTGACCAGTGTAAGTTGGGGGGTGTTTAAATAAACAAATTAATGTTAAACTGGCCCGAAATTTGGCATATTATTAAGAGTAAAATTTGAGTCCTAGAAATATATATTTGTGTGTGAGTGTACCTGTGCATATGAAAGTATGTATATGAGAGTGTTATATGTGTTAATATCTCTACTTACCTATCTTTTAATCTATCATTTATCTATTATATATCTATCATCTATTTCTATCTATCATCTATCTCTCAATCTATCATCTACCTGTCTATCCTCTGTTGTCTAGTATCTGTCTAGAAGAGTAGAGAAAAATGTCTGAAAAGATGCCCTATAAATCCTTAACAGTGTTTTCCTGTAAAGACGGGCATAGAGAAGGAACTCAGATTTTCCTACATATAATTTACTACCTATAATCTTTTGACTTGTTTAGTATTACCTGTGCAATTAAACACACATTTAAAAATAAGGGCAACAAAGTAGACAAAACATAGACAAAGATTGTAAAAGTAGCTCTCTGAGAAACGCATTATTATAGTGTTTTTCGTATATTCCTGTGTTCTTCTCAGTATTTTATTTTTCATTCTAATGAATGTGCACTGTGAAAGATGTTTTATTCTTAAAAATGTGCCCATAAGAAGGTGTTAGTACACCAAAAACACTATCAAAGCTAAGCAATTTCATCAAATCAATCCACATGAGCTGACTAAAAAATTAACTCAATTCTAGGTCACTCAAATAAACTGCCAATATCTATTTTCAAAACTAGAAATACTTTCTCTGAAATTCAAAAAAGTAAAAGAGCATCTTAGATTCTTATGATGATTTATTTTTAATAAAACCTACTGACCACCAGTCAATGTTTGTTCCCAGCACTCTTTTATGAAGGTTTTAGAATCAAGATATCAAAAACACCAAAGCAGAATTAACATTTACTACTCATATTTTGAATGCTCAAGTCTTCTAAATATATAATTTAAATCTTATAATGCATCTGACCTTTTTGACTGCTTACTGCCTCTAAAATGGCAAGTCAAATACAAAAATAAAGGCTCAGTTTTTCATTACAGGGCTTAGCTTTAGTTTTTATATTTAAATGTGCACACACACACATACATGCGCATACATTCATTAGTTTTGTTAATTAGGGTCAATCAAGATGGTCCTGAGGCAATGCTAATGCAAGCTGACATGATATCTCTATTTTTGCACATTTTATCAACTCTCCAAAACCTTCGCAGTCTCACTCTTTCTGAGCTATACTTTTAAACTACGCATATATTTCTTATACTTCATGTATAGCAGTATTTAATGCTTTTTACTGTTTCAAATTCTATAGGACCAACGTGATGAAAAAATTGTTTCTAAGCCATTCTGTATCTGCTCTTGGTGTCCTAGGCTACTTACCGCCCCCTCTGGGCTATGCCCCTTTGACATTGGTTCATATGCATGCCGTTAGACAATATTTAAATTACAAATGTTAGTGGCGAGGAAGACCGTGAAAGGCAAAATAAAAGTGTGAATCTTTTTCATTTAAAAACCTGTTTGGTAGTCTACAGCCATGCCACCCTGAACAAGCCCCATCTCATCTGATCTTGGAAGCTAAGCAGGATGGGCCCTGGTTAGTACTTGGATGAGAGACCACCTAGGAAGACCAGGTGCTGTAGGCATAAAAAATAAAAATTAAAAAAATAAGGGATTGTAAACTGACAATGTCCTTGCAATCTGTAAGGTCAGCCAAGCATCGCCTCATCTAAAAAAAATAAATAAAAACCTGTCTGGGCCAGTGCTGGTCTTGTGTCGCCCTGCACAAAGTCCTCAGATATTCAGACTCTTTCCAGCTCACTGTGTACCCATCCCCAAGTTTGGCCCATTTCCTCATGGTCTGACTTGGCAGTTTCTACAGTCCAAACAGCCATAGTTGGAAGAGAAATGATGAAGAAATGGAGCAAAAAGTTTTTAGACGGCCACTTTCTCTGTAACACTTTCTCTGACAGCCCATAATGCAGTCACAGGGACACATCTAGATGCAAAGAAGATTGACAAATGTAGTTTTAATGTTTGCTGTCTATCTGCTTAGCTAAATAAATATTCTACTAAAATAAAATGAGGAGGATTAGTATTAGGGAAAATTATTACCCTGTCTCATTAACCCACTGTTACTTCCAAGACTTAAATATCAGTCAACCTACTTATTTAGTGCTACAGCCTATCCTATTTCACTACATCACATTATTTCAGTTTGATGCAGTCTGACTGTGATTGCCTGCATACCAGAACCATCTAAGGCTTTTTATTTATTATTAATTATTATTAATTATCATTATTCAGTTACTTGAATCCTGCCCCAAATCTGATGAATCAGAATTGAAACAGGGACTCATTTTCCATTTCTCACAGAAACCACAATGATTCTTGGGCCTGCCATGCACTTGTGCATATAATAAACAAACAAAAAAATCCATAAATATATCATAATACTAAAGAAAATAAAAAAGCACATTCCCATCTTCTCATCTGTAAACCATGCCTACTTTGGGCCAAAATATATTTCCTACCTCCCTCATTTCGTTCCATCTCTATGGGTTTCTCATTCTTCCACTTTTAACTAATCAAAATTTGAACCCAAGAAATTTCTTGTTTCCACATGGACTACTTTTCCAAGGACTTTCACTTTCTAGACCTCCCCAGTCAGCTAGTGATCCAGCATCAACCTCTCTCCAAGTTGTCAGATAACAGAGAAGCACTGACACGTGGGCCATCCGGGGCTTCTCAGGCCCTACCAGAATTGATCGCAGTCACTTCCAGAGGGAGGACAGTGTGAGTACTTTTTCCTCAAAGTCCACTGCATCATAGATGTAGATTTTTTTAGTGTGACAGCTCCCAACATAAGAAAATATCATCTCCTTGCAAAATTCTGATAGAAGGCAACAGCTTCCTAAAGATGGAATAGAATTTTGCTTAACTTTGTGCCATGAATAATTTCATCGGAGGATAAATAAATGTGCATAAAGAGCAGATTCCCTTTACTATGCTACTAATGTGTCAAAAAAAAAAGAATTTAATGTGTTCTTTATGTGGTCTTTTATATCGAACTGGAATTACCTTGCTCTTCTCAGGCCTAAATGAGAAACAGCTCTAGTTTAAGCAAAACTGGTATTGAATCTTAACAACCTACTGTTCCTACTGAGTTATACTAACTCCTTGATTGAGGAAGCAGTGGGAATAAAAATAAAAGTTGAAAATGTATGTTTTAAATAGGCCAAGGAAGATATTTTTCTTCATTTTATTAATACCCCATGCTGGAGATTTACTCAAAACTCTGTGGTCCTTTTGTTATTTTGTGATTTTGAGAAAAAAAGCAGCAGGAATCATCTTTAAACTTTTTTAAATGATATTATTCAGTGAGTTGCTTCAGGGTCCAAATACTTAACTAAGCAACAAACTATTAAAAATAAAAACTTTTTAAATAATAATTTTTAACAACAGTATTATGAGCTCAATTTGATTTAAATTTCTAACCAAACTCGTCATTGATATACGATATATTTTATCTTCGATAGATAATTACCCCATATCCTTCCTTCAGATTTTCCTTCTCTCTGATTTTAGGGAAGGGGGTTGGGGGACAAAAACAAAAACAAAAACAAAACAAATATCAAAGACAGTTTAGCTAGAGGTTATAGGTGAGGCAATATTTATTTACAAAATGGACTGTGCAATAGAGGACTCTGAGATTCTTTGGATAAACTGTAAAGTCTGAGATCCAATAAATTTACAGTTTATCCAAAGAATCTCAGAAGCACAGTACACTATTCTCTTATTGGAGATTGTCAGTGGGCATTGGTTGGTTTATAAGAGGTGGCTTATTTTCTGGCAGCACAGAATCCAGGCTTCTGCTTTGGTCTGCTTCGACCCGTACAAGTTCGGTTACTGCCCATGGAAACTCAGGGAAATTACATAAGCTTTCTAAGTCTAAATGTCTTTAGCCCTAAATTAGGAATAATAATGCCTACCTCATAAGACCGTTGTGATGATCACGTGCAGATTTTGTCACAGTTCAAGAAAAAAGTCTGTTTAAACTAATATTTTCCAAATTTACAAATAACAACGCTATTTTTAATTTAATTTTCATACTACATCTAAGAGTAATTTTAGAACATAATAGATTAACCTAACTCCTGGACATTTGGAGAAGTCAGTTAATATACCTCGCTGAAATATATTTCTGCAAAAGAAAATAATTTCAATACTTTGCTCTTAACAGTTCCAGAAGATGTGTATATATTTCTCCTCTAAATATCATGTATTAGAAGTATGTTGTCAGAAGGAAAAAAAAAAAACCATTTATATCTTTCAATCTATATTTGGCATTTGAGCATCCAAACTATCTAGACAGCAGCATATGCAAACTTGATTGAATCCCACATATTTTTTCTCTTTCCTTTTTTAAACTAAATGTCACATAGTTGAGTTTTTACTAATGTAGCCTACATCTTCACAAATATATATATATATATTCTTATCTAAAAAAACCCTCATCCCTAATTAATTCTAGTATACGTCCTAAAAGGTTAATTTATAACAGGTAAAGGTCATTTCTCATTGCCACTAAAATGATATTATACAAATTGTTTTTATTTTTGTTTTCTGTGTTTGTTTGTTAAAACCTGTTTTATTCGGAGATGCCTTCTTGAAAACTCCTTGAAAATGCTTCCTGTTTTTAATTAAGGAGATCTCTGGAGCATCGCCCTGGGATTCCTAGTGCTCTTCCAGTTTACACTGGATTCTCCCTCTCACACCACATCAAAGCCTAAACCAGAACATCAGCCCTGCCTGCGGGAGAGACTCAGGGGTCCTCTGTCCTCAGGGGACAGAACGAGCGATGGCATGGCCCGGGGGCCTTCCAGTCTCAGCAAAGGTGCCGCCTGGGATTGTGTGAGCCATGCACTTTGGGATACAAGAGACAGGGCTTCTCCCGAGTGTCCTCAAGCCACAGGCTGTGAGCAGGGCTGCGGATGCCTGGGGATGGGAATAGGGGGCCTTGGGTGCCTGGGCAGCCGCGGAGGGGGCCACCCAGAGCCTGGGGGGACACTGCTCAGGCTCCTGGAGACTCCAGGGGCCCAGGAGCAAGGCCCTGGGGACCTTCTCTCTTGGCTCCACCATCAGCATGATTCTCTGGCCCCTCACCCTGCTCGGGGTGTCCCCCCACCCCGTAATGCTTGCCCACCTCGGCTGCACACATCCCACCAGCTCAGTCCCGACCCTCCAGGCTTCTTCACAAGTTTCTGCCCCACCTCTACCTGCCCGGTTCGCCCCCCCTCCCATCATGTATGTGTGTGTCCACGTCACATCTAGTCCCATCCAGCCGCATTGCAGGTTGCCCTTGGGGTCACTCCCTGGCCTGGTCTGAGGCGGCTTCATCCCCTGAGGGGGGGCTATGTCAGGACCCGGCCTCCCAGCCACCCACTGGCTCTGGACTTCACATGCCTAAACCTTCTAGCATCTTCGATTTTGAAGCTCAGCTCTCTGACCACACATGCCCCTGGTCTGGTGGGGTCACTGTGTGCAAGTACTGTCTTCCAACTGTACCTTTTCTAAGTACCTCTTGGATGTTATAATATATAAATCCATTTTTACACTTATTTTTTTCTTTGAATAAAGTTATTCTGACTTTCTTGGAGTGACTACTTCAGCCATGACTTCTTTTTTAAAATGAAAAAAAAATCGAGTTGATTTCTTCTAAACGACTGCTTATTTAATATGCTGGAATGTGAATCTACCACCGTTCAGTTGAATTGAATACTAATGACCTGAAATTTTTTCCATTCTTGTGTTTGTAAATTGCAACTCTTTTATTCAAGTTTTCCTGTATGACCTCTGCTCCTTTATCCACTGCAGTTTCTGTGTTGGTTTTGCAAATTAATTTCTGTGCCTCTTTAATTCTTAAAAGTGGATAAAACATATAGCTGACGGTCTCCATGTTCCTATATTCCAGAGAGTGGGTTCCACTTCCTCTGCTCTGACTACCTTCCCCCCACTAGGTTCCCACCCCACCCTCCAATAGCCTCGCCTTCAGGGGTGGAGAGCTGGGCCCAGCCCTGACTCAATGCCTACCTAGGCATTTTCCTTTCCTCTCCCTCAGCACGATCACGCGAGCCTGGTGTGTGCATATGTGTGTATGTGTGTGTGTGTGTGTGTGTGTGTGTGCATGTGTGTGTATGTGTGTGTGTGCGTGTGTGTGTGCATGCATGCGTGTGTTTGCAAGGAATCAGGGTGCTTTGCATACATCTCTCACCATGCACAGGTCCTGACACCACCAGAGGTGGTGGCTGTTGAAGAGAGCAGTTCCATTCGCCTGGTGGCACATTCAGAAGGACTCATCTTTAGGACAGATGGTCAGGGAGCCACTCCCAACCTGTCCTGGTCATGATGGGCCAGTGGCAGGGCCAAGTCTCATGCTTCCAAGGCTCTAGGGGGTCATAGGGTAGGTGAGTAAGAGCCCAAGCTGCACCTGTTAGCAGAAGCCCTGTGCCTTGTTTTTAGGGATGATAATAATAATAATACCTACCCCATAAGGCTTGTGAGAATGAAATGAGTCAGAACATACAGTCTCTAGAAGAGTGGCAGGCAATAATCAGTAGTAAAATTGTTATTATTTGCAGAAAACAGTTGCAACAGCAGGTGACAAGAGCAGAATTTCTTTCAGCTACAGCAGCCAAGTGGATGAGCATGCCACATCTGTTCTAATATATATGACTTCACCTTATTCTGCTTAACATAGTCACAGAGTGTAAATCGTATGCTTTCACAGAAGTGTTGAAGAAGAGAAGAAATATCTCTGTATCCACATATGCTCAACTGGCAGAATGATAGAATATTACTGGAAATATATTATTCCATTCAAAAAAGAATTAGCATTAAACTTTTACACACTTCCCAGACTTTATTATGCAAAGATGTATATGTGAAGATGCACATACATATACATAATATACACAAAGACATATGTGTATTTAATGTGTGTATACAATATACAGGTAAGTATACATATAAGTATGTACATGTGTATAGAATTATATTTTGTTTACACAAATTTGTGTCCTATGTTATATTGTCATAACTATTTTCTAACTATTTTGAAATTTATAAAACAGATATTTGAAAGATACAGTGTATTTTCTCACAAAATTTAAATATAGCTTATTTCTAGGGATCTAGATTATGTCGTTTCTAACTGATATATATATAACACTGTGATGAACATCTGAGCATAAAAATATTTATTGTAGTTTCTATTCTCAGTGAGGTTTCCTTTAACAGTAATTATTCATCTAAAATTACTTGTCAAAAGGGAGTTAAACTTCGAAATGCACTTATTGAGAAATTACTTTCAAGAAATAATTATTTCATATTTTCTTTATCATTGGGAAAGCAACTTTTGTAATCTTTATAAATATTGAGTAAAATAATATCTATTATTAATGATTTAAGAGTTTGAAGAAAAATCTCATTGTCCTCTTGATTTTCATTTACTACTACCACTGTAGCTAAATACTTTTACAAGTTTATTATTTGGTAATGTTGTTTTTGTTTACTTTGTTTTTGTTTTTGTTTGTTTGTTTTGGGCAAATGTCTATGCTCTTTGTCTTTTGGGGAAGTTGGAGGAAATTTGATTTTTTATTTCTATGAATTCTTATAAACAAAAATGTGGAGTCACGGTGATTACATATATTTGTTTTTAAACATAACATGACTCTGTGGTGATTTTAAAGTTTCTTTGTTTTTCATTTGAAAGAGTTTTATTGTCCTTTCTATTGTCTTCTTTATTTCAGTAGAGCAATCTTCCTTGTGTAACATTTAAATATTTTCCTACTTAAAGGAATAAATGACTCCTGCTGACCATAAGCTCAAAATTACCCCAGAATGGGGGCAATGTAAATCCAAGTCGGACATACCTAAATTTTTCTCTAAGATACCCCAAACATCCCAGTCAGCAGCTGCCTACGTGCATTTCGATTTCTAAATGGGAATCCAAAAGCCCTTATTTTTAATTACTGCTTCTTTTATACATTTTCTTTCTCTTTTACTCTATTTTCTGCTTTCCTGTGTGTTTATATCTTCCTTACAAGGCATCTTCTTCATCTTTTGTATTCAGCAAATAACTTTACATTTGTGTAGCTGAATAATAAATCAATTCATATATTTATTTTTTATTAAATGTATTGAGGTGATATTGGTTAATAAAATTATATAGGTTTCAAGTGTACAATTTAACAATATGACATCTGTGTTCACCAAATAAAGTTAAATCTTCATATAAGTGGAAAGTTTTATAGCAAAATGGTGATAATTTTGTTAGAAAGCTATAGTACCAATATTATGACAAATTTTGGGTATTAATTTAAGGAGTTTGGACTTTAGTTTTTCCAAGAGACAATAATGTTGTCTTTTCTCCACTTGGAATTATTAAAATGCAAGAAGAATTCCATGGGAAATAGAAAGCTGAAAACGAAGTAATTGAGGAAAAAGCTAGAAAAATGGATATTATTTGGCTACTTATAGAGAGGAAGTGACATTGGTTGAAACTGGGATAATGAACTATAAATTGGTGAGAAATTATAATAACATAACATACTAATAGAAGGTCATGCTCTTCTTTGATGTCTTTTCAAAGAATTTGAACGTTTAAATTTCTCTTCTGGCACTTAGTTCATATAATAATCATTCTAGTTGGATGCAAGCGATCATTTCATAAAGACAGTAAACTCTTCATGAAGCTAGGTCATATCTAAATCAGCTTTATATCTTTCAAATGTAACAATACATTTTATAAATGTCTCCAGAAAGTGATAGGAATGTACAGTTTTAGAAATGAAATTAAGAGTTTGTTAGCAGTAATGAACTAATCTCACTCCTTCATACTAAGATGAAGAAATTGAGACTCAGAGCGTATCGATGCTTTGTTCCAGGTCACAGAACAAAAATAGGAAACTGGTATTTTTAAAGTTTTCTAAATTGGAAGAGAAATCAATTTTCATCATAGCAAGCTGGATTACTTACTGAGAGAATAATAAAAAAAATGACAGATGAAATCTGAAACTATTTGAGTAAAATATTAAAACATTTTCTAAAATCTGGATGCTTAAAACAAATAGCTAATAAAAGAGTTATAGCATTCAAATAACCTCAATTATTAGAGGTATGGCAAATTCTTTTATAGGTAAAAACTTACCTATAAAGTTCTACAATTAAAGATGAAAAATTGTTTAATTTGGAAATCTAGTGGGAAGAATTGTCTAGGGTAAAATACCAAAATACCACTACTGCTCTCACATTTATCCATTCATTGTTTTAAATGGCACACTGTATAGGAGGAAACAGGTGTGTATGTATATATATATATATATATATATATATATATATATATATATATATATATATTAGTAGCCTTCCTGGGAAATTACTCATTTAAAAAAAAAAAAAGCTTTTCTGAGCACTTATTCATTTAGTAAACACAATTCTATAACATAATTTCAATATTGAGTTCTATTTCATAATTTTTATAGCTCCTTCAAATGTTGTCATTAATACCAATGATGTTTAATGTTCGGTTTGATGTGTATATTTAATGCCACATTTTTATAGCAAAAGTATAAATGCTATAAATCAACAAATGCATTTGTGAAGTCACAATTATTATATTTGATGTATTTATGAAAAATGTTACAGAGATACGGTGGCAGGAATCTAAACCCCATATTTTAAAGTTCAGGAACATTAAACAGTTCTTGTAACCCCCTCGAAGGATACAAATACTTAAAAATGGTCAAATTAGATGGAAATATTAATTCCAAAGACTTAGTTAGATAGATTTAAATATGTTTATTTTAGCTTTTTTATTAGATACACTCATAAAGTAGGTATTTTACCATTTTATATGTGTAGATATGTATATATCAATTCTCATGTATACATTTTAATTATAAAATAATTTCCAAGGTTCTATATTTTAATAAAATTTTGAATAGAGAAGAAGAATTATAACTAGACATAGCAAAATCAACCTGCTATTTCTTAAAAGGGAAGACAACAAGCTGACAAACACTGCTGCCAAATTCATTCTTCCTTTTTTTAAGAAATTACTTGTCTCCCATTTCACTCCTGCTCCTGCAAGTTAGGATGTGGAAAAAGAGGCAAGATCCTAGGGAATGGAAGAGCATCAAGAGAGAAGAAGCCTGGATGTTGGAATGATCATATGAAATACAGCTGCCTACCCACCCTGGACTAGCTACCTAGCTTTGAATCATTACATAAGGGGAAAAGAATTGCCTACCTTGTTTGAGATGCTATACTTTCTGGTTTCTTTATTACTTCACTTTGGGCTCTACACTAAATCATACAAACAACACATAACACTAAAAATGCCAGAATGTTTGGCAAGCAGAGTATGGGACAACTGGGACCATAAAAGACTTAAAGTAAAACTTTCCTTGCAAGCAATAGATCATAAATATCTAGACCATATTTCTTAGAAACAAATTATATGTTTCAAGTCAAGTCTTACCAATGTTAAGAATTCCTCACACGTAAGAATACTCAGGTTGAATATGTTCAAACTTAGCAGAAATACTGTGGAGAAAACTTAGCAAAATGAAAATTTTATTCTCATGGAGGCAACCATAATGGATTTCGCTGCTGTAAAATTTAAAATAGATCCATCTGTGAGCACCAGTAAAAGCTTCATGATAGCAGTGTAAGCGACTAAGTGAATTCATCATTTTCTCTCTCAGCTATAGTCACAAGAGATTGAGGGTAGGGGGTTGGGGGGTCAAAGTATAGTCATAGCAAACTTTTTATATAAAATTTTGAATAATTTGCAAGTCCCTACACTAGTTTTATGTTAATGTGACTGGCAAAAATGTGCACTATAAAAAGTCTAAGAATCTCTTTATTAGTCTTTATTAATTCTAACATATATTTTGGGAAACTAGACATATTTATATTGCCTCTATATTAAGATCCACTCTGTTTTAAAGCCATTCTTGCAGAAATTTTGTTATAATAAAATTAGAAAAGCATTTAAACAATTCAAGTGTGCTCCCAGAAGTTTTAACAAGTTCTAACTAATCCATTCAGTTAAACAATTAGTTTCAGTTTGTAAAATACATAGTGGCTAATCAATGTTTTGCTAGTGTATCATCTTAGATATGCAAAGATGCATTGATAGCGTTATCAAGCACGCATGACTAACAACTCCATGGAATGTTTTAAATCTTAAAATTTGCATAAGAGATCAATAGAATGTGTGAGGAGAATAAATATAATAAATGTTAGCTCTTGAGGACAGAGGATACCTAAAGTCAAGACATAAAAAATGGTTGATTTCATACCCTAATTTCATCTTTTTTCTTTTGGGCTTTTAATTATATTGTAAGCCATTAAAAAATTAAAATAAGAATGTTAAGGAATACATCCTCATAAAATCAAAGCAAAGTAAGATAATGTGGTTTTTGTTTATTAATGGGGATATTACATAGGCCAATGGATATATGTAGCTCACATAATATTTGATATAAATTGCTTAAATAGTAAAATCCCTGAGCTATTGCAGCCCAGAGGATGATTACAAAGCCTCATTATCCCAACGTTTCTGGCTGCGCTTTGACAGAGATTGTTATCTTGTCCTTGCTACCAAAGAATTAACACAAGAAAACAGTCCCATTTGACAGCTTGGCAGTTCTCTAAAATGTGCCTAAGGGAGGGACAGAAAGCTGCCTGTCGGAAAAATAGAAGAGATCTAAGCTATTTCTAGGTTTTAGGTCTTTAGGAGTAGACCGCTGAGGAATATTTTCGAGAATTTTTGAAAACACAGATTTTAGAGCAATGTGAGAGAGAAAAGAAAAGACAACAATCCCAAAACTGAGTCACTTATGCTAAACCCCAAGTCACCAAACCGCATCTTAATTATAGTTTCTACTCTCCCAGAAATGGACTCTTAAACCAGTCAATCAAGAATCACCAGATGAGCATTAGGTCATCTGACTGACAGTGGCCCCCCTACCCCAGCCACCATCCGCTAAAGGAAGGTAAGCTTGTCACAACCAACCTACTTTATGCCTAGCTCCCTTTGAGATGTAAGTCTTATCTTGTACAGCTCCTCAGAGCATCTCTCTATCTACTGGATTGGATGTTGCCCAATTCCAATTAATTTTTGCTCAAATAAATTCTTAAAACTCTTAATATCCCTCTCAGTTTATCTTTTAACAGCTCACATTGACCAACCACACAAAAAGATGTGGATATTGCTGTAAGAACCCTAGCAAGGGTACTCGTATGCTCCTCTCAAGCACATTAGTTGTTAAAATAAAATAATAAAATAAAAACCCTTTTATCCACACCGAGAGCTAGAGCTAATTGCTTTTACAGTTCGTGCATTCTGTGACTTGATAACTAAAAGACATATGGTTCAAATGAAAGGTAGTCCAGAAAGCAAAAACCAGTTTCTGACCAACGAGATAAATATCACTGAGCTCTTAGTTTAAGGATCTAGAGAAGGAGTTTGAAGGTGTCCCTTGAAGTGTCTAAATATAACAATAAAAGCAGAGGGTTTTTTTGTTTTTTGTTTGTTTGTTTGTTTTGTTTTTGCTTTTACGCCTACAGTACCTGGTCTTCCTATGTGGTCTCCATTCCAAGTACTAACCAGGCCCAAGCCTGCTTAGCTTCCGAAATCAGACAGGATTGGGCTTGTTCAGAGTGGCATGGCCATAGACGCAGAGTTTTATCAGACATCTAGCAAGGCATTGCTAGGGTGGAGATTTGAGAGTGCCTAGTCAGTTCAGACAAGAAAGGCACAGAGTAGTGTGAACTTCATGAGATAAGAATGGAACTGTACACAGAAGATTAGCAGAATTTGAACTACCAAACATAAAATGGAAGAAAGAAGAATCAAATCACACCAGAAATGATTTTGTTATCTGAAATTTTTTGTTGGTGACCCCTATAAATGACATGTAGAGAAAATCACAGATGGTTCACCTCACTGAATGGAAGAAAGAATCCTGAGTCTAGAAAAGACCAGACGGAAAAGCATCATCTTCATGTGGTTCTCATTAAGTAATTCCCAGGAGGAATTCCCAGCATTTCTTACATCACCAAGATTTGCTAGAAATGGCAAATCTTGGCCCAGCTCCTCACAACTCAGTCAGAAGAAGGAGGGGGCCCAGGAATCTGTATTTTAATAAGCCTTAACAAGGCTTCGGATGCATGCAAATGTTTAAGGACCACTGCTTTGTGGAACACTGCTTTAGACTTTCTGTGTTAGTAACCAATTAAAATGCACAAATAATTTCCTTTCAGTGCTCTGTATAAAGGCTTTTCATTTTCATTAAAGGGTGATGCTTACCTAACATAATAAAAATTTTTCATATCAAAATAAAATGGATATAATACGGTTTCTGGTCATTTCCTAGAAACACTAAACATTTTTAATGAACCTTGAAACTCCCATTATGAGATAATTAACATTTTGGCCTCATGGGGGTGACTTGGAGAGGAAGTAGCTAATTTAGGACTGACTTACTAAACACCATGGACCTTCACTTACTTATTCTAGCACTACCCCTGCTGAAAAACATACCTGCCAGTCACAGACCAAAGGTGAGCCCCTAGTGTGATGGCACAGTATCTCACGGCGACCAACTTGGTGGCCAACTGGCAGCTGAAGTACCAGGGGGAGACTACTTCATGAAGATAGGATGCCACTTGTGGGGATGAAATATATTATCTCAGAAGCTTTGTATAGCATTTTCTCCTTAGAAGGAAAAATTTACAAATCCACGAGCCTCTGAATATGAGTAGGATGGATCCATTAGCATATACGAATGATCTGCTGAGGGAATTTGTGCTTCCCACTCATGCGGTTCTTGAATCCTATTACTGAATGGGGCTGAGGGAACAGCAAAAGTCCCATTTATTAAAAGCCAAGGCTGCTACCTAGACACTTTAGGATCCTGTGCTCAAGGACGAGCAGGTTAGAAAGGAGTGGCTATTTGCCAGTTGCCATTTGACTAACAGGAGGATGTACATGACAGAAGCAGAGAGAAAAACATTTAGAGCCAGGTGACTTGCTGGGTGCTGCTTTGAACACCCTTGTCCAGCTGTGAGTGTCAACCTACAGGTATAGTGACCACATTCTCAGAAAGATATGGTGACCAGGTATGAGAATCCTTAGAGATGAGGGTGTGAGACCATAAGACATTAATAAAATTTTAAAAGACAGAAAACATTAATGAAATGTGAAAAAGCAAAAGAGACATAAAACATAAGAAACAAAGAAACAACAGAGAAGTTTCAAATAATAAAATTGGAAAGAAATCTAGGTCAATATTTTATATGTGATGAAAACTTATAATAAATTGATAAATTCCTAGAAGAGTCAAAACTGATTCAAAAAGAAACAGAAAATATGAATACACGTAAAACCATTAAAAACAGAAATATTAGAACCATTTTCAAAATATGAGGGTTAGATAATTCAACAGATACATTGCATAAAACACTCACAGAAATGTTAGTGTCTAATTTATGTGCACACTAGTCTTAGGTAGAGAAAAGGAAAGAAAACATCTTCATTTCTTTAATTTGTCTAATGAAGCATTCAAGCCAAAGCAGTATGAGACAATTTCAGTCAGTTTCAATTACAAACGAAGATGCTATTCATTAATAAAATATGAACAAATTGAATTTAGCTATGTATTTTAATAGGGGTTTTAAATGTTTGTTTAATTGCAAAAATGCAAGTTTCTATTTACATTAGCAAGACAGTGTAATTTATAATATTGATCAAATAAAAGAAAATAAAAATAAATTAGATATAATAATAGACTATGACAACATCAAATACACATATATAATTTTAAACTCCTAAAAATATAAGATTATGAGAAAATGTTTAAATTTGACAAAGAACATATAACAAAAAAAAGTCAATAAATGTTGTGAACCATAGAATAAACAAAACAAGAATGCCTACCATAGTCAATAATCTTTATAATTTATGGGAGTTCGAGGCAGTTCAATGAGATGACAAATGAACAAAAACATAAAGGTTTGAAACAAAGAAACAAACTTATAAATATTCGCAGTTATGTTTGTCTACACAGAAAATTCAAGAATCTATTAACTATTAAAAATAAAAGAATTTAGACAGTTTGCCTGACATCAATCAATATAAAAAGTCAAAAATAATCCTATACTCAGCCAAAAACAATTATATAATTAAAAATATAACAGCAATAAGATAATAAACAAAATTTAGTATGTCAACAATAACAAAATAAGACAAATAAAACAGCTTTTAGGAAAGACGTATAATAGCTATTGTCTCAGTTTATTTAAGCTGCTCTAATAAAATACTACAGACTGGGTAGCTCATAAATAACAGAAATTAATTTCTCACAGTTCTGGAGGCTGGAAGTCTCAGATCAGGGTGCCAGTGCATTCAGGTAAATGACTTCTTCTAGGTTTCAGTCTTCTATTGGTTTCTATGTAGCAGAAGAGGTGAGGGAGATGTGACAGATCTTTTTTATAAAACTGCTAATCTCATTCATGAAGTTTCCCTCCTTGTGACCTAATCACCTCTCCAAAGCCCCACCTATTAATATCATCACCTTTGGTGGTTAGGATTTTAACATATTTTGGGGGGACACACACATTCAGACCATAGCAGCTATTAAAAAACAAAACAAAACACATAAGTGGAGAACATTTTTCTGAACAAAAAGAAGTTCGGATTATAAAGATGATGGTTCTAAGTAATGCAAACTACAAATGCAGTACAGTATTTGAAATGTCTAAAGAATTTTTCATAAAACTTAGCCAACAGATCTTAAAATATGCAGGCAATGGCTAAATGTGGAAGAAATCACTAAGGAAAACTTAAGGTTAATAAAGAAAAATTTTTTTCTTATTAGTTAATAAAATCTACTATACTTAATACTTACTAATTATTATGATATTAATCATAAAGTATAGAGCCAAGAGTTAGAAATATATGAAAAATTTGTACATGAGAATTTGACATTAATACCAAAAGAGAAATCGATACCATTAAATAGTAATGAGGCAAATTTTATTAAAGAAAAAATTACATTTATATCAATCTATGCATTAAAGTCAATTTCAAACTATTTAAAACACATGCAGGGAAGAAAGGGAAAAGAGAAAGCTGAAAACTTTTAGAAGGTAATAGAAATGAATATCCTTATGATATTAGGGTTAGGGAAAAATGATTGTTAAATCTGACCACATTAAGATTTGAAAACTTCAACTTTAAAGACATCATAAATTCATTTAAAACGTAAGCTAAAATTTTAAAACTTTTCAGTGCACATAACTGATAAATGATTATTAGACACAACATATAATTAACCACAACAAATCAATGAGAAAAGATAAATGATCCAGTAGGAAATTGGAAAATGTATATACAGTTTAAAGCATGAGAAACCAATATGGCCAATCAACATAAAAAAATAAGCTCAATCTCAATAGTCAACAGCAAAGTGCAAATGAAAAAAACTGTTGTAGGTAAAATAATGCCCTCCAAGGCCATTTAGGCCCTGATCCCTAGAAAGTCGGGCCTCACATGATAGAAAGGACTTTGCAAATGATTAAAGGTATGGACCTCGAGACAGAGAGAGTAGCCTGGATTATCTAAATGGGCCTAATCTAATCAATGAGGCCTAAAGACAAAGAATTTGTCCAGCTGAAGTGAGAAAGGTGGAGAATAAAGTAGAAATCTGAGAAATTCGAAGTGTCACAGGAACCACACCCACCATCACTGGAGGGAAGCCTTCTGGAAATGAAGAGAAGGAATGCAGACAGCATTTAAGAGCAAAGAAAGACTGACAGCCCATTAGAAAAAGGACCAGAATCCGTCCTACAACTTGACTGAGTTTCGAAATAGATTCAGCCTCAGAAGATCTAAAAGAAACCCAGACCTGCAAACACCTTGACTTTTTCCTTGTGAGATTCCAA
Source organism: Cynopterus sphinx (assembly GCA_030015415.1). Taxonomy (NCBI): domain Eukaryota; kingdom Metazoa; phylum Chordata; class Mammalia; order Chiroptera; family Pteropodidae; genus Cynopterus; species Cynopterus sphinx. The sequence continues at coordinate 8,310,654 of CM057379.1, read as the reverse complement.
ACACAGGACCAGGTGAGCCACACCACTCCCAGACTTATGATCTACTTACTGTGAGAGAATAAATGGTCATTATTTTAAGCCACTAGATTTGTGATAATTTATTATGGTAGCAATAGAAAACTAATACAGAACCAATGAATTATTTCACATCTATCAATTTGGCAAAGCATTAAACCAAGTATTGAAGAAGGTGTGAGGGACAGAAACGGAAATATGACTGGGGTACTGGTGGGAGTATAAGTTGACTTAGGGACCCAGAGAGCAATTAGTCTCTATCTGATTAGAATGAACATGTGCATACATTTGACCTCACAAATTTCACTCCTCTGTGTCTATCTTAGAGATGAGTACTCATGAAGACTATATTAAAATGCATTTTTTTAGTTTGCAATAGTTATAAAGGTAAAAAACTGACAAAAATCAATGATCACTCAGAGAATGAAAAAAATGATTTATTCACCTAATTAAATGTCAGGCAACCATTTATATCTCATTTCATAATAATTACAAAAAAGAAGATAAAAATATTTAAGATTTTGAATGCTTGCTCTGTAGAAGGCATCTTGACACTTAACTCTTTAAACCTTCATAGCTCTGTGAAGTAGAAACAATAGCTGATCTCATTCAAAAATGAGAAAACCAAGACCAATGAAAATTGAATAACTCACCCAAGACCATCAGCAACCAAGATTCCAGGTTTGGCCATTTATGTTGTAGTTTACATGAATGGTGCCCTAGAAAGTTGATCAGTATCTATAGAGGTCTTGAAGGTAAGTAAATATGGCTTATTAGCATGTGAACTTGGACTCTAACGCAAGCATCGTGGCTCCAGAATTCATGGTCTCAATTATCATACTACAATTGCTTCAGTGCACAGATATTAAGCCCATGCTGTGTTCCAGGCACTGTATCAATACCTAACAATGTCAGAGATAGGGGACCAATAAGGACTTAGCCATGTTGAAATATGTGGTATAAGGGGAGGTGAATATGCAGTTATAACATAATGTGATAAAAAGTTCAGAGAGAGGTGTACCGGTATATGACAATGCATGGCCGGGAACTCCAACTTAGGTACAGGTAGAGGGATTGAGGATGGCCTAAAGCAAAAGACACAGATGGTTCCATTAAAAGGGCAGGTTCACAGCAGATAGAAAATGCAAAAATAGAAGTATCCAATCTCAGAGAAAGAATGAGAGTGAGAGAGAGAGAGAGAGGAGACTGTGTTTTAGCCTCTGAAGGCCTGAAAGAAGTTTCATAAGTTCTTTCTTTTTTCTGATTTGCGTTTCTTAAATGTTTTATACACATCTATGGCATTAAAAAAAAGTCTCCTCACACCTGATTCTCATCTACAGCTATCACAATGAATGACATCAAAGGTCAAAAGAAGACACTTGGTATTCAAGGGGGAGTGCTTCCTGAAGACCTCAGAAAGCCCACAACCTCAAAGTTGGCCATCACCCAGGCTCTGTTTTCTTATCATTAGAAATGTTAGAAACCAAACATCATGGCTTTTTCCATCACTGGAGTTGAAATAATGTACACATGTGTGAGGCACGTGGGTATTTTCACAGGAAAACATAGGTCTTTTTTCCTATGATTCACAAGAGAATCTATATAGAGAAAAAAAGACACATACGGTAAGTATCCTGAGTGGTCAGCTAAGCCCGCTCGCAAATATATATTTCGACAAAGTTATGAAAGAATATAGATAACCAACAGTATCATCCATGAAAAATTAAAGCCTCAAACATTATACCTATAGGTGCCAAGAGGCGATTGAACATAATTTTGAAATTTTAGAAAAAAACCATCATGTTCTAGATATAATAATAAATAAAAGACCTAAAATTATTTCACAAGAAAAGCAAAAAAAAAAAATGAGAAAGAAAACTTCACTTTTTCTAACATTGGGACCTTAATGTTTTTATTGTGTAAGATAGGGTTTAGTGTTTAACAACATTCCACAAATGATTTTATAAAAGTACATCACTGAATATATCTGTGGGTTTTTTTTTTTTTTTGATGTCTATATGGTTTTTTTTCTCAATTTTTAAATGGATTTCAGAAAAGGGCAATCTAGAGCTTCAGGGCTGTGATTTTCTTGCATTGCTTAGCAACAAGTGCAAATATAGATCTGTAGAAGCAAATTTAGTGACTTTTCTTTCATGCCTGCCTCTAATGTATATATAAGATCTTTGATTTTTTGGTATTTCTCATAAATTTTGAGGGTATTCTAGACACAGAAATTGTATTGTATTGTTTTGTTTTGTTTTTCAGTGTTTTTATGAAATGAGTCAATAAGAATACCTTGGGGTGGGGAGGAAACAGTGACTACATATTAATTAGCATCCCTAATTACTATTTCAGTAATGTACATGACTTTGAGATGTGGCTATTACAGTATGCAATGTTAGAGGCAAATATACATATAAATTCTTAAGAAAAAATGTGTTAATAATATTCTATTATGCTAAGAGTATATGAGTCTTTACTTTGGCTTTCCCAGAAAAAAAAATAGTGAAATATCAGAGAAAAGTCTTAATTACAAGATGAATAATTTGACAATTAGTTCTTCTCCTGGGAAAGTCAGCTATTGATTTATACATGGTTGGTAGTCGAGAGAGTTGATCCCTATGAGAACCATGTAGCAATATCTGGTCGAGTTAAAGACATACACAACCTCAACCCGGCAAATGCAGCCCTAGGTACACATCCCAGAGAAATATTCATGGAAAATACACAAGGATAAATATAGCAACATTTTTAAGCTGTTGTATTAGTTTGCTATTGCTGTGTAACAAATCACCACAAGTTCAGTAGCTTAATTAACAGAAACTGATTAGCTTGCAGTTTTCATGGGTCAGGACCTGGCCCATTTGCTCTGGGTCTCCCAGGGCCAAAGCTAAGTGTCAGCCAAGGCTAAGATTTCATGTGAGGCTAGAAATCCTCTTTCAAGCTCTTTAGATTGTTGAAGGAATTCAGTTTTCTTTGACTATAGGCTGGAAGAAACTAGAGTCTGCTCCTCCCCAGAGGCACTTCACAACATGCCCATTTGCTTATTTAAGGCCAGCAAGAACATTCTTTTCATGTTTAGAATTTCTTCCTTTAAGAAGGATCCAGTTTCTTTAAAGGGCCCAGCTGATTAGGCTAAACTCACCTAACATGACCTCCTTTTTAATAAACCCAATTGATTTCCAACCAAAGTTCATTTCAAAAATCCTCACTTTTGCCTAATAATGTACACAAATCATAGGAATTAAATTTATTATATGCATAGTCCTACCCACAAGCACTAGCAAGGAGTTTTCCAGGATGTGTATACCAGATGTTTGAAGGCTTGAGAGCCATCTCAGATTTCTGCCTACCACACTGCTTTACCAAACGTAGAAAAAATATATGAGACCAACATGAGAATTAATAATCAATTATGGGAGATTTATTTAATGAAATACTTTTAAATACTAAAAGTAAATGAAATAAAGCTATATTTATTAACATAGATAGGTCTCATAAACTGATTAAAAATTGCAAGATATAAAAAAATCGTATGGATTCTATAAAGTTTAAATTCAGTAAAACTATACAGTATATTGTAGGGACTATACACATGGAAGTACAGTATATTGTTGGGACTATCCAAATTCAGTTAAACAGTCACCTTTTGGAAGAAGAACAATCTGCTCTTACTGAACCAGTGAGAAGAGGATGTGGGAGAGAAAATAGAGTGGCGAGTGCCCCAGTTTACTCGTTTACCCCTTCCACAAACAGCATCTGAGTGTGGTACCTATACTCCCCAGTATGCAAAGAACTGTTTCTTAACTATCATTTGCATGTACCTCCATTATAACACGAAGCATGCATAAGATTTAGGGTCCATCCTTGTTTGTCTGTCCTGCTGACCTTTGAGCACTTTTCATTCTTTCTACATGGAACACTTAAGGGCAGGGGAGTGGGGCACGCTTAGTGTCAATTAATGGTTCTTAAATGTGTTACTAACATCTTCTTGATGAAATTAGAACTCAGGATACTCAAAACACCTGGAATAGCTGAAAAGGAAAAAGGTAATAACTTTTATGAATTTAACATTCTAGCTCATTTTAGTCATGATTGAGTGGGCTGGGGTGGGTGCTACAGTAATGCAAAGACTTCAGATGTTTGAAGGAATGATTTTAGTAAGTCTTGTTTCCTGGAAGGGTCACTAAATTGAATACCCATCCAAGGACACTACATTTCAGAGCACATTGTGGCCCATCTTTTGCATTCTAATTTCTGACCTAACTTCTCCCTGTCAACTCAACTCATTTCTTTTAATGCTGAGTCAGCCTCTCTGTTCTTCCCAGGGCTTGATGCCACCTACTCCATCACCCTTCTCTCTTTACAAACTTAAACTATATTGATTTCAAACATCTGCTTATATTTCATTACTGTCTTAGAAGCAAAGAAATAAAGGAGGTGGTATATTCAGAGAAGAGCCACTTAGTTAAACTAAATGACTTGATGAACACACTTCTATCATCATGATTATTTCCGCATGCTTAATCCAAGAGCAAACTCTGAGAAAACACCAAAATTTAGGAAATGAGATTTTTAAAACTAGAAAAAAAAATGTGCAACTCTCTTAATATCAGACAAAAAAGTACATTTTCACATGAATCAATAAAATGAAAGTTTATGTGTATTTTGTCAGTATAATAAAATACTGATAGAAATCAATAAAAATGAGGGCTGAGAAAAACTGTTGCTAACTTTAAATTGCCAACTCAATGGCTCCTTTATCCATGTTCCCATTGCAATTTGTTTATCCTTTTATTATAGCATTTACAATGTTTTGTTTTAAATGTCAGCTTTTTTTTTCCAAACTCATGTCTCCCCATCTAGTCTATACTAGTGTCACTCTTCCAGCCTTGTGACTCAGTTCAGGGTCATGGAACGAGGGCAGAGACATGTGTGCAATTGCCAGATCACATTTCTCTTTGTCTATAGTCTAAGCTTTGATGTGGTTGTGGAAAGCTACCTCCAACCATGTGACCAAGGCCAAGGGCCATATCCCAGAGGATGCTGGGTTCCTGATTGAATCACCCTCTTGCCTTGGACTATTTCTTTAGTCCCTGGGGTTACGCTGTCATCAAAATAGATTTTATTTTCTAGGCAGCATATGTATGGGTTTTATTTTCTTACCCATTCGCCACCCTCTTTTGATTAGAGCATTTGATCCATTTACATTTAAAATAATTATGGATAGGTATATAGTTATTGCCATTTTATTTATTCACATTTTGATTTTTTTTTTCTTCTTTTTCTTAAAGAAGTCCCCTTAACACTTCCTTTAATACTGGTGTGGTGATGATGAACTTTTTTAGCTTTTTCTTGTCTTGGAAGCTCTTTATTTCTCCTTTGATTATAAATGATAGACTTGCTGAGTAGAGTAATCTTGGTTCTAGGTCCTTTATTTTCATCAATATTTCGTGCGAATCCCTTCTGTCCTGCAGTTTCTGTTGAGAAATCAGCAGGCAGCTTAATGGAAGTTCCCTTGCACAATACTGCTTTCTCTTGCTGCTTTTCTCTTGCTGCTTTTGAGATTCTCTGTCTTTAACCTTTGCCATTTTAATTGTGATCAAAGCACATACACAAACTGAAAGTAAAGAAATGGAAAAAGATATTTTATGCAAATAGAATTTTTTAAAAAGCTGAGATAACAATATTTACATCAGACAAAACAGATATTAAAATAAAACCTATGATGAGAGACAAAGGACCCAGCAATTTTGCTTCTGAGTATTTATTGGAAGAAACCTAAAACACTAGTCTAAAAAGATATATGCATCCTTATAGTCACTGTAGCATTATTTATAATAACCAAGATGTGGAAGCAACCTAAGGGCCTATCAATAGATTAATGGGTAAAGAAGATACAGTGCATATATACAATGGAATATTATTCAGCCACGAAAAATAGTGAAATCTCGTCATTTGCAACAACATAGATGTACTTAGAGGATATTATATTAAGTGAAATAAGTCAGACATAGAAAGACAAATACCATAAAATTTCACTTATATGTGGAATCTAAAACAAACAAACAAAACAGAAACAAACTCATAGATACAGAAAACATTTTGATGGTTGCCAGAAGGGAGATTTGAGGATCTGGGTGCAAAGACAGAAGAGATTAAGATGTGCAAATTGCCAGTTATAAAAATTCACAGGATGTGAAGTACAGAATAGGGAATAAATATAATCAATAATATTGCAATAACTATGGATGGTGTCAGATGGGTATTAGACTTATCAAAGTGATCACTTCATAAGTTGTATAAATGTCTAATCACTATGCTGTATACCCAAAACCAATATAATATTGCATGTCAACTGTAATTGAAAAATAAAACATTCTTTAAAAATAGATTCTGAAATACTTCCCTTCCCTAGCATTTTCTTCTTTCCTTAATGAACTGTGTTAATGGTTACTATAACTCAGGGCTTAAGTATCAGAAATATTTGGGAGATAAAACTGAAGAACAGTTTCAAAGGCAATTAGGAAAGATTAATATTTATGGTCAGGCACTGTGCAGAAACTTTGCATTCATCATGTCAAACAACACTATCAAGTTAACACCCTCATCCTGATTTTATGGGAAATGAAAACATAATCTCAGAACTGTGTCCTCAATGTCACAAAAATAAAATCTACTGGGGACACTGTTCAGTGAAAGAAACTAAGCTTTAAGATTCCAAAAATTATTTATTTTTTCAGCCTGCAACACTGTCACCTTCTCTGAACAGAAGATGTTTACAAGGCACTGTATTTGTCTACTGCTTTCTGTTTCCCAGTGGCCTCATGGGAGATCTCCTGAATTCTTGAAATTGATATCAGCCACTTCACATCCTCTGTCAAGCAACTCAATCATGATATCAATGAATTACTCTGAGTTAGATTTGGTTTAACAAAGTTGAAGTATGTAATGAAGTCCCTAGTATCCAGTGAATCTGGACAGCAACCTATTCTTCAGACATAGGTAACATTTTAATCCTTTTGGAGGTAAAATCACTGAGACTTCCAATCCAATCACATTCCTCCTTTGTTGCTTTGGCCCCCTCTAATAAACCTTTGTTGATTTCTTTACTCATACTAAATTTTTTAAAATTCTGACACTTAAAATGCTTATTTCAACTTTTGGTCCACAGCACAAACGAGGTACTTTCTTTGCTCTTCTGCCTATCCTCATCCAAATTCTGTCCTTGGATTTGAGACTGTCCTACCACAGTCTAGAGGTCATCCCTTCTCTCCTCTCACTATCTGTTTGTAGGAATCCAGCTCTCCAACTACTCAGAGTTAATCATCAACTGATAGATGCGCCCACTGGTATTTAAGAAAGGGTCTCACTATAAATGAAGCATATCTTTCCCTTTTATAGTAAAATGTAAACCTACCCTCTAATATCCAGCTTTATTCTGAAGATTTTTCATTAGAGAAGCAGTAAAAATGACAGATTCTGGAACTAGAGGACCTTTGTCTAGCTGGGTCTACCTATTACTGTTTATGCGATCTTGAGCAAGTTACTTAACTTCTCCGTGACTCATCTGTAAAATGAAGTTGTAGAATCATACTTACCTATGATCTTTAGTAAGAATTAAATTAATTTGTGTACAATACTTAGAAGAGTACCTAGCACATAGTCAGCACTAGTTATTGTTAATGTATTAACTCTCTTTAACAACAGACGCCAGGCTCCCCTTGTTCCATAAACTAACTCCCGCCAGACCTCACATTCTCAGCTCATTTTTATGTTTTCAATCAATTATTCCGCCCCCCATTGTTGCAGATTTTCCTCATTCCCCAATTCCTCTGAGATCTGTCTTTCTTCTTTATATCCTTCCAGAGAAAAACAGTCTCTTACAATTTCAAACAACGGAGAATACACAGAAGAAATGAGAACTATAATTTTCACCTTAGGGAGAGCAGTGCCATTCTCCGATACCTGTCTTATAACAGATCTCATATAATCACTTTTGTTTGCCTAACCTGGGTTCTCACTTTCGCTCCAAACCAGTAATTGCTAGAAAGAGAGACACACAATTAGTAGATAAGCATTTATCTCACCATGTCACCGTCTTCTAACCCCGAGAGGTCTCCATTGCTCCTTGGACACAGCTGTCTTTATGCTGTAATAGCTAAAGGCTGCACCTGGTCTGCAGCAGCAGTTGAAAAAGAGCTTAAAATTAATCTTAAGTGTAGTTCAAGTATTTTTTTTTCTTTTCCTCTTCTTGGTTTCTTTGGATATACATGCAATATAGTAAGGCTACCATATTCTGAGCGATTCAGACATAATTATTAAAATTCTTATGTTTTCACAGAATTTTAAATACCCCAAATCTAATCCATCCTTTTATGGCCCATAATTGTCAAAAACCAGTTATATTGAATACATTTATTCCATACTAAAAATAGAGTGTAAATACTTTAAATTTACAGCAATTGACATCTCAGGGTAATCAATATTGTCAAGTAACTCAATTTATGACTTAGCATGTAATATGTAATTAGTACTATAGTTTTTTTTTCTTAAAACGGGGATATCTCATATTCCAGAATCACAGCATGATGCTATTTTTTAAATCCTATAAATTGTAATGGACAGTTTATTAAATAATAAGACAGTTTGTTAAACACCACACATTATTATTGATAAACATCGAAACTTCTCATCACTTAAATTTCTTTAGAGTATGCTTTAGATTTCTCAAGTAAATATACTGTTCATAGTAGCACATTTATATACTATAATCGTTATGAGAATAATCATTAAGTAAAATACGCTATATTGTTCTTGTACGTTCAGGTTGCTATAACAAAAATACCACAGCCTGGGGTGCATATAAACAATAAAAATTTATTTCTTGCAGATCTGGAAGCTGGGAAGCTCATGATCAAAAACCAGCAGATTCAGTGTCTGGTGAGGGCATGCTCTCTGGTTTATAGATGGCTATCTTCTTGTATCCTCAGATGGCAGAAAGTGCAACGGAGGTCTCTGAGGTCTCTTTTACAAGGGCACTAATCCCGTTCATGAGAGCTAATCAATCTCAAAGGCCCCACCTGCAAATATCCACTGGGGATTGGAATGTCAATATATGAATTTAGTGAGAATACATTCAGTCTATAGCATATATCAGCAAAAAGATGTCTAAAACACATACAGTACTTTAGTAACTACACATATTATACAATTAACCAATATGAGCATAGCAGTTTCTCAATTTTAAACATCATAATTTCTCTTGAAAATTTAAAATCAGTCTAAGAAAACATAAACATAAATAATAGACAGAAACATGGTTATACTTTGTTTATTAGTAATGTGGCAGAAACTGGTAGTTATCACCTTATAGCCATTCTCCACTTTTTATGTAATGGTCCGCTCCAATTTTAACTAAAAATATGACTCCTTAACCTGAAAAATGCATATCTCAGTCCCGGCATATAACCAAATGTACCGATATATAACCAAATGGCTGAGTTCTGGCTATTGAAAGTAAATATAAATAATGTGTACTGCTGATAGAAAATATCCTTAAAAGACAGTGTTTGCCTTCTTCTTTTCACCTTTTCTGACATCCAGAATATTAACATAATGGTTGGAGCTTGAGAAATCATCTGAGGCCGTAAGGTGAACTAGGGAAAAGAAATGATATATAGAAAGCAACAAGAAGAAAGCCAGCATTTCTAGTTTGAAATGCCATGATAGTTATCTTTGAAATTCTCTATATTTTCATCAATAGGGTATTTAACAAAATTTGGTAGATTCATAAAATGGAATTCTATAGAGCAAATGAATTAACTGCAATTTCATGTAAACATGTTATTTTTTCACCGGAATGGAGTTGAACAATATAAACAACAGTATAAGAGAGCACGATTTAATTTCATATATAATATTCTAGAACACATAACCTAAAGAAAAGAATTAGAATTACTAACATATGCAATAAACATAAAACATACTAAGAGAGTAAATAGAAAATAATTCTGGAAAGAAAGGATTTCCTTTCCTAAGTAATGTAGTAACAAAAGGCTGATCTTTCTAGAGCAATTATTAAAAAGAAATAGATACATTTTGAAAAATCATAGTTTATAGATGTCAGAGACCTGTGGACACAAGAACAATGACCTAGACTAATATCCCAGGCAGGGAAGAAGCTTCCTAAATGAGCTGACAATCACTGGCTATTCTCATTCCTTGGAGTCTTAAGCAGTTTGGTTCACAGGTGAGGGTCAAGCTTCCCCTGGCAGACAGCTTCTAATGGGAAAAGTGAAGCCAACAGAGCTATCGATTGTCTCGTGGGGCTGACATGACACATTGGAAACTAAAAAAAACTCTAGACAAACAGCCAATGTTCCTCAGAGGGCCTGCCTGATTGGTAGGGAAAGTGGGAGACTGGGGAATAGGTGAAAGTTTGATTAAAGAGAGTAAAATACTCCATATTCTCACAATGCAGAGGAGAAAGTTTGCACAAGAGGTGGAAGCACACCACAAATATATAGTCAATATTCTCTTAATACCTATGCTATCATTTAAAGTTGATGGGAAGGAAGACTAAAGAGATAAGATGAAAACCCACAAAGGGCAGAAATAAATCTCCTGAATTCATTCAGGATTGAAGGGAAAGAGACAAGCCATAAAATTTTTCTTGAAAAATGTAATTATCAAGCTAGATGCAGAAAGAAATACACACACACACACAGACACGTGCACAGACACCCACACACAAACACTTGGTTTCTGTTCAAACATTTGAAAGTGAGAGATAGACATCTTGACACTTCATCTCTAAACATTTTAGCGTGTACCTCCGAAACAGACATTCTTTTACACAATGACCATAGTATTCCAGACGCTTATTTAATTCAACAATGTTGTTGTTAAATGTTCAATATTTCAGATATTGTTATTTTTTAAATAATGCAAAATCAATTTCTTTATCTCCAACTTTCTCCTGTTTAGCTTCTCCCTACCCAAGATGCAAATATGGATCACATATTACATTTCGTACTTGTCTTCATTCTCCTTTGACCTAGAACAGATTGCCTCGCTTTCTTTTTATTTTACAGCATTTTGATATTTTGAAGTGCCCAGGCAAATCTGTCTTGTAGAATAGCCCATATTCTAAAACCTTTCTATGTAAACTGACTCAGGTTAAACATTCTGGGCATACAGCCATGCAGGAGACACTGGACCTCAGACTACACATTTCTCAGTCTATGAGGCTCATAGTGTCAGCAGGTTACATATTGTGATACCAAGTTTGATAACTTGTTTAAGATGGTGCCTGACAAATTTCTCTTTTGTAAAGGTTCCTTTGGCTTTGTAATTATTCGAATTACTTGTGAGGTGATATTTTCAGGCTCTGTGAATATCCTGCAGTCTATCGACTATCCACCCAATGGTTTTGGCGTCCACTCATGAACCTTGCCTGAATCAATTAATACAAAGATGCCAGCAAGATAGTACTTTTTAAAAAAACTTTTCACCTCTTCTACATATATTAGCTAGCTTTCTCTCCTCACCAAGCTCTCTTTTTTGTAGCATGTGGGATGCATGGATTCTTTCTTTTTAGATGTGTTAATATTCATTATCATCATTAATCTTTTTGTTACTCAAATTAGATGCTCAGTGTGGAAACCCACTTAAACCAAATTTGTATTGCAGTGTTTAACATGCGTCCATCATTCTTAGGACAACTTTTAATTTCTGACATGACGAGATATCCTAGGCTCACTTCATCATTTATGGGTTCTATATCTGGAATCGGATATTTCTCTCAGGGGACCAGTTCCAGTTCATGGAACAAGGATTTTAGAAGACAAGCAACACTAGGTGTGCTTTGCTGCTGTGTTATTGCTTATAGGCTCTTTGAGTGAATGAAGATGGGGACTTTGTAGTTCTAAAGTCTATGCATTCACTCTGATATCTCATTTCCTATGTAAACATCCTTTTTCTACTGTAAAAATCTTGATCTCAAACAACATAAAAATGTGTGTTCATTTCCTCTATCTACCTCAAACACAAACTTCCCTTACAATTTCTAAGTAAATATAATCAACACCTTAAACCTACCAAGAGTTCAGAATGTCTTTGCAGTTCTTTTTTGTTCTTAAGATTATGTTATGATAAGGTGTAAAATTACAGTAATGTAATCAAATGTTATTTTGTTAATTTTTTATGTGCTTATAGTATCTATTTGATACAATGCTAGAATAGATTTATTGAATGAGAGAGAAATAATCTATGTGTTTAGGTCATTATTGTTCTAAGGTTTTCTCTGAGAGCTAAATTTAGTTCTAAAAAATAACATTAATTACACTAAATTAAATAATTACATGATTTACATAATTTATAGTGTAATCTATGTCATATGACTAGAAATCTTCTATGTAACATTCTCATAAACAATAAAAAGCAACATTTTTATTTTTGTTTCTCTGGGAATTAGGAACTCGAATCTTTTCTTTGAATATCCTCTTTATTTCAGAAAGCCCTCAAAGGAAATATATGCATTTTCAACAGTATTTGTTTCTCAATTATTTTGATTCTCCTCTAAGGGAATTAAAGTCAAATACTATTTATAAACAATCTATTCTAGTCACTTCCTTAAAAATTAAATAGTAATAAATAAAATTTGAGAAACTGGAAATCTAACACAAGGAGGGAAGTGAAGAAATTCTCCAGTATGGCATCCTTGTGCCGGGCTTTGAAAGCAGCTGGTACTAGCATAGAATCAAAGCATGAATATGAAAGCTATATGGGGAGATTTCCAAGCAATAAAAAGGATCAGATACATTATTATATAAGTTATTGAAAAATTTTATCGAGAATCAGATAGAATTATCCAAAGATTCAAAAAAATTGAAAAATTTCATGACAAGAAGATGTAGAAGAAAGAAAATATACGACAATACTATTTTTGCCCATTTATAATGATGAAGTATTAAACAATCTTTTAACATTAAAGACTCATATAAATTTATTGGGAGAAAAGAGGAAAGAAAGTAGTTTCATTGTTTTAAAACCCTTATCTACCATCGTAGGAAGTCAATAATGTTCATAATTTATAAATCTATATATTGTATATGTACTATTTTGAAAGCGGAAGTTAAATATCAAGAAAAAAAACCTTAACTACATTAAAAGTTCTTTCTCATGAGAATCAGAATTTGTACTTTTCAAATATCATGCCTCTATTTTAATAAAATTTAAATTGATTTTTAAAATGAGATTTTTACCTTCCTTTTGTATGCTACTTCTTTCCTTCTTTTTTTGTTTTTCTGTCATTGTGATTCAATGGCACAATCAGTGTGCTATTTATTGTTATTTCAAGCAGCATTCACATGAATGAACACTACTTTCAATGCCACACGCATAAAATACCTTTGACATATTTCTCACCTAATCTGTAACCCACTTATCCAATCCTTTGAGTTAAATGCTATGATTGTTTTTTAGGAAATGTTCTCATTTTGAACCCAAGGTGCACATAGTGCAGGGAGGAAGAAAGGTGGGTGATTGAGTTGGGTACCTGGCCATCTTTATAAGTTGATGAATCTGTACTCAATCACTTCTGAAATTTTGTCAAATATGTTCATTCCCCCTAGTGAGGGTTTTATGTTTCTCCCATGTTGAAATATGTTTGAACTTCAATTTGTTTCCACAAATCAGTAGGAAGTGCTGGAAAATTATAATTCCTTAGCAGTTTTTTCTTCTTTTGGAGGATTCTGATGTTGCTATAAACTTGTACTCTAGAAAATTTCACTAGGCTATTCCCCTGGTTGCCTCTTTCACCCTTCAGTTTGCCTCTGTTTAAATTAGAAGGTTTGAGAAACATTTGTATAAACTTTATTAATTCACTGATTTCATCTACTGTAAATCTAGAAGGTGAAGACAATGAGTCATGCCCTATCATACTTGAATTTTCTGTTTTATTTTTTATTGCTGCTACTTTTCAGAGTCTATCACCTGATGACTGAAGATGTATCATTTCTCCTTTAAGTTTTATTGCTGCTTGTGTTTTTTCTTTTCCTTTTTATTTCTGAATTTAAGTATTTGTTGTTCTGTTAAATTCAGAAATAATTCATTCATCATTGCTCTTCAACTTTTCTATGGAAATCAAATATTTTTAAGAAAAATAAAACATCTATAAGTCACATAAGTTGTGATTAGTTATTGTATATAGTTATATGAAATTTTCTCTGCAGCTAAGGTTTGATTTGGTTTGGTTAATTCTATTTTAGTTGAGGGTCATTTGTTTTATTATTCAGATTTAGAGGTATTTGGTAATTAAAGTGGGAAGAATTGATAAACACACTGGAATCATACATGAGGACAAGAACTGTCCAGGGTACATCAAAGTATATCATCATTCAAGGTCCAGTAGAATATATGGAAATGGTTTTCACTTACTTCTGTGCATGCTGCGGTAATGGCAGGTCATCCCGAAGGCAGAGAGACTTCCAGTAATGATCCTACCACTCCTGTGCCATACCCGTAGGTTCAGAGCCAGAGGTCATGATGCATTGACATAACACATTGTGACATACTTAATTCAGTGTTTTTAATTTTGTATATTCTTTCTTCAGTACATGCCCCCTGTTCTCTCAGCTTTAGGTTTCACTAAACCTGAATATGCCCTGATTTGGATTCAGTCTTAATTCCACATCTAACTCTGGTATATCGCCCAGGTAAACCTGGGTAAAATACTTAATTCGTCTGAAATTCTATTTTCTCATCTGCAAAATGAGGGTTTGATTATCTACCACAGAGGATTTGGGTTAAAGATTTTTTCAATGCCAAGGCTAGTGCCTATAAATATCAAGCAACTTAAAATTATAGTTATTTTAACTATTATTACAAAGCAAATACAGACAACTCTAGTACATGTGATAACTGATCATTCACATTTCTGGCTAAAAAAGCCAAATCAGGAAAGCAAGCAGAGGAGAGATATTAACAGACTATTCAAATTCATCAATTATTATATTTCATCTTTGCTGCATTTTAGTTTCTCCCATTACACCAGTATTTCTACAAAAGTCTGAAAAAAACCATTCATATTCCTGTACACTAAAATTCAGTCAATTCTGTTTAAAGCTAGACTAAGAAAAGTGGCTGATATTGTCAGAAAAATACATTAGAGTCCCACCTAACACAGAGTGAGGAGAAAGCTTATTGTCTCGGGTATGTACACAGTGCAATATACTGTTGATATATTATAGCATTGTACTCTTGAAACCGATATAATTGTATTAACCAGTGTAACCCTAATAAATTTAATAAATTTTTTTAAATATCATCTATTTCAACTAATATTCTAAGAATATTTGTCCTACTTTAAATAGTAAGTCTAGAAGAAAAGTGCTTTTTATTAATAAAATTGGCATACAGAAATAGATTTGCTCATTAATTTTCCCTGGCTGAGACAAGGTCAAAGATGTGAAGAGATTTGAAAAAAATATTTTCTATTCTTATGTATTATTTATTCTCCCTTCGGTGTTTGCAATTTTACATAGCAAATAAACAAACCACCAAAAAACAAACAAAAAAAACCCTAACATTTGAAAAGTCTGTTAACATATTAAAGACTTGAAATTCCAAATATAAAATAAACCATTAATTTTCTGTAAGTGGACTACTCAATATGGTGTTGGCTTTCAGAATTTTGGTTATATGTAGAACGTTTATTTATTTATTACGTCTTTCGGCAGGGCCAATTTGAATTTTAGCAATTATATGAGAATTTGCATGCTGAAATCTGGCAGAGAGTAAGTTCAAAATATTTGTTGAACAAATGAATGATTTAATGACTAGCTGAATAAATAAATGGAATCATTGTTTCAGCTATACTTTCCATAAAATTAGATAAAATGCAAATTTAGCTCTCACACACTGCTCTATAAAATATTTGGTTCAGATGTGCTTTCCTGCTTCCATTTTACAAAATATTTTAGATCTATTTTTACTCTAAAAAATTATGCAAATCACACTTAATCACTCTATTTCAGTTCTGAATGAAGTATTTTCAGTTATTCACAATTAGTCTGATAGCTGTGGCTATTAAACCAGTTTTCATGCTTATTTCATCTTGCTAGTTTATTCATTTGTTTACAGTTTTTGAGGTTTCATAGTAATTATGGGGAGAAAAATTATTTATATATTGTAATACTCTTAGAATAAATAATTTCTGCCTACTGTCCACATTTGCCTCAAAACCAGACATGCAAATAAAACCTTCCTGTATAATTTTAACCCATGTTGTCTGAGGTACAAATATCTAATTCAGAGAGGTTTTGATTAAAAATAAAAATAGAATAACATTTAGGCCTTTGTTTTGTTAACCTTATGGCAGCATGTTGTAAGTTTAAGTATAAATTATAGCACCTGGATCCCTAGATTATAAATGTCCTATGATTTATTCAAGTTGAGATTTCTTGTAATCTTTACAGAGGAAATGAAAATAAATAATTTTTGGTTTTGGTAAGTAATGTTTCTGAGAATTCTAATATCAATTCACCATTTTTACCCATCACCATCCATCCTCCCACATGAACACCTTCATATATGCTCTCTTGGACAAAGAAAATGCCTCTCCCTTTGTTTTCAACATTTAAATTTTCCAGTCATATACATACTCTCCTTAGTTTTCTTTGTTTATAAATTATTTGCGCATTTTCTGCTGGGGTATTAACTCCCCTAGGTAATCTATTTTGCCTAAATATATTTTATCAGAGTTTTTAAAAAGAGCAAACCTTAAATAATATTTAAGTCATTCAGAGAGCCTCAGCCTCCTAAGGGTGTGTGCCACTTGGATCTTCGCTCTTAAACCATACAGCTAAGAATGCTGAGCAGTTGTCCCTCAGAAGTCTCAGCAGAAACTTGAGATAGATAAGGGCATTCTCTGGAGGGATTTGTTAAAGTTACATCTTGTCTAAAAGATTAAGCTAAAAAATGTTAAAAGGAAACGTACAAATTTTATTTTAAGAGAATTGTACTAGCTTGGACTAAAAACAGCAGAAACAGCCCAAGTAAAAATAGGTCTTAGAACCTTAAACTCGTATAGACAGGAAGCATACTAAGACACCCACTGTTATAGACTGAATGGTTATGCCCCCCTAAATTCATATGTTGAAACCTAATCCCCAATATGATGGTTCTTGGAAGTGGGGCCTTTGAGAGGTGATTAGGTCATGAGGAATTAGTGCTCTCAAAATAGAGACCCCAGAAAGTTCCCTTGCCCCTTCCATCATGTGTAAATGTAGCTTAAAGACAGCCATTCATTAACCAGGAAGCATGTCTTCACTAGACACTGACTCTGCCAGTGCCTTGACCTTGGACTTCCTGTTGATGAGCCATCCAGTCTATGGTATTCTATTATAGCAGTTGAACAAGGGAAGATACCTACTCATCTGTAAACATGGGCTCCCTTTTATGGAAAAAGAATAATCACCTGAGTTGAGAAGATGACATCCCCCCTAATGGGTAGAGCCCAAAGTCTATGGGGAATTGTTACTGGAGAGTAGTGGGACTGAGCTGAAATCAAGGAGTTGCCAATAAATGGCTGGCAGGTTCACAATTGCTGCAGAATAACAGCTGTGTGCCTCTTGCTTTGCCCTTTTTTGAATAACAATACTTATAATAATTATCTTATTCTTATATCATCATTGTTTGTTTGGGCCATGACACAGGAGGAGGCAGATGACTTGTCTCCTTAATATATAGGTCTTTGGAGCTATAGGAGCTATTCTTGAGAAACTGTACTCTAAAAATCACACTTCCACACCTGGATCTAGTTTAGATGCTGAGATCCTAGACTTAGAGCTGCTGCAGTAATAAGATGAGGCTTTTGGGAGCCTTGAAAGTGGGTGAGAGTATTTTGAATGTATGAGAAATGTGAATCATTGGTGCTCAGAGAATATTCTTTCTCCAAAGTAGCCTACAAAGATCCTTGCCTACTAGAATTCACAAATTTGAGTAGTCTCCTCCTGCCCTGTGTGAGTACAAGGATACACGTGTACATTATTAAAAAATATTAATCGACCCTCATAGGTATCGATAGCGACGTGTATTTGTTTCATTCCACAATGATGTGATGAAGGCACAGGGGTTTCCATGTCGGGTACTCTGTCATCACTCTGGAGAAGGCTGGCTTCAATGTCAGGAGGACAGCACACAGGCTTACACGAAGAAGAAGCCATTTGCAGGCATACATATTGAACTCTTCAGCCCTAGTCAAACCTTTAAATAACTGCAAAAAGAAACCTCCAAGGAGGACTTCCCGCTCTGAATTTTCCCTGACTCCATAACCCACACATCCTGTGAGAGATAATAAAAGATTCTTTTTTTTTTTTTAAGTCACCACGTTAGAGAATGATATGTTAGGCAGCATTAGATAACTAACATAAATTCTTATTCTATGGTGTCATTTATGTAAAGTTTTGAAACCATGCCAAATGAAATGGTAAGATTTAGGGTTATATACTTAGGTAATGAAAGTACAAGTTTTTAAATAACAAGAAAATTCTTTTCATAAAAATAAGCGAGGGGTTTTCTTTGCCAGCAGAGAGAACCTTGCAGTTTCAATCAGCATTGCATGTAACTAGAGATTTCAATAAGCATTTTAATTAAAATAAATCAAAGGTCAATTGCAATACAGGATAATGTATTTTATACCTGATGTATTTTAGAGACTGAGGGAAATTTTGTGGGAGGAGAAAGAACTATGTTTGAATCTTGAAAGAAGATAAGAGTTGAATTAAGTGCAGAATAGAAGAAGGTGCTCCCTGCACAGGCAGGGAGTAAGTTTAAGGTCACAGAACCGAAGGAGGAGGGTTTGGGCCTTTGTCCACAGCCACTTAGCAGCTATTGAAATATTTTAAGCATAGGCAGGATAAGATCCAGCTTAATGCTTTAGAAATGAAAAGGCTGGTAAGGGGTGGAGACAAGTTCAGGAGGTATCAACCATCGAACAGAGCATCCCTATTCAGATAACCATGAGCACCTAAATGAAGAATATAGCAACTGCCCCAGAAAGGCTTCCCCACACCAGTTAACAACTCTAACCTTCTAATTTTTAAAGCCAAAAATTTGAATATTCTTCACTGCTCTCCCTTTTTTCATACCTCACATCTGATGCTTTGTCAAATTCTGCCACCTTTCCTTTCAACATATATCCCGAATCAGATGACTTTTCAGCAGCCCCATACCTGTCACTCCCAACCAAATCACAGTTGTCTCTTCTTCAGGTTATTGCAATAATCTTGTATCTGGCATTTCTGCTTCCATGTTTGCCTTCGCTCAGGCTATCCAGAGTGGCTGTTAACACAGAGATAAGATTATGTCAAGTCTCTGCCCCAAACCCTCCAATGGCTTCCAGTCTCATGAAGGTGGAAGCCAACGTGCTTTCAGCGGCCCTAAGTATGCTCACCTTCCACAAACTCTCTCAGCCTTGTTCAGTCACTGCCGCCATGCTAATCTGGTTCTTTCTCTAGCCTCTGCCTCACTGACATTGCCATTTCCGTTCCCCTCCCTTCAGTGTTCTTCCACCAAATATCTATAAGCCTCACTCACCACCTTCAGGTCTTTACTCAGATCTAGCTTTCTCAGAGAAGTGATTCCTGAGAATCTTATATAAAATTACAGCCCTTCCAGTTTTCTTCATTTACCCTCCCTACTCAATAATTGATTTTAAGTATTTTCTCATCTACTTTACTTAATTATATTGTTTATAATTTGTTTCCTCACTTTCATTCATGAGAGCTGGGAATTTGTAAACAAAACATATAGAATAAGGACAGGCACATGTGTGGTGGGTACTAAATAGGTATTTGTTAGATGAATGAGTGATTAAGAAGGTACATTTTATTATACTTGACACTCTCAAGTTTTGTCTGTGTTAGAACTATCCAGGATCTCCCTTCACCATATGCAAACTCTTTATAGTCCTAGGCCCTGAAAGGTTCAAGTCAATTAATTCAGAAAGAAATATCTTAGGGAAAATGACATCTTCACACAATTTTAAATCCCAAAGTTTAACAAATTCTAAAGTATTTTTTAATAATTATTTTCCTTCAAACCCAGCATACTAATCTTTAATAAAGAGAAAGGAAGGGTAAAAAGAGAGTTTAAAATTAAAATTCCTGAGATTTTTATTCTATTTTTTCCATAATTTAGGAAAATTGCCTAAACTCCATTTGAAAGTTTTCATATCTAAAAAAAAAAGAAAGACAGTTAAATATATCTGCTCAATCTAATTTGAAGATTATATTGCAAAAAAGGAAAAGCAAGTTTTATAATATGCTCATTAAAAACTAGAAAGGTCATATACACTATACACAATATTTTTTTAAATACATTTTAAAGAAATCTAACACTAGTATTTTATTTCAGGTATATATTTATAAATAATAAAAATTTTCCAGGTGATTGTTATAATAACGTAAAAGTTTTCAGAACTAAGTTCTTCATGGTAACAATAAAAGATTATAGTTAACAGTTTTTTTTCTTTATTATAAAATCAGTTCTTAGTGATCTACATTGATCATTATTGTAAGTAAAATGTTTTGCTTGTGTTACTCCATTATCTATTAATCAAAAGCTCTATAACCTTTACAAGATTCTATCATCTCTTTATGTATTTGTCAAAATTAAGAAATCTGGAAAAAAAAATGTCCACATAGTCCAATTACATATCACTGAAAAGGTCAGCAAGATGTCAATATTAGAGTTGTCTGGAATATCTCATGACAATTTTTTAGCCAAGAGTTCAAAGCTAAGTGGTCAGGCTCCTGACAGGGGAATCTCTCACAAGAAAAAAAAAAAAAGAGTACCAACGTCCACATGGATAATAAATGCTGCTTTGATTATTCCTCTGCTGAAGAACAACACTTTTGGGAAAGGTGACAACAACTGGCTCTTCAAAAACATCGTATTGCTTCTGGTGATGGAAGGTCATTTGTTCTTCCGCATATTTTCCATATTATAATGTACATTGGGTTTGCAGTTAATACATTCTGAAATAAATTTCTAGTTCATTGTAAAGATCTTATAAATATTTACTTCAAATATTTGAAAACATTTCCAGAAAATGACTTATGTCAGAATGTTCATAGCAATTTGTGTCTTCATAGATTCCAATTGGAAAATCCGAAATGTCCATACATGAACAAGGGAACAATAAGATCATTTGAGATATTTTCATATAACAAATAATAGTTAGCAATAAATAAGAACAAATTAATGATACAGAAAAAAATGGATGAATCTCAAAAAAAGTATTTTTGAAGTTAGACACAAGCAGCATATTATACAATTTCATGTATCTGAAGGAAAGCAGAGAAACTATTTTATTATGATAGAAATCCAAACAGTGAGGGCTAATTGTGAGTGCTATTTGCCTGGAAGAAAGGACGATTCTGAGATGACGTAAATTCCTCTAACTTAATCAGGGTATATGTACTATTATCCAAATTTACTAAGTCACATCCTTAAGACCTGTGCATGTCACTGTGTGTAAATTTCATTTCAATAAAAAAGAAAAAATTATCAAGTGATGGACAAATATAGGGACACTTTATTGCAAACTTCACAAAGGTAACTAATGTCAAGATTCTTAAAACATTCATAAATCTTATTTCTAAGAAAGTAATCATGGACAAGTGAAGTAAAGACCTCTGTGTACTTATTAACTTAAGCATAATTTAACTATTAGTGAAAATTGCAGTGAAACTAAACAAGCCCTCTTGTGTATATTAGAATACTAAGCACCCCTTTAAAATATTTCTTCCCAAATGCTTGGTTAGAGGAAAATGTTTAATATTATATTATAATCAATATATATTAATGTTATTCTACTATATTATTATTATATGTTAATCAAGTAATATTGTATTATTGTTAATGCATACTATATATATCTTAGATTGTTAAGTAAATGTTTACAACTCAAACATCATAGTGCCATATGAATAAATATGGAATAGCCAGATCCATGTGTGTATGTATAAATGAACTTACACACGTTTACTTAGGAATATGTGCCCACTTCTATGCATAGAGAGCCCATATGGACTCAGACTGGACGTGCTTTGGGCTCTTTCTTTCCAGTACCATCGGAATAGCTTTGCGATTGAGTGTTTTATTGTATTTAGTGTGCCAATTGTATTGTATGGTGTTTGGCAGAGTATGCACTCAAAGTTTGCTTATTGCACAGAGCAGTCGGTATATATGGTTCCTCTAAACTGCTACAGTTCTCTTTGCTTAGAATTTGCATTGAGCCTGGCTTGCCTTTTGTTTGTAACATAAATAATAAGGTAATTCAGCAACATACTTTCTGTTCATAACCGGTGGGAGAAAGGAAGAAATCCATTCCTAGAGTGAATGACGTCTCTTTCTGATTCTTCTCCCCGATCTAACGGATTGTGCCATTCAAAGTCAGGACCAAACCCTGTACTGCTGAGTTTCCAGTGGAATTCTTTATCCCTAGTGGCTTAAAACTGGGTTCTTGTTCCAATTTTTAGAAATTCTTACTATAATTGGCTTAGAAAATTAGAGCATATCTTCGCAGCTGGAGCAGCCATTGACACTAGCTCTGCCTGGATTAGAATTCCGATTCGTCACTTGCTGTCTATGAGAGATTGGCAGGTTATTTCAATCTCTCAGTACTTTGGTGATAATGTGAGGATCTCATAGAATTTTGTGAGGATTAAGTACATTTAAAGTGCATAAAACTGACCTGGCATTCATAGGGCTCCATGACATAGCTATTACATTTAGGTTTGTATTGCCATGAGATCTATGGGTATGAAGGGCAGGAGTGGGTCCCAAACAAAATTGTACTTCTATTAGGTAGAATGAATTGTATGCTGGGTAATTAACCAACAGGGACTACTCTAAATTATTGCCTCCTAAAATAGACTTGAAAAAAGATTAATTTATTATTTTAATTTATTATTCTAAAAGGTGACTAAGGCTACCACTGAATGTATAAAAAAATATTTTATAAAAAATTATTTTTGATATAATTGACAAGAGACAAATTAAAAGATATGGATATAAATAACTTCTCAATCGTCTATTTTGGACTCTTAAATTACATTCTCTTAACATTATTAGCTAGAAAAAAAATAAGTATTTGGCAAAGGCTAATGGGACTTCCTTATTAACTTAAACTAATCTAAACTTCTAAAATCTAGATACATGGATGGGGGAATATTATCAGCTAGCTATCTTCTATGATCTACTTCTAGGTATATAAAGAAATTAAAGCTTGTTTCTCAAATATCACCAAAAAACCCCACAAATGATTATTTAAGAAATATTTCACTAATGTCCAGTTATTGCTACCATGTAGCATGTTACATGGAAGATATGTAATATGTATTGAAGTATGTCATTCATCATTAAGCTTAGCAATTGTTTTACTTTATTTAGATAGGTCACATTTTATTCATCACTTGAAAATAGTTGGCCTGCATAAATGTCTAAATCATAACCAGTAGTCATTTTGGGGAATACTTTGGGTGTAAGGAAGTAGGAGTTGCAAATTTTTTATCAGGCCAATGAATGTGCATTATTAACCCAAACATTACAACAATTTTAGCAAAATTTTAAATTGTTAGATAATTTTGACATTCAATATATAAATTTTATTTAATAAGATCCATGCTTTATTGTACATTACTTTCTGCTTTTTATATGTAGTTCATTTGAATAGTTTCCTTGTCTAGTGTGAGGTCAAATAAAATGCTTGCAAATGGTGGCAGTGTTGTGGCACAAGCCTTTCATTTATTCACAAAGTGTAAATAAACTCCCGTGTTCTAGCAGTCACTGAAGATACAAAAATCAAAAGTTCAACCACTTAAGTGACTTTGAGCTCACCATTTAAGATTGTTAAAATTGTCCAACAAAATAAGCTTTATGAGGAAGGCTTTCTTTTTTCTTGACTGGTGTGTGTGGGAGGGGAGAATGACACAACATGAAAGCGACCAACATAATTGTTAAATGTTTTAAAATAGTACAGAAATTGAAGGCTTAGAAAATTTTTCATGAAACTGATTTAACAAATTAATATTTAAAATAGATCGAAAATATAATTTCTTAATAAAATAGAGGCTTTCTACTCCCTCCATTTCTCAGACATAACTATTTTTTCACAAATACATTAACTAAGGGCCACAGACATCAGTGTTGCATAGGACAATTTTTTATCCTCATTCATTTTCTATTTCTGTGAAATGGAAATAATACAATTATTTTTTAATGATATATCTTGACTTTAATCAGCCTGAGAACTTTTTTTTGGTTAAGAATGATATTTTATTCTATCTGGGCTTTGAACTCACTGACAAGCAGAGTGGAGGCACTGAATTTTGTCAGGCTCCCTTCTCTACTCCAATCACTACTCTATACACCTAGATATCTCTCTTGACTCCATTATCTGCTTCAAACGCTCACATATAATCAATCATTATACACAGCGTACTCTCCTGTGTGTGTGTGTTTTTTTTTCTCATAAGCACCTGAATCTCTCCAGTCCCACTGCCACTTCTATCATTCTGAATTCATCATTTAGCTTCTAGATTTCTGCTTGTTTTCATTTCCATTGCTCATTGGCTGGTCCTGTCTGGTTCACTATATACCATAGAGTCTATTCAGACATTTCTAGACATAAAGCAGATGTTGCCTAGGCTTCTTCTGTTACATTTAGATAATGTTCACATTCCCCAGCGTGGCCTTCATGGAACCACATGATCATGGCTCCAGCTTCGTGTTCTTATGAATCTCTATCAAATCAAAGCCCTTCCCATAATTTATCAAATTGTGACTCTGACATTAGCTGGTGAGCCCAATGAAGTACTGTGGTTTTATTTTTAGCTGGTGAGCTCCATGAGGTACTGTGGTTTTTATTTTGTTCTGCTTTGTTTTTGTGTGTCTTAGTGTCTAGAAAAATACATTTTTTAATTTTTCTTCATAAAAGGTTTTCACATTGATAGAAAATTTTATAAAACACATAAAGATAAACATGTATCCTCTTGCATGAGTTAACAAATTTAAAAATCAACAAAATTAACATTTGCAATATAAAACAGTTGATCTAGATTCAAGTCCCCTCTTATTTCCTTCTCTAATCCAATCTCTTTAACCTGTTCTTAAAAGTCAGTCACTATACTGAAATTAGATAGATGAAGGATGATAGATAGATAGATAGATAGATAGATAGATAGATAGATAGATGATAGATAGATGATAGATAGATAGATAGATATATAGATAGATAGAAATAGAGACATACATACAGACAGACAGACAGTTGACAGAGAGTTAGATATAGATATATATCTTTTATATCTACATTTTAATATTTTTACAAAATATTTATGCATCTACATAAGACAAAGGGTAAAAACTGGTTGTAAAATGAATAAGTTCTGAGGATATAATATAAAGCATAATGATTTTAGTTAATAATACTATATCATATAATTAAAAGATGCTAACATAGTGGATTTTAAATGTTCTCACCAGAAAAAAATAATAGTAATTATCTGACAAGACAGAAGTGTTAGCTAATCACACAAGGAATTCTATTAAATCAACACCTTGTACACCTTAAATTTACACAGTGTTGTATGTAAATTATATTTCAATGGAGCTGAAAAAAAAACTTTAAGAAAGTATAGTCTAGAAAGATGGAGACCTCTTTTGTTCAATGTTACATCCCAATATGTAAAATAGAAAAATACATGAACTACATAAATAAATATATTACAAATGTTGTTTCATATAATAAATATGTAAAAATGTATTTACTTCTTTAATGAGATCAAAAACATTTAGAAAAGTGCACATATTATAGATACAAAGTTCAATGTATTTTTACAGGTGAACATGACTGAGTAATCACAATCCAGTTAAGAAATTAAACAACAGCATCATTGTGAACCTTCTCTTGCCTCTATCTTAAATATCATGACTATCTGATTTCTGAAACCATAGATTAGCTTTTTCAGTTTTTGTGCTTAATATAAATCAAGGCACACAAATATTATTTTTAGAAATGTGCTCCTTCTTGTAGCATTATACTTATTACATTCATCTGTGTTGTTATACATCATTCATTCATTTTTATCACTATATAATATTTCAATGTATAAACATACCACTTGTTTTAATTCTTCTAATATTGAAGTACATTGGTGCTGTTTTTATTTTTTAGCTAGTAATTAATGTTGCTATCTTCATTCATGATATTTGGTGTACATGTGTGTAGATGTGTATTGGGTAAAATACCTATAAATGGGATTGTTGAGCTAGCATTTATATATATGCAGTTCTAAGACATAATGTCAGTTTTCCAATGTGGCTTCACCAAAATAAATTCACACCTGTGTTTGAGACAGCCCCACATCGTTACCAACACTTGATATTAACATTTGTTTTACTTTTATCATTCTGATAAATAGATAATGACATTAATTATTATTATATATTATTTTACTTTTCCACGATGAACACTTTTTTATGTATTTATTTGACATTTGAATAATCTCTTTTATGAAACACGTAATTCTTTATGAGTTATATATTTTTAATTTACTTAAATGAGTTTTTTTATATATTTCAGACACTAGTCCTTTGTTGGTAACATGTATGCAAAGTATTTTCTCCTAACTTTTCTATGTGCTTAATGTTGTGTTTAAATAAACAAACAAAAAATCGATTTGATAGAATCCATTGTACCCTTTTTTCCCTTTTATTCAGTGCTTCTAGTGTTTTTGTTAAAAACTTTTTCTATCTTGTGTCATAAATGCATTCACAAATATTATTTTATACATAATTGATTTTTCACTTTGAACATTCAGATCTATAAATGCAGCTAAGATTGGCTTTAATGTACAGTATGAGGTTAATATATAGAAATCAAACTTCATTTTTATCCTATGGGTATCCAGTTGGCACAGAATCATTTATTTAGAGAACCATTCTTTGAGATACCACAATCTAAATACGTGGAGTATTAAAACGCTCATGCTTTGTAAAGATATCCATTCTTCCAAAAGTCATTTTATTGACCAGAGCAATCTGAATGAATACCCCAGCAGGTTGTATATGGAAATTGGCAGTCTGAACCTGAAATCTGTATGAAAATGCGAAGAGCCAGAATAGTCTAGACAGTCTTAAAAAAGAAGAGTCAATTTAGAAAACTGACACAGCCACATAGAAAGACCCATAAAAGATTTATAGTAATAAAGGCAGGATGGTATCGGTAAAATGACAAATAGTCCATTAGGACCAAATAGAGAATACAGAAAGAAACCCCCACAGATATGATTGTTTGATTTATGATAAAGATGATGCTACAATGCCATGGAGAAACTTCTGCAATTTTTTACCAAACCACTTACCCTAAATCAATTCCAGATGAATTGTAGATCTAAGAGTAAACAATAAATAAACAATAAATCTTAAAAAAAAAAAACAGGGAGAGTTTCTTAAATAATCTTAAAGATTTCTTACATAGAAAGTTTAAAAAATGCTAACCATAAATGAAAATACCACATTATGAAAGTAAAAAAGGCAGGCTTTCGAGTGAAAAAAAACATTAACAAAACACATATCAAAAAAAAAATTAATTGCTGCTATAAAAACAATACCTACCATACAATAAAGCAAAGGTAATGGAGTCAATAGAAAAATGGCAAAATATTTTAATAGACATTTTTAAAAACCTGAATAGCCAAAACGAATATGAAAAATTTCTTATTTAATTAGTGATCAGAAATATTAAAATTAAAGCTGCAATAAAATACACTGTATATCCACTCAAGCGGCTAAAATTAAAATGCAGCCAAATCTCATGTTGACAAGATGTGGAGCAATTGTAATTCTCGTACAGACAGCACTGATGAGAGTGTAAATTTGTCCAACCATTTTGGAAAACAACCCATAAGTGTCCATTAAAGCTAAACATGTCAATCCAATGACCCCTCGGGTATGTGCTCAACAGAAATAAGTAAATGTGTCCACCAGAAGATGTGTACTAGACTGTTAATAACAGCCCTAAACTGGGACCAACACCAACAGCCATCTACAGAAGGGTTAAATAAATCGGATATACTCCCATACAATAGAGTAATAAAAACGAACAAACTACGACCAGTCACAAAAACATGAATGACTCCCACAGATGTAGCACTGGATGAAAAAAGACAAGCCCATATAAATATGTAACATATGGCACCATTTCTATAAAATTCAAAATTTGGCAAACCTAATTGATGCTGTTAGAGGGTAGTGTGTTGGCTACTTTGGGGTTAATGGTGACAAGAAAGGGGCTCCAGGGGCACCTGTGGAGTCATAGTCATGGTGCTAGTTATACTGGTCGTTTTTTCTATAAAATTCATTGAACTAGACATTTATAATTTGTGACTCTTTCTGTGAACATGTTAGACGTTATTAAAAGTTCATTATGAAAAAAAAAAAAGGTTGGCTTTCTTGGTGCTTATTTTAGCATCAGCGCAAAATCTTGTTAAAGGAGGCTGCCAACTTTGAGATCTCAGGAGCACAAGGGTAGGTACCAGTGTGGGAAGCCCTGGGTGCTGGAGGTTCCCATCAGGCTCCCACCAACAAAGAACAGCCTTGAGTCCTAGGCGTTTCAGCTTCCTGACATTTGACATGACCATCACCTCCATCACAAGCTAGCGTTTCATTAAATCTTTACATTCTGACGCTTGGATGACAGGCCTTGAAATAATTTAACAACAGATCCTCTTTTTATTCCCCCTTGAAAATCTAGCTACTTAACGATTTGTGATAAAGGAGAAACTTCACAGTTGACAACAAATTAGAACACAAGTGCTAATTTTTAAAAAAAAAAATTTTTAATTTTTAATTTTTAATTTTTTAAAATTTTTTTCCCAAGTGCTAATTTCTATGAAGGATATTATGAAGGCATTGATTATATATTGAACAGAGTAATGTTTATTTGGCAGAGCATAAAGTATCTCCCGTAAGAAAGGTTCTGTAGTAAGTCAGATGACACCAGCACTCTCCAGTAGCCAGATTTTGGCGAGGCAACAAGATGTCAGCATGGAAGCAGCCTCAGCATGCTGTGAACATATTCATAGCAGCCTCATGAAAGTCCCAGGACTGCTGGGCCAACAGCTGCTCGCTACCAGCCAAGCTCCTGTTATTATAGAGCACTCTTTTTTCTGGTCTCCACACCATCCTTTTATAGTCTGGGGCTCCATTGGCACAAGGGCTCCAGGAAGACCAACTGAGCCGACAACCACGAAACATAAATAGCACCTAGTTAAGTGCACACATCACACATGCAAAAATAACAATTTTTTGTGATTTTTGTTACCAATAGAGCAGCGATAGTTCAATGACGTAGCCCTCAAATCATGGCCATGTGCCTGGACAATGTGAATTGACCAGAAAACTCATCTTAAAACTGTGAAAAATAAATATATACATGTTAGGATGTTCAGAAGAACAAGAGATCTTCATTCTAAAAGCAGACTTCGTCACACCCTTCCTGTAACTCTGAAAAGCAGTTAAATTGTATCCCTAAATATTTTATGACACCTTCCACAGTGAGTTAAGAGAAAACAAGAGGTTTGGTAAATTGAGTCAGAGATTAAATATAATTCTAGAAACGGAAAGATCGTGGGACTAAAGGTCAAGACATTGATTCCCAGGTGCTTCACTGATTACCTGGGTGACCTCAAAAGTCACTTATAGTAAAATGGAGGTAATAGCTGTTCTGTTACCTCAGAGTTGTTGAGAGAGCACATGAAATAAAGTATGTGGAAGCCCTTTATAAAGAGCCATAAAAAAAAAAAAGGTGAGGCTTTGACATATGTAACTAAGGTGATAACCTTGAATAATCTATATTTATATTTCTGGAACAATTTACATCATTGATAACACGACTAAATAAATGTTTTCACATGTTTTATGTTTCAGTTTCAGAAGCTAAAAAATCACTTCTTTAAGTATAAAGTACACTTACCTTTTTAAAAAAAATATAGTCAGCTTTTAGCTTTCATAATGTAAAATCTTATTTGGCTGCCTCAAATGCATATATTTCTATTTTTGTAATGTCTATTTCAGGGCCCTGACTATATAGCAATCTTTTATCTTCATTAATTTTCCTTACAACAATTCTCTTTAAAAATCTGCACAATTAATGTTTTGTTTTTGTCTGAACATAATACTTAATTCTCTAGATTTATAATCTACAAGCAAGTCCAAACATATATTTTTCCAACCTTGCATACATTCACCAAGATTCCCAGAATGCTCCTCTAGGAAAGGAGAGGGGATATTTGCAACTCTCTCCTATCTCTCTCTCTCTCTCTCTCTCTCTCTCTCTCTCTCTCTCCCCATACTACACATGCACACACACACACACACACACACACACACACACAGCAGTACACAGCTTTGCGGGGAACCGTGCTCTCTCTTAAACTTGTACTTGAAGGACAATTTAGAAAATGTAATTTCATTTTTTAATTAAACCTTCAGTTTTATTTAATTGCACACTACACCTTCTCCAGGGCTGAAACATAATGAGAAGGAAGCAATTTCAAATATGCTTAAAAGTCTTTCACTGCTCCAAAGTAGAACTAGTTTCCATAGCAACTGGCCTACCACCCTCTATTTATTCCAAATACTAAATGACAAATCAAAAGTGCAGCTGTAATATCGAGGGATTCTATTTCTCCTAACACAATACAAAGCTACAAATATCTGTACTAGCATGGCTATTGCTTACAATAACCTAATAAATGAAAAAAAAATGGGCTTTCGAAACAGTCTGTGGCTGCAGTTTTCTGCAGCGCAACGATTGTCACAATAACCTTGACTTCTATTCAGTAAAATGCCCTTGGGTGAGAAAGCAAAACAGAAGGCATTATTTTCATGATGTTAGACATTTTACACTGCAAATGAGATTTGTTTGTCTTAACGTAAGAAGCAAATCAAATTCCAAATTACATCATCTAATAGCTACTGCTGCGAGAAGCTGTCAGCAGGATTATTGATTTGGAAACCCAACATCTGCAAAATGCTAACCTGGCCTATTAGGCTAAACAAAGGCTTTAAGGCTCAGCTGGTCCCTTTTTGCTGTCTTCATCATGCTTTGGGGTAAATGAGCTCCAGCCCAAGAGACAAGAAAAGGGGCTGGTGGGAGTCCATCAAGTTAGTGACCAGATGGGTGAACATCAATCCTACTTACTACCACAAACAACTACACTTCCTCACACTCGGTAACATGAAATCTGTCTTTTGCATGTTCAAACACACACACACACACACACACACACACACACACACACACACACTCACATTCTTTCCTTGGCGAATACTAGACCTATAGAGTTTGAGGGAAAAAATATCTGTATCTTTTGCATTTTCACTTATTTTTAAGTCCTATGAAATGTGAATATTATAGAAAATTAAGTATACTTTCAAATAGAATGTAACCTTACAACATCATTTTCTCATAAAAGGTGACAATTTAGAGTCAGAAAGAGTAGTATCAATGTTTTTTATTTTATTTAAAAATACACTTAAAGATTTAGGTGTAAGTCACTGGCATAACTCTGATGAGATTGTTTATGATCAGGAATCAACAAAACAAAGGTATTTTTTATTCAACAATTGAAAAGTTAAAATCACTAATTAAAACACACACACAAACACACACCCCTATGCACTTTGTTGACACCTCTACTTGTTTTCATCACAGCAATAAATGCATAAGATCAGGAGCAAACAGAGTCCATTTTGAGATTCTTTAAAATGACTTACTCAAAGTCCTAAATGTGCCCAAATACATGCATTCCTTAAAAGACTCTATTTGGGATAAAACCTCTCTTTTTAGAAATGGATAGATTACACCAGAGCCAGCATTAGATCTCTTTAAGCTCACAATTAGCAAGGGCTGACATAAAGATTAGCAACATATCAACTATATGCTAGTCAGTCTACTAAACATTGATTTATTGCTAAAACCAGGTGCCAAGACTTCATCAAATAGCAAGATAGATCAAGTTGCCTTATAATTAGCTAAAATTACATAAGAATCCAATAATTACACTTAGCAATTTTTAAAAAATTAACTACCTACTCTCGACTCAATAACTTACTGTTGTACTATTTAAATATATCAAATTTAATGAAAATAGATATAAAATTCTGGGCTTGAACATTTTGCAGAGCAAAATTGAAATTTACTTTTGAGTTGTCTATTTTTAAATAAGTTAATGTAAACAAAATTATACTGTAATGTAAACAAGATTGGCATATTTCATTAACACGATGAAGGTGGTTTTCACTTAATAAAGCAGACTTTGCATGGAAAGGATTGATGTTAAGCAGGGCTCTCTCTAAGAGTCAACTATGCTGAGGTTTTTTGAATCAGAGAAGACTTTGGTTTCAATTCTTGCTCTGACAAAAGAAGCCTTGGTTTGCTTGAGCAACTTATTTAATTTCTCATCATTAGTCTTCTCCTCTGTGATATGAGGTAGCAATATGTGTCTTGCAGTGTTATTGTGAGGAGTAAATGAAGAAATATAGGTAAAGCATCTCTGCAGTGCTCAGTTTACAGTAGGTAATTAATGAAGTTCTTTTCCCACTTCCTACCTTCTTCTAATGTAACACTTAGACTGGAAAAAGTTGAAAAAATAGAGAAATTTATCCCTCCTAATTGTACACCAGCTCCCTTACTCATTAACTGTCAAGATATTCTTCCAGTTCTACCTCAGCCTCAAAGGAGATTCTGTCTCTTCAGATTAAAAACAAGTTTAAAACCTATACTTTAAAAAAGAAAGAAATTCAAGTAATTCCAAGACATATGAAACAAAATGCTAACATCCTCATTATATTCATTCTCATATTCATTTTTATGTTTTATAATGATTATAATGATACATAGTTTTAAAAATAATATAAACTAGGAATTGTACAACTAAAAATAATAGACTTGTCATTAACATATACATCTTTCTGTTTACTCACCAAAGGCAAATAGAATGACAGGAGATGTGGCTCTGAGGTCAGGGATAATAAAAGAAACTGACTGCAAAGGAACACACAAAACTTTTGGGGATGATAGAATTATTTCATCTTTCAAGAGTTGTTGTGGGTACAGGCTGTAGACATTTGTCAATATTCATCAAATTTTACACTTAATTTTACACTTAATTTAAATCACTGACTTTTTGAGTTGACCTCAAAGGATAGGCAATTTTCATG
Source organism: Cynopterus sphinx (assembly GCA_030015415.1). Lineage (NCBI taxonomy): Eukaryota > Metazoa > Chordata > Mammalia > Chiroptera > Pteropodidae > Cynopterus > Cynopterus sphinx. The sequence goes on along the minus strand of CM057379.1, from coordinate 8,277,339 downwards.
AAGGTTTTTTTCACATTCTAAAAGTTTATTTTCATACATGTAGACTCATGCAACAGAGTGAACATAGAACTGAGTATTTTATACACATTTGTTGCTCAAAGTAGCAAGTAGTTAAGAAACAAATTTACATACACAAGCTGACCATGGTGCCAACAACTGGGAAATTAGTACTTTATCTTGAGGGCCTGGAAGAATGGTGACAGACAATCTTTAGGTGGGGACCATTTTAGAGCACTAATTCCTGAGTTCTCCCATGAAGAGAACAGTAATAAATGGAAGGGATTTGGAAGGAGATGAAGTCCCAGGATTATACCAGGCAGGGTAAAAAGAAGTATTCTGTTACCTGCAGCAACATTTTCTCCCAGGCTAGTATAGCCTCAAAAATAAAAATCAATTAAATTGCAATGAGAATTTCCCTGTGAATAACTATAAAATAAAATAATTATATAAAAGCAAGTTTATCACTGTAGTGGCCATCAAAGTAGAGTGAAGTTATAGGCAGAAATGTGTGCTCAACAGGAATTGATTGGCTGGTGGGGAAAAAAAAATCTCACCCCTCAATTGCTCTGAATAAATATTTCAGGGTTGCTAAAGCATCGTCATTTTTTGACTGATGTAATCAGTGTTTCTTCCTGATCTTTTCAATTGAGTTGACATCTAGATTTATTTGAACTTTTAATGAGCATGTCAGAACTATCTTTAGCATAAAATTCTGCACCTATACTGTACAATTAATTTCTAATACTTTAGGATATTTCATAAAGAATAATGAGGCATTTGTTATATAAATGATGACAATAATTTACATGTAGATATGATAACTAGAGACAATGAATTTTTATTAAACATATAAAATTTCTCGATTTTTATTAAAGAAATAAAATAAATCTAACCCATAAAAAGTATTAACTATGAGTTTTTTTAACCTAGTATCCAAAATCCCTTTAAATAGGTTAGCATTTATGTACACAGTTAAATTTTTTCTGATTAAAAAAGATATGAATACAATTTATTTATCTGTGATAAAAATATTGAAAATCACTATGCTAGGCAATTGGTTTTTACTAATAATAAAATGAGAAACCATTTTAAATCTCATTTTTATTTGCATCAATCAGCATTTTGTGTCTTGGTGCTAAAGAAAGTTGGAACATTAAATTTTAAGTATGATATTAATGTCAATTTAAACCTCTTCATTGGTCAAGATAATAAAATATAGTAGTAATAATAATAATAGCAAACATTTTATATCAACTACCTTGTGCCAGACACTGTTCTAAGTGTTTCACATGTATCATCTCCTCTACCTGTCACAATAATCTTAGGAACAAGCTTCCATAATCATTCTCTTTTACAGATGAAGCCATGAGCATTTAAGTGGCTTGCCAAGACCACACAGCTAGAAAGTGTCACAGCAGTAGTGTTGGAGCCAGGATTCAAACCCAGCCATCTTGCTCTGCAGACTACTTGAAAACTACAACATTAAGTTGTCCTGTAAAGTCCAAATGTTTTGAAAATTGACATCTAATTTTAAAATCAATTTTGTCATTAGAATGAAATCTACTTGGATTAATGTGGTAACAGGTAATATCACTTGTACTAACAAGCATTTTCAGCTTCAGTAATCAACTGTGATGTTAAAGAATTTTTAATGTATATATCTATGTGGATTTGTAAATATACCTTCTGTTAGAAAAAAATGAAACAGAATGATTCTTTACGTGACCCTTCTACCGTTTGCATGATAGCAAAGCCATAACAATAATCTGGATTGATCCTTTGTTGTGTGTAATAAATTACACATTTGAAACTAAGGTAATAACTATATAGCTTTGTTTATAGCTTTTATGAATATACATCTTTATGATAATACTGTATTTTTTTCATCCATTTTCTAAAAACCAAATTATTTAATTTCTTTGACATATCATTTGGATAATGACTATGTTCTTGAATTGATGGTAGTTTTTTTTGTTGTTGTTGTTTTGTTTTGTTTTGTTTTGTTTTGTTTTTAGGATGATATAGCTGTCTTAGAGCTGCAAATTCCATTATTTGCAATAGCAAAGGTTTGGGCAATAGCTGGTTTACTAGGGCTCGGTATACAATTATAGTAGAAGCTGAAAAATTCCTTCCCTGTCAAAATTGTTTTATTTGTTAAATATCTGGCTATATGAATGTATTATAGTATGTAGCTAAGAAATATTTTCTGGTTCCTACATAAAAAACTTCAAGAATTTTTGCTTTAAGTTTTTATTATCTGAAATATGTGATATAATATTTGGAAGAGTTCCTTGTGTTTGAGACATCATAAAGATCAATTCCTCAGTGTTTTATAAAGCTTAAAATTATAGAGAATTTGAGATCAGTCACCAAATTTTTAAGATATCACTATTTTAACTATTTTAGTTCACTAATTAAAAGCAAAATGTATGTTTACTCAAAAGTAAAAAAAATATATAAAATTAAATGTTAAAGAAATTCTCATACTATTCTAAAATTTGTGAAATTGTGATGCCCTAACTTATAAAACTATAGAAGTTGAAGAAGAAGCTGGAAAAGACTACATAGATTTCTTCAAGTAGACCAGTGTCTGGAATTTATTGCTGAATTTAAGTGTGCAATTAAAAAGGATAATGTCATATCTTCAAATGGAAGCAACAGACTACATGCATATATACATTTTGTCATCTTTCAGGAACCACTGACCTGGTTTAGTCCTTTTATTGTATAGGTAAGAACATTGGTCCAGAGAAATTAAATAAATCTGATGGGCAACCAAGGACAAGAACCAAATTTTTTTTTTCACCCAAATTCCCAGTTCCTGATATATAATTTAACTACAGGTTTAAAGCAATTTCTCACTGGTTTATTTTTAATCTCTAAATATATTACTTGGACTTGCATTTTCTGCAGAATTCTGCACTTAGTTTTGCCTGATCCCACAAGTAATTTTAATCATATTCTTATATGTTAAATTTGTGACTTCTTTAAATATTTTTACTGAGAAGAAAATATTATAATTATATTAATTTTATGAAGTATCATTCATTTAGTTTTCCCTGGTTGTGACACTTTTGAGAAGTGAAGGGAGGAAATTTGATTTAGCACAAAATAAAATTGCCAATGGGAAAAAAAATGAAATTCTTTGACTTCTAACAAGTTGGAATAAATCCTGAAAACCAAAATTGTTTACCACAGTTCCAGGCAATACCAAGAAGCTTTCTAGATAGTGTGATAAATTAACTGTGTAATCTAGGTCTCGCTTTCCCGTGTCATCTGCTTCCATCTCACTATTGCTTTAGAATTAAAAAAAAAATCTCACATGTGACCATCTAATTCTTGTTGTTTTTTTTTTATTTAAAGCGTGTAAAACTTTAAACAGGTGTTGATATGTTTTTTAAAAAGTTAAACCTGATTAAGAATGAAATATAGTGGAGAATTCATTACATAAGAATATTACTCTCGAAGTAATAAGGGGAAAACTACTTTACAAGGTAGAAAGGGACAATTTGTAGTAGTAGTAGTAGTAGTAGTAGTAGTAGTAGTAGTAGTAGTAGTAGTAGTAAGATGTGTAGGAGAGAGTTTGAAAACATCCCAAACTTCAAACCATGGCTCCTATAGCTGGTTAATAACTTGGAGCTGACCCCTGATACTTCTCCCTTATTAACTGCTGTTCTTCTAATTTTCTCTCTTTTATATTCTACATTTCATTCTCTAATTGCTTGCCAAATTACCCATAGTTTCACATTGATCACTATTTGCATGATACTGCATCTACCACACTGTGTAACAGTTTTTTGTTTACTTATCAATCTTCCCATTAAACCTAAATCATCTTAGATTCATAGATGAAAATCATATTCTCTTCTCCCCGCCCCAACCCTGGTTACAAGAAAGTGACTGCCACAAAGTAGGTGCCTATTACTGAGAAACCATGAAATGTCATAAGATGACAGAAAATTTTATAAGCATGAAAAGTATGAAAAGATTACTAGGATGAGGGGTGGAAGAGGACAAGGGTTGGAAACTCAGAAAAAGTTTTGATGTAGCAAATAATGTTTGAGTTATGCATCCACTGATAGATGAGATTTTGATGGAATAAAACAATAGAAAATTGATTTAAAACATTGCACCAATGCAAATAATCAAGAAAGTATGTGTAAGAAAGAATTACTCCTGTCTAGCTAGAATAGAAGAAAGAAAGCAGGAGGAAAAGGTTTATTCCATACCTTAGAATATCCTGGAGTTTAAGAACTAGGATTTATTTTGAACTACAAATGAATGAACTGTATTTCAGAAAAATTAATTTAAAAAATTTTTCAGAATATGGCATAAGAAGGAAGGTTAGGAAGACTATTAATGACTGCAAAACTGAAATTCTGTCTCTGTTCAAAGAAAGCTAATAGATGAATGGACCGCATGTTCTCAGTGGTCATGTACCATGCTGAAAAGAAAAGAAAATTAATTCTCAAGTCTTGATTTTGTTTTTACTAACTTTGTGAATTTCAAAAGTAACTTAACCTCATTAGGTTTTAGTCTTTTTAAGTTAACAAATATTCTGCCTGCATTATATGTTTTTGAGAGGAACATAATAAAAAAGTGTATAAAGTTAAAATTTACAATAAAACAAATTCTTTTTGCAATTCTTATTTACTAAACCACAAAGACCTTTTGAACATAGGGAGTTCAGACTATAAACTTCTAAAACACAAATCAGTTCTTATTCGAATGAATATCATTATATAAAAACATATAGTTAATAAATCCAGCTTGATATCACACACATGGAAACAAATGATAGGGAACTCTATAGCTATACTTTTTTAATATTTGTGTGAATTATAGGTAAGATGATCAAACAATAATTAAAAATCCACTTTAATACTGAGCCATATCATCCTATATTTAGTTTTATTATAAAACTGCATGTCTATCTACTCAAATGGACTAAACACTTTGAAGCAATCTAGTAAGTACGTCAAAAAGTCACCTGGAATGCATAAGTTTAGTTTGTTCTTGAATGAATTATTTCTAATGAAAATAATTCAAGTGAGACATGACCTAGAAGTGAGATTGTCATAATTTAAAAGCAAATCTTTAAGTAAGTCAACTCTGTTTCCTGACCAGATGATCTTATGACCGACCGTAGTAATCCAAGCTCAATGCCTGGAAACTATAAGACAGACAAAATACTGTTAATCTTCAGAAACCAGAAATAGTGAGCATTTATTCTCAAGGTTGTAAAACTTTCAGTGCGTTACCAGGTAAGTCAAATATAAAAAATAAAAAATAGCTCAAAATAACTTGCAGAATCCATGACCCTCCTCTTAACATTAAATTTTAAGTATAATTAATTTGTCAGTGTAATTTTTAACTCAAATTGACCTGATTTTTTACCACAAATAAAATAATATCCAATAAATTATAAATATTTATACTTAATTATAAATAAATAACTACGGTAATTCAAATATAATTTCTATTTATAACAGCAATTTTGTTATTTTTCTTAAGGAATAGTCATTTATTTATCTAATCTATAACATAAGGTATATAACTGGTGCCAGTCTCTATATTGGGTAGCAGTAATGCATGCCATTGTCCTTGGGAAGTTTATATTGAGACACAATGTTATAATAAGATATTTAATTTGGAAAATCTCAATGCTATAACATATTAGAGTATTTTACAAATTTTACTATTCTTGGAACCATATTCTTTTTCTTTTTATTAGACGAGGCAACCTTGGTTGACCTCATAGATTACAATTTCTTATTTTTTATTTTTTATGCCAACAACATCTGGTCTTCCTCGGTGGTCTCCCATCCAAGTGCTAACCAGGCCATACCCTGCTTAGCTTTCATACAAGACAGGATCAGGCTTGTTCAGGGTGGCATTGCCCAAAGATGGAACTGTATTCTTAATATAAGCTCTTGTTTGCCTTTTATTTTGCATCCTCAAAATATTTTTTCTCATTTTTTGTCTTCCCCCATCCTCACTGCCATATGCCGTCAACAAAAAATCAGGAATGAAGTGGTTAAACAGTTAATCCTAGGTGCTGCTAAAATGTGTTTTATGATAGTACATAGGAATTGTCAGGCACCCAGAATATTTAACAAATAAAATAATAAGCAAGCCTAAGATTATAAACTATTTTTTCTATATTAATTTTTTAAAATATTTTTAAAACATATTTATTCTTTAAAACAGCTGTATAGCTATGGAGAGACAAGAATTATCCAAATCTATATAATATTTATTCCATAAGAAGGAATAATTTATATAATGTCTACATGCTTATCAATTATATAGATTCATATAAATGCATATAAATTTATAAATGTTATTCTGCGTGTTAAACATCCACAAAAGATTTTGTCCTTAAACATTGTATACAATTTCCTAATTAAATGGTATCATGACATTCCATAGTGATTAAAGAGAAGTGAGTAATTCCAGAACTCACTTGAACTCTAGTTAGAAAGCATAACTATGTAAAATAAACATAAGAACTAAAACCACAATGGTTGGAACCAAATTGTCATCTATTTTGAAAGTTAGAAGACATTACACATTGTATTCCCATGACTTCATGGTGTCTTAGGTTTTATTAAACCCTGAAATTCTCTTTCTAACCACTTTTACCTCTAAATAATCCTGTAGATTTTGTTATGCATAAAGAAGCAGATGATAATGGAGTTTAAAGATAGAGGTTATTTCTGTGACATGGCCAAATGAAAGGAAAAAGAAAAGCAATCGTTGCCTTCCATGATAAATATAGAACAATTCTAATAAACATGGATTCTCTGTAAATACTTTATGTTTTCTCTGAGCCAGAGGAATCTCAGAGCATTTAGCCACATTGTAGCAGGACAGAGGCACACAGCACAACCGTAATGTCATGATTTGGCAATTAAACTGCTCGAATTAGAATTCTGTCTAATAGCTTACCAGTTGTGTGATCTCAAACACATTATTTAAAGAGGAAGAGGATGTGGTAGATTGCATTTCTAGTAACCTCAAATCAATACCTCTCTTCTTGGTCTCTCTCCCTTTAGAAGAAATAAGTGTATGTCCCCAACCTGCTGAACTCTGTCATGATCATGTGACCTTTTCTGACCAAGGAAATGAGCATAGAAATGGCAAGAATATAAAGTTCAAATTGAAGAGTGAGAGGAACAGCACAAAGTTCACAGAGGTGCTATCTCTCTGCCATAATGTCTGGCCAAGTCCTCAGACAAGTTGAGCAGAGATGTTCAACTTGAGCTATTCCACCTGTCTGTTATTCCAGCATACACTCTCTTGCCCTGACTGACACAGAGGTAGGCACTGGTGTCAAAATGACCAAATGAAATTTTATATGGAAAGAACTTAGAGAAATAGCTGATGTGATAAGAACTCGATAAATGTTAGAAATTGTTAAATCATAAAATTTATAATTTCCACGAATAATTCTCTAAAAGCTTTAAGAATGTATCTTAGGAAATCAATAATATATATTTGTGGCTATTTATTATAAGGATGTCCACTTTCTCAGTTTCGTTTGCTAATTCTTCCACTTCTTGGACATTTTTCCTGGTAACAAACATTAATTCATCTGTCATTTCTTTCATTAGAAAATTAAAATCTGTGCCTCAGCTTCCTTATATATACAAAAGAGATAATGCATCGATTTCTTAAACTTGTCATGAGAATTAAATGTGCTATATATGTAAAGAATTTAGAAGTGACTGCCATTTAGTTAGTTCCATATAGTTATTATTATTTTCATTATTATTAATGATTTTATTCTCTATCTTTTCATTTCATAGTTTCTTGCAGATTAGTAAGTATTTCTAACCATAGGAATTGATTTTTTTCTGTATAATTAGCACTTAAGGTTTTGTTTTCTGTTTAGTTAGAAAATAAACAAGTATTTATTGTGATCTTATTATGTGCTTACGACTTTTCTTAAAATCTGAGGCATTGTGGGAGGTAGGAGGAAAATTAAGTGTTAAAGCTTGCCAGCCAGAAGATTGAAAAATAAGTTGTTCTAAACAATAAATAATTAGAGGGCTAGAGTTACTAAAAAGAAAAGAAGGAAGGAATAGAGGAAGCAAAGAGGGGAGAAAGAAAAGAGTAAAGAATATTTTGGAAAGTTTTCTCCTTAGGAGTTCAGAAAAATAAGCACCCAAATCAAATTATTTATTTAAAAAAAACTTATTTATAATAATTGATTTTCAAATGGCATTCTTGATTTTTGTACCACTTACCTCATTTTTAAGTTTAACTATATCAAACAGAGGGATAAGTGAATGGAACCAGATAAATTGATAATGTATTTCTAAACACCTAAAAGCCAAACTTTATTAAAACAAAAAATCTTTGTTGAAAAGTAATAAGAATTAGCCCTTGATTGAGAAATTATGGATGGCACTAAAAACAGGTCTGAGAAATTCTGACCTTGTCTTGATTAAAAAAGGAGTTTCAAGCAATTGAGGCACAGTGGGAAGTAGTATATTTAAGTATGACCAAACTGTTGAAGGTGTGCAGGATGCAAGAAATCCAGGGCAGAGTTTGCTTCCCAGTGATGAAGAAATGAGACTTTGGATGACAATGTTCACAATAGAAAAGGGAATTTAAAAAGAAAGAGACAGAGACTGGACAAGCCAAAGAATCAAAAAATGAAGTAGGCACTGATAGAAATAAAAAAGAATAAAAATTAAATTTAGTATGAAGGAAGTTAAATTTCATATGAATCAAGGTTATCTAAAATCTAATTACAGAAATAGGACTATCTCAGAGATTATAGAATCCTGGGTTTGAAATTTATTACTCATAAAATGAAACTTGTCTGACTCCTGGAAAACATATATACCATACATATATAACATAGGTGTGTGTGTATAGTATGTGATATAATGTGTATATACATCATATATATATTACACATGTGTATAAGTAAAATAGCATGTGTGTGTTTATATGTATACGTATATATATAATTCATATATTGTAATACTTGACTCAGCCTTTATAAACATATCAGTAATCCACTTCAATTTCACCTAGTACAATGAATAGCCACTTTAACTGTTCAGATTGGAGACTATTGTACAATAATATGGTCAATTTTTAAAAAATAGGGCATGGTTTCTAAAAATTTCAGAGCTTTTTAAAGCTAATTCAGAATTCATTTTCAATACCTTTGAAAACATTTCTCTCTCAAATACTAAGAAAAAAAGATATTTTCTCCCCATCATTGTAAGTAACTACAATTCTCTAAAACCAGGTCTCTGATAGAGACGGGTGATTACCCTTCAACCACTATGGAAGCAATAAAGCACTGGGAATGGCCCAATTATAAAAAAAGAGTAACCATGGAAAATAGGCTGATGGAAAATCCTATGTTTTGAAATTTATAACTTGTCGCTTCAAATAAGTTAAGCATTGCTTTTGGAAATTTTTCTTTTTCACCTCTGTTTCTCATAAAATGTTGCTGCTTATTCTTTACTCATTACATATTTTCCATCTTTTATAGATACAAGATGCCAAATGGGTTTTAAAAAAGAAAAATGTGAATGGCAAAAAGTTCTTCATCCTGTTTTAATTTTTTTAAGCTATTTTTAAAACATGGCAATGGATGTGAGACTTTATATAACCAACAAATGTGATAGCAATTTAAGAGTATAAAACAATTTGCTATTTTTACTGAAATCATAAAGATCATAGCTGTTAACTGCATTAAATATTTTATGGATGCTTTACAGGGTTTAATGGGGATAAAGAAATGGTACTTTTTTTAAAAGATATAGATATTGAAGTTACTCAAATAATATGTAAGGTCATTTCTGAGTATCTTTGTAGTCCCTCACTTCTGAAAATAAGTAGAAAACTAAAAATTACCAACTATCTGAGGAAAGCATTTTAGCATAAATGATAGAGACCAAACCTGATAAATTATCCAAGAAAAGCCTTTTAGTGTCAAAAATTGATAATGAAAATACCAAGGGCTGAACGACAAAGAGGAAACAGAGATGATGCATGGAAGAGAATCCTTTCAAAAAAAAATTATCAGTAGCTTCAGAGATATTGAAAATCTAAAACCATTTTTTAAGATAAAAATTACATCCTATGAAAGGGAGCTTTCATACATATGATCATAAAAGAGATTAAATGAAACTGCAGTAGAAATATACCAGAATTCACAGAATAAAGAAATAACCAGTGTGAAAGGCAAATTAGAAAATAGAAATAATGATTAATAATATCATGTAACAGCTAAATGAGTTTTAGAGTTAAGGATGCCTCATCTTTTGTTTTAAAGCTATTTATATTGCTATGGCACTAATCTGTTTTGCATCATCAAATAGTTCATTTATGGACCACACAGTCAACACTTAGTAATTAATTACTTTTTATCTGTCATTCAAGCAAAATTGCTGAGCTCTAGACCCAACACCAACAGGAACAATATCTATTGTTAAGCTGTACTACTCCCAGAAAGCAGAAGCATTGAGCTAGAGTTGGTCCTGAGAAATTTTTTCCTGAAAATACAGTGAAATCTTAAGGTCTTAGGCTTCTAACAAATCATGGTCAACCATTTAATAAATAAAATTTCTTTCTATGAAGGAGCAAGAGTATCATAGATGACATAAAGTTAACAACATTAATAAATTTACACATTATTCAGCCACTAATGGTAATTTGTTAAAGCAGAGTAACATTAAATTTTTGGAGTTGGCTTTTTTGTTGTTGTTTTAAAAATCTATCTCCAATATTGTAAATAGATGTATTGAATCCAAGTCTACAAATAGGGAAACTGGTTAAAGGGCTATTATAGTAGGGATAGAAAAAAAATTAAAAATATTTGATGATTTGAAAGCTGGAATTAAGATATGTGGGATCGAGTGGACATGAGAAGTAATACTGGGAGAAAAAAAATGAATTTGTGCCCAGATTTCTAGCTCTTTGACTACATAGCAGGGACTGCCAGGGTCCCAGTGTTCATTCTATGACACTAGAGCCATCTGTTCAGCTGGCGCATGGTTACCTAGAAAACCAGCTACATTAACCATCTTTCCTTAGAAACTTGCTGTGGGCATGTGACTGAGTTGTGGCAATGAGCTGTAAGCAGGGATGCTATGTGCAACTTCATAGAAGCATCCATAAATGAAGCAGGTGTACTCTTCTTTCTCTCTCTCTTTTTTTTTTTTCTGGAGGCTGGTATCACAATATGTTGTTGGAAGTTTTACCAGCTATCTGTGACAGAGCTAACTAGGAAGACAATGTAGAGGCAACAGAGAAATAATATGGAAGAAAATTATTTCTAAAAATACATGAAACTGTCATATAAGTCCGGAAATGTTGACGTCTGCCTTTTGCATATGACGAACTAAAAATCAGGATGGGTAAACCAACATCAGTTTAGGTTTTCTGTCACAGTCATCATCTTAACTAATACAGCTATTTCTATTTTATGCTGACATCATTCGGTGCTAAGAAATACCAAAAAAAAAAAAAAAAGTATTTCTCAACAAAAGAAAAATTCAATTTTGAATGTATGGGATTTAAGTTGCTTAAGAAACATCAAGATGGAGATATTTGGGTGAGAGGAGGGCCTAACACAGAGACTTTCAAAAAGTAAAAAACAAAATATATAAAATTCCGTAGAAAGAGGTGGTAGAAGGTGGATTACATGTGGTAGAAGGCAGATTATCACTTCACGTTCTTTACCTAGAGACTGAAATGATAAGTCTAAGTGGCAAGTGAGCCAGGAGAGACAGGCCTCAGCTTCAACTCTTTTTTACATGGCATCACCCTTCCTCCCAGAGAGAAACTTGGTTCTGCCATTCTGTAGTCATGGTACAAAACTTCTCACTTATTGTTTCTGTAATTTTGCTCACTTTTGTCCATTAGCTTTAGACACACTAGATTTTTGCCCCACACCTTCCCATCCCTCAGCCATCTTAAGCATTTTCACTATTCTGCTCAGTGTTTATTCCAAATTTCCTCTATTCTCTTGAAGCTTATACCTAATCCTCAAACCCTAAAATCTAAAAATAACGTCGTCCACTGCTTCCTAAAGCAGCATTGATATTTTGGGCTATAAAAAATCTTTTCTTTATGGAGGTGGAGGGGGGCACTGTGCTATGTATTGCAGGATGTTTAGCAGCGTCCCAGGTCTCTGTTCACTAAATGACAGTAGCAGCACCCCAGCTAGTCAAAACAATGAAAAATGTCTCCAAACATTGTCAAATGCAATTCAGGAGGCAAAATTGCCCCTAGGGTAAAAGAAACAATTTGTCAAAAACTTTTTTATCCTCTTTCCCCCACAGCTACAGAGTCAATACCCCTTCACATTCTTTACCTGGCGATCCAAATGGTAAGACTCCAGTCATTACGAGAATTAATTTTGCAAACCTTTCTGTCCTTCACTTTTTTCCTCTCTATTGATTGCTCCCTCAAACTGTGTAGGTTGGTTCAGCCTGATAAAATAACTATCAAATTGGAATCTCCTGTAGCAATCCGGAAATTCTAACCTCCTCTTTAAAAAAACATCTGCAAATGTCCCATCTTGTTTTTTGACTTCATAACCATCCAGACCTTACACACCTGCCGTGTTAAACAACATACAGTTTACCTTCCTGCCTTGCTTTTTTCAATCCTTTTTTTTTCTTTTGCCTTTCTCTTTCTTATACATAGAATACTATTTCCTTCTTCTTCATTTATTCATTCCTTATGCATTTTTAAAAACTCAGTGCAGGAAGTCTTCTTGGCCCTAAAATCACCGATTAGTTTCCTTGCTAACGTAGCTCGGAATGCCCTGACTTTACTTTGGTTACTGTGTCTGTCACAATCTTACCCTTTCTTTCTCTGTCTCACAGCTATGAGCAACTTGAGGCTAGGGTCTATGTCTTCTTTTTCTATTGTGCTTAGCTTTTCTGAATCCAAAATGAGTCTGAACTGTGCTATGTTATCACACATAGAAGTCTTTGTTCCTTTGACTTGGTTTTACCCTACCATGTTCAGAAATAATGGAAGCTGTTAGGAATTTCATTGACACCTTGGTGGCTTGCAAATACATCATCTTCAGCTCCATTTTGGTCAATTTATTTTTTTCTGTCCATTTATCTGCTCATCAGGAGTGAGAAAAGTAATGGAAATAACATATTCTGTTCAGAGACTGGTTAATAACCACTTCTATTTGGCGATGCACTAGCAGCTTTCCGATTGGAACGCAGCTGCTCATTCATTGATTGATGACCCAAAAGGAAATTGTTTCCTTTCCTCCCCTAGAAAGGTTAGCCGCAGTTCTAAACAAGGCTTTTTAAGACCTCTGCCTGAACACTTTACATAGAGTTAATCAAGGCTAATGGATCAAACATGATTTCATGTCACTACTGAATATCCTAAACAACTTATTTCCATTTTTATTCACTAGAGGTTATACTGGGAGATATAGAATTATAACAGCAACAAATGATCTTGAAACCAGAAGACATCAGGCATATGCTATTATTGTGCTGGCAGTAAAACACTGACACTGTTTAGTTTTTATTTAAATCCAAAGGCCTGGATGATTTAATGAAAGAATTTTTTTAACAAAAACCCTGCAAAGTTAGAAAAAAGCTAGGCTTATATAAGTAACATGATTCATGAATCCTACTATTTCTTCTCACCAGAAAAAATATATATAAATCATACAGAGTTTTTTGTCCTAGACTTATCAGAACTTTATTAAAATAATTTAATCACTTTCTTAAATCAAATGTATTCTAATTTGTAGGTTTGTCTAGTCAAGAAATTTGTAACTCTGCTTCATTGCTTGATATCTTGGAAAAAGAAATGCTGGGTGAAAAACAAGAGAATCTTTATGAGCAGACTAGGAATTTTGCCTCCTCTGCTCTACTTCTTAGAAACCAGGGGAATTTATTTAGAGAATCAATTTAGAGCAGCAGTCCCCAACTTTTTTGGCACCCGGGACCTGTCTTCCTGTTAGAATCTAATGCCTGATGATCTGAGGCGGAGCTGAGGTGGTGACGCCAGCCCTGGGGAGTGGCTGCAAATACAGATGAAGCTTCACTCCTTTGCCCACTGCTCCCCTCCTGCTGTGTAGCCCAGTTCCTAGCAGACCACGGGCCTGGTACCAGTCCATGGCCTGGGGAGTGGGGACCCCGGATTTAGAGAACACTTTACTTAGGTAGAGAGCCATAAGGAGACACTTATTGACAGATAGGAAACTGTCTCCACCTACCAGCTACTTACCTTCTCTCCTCCTCCCTCCATTCCACAATAATAATGACGTCAGAGTCCATAGCTGCATGACAAAGGGTAGATAAACTTTAAACTCGGAGATAAATTTAGTCATTTGTTCCAGAAGGTGTGTTAAACCAATATTTTCATTGTCAATAAAGTACTACTTGAAATGCTTTTAGACAGTTTGATAGACTGTTTTTATTACGAATTTATTTTTTATTAATTTGCTTGTTTATTTGCATGATACTGCTCCTGATATAACGCACATTACACAAGGGTGAGGATCTGGGGAGGATTTGGGAAACTAGTACTATTTCCTGAAACTATACTCTGAATCCATTTCTACAAAATGTTAATGCTCACATGCACATCAACACATGGTCTGTAGATAGTATTAGCTCTACTCCAACCCCAGTACCCACAGATCCAGATGAATGTCATCTGTCTGTTTCATGGCTAGATAAGTAAGGCTGGATATAGAACGGGTCTTCACTCCCTTTGTCAGGAAGAAGGAACAGGGCATTCTATTTGTGCATACTCCACTCCACTTAATGATATTAAGGGACATTTTAGTTTAGTTGCTTTTACCTTGTTTGGCAAATATTCACTTTTTTTATTTCATCTCTCCTCGTAAAAAAATCAGTTATGTCAGAAATTTTTATTTTACTGTCACTTGCAAAGTTGAAAATTGTCAGTTTTTATTCAACCTTTCTTCTTTCTGAAAATCGCCCTTTGTCTTCCCATGATACTCAAAACATTATACAAAATGACTTAGAATTTCTTCTCATCATAAAGCCATGAAAATTCCAAGTTAGCTATGAATTCGGAGAGTTTACCTCATCACTGACAACGATTCTCCCACAGAGTCATGAACAATGATTTAAATTTCTTTGTGCCTGTGGCTATACCACACCAGATGATGCTAAGCAGGTTGGGCCTGATTAATACTTAGAAGGGATACCATCTAGGAAGACCAGGTGCTGTAGGAATTAAAAATAAATAAATAAAAATAAAATAAAATAAAATAAATTCCTTTCTTTCATTCTTTTCTATTGCTGTTTATGAAATACAACTTACAAACATAAAATGCACCCTTTTACAATGTACATCTTTGTGCTGTTTAGCATATACTGTTATTGAAACATCACCACTATCTAATTTGAGGACATTGTATTACCCCCCAAAAGAAATTTATTAGCCATTAGTAATAACACATCCTTCCCTTCACTAATCTACTTTCTATCTCTACAGATTTACTCGCACTATTTACATGAATGGGATTATATTTAGTCTTTTGCAATCAGCTTCTTTTTTAAATTTTATTTTATATTAGTTTCAGGTGTACAGCATAATGATTAGACATTTATATAATTTACAATGTGACCAATTTCTTGTACTTAATATTTTTCAGTTATCATCTATGTTGAAATATACACCAGTACCGTATTCCTTTTTATTGTTGAATAATATTCTATGGTTATACCACATTCTGTTCATTCACTGCCTCAGTTGGTAGATATTTTAGTTGTTCCCACCTTTTGGTCATTATGAATAATGCCACTATGATCATTAGTGTCCAAGTTTCTGGGTGGACATATGTTTCCATTGCTCTTAAGTAGATTCCTAAGAGTAGGATTGCTAGGTCATGTGGGTAAATCCATATTTAGCATTTTGAAGAACAGCCAAAACACTTTTCAAAGTGGCTGCATCATTTAAAAATTGTATTAGCAATATATAAATATTCCAACTTTTCCACATCTTTGCCAACATTTCCTTTTTGTGTCTTAATTTTAGCCTTCCAGTATATGTGAAATGGCATCACAATGCAGCATTAATTTGTGTTTCCCTTGTGACTAATGATATTGAGCTTCTTACGTGTGTTTTTGAACAAGTTGTACATCTTTTGTGAAAAAAGCTGTCTTCCTATTTTTTGCATGGTTGTTAATTGAGTTGTTTGTTGTTGTTGTTTAGTTGTAACCAAAGACATAATTTATGTGATGATTTAAAATAAAAGGTCTACCTTCAGTTTAGCTGGAAGAGCAAAAGTATCAGAATACCTAAATGAACTTTGCATGCTACTGGGATGAACATAGTAATGACCTGTGTTTCATTAAAAAAATTTCATTTTGGGTAAAGCAATTTGAAGGGAAATTGTACTATTTTATTTAATAATAAAATATATTTTCAGAAATAAATATGCAAGCAATTTAACTGACAGGAATAATTCTGCAAAAGTTGAGTGACTATTTTTGTGGGTATCATTTCTCTAATGATATTGATGAAATGGAAATAAAAAGTTCAATCAAGTTGTTTTCAAATAGATTGCAAGAACAGTGGTGACTTAGTGAATGATGATCTCTCATTTATGAGGCAATGGCCATGTGTGAATAAAATTTGAAAGAGTGCAGCTTAAGGATTTCTGATACATTAAACCTTCATTTTTTACATAAATGATGATAGATTGCACTGGAGTTTGTTGTCATTTGCTTATACTGCATACTGGTAACATACAGAATTTTCATCACTTTTATACATAAAACAAAGGCCAGAAAACACTTTAAACTAGAACTGTTGGCACGCATGTAACTATTCTATTAAAAGTTTCTCTTTGCTAAAACATCATTGAAGAAAAGCTACAGAAAAAAATTACTATGTAAATTGTCTACATATTTAACATTGTTGTGAAACTAAAATAAAGTCAATTTTATAATTCTAGGTCGTATCTTAATGTAAATTACTATGTCTACTTTAAGAATGAGAGTAATGGACCAAATTTACAGAGGTAGAAATTAAAGGTCTGAAAATGGCATAATTTTTCAAAGTGACAGCACGAATTATTGACAGAGGAGGGAATAAATTCCAGAGGTTTCTGAGTCTAAGCGCTATACTGCTTCCATCATAAAGTAAAGGTTATACAAACACATGTGATAAATGAAGAATGATATCCCCAATATGAATTACACGGTGATATAAAGTACTAGCATGCTCATGGAATTTCTGTATTGGATGAAAAATCTGATAATATAAAACAATTATTTTTCCCTAAAAAGTAAGCAGAACCAGGTCTGCAACTGTGCTCCCTAAGGAACTTCAACAGTCAAAGCTTAATTGTTTCCACTTTCAAAAATCAAAAACCAGTAATCTCCAAAATAGTGATGATTTTAACCAGGCATACTCCTACATTACAGAAGGCATAATAATGACTCAATAAATAGAAGAATTCAGGAATATAGCCTATTTTTTTTCTAAAATACGGGAGATTAAACATCAGAAAGTTCTCTTCTAAAAGAAGCTACATTTTTGTATCACCATATAACTGTGTTGATAATCAAACATCATAAATGCTTAACGTTTACATGCTCTAGCCTTTACCCTTTATCTTTATATGGTCTTGGGTATTAAAATTTTTTACCAATATTTTAATTATGTCTAAGTTATCATGAGAAATTCAGACACAAAATTTGTTTAACATAAGAACATGTCATGAATTCTCAATACCAACCCCTGAAGCAAGCAGAGTCAATGTCCTGGAAGCTATGTCAAAAGGTGAGCCACCAGTCACTGCCCGTCACAGTTGCCATCAGGGTAATTTGAGAAGCAGCACATGTTACGGTGATTGTCCAAATAGGTAATCAATCTGTTGGGGCTAGGCAGAGAGAAAGCTTCCAAGTAATGATGCCAGTGGCAGAGGAATCTGGGAGACCAGACTGGAGAGAGCATTCAAAGCAGATGGTGAGAATCATAGCCACCTGGAATAATCCTCTGAGTCAATTAGCCAGGACCGGGAGTGGATGTTTGGATGATTCTATAAGTCACAGAAGGGAAAATGCCTGCCTTCAAAGCACTGTTCAGATTTAAAAATGAGAGAGAGAGATTTTTAAAGTTTATTCTTCCTTTTTATCCCCTCTACCAGGTACTCTTTTTTGATGTCACCTCGTCCCCACTCACCTAGACTCTACTGATGTTTACTTTCATTTCTCTCTCCAAAGAAACTCTTCTAACTTGCAGATGTTTTTGTTGTTGTTGTTCCAACATGCAACACTGACTCTACTTCTGGATTAGGCCACCGAGTACTCTGCAGGAAGAAAGAAAACCCAAGGATTGTCGTTAATTCAGATTTAATCTATCTGACCTTTCACTATAATTAATTGCTTTCTTGCCTTTAATCAGTTCTGTCTACTAAGTAACAATGAAAAAATCTGCCACTCTCTGAATTTCCTTATACTAATACTTACCAGGTCTTTCTCATTTGAAGATCTACTTCTATGACTGATTTCATTATTTTCTCTCTCATGCCTGCATCTTTATATCTGGCCCACATTTCCAGGCTTTCTTCCATTTCTGAGGTGCTTGTGTGTT
Source organism: Cynopterus sphinx (assembly GCA_030015415.1). Lineage (NCBI taxonomy): Eukaryota > Metazoa > Chordata > Mammalia > Chiroptera > Pteropodidae > Cynopterus > Cynopterus sphinx. The sequence continues at coordinate 8,258,742 of CM057379.1, read as the reverse complement.
CCCTTGTATGCAAGATCAGCACCAGCACAGGTGCTCTTGATCTCACCTGGCTCATCTGCTGGAGGACTGACATCCTTCCTGTCCGCGCAAGCACTATTCCTTCTCTTTTCAGAGACATTTTTCGAACTTGAAAATGTGATACAGGCATCTTAGACTTAAAGTAAAACAAAATGAACCAAAACAGAAAAAGAAAAAAATTGTAAATACTCTCTGATCTATCAGACTGCTGAGCTTACTTCTGTGATACTCTCCAGATCTCCCTGATCAATTCTTCTCAGATTCTTTCATTCCCTACTGTTATTTAAACATTACGATTCATCATTTAAACCTTATGATTGTCCACATGATTCTATTCTCAACCCATTTCTCTTGTCAGGCCACTGTTTTTCTCGAAGCACTATATTCCATATCAAGGCCCTTACTTAATACTTCCTACATGATGATGTGCAGATTACTATGTGTATTAGTCAGGATTGTGCAGAGAAAAGAAATCAATGTAGATATAGAGAGAGGGGAGGGAAAGGAAAAACACTTCCTGCATTGCAACATAAAAGGAAAAGTGTGAGTATAGACACCCTATGACTTGCATGTTTTGGGTGCAAAATTGAGAGAATTCTTAGGTGATAACTTTTATTTTTGGTCATTTAAGATTGAGGCAAGGCTCTCTTCCCAGAATGCCAAGGTTGAAAGAGGTATAAATCTTGAAAAGAACAGAAAATATTTGAAGCTATTGCTGTGAGTAATGTGAAAGCCAACCCTCTAAAGAAATTAGAATTAAAGCTTAATTTATATTACATCAGTCTGATTACATGTCCATGAATATGTGTGTTTTCTCTAATTAGGTGGTCTGTTTCATGAATACAGACCCAGAAAAGGTAGGAGGCTACGTTCATCCATGATGATAGTAAGGATTCATGTGGCACAGGTTTCAAGATGAGAGAACAGATGAGAAAAGAGAGTTTAGAGAATTCACATGAAAGTGGTTGAAATTTTGATCGCTGCGGGTATTCTTGGGGTGAAGGATGTTACCCCCAATGTAATGAACCTGGGAAGATGACCATGGAGATGCTCAGGGCCCCAGCTGACTTTCCTTAGTTTAGACACCAGTCCAAACGACACTGATCTTCTGATGTTCAGAGTCCTAAGAAATTAGTATTACTCCAATGCCAACATCAACCACTTCTGGAAAGCCTCAGTGTTTTCTGTTCACCACTACTCATCATCTATGCAAATGCCCACAGGTCTTACGGAAAGACTAAGTAGACATTTTCCTGGATATTTATGTTATGTTATAGGGTCCTTCTCTAAGGAAACACATTTGTTTACTTCCTTCAAAATATTCTGTGTCTATCAACATAGAGAGTTTATCTGATACTAGGAGAAGAACTATATAACCTAGATCATGTTTATTCAAGCCAATCTCTACTTATGAGAGTTTTTTTTTTGTATTAAAACAATTGATGAAAGATCATGATTTGATAATCGTTATCCCTGTTAGATATTTTACCATCGATTGGCCAACATGAAAGAGCTCAGCAGACCTTATAAATCTCAGAGATCTAATTATAATGCCAGTCTCACTTCCCATTGCACAAATACATCCACTGAACCCTTGATGGTGAATGGGCTTTTACCCATCTCTACCTCACTATGATTGTCCCATCCCCATTGACCACAGGGTGTCTGTATCAGAGTCCATAGATTCTTCTCAGCCTCAGCCTTCAGGGCTGTTGACCAGAACCACCTCCAGCAAGCCACAAGAGGAGGGGCTCAGTCTGTATGAGCTCTGACTAACGCTGTGTAAGTTTAACCTAGGAGTGCATTACCTCATGCCAGCATCCCACATGGGGCTCACTTCCTGCCCAAGCACCTCCCTGTGGAATTTCAGATGTAACACTGTACAAACAGTCTTGGGGACTTCCAATGTGAAATGAAAACGTGCAAGGGAGACAGTAGTGGATGAATAAAGCTTCTCTTTTTATCCTTCTGGGTGGACTGTCCTGTGATGTAGTTCACAAGACACTTCCACAAGATCCAGATGTCAGGTTTTTTAATATCAAACAGTGGCCAGTTTGATATCAGACCCTGATTTTATTTCTCCCTCTTTTCCTGCCTTACCTTTGCTTCCCTGGTTATTTCCACCCTGGTATCAGCATTTGCCATAGGCTCTTCTCTCTAGTATAAGACACATGTGATGGATTTATTTAATCCAAACTTTGAATATTTCTCTCTATATTTTAAATGTCTTTTATATAGATCAGAGTTTATATTCAAGTTGCTGCCATTCTGTACTTATGAACTCTAAGTGAAATGTCAGTAACCACTTACCCTGACCTTCCAAGAGCTTCCTTCCTGTTGTCTTGGAGATGAAATCAAAGCACTTTAACCTTTGACACAGAATTCTCCTCTTCTGGCATCTGTGCATCTCTCTAGTTTTAACTTTTGCTACTCTCAACCCTGCACTTTACAAATTATTTTCAGTTTCCCACACACATCAACCACACATCTGCCAATGTAATTTTGTTTGTACTGTTCTTTATTCCAGGAACTTCAGCTGTGCACTTGTTCTTCTTGTAAACTTTTCATTCATAAAAACTGAGCACAGCTTCACTTTCCTCTAGGAAACGTTTTCTAAATTTCCCTCCCCCAGCTATGTCACCTTAAGGTTTTATGTTACATAAAATTTTACTATTATGGTAAAATTATTTGTTTCCTTGATGTCTCTCCAAATAGGTCAACTTCTTTGAGATCAGGAACTAAGTTTTATTTGTGTACATATTCCTAGGACTCTGAAACATGTTGGTTATACAGGGGGTGTCAAATAAATTGCTGTCAAAATACCCAACTGGGGAGATTCAATGGAAGCCATTAGATGGAAGCACAATTGACCAAGGACAGAATTAAAAAAAAAATTAGATATAAGTATAAGAAAAAGATACAAAGAATGGTGTAGAAAGTAGGCAAGAGGGATCTTGAAGAAATTAAAGAGGACAAACAACAAAATCCTTTCTAATCATGGGCCCTTTTCCTAGCAAACTCTGTCTCCCTCAACATTTCTCTGTGAAACACTATTATAAACGCTTTATAATAGTGATTATAAATCATTAATATATCACTATTTTATAATAGTGATTATAAAATTTATAAGTCATTATAAATGTTGACTTCCAAAGTGATTCACCCTCCAAGACCTTTTCATTTATTGCCCACTGAATTCTCCACTGTGATTATGATCACATTATTGTCAAATATATTTGTTTTGGACACTTGAACTCAAAAACTTTTTCGTTTAAGACCATTTACTGTAAAAATGTTATAAACAATAAATATTTCAAAGATTAGAACAAATGATTATTATGTTAATATCAGATGTAATAATCATAGTTGTTGTCATGTGTTTAGTACCTACCACATAGGAAAGGTTTAATATAAGATACTTTATTTTTAATTCTCATAAATACATATATGTATTTACTTTATATCTAAGGATAAAGAAAATATCTCAGAAATTTGATCTGAGTTCAGGTCTGTTTGAGGTGAGACATGCTATTAAGAGAACCAATGCTCATATTAGAATGGAATTGATTTTAATAACAATGGATATAGCTTCATGATTGTAGGATTTTAAAAACAAAAATAAGAAACTTTCAGCATTCAGTGCCAAAAGACAAGATTTCTGAAGAACCCACTGAACTGTACTTCTTGCCATTTACTGCTGGCATTCATTTCCGTTTCATTTGCTTTAAGTCCTGTATTTCATTTCAAATTGCTTCCACTGTTACTAAAAATGAATTCAGAGCATAAAAGAAAAAAAGTACTGACAAGTTATTTCCAGTTCCTTAGATGAGATTTCCAGGACTTCTCTCATTTAAAAACAGAATCTTTTCTCTTTCTACCCGTAGAAAAGTACATCACTAATGATTAAAGAGATTGTGGCTTTTTTTATATTTTAGATATTTCGGGGAAATTGCCCCTGATGATCTTATATCCCTCTTACCCCCACCGGTCTTTCAAAATCTTCTTAATGGAATCCAACAGATAAAAATATCCAAGAGCAATATCTTTAATTTATGCTTTAGAAAATCTCATTTATAAATGGAAAATTCAGTTTTTTTAAAGAGTCAAAGGTTTCGCTACAGCTTCTGAATGAAAACCAAGATTTAATAACATGTCATTGAAAAATAAAAACTCCCTCTGATAGACTGAGATTGCCCCATCTACAGCGGCAGAAAAGGACAGCAAAGGCCCCCAAAGGGAACTTTGGCACGAGGGAAGGGAGGTCAGGGCTGATGATTCAAGTCTCATGCCAAGGCTGGCTCTGGGAAAATGATCAGTGATGGCTGGAAGCCCAGGCTGGATAGGCCAAACTGGCTAAGAAACCATGGCCTGGGAACAATGTCTGAACATGTGAGTCTTAACCAATAAACCTGACCGGCAAAGTCCAAACAAGAGCCTCTCCACCCTCCAGGCAGGCAGGGGCTATGCCAGCCTGCACAGGTTGTCCCCATGCTGGACTGCACGAGAGACTTGCTACAGCAGCAAGAAAAGCATGAACAGGAGAACTCCTGGTCTACTTGTGCACTGACTGAACACTCCAGTTTGTCTCTACGTGGAACTGGGAAGTCTCTGTGGTACCCTCACAACTCAGGCAAGTGAGGAAACTTCTCTAGGAAGATGCCAGACTGCCTCTTAACCTGAAAAATGGCCTCTGCCACATTCAATTTTTAAAATCAGAGAGATGTGTTTGCATATGCACTGTGATATGGTAAAGTGTGTTCTATCAATCACATGTTTATTTCTGATAATCAAGTCCACTGCATATAGCGTGACTGTTGGGTTATGTGTAAGCAATTTAAATCCATCGTGTTCCTGGATTGCTTTAGAATAAGTGGAACTTCCCTAAGCTAAAATAAAGATTACAGTGTCCAGAATGAACAAAGTTGAGGACAAGTACCCTTATAGAATATGGTTTTACAAAACTTATTTTAGTCTGATTGTGTTACCTGTTACAAAACCATAAATTTCATGCTACTGAGAAGCTCTTTTCTTAAGCTGACCACATGCCAATGATCTTAAAGAAAATATTCTTTCCCTGGATTACATCAGTACTTTCTAAAATCAGTACTTCCATATTACTATAAACAGAATGATTCTGACACATAGTACAGATTCTTAAGAACATGAGTTCATGACCTTGTATTTTGGTAACCGTAATATTCTTTAGTAATGTCTAACTGTACTGTTCTTTGAGGATGTGTAACTCAAATGCAAAAATTTCAATTAGGGCTTTATGTTTTAATTTAATATACAAACTTAATTGAGTATTGCACTGACCCCTTAATTGTACTTACTATTTATTACTATATTACATATTTGCAAACTATATTTCTCATTCGTGACCTCGTTCAAACTTCTCATTGCTTAACTTTGAAAAGATGAGTGCTATACCCCCAGTTAAAGGATGATAAAACAGAGAACTGTTTCCCCAAAGTCTCATAGATATAAGCTCTTATCTCTATACCTTTGGAGGCCATTGCTGAGCCAGGAAGACTAATCTTTTAAATTATTCTAGCTTGACATTTGGCCTTACATAAAGCTCCAAGCATTCAGAGAGACAGGGACCTTCATCACAAAAACCAGTTCATCATCCAGCACGCCCATCAAAGTCCTCCTGGAATGACTCCTTTGGCAGAGGTCCACCCCAACCCCATTGCTATTAGAAAAGGAAGCACAAGCGGGGTCATCATGCATGATCCCTTCCCCTGATAGAACCAGAATACTGCCCTGGCCACTGCTCACTTAATGGAACAGCAAAATTTTTTCCTCAATCGAGCCAAAAATCTAGCTTTGAGATGAAACAAGTTTCCAGCACTGAGAAGGACTAACTAAGACCCTTTGTTCCACTGCCTGGCCAGATCTGATGCAAGAAACGCATCTTGACTTTTTGTTCCTCTATGAAATATTAATGCTGAGTTTTTGTATAGCTATCTATAAGTAAACAAAGTTAGGCATTTGTGAAAATTCTCAAGAATCTTTAAGGCAAAAGCATCACTGATATGAACAGGTTTTCTGCCAGATGTTTTTGAGAACTCACTCATCCAAAGAACTTTTCTAAACCCTGCCAACAGATATGTGAGTGCTATCAGCTAAACACATGAAGTGCCAGTTTCCACCCCGGTGTTGTGTTGGCTGCCACATTATCTCAAGACTTCTGGCCATAGGAAAGAATATTTAATCAAAAAGCACACTCAACAGTGGTTTGAATTAACCTGAGATTGATTTCAGGAACTCTAGAAGTAAGAATGTATGATTTCATGCTTAGTAATTTAGTATTTGTTAATCTCACATAATAATATGTTTTTTTTTTTTCTCATTCCTCCTTTAAGGTTACATAACTACCTATACTTCTTTAGTTATTATTATATTAGCATTTTCCAAAGTGGCAAGCCTGGTTCCAAATTTACCTCTATTTGTAAAGTCAAATGCCCTACTCAGATTGTCTTGTTTTGATCAAGAAAAAAATATGGTTTTTTTTATGCCTCCTTAATTGCAAAACGCTTTTTCCTCAAATGCCAGAATATAGTTATTTCTATCTAGTAAAGCACAGAAAAATTGCTGCCTTGAAGGATAATTAGAAAAATAATAAAATTTTGGTTGTGTAATACATACAGAAGAAATGCAAAATGCTAAACAGAAGTTTTCTGCAAAGGAACTATAAATAAGAAAAAGATACATTGGCTGGGAGTAAATTCTCCAGGGATCTGCCATTTCTGCACATCTTTTGAGCAAAGGTCACTGACAGCTTTAGTTGAGGGTGTTTGCAAAACTCTACAAAGCTCTAGGGGGCAGGTTTGCTTAAATTCCAAGGTTATAAAGGTTCTCATGTCCTCACACATTTCAAGATGATGAAGAAATAGTGTCTCCAAGGGAAGAACAGGCAGATGTACTAGCAATCTCTTTATAAGACCAGGGCTTTCTCGAGGTTAGTGTTTTTCAGGTGTAGCAAGGATCCACTGTGTGTACAGTGTTCCCCTGGGCCCACCCCATGTCACCGCCCTGTGGACATGAGGACAAGGAGGAGCGAAACACACATTAAGCCCATGCTGTCCTCTGTGCCATGAATAATAAGCTGTCCTTTTCCATTTGGGCTGGCTGTCTCTTTGTGTAGCAGTGTGGCAGGCCTACCTAGCAGCTTCAGCGGTGACCGCTGCTCAGAAACTGCTAGACATGTAGGTATAGAAAACTAAACATTAGTCTTAGAATTACACTCTTTGCTCTGTTAAAAAGGAGAAAGCCAGAAAGTGTGTGGAATAAAGTTTTCACAGGAAAATATCTATCTATGGGTGGAATTGAGTCATCTTTGAGTCTACAGCCATGCCACCCTGAACAAGCCTATTTCCATCTGATCTTGGAAGCTAAGCAGGGTTGGGCCTGGTTAGTACTTGGACAAGTGCTATAGGTATAAAAAGTAAAAAAATAAAGTAAACTGACAAGGTCCTTGCAATCTGTGAGGTCAACCAAGGGTTGCCTCTCCTAAAAAAAGAAAAAAGAAAATAAGAAAAGAGGGAAGGAAGGAAGGAAGGAAGGAAGGAAGGAAGGAAGGAAGGAAGGAAGGAAGGAAGGAAGGAAGGAAGGAAGGAAAACACCTCATCTTTGCTAAGTTTAAAGGTTATCCAGTGTGTGTGCACACAAGCATGAGTGTGTGTCTGTCCATACATATGTGTTTGTGAGTGTTTTCATCTCAAGCATCCAAATTATTCAGTTCTGTTTGAAATTGTCGAATGAAAGAAATGGGTATTTTGATCCAAAAAAATCAGAAATGTTCTATGTGTTAATATAAGAAAAAATAAATTTTCACTATATATATTATTAAGCACACACACACACACATTTATAAATTGGAGGAGAAAGATTCTGAAAGTTTCTGTCAATCAAGGGAACATAAATTAAAAATTGATAGCATACCTCCTATTAATATTATTTGATAATATGAAATAATATTGAAATTCACAGTTTGTGGTCTTCGATGAGACCCTGGTAAGGAGAGAACTAATAACTTCAGTGTTAGGAAGGGATTAATGTCTTTGTTTCCCACTAGAGGAGAAGTCGCTGATTAGAGCTCACCTTTGGAATTTGGTTTCACCACAGTTTTGTATTTTGTTTTTTGGAGGGGGAGGTTTCTAAATCTGCATAAGTCTGAAGTATTCAGTGCACCGTCCTAAATCACTGTTTAGTAAATCAGAATAGTGGGGAGTTACAAATGTTTGGAGCTTGGAGAGAATCTAAAAATTTCCTATGCTCATTAACTTGCAAACCCTAATTGTTATTTTTATATTTTTAAAGGTGATAGACTATCAAAATGCTTACATAAAGCAAAGCCAAGGACTTTATTTTCTTAGCTATACTTTCAAAAAATTACTTTCTTTAATTAATTAAAGATAGAATTTGATTTAATAAAAATGTTTAATCATTGTTTCTTATAATTTAAATTTATACTTATGAAAGAAAGCGAGTAAAGTGATTTTATCTAGGCTATATAAAAGTTTCAGATATTTGTGCTAATTAGTTTCTATTTGAATCTGAATTCTAAATCATTATCTTCATCTCACCAATGTGTCAGGTTCCAAAAATACTTTGACGCTAATTGAACCTCAGACCACGTTTTCTCATGGAAACAAGTATCATAAATTGTACTTTGATTTATAAACCAGTGCACATAACTTATTTTCCACTTATATGCAGATGTCACTGCAGGAATAGTACTGTCAATCATTTTGTCTTCTATTGAGGACCTCTCTGACTCTGAAGGACGACACCTCCCTAGATGAGTCACATGTTCCCTTGAATTGAAAGCAAGTATCCAGCAATTAGATACTGTCTAAATAGTAATGCAGTTGAGCTCTAACAACGAGTAGAAAAGAGAGAAGTCGCAGAAGAATGGATGGCAACACAGCCAAGTTCACATTTCAGATAGCAAGTACACTTGCCCCTAGCCCAACCTCCAAACTTCCCCCACCACACCACCCAGCACATCTTTTCTGCTTCTCTTCACTTTAGAATTCTAAAGTTTAACGTGAAATCCGAATGACATCTGTGCCAAGTTTCCAGTTATTAGCAGTTATTAACAGTTATTAACAGTTCAGAAGTATTTTGAAATCAGAAAGTCACTACTCTGTATTATTTTATTTCTTCATTCATGTATGTAATTGTTTATTAAATATGTACTGAATATGCACTATGCATAGCAGATGCTGTAAGATTTATTCCTTAGTCAAGCATTCTAATTCATATCTTTGGCCCAATTAGTGTCTAAGTTCATCAGATTTGTTGCTGTAGATGTCTTACAAGGCCAAGGTCTTTCATTGAAGAAGAGGCTTGTTATCTTTACACAGTAACTGTTCTACAACCTGACTCCTAACTCTTCTCAGCCATGTGTTCAGTCACATAAATGAGGACATAAAGAGTGGAAAATAAAACATACCCAAAGACAATCTATTACCAGTTCTTTGTAAACAGTTCCAAATGCATATCTTTATGTCGCCTGTAATGCTAAGAATATTGTTACAAAAAAAAAAATACACTAGACTAGCATTAACAAATTACTATTAGTGTGTAAGTTTTCATTTTTGTAAAATTCAAATATCACTAAGAGAAACAAAACTGGTAATAATGATCAAAACTGATCATGATTAGTCAATTTCAGATAATTTAGTAAGAGTATTTTGGAGGGGGAAAGGAGCAAGGCAAAGAATATTATAACAGGTACTGAAATCATTAACCAACTAAGATTCCAAATGGATGAATTGATACACAAGATCATTTTTCGAAAATATTGCTCTAAATAGAGGAATATCTGATAGAAGCTGTGCCAAAGACACTTTCTTCTAGCTAATTTAAGCTAATTTGACTGAAGAGTTTTAAAGAGCTAAAGCTTTCAAGCTAATGAAACATTGGTGTTTGCCTTCTGAGTAAAGACGCTTCCCTTTTTTTGTCTACATATCATTTGTCCATTTCAATAGTCACTCTGATTTACATTTTGTCCTCATATTTGGCCAATCATATCCACTGCTTACAGTAATGGCAAAACAAATTCTCCAAAACAATTATTCACACTGTGAAAAGGGCTCAAAAACAGAACAAACCTGAGCAAGTATTCTACAAAGAAAGTGAATGCTATGAATTAGAATTTAAACATACAAAATAGATATATGTAGTTATATGCTGATCTGCTATTATTTCTTTGCCACTATATTAGTGTTTATTGTTTAGAATCAATTTTGCCTAATATTTTTGTTGAGAAAACAAAATTTTCATCTTGAAGTCAAATGATTGTGCAGTATAAATCTGACCATCATGAGATGATAATTTTTTAATATCTTAATGTTAGTTATGTGATGACTGACCATGAAAATATTTTGATGTATATACATTTTTTCAGTGTGTCTCAATTATGTTCCAACAATTAGGATAAAAGGGAAAACATTAAAAATTCCTCTCTATAATATTTTCTTTAATTTTACTTAATGCATTTTGCTAAATATATACAAGAGATAAAATATATGATTGTTAACAATATTTCTTATTTAGTATCTATAACAAACTTTTTTAAATAAAAGAATTCAGATTTACCTTCTCAAAGTAAAAATAAAACAAAGGAAAATTTCAGAAAATTAGTAAGCTCTGGAACGTTGACAAATTGCTGGTATAAAATGGAGAAATAAATATTTAAAAGATAGAAATGAAAAAAATTTAAACTTTTATAAATTAAATTCTAGTATGGGGATATCAAAATTCCAAAATATTTATTTATTATAAGTTATGTGTTATTTACACTTTTGCCAAGTTGAAAATTCAAATGATTAAAATTTTATGTCACACTTACACAATGTTCATCTAATGACATGATTGTTCCATTCCTGTCCTTCTTAATTTTAGAATATTTTTACCTTTAAAGCCATTGGTTTGTTATAATTCAGCACAATGATTTTTATGACATCTTTTAAATAGTACTGTATGATTAATAGATTCTGTATTAAAAAATATAAAAAAGTTCTAATTTATTTAGCACTACCCAGGCCTTTCCCTGAAACTTGTGGCCAGTTCTGAGTTTTCAACTTAAATGTGTCAAGGTTAATTGGAGGACAATTCAGAGAACAATCTGATTTCATTCTTTTTACTTGCTGTCTTTGTTTGGATGACCAACATCATTCAGATGGTACTATTTTTTTTCTGGCTTAGGATAATACAGATGAAAATGAAACTTTTGAGGCTTTGGAGAAGAGATTTCACTTTTTTATAATATTCCCTAGCGGTTTTATATCTTAATGTCATGATCAAAATTGGTAAAATGATTCCTTAAATAAATGTACATCTTTCTAGTCTCCACCTTTTTAAAATTCTAGAATAATATTTCTGAACATAATGTTTTATTTTGTCATACTGGCTCTAAAATGATATAAGAGAAAATACCTAGTAGTATTTAAGAGTATGAATGTTTTATTTTTTAAAGATTTTCTATTTTAAAGCATCTCTTATTAAATACTTAACCTATCATTTAGAAATATTAAGAAAATAAACTTCATGTGTTAGTTTAATGTGTATTGAAAATATATATTTTAGCCAAGATTTTATGAGGTTCAAAAAAACTTTGAGTGTTTAAATTTGTTTAAATTTTCTTAATTTATGCACATGCCACACTTCTGAAATCTCATCTGATTTCAGAAGCTAAGCAGGGTCAGGCCTGGTTAGTACTTAGATGGGAGACCACCTAGAAAGACCAAGTGCTGTAGGTGTAAAAAATAAAAAATAAGGGATTGTAAGTTGATAAGGTACTTGCAATCTATGAGGCCAACCAAGGGTTGCCTTACCTAAAAAAATAATAATAATTAAATAAAAGTAAATTTTCTTAGAGAATTGGAAATCACTTTAATTTTCATAAATTGAAATCCCTAAAGGGTGTTTTGTAAACTCAAAAATGTTAGTTAATTAAACTCAGAAAAATTAGCTTCCGAAGTATTATAATTTGATTCAATGATTTTATAAGAGATGGTGTGTGTGTGTGTGTGTGTGTGTGTGTGTGGTCTATCTTGGTATTTGTGTGTGTGCACTTACCAGAACTATCTTCTCATTCTTTTTCTTAATATATAAAATTGAATTTATTTGCATTTCCATATTTGAAATCATATATTAATGAAAAATTAAAATGTTATTATAGAAATTGCTTAATTGACTTTTTACCAATGTCGTGATTACATAAATATGCTAGGATGGAAGGTGGAAAATCACGCTTAAATAGCACCAAAATGCAGAGAATATGTATGTTAAGTATACTTATGAATAAATATTCTGTTTCAAAGCATGATACATGTTTAGAAAAAAATATTTTGTAATCAAATTTATTTTATCTATCTAATGTTAGTGATACCAAACACTGAAATTACATATGCTCCTCTGGAATTAACTCTGACTTACATAACTCCTTATGCTAATCCATATGCTCTAGTTTATATAAATCAATCTATGGCTAAACTCTATTATGTAATAATTTAAATATCAGATTTATATAAGATTAAAATAGCTAATTAAGATTGCCTTTAAAATAAACTCAACAATAAAACAATCACCCAAAATAAACACTGTGAAATAGAGAAAAATGGAACATACTCTTCACAGGTAAAATGACAATATGTATTTTTAATTCAGATTAGATGAATGAGATGAATGAAATATTGATTTATGTGAAAGAATTATATATAAAGAAAATAACGTGTTATCATATAACTAGATTTTTTGATTATCACACAGTTCTATTCCATATTTATCTTTTTAGTTCTATTTTTTAATCTTCAACTCTTACTGTCAAAAAATCAAATCTTCTTAAATTAAACATTAAAATACAGCAATTCCTTTAGATACCACACAATTCCCCATATGGTGCTGTCATCACATTCCACACATTACTATCTCAGACTTTTGCACATATTCTGTTGTTATGGCCAAAAATGAGTAAATTTAGCCTATGTAAAAATAAAGGACCCCTACTATCAGATGCATGCATCCCACTCAACTAACAGGTTTTCTTTCTTTCTCCTTCTCAAGGATAGATTTGTGGAAGAAATCCTACATCCTCTTGAATTTGCAGCCAAAAAAATATGATATATAAATTATATATAAAATTCTTCTAATCATTATAGTAGTGAATTTTTGTTAAGAAACAAGATTTTTATTTAATTAATCATTTTTATTATCTATTATGTACCATGCATTACGGTAATCACAAGAAATACAATTGTGAATAAAATAGATACAACTCCTGCTCTTAAAAAACTTTTGTTTGTATATGCAGAATAAGATATTAATTAAAAATCACAGGGGTGAATTTATAATAATACAATATTTGATGGTATGTGACTGCTTCCTGCCATTTTAAAAGGAACACAGACTGGTGATTTAAAAAACAGAAATATATTGTCTCACAGTTCTAGAGGCTAGAAGTCTAAGATCAAGGTATCAGCAGAATTAATTCCTGCTTCTGACTGTAAGGAAAATCTGTTCCATGCTTCCCTCCTAGATTCTTGTGGTTTTCTAGGAATGTTATTTTTTGCCTTGTAAAGACATCATCCTCATCTCTAACTTTATGTTCACATGGTGATCCACATGTGTGTTTGTGTCTATGTGTACATATATATGTAAGTTTCTTCTTTTTATAAGGACACCAGTCACTATGGTTTAGGGTCTCATCCTACCCCCGTATGTCTTCATCATAACTAATTTTATCTTCAATGACCTTGTATCTAAATAAGGTCACATTCTGAGGTGCTGGAGATTAGGACTTCAGCATATGAACTTGGGAGGCATGGACACAATGCGATCCATAACAGATCATAAGTTCTTTTAAAGAAAGAAAGGACCACTATTCCACAGGGATATAATAACTTGGACATGGGTGTGAGGCCTGGAGATTGGTTAGGGGCAATTCATCGAGAAAAGTGAAGTGACTCAATAAAAAAAATGGAAGAAAAAAAGAGGGAAAGAGTCATCATAGACACTCCTCCATTTCAAGCTGATTTTGATCAATTGTGCCCAACACCATAAAAAAACCATCTTATTGAAACACTGAATGGAACTATCATACTTGGCAACTAAAAGATTATTGGTAAGATCTTCTAATGAAATTGGGATGAATACTTATGAATGTTTATGGTGTAGACAACATTTATAGATGTAAAAACTCCTACAAACTCACAAGTAGAAAAAATAGTTATGAGTGTCATCTAAAGACTAGAGTCACCAGAGAAAATAAACACAAAAGTATATGAGAGGAAATTGAATGATGAGACAAAGAGTGTAGAACTTCAGTATATGTAATTAAATTTATACAACCTGCACTGGTGTCACAGAAAAGGGTTAAGAAAGATAAACCTAAAAAAAAAAATACAGGTGAATTTGACAAGATAAAAATGAGCAAAATAATTGCAAGATAAATATTTTATAATAAGTAGATATGTTAAGGGGAAATTGGAGTAATTTTGTAAAGATGTGATGAAATGGAAGCTTGGGCTAAGCTTATGAGTGGGAACAGGGAGAGGAGACCAATTTTAGAAATATCAACATATGGCAACAATTTCTGATAAAGTCTAAACTGTATTCACCTCAGATTTTGGCACATGTCGACCTCATAAGGCAGTTCTTGTGAGTTAACTGGGAAAATCCATAATAAAGAAATGCTACTAAATGTTTAATAATTGGCTTTCTGAAAAAATATGTGTACACAATACATATGCAGGGATATTTATATAGTAAGCAAACCCGTCTATTACAGAGTTAACCAATATGAAGGATGTGTAACTTATATTTTGCAAATAATAAGATATGCATTATTCATTAATGTAAATTCCTTAACCTAATTGATTCTCCCAAAATGCTTTTATTGATTTTTTCCAAATTCTTACATTTGGGTTTATAATTAAATTATTATAATTGGTTTATATGAATGTTGGTTTATTAATGAATAAAATGACATTGAAACAATATAGACATATGTTGGAATTTCATTCACTCACAAAATACCTGAATGACTTCTTTGCTGATTAAATGAGTGTTGGATTTCAGAAGAATATTTTCTCTATTTTAGTGCTATTTACAATGTATAGCTACAGACACAAGTGTTAATTGAAATTATTAAAATTTTCTTCATTATATTCTTCAAATTGGACCATCAGAAATAAATTAGGGAGCTTCCAGGTTGGTGAATGCTTTAAGTTGGTAGGATGGTGTGTCTGCAGAGGGCACTCCCCAAGCCCCACATACCTTGCTTTATATATCTCTTTCATCTGAATGTTCCTAAGTTTTATTTTTTACAACAAACCAGTAGTGATAGGTAGGTAGATAGACAGACAGATGACAGATGATAGACAGATGATAGATAGATGATAGATGATAGATACATGCATACATAGATACATAGATACATAGCTAGATAGATACATAGATATAAATAGATACATAATAATCAGACTCTGATTACTGTAGTGTTTACCAATATCCATAATGTAAATACTGTCCTGTAGCTGATTTTAAGATATCAAACTAATATCACTAAATACGAAGTTGAGATGTGCAAAAGCACCACATTATATAATATTTTTACTGTATAGATAGGATAGACATAATCTTAAGAACACAAATAGTAAAATAATTAGGAAGTCATAAATGCTGAATATTCATTACTTTAAAAAAATTAAGTATAAAATTTTATAATTTAATGTCTAATAATGATGATGTTTAACAGCTACCTCAAAAGTTTATAAAAATTTAGCTCTCATTAGCCTATGAGAGTTCCAGCATACCACTAGGAAACATTTACCCCAAAAGCAGAAAGTATTTAGCCATCTAAATACAAGAATAAAATGGAATAGAAGATTCTGGCAAAAAATAATAATAATAATGTCATTTCAATTAGCACCAAGATGCAAACTCTGGACATTTTAGAATGAAGGGATCACAAAGATAAAAACTGAAGGTTGTTGCCTTAAAATAAGAATGATGTTTGGTCATAACAAGTTTAAATCTGAAAACGGTCAGGAAGGAGAAATTTAGAGAGGTCTTATTACTTCTTCAAGTAAAATACTCTGAATGTGGTGGAAAAGAGTTAATAGAGTGTCAGTAAAATCCTAAGAAAAGCAACGAGATAGCCATCACTCAAAAACTAATAGTTTATCGAATTTTGAGGACTATTTCCAGGAAGTTGACATCCAAAAATCTACTCTTGTTAATGTCACCAGGAACCTTGAAATTACCAAATATAGTTGACAATTTTAGTCTTTAACAGACTCGATGTCTCATCAGTATTTGACATCGATGTCTATTTTGTCCTTCTTGATGTAGCCATCTCCTGTCTTCCATGGTACCATTTTTGCCGTTGTTCTAATTCTGCCTGCTTGGCACTACTCCAGTGTGTCTTCACTGACACTTTTTAGTGCCAATATTTCTCAGAAATGTATTATAAGGTTTTTTTTCCACTTCACATAGTCCAGTGGCTCTCAACTGGGGACATTTATTTTATCCTCAAGGGGCGTTTGGCAATATCTGAAGACATTTTTTGTTGTGGCAACTTGGGGTGTGCTACTGATTTCAAGTTGGTAGATGGCAGGGATGTTGTTGATCACCCCACAGTGATAGGACAATCCCCGACAATGAAGAGTTATCCAGCCCCAAACGTCTTCTTCCACCTACACATTGAAAACTTTCAAATACATGTCTCCAGAACTGAGCTTGAAACCTGCAGCCCCCTTTTTAAATTGCTTTTGATCAGTTCTGAGTCCTACAGGTATCTCACATGGAATATATCTAAGACAAAATTCAACATCTCTTTCCCAAATCTCCTTCCTCCCAAGCCATCTCTAATTTTGCCATTAACAAAAAAGTAAAACTGAGATTTTTCCTAGCCTATTCCATTTCTTTTACTGTTTGTATCCAATCAGCCTCTAAATCCTGCAGCTTCTGTCCCCTATGCTTCTCTCAAAGGCATCTTCTTTGCCTTAGTGCTAATATTTATCATATCATACTGAGAAGCTCTTAACTTATTACTTGTTTTCTAGCCAGCCCCATTTAGCCAGATTCTTACATTACATTCATTGATGTGTTTCAAAAATGAAGATCTGAGTGTGTTCTTCCTTTATGAAAAACATTAATGGTTTTTCAATCCTTCAACATTCAGTCCCCTTAATATGAATTCAAAATTTTAGGACTCCCAACCTCATGTTGACCCTTTGTGCTAAATTTCAGCTTTTCTAAAAAATACAATATTCTGAGAACAGCATTCCTTCTGTGCTTCCGTGCATCTGCCCATGATTTCATTTTACCTATTCTCCCTCCCAACCCAGTTGCATGGCTAACATTCATTTATGCATCATGACATAATAAAAAAACTACCTGTTTTCTAGTAGAATGGCAATATTTTCAAAAAATAATATCCAATTTGGTAAGAGTATGAATTAAAAAGCATTTTTATACATTATTAGTAGATTTATAAATTTCAACCACCATTTGAAAAATAATTTGACATTTAACATGTCAACATTCTTACTTTTGGCAACTTTAAACATTAATTTTATACATATGATTCACATACAAGGATATATTTGAAAAGATGCCCTTTGCAGCATTATTTGCAAAGGCAAAAACTAATGGAGTCAGCTAAACAGAATGGCTTTGAAATGTGTGTAGCATCTTGGAATAACTTGTAGGCATTTTTAAAAGGAAGTAGATTTGTGTTTATTGACCTGAAATTCTACCCTATATTATTGGAAGGGAGGGGGGCAGTATGTTAGTATGATCCTACTACCAGCAAAAGAAAAAAGATTTTTACTTTTTAAAAGGTGAATGTTTTAGTTTGAAATAATTTTGAATTCACAGAAGAATTACAAAGATAGCACAGAGAGTTCTGGGAACCTCTCACTCAGTTTCCCATTGTTAACATCTCACATTTCCTAGTACAGTTCTTGGAACTAAAATAACCAACGTGGGTGCGTGACTAAACTCAACTCCAGAGTTTACCTAGATGTCATCTGTCTTTCCACTAATATTCTTTTTCTGCTGAAAGATCCAATCCAAGGAAGCGCATCAGTTTAGTTCTTTCATTTTTGACTTTATACTCTTCTGTGTTATTTGTATTTCTTTTTCAAAGTCCATATACAACTTTAGCAGTGTTAATAAAAGCTCAAGGGTCACTCTCTGAAGTCTGCCCTTTCTGAATCCAATGACCCCCTTCAGTTCCTCAGCAATCTCAAGTATCCTGCCAAAATCACACACAATATATCTTGTTATAATCACTAATTTTCTTTCCTGTCTTCAAAACTGGTTTTAATTAGGCAACTCTGAAAGAAGAGAGTTCTCAGAATTATTAGCCTATTTTATTTCTTTACATCATGATACTCCTGGAGCCAATATGCAAGTACACTAATAAATAAATAAACTAACCAACTTACAAATAAATAAATAATAAATATTGAACTTTGCAATAACAGAACCAAGGGATAAAACTACATAAAATAGTTATAGCTACATCTTCATACATGGTAATGAAATAACTGAGTGGGGAGAGAAAAGGTACAAACCTCACCAGCAGGGGTTCAGAATCAACTCACAAAATTTCCATTTAAACTTAATTAGGTCATGAGATGATTTCATAACCACATTTTAATGTCATATAAGATATTGATGAAACCTGATTATAAAAAACCTGATCATAATTTACAGATAAAATGTGCAAAGCAAACAGTGCTCATCAATTTTCAATGAGTGACAAACATTAATACTAATCATTAAGAGGTCTTAGTTAAAAATTCTAAAATGTTATTTCAAGGAATTCTCTAGGAACCATTTTATTGATTAGGAAAAATCTTTCTAGGATATCATACACCTGATTAATGAAGAAATTTCAAATATCCCAAAAAGTGAAATAAAATAAACTCTGTTTTTAAAATCTTGATGATTTTTGTAAAATCCATTTTAATTAGACCTTTTGTTTTAGCTCAAAATATTTCTAATCTACTGTAAACACTGTAATAATCAGATGAGTAGTGAAAAGGAGATAAAAGATTAAAAACTCTGAGGACTATGATGAATCAAACACTTTGAACAATAACAAAAATATTGAAATTTTCAAGAATTTTCAAAATTACAAAGACTGAATTAAATACTTTAAAAAAGCAATAATTTATTCTGAATTTGACTTCTGAGAGAAACTTTTTTAAATTAAATTTATAAGGGTGACAATGGCTAATAAAATTATATAGGTTTTGAGTGTACAATTCTATAATACATCATCTGTATGTTGCATTGTGTGTTCACCACCCAAAGTCAAATTTCCTTCTGTCACCTTATATTTGACCCTTTTTACCCTTTTTACTTCTCCTCTCCACCCTTTTGCTGGTAACCACTAAACTGTTGTCTGTGCTGCTGAGTTTTTGTTTATTTGTCTTGTCAGTTTTATTTTGTTGCTTTCAATTTTTTATTCCACATATGAGTGAAATCACATAGTTCTCTACATTTTCTGTATGGAGTTTTTCACTTAGCATGATAATCTCAAGATCCATTCATGACATGGGAAAGATGAAACACTGCCATTTGTGACGACATGGATGGGACGAGGGACTTTTTAACATTGAGTTAATGTCATGTTTCTACATTCATCTGAAAAGTGAATAGCATATTCTTTGACTTTGAGAAGCAGTAGGAAAATTAATGAAAAGACTGTTAAGTACAAATTAGTGACTTACAATAATAAGATATTTAAATTTTATAGTTTATAGTTATTTTCAATGCATAAAGTGATCATGAGAAGAGGAGGCATAGGAAGAGGGGCTAACTGGGAACCACCACATGCCAGGTACTGGTTAAGGACTTGGCCTACAGCCTCACATTATATACACAATGAGCTCCACGCAGGTAATAATCTGCACTCATTTTACAAATGAGGATTGGAAGGCTCACATAGTTTAGGAAATCTGCTCAGGATTAAATAGCTAGTGAGTGTCTAATTGGAATTAATTTGTGTCATCTCCT
Source organism: Cynopterus sphinx (assembly GCA_030015415.1). Lineage (NCBI taxonomy): Eukaryota > Metazoa > Chordata > Mammalia > Chiroptera > Pteropodidae > Cynopterus > Cynopterus sphinx. The sequence goes on along the minus strand of CM057379.1, from coordinate 8,238,675 downwards.
TCTCAGTTTAATTTCACTACATTCGAGCCTATAGAAGAAATCAAATAAACAACTTGACTTTCCATGAGATATTTGTTCATTTAGGAGGTTAATCTTGCCTGTATTTTTGTATGGGTTGTTATTTTTTTTAATATTAGGTTTCTGGCTTTTTAAAAAAAAAACATAATTCAGTGTATCTATATGTAAAATCATTGTTAAATGTCTATTAATTATAGACTTTTTATAGAGTATAAATATAATGCATTCTAAATTTTTATACATGAAAATATGGAACCCAACGTTGACATGGATTAGCAAGAGCAAATAGCCTCTGAGACTGCCAGAATACAAAGCTACAGCGGAGATGTCCACCTTTCATGTGGCACATCTCTGTCAAAGTGAATGAGGTAAGGTAAGGAATCACACTTGACTGTGTATTAATGACTGAATGAGAAAGAGGAAAAGAAGGTGAAATCTTTTTCTCCACTTAGTGGGAAGTCATTCATCCTGGATATCTGCTCTGAGCAAAGTGAATAACCCATCTACAAATGGATTCAAGGGCTTCTCATTCTATGCTACCTCTGACAGCATGTTCTTCTTTGGCTATTCTACCAGGTTTTTTTTTAGCCCTTTAATATCTAAGTTCTCCCTGTAAACACAACAACTTCTCAGAATTTGGCCATCACATACAGTTGTCTGTATTTGATGATTTCTCTGATTGCTCTCCAAAAGGCAATGTGTGACCTAAGAGAAAAGATATTGTGACCCTGAAATGCTTCACCTCTGACTCCCTCTTATTCAAACCTGCTCTATTCCCATGGCCTTTAGGTTAACAGCTTCTTGCACACAGACATGTTAATCATTAGAGGAATTCTGCTTGTGGCTTGAATTTTCCAAAAAAAAAAAAAAAAAGGGTTCCTTCTAGAAAGTACCTCTCCCAAGGAGATAAGGGAAGTATGTATTGTTTATCAAAGATCTGCAGGAATCTCGTGACTGAACTCACATCAGTTAAGGTCAACAGACTGACTAAACACAATCTTTCTTGGACTCCTGCTGATGTCCAGATGTCTGCAGTTGTCAGTTACACATGCCCCTCCCTTGACATAGAAGAAGCCAGAACTCTTTACCTTCTTAAGATGGACTTGAGGCACCACTAGGTCTTCTTAGTTGCTGCCTTCACGATTAATAAACCTTTCCTTACTCCAAACTCTGACATTTTGAGTTTTGGAAATATCAGACACACAGACTTTGGAGTGGAAACAATTCCATGTATCTGCTAAACTGCAAAGAAAGGAAGACCATCAAATGCTACCTTGTAACATTACCTTGTAATCTGACTAAAGTTGAAAAAAACTTAGATTTGAATATATAAAGCTGCTTACTTCCTTACAGTTGAAATATTCTGTATTTAAGAAATTCAAGATATAAAACTTTTCTTATGAACAAAACTTACATTGTGTGTGTATATGTGTGTGATTCTGTGTGACAGTAATTACCTCAGGTCATTGAAAGTAAAATCATGACCCAAATTAAAATCTTACAATTATTTTATTTTCTACAGGTTCCTAAATAATAAAAACATCACCTTCCCTCAGTGTCTTCTACACATGTATATTCATTCTTCAATAAAAAGTACATGAAAACAAATTAATACACTGAAAATAATTTGCTTGGCCCTTAAAAGGAGAGAATGCTTTATTTGGTTGTAGAATCTTCAATCAAGCAGCATATTGTTATACTTCACTTTAATAATACTTGTTCAGAGCTTCATGTTGTTAAAGAAAATAAAATGCCTCCAGCACAGAACATGCAAGTTCCTTGAGTTGGCAGAGTCTAAGCATTTGGGTGATTGACAGCGGGGAGAATCTTCATGATTGGCAGGAGACAGTAATGCCCTCCAGGGGAATATTTTGCATGCTGACATTAAAAATGATGCCAACCTCTCTCTTCTACCTACTATTTTGCCAAAATTATTATTATTTGCCATTATTAGTAAACTCCTGCTGTTCTACCTGAATCATTAAACACATTATAGGCTTGCTTTTTCAGAAAGGAGAAAATAATATATTAGCAAAAGTATAGGTTACAACAGCAGCACCCCTCAAAACTTAACCACAGTGGCATGTCAGAAAGCCAGGTCAAATTCCACAAGTGAAAAAAAAATTAAAAATATTTTTTCTTATTTCTTATTTCTGAAAAGGTGCAAAACATTCTAAATCTCCCCCACAATTACTCTCTTTTTTCTCCAATTGTTCCCTAATATGAGATGGGTCTTGGATATGTTTGGAAGTTAAGAGAAGAAATATATATAAAACATCTTTCTAATCCCAATTCTTTTTGAGGTTAGAATACAAAATTTTGAGTGTGAGACATATTAGCACTTACTTGGAGAACATTTTGTTTGCTACCATAAGACAAAGGAGCCACATTACCAATAGCAGTTAAAGGCAAATGGAAGAAGTAATCCTAAAGTGTTAGGCAATTTGATAAAGTCTGCATTTTAAGATTCACTGGGTCATTGCATTCAATATGAATGGAAAGATTTGGTCCCTAGGGGTAGGGAAGGCAATTGAAAGCCAAATGCATTGGTCCAAGACCAATCATATGAAAGCCTTAGATGGACTAGGATAGTGAGAGGAAGGGGAAAAGAAAGAGCTCAATTTAATTCAAAGACAGCAAAATCAGAAATAATTAGATAACTTATTAAGAATACATATAGAGCAAAAGACACGTTTCTGACTTTGCTAGCCAGAGACATTGACGTAAATGCTGTTTTTAATAAGAATGGAAAAAACTTCTGTAATAACCTATTAACACCTCAACAAGAGCCAGGAATTGATTGTTGAGTTCTGTCACTTCCTGGAAAAAAATTAGTTTATTCATAGAAAAAAAAAAAAAAATTAAAAAGGCGATTTATAAACAGTCAAAATTTTCTCTTTGAAAATAATTATGTAAAAGTTTGAACTCTGAAGGAAATTTATTTACTCTGTTTTTTTCAGGTATAATTTACATTTACTTTATCTGCTTGTAAGATACTGATAAAATAAAAAGACAAGCCACAAATAAATACTTGCAAAATAAATATCTGATAAAGCATGTATGTCTGGATTATATAAAGAACTTTTACAACTCAACAGTAAGATAACAGCCCAATAAAATTTAGGTAAAAAATTTGAACACTCAACAGAGAAAAAAGAACTGATTGCAAATCAGAACATTAAAAATGCTCAACAACATTAATCATTAGAGTAATGTAAATTAAAATCATAATTAAATCCTACAAATAGTACACACATTTTAGAATGTAAAAAAATACTTTTTTTTTTTTTTTACAGATGAAGGCAAAGTGCAACTAGAATGTTCATAAGGCTTTTTGGCCTCTGAGTTCTGATGGCTGATTGATACTTGTGATAGAATAGTCTTCATTTGAGAGTAGGACCTTTCTCTTCATTGTGTTGCTCAAGAACTATCTTTCAGAAATAAGCAGGCAAATTCGCCCCATTTTTAGCAATCTCATTTTGCATAAGACATTCTCTAAAGACATTTGTTATGGTTAGTGTTTGTTGGACATCAAGGGCATCTTAATTACTGTCTACAGTAAGTATATTCAGCTTTAAAGAGAGACAAGGACAGTGACAGAGAGACAGAGAGTAAAGGAAGGAAGAGAGGGAGTAAGGGGAAAAGGAAGGGAGATAGAAAGAAAATATATCTAATTCTAACCCAGAAGCTTGAATAACGTGGACTTAAATGTGTCCATTAGGATTCTGAATCTGTAATCCTGAACCACCCAAATACAATAGGGAATTTTAAATTTTTGAGACTATATCATACTGTTGTAGATTGCCGTAAATCCAGAACAATGCCATTTGAAATTTCTTCTTTTTTAGTTACCTTTTCTACACATATCTTTGGGATACACATTATATTTTAATTTCCTGTCTCTACTCAGTGCATTGGGCAGGAATTGCATGCTTAAAAAAGCAAAAAGAGGGTTCTCATTGCATGACATATCAAACCCCAGAAGTACTAAAGTAAGAGTTCTGATCAAAAGACTAATTTTCTAAATACCTAACCCATATTGAAATGAATGTTTCTGCCTAGACTGAATTTGGCAAGAGTTGTCTGGGTAGTTACATAACCCTAGGTTTGCTTTGCCTACATATGTCCCCACTGACACCTACTGCCAGGCTAAGCAGAATTTAGCCCAGGAATTTGCAGAGTCAGTACTAAAAAGCAGCAAGTGAGCAGCAGGTTCAGTTCCTGGTGAAGACCCAGGTCACAGGGGCTGGCAGGGGCAGCCAGGGGTCAAGGAAATCTAGAGCCAAGTGGAACAGATGCCAAAAGCCATGATCAAGAACTGAAGCCAAGGAGCCATCAGGAGCCCAGGAAGCATTTACAAGGACACAAAACAGGCAAGTTTCTAGAGATCAAACTCTGCCAGATGCTCCAGGAAACCTTTATAGGTTAACGTGCCTGAGCCAACTTCTATAACATGGGAAAGATACTATTTCGACTATAAAAACTTGGGGTTGCTGTGGATATTTCTGTTGCTGTTTTGGTTGTTTATAATAATTATCTCTTTCAATGAGCTCAAAGATATAGATAATTTTCTATCTTCATTGCTTCTTTCTTCAACCACATAATCACTAACTCTTCAGATACATGTCATGTTTACCTTTGCACATCTCTTCTGGCTATGTTCATATATTGCAAGATTAAATAGTTGTTAAAATATTTGTTTATTTTTTTCACTTATATTTTAACAGATAATTCTATGTAGAAGAAACACAACTATATTAGAGAAAGACAGTTTGGATCCTAGCATTTTCTCAGTAGGTTTCTTGGGAATTTCTTAAATTTTACGAGCCTCAGTTTCTACATATACAAAATATAGCTAAGTAATACTTCATTTTCAGGAATATAGATGATTAGACCAATACATTATGTGATAGCCACAAGGGTGAAACAGCTTTTGAAATGATAGAAGAGAATTACATTAGTTTGTAGAGAAACTGGATTCTTGGTTCTGAACCTTCCAGTATGGAGCTGTCTTTTTGCAGAAAATGTAGGACGCATTTACATACAATTCTATTTCCAGAGATAGAAAAAAAAGAGTTTCAGAACAAACAAGACGATTAATCCCACCCATTTCAATGAGACACCTAATAAATTACGTGCACTCTGTCACTGTGAACCCGCAGATGTTAGACATACTTTACATTAACTTTATAACTTACATTAAAATTGGCAAACTGCATTGGTGATGTATGAGAGCTTAGAATGCCCTGGAAAGAAATTATTGGAGTAATGAGCACATATTGAAAAATCAAATTAATTATTAAAGGAACCCAGTTTCAAATTTCAGTTTCTTACTGAAATGTTGATCTAGATATATTTCTTCTTTCCTAATTATAATCACCAAAAAACAATTACATGAAAGAAAAATGAAGAGAAAGAAAAAAGACATTATATAGAGACAGGTTCTATCAATGGATAAGAAATTGAAGAATTTATTGATAATATCAAGTAGATATCACTCATTACTGAACTCAAGGAGAAGAAAGTTATACTAAAGATTAAATATAATAAATTTTTCATAAAATAACTGAAAATTCATTTGAAGGAGGAGGCAGCAGGGAGGTCATCTGGATGACTACAGAGTAACTGCAAAAACTGTCACACGTGACTGTAGCATTTACACTATGATTGGATCTGGGTTGATCTGATCTCTAAGAAATGTGGGAATTTTGCCAAAGCAGACTTCAATTACTGGTGTTAGGAAAGAGAGAAAAAATAAATAGTTTTCCAGCTAACTTCCAGCCACAACGCATGTGCAGGATAAAATGACAACACAGCAATAAAATCTGCAGAAACTTTAATTTCTACAGTAAATCTTTCCCTACATTTTTACCACTGACAACTAAAATTCAGGCCAGAAACAAACAATCCTAGAATCTCGCCATCAGGAGATGAAGCTTGGTTGGTTTAGAAAGTATACACTGAGGAACAAACCAAAAAACTCTTGACAATTCTCCCATTGCCAGGAAAAAAAATGGCTTCTCGCAGCATTATGTCTGGTTTTTCCACAGTGAAAAACATCAAAACAAACAAACAAACAAACAAAGTGTTAGCACAACTAAAAGATATGCCGGTAGCAATGCAAATTTATTTTGTAGTAGAAGGGGGTAACTATATTTACCTGTTGACACAGCTACAGAGACTCCTAGCTTAGTGCTGCATGGAGGAAGTCCACACCAGCTGCACCATATGGATCCACACCATCAATTCCAAAAATTGGTGCTATTGTCAGATAATGTGACATTGGAGGATGCTCGACATCCTTAAAAAAAAGCTCAAACAAAGACAATAAAATAGGATTAATACAGGAAAGTAGAATGTTAGTATTCTCAGTGGAAATAGAGAACATATTGCACCCATAAATCACAGGCAAGCTACTGACAAATGAATCAAAAAGAATCGAAGAATTAAAAACCATAAGTGCTGAAATTTTAAAACATTCAATCTAAGAGCAAAATACATCATAAATGAATATATTTATTTCTTCTTCAACTGAGTGTTAGAACTGAGTCTCTCGTTCTAGCAAAAAAAAAAAAAAAAAAAAAGCCTATCTAAACCTATCTAAACACGTGTTCTATAATCAGTCTTCTCCCAAAGAATGCTGATGGCAGCAACAATAAAATAAAATTTAAATTAATATCTTAAAAGAGAATACTAGATGAAAGCAAGCTGATCTTTAAAAATACTAATAAAATAGAAATCTTCTTGAAAATGTTCCCAAGAATAAAGAAATGAGAAAAAAAAAAAGTAACCATAAAGACAAAAAAAAAAAAAGAAAAGGTTAAAATATTGTATAGGAATAAAATATAAAGTTGCATCAGTGAATTTGTAAATGCAAATATTTTATTGAGAAATAGAAATGACCAACCTCACCTAATAAAAGATTTAGAAATAAATCTTCAATAAAGCAATAACAAAAACACCAGACCCATAAGATTTTACAGGTAGTTTTCAGCAAAGGATAGAGTTCTGTCTTTTACCCCAAAGCACAGAAAAAAACTTCAAATATTTTTTTATAAAGCTGATATCACTCTAATATCCAATGAATGAGATAGCACAAAACTATGACAGGTCAACATCATATACATGTAGGTGATTTATTAATATCCTAAAGGTTTTAGTTCATAAATTCCAACAGAAGTAAAAGAATACTTTACCAAGAACAAAGTAGTGTTTATTTGTTATAGAAATGTAAGAATATTTCCATATTGAAAAACATAGTAATGTAATTCATTATATTACACATTAATGGGGAATGCCAAACTAAGACATTTAATAAAATTTATAAAATTAATAAATTTATAAAATTAATAAAATTTATTATAATCAGCACCAGCACTTAGCATTGTATTATTAATTTATGTTCTATAAGCCTTTATCATTAAAGTTTGTTAAGAAAAATAAGTTATTTGTGTAAATATTAAAATTGAGGTATAAATATTTTCTGAAAACTATCAGAAAAGCCAAAAAGTATCAAGTGAAAAATATTAGAATAAAAAGACTTGACTGGGTAGTCAGATTTTTAAAAAACGTATAAAAACCTTAAGCATTTAAATAACAATCATTACTTATATCACATTAAAAATATTTTTAAATTATATACAATATCTAAGGTTAGATGTAACATGAAATACGCAGTTCCAAAATTAAAGATGGAAAACTAAACAACAAAAAAAAGTTGAATAAATGATATGTTTCATGCAGTGGAAAGACTCAATATTGTAAAGTATAGAACTTAGACCAATTTGTAATTACATTTTCTCTTTGTCATCATCAGTCTTTTTTATTAAATTTCACACGAGCAAGGGCCTTATCTTTCTTGCTCCCCACATACTCCCACGTCCTCACTCAATGCTTTAAACATACAAAGAACTGGGTAAATGAACAAATGTACTATAAAGTCACTATAATAAAATTATATAATAATGGCACGAAATATATATATATATATTTTTTTTGATCAATAGACAAGATAAGAGCTCAGAAGTAGGAACAAGATTTATAAAACTCCAGAATATTTACAAAATCTCCAGAAGAAAAGATTTTTATGTTAAATCTGCGAATAAAAAGTGAATTGGATGATATGTCTTATACAGAAATTACAGTAACTATTTTTTAAAGTATTACACAACTTTTTGTTATACTCAGACCAAATCCATACGAATTGAAGACTTCTTACATGTAAAAACAAAAAAAATCATTTTTATAACTTTAGAATGAAAAAGGTCTTCCTAGTAATTATAAGATACCCAGAAACCATAAAATAATTTATCTATTTGAGAACTTAATAGTTTAAATGTTCTAATAATAAATAGTTCCATAAACCAAATTGAAAACATCATAAACCAAATTGAAAAACAGTGGAAGAAACTTTTTCAAGGTAATGGGTTACTATACCAAATGTCAAAAATGCCTACAGACTATGCCAAAGTCCTAGTCTGAAAAACAAAAAAAAACAAACAATTCATAGACTTTTCAATAAACATGAAAAAACATGCAAGAAACAGTTTACAGAATTGGCCAATAATAAGTTGCTAAACTTTAAATATTAATCAAATAAATACAAATAACAACAATAAGATGTTTTGGCAAAAGTTAAAATATTTTAATACGAAGTTGAATATGGGATAGACTAGGCACTCTTATCTGTTTAGAGTCAAATGGTACAGCATATTCTGATATAGCTATTTTGCCTTCCCTTGTGATTTTATAGAAATTTACTCAATGCTATGGAAATAGAACATTCATCATAGTAGTGTTTGTAATTATAAGAAGAAAAGAAGAACAGAAAAGAAAGAGGAAGGGAGGACAAAAGAGGAAAACAGGAATCTTAAGAGGCAAGCTAAAGCAGCATATATAGGAAAATGTCCCCAGGTGTATGTGTGCACACATTCGTATAAAAATCTGGAAGGATAAATAACAAATTTTAATTATGCTTATATCTGGAGATTTAGTAAGAGAAGCAAAAAGACTTCATTAAACATTTTTATGTGTTTTAACTTCTTGTTTGCAACAAAGTAATCCACTATAAAATGTTGTATATACTGCCTCTTTGAGTCACAGAAATTGGTAAATGATAAGTATTAAGTTCAAAAACATAAGATATATCTGTAATCTGTGAGCAAGGTATAGGAAGCAAAATTCCAGCTTAGTATATGACAAAACTTAAGTTTTTCAAAATAAAATAAATGACCTTTTTTATATACAACTTCAAGCAGAGATCAAAAACAATTTTTTCTTCTAAAACTGGTGTTACCCTCTGGGCAGAACATGAAAGAATAACTTGCCCTCTCACAGTAAAAACGAAACCAAACAAAACCTTTTCACCATAGAAAAATCCAGGGGGGAGGTGGGGGCGGTATATGAAAGAGTTGAATTTAGGCACATATATTTGCCTTTTATGTACACGCATTTGACCCTTGAACGATGCAGAGGTTGAGGTGCCCACTTATCTCCATCATCCCCCACCCTTTCCCCAGTCAAAATTCACATAGGACTTTTGGCTCCCTAGAAACTTAACTACAGTTATCCCTCAGTATCCACATATTAAAGACTCTTAAATAAATGGAAATACTAATTTTCTCAAGCATGTACTCTTTCATGGTAATTATGGAATAAAGGCATTGCTGTAAATTTAATTCTCTTTTTAAATATTTTACTTGGAAATTATATTCACGTAAACAGATATAAAATCTACAAATACTTTGTATTATATATATATTTTTAAAAAAGAACAAGAAAGTCAAAATCAACATCTGTTTTTGATTATTGATGTCAGACATGATGTTGCTGAGCATTAAATAATTTTGTATTTCAAATCTCCAAATTCCTTTAATAATGATAAATAAACATCCAAAGGATTTGGAAATCCTACATAAGTGAGCCTTAGGAATCTTATCTTCCTAATCCATGCTTATTGAAATTTTCTTTGCACTGAGAATTTTCACTCCCTTCTCAGTGAACTTCTTTTTGTCATGATTCTCTAATGAGTCACCTCATTCTGAACAGTGTAACGAGAGGGAAAACTTATAATTAAATTTATTATATACAATGAGTTGAAATATTATTAATCTCTTTATCTGGCTAACAGTACTAAGGTAAATAAACCCTGTTAATACTAGTTAGACATATTTACAAAATATCCCCATCCCCTTTGCATTTCCAGAATAGCATCACATATAGATTTTATGCTCTAAGGAGACAAAGGATTAATCAATTGAGCACTGACATGGGTTCAAAACACATCATATGATATTTTGAAATAGCTTATCTATAAACCAAGAAAATGAGTTTGTGTGCTTTATGATATCCTCATGGAAAATATAGAGAAACGTGCTATGAATGGCATGTTTGAACAGACATGTAATTGAATGAATGACCCTGTCCAAAGGTAATGATCGATTTAATGTAAACAGATATTTATTGTGGCTTCTCCTCACTCATGGTTGTGCATTTTGATCAATAGCTTTGATCTGAATATTGCTGTCATGCTTATGGAATTCCAAGGTGGCAGAAAGTACAAAGAATATGATATGTTGTCAGATAGGTAATACAACATGTGGTAAGATAGCCTGAGTTTTTCAAATAGAATAAACTTGGAACATATGTAAATACCTATGCCTAGATTTTTAATTGCCTATATAGGACAAGGAAAGAGGAATTTTATTTTATTATTGTGGAAAAGCCTTAGATTCAAATCCCAAAGGGCTTGAAGAGGATAGCCACAGTACCTTTGAATTTTATTTAACTGAATCCAAACTTCATTTGATTTTCTCAAAGTTCATTATGAATCAACAAAGTGATATAGCTGCCCAAAATGTTAACGTCATCCTGAAATTTATTATCAAAAGCATTGTACTCAGAATACAGGAACTCAGAATGAATGCAGCTCTAGTCGCCATGAGTCAGACAGTTCTGGGAGATGTTTGCTTTACGTAGGGGCCTCACTTAAGAACACTGAGAAACTAGGATGCACCTAGAAGATAAAGGCCTACAAAGTATTACTTACATATTGAAAGGACTGATGAACTGAGAATATTTATCCTGAAAAAAAAGAAAACAAAAACAAACACTTGCTGTGTTAGTTTGAATTTCCCAGGAAACAGATGTCAGGATGGCATTGGACATACCAGAGACTTATCAGAAAATATCTGTGAAAGATAAAGGGAGAGGGAGCCAAGGTAAGTAGAAAGAGTCTTAAGACTGTGACTCAGCACAGACCCTGTGAAAGAAAGGAAAGGAAGAATCTTACAGGAAGAGCCTCAGCCCACAGTGCAGTTCTGAAAAAAATCTTGACCAGACCTATAGAAAGTCCCCAAGCCAAACTGGGATCTTGGAAGAATTTCCTTTAGGGAAGGAATAGCTTTGTTCAAAAATGTCAGTGTGTTTAGTCATTGGGTGAGAGCAGGCTGGAGAAAGAATGCTCTCTCATTAGTGTCCCAGTGTATCCAAGGTGCAGCCACTGGAATCTGTCAACCAGGTGACTAGGCCTCGGGAAGGCACACCTGCATGACCACTACACTTGGGGACACAAATAGCTATTTGTATTTTTACTAAAAAGCTGTAATATGAACAGAAGTCTAGATTTCTTCTATATGACTATGAAATACAGAAGTAGAAAAAAGATGTATATTACGCTCAGACTTTCTCAGAATATCAAGAGTTTATAATAATAAGAGTTCAAGAATCTAATGAACAATTTCATAAGATAACAAGAGGCAGAAATTAGACCAGAAGACCTGTGAAGCCTCTTCTCAGTTTTGAAGTCTGAAAATCATTCAAGAATAAAGGCAATAAAAATAGGAGAAATTCAGACAATTAAGGAATGTGGTGTGTTCAAATGATTATATAGAGACTGGGATTGAAAGCTTTTATTTCTTCTTTTATAATAATGATATATTTTGAATTTCTATAAAAAACAGCAAAGAATATACTAAAAACCCACTGCCTCTTCTTAGTGTGAACTGATTTTTTTCTACATTGGATTAGAATTACAGAGCTGTAAACTGAACTAAAATTATTACCCTTCTGAAGCCTCGTATTCTGAAAAACATCAATAATGTTTGCTTCCCTTTCAATTATTTTTTAAAAAATCAATTTTATTTATTTTCCTTATTAATACAGCATATGTCCTGGCAAAAGAGTATTTCTAGATGTTGGTCACATGATAGTTTCTGCTTCATTTGGGGGATAAAAATAAATTTAAAGCTTTTACACTCTCTATTTTCTCAGGCCCATGAAAGGGTTAAGTAAGTTATAGTAGAGTCTTGAATTTAGGAACTGAAAATCTGGCAACCAGCCCAGAGTCCGTTTCCAAAAAGAAGCAGCTATCCTGGGCCTGTACAAAGGAGGTGGTTGCCCTAGCAACAGTATCTGATAAAAGAAAATATGGCCGACAGGTACACATACAGATTGCTCCAGAAAGAGCAAAGCCACTAGGCTGCTGCTGCTGCACTCAGCGTTGAGGAGTCATGTAGCAAATCTTGAGTTTCAAAGCTGAATCCTCTCATTTCCAATTGCAGAAATTTTCCATGCGATATTTATTTAGGTCACGATCAATGTATTTTGTAATCTGCCAGTGTGTGGTCATTGCTGAGAATGAATATACCTTCCAACGTAAACACAACCAACACAATAGAGTTACATCAGCTAATTCAAAAGGCTACTTTCAAGAAAGATTTGCTCGGGAGTGGGGAGGCAGCTGGGGTAAAGGGGGTCAAATATGTAGTGACCAAAAGAAATCTAACTATGGAAGGTCAACGCACAGTGTAAATATATATAGATGCTTTACTGTTAAAAAAAATAAAAATTAATAAAATAAAAATAAAGATTTGTTCAAAATAGGCATTGATGCATTTTTTGTCAAAAATCTTAAATTAAATTTTTTATTTATATCCCCATTTCTTTTTTATTCTTGTACAGAGCTATGACTTTCATTCAAGTATTCAAATTGCTCAGAACCTTCATTATTTTATTTTATGTTATGATTGTAATTTAGCTGTCATCCCTTTTATAAAAGACTAAACATTTCTCAATGCCCCATGTGTCCTGATGGCCATTTTTAAAACTGAATTGTTCCTGATAAAATATTTTGTGAAAATAACCTTAGAGAGTTTCATAAGAGGCATTAAAACATGTGTGGTCACTCATATTGTTTTCTGGATTATAAAGGATGTTTGCATTTTTTTCTGAAAAAGCTTGCAAAGATTGTATTAGTTTCCCTAAATGTACACTTCAGATTGATCTATTTATAGCTTTCACCATAACTTATTAGGGTAGTGTTGAGGTATTCAATCATACAACGATCAGAATCTGAACAAGAAAAGCATGAGTCGCTGCTTAGTGAACCATTTTATATTGCATGTTTTACTCCCCACTCCCACCTCCAAATAGCCAATTCTACTTTCCAAAAAACTATACACTACAAAGGAAAAAGAATCATACTCTTCTAGAACATCAAATCCTAATCCTCATGTCTATTAACATAGTAAATGGCCTTAGTGGAGCCCTAAGCCTCCTGAGATCCTGGAGACTGAGACACTTGATGTAAATGATGTCTAAAGTTCCATGAAAATGGGCCATCCTTTACTGTGTTCTGTTTAGTCTACTCATTCGATTTTGATGAGAGCTTATCAAGAAAAATTTTTTACAAGTTTTCTCTGCACAAGCACTCCTGATTTTCCTCAGCACATTAAGAACTAGCAACTTTAAAATTCTAAGTCAACAATTCATTGTGTACAGTGCACGAAAGATTCCAATAGATACTACTCAGAGATATTTTAATGCCTTTTCATCTGTCAGTTCCATGGACTGGAACACAGAATCTGTGGAACAAATCTTGAAACATGCAGGATGCGTGTATTGGTTGCTTCTTTTAAAAATGTGAAATAGCAAAGGGGAGGGTGAGACAAAAATAGACATAGCTAGTTTTCCTTGACATAGGGGCAGGCTAGGGTAATTTCAGGGTTATCCACAATTAACCCACAGGGCCCTCTAATATACTGTTTCTAAAATTTGAATGGAACCTCTTTAAAGGAAAAATATATTAACCCATATACTCACTGTTGATTTGCATTGTTTTGACTATACTTGTAAATGTGAACAAATATAAAACTAGGCATAAACATCTTATGCTCAGAAGGGTTAGTCATCTGTAGAAGCTTATGAATTAAACATGAACCAAATAAATTACAAAGCTGATAAAATTAAAAGTAATCTTATTAATTTAATGTAATGGATCATCTTGATATACTGAAACATAATCTGTTTGAAATTTGAATATTGTACTGACTGCCACAACCTGGTTTTGAAAGCATTTAGTCTGATGTGCTACCTCAATACATCTACCCATTCACTCAAACTCCCATGAAACCTTTATTTGTATAGTTCTTCATGATATCACTTGACCTTCACTTCTAAGAAAGCATGGTGTACTTCCTTAATGACATTCTCTTCTTTTCTTACTAGCTGATGACCATCAAAGATGTGCCATCGGTGCCAACATGATCTAAATATCAAAAAAAAAAAAAAAAACAGAAAGGGCAGTTGAAGTGCAGCCATTCATGTGATCTAACATATGATCATATGACCCAGGATTAATTTTTTTCTATGATTATAAAAATAAAAATAAAATCAAAACATCATTGTAGAATATTTATAAAACTCTAATTGGAGAAACAGAACCTTGGAGAATAACTTTGTCCAAAACAAATTATGTTTTCCTTGGTTTTCAAAGTAAATTTTCTCATAATCCAATGTCTTCATGCATTTGCACTGTTGATCGAATAACCAATAAGCATTCCCCATCCTTTCCTCCTTTGGGGCCTCTTCACCGGGTCTGAGAAAAACCAAATTCTCACTTTTAGACTCCCTTTCAGGTAAGGGAAACAACATGATTTTATTTTGGCCAGTGAAACAGAAATGGAGAATTGCTTTGAATATGCTGAGAAAATGTTTTCTTCTCTGATAAAAGCTACAGGTACAAAATGATAAACTGTTTGTACTCTCTATTCCCTTTTGTTTCTGCCTTGAACCTAGACTTATTTATTCATTAATTTATTTTGATTTATGGAGATATATCAGACATCTCATAACCAGGAGAGCCCAAGGCATTACATATATTGGAAAAGAAAGATAAGAAGAGCATGTGCCTTGGTGATTTCTAGGTTTTTTCCAGATTTCTTGTTAGGTGAACAATATCTGTACATAAGAATTAAGCCTCTCTGAAATGAGAGCTCGTAAGCTAGAAATATTTCTGATATGGAGATTTTATATCACCTTTCAAATCACCAATTTTTTTATTAGATAAAAAATAATCATGGGACATGATGTGGAAAACTTAGATAGTGAAGTATATCCCATTTATCCCATGTGCGGTTCACATAGTGTTCAATATTTTATGTTCCAAAATTTCATGTTATATTGGCTGTACTTGTATATAATGTTGATACTGACATGCAATAGGAAAAATGACTTTTTTTTCTTGCAGAAGGTATTGAAATGATTTATAATACTTGGTCCTGTCCTTGAGTACATTTTCACCCCCAAACAATGGTAATTTATATCATCTTGACACTGTACACAACACAATGACCTTCTTTTATGTCTTACATGTGGCATTGCCTCTCTCACCTGGATTTTGCACGTGCTGTTCCTCTGCCTAGAGTCCTTTTTCTGACCCACTCCTACCCCTGCTTCAGCTCTAGTTAACCCTTCAAATCTAAACTAAGGCTTCACTTCCTCAAGAAAGCTTCCCAGACCACCACCCCCAACCGAAATCAGGCTTTTTGCTATGACTCATGAAAAAACATGTTCCTTTCTTTCCAAGCACATTTATCAACCTCAAATGATACATTTTTTACTGTGTATGAGTAGCAGGGTCTTTAAAGAAAATTTTCTTTAAACTCCATCTACCTAATGCTCATTAATGTGGACCTGTATCTAATGTAGTGTTAGATATTTAGTAGGTACATAATAAATATTTGTTAAATGAATAAATAATTAAATGAATGGAAAAAAGAGAAATAATATTTCAAAACCTCTATTGGTCACAAGAAATTATTATTTTAGTATGTGTATGTAAATTAGAACTGCTGAGCTTCAGCTCAATTCTATGGGTACATGTTCATGTTAATTTGACAATCTAGTGTCAATGCTTTGGAAATTCTGCAAGGAATGTAAGTTGAATTACGATTCTGTATATTAATGTATAAAAAATTAGGTTCTCTGTGAAGAGTGTCAGGTTGTCTATTACTTAGAAATTAAGTGTTTCTTTTTTTCTCACTGCCTATTGCTGGAGTTAATCATGTTTACCTTTTTAAAGGTCTTTTGCTTCATAAAATAATAATTAAAAATTTTATTTGAGACCATTTAAATGCCTTGGGAAGTATTATTTCCACTGAAAAGTCTGAATCTCATGGAGAGAATGAAGCTTTTTAAAATTTATAGTTATAAAGGCAAAGAATTCTTACTATCATAAGTTTTTTTGTAAATTTCTTAAATGTGACTTTTTCTTCCATTATTACTGTTTGCAGGTCTTAAATGAAAGTCAAATATACCATTGCCTAACTTTTTCCATTTACAGCTAACTGGGGCCCTTCACCTAATTTTTGAAATAAAGAGAAAATTGTGATTACTTGTTCAAATCACTTGTTCAAATAAAAAAGGATAAGAGGTAATTATAAAAGCTGAAGAACAAAAAAGTTAAAATACAAAGCTAAAAGGAAAAAGCTCACAAACTTTATTGTTAAGTGTTTTTTATATTCTGTTCAATATTAAAGTATACATTTTGAGAGCTAATCAAAATGTGTGTGAAGAAAATATTAGGTATGATAACTAATACAGAGAAACAGAATACAGTCATTTGATTGATTGATTTACTTATTTACTTATTAATTTGCCTCTAACTAGAGTTGGCATTGGTTTAGTTTACAAGTGTTAAGTAAGACATTTAAAAACATGTAGAAAGCACACTGAAAACTAATAAATCTTTTCATTTCACAATTTTAAGCTTTATTCTATTCAACTTGATTTTGAAGATCACCAAATTAGCCATGTATTTTTGTCATAAAAATAATCTATCATTTCCACATTGGTCAGATATCCCATATTAATAAAAATTAGTTGATGTCAATATAGTAATAAATAGTCAAATTATATAAAAACTAACTTTTACCACCAAGGAAATAAAATTGGTTCATCAAAAAAATAAATAAATAAATGCTAACTCAAATCAGGTCAACTGTACATATTGACTTGCTAGAAAGTTGAATTGTTAAGACATGTTATCCCATGAGATGATGGTATAATGGTTAAGGAGAAGGAAGGACTTACCTCTGTGAACATGAGCATCATGAGCTTTATTATGAAATAAAATAGTAGTAGGTTTTGAGAGAACTGGGTTTGATATGAAGAGCATGGGGATTATGAGCTGTATGATGGGCAAGGGGGAACTCACTAAATCCAATTGAATTGCAGACCAACCATTTCATCGACATACTACTAATATTAAAGGTTTTTAACTGCTATTAAAAAGGGCATCCATCATAGCATAGAAACATAGCACATTTAAGAAATTAAGAGAAAGCCCCCTCTGTCAGGAAGGAGAGAAAGAGGAAGAAAAAGGCATTAGGCAAGGAGTGTGAGAACACTAGACTCCAGATATGTCAAGGCTTTGTAGTCCCTGATGTCTACTCTTTGATGCTAAGAGTAAGGAGATGACATTGAAAGGATTTCAAAAAGGGCGGGAGAAGGGGTAACACGATTAAATTGTATTCATAAGAGATCATCTGTACAATTGCCATAATACCCAACAATTGCACTCAAGCAGATAACCCCAGAGAGATAAAAATTTAGGTTCGCACAAAAACCTGTACATGAACATTTATAGCATATTTATTTATAATAGCAAAAAAATGAAAATAAAACAAGTGGCCCTCAACAATCAAATAGTTAAGCACACTGTGGTAGATTTATATCATGGAATACAAGGAACATTATTTAGCAATAAAAAGAAATGAATTATTTATATATGTAAATCCCTTTGTTAAATCCCAAGGATGCTATGTTAAGCGAAAAAGCCAATCTCAAGTGGTTAAATATTATATGATTCGCTTTACATAACTTTATTGAAATGACGAAATCCTAGGCTGTGAGAACAGGTTAGTGGTTGCTGCGGTGCAGGGGTGAGGAAGGAGTGGGTAGCGGAGAGTCCAGGGGCTGTCCAAGAGCAAGTAGAGGGCTCCCTGTTGTGATGGGACTGTTCTGTGTCTTGAATATAATAATGGGTACAGGAACATGCAGGATAGATTAAATTGCATAGAATTACACACACACACACACACACACACAAATACAAGTAAAACTGGGTTGTATCAATGTCAGTATCTTGGTTTTGATATTACACTATATTTTTGCAAGTTTTGTGAATTACCATTGTTGGAAACTGAGCAGAGGGTATATGAAATCTCTCTGTACTAATTTTTAAATTTTCCTGTGAGTCTACAATTAAGTCAAAAAATTATGTATAAAGATCTGGTCAGAGAGGTTGTGGTGGGAAAGAACACATGCCAGGAGAAGAGGTGGGTGCTTTTCCTGTCATTCGGTGTTTACCACATCTTATGCTAGTGGAAAAGATTCCCCTCAAATGGTAGAATTTAGTGTGCACAAATCACGTAAACTTGTGACCTTGCATTTTATATTTTTGTGTATCTGCTTTAGCTCTCTGATGAGTAATAGTAAAATTTTAAGAGCAGAGATTGTCTGATAAATGTATATAACTTCTATGACAGCCAGCACCAGGCCTTAGATGTGAGTTCTGTATTTTGTAATGAATTACTATATGCATATGCATATGCTGAGTCCATGGACCTTCATTACAATGTGATTGGGCTATAATTAAAATTACAGAAAACATGAGGTTACTGTGTTTTCTATTAGCTCTGAATAGCATTCATGGTCCACTGAAGTGTTTATTTAGATTGTGGTTTATTGAACCTAAAGTTAAAAGAGTGTCTTAAAGAAGCTCTGTCATCTATCTCTCTCATTTTACATGGCAGAGATGTCATGTGACCTTCCTGAAGACCCAGAGGCCAAAGGCGGCCAAGAAGCAGATAGCGACTGGGGAACACAAGAGTTGATTTACTTTGAAGAGCATCAGGTTAGAAGGGAAGCATCTCAGGAAGGGATTAAAGTTGTTTCTAGATGACTGAAAGCAGATCCCTCAGTGAGCATCTTCTGGAACAAGGCAGGATGTATTTATTAGCAGATCAGTGATGGGTTCCACAGGGTCTAGGAATTCTTTACAAACCCCGATAAAACCAGAGAAGCCAAAGAAATTATTGCATTCCTCACATACTTGAGTGATGGTCATTCCGCTTTGTGAAAACCCATTTTGAGAGAAAATATATGGCAACAGTAAAGTTTCTTCTTTATAGGAAACATAATTTTCTTATTTTAACATAAAGGATGTTTGAGAGAAGTAGCATTATGAACCCTGTGAGCCACTAAGAAAACTGTAACAGAATTATTAAGGAACTATCAGAATATAGTGGGCAACCTCCACATTAGATCAGTGGTTTTCAGCCAGGCTGCATAGTAGAATCACTTAAGGATTTTAAAAATATGAAGGTGCAAATGCAAAACTGGACCAGAATATTTGGGGTGGGATCTTGGCCTATATTATTATTATTATTATTGTTATTAATATTATTATTATTATTATTATTATAGCACCTCAGGGGTTTCAAATGTGCAGACAGGTATGGGAAGCACTGACACAAACCAAAGGCAAGATTATGCATTCAAAAATGCTGCATTCTGTCTAGAAAAACATTTTCCTCTATTTATCTTAAGTTCTCTCATCTATACTAAACAATAGGCTTCTTATAGATCAAATTTCATGAGTTGTTACCTTCAGTCCTTGCCTAGAATTCCAGAAGTTTAAGATAAAAGAGACTACATACCAATCCACAGTTGTTATTTGACTCAAGACAAGAAAATTACTATAAATATACATATTCCAACAGGCTGTATTATTAGATGTGTGAAGAGAAAAATTAACTCAGCCCTCAACTTTTTTTCCTGCTCATAGTCTTGAACTCCAATGTGAATGCATCCTTTCACATAAACCTAGGTTGAAGGTGATGACATAGTCATGAAGCTAGAGCTCTTCCTCTTCTTTTGAAAATACTTCTAATTTCAGATTATTTAAGGGGGTACTAGTTATGCTTTCCAGGTTACAGAAATAGAACTTTTTTTATAACATTCTCAGAGAGTATTCCAAAGAGAATTTCATTAAACAATGGCCTGACCAGGGTTGTCTCCAAATGGCAGACAAGGCCAAAATTTTGAAACAAAGAATGAATCAGCATCATGCCATGGTGAAATTATGACCAAAGAACCAGGACACTCTCAAGATAAAAAGCAAAACATCACCTTTGAATCACGAGATGTCAGGTGCATTTTGAGTAGCACCAAATTCCTGGAATATGAAATAGATTTGTGCCTTGGAGAATCACTGCTGGAGTTAGCCATTTATTCCTTCTGTTATTTAGAAAAGCTTTGAGGAGTGATAGAATAGAAGTAGCCTGAATAAATTTGGTGGCAACAAAATAGGAAAAAGCTTAGTTTTTTTCTTTCTTTTTTAAAAACTATCTTTGATATGACTGCATTCTTCCTTGGAAGCATTACCTATAGGATAAAGAATCCATTCAGTATCTCTTATTCTGGAATAAGTGGGAGTGTTGGGAATCCAAAGGTCATTTACAAAGATTTTGTGACTATAAATAGCTCACATTTGAGTGAAGAAATGAAAGAATAATGATCATGAAGGGATATGTCAGATTAAATCTTAAATATAGAAGTGAGACAAGAAGTTTCCAGGTATCATTCCCAGTGGAATGAGGAAGCAGGGAGCATGAAATATGACAGTCCTGGAATTGCCCCAAACTTTTCTTGTGATGTCATTTGTCCCTGAGCAATTACAGTCAATGTTACACAGTTTGATTTTAGGGCAGAGAAGTTTACTTACCAGAAACCAAAGATGAAACAGAAACTTCACCTAAGTTGTGAGTTCTCTAGACCAAATTCTGGTCAGTGTGATTCAAAATGAAAAAAGTCCCATGTGAGATTTAATCTTCGAAGGCTAAAAGTTAGGCCACGGAATTGGTTCATGCTTTGCCAAGAGGTCTGTCTTGAATCAATTTGCACTTTTATCACCATCATTTGGGAAGAGTCTTCAGGCCCTCTTGTCCAGTTTGGGGAGTCTATTTTCTATTCAGTTCTGGCAAAACATGAATGACTTACATATTGAAGATAAAAGCAAATACAAAGGTAAATATTGTTGGTATATTTGAAAGAGGAGGAGTAGATTTTTTTGAAAAAGTAAGGGCAAGGATGAAAAAGGAAATAAATTTTATAAAACTTTTAATCCTCTAGGAGATGCTGGCAAAGTATTCTCATAGTGGAGATCATTGAAAAGAGAGTCCATTCAGCAACTGCAAATGAGTGACTCCCACGGAAACAGTAAGTTTGAGCAGTAAGACCCAAACATTTTATTTTAAATACTAAGAAAATTACCTTTAGATAGAGGATGGGTAGGAAGTCTTCATCATCATAACACCAGATCCACGGGCAGCCACAGCACAAGAGCCCTAGATAGGGATCATGACCCAGAGAGTCAGGCAAAGGCTTAGACTCTGATAGCTCATCAAACTGGAAAACGCTTTTTAAAAATTATTAAATCTACTCTGGGCAGCAGAACAGAAGAAAAAGTAGTGAATTCTTCAGCTATCAGAGCAAATATTGCAACTTCTGTCAAAATGTTAGCATTGTACCTTTGACCAGAAATTCCATTTCAGAGAGACTGCATCCCAAGTAAGTAACCAGCAATGTATAAAGACATCTGTAAATCTGTACCCATCCTGATGTTACATATGATATTAAAAATTAAAACTATCTCAATGGCCATCAGGATGAAATCAGTTATATAAATTACAAGAGGGCCAACAGAATCCCAGGTGGCCATTAAAAACCATGATGAAAATCTTGGGCTGTTGTGTACATGAAAACCTGTAAGTAACACTTCTTACCATCAAGTCAAAATGCTGATAAGGAACAGTATGAAGAGTAGAATTCTATTTTATTTTAAAAAAATATACACACAGAAAAATCTCCAGAGGGAGATTTAAAGGTTAAAAAATATACAATAAAGAATAAGCAATAATTATCATTGATTGGGCAGGACATTTTGTCTTGTGATTCTTTATGTCCTTCATTATACATTACATATATTTATACTTCATTACACATTACACACATCTATACTTCCTGTATTTTGTATTTCTACATTTTCTGAAATTTTACAATAATGATTTAATACTTTATCATAAAAAAAACAAAACAATAACTTGATTCTTGTTTTTTTTTTTTTAAAGCTCTTAATTTAACAGACTTTAGAGGTTTGTGGTTCTCAGAGGTCAGGAACAAGAAAAAGTTTAGGACTATTGAGTGCCACATCAGTTAGAAACAGTGTCACAAGTGTCATAGGAGAGCAAAGGCTACTTGCCTTGACCAAGGGCCACATACATGCTGGAGTTGAAGCTAAGTGCTTAATTACCTTCCAAGAGTAAGGTGCTTAGAGGGTCATTTAGTAATCACCTAGGTCTACGTAAATTTTGCCTTAGTTGACTTGGCCCGTCTGTAATTTTTAATACTGTTAATCATATCTTCCTCTCTGGAATTCTTTTCTTCCTTAACTTTCAATCTTTTACTCGCTCCTGCATGGTTAAAATTAAACTTGAGGCTTTGAATTTCTTTTTAAACTCTGCTGATTCCTCTCTTGTTCTCATCCTGTGAAAATAAGTGTCCCTGGGATTTTTCTCCTTAAAGCTGCTCTGTTCCTGGAAGCTCTTTGTACTCAGTCTCCTTTGCCCCTCATTAACTTTACCCATCCACATTAGGACTCAAACCCCGATCTTCCTAGCCACAAACCCATCTGTCTTGGCCTCTCCAAATATCAGAGCTTTCAGAGCCAACCACAGCTCTTGTCTCTCACTACTCCACAAAGTTCTATAAATTCTGCCTCCTAAACAGCTCTCATATTTGTTCTCCACTTTCCACCTCCACTGCCACCACACTGGGTTATATTTCTTGAGATTATTTTAACAATCCTTAAATGGTTTCTAAGTCTTCCACTAAGCTAAGCTTTCTTCTGATATGCATAACTAATCATGCCATTATCCTATTTGAAGTCTTCATGGGGCCACCACTGCCTTCAAACTTTCCATAATCTTTTCTTACCTTTTTTAAATTCAACTATGTTTGCCTTCATGCATATACTGTACCCCTAAATTTTCCTAAACATACTTTACTTTTTTATGCCTGCATACATTTTTAGTTTCTCTACTATCAGGATTCAATTTGTCAAGGACCCACTTCAAAGTCACTGGAAGGTTACCTGGGAGTGCCTTACACAGGAGACGATTCTATAGTGAGAGAGCTGTCTAGAAGGCCTGAGACAACATAATCAGGAAGAGAACAATGTTGCCCAGAAAGAAAAAGAAAGAGAAGAATAAAATTAGGAGGTGTCAGTTTGCAGTCAAGAAAGTTTAAGGAAAGAAGAATTAAGGTTCAGAAAAGAGACCTTGGGTACTTGTTCGGATTGAGACAATAAATCGACAGTTGGTGCTGGCTAGCCACTTTTATTTAGAAACTGAGAAATGAAAAAAAAAAAAAAAGACAAGTGTGATTGTAATCATTCTCCCAGTAATTGATTCCACCAGTCTCCTGGACTGTGGTTAATTGAATCGAGTGTAGATCCAAGTTAAATGTGATCCAAGTTAGACCCAAATACCTTCCAAATAAGGTGAAACAGGAACAATCTGAGACAAAAGGCAGTGTGAGCTGAGTTAGATCGTGACAGTGGCCTACTGAGTGCTGCTTCTGACCTCCCCGGAACAGCCATGGCTTCTGTCACTAAATTTCCTTTTTGACTTGAGTATACTAAAATGTCTTTAAGTCATTTGGGAACAAAGCAAATTAGAGAAGACTTGTTCAGTATGATTTCTTTTGTCAAAAATAGAATAAGGCACTTAAAGTTTAGACTTAAAACAACAGGTAAATCTAGACCTGAAGAGTATGTTGATTTCCAGTGTTGGTGGAAGGTGCCTGCCGACTTTCATGACTACAAGCCAGCCACTCTCCTGGTTGGTGTAGTGGCCTCCAGTTTGTAATGTGCAACTTGATGGCAGGTATTGCAAAAATACTCAACAGAGATGGGCAGACACGGGTGAAGAGTGGCCTCCGATCGAGGGCAGGGTATGTCTTACGTGAAACTGTAGCTCAGCACTCTTTATGAGAATATCCCTCAGGAAAAAGTTTTTCTACATCCCTGCCACTTGAGTTAATAAATAGGTCAACAATTTAAAATTTTGCTTTTCAGCAGATAAATAATTGAAATTCAATGCTGAAAGAAATAAGCCAGGGTTACCTCATGAGAGAAGTAACTATACAATGATAACAAAGTGCAATAATTCCAGGAGAGTCTTTGTTTAAATTGACTTTGATAGCACAAGCAGAGAGGAAAACCATAATTGAGGTAAACCAAAGTTATACTAGGAAAATGACACATCCAAAGACTTGAAAGAAAACAAGAAAGCAAATGGTAGAAACAGTGGTCTTCAGTGCAAGACACCGAGGATGACTCAGGAAGAATCTCTCTGTTTGGGAACCACTTTCTAATATGTTCCTCACATTGCAAGTTAATTACTCTATGGCAGCTTTCACCCTAGTGAGATCACTGACTGTCCTGCAGGTGTTTCACACAAAATTGAGTTCATGAAGGGATAGGACTGCCCAGCACATAACACAGCACCTGGCACAGGTGGGGGACTATAGATGGTTGCTGAAAGCATGATGAATGAATTCAGCATTGGCATACTATTTGGAGCACAAAAGTAGCATTTTAATCACATCTAGATAACTGGAAGAGAATGATGGAAGCAAAGAAACTTAAATAAAGGTACTTCTAAAAATGCAAATAGATTGCCTTCGCATAGCATTCTTCTTCAGAGTATAAATAATTGCCTATTCATCAGAGAAACTTTTAAACATTAAATTGATGCTGGAGATAGGAGAGAGATGAAGCAAATCTGTCTTGCTTGCAAAAAATGAAAGTGCGCATTTTATTCTTTTGCCAAATCCTCATATTCTAGGAGAATAATATCTTTGTGCATATTTAAAACCATATAATGAAGTGTTTGTTCAATCTTGAACCTACCTAGGATCAGTCACAGTATGCCTTCACACCAAGTAAAACCTCTGCACTGCTTTATTAGACACTGAGAACTGTGCTGCTTAAAAACTGCCTATTCAGCAAGTGGTCATATCTTTCAATATTCTAATATATATCAAAGAAATATTTATTTTAAAACATCAACTCCAGCTTTGAAACCTCAGAACGCAGAATTTAATTGGTAGAAGACTTGAAATCAGAGTATATTTAATTGCATTGAGTTTTGTCCATGATCAAAATATGAGCCTAATCTCACACAAAGGTCCTAGTGGCCCTGGTATATATACCAGGAAAATATATGTTCTTCCTCAATTGCAAAGAACTACAACAACAACAAAACTAGTTATAAGATAGGTGCTCAAGGTTCAATTTTAACCAGTTTCTTTAGTATTTATAGAAAGGTAATTTTTAGAAGAGTCAAAGGAATTGCCATGTATAACAAAATCTTTCTTCTTCATATGTATAAAAATACTTCAGCACTGTGGTGAATTAGAGCCTGGAGTTGCATTCTACTTGTGAAAAAATCCACAATAACAGAACAAGAAGTCCTCCAAGAGGCTTAATTTAAATTTTTTCAGATTCCATCTGTTTTTCTTCTCCCCAATATTTTAATGTTCGGAAAGGACATATTTTATTAGCATTATTACAAAACTTTAGAGACATCATAGCATTGTCAAAAACATAGTTAGAAGTCAATATGGACAAATTATGTAATCCATTTGAGTCTCAATCTACTCAGCTATGAGAGGATAAATGATTTCTAACTCTTGAGTTGATGTGAGAAATTAAGCAAATGAAATAACATAAAATTCCTGATACAAGTTAGGTTCTGGAGATATTTATGTTTTGGAATCTTACAGTTTTTTTTTAATACATGAAGATTTGTAATACAAAGGGAGAGAGCACATAAAGGTGGAGAGAAAAGACAGAGATTATAAAGTCGAAGAAAACTAATATGCTGAGGTCTAAATGTCACTTAGAGGTGAAAATCCATGTTGATTTCTGATGGCTTTACCAGAATGTAAGGTCAGCCATCCCCCTACCATATTCCTAGCCCTTTGTCATTCAGAAAATGATCACTTAGCCCCTGGACTTATGGTTTGGTGGATCTAATAAAAAACTTTTGCCCTTTTGTGTTTCATTGTCTCTGTAGAGTGAGGAAAACCCTGATGAAAATAATAGCTGGAATAATTTGAGAAAAATAGCCTTTCATTCACTGCCTTTTAAACTGATTTCAGAGAATCTGTATTTTTACATGCTTTACCTTGGACAAATTCTACTTAAAATAAAAAATATTTCAATTTTTTTTACTAGTTATCATTAACATCCCTCCATTTAGCTGTTTTTTATATGCCTTTAAGGTTTGGACCTAAGTTTTTCAAACATTTGAAAAATATCCTGTCTGAACAAACAACATGATAAGAGCAGTGTGTTAAATTCCACTAATCCCATCATCTTGACCAGAAATTTTAAAAGAGAAAAGAAGAAAAGAAATTTTCTTATGTTTCTGCCCAGAGGAGTACTAATGGGTTATGAACCCTTTCAGAGTCTTAGAGCAGAGAGAAAAAATAGTTGCCTTGGTAACAAGGCAGACCAATCAGCTGCATACAGTCTCCCCAGAGCATCTAATTTATTCAGCAAACGCAGGCTAGAACAGGTGGCCAACCTAAATGATGCCAAAAGCTTCAGCTCTCCAACATACACGCCCTCCCCCCACCAGGTTTTCTTGTACACTAAGTTTCATTCTTGTCCTTCATGAAGAGTTAAAAAGGAGCATGTCAGTGGGCAACTTAACATGTTAGTAGATGAACCATCAGAACTCATTATTTTTTAATTTTCTGTCAAAAAAAAAGGTGTGTGATTTCAAGAGATGATTGTACTGACAACTTAATTCTACTAGTTACTTTGAAAGTAGAAGTCATCCTAACTCTTATCATAAAATTCTATTATTTGTATTTTAATAAATCAAATATTATTTTAAGTTTTACTAGCAATAGAGTTGATCCTAGAGATCACAATGATTGCTTTAGACAATAAAGTGTCACAGAAATTCCAATTCCTTAAGCCCTCTGAAAGCACATAGACATTTGTAAATAATTCTGGATCATAAAAGGGAAAAGGGAAGGAAAAATACCAGCCTTGTTAAAGTTATGTTTATTAAAGCACTAAATAATCCCTTTTACTATATCTAAAGTTATAAAGGAAAAATCTGGAAAACTAAGAGTAAAGCATAAACTTTCCATACCATCTAAGGACTTTTGTGACCTGGACTCAGTTTCTTTTTCCAACCTTATCTTCAAACACACTCTCTTCAGTCCAGAGAATGCCAATAAAATCTGCTCTTCACTTCCCTTGCTTCTGTGTCTTAGAAAGTCATCCAGCGCTGGAATCTGCTTAACACTTATCCATTCTACAAGGCTAAATTCAATTTTTTTCTCTGCCCAAAGCTTTTCCTTACCTCCCCAGGAAGAATTACAAGCATCTTCCAGTGCTCCCTCTGCCAATGACTCCATTGTCTGTTTCTGTATCCAACTTCTTCATCAGATTGAGTCCCCCAGACCTTAAATGTAGGAACTATGTTCTATTTGTCCTTCATCTTTCATTAGTACCTCTCTCGTAATCTGAAATGATAAATATTTGGTAGAAAGATGAATGAATGAATGAATGAATGAGTGAGTGAATGAATTGTGCTTTATTAACACAAAATCTGCACAAACTCAATACATGACAAAAATTTTTAAATATTAAAATTTTTAAAAATCTCACTAACTTAGACAAAATACAATGAAGTGTGCTTGTACGCGTAAAGATCTGTATTTTTTTAATGAGTGGAAACCTTTCTGCAAATGAAGTCTTAAATGCAGCTTCTCTTTTAAACCTGAATGTCAAGTTGTCATCCAGGCTGCTGTGTCTGTTCATTTCCCCCTCTCAAAGCATTTCTACCAAAACCACAGGCTTCTAAGAGCAGAGCTTGAAAATACCCAGCTAGACTTATTACACATTCAATTTTGCCTTCCTACTTTCCAGTACATAGTAATCACATAAGCAAGTGTTTGTTGAAAATGACATTTAAAATAGAAGGCAACATTAGCTAGGAAGTTCAGGTCTTGGCGTTTCTCTATTGATTTGCTTTTGAAGTCTTCCAATTGTTTCCGAAGGTGACCCTTGCTGCCTGAGGATGTTTCCTTGGCAACAGGGATGACTGCTTCCAGCATGTAGAGAAAAGGCGTCTCTGTTTGTTTTATACCCAACTACCACCCAGAGATGCTATGTTGCTTCAAAGAAAGCAAAAATTCCTCATTTTTAAGTACAAGATCAGCTCTCCAGTTCACAGGCTGCACATTACTCTGGAAAACAAGAGGTGACGATAATTATCCAGCAATAGTTTCTTCACCTCATGAAAAGAACACACCCTCTATATCGATGCATTTTTATTCTCCTTCCCTAACTATCCAACATGCCTGCCTATGCGTGCGCGTGCACACACACACACATACACACACACACACGCACAAACACACAACACACCATTTCTTTTTGCTTTTTTCATCTTCTGCATTAAAGCTTTTTGTTTCCTATAAATTATCTCCTTTCTGTATGGTCTTTTTCTTTTTTTTTCTTTTTTTTTTTTTACTTATTTCCTCTTTCCAGTAATGGCTTCTTTGCACATCTCTGTCTCCAACATCAAACAAATTCAAGTCGGAGTTTAGTACAACCTATATGTCCAAAAAAGACTTTATTAGAGCAACTGATATTTGATCAACTTGCAATATTATTGCAAAACGAGATGGAAAAGTAAAATAGGTCTTAAAATTAATGTTGTTTATGATCAATTTACTTTTAATTAAGATTTGCATATATATTCTTTAAAGTGATATAACAATAGTTTATTTGTTCTGCTTTATGTCTCCCAAAAGCAATTGGAGGACATTTCTTTACCATCAATGAAACTTCTTTGTGCCAATTTCATACAATTGCACAGTCACATCACAAAATGACTGGAAAACCTGGTGTCAGACATATCTCCATATTAGTGGCATTATTTTGTCTGAATTTTGTATTTACAAAATAAGGAGATGGTTAATAAGGTTGTATAGAGTTTTGTTGGGGAAAAAAATTACTACTAAAGGAAGCTTCCAGTTTTCATTTTTCTTCTAATTTCAGTGAGGAAATAACTAATAAACAAGGCTCATACTCATAGCTCAGTTTTTCCAATGTAGAATGTACAAACCCCTAAATATAAACAGTAAAATTACAATGATTTCTTTTGTAATACAAAGTAACCATGCAATACAATTTTTAAAATGATGTCACTTAACACATAGTGTTATAAATCTATAGATCTAAAACATATTTTATTTTAATAAATTCAGAAACTTAGCTCTGCAACGGACTTTAGAAATAAGGTAATCCTTTATTTCACATATGAGAAAATGAATACCAAGGAAAGATAAGAACTATGCTTCTGCAAATTGGTCTTAGACCTTGGACGAGTATCAGAAAATCTTTTGATTTTTATTCGCTTATCACATAAAATGTTCACCATAAAGTCATTGAAGACAAGAATTACCTTTTGCTTTTTATTGTTAAGAGTTTCATTTTATAGCATAATGCTTAACTTTCAACAATCTCTAATAATTTATGCATGTTAGGAATACTTCCAGCTAAAATAACAGAAAACACTACTTAGGGTGACAATAAATATCAGTTTATTTTTCTGACATAACCAGGAGTCCTGAGTGAGGCAGTTGGCACAAGTTCAGTGTTTTCAGCATGTTAGAGTTGGCATTTCTGAAATTCTCTTGGAGTTTCATCATATCTGCCTCACAGTCACAAAATAGCTGCAGAAACTTCAGTATCCCAGTCTGCCTTCAAGAAAACAGGGAGAAGAAGCCATGCCAGCCACGTCTTTCCTTTACATTAAGAAAACAAGATCTCTTAGCAAGTTCGTGCTCTTGTCTCAATGTCCAGAACTAAAGAATATGCCCCCTCTCACTGCAAAGGAGACTGGGGGCATGAGAACTTAGTAATTTCAACTGTTATAGCAGAGATGACAATGGAGAAATTAATTTAAAATACCCAAGGATAAGCTAAGAAGATTAGATGCTTATTTTTTGATGGATAGATAGGTAGATAGATGATAGATGGATGGATAGATAGATAATAGAAAGATATCAGGAAATAAACAAATACAGAAACCAAGAAAGAGATTAAAAGAGAAAATAAGGAAAATGTTTTCCACTACATCTTAAAATAGAAAAATGAGGTATTCAAAATGAAAAATGGAGGTGCTACGAAGCTGCGTATACATGCTTTCTAAATGCCTCCCATGGGAGGATCCTAGAAGCAAGTTCAGAGGACTGGTAACCAACACAGGCCAACAGAGAAGGTACAGCAATCTGAGAGGACATTAAAAACTTGTGCATTTTGCCAGTTGGTAAGTCAAGGGAAAGCTCAGGGAAACTATTGCCAAGAAACTTAATCACTTAGAAGCATCTGATATTTAAAATAATTACACAGTGTGAATAATTTAAGATAATTTTTGCACACTCTTCTTAACACAGAATTAAAAAGAACAATATTATTACAAACTATTTGTCATTTGACTCGAAAGTCATTTCCAAGTATTCTGAAAGTGCTTATGAATACTTGCAGAAGCTTTCTTTTCCTGTGGGTTGTGTCATCCAATATGAAAAGCAAGTGGGCTGGATGAATTGCTACAGAATCAAGTCAGCCGGTTTAACTTCTCAGTCACCTCTTAAAATGAGTATCCTTTCTCCTCTTAAAAACAAATGTGAAGAATTATGCTACCTCTCTGTCCTCCATTCCCTTCTAGAACAGAATAATTGTGTACAATGCAGTCATTCAACAAATAGTTGTTGCCTGAGTAAGTAAAAATTAATTCTGTGTAGGCTAATTGCCTACTAGGTAAATATTATTCTACTTTGAGGTGAAATTCGAAAGATTCTGCAAAACTATGCAACATGAGTTGCACATCAAATCCTTCTCCAGAAAATAGCTCATTGACAAAAAGTTTAGACTATTTATGTCTTAAGAGTGAGAAACACATGCTTATCTTTTTGTCTCCATCACCAAGCCCATTGCTTAGCAAATAATAAATGTTTGTAAAATGAATTGCTAATCAGATTTTATATTGAGTGATTACTAAAGTGGTGGCAATCAATATTTTGGTTCAAGCCTTAAAGTAAAACTCTATTGACATGTTTTCAATGAATATTCAACACTTGAACTTCATTCTTAAGACTATTATTCAAGCTCCAGAGTATTCATCTTTCCAACCTGAAGGCTAAAGAAAATCTGAGAGGAAATTCATAAGACCCAGGTCCAGTTAAGCATACATTCACACTCGCGTGCACGCACACACATATCATATAGCTCTTTCTTCTCATATCATTCTGGGCTTGTAAAAGAAATTGTCCTCAGAGATTAAAAAGGGGGTATAAGCAAGAAGCCTGGGGATTTGTCTCTAAAAATACAGAATTAAATAACCCTATGAGGAACAGAATTCTATAAAATCATGTTTATTAATTTTTATCTATGCAATTCCAAATATAACTTATAACAAGTGTAAATGAAGATAATAGATTTCTTTATGGCTAGAGGATTGAAAAACATTGCTGTTTTAAAAATAAAATGAACTCTTGTATTAGTACTCAAACCAGCCTAACAGCAGAGCTCCCTGTTGACACCGTGGTACACGCGGTTCTATGACAGAGCAGCAGGCAAGGTAAATATATGCATTGTCAACAAGTCAGATGTTGCATTATTGAAATAGTTTTACAACAGTCTCTACTCTTTCACTTGTGATAATTTTTGCTTACATGCAAGCTTAGCTAGGTGAACATGATCCCATGTTAATACCCTATGAGTGTGGATGTGTACATTTTTAAAAAGCTCTATAATTCCTCTCTTATTGATTTCAGCAAAGCCATGAGAAGTTCAGTATCCTTCTCACATAACTGCAAGTACAAGGATATTTTTCGTGTATTTTGTTCTATAATGAAAAGGAACCAAAAAAAAAGAAAGAAAGAAAGTAAAGATCCAAAGCAAAACATACAAACAAAGAACAGAAATAAGTCAGTTGAAAAACAGAAGGCTGCAGCGTTAATTGAACATTATTACCTTTTTCTCAGGGTGAGGAAAATGCATCATGGTCATTTCTGTCTTTTCTCACAGAGCTGATTTAAAACCCCCAGCTGAGAAGGCAGCTGTGCAGAGCAGGGAACTGGTGAGCTCAGCAGGAGTCCTGCATCCTACTGCTACTTCCAGAAATTCATGCTTTCTTTCAGTGGCTGTGTTGTCGTTAGTAATGCCAGAAATGTGAAATGGTGTCCTCTTTTCTGCAGCAGTGCTACAAAGATCACAGCGACGGTGTCTTTAAGGACTTCAAAAGCCTGAAACACCCTGTTATTGTTATTGTTATTTATTTTCAATGTAACCTCCAAAGAGCAGGCAGTTGGCTACTTTTCAAGGTTTTTGAAATTCTGGAGCACTTTCATTAATCATGTTAATGGAATGGATGGCAAAACAGACATGAAAGTTGAAGCATATGGGAGAGGGGGTGGTAAGGTCTCTTTTTTCCTCCTCCCCATGGGGATCGGTGGGGGGAGGCTTCAATATTATACTGAGATTTTTTTCTCTAGATTGCAACAATGAAATCCTTATCTTAAAAAACAAAACGCTATATCTTATGCTTCTGATAAAAGTAGCAATACAAAATTAACTGCAACCTAAAATAAAGCTACATATCTTAAAAGCCCTTGAAAATTGGATGAATTTGTTACCCATTTCCATATAGTGGCATCAAAAATAGTTTAGGAAGTATTCTGGAAATAACTTAAAAAAAACAATTACAGGGAACTACTGGGCAACAGAATGGCCGAAGTTGTTGGCTGCAAGTTGAGATTGATGTCACAAGATTGTCATAGGTGAATAAAGCATGTCATATTCAGAGCTAGGAATTCCGGTGGGCTTTAGCCTTCTAAATCAAAGGAAAAACAATTGGTTATATTTCTGAAGGTATCACTGATTTAAATATATATTTTAAAACATGTATAATGTATATTATATATACATATATGTCTAATGTATAAAATTACATATATATGTATAAAATTTACATGTGTGTTGATAAGTATTTCAAGGACATTAGACTCCAAAATCTAAAATAATATTTACTGTTTCAATACTTAATTATTAAAATATTTAAAATAAAACTTGAACAGTAATTTTAAATATATATTTTATAATTGAGTACCTTTCTGTTACTACTTGAAGGCAGCAACCAGACATGTATGTATTTTTAGTCATTTTAGGAGTCTCTTTTATTTGCATTTAGTTAATTTTATAAGTCAGTTATGGGGAAAATGTCGAGCTGAAACATTAACGTTCAGAAATTCTCACTTACCTAAGAATTATGTCATCCAATAGGTATTTATGACAATAAATTTGGTGTCTAGAATTTATCATGCTAACTTAAAACCAAGATAACATAAAACAAATATTCAATACATATATGATGGATATGTGCCTTTCTTTCAGGAAGTCTACTTTGTTTTTCAAATGGATATAATCAAAAATGTTTAGGAAAATAGAGAACTAATGCATTTTCCATTGTTGCATAACAAATGACCACAGATTTAACAGCTTAAAGCAAAACGGTTATCTCATTTTGGAAATTTATATGCAGTAATCTTATAAAGAAGCATGCAGCCCAAAACAGTTGGCTTTGCATGATTATAGTAAGTTTTTCTTATTTATTCATTCAGTTCCAATAGCTATTGTTGAGATTTATGCCAATATTTGAAATTTTCACCCTGGAGAAATTATTTAAAGATTTTACTTATGAAAACACTATTTATAAAAATATTAAATATTCCATTTTAGTCTCAACAAAAACATTTTAAGGCCATCCAAAGATGCTATTCTGTATAGAAAAATGAAGATAATGCATGATGAAAAATCAAGCATATAATATCTGCAATAGCAATATTACCGGAGCCCGCGGGCCAAAGTCGAACAGTCCCTGAGAGGGGGAGTGAGGATGAAAGAAAAAACAGAGACAAGAGAAAGATTCCGGAGGGCTCACAGTCAATACTGCAGCCTCGAGTTTATTCAGTCCACCCTATTGATGCATTACGACAGCGTGAGAGACGGACAAGTGCTTGCACCTGCACAAGAAGAAACAACTGCTTGCACCTGCACAGGGAGACTTTTGCTCTCTCAAGGCTCCCATCCTCCTCCTCAATAATCAGCTTGTTTTCTGGAGCAACAGGTGTTTCTCAGACGCTACCAAAGTAGCAAGGTAACTGCAAACACCTGCTGAGCAAACAATTCCTTGTTGACCCAGAGGGCCGCCATCAATCAAATGGCTCCCGACACAATATCTTAGAAGTGTATTTTTCAACATTCTCCAAAATAATTTCAGATACCCACAAGACACATGTAAAAAAATCAGCCTCACAAATAATTATAAAAACTCAAATAAGTTAAAAATTGTAATCAATTTTATCCTATTAAATAATTTTTAATATGAAATTTACAATAACAATGGAAGTACAGTATCATATATAACTATTGATAGTTCAAACTGGTATATGGCAATTTTGCAGGAAAATAATGGCAGTAGAGAGATCAAAGGAAAATGACCACAAATTGATACTAATGGCCACCTCTGGAATCTTTTTTTTTTCTTAAGCTATGTTTATAATGGTGCTCAGCATACCACATTATAGAATTGAAAAGATGGAAAAACTAAAAGTCCAATAATAAATAAATCATTTCAGAAAGTGAAAATTTGCCCTGGTAGTGGGCAGCTAGGGCAAGGCTGTGATGAATGACACACAAAACATCAATACTTATTAACTTGTTTGTGGTGTGGCTGTGAGCAGTCTGAAACAAGACATACCAGGACACTCTGCAACTATAGAAACAACTAAACAATTTTTCGTTGTACTAACCCAGGTGACTACTACTTATTTACCAAGGACAAACAGATTTCTTAATTAAAATCTTCCCACCTCCTAGAGAATGAATGCCAAGATAACCAATCCCTGGATCACCTCTAATTTCTGACTGCATTCAATTCAGAAATGCCTCCTTCTCTTTAAGCCCTACTTAGAATCACCCAGCATTAAGTCCAGTCCTTTAAAAACCTCTCCCAAATTCTTCTACTGAGACCTTGACCATTCCTCTAGCAAGAACTCTTCCTCTCTGCAACAAGCTAAATAACCTTACTTTGTTTTACTCAGGTGTATTCTCCTGGTCTTCGGCTGGTGGATTTAAGTAAGGTAAACTGTACAAAATGGTAAAACATGACAATAATTACAAGAAAAACATTTGAAGAAAATATATCAGGTGCTGTGGTTAAAACATTGGGTTTATTCTTATTTTTCTTCTCAGTAATTTCTTCTGTGTTTTCCTCTCTATTTTTCTAACTTCCTTAAAGTTCTGTTATTCTTTTTCTAATAAAAATTATTTTGCTGAAAATATGCAAAATATAAATTTCTTAGTCCATTTGGGCTGCTATAATGAAAATACCATGACCACGGTGACTTATAAACAGTAGAAATTTATTTTTCACAGTTCTGGAGACGGAAGTCCAAGACCAAGGCACTGAAAGGTTCAGTGTGTGGAAAGAGCCCAGTTCCTGGTTCATAGAAAGCCAATTTCTCACTGTGTTCTCACATGGTGAAAGGGGTGAGGGGGCTTTCTGGGGTCTCTTCTATAAGGACACTAATCCCATTCATGAGGGCTCCACCCTCATGATCTAATCACCTCCCAAAGGCTATACCTTCAAATATTGTCATATTGGGGATTAGATGTCAACATATAAATTTTCAAGAGATACAAACATTCAGTCCATACCAGTGAAAAAAACAAAATCTCTTTTCTCAGTTGCATAGAGCTCAAATATATATCTCATGCACTCATTTTTCCCCTCTATTCAGAAAGAAAAAAATGTACACAGAATTATTAATTGATACACATTATTAATTGGTTTGATGGTCCTAAGTTAATAAACAAAATGATTGATAATCCATGCACATAATTAGCTGACTGATTGATACATGTAATGAATTAATTTATATGCATCGGTGATTATTCAATACACATAACACTACAATAATTCATTCCTTTACATGTTCATTAATTTATGTTTTGTGTCCATTCATTTATTATTCCATCAAATATGTATTGAGTTTCTTTAATTTTCCAGACCTAGGACTAGGTGTTGGTGAGACAGAGTTGAACATAATTAACTGCCTGCTAGAGAGAAGTTCACTCTGCAGTGGGGTGGTAGAGAAGAAATATGTTATTAAACAGAGGTATACAGACCCTGCCTTCATACAGATGATGCCATGGTAACTGTCGAGAGGACACTTCCTTGGATGACAGAAGGTGGGAGGGGTCAGGGATGACTTCAAGAAGAAAGTGATGCTTACCATGAGTTTTTAATAACAAGTGTGTGTTTGTCAGGCCAAGCAGAGAAAGAAATGTGTCCCAGGCTGTGTAAGGGTCTATAATTGAGAGCTAAAATGAGAAAGACAACGAATGCTTTAAGATTTTAGAAAAGTTGTGATCATTGTGGGTATAATCAGTTAAGGATTTGTATAGGAAGTGGTACTTGATGTAGACCTTAGCAAATGGAGAAGGTATAGAAGAATGCAAGAGGATTCTACTTAGAGTGATGACAGAAGCATTCATTTTAGTCTGTGACATGCTGGATGACATAAATTTTGATAGCATAAGTTTGCTTGCATCCATAGAGAGCCATCAGATAAATTAAGAATTTTAGTTTTGAAGCAATCACTCCAAGTGCCTTTCTATGAATTACAAATTAAATCAGATCTCTCATGTGACAAACCATTTTTACGGAAGTATATGATCATTTGCTCTAGTATCTTTCTTGAGCCAGGGGAGATTCACACACAAAAAGTCAGTTGAAAAGCTTAGATGAGAACTTTCTGATCCACCCCAATTGTCCCCAAAAGACAACATCTGACTACCAGGAATGCCCTTACAGGACTACAAAGAGATTTCTCTGATATACTGATACATTTTTATGTTCTCTTAACTCTGAGTTGGACCAAAAAATGATAAAAGCAGGAGGAAATACTTCTTTGAAATTAACTGGCTTTTAAAAAAAGGAAAATCAGTAAGATTTTGACGGATAAAACGTATGCCAAGTTCCAGAGGCATAGAAATGCAAAGTGGAGGGAAGGATATATTTCAAACTTTAAATTGGGTCTGGAAATGTTGCAGAGATAAATACATATGGCAGGCAAACAGAACACATGCCAAAAGAGGAAAAATGAGTTTGAGAAGGTGTGAAGATTGATCTGTGCCTATGGGGAACACTAGCCAAAGAACATATCTGTATAAGAAATGCGCCACATTTGTATAGAAAAGAGCCAGTGGAGGGAGCAGTTTTGAATATGATATGAATCAGAAACCAGAAAAAATTACAATTTGACATTTTAATGGTCTCAGATTCTATTTGGTTTTTATTTCCTCCTCTGATTCTAAATGGTTTTTACTTCTTTATCTAGAACCATCCCTTTCCTCTTTTCCATTTCCTTAACTTGGAAAATGTGAAAGAATTAAAATGAAGACACATCTAGGAGGAATCAGAAGACAGGACCAAACATTTATTTTGTCCTGCTTAATGTTTAAAGGCACGTTCTTATTTTTCCCTCTTAATGATTGGAGAGTTGGAGCTAATTGGGAGGAAAATCACTCTAAAATGCAATAGAATGACTCACGTATTAAGAAAATTTTAAAACACATAATACATCCTGAAAATAACATCATTCTGAAAAGGTAGAAAGCATGGCATTCTCAGTGTCTAGTTTAATAACTGTCCTATTTCCAGAGATAACTCTATTAACATGCAGTGATCAATGACAAAGATATTTTCACAATATTTCAATATCATCTTTCTTATTCAAAAGCAAAAGTTCATCTGGTGATTTGGTTTCAATGTTATATATAATATATATGATTGGATTAATTATATAATGTTGTATAACATATTATCCCCCAAATTTAGCAGCTTAAAACAACAAACATTCTTTTATCTCACAGTTTCTGTGAGTCAGACACCCTGCTACAGCTCAGCTCAGTTCTCAGACTCATGGTCTCTCACAGGCTGCAGTCAATTCAAGACCCGACTGAGAGAAGATGTACTTCCCTGACAGCCACCAATGTGGCATCTGTTTTTATAGTGCCTTCTACTTGACTCTCATATAAATTGAATCATAAAGAACATAGCCTTCTAAGATGGGCTTCTTTCACTTAGCAATATTCACTTAAGATTCTTCCATGTCTTCATGTAGTTAATAGTGCATTTCTTTCTCTTGGTGAGTAGTATTTCCTTGTGTAGATGTACGACAGTTTTATTCTTCTTTGACCTTTGGGATATATAATGATCACTTCCAATTTGGAGAGATTATGAACAGAACTCTTATGAACACTCGTGTCTAGATGTGCAGACTTTTGTGGACATTCGTTTTCATGTCAATTGGGAAAATACCTGGAAACACAAATTATGGGTTATAAGATGAGTCTATGCTTAGCTTTGTATCAACTTTTAAACCTAATGATATACATATACAGTAAATTATACAAATTGTTTTAGCATGATGTGCTTTATATATTTAGGGGCCATTTCCTAGACTGGCTTCTACTGGGAAGGGGAGTAGTAGGCAAAGACTTGAATAAAGACAGAAGATCTCAATTAGTTGTGAAGAGGAAAGGAGACTTTGAGGAAGTAGCAGTCAAGAATGGAGGGAATTTGTTTCAGATCTCAATTTGGGTACTAAAATGCAGATTGGAAAGGAATAGCAAAGAATCTATTTAAAAAAAAAAATCATCCTAAGGAGGGAAAGAAGTAGGAGAAAGAGGGACACAGAGTAAGTAACTAGGGAGATAAAGTCAACAGTAGGGATAAGGAAAGCAGGAGAGTGTGAGCTGGAGGTGCACCCTAATAACTGGGGACATAAACCTTGACATCATTAGAAGAAAGTGGATTTTGGTGTGATGTATCTCCTTGGTAATAAGCCTCATAGCAATCTCAACTTATTTAATTGACAAGAGACTTCAATGAGCATTTTTAAGACCAATTCCTCTTGATACCTTCATCCCTTTTCATGCCCATGTCTTTTATGAGAATGTTTAATAACTCTACTACCCTCTGAATTTCTTCACACTTAACCCACAGTCTCTTTTTGTATATGTAGGAGCTTATTAATAAAGTCATAAAGATAATAAAGGATGAAAAAGATCCATAAAGCTGCCTTATAATCCAATCTTTAATGCAGAAATGTGATCTTTAAAATGTCCTTTATCATGGCCCTTGAAATGTTTCTTCTAGAAACATGTGAATGAATGGTAGTTACTAAAATAATCAAATACAAGAAAATGGGATACAGAAATGCTTCATCAACAAATCCTGCATTGTTGCTGCAGTTATTTCACACAGAGAAAAGCACACTTGCCTAGGTCTTGCTTTCTGCACTTGCTACGAGGGAACTTCTTGACTTTACCCTTTTGGTCTCCGAAACGATTGGAGAACTATTTTCTTCTCAAGGTCTTCTGAGAGTCAGAAGGCAAAATTAAGAATGTTATAATGCATGCATGATTGCTCACATTTTGTTTCTAAAATACTTATTTCCCTTATAAATGTCTATATTATCCCATGAGGCTTGGTTTCTGTTTTGAGTCACCTTCACTTAAATGAGCTCATAATTCTCAATTTTCACCAATATTTTCTCAGAACACTAATGTACAAAGAACTAAAATTATCAACTACAAAATATATGCATAATTGAGGCAATTTGTAATTCTGGCACTAAAAACATCTGTAATGAGCTATTTATAGTCTTTTAATTAAATACCAATGACCTTTTTTAAGAACGAGTTAATGAGTTCTTTTTAACTATTTCTCCATCTTTATCATTCCCACTTTATGATTGTCTATATACACAAATGTGAGGATAAAATAGAATTTGAGTCTTTTTGTGATAGCTGCCTTGTGATATACCCCTGATATATTTGTAGCAATTCTTGATTTTTAATCTACTAGTTTCATATTCAAAAAGCTTTCAAAGTTACCATTGACTAGAAACACAAAAGTATCCATATCTAAACCAAGTAAAATTTATGAGTAGCTGAGTCTAACAGTACTTTGCCATTTCATTGAATAGTAAAAGTCAGTGGGACATTAAGCGGGCAGCAGTCAATGCATTTAAAATGTATGAGTCTTCTATCATGTGATAGAAGCACTAGATCATGGAAAACACCACCAGAGATGTTCAGGGACCCTCAGTAAAAACCCATCAATATTTTCAAAACACATGGCATTCCTCTTATGCTCCTTTGAGATACATTATCAACCCTTAGATTTTCTGTTTTGAATTATCTCCTTGTCTTAACCCTTGACCTACTGATGTCTCAAAATTCATTAAGGTAACAAACAGTTCCTTCTCTGCTCTCTCTTATATTTATGCTGATCAGGCATTTGGCACTCTTATACGCATAAGAAGATTCATTTTTCTTCTACTTTGTGTGAGAAGGCTTTTATTTTAAATGAGTGAATATAAATGACTGCATTATGTTGAACAACTCCAGTGAGAAGGTGATGGTAGTAGAGATGGAATAAAAAGAGACAAGAAAATAAAATTTTAATTGAGAGAATACTGGCCTTTTAAACCTATCAAATGGAAAATTTTTGTCATTTTTTACATTAGAAAAACTGATGTCTATAGTTTACTTATTTTCACTATTTTTTTTCAGCTGATTTTTCAGTATGAAATCTTTCCATTTTCTACCACCACCCGCAGATTCTTTTTTTTTTTTGAAATCTTGTGTCTCTATAATACAAACCATCACTTCTCTATGTAATTTAATGATCTAGACAGAGTGCCAAGAATTCTATGTGCAAACACACTCCTATTGTAATCAATTTATTACATACATATGTAATTAAATATATAGTCATGGAAATAGACATTCATGTAGATTCAAAAATTATTTCTGAATTATTGCCAAGTTGTTCCTTAATCATGTGATAATTTCTCGCCCCCCCAAAAAAAACTGTCTTATATCTTCTTACTAGTCCTATAGAGTAACAACTAATAGTAGCTTCTAATTAGAAATGCAACTATTAATGACACAAATATCCTTGAAGGAATTATGCACATGTCAAGTAGAATTTGACTGTTAAAAATGAGATATTTACTGATCTAGCTGAACCCTGAAAGCCTAGAAAAAAATGTAGCCACCAAATATTTCCTCTTTAAAAGCAAGCTGCTGATTGTTCATGGGTTACTTGACAACGGATGATCCAACAGTGCTGTCAGCATTGCAGAGTGCAAAATAGAAGGTCAGAAGAGAGTCTGATACTGTTGACCTGAGCAGACAGTGAAGAGAAAGAATAGAACTATAGATTGTTAAGCAGAGAAAGAAAAAGAAAGAGATAAATCTGAATGAGCATCACTTTTGTGCTGGAACCAAGCAGAAAGAAACATTAATTTCCAATCTTTGAATTTTATTATTACTCTAGACTAGACATTTTAATTACTGAAATGAGACCATTCTCTGGAATTTTATTTGAGCTCTTTATTATCTAAGTGTAATGAAATAAAAATCAAAGGCAAAACTGAGAGTTCATTCAGGGGCAAGAAGAGGACTATCTCACAAATTTTAAAATCTAAATTTAAAAAAAAAGTAGTTTGGTTTCTGCCCCTTAACATTCAATCATTAAAAGGATTACAAATTCAAGGTATCCAGTTTGAACTTCAACTGTTGTTCAAATAAGGCTGGTCCTTTCTTGTCATCCAACAGGGAGGAGCCAGTGCATTTGTTTGCCATGATGGTTTGTAGTATCACATTGGTTGGTTTGGGTTTCTTTGGGGCCAGCATCAGAGAAGAGTATATATAGGAAACCAGAACTAAATTTTCCAGACCACATTACATTCATAATTAATTGTTTCATTCCTTATCCCAGTGAGCCTTAGTTAAAGCCTCACAGACATAATCTTACAAACTTAAAACTTTTCAATATCTGAAAAAGAAAGATAAAGGGTGTCAGATAAGTTTATCATCCTGCTTTAAGCCATAGGATAAGATTTCTCTCCTGTGGGCCAAAAATCTATGTTTTCACATAATAGTGAACAACATGAACAATCTAAAATAACCCAAAGCTTGAAATATAACATAAAAAGATGAATATTTGTCATTTAAAATCTTTTAAGCTTACTGAATAAATATTATCTCTTACCTCAATTTCTTTCATTCATCTGATTAGAAATTTAGAAAAGCTATATAATGTATTTTATTAGACAAGTACTACTGAAGAGTTTTCATACTAATAAATTTACCCTGCAATTTTTGAACTATTAATGATGTTTACTATATTTCTATTTCTGATAATTCATTGAAAGATAGTACATACTGATTGATGTATTCACTTTAGCTATATAAAATAATTATTTATTAAAAATGGACATTATAAAGATACAACATGAGACAAAATAAAATTATTTGCTTAAATATAATTAAAACAATTTTCAAATATTACTACAATTCTCTGAAAGATTTTGTAGGATGTTTCCTAAAGCAGTATTTGTTCTGTTTCTAAATGTGGAAGAAGAGATCAGTAAGAGGTCTACAATCCTTCAAATAACATTGGGCTCACTGGCCTGTGTCAAGGTCAATGTCTACATCTTTCAGAAACTGCCATTTTGCCAACAAAAATCTAGTAACTGCTATACTTCACCTCCATGTGTCATGAGTAAATTTGTTCAGTGACATATACATGCACAAATGTAGTTAGGTATGTCTCCTTGCATGGAACAGATGTAGCTGTGAAATTCTGTGATTTTCATAAAATTATAGAATTCCTTTCTTGTAAAGGTCTTCTATTTCAGATAAATGTTTTAAGAAACCTCTAGGGTTTGTTTTTCTCCCCTACATACAAATTAACTGCAGAAATGCTTATATATCAAGTATACCTAATGTCAGACTCTTGGCAATGCTTTATCATAGATGCTAAAAGAGCCTAAGGTGATAATTACATGAATAGATAATACACCAGAATTAAGTAAGGTTTTATTTAAACAATGGGAAACTAAATGGAACTGGCTTTTCTACTCACATTTCATTTCTGGGCGTATGAGAAATTGATAAAAATAACTGATTTTCAATGTATATGTGGAAGAGAAGTGTTGGTTTTACCAACATTCTCTTTACACAATCTTCATTTTGTTGAGACAGCCCAGTTCTTGAGAGTCTCAAAATAGTTTTTTACTAATACTGATGAAAAGAGGTGAATAATGCTGACTCGGCTATACTCAAGAATAAACTTGTCAGAAAAAAAAATTTGTCGGTCAAATTAAGAGTAAAAAATGGATCACCCTGCTAATTGCAGAATTAAGCTAATTTATACAATAACAATAAAGACCTCCAACTGCCACTCTTGCTTCTGTTCCACTGAGTCCTTCCTTATGAATACAAGAATCTGCTTTCCTTGACATTCTACGTGCTCATGAAATATACTTGTTTCCCTTTCCATTGCCTATAACTTGGCAAATAAATTAATACTCAAACAGATGACTGACTTCCCATATGACAAGCTTTAAAGATAAACTCCTGGTATTATTTTAACAAATACGTACCTAGAGCCTGCTACATGCCTGGCATTATTTGAGACACCAATTCTGATATTTCCACCCAGGAACTTTCCTGTGGGCCACTCTTCTGACTAGAATTGTCCCAGGGAGACCCAGACACCAGTCACATACGAAATTAGTGGCATGGTGAGAATCGCCTGGCATTATTAGAACCAGTACAGATGCATCACACTACTCTTATTTGTTTAAATAGTAAAATATTAAAAGGAGAAATGATGTTTGCTTTATTTTTTTTCACTTTTTGTTAGATAGAAAAGTTCCTGTTAGTCATGTAAAAATCATTTATTTATACATCTGATAAAAGGTACACCATTGATTAACAAATCACTAATGAGGCAGCAGAAGCACCCCCTATTTTCCCTGTTACTGGAAATAGTAAATTACAAAAGTAGCAATTGAAGTGCTTCTGATCACTGTTATCTAAAATCTGAAATGGATACTCTCACCTTAAAATGGTAAAATATTTCTCCTAGCATGATTGTAAAGCCTTCCGTTTTAATTGACAAAAAATTTAACTAATTAAATATTTCTGTGGTCCAAAACAGCATGTTTCTGAAAGTTAAGAACTTTCTGCCATTTTCTCTGGCTTTGTCTTTTCTGTCCCTGTACAAAGAAGGAATAAAGTACTCAAGGCCTAGGTTCTCTTCCAGCTTTCATTTTCTGTGATTCTTTTGTGTGAAGTACATCCTTACTCAAAATGCAGTAAAAGATGTTTCAGGCATAGCTTTAATCAACACATCATGTAAATTTCTTAGGAAGACAATATCCATTAAAGAAAAAACTATCCACATTAGTCTCAAAAATAATTTTTAATGAATAAACATTCTATCTAAGAAAATTAAAGCAAAATAGAACAAATTCACATTTCAGTCTTATACAGGGATAAGCTACATAGGAAAAAAAGATGGTTAACTCTGAGAATATATGTTCTTTTG
This sequence comes from Cynopterus sphinx, assembly GCA_030015415.1. Classification (NCBI taxonomy): domain Eukaryota; kingdom Metazoa; phylum Chordata; class Mammalia; order Chiroptera; family Pteropodidae; genus Cynopterus; species Cynopterus sphinx. Next base: position 8,193,679 of record CM057379.1, on the reverse strand, counting down.
TTAAAAAATTACTGCTTTTTTCAAACCTTTATTTTTACTTTATTTTTATAGAGAAAGCACAGAGAAATGTCCTCAGATAGATGTCAGAATGCTAGCCCAACAGAATAGAAACATAACTTTTGCCAGTATGAGAGCCAAGACTTCAGTACTCTCTTTCCACCAAAACAAAACAAAACAATAACAAACAAACAAAAAAAAACAAAAAACACATCATAACTGAATGTTTGTGTTCTCCACAAAATCCATATATTGAATCTCCCAAATGCAAGGACGGTGTCACAGGAGGCTTAGTATAGAGTCAGCACTTGTACCACTACCCAAGCAGGTAACGAGTCCACCTCCCAGCTCTGGAGGTGCATAGAAGCCATGTGTGCAGTAGCAATGAGTACTCTTAGTCTCTCCCTAACCACCCAGGGAGATGTTAATGGAGACCCAGTGGGGAACTGGAACCCAACCATCACATACCAGTAAAAAAAAAACTCCAACACTAACATGACAGAGATATTGGAATTGAGGAAAAATTTAAAGCAGACATTATAAATATTCTTTCAATCAGCAATTACAAACATATATAAAAGAAATGAAAATTTAAAAAATCAATGAAGAAATAAAATCTATAAAGAAGAACCAAATGAGAATATCAAAACAGAAAAATATGTAACTGAATAAAAAAATCACAGTGGACAGGCTCCCCAGCAGAATGGAGAGGACAGAAAAAAGAATCAGTGAACTTGAAGATAACAGTATGAATTATCAAATCTGAGAAAAAGAGAAAGGAAGTAAATAGACTGAAAAAAAAATTGTCAGTCTCAGAGATGGACAGGACTATATAACAAAAGAACTAATGTTTGCGCTATTTGAGTCCTTAAAGAAGAAGAAAAAAGACACTCATAGAAATAATGGCTTGAACCTTCCCAATATGGCAAATATATATATTTGAAAAACTGAATGAGGCATAACATGCTAACCTCACAGAAATCCAAACCAAGATACATTATAATTAAACTTCTGACCACCAAAGATAATGTCAAAGGCAGGGCAGTGGTCAGACTCAGTGTGGTCTCTGGTCCAGTGGCGTGTTTCTGCTACTGCTCTGTTCTCCTGCATCCCTAGGTTCATAGAAAGATAAAATCACATTTCTGGGTCTTCGACCTATGTCTACATGGCTCAGTTTTAAAACTAAGGACACTTCTATTCCCAAAGTCACCAATAAACCTCCTCATGTACTTCATTGGTTCGAATTTAATTATGTGCCATTTCTAAATCAGTCTCTGTGCCAAGAGACTGACTTTTGCTCATTGGATTTTCTAAAATAGCCTGCATTTTCTAACTCAATGTCTTGATCAGATTAAAATAAAGCCCCATCCTAATGCCAAAGTAAATTCCTCCCAGTTTTCCAGGAACCATCGTGACCTCTGTCGATTAAATATCAATCAAGTCCTGCCTCGTACTAATGGATGAGGCCAAGTTAATAAAGTCAGTCTTCGACTAACCTTCTTTTTCAGGTAACATGCGCATCAACTGGTGTTTCTACATTTATAATCTCCAGCCTCTGACATCTCCAAGAGTGAGAATTTCAACCCAACCCAGGCAAGCAAGGTAGCAGTGAGCATACAGGTGACAAAGTCAGTGCTCCTTCTTTTGCTTTTCTTCTTTAATTTGAGTATATTTTTAATGACCTTTCTCTTCCCAGCAGACTTTTCCACAGAGATTACCTATATTTAACTTTAGTAAATAAAGTGCCCAAAACATCTCATGACAAATTATGCAGAAGGAGGCCTTCATGAGCCTGATGCACAACTGAGAAAGTGAAGAACCACGTCTCCAGGCCCTGGTCTAGCGTATACACACGCTCTTTTACAGTATCAGTTTCTCACTATGCAGCAAATAGAATTATTTAGATGAAGAATCATGTGTCACTTCCTGCCTTTACCCCCACCTAAGAAACCAAGCCTTAGAGAAATTGTGACTTATCTAATATTACATAATTGGTAAATTTCAACTTCATAAGCATTTGTAAAAGTTTAAATTCAGGACTGTCTTCACCATGCATCTAAGATTTTTAATTAGCCAATGACATCATTTGCCAAGACAATTTTAATTCGCAATTGTTATCAATGTCATAAAAATACTTTCAAAATACAGCCTCTCTGTTTTGTTTCTTCTTAACTATAACAAATCCAAAAAGATGTGCCCGCTACAAAGATGTCATTGTCACTCATAGACACATGGCACATAAAAAAAAAGCTTTCCTATTTTTATTTAACATGGTTCATGAATGAACCATCAGAGAGCCTCAAAATATGAACTTGCAAAAGCAATGTAATTAACAATCTCAGCTAATTTGTGTATAAGAAAGTTTATGGCTTCTCTGCAATTCTTTATAGTACAAGGAGATGCTTAGGAATTCCTCAAAAATGAATGCTTTGTTTGATTTGGAGAAGTTTATCCAGCCTCAGGGTACTCACAATAAAAATATCTCTACCACTAGGAAGCTCTTTGAATTTTTCAATTAATGCCAAAATATCAGGAGTTTGACCCCAAATGGGGCATCAGTTCTAGTAATTCTTCTGTTATTGAGTCACTGTGTTGCTTTGAGCATCTTTTGTCAGCTTGACACTTTAAAAAGCAAATTATAGACAGTCTCTACCATAGTGTCACGTTAGAATCACCAGAAATTCCTCCTGTTCCCCAGAGTTTGGAAGAGCTGGGTGCACTTTACAGCAAAAAGTTTACTTGCTGGGGTATTAGCACATAACAAAAGAAAACTTTCTGAAATGTTTGCTAGTAAACCACTACAACTCATGCCAGCAGGAGTCACATAATAAAAATATGTAATTATTATATAAAATACAATCCAAAATTATTTTATTAATTTTACACAATGTTCAGAGAAAGAATACACTGAGGATTGTGTAATAAAAGTATAGCATATAAACACTAGTGAAATAAAATTTAAGTTTCCTTTTTAGGTCTAACAACATATATCTAGACCTATCTGAACAAATTATAGACTAATGGCATTCACTCGAGAACTGTGGGGCTCTTTGCCAAAATATTCAACCTAGATTCAGGGTGACAAATTATCTGTATTTCCCACAGCCACTCATAATAAGTCTAGAAGAAAATATCGCTTCCATAGTGGGCACACTGTTAAAGTTGATAACCAAGTAAGAAGGTTCACAAATTCAGTAAATATTACCTTTTATGGAAAAAACTTCTGATGAATCTAAGAGTGTTTCTGGGGGTTCCTCAGCAACAATTATTTACTTTCTATGTGCAGACAATGTTCTTGGCACTGGGAATACAGAACAAATCAGTGGGTATACCTGCCCTTAAGGAATTTACATTCTCGGGAGTGTGGTGGGAGGGACAGCCAACATACACAGAAACTAATAAATAAATCTGATCATTTCAGATACAATTAGGAGCTATGATTAAAAAACAATAATTTAATACTGTCACAGGGTGGTCAGGGAAGTCCTCTTGGAAGGGTGACATCTGAGGTGAAATTGATGTGTTAAGAGGGGAAATTCATGATGGGGGAGGGGATGATGAACATCTCAGGACAGATCCAGTTCAAAGGCAGGTCCTAAAACAGAAAGAAACTTCCAATTTTTCTTTTGTCCATAGTTTAATCTCACTTCACCCCCCCCCTTTGTGTGAAGTGCTCTCATATATAAGAATTAGCAAGTTCTCATAGCAACCCTAAAGCATGCATCTTGTCATCTCTCTTTTACCTGTGAGAGAGTGGAAGCTAAGCAGTGATGTTTAGCAACTTCCTCAAGGTCACATGTAAAAATATAAAGCACATCATATATTTAAGCTTGGTCTTTTAATCTCAAATTCTATATAACATATTACTGTTATAGATACTAAAGCTATGGTGAGCTAAGGAACATCTGAAAAAAATTGTAAGACTTTCTTGTTAAGAATAATAAGACTTCTTTAATAAGTCTTCATTATTATTATTATTATGCAGGAAAATAAACATGTCCTATAAAATCATCTCTATCAAAGAAAAAAAAAAGTGGATGGCATTTAAGAAACTAGGTGTTGCTGAGAACCTGGACTAAGAAAGCCTTCCCTTGAGTATGAAATTTAGTTGAGGAAGTTGACATTTCATTGCATTTATCGTTTGTTAAAAGTTCAGATTCTCTGTGTGGAGGCAAGGGATAATAATTAAGAGGTGGGCAGAAATACAGTAGCTCAGAGATTTAAATTCTAGATAACAAGAGAGACATCACAGATCCAAAGAAGATGGGAACCAGTGGGATTATTTCAAGTTCAGAATCACCTCCAAGATATTCTTAGGTGGTAATCAACACTTATACTTGATGTGTCAGAAAAACTAAGCACTTACTTTTTGTTTATTTTCACCAATGTTCAGAACCATGGATAGGACTGAAAAGTAAAAAAATAAAATAAAATGAAGGGGGAGAAAAAACATCAAACCCATAGAAATTTCTTATTATTGTTGCAAGACACTTAATTAGTACTGAGGAGTACAATTCCATAATATCTTTTTGGTTCTGTGCAAAAGTATTTTTTTATAATTTGCTTTTTTAGACTTAAATCTAAGACAAGCACATAGAAGATACACCCTCTCCTGTAGATCAGCTGTCTCTGACATCCACATATCCATGTCACTGTGCCACACTAATATGCCCTTACCTTCCACGTGGAAGCAGATTACGACAATAAAATCATCATGCTGAAAAAAAATTGCACCTTTTAAAATCTAAAATAGCCATTTAAATTTAAATTTAAATTATTGAAATGAAAATTGAAATTTAGTTTCCCAGCCACATTACCCACATTGTAAGAGTTCAATAGCCACAGGTGGCTCATGGCTCTTGCATTAGGCAAAACAGAATAGGACATTTCCATATCAGAGAAAGTTTTAATGGACACGACTGAACCAGATGGCATCTGTGCAAGGACATAAATCTCACATCCTCTATCCACAGTCTCTCACATACCCTATGTTTTCACTCCAAAAATCTTACTTGTCCCAAATCTCATTCTGGTCTATTTTTAAATTGTTATCTGCAATCCCTTTGCCATATTAGTAAAAAAATATGAAGTTTAGATATAGTTGAGAATTTAATTGCATTTGTTCCAACACCATTACTTTCCAGATAAGGAAATGCTTGCCTGTATTTATTTATTAAATAACTTTTAGTTAGTGCCTGTATATTCTATTTGCTCAGGACAGACCAACCCTGACCCTCAGAGAGCTTAAAATCTAATGCAAAAGACATAGAATAAAAAGTAAACAAAAAAATGCATAATATTAGGGAGGAAAATGTTGCAGAATAAAGGGACAAAAAAAAAAGAGGCATGTGGAGGCAGTGGTTGTAGCTCCTCCAAGGAGGGAGGCTAGTGAGAGCCCTTCTGCAAAGTTAATATTGAAAACAGCACCTGAAAATGTGAAAGAACACCCATGGAAAGGTCTGTGGTAAGAACATTTTAAACACAGGGAACAGCAGCCTTGGAATAAGCTTGATGTGTCCGAGAATCAGTAAGGGCAGAGTTGCTGGACAAAAATGAACAAGGGGGAAGTCTAAGAGGTAGCCAAGGACCAGATCTATAAATCTGGTTATCATCTATTAGTTGTTTATTGCTGTGCAACAAATTACTCCCACAATTTAGTGGCTTGAAACAAAATGTGTTATTACCTCATAGTTGTTGTAGTTCAGAAACCTGGGTAGAGCTGGGCTGCATCTTCTACTTCAGAGTCCCACAGGCTGCAATCAAGGCATCAGCCAAGGCTGGGGTCATCTGAAATCTTAACTCGAGGTAGAATCCACTCCCAAGTTCAGTCACGTGGTTGTTGCCAAGATTCAGTTTCTCATGGGCTGTTGTCGTGAGAGCTTCAGTTTCTTACCAGTTATTGCCAAAGTCCCACCTTCAGTGCCTTGTCTTGTAGGCTTTTCCAATAAGACAGCTGACTTCATCAAAGAGAACAAAGTAAGAAGAGTCTGCTAATAAAACAGAAGTCACAATTTTTGTAAACTAATCTTACAAGTCGTAGGCCATCCTCGACCTTTTGCCTTATTGTATTTCTTAGAGCAAATGGCTACATCTAGTCCATACATTGGGGGTGGAGATTGCCTCCTAGCATTAATACCAGGAGGCCAGAATCAGCAAGGGGCATTCTAGAAGTCTGGCCAACACAGGTCTCATGAATTACAGTAAGAATTGGCATTTTACCTTAATAGTGACTAAGAGGCATTGAGGAGCTTCAGTCAGGAAACTGATATAATCTGATCTTCAATTCAGGGCCTGGCTACTGTGTGGGAAAAAAATGTAGCCAGCCAACTGTGGAAATAAGGAGTAAAAAAGAATCTATGAAAATTGCTCATGTGAAAAGTGGTAGAGCTAAGAAGATAGTGAGACATTGTCAAATTTGCGATCTACATTTAAGATAGAACCTACAATATTTGGTGATGGGCTGCATATGGAGAGTGAGAGAAAGAGAAAGGAACTCTAACAACAACAACAAAAAAGCCTGAAATAGATGGACCAGTCCCCACAGATAGATTTCCCAATCTTCCAAGAGAGACTTTATGCTTTTCTTGCACTTCCTCTTCATTGTGCCTACATCTCCTTTAAAATCTCTCCAATGGTCTTCACAAGTCACTTTATAGTGTTGATGCTTAGAAAAATCTAAAATTTCCACACTTTTAATATGCTGCAATAGGAAGTCACAGGGCTAAGAGCTGTAAAGAAAATAGGGTGTAAAAATAGTTGTTGTTATTTATTACTAAAAATGTGGCACTGTCTTTTTAAGTTTGTGCTCCAGTTTCTGATATTCAATGCCTTCATCCTTCCCATTTTTATGTCAAAATAGAAATATTTTTATTCTTCTAAGCAAAAAAAAAATGCTAATAAAAAGAGAGAAGAAATTAATTTCTCAAGCACATTAGGAGGCTGGTTGTATGTTTTTAATGTTTCTAATTCAATAACAAATTGCCATAGTCTGTGGAATTGAGACATAGATATTAGCGGTTGTAGAGAGAGTTTGACTTATAGCACCTTTCTCCCTGAGACAGGGAAGGACTCAACAGATAAAACAGAATAATGTACTAATTTTATGGGATTTCTTGCTTCGCTTGACCTGTTGTCTTAGGCTAACTCTTTGTGTAGCCAAATACCAAACAAACTAAACTCAAATAGGTCACAGTTAATACTGAACAATGCATTTTTTTTTTCTCTGGTAAAAGTTAAACCAGATCCCTTCATGCCCAGCACTGATGATACAATCTTTGCCCTCAGCAAAATGATAAGATTTCACTTTAGAACCTGCTTACTTTCACTTCATGCCCCTTTCTTTTATCTCTACCACCCACCCCCTGTACACAAGGTTCTATCATGGGCATGTGTTTCTCACTGGAGCCAAGATCTCCTAAAGATAGCTAAAGTCCACAGGAAGAAATAATCTATAGAAACTGAGTTTCTTCCATCACTTATTCTTGATGTTACCGAGAGGTTAATCTTGGCAGATAACTAAAAACATGACATCTCCGTTTTATAAGAAACATGTGCACTCATCCAATCTCTGACAATTCCTGTGTGTATTCTACAAAAACTCAAATTTAGCATAATAACAAGAGAACAGATTTTTTATTCCTGACTTTCCAATTACATCCCTTTGGAACAATGTTACACTGCTTCTCATAATTTGTTCTGATGGTTTCAAGAAGTCTGCATTTTTTCCAGGGTTGGATGAGATAGGGGGAGAAGGGAGGGAGTGGGGGAGGAAAAGAAGTGATGGAGAGGAGAGAGAGAGATTGAAACAGAGAGAGAGACAGAAAGAGACAGAGAGAGAAGAAGAGGAGAAGAAAGGAGAGACAGGGAGGCAGATAGAGAGAAGAAGGAGAGGAGAAGAAGGGAGAGGAGAGGACAAAGGAAAAGAAGGGAAGAAAAGAAGAAGGAGGAAGTAGGAGTGAGAAAGAGACAGAGAATATGAAAGAACAAGGTTGGAACACATTGAAGTAAAAAGAGGAACAGTGACTCCAGATTCAGTCTTAAAAGGGCCCCATGGTGAGATCTAACAATCAACTGCAAATTTGTCATGTGTGGAACTGTATATAATTTTGTTTGATTCCAGGATATAGTTATGGACAAATTGCTCAGGCACAAAAAGATTGGGCAACATGCCTAAAGCCACGTGGTTAGGAAAAAAATCTAAACCATGACCCAAGCCTCCTGATTGCCAGACTTATGTTTCCAAGGCAATCACAGAGGTCTAGAACTATTACAGAGGGACTGCTTCAAAGACACTCTTTCACATCGGTGCCAGAAAGAGCTCCTCAAACTATATGCATTCTTCTTTTTAAACCAATTCCTTCAAAAAGTGTAACTTTTTTCTATCAATATTGATGGGAGCAACTTGAAGTTTTCCTTAAAAAAACATATACACTGTCAGTCATAGAGAACACAAAGATTAATAAGACTCTTTGAATTCTTCTATTTCAGAAACCTTCTTGACTCAATTCTGTTTTCCATGTTTCATTAAAAAACACCCCCAAGAGACCAGCTTCTCCACACTTGCTTGACCTCTTTACTCCCTAATCTAACCTTCACACCAAGTCACTTCAAATACAGATTTTTTCTTTGCCTTATGTTAAAACCCTTTTCTTCTTCCCATTTTCTACCTTTCCATTTCCCTCTTCAGCCACTTTTGCACATGAACCTAAAGAACTTATGTTTCCTCTCCTTAACCTACACCTTCCCATGGCCCTAATATTGTACAGTCTCTTCCTTTTGATCATAATGCCATTCAACACAGGATCTCACAAAATTCCACTCATACTTCAAGATTCAGGCAAAATTTCATCATTCAACTGACCTTCCTTCATATTTTTATTGTGTTTAATGTACCTACTTATTACATTATATCATAATTAACAATTTATATGTCTACCTTTTCCGCTGTACCATGAACTCTTTAAGGAAAAAAATGGACCCCCATTTATTTTCAATACCTAGACTCACTGTCTAGCACTTAGTAGATATTCAATAGATTTTTGTAAATGAAAGAATGCACTGTGCCAGTTAATGATAATGATAGCTAGTATTTATTTAGTACTTATGACACTGTAGGCACCATCATAAGCAAAATTTTATTAATCTAATCATCATGTCAAGCTTGTAAGTAGGAGCTATTATTATCTCCACACTGCAGATAAAGAAACTAAAGAGCAGAGTTAGATAAACTGCCCAAGGTCACAAAGCAAGGAAATGGAAAAAGTGGAACGTGAACCCAGGTACTCTTAACCATTGGGTTAAGACTAGGGGATCAGGAAACTTTTTCTTAAAGGACCAAGAAGTGAATAGGTTTGACTGTGCACCAAATATGACTATTCAACTTTGAAGTTATAGCAGGAAAGCAGCCATAAACAGTATGTAAATAAACAAATGGGGCTGCATTCCAAAAAAAAATTATTTACAGAAGTGGACAATGACCTGATTTGGCCTAAGACATGGTTTTCTGAACTTTACTGTAGTATAGACTCGGCCATATGTACCCCAATATTATACACTTAAACAGATGAGCACATTTCAGTACTTGAATACTAAAAATAGATTTATTGAGCCAATCTTGAAAAAGTAAGAGGCATTTCTAATCAGCAGCAGAGAAAAAATAGCTGTAAATGCTTGCTGGGACAACTGAAGAATGATAATTGTCACAGCGGGCTGAGATACTGCTGTTTAATCTTATTTCCTGGGGAGTTAAATTTATCTGTTAAGGTGGTGAAGACTTTCCTTCTTTATAACATGATTATGGTGGCTGCCGATACTGCTCTTAGCAAACCAAACCCTATTTCTTCCATCAGTACAACACAAAAGACTTTTCCTGAAATCTCCTCTTGGGTTTAGTCCTTGATATGACTAAGGGGAGGATTCCAGAATGCTTGTGCTGCTGATCAGTCAATGGCTACATGCCTAGGAGATAAATTAGAATGAATGTCAAGAAAATGTCAGTCTATTTCCCATCCGCTCAGCAATGACTTCTCTCAGTGTCATCATGAGCCATGCCACATGCAAGCCTCCGGGCCAGGCTGGCTGGGGTCCAAAGCCCACCTGTCATAGAACAAACTAAATGTTCATACGTATAGCATCAATGCAAGAGGTCTTCATTTGTTTGGCTTGGAAAGGGGCATTGCTAGGGGTGGTGTCCCTACCAGATATTCAGATTCCCGCAGAAAAAGAATCAATCCTGATATCTCTTTGTAATCCATGCATAGTATCCACCAAATGATTATTGCTTTCTGCATGATGTTTGAATGAAACTGCCTTACTCACCAATGCCCGCTGGCTTTGCCTGGCTTGCACCATTCTCAGTTCTATTCAGCTGAAGCCCCTGATATTTTATTCTTGATATCAAGTCCCTGTCTGTCCTCTGTTGAACCCAATGAGTTTTCTTTAAGCAACTACCACTTTGTTCAAGGAGTTCTATATTAATGGTCTATTTGCCTCTGCATTTGCAGATTCCATTCCTGAACTGATGGATCACCTTTAGCTCGCGTTGTTCCGCCTCCTTTAGTCCCAGTCTCTTTGATTAGCCAACCTTGCTACCTATCTTTCTGCTACCTACTTACTTTCCCTTCCAATTTGACATAAAATCCATTGTATTTGAACTCTTAGATTTTTCACTTGGTTTCCTTACTTGGCTTTTGTCTTTTCTTCTGGTTTTGGTATTTTTATAACCATTTGACAGTCATACTTTCATCTGACCTACGTCCTTTTCTTGCAACAGGCCTCCCTGAAGGCAGTTTTCCAGCCATCAGTTCTGGGCATGAGAAAAGAACCTGTATTCACCTTCTGCATCGTCCCCCAGGCCTTTTATCTTTTAGGTGTGGTTTGGTCCTCTACTTGCCTCATTCCACTTCATCTTCACTTTTTTTTTCTGTGTTTTACATCCCTCTAGAGGATTCTTCAAAGGGCTTTTTAAAAATCTAATTACTATCTAAATTCTTACCATCACCATAAAAAAAATAGTCAAATAGTTCAGTTCACTGAATATTTTTTAAAAACCATTGACCCAATTTGTGCACTTAAGAATAAATATCTCACTGTTTCCTGTCAGTCACTGTTTGCCTACATGAGATAGAAAAAAATACTCACTTTTTTAAAACTTGTTTCTGTAAAGAACACAGGCAAAACAGGTTTAACAATCTACTATACAAAGAGTTTGTTCAATTAAGAAAGAGCTCCGAGAAGTCCATTTTGTATGCCTGATAAAATTAAGCCAAATATAGAGTCTTTATAAATATTATTTTACTTATTTGTGTGATTTATTTTGTAGCACAATCCAAAACTAATGAGAATATATTTGTTCTTGATTATTTGCAAATCACTCCAGAAAATATCAAACATTGTGTTTGTTTCTCATTGTTCAAAGACTGCACCAGTGATTTGAAAGAGACAAAAGATATCCAGTGAGCTGTGCCATTCTTCTGGGGGAAAGCTCTCCAGTCTAACATTTTAGCTATTTTAAGATGTCGAAGATGCATTACCACAGGCTGCAATTACTCTGTGAATCCCAATTTGAACTGAAGTATCATCTCTCGTGGCGGTAATCCTAGGGCCCCATTTTCTTTTCCAGGCAAAGTAAACCATCTCTTTGACTACTAACTCCACTGCAGGCAATCTCAGACGATCAGAGATGGGCATCACATTAAGTAAATAAAATTATCTTTTAAAAAGGGTCAACTTTAAATTCACAAAAACAATAACCTACAGTGATAACAAGAGCTAATCAGCCACAATAATCAGTAAATATGGTCAAATATCAGAATAAAGATTGCATTTATTAACGGAGATCCTTTTAAGCATCATATCTATATAGTGCTGAAAGAAACATTATAAAAATATATCTATGATCTTTTATAACCCATTTTATAGAGCCATGTATTTATGCAATAATTATTATTTACGGCATTTGTCTTCTTTCAAACTTTATTTCCCAAATGCCTTAATTTTTTTTCCCCCAATCAAAAGGATAAAAGCTTCAGACCTGAAATGCCCTCTAGGCTTTTATCATTCAAAGGATACCACAGGAGACCCTGATTCTGTGTGTGGTCTATCCAACAACATATAGTCATAGGCTCAGAGGGCATGAATATCAACCACAATCTGGCATTTTATTTTGATTTTGCTTCCAAGTTAAATAACAAACTTACAGGATACCAGAAAAATATCTTCTCTGTTTAAATTTTCTATTTTGTTTCTTCTATCAACTGTAACAAAGGTTAACCAATTTTGTTAAGAGAAAAAACTAAACAATACCTCTCAAAATAAAATATCAAAAATGATCACCTTTACAACTGACCTGCATAGAAATGAATGTTTTACCTGTGTCTTCTGATGTGAACATCTATTCACTTGGATCTTTACACATCTTCTCAGCTCCTTGTAACTAAGAGAGTTTACTTAAATGACATTTTTTTTTCCAGTCTCACAACCACCACCTGAGTTCAGGTGACTATCCTCTCCCACCTGGGTTACTGCACCATTTCCAACTGGCCTCCCAGGCCCTAGTCTTGTCCTTTTCCCACATAGTAACCCATTCTTTACATTTCAGTCCTGATGAGAACTTCAAACTCTCTGACCCATTTTCTGAGCCTTACAATTGCTAGCCTCTATGCATACTGGCAGTTTTATCACTACTTTCTCCTTGCTTCATAATCCAAGCCCTAGAAATACTCCAATTATTTTTGTTTCTACAACATGTCATGTTCTCTTATCCTGTAGGTTTGCCTAAACACTCTTGTCTCTCCTCACTTCTTGGTCAAACCTTTATATACCCTTGAGGTTCCATGAAAATTTTCATTTCCATCTTTGTGTTTTTCTAGATGGTTCTTCCTCACCTAAAGGCCTTTACTCTGAGAAGTATTAGAGATACATTTTTATATCACAGTATTTATCACATTTTACACAATACTCTTAATATTGTTTTCTCTACATGAGGATAGGGCTTTATCCATTTTGCGCACAATTTTATAACTAGTACACAACTTAATATTTACAGAATAAACAACTAATTGATTAGTTGTATGGAAGGATGGAGAATTGGATGGATGGATGGATGGATGGATAAATGGGTGGATGAATGAATGGGTGAATGGATGAAAGAATAAATAAGTAGATTTTTTAAAAAATGTGTGGAGTTGGCATGGCTATCTGAGAAAAGGTCAGAGACAATTGAATCAGTCAGAGACAATTGAAACAGTCCACTGACTGCATCCACACTGATTTGATACAGGACATATTGATTGTGAAAAAACATATATTTGTAACTTCAGTTATATAACCAAGTTTTAAAGAAGTGATTTAAGATTATTCATTTATGTATTTATTCAGATATTTGACAGTCACAGGGCTAGCAACTCAGGATGATGACATGAAATTCATTGTTTTTTCTCTTAAGAAATTTATAGTCTAAGGAGGTGCTATTTGATAAACTTTTTAAAGAAATAAAGTATTTTTTAAAGAAAAATCTTTTAAGCCACTAATAATTCTTCAGTCTCTAAAAGCTACTTTTTCTAATCACTTTTAAAAAGTCAACAAATTCTGAAAATGGTTTCTACTGGGGAAAACCCCCAAATTTTTAAATTTTAATTCCAAGATATTTCTGATTTGTCTAAAATTTAATAAAGCATGTTGATGTGAAAAAAAAATAGCAAAATAAATGTGGAGGGAATTGTTTTGAGACCTAAACTTGGGAAAAAATGCTCTGGGAAGGTTGAAAGTAGAACTTATCTAAAGAAATGCTCTCCCATGGTGTGTTGCATAAAATTTTCCATCACAGCCTCTGGAAGGTGGTGAATTCCATCATGTCCAATATAAAAACCAAGACATAGATTTTTGGATAATAGAATGATGGTGCTTTCTAACGGTGAGAGGTAGAACAATTTTCCTAAAATAATTCAAGTAAATAGTTCTGCCATAGAGAACACTAAGGAAAGAATTCCCACAGAGAAAGACTGTCTAGAACCATCTCATGAGGGAAAGCAGGTAATTTCAATGTTTCTTAATAGATTGTCACAAAAATGAGGTAGTAGTAGAAATACAATTGATTGTAAGTACTGCATTTGAATACCCTGAACAATCAAAACAATTAATGCATTTGTAATCAGTAATACTGATGTCAGAATGTAAGAGAGCCTGAGAATTTTATCTTCCTCATGATCTGCTGTAAAGCAGAACACAGTACGACAGAAATAGGAGGAAACTGAATTCTACTGGTTATCTCGTCTCAGTGTTTCTTTTTCACTTCCTTCTTTTCACTTCATCCTTTCCAATTGAGTTACAGGTGCCTTCATTTGCATGTACAGTAATTGTGTAAACTTCTGTGTTAGCTCTGCTTTATCTGGTTGGGCTGGAAAAGGTTTAACAACTTGATCTTGTGAGGAAAAATGCTTGGATGTATATATGTACATAATTTTATTATAATTTTTACTGATGTAAAAGGATATGAAAGACAAAATTCATAAAAATATATAGAGAGAGATATAGGTATAGATATACAGTATCCTTATTGTAAATATTACATAGTCAATTTGTTATCACAGAACACTTAACCTGATTTTTGCTGAATTCTTGTATATATAGGCAAACTATGGTTGCACTTCAACCATATTTTATAAAATCAGATTACAGTAGTCCCCCATTTCTTATCCATGGTTTTGCTTTTCACGACTTCATTCAACCCCAGTCAATTGTGGTCTGAAAACACTAAATGAAAAAATTCCACAAATAAAAAATTCATAAGTCTTAAACTGTGCACCATGCTGAGTAGTCTGATGAGCATTCTTGCAGTCTTGCTCGCTTCTGCCCAATGTAATGAATAGACATGATACATATTTAAGTTTAATCTGCATTATTTACATTTTCTCTGTTACTTTCTTAAGTCTAGATAACCAACTAAACAATAAATCCAATTCTGATGGAGTGAGGTGAAGGAGGACGCATTTGCCAATTTCTGTGAGGTAAATACTTCCATCGTGACCATTTACAAGCTCCAGTATAATGTCGCTGAACATGGAGATCAAAAGATACAGGAAATAGCACACCATTATATGAGACCAACATAGAGACCACCTAATGGACATAAAGAAACTCAAAGGTATAAATAATGTAAGAATTTGGAAGTGATGAGTTTTGAGCATATATTTACTTTATTTTTAATATAATTATCTAATGGTAAGTTTATATAATTTTATTTTTAATAATGCCTATGTTTAGCAACAATATGGCAATGTTTCAGAAAATTTTAACAACTGGCTTTCTGGAGCCAGTACAAGCCACTCCAGCACACTATTGGATAATTAATTCTTCCTGGATCACATATTTTCTCTCTCTCTCTACTTGTCACAAGCACCATGCTTTGCAATGACTGTTTACTTGTTCATTTTCTTATAAAATCGAAAAAATGAGAATGGTTTTTTTTTCTCTGTTTCGCCAGTCCTTGCAGTGCCTGGAATATTATATAAGCTCAGTAGATGCTTGTAATGATCATACAACACCAAGCAATTGCCTTTTTCTTGCCTGGAAACTGGAGAAAATCCTGTTGCAAACACTTAGCAGTCTTAACTTCCTCTTTTATCTCACCACCAACTACCTTAACAAAGGCAGCTTTTTTGGTATTAACTCACATTAGAGAAAGCTCATATAAATATGAATTGGGCACTTTCTGTATTAGTACTAACCTCAGAGTATCATATTAAAACAGAAAGGACCCCTGCACAAAGTAAGCTCTGAAGTTTCTCTCTTCTTGTTCTGACCCCTGCACCCTTTGTAAATCCTTATATTTCTGCTGCTACAACCACTGCCCAGACCTGCCCTTTTCAGGACTGAAGCTCTTTCCTCCAGCTACTGAAAGCATTGATTGCCAAAGGCTCTCAGCTGAGTTCCTCTTCAGAAACTGTCCCGTCTAAACAGAGCTAAACGGCCCAAGATGTGACAACCTCTGTGGGAGCTTCTTCCCCTGTGACAGCCTGTAAGAAATAACTGGTCACTTCAGGGGTATGCAGGCCCAGCCCTCTTGCTTCAATTTGAGATGGCTCTGCAGGGCTGTCACAGCTCTGCGGGAAATCTGCTAAGGCTTCTGGCACAAACATACCATCCCTTGACGTTTTCTCTGCCCAGTTTTGCTTCCTTAGCTTCTCAGCCAACTAACGCACACAAAATTCTGCCTCGAGATCTGTTCCTTGGGGACCCCAACATACAACAGCCCTTGATATTATTGTAATGCTTAAGAATGCATTTTGCAAGAAATCTCAAAATTGAAAAACTGAATCATAACATTAGTGAATAGAAGAGATAATCAACTACAGAGTATTGAGACATCACTTAATAAGTTAAATGCATCTCTATAGAAATAAAACTATATATTAGCTTAAGTAATAGATCTTATGATTATTGACTTTTTTTCTCAAGATAGAAGTCCGTCAATGTGTTCTAAAAATTTATTTCAAGGTTTGCATGAAAATACTTATACAATTAATTATCGCTCTCAGGTGAAAAGCATTTGATGCTGGCTATTTCCTTCATTTCAGTAGGCTTTTCATTCTGAGATATAAAATTACAAAGCTAAAGAGAACTCTCTTAAAATTCCACCCTATATTAGAATGGTCAATGACCACATGCTTTAAAGCAATTAAATCTGTTGTATTTAACCAGCCACTTAACACATAGGAAAATCAGAGGACAAGTGACCTAAAACTGAGTGATTTTTTTGCCATGCAGACATTTAAAAGATTATGTATTAACTGATGACCATTAAACATTTAGATAAGTGTAGTTTACTTAATTCATATTTACCTCATTCAAAAACAGTTAAAGAAAATGCACTGAAATTTTTACAGATATGAGAAGTTGCATTATGAGACCAAATGCAAAATGTTGTTATCCCAAAGTAAATTTTAGATACCCTGAGAGCATTTAAAATAAAGTATTTAATTATTTTTATCCTTGACACAAATTATAAAAATAGCTCTTCAAATTGTTTCATACATATCTGAATAATTTTTAGTCCACAAAAACAATTTATTAACCTAGTAACTGAAGACCCAGTCTAGTTGTACCTCCAGCCCCCTTTAAAGGTTTAGGTAAGAGAGAAACCTTGGGAGGAAATGTCCCTTATCCCTCCACACAGAAGACTGAGGGAGCAAGAGGGTCTGTGCAAATAGGTTGGGGTGGGGAAGTGAATTATTTAGACCAGGTTGGCAGCTGAAGAAGAGGAGGATAGAGAGGGTGAAGGATCTGTTGAAGGAAACACAAGGGGTGCAGGGGCTAGGGAGCCAAAGGATGTGGGAAGCGTGGGGCCAGCGCCCAGAAGAGGGGTCCGTTCTGAGACAGTGTGGCCCCTTGGCTCTCTTTCTTGCCCCCGAGTTTCTTCCTCCTGCTGAACGGGCTCCTTGCAGATGGGACAGGTCTTCCGGGTCCGAGTGAGCCAAGGGTCTACACAGCGGCTGTGATAGGCATGACTACAGGGAAGTACCCTCAGCTTGTCCCCATCTTCATATTCATCCAGGCAGATGACGCAGACGTCATACTGATCTCCCTTCTGATATTCATGTGTAGGAATCAGTTTCAGTTGCCGTTGGGTCAATCGATTTTGCTGGAGCTGTTTCTGGTGCTGGATGCAACGAAGTAACATCACCGCTCCGGTCAATACTAGAAGCCCCACAATCCCTGTGAAAGGGATGAGGCAGTAATAGACCAAGATGAAGCTGTTGTCCGGGACCAGAAGCACCTGAGCCCCCTTCTGGTAGAGGAAGAGGGCACGCAGGTACTCGGAGCTCCTCGCCCCTATAAACACGGATGGGATCCGGATCTGCTGCTGGATTTCCATGCTACTCCACATCATGTTCAGCAGTTTGTTGGAATTCACGTTGTGCACCACAGCTGCATCGTACCCAGCCTTCTGGGCGTTCAGGACCTTGTGGTCAAAGCTGCAGTCGTATCTTCGAAGCAGTGCAATGAAGACCGGCTGGCTGACCAGGGCTGGGGGTGGGGGAGCAATGGGGCTGCAGGCATTGGCTGGGTGGGCCTCCACCAGGAACCCCTGAAGTCCCTCCCGGCTCAAGGCTGACCCAAAGAGAGCTGGGAGGTCTGAGAAGACCATGCTGGTATTGTGGTCCGAAGTCGCTCGAATGAGCCCCCAAATGGGGGCTGCTCCCCACAGCACAGTGGCCAGGACCACAAGAAGCAGGAATGGTGAAGGATTCATAGCAGCAGGAGGGAGGGGACACGCTGGGAGGCACTTCTGGATAGCAGGTGCAGAAGAAAGTCCTGTGCCCTCTCTGCTCCTCCTTCAGGATCCCAGGGGACCAGTCACCCCCAGGTCCCACTTCCCAGCTCCATAGGGGCACGAGGGAGGAACCCAGATTTGGGGAATAAGATATCCAACCCTTTCAGTGGAGCTGGGACTGAGACACTGAAAGTATCCTTTTCTGGTATAAAATGGGGAAAGGTAATGATGGATAGAGGCAAGTCCAGGTGACAGGAAAACTGCTGGACGGGAGGGGAGCTCAAGGAATCGGGACTTCAAGCCAAGGGGACATCTTCCCATCCCCTGAAAAACGGTTTCCGGTAAACACAGTCGTGGCGTTTCTGGCATTGGACGCTCAGAGATGATGCACTTCCGGTCCCGTGGTCCTCGCTCTGGTCCTGTCTGATCTCACGAGAGCGCGCACGGCACCTGCAGCGCCCCAACTGATGTCTTGCTACATCTATTGCGAGAGATCTAAGTGGCCATCCTGGCTCGGTCGGTCCTGAGCACAAGCAGAACTAGCTGAGTTTTTTTTTTTTCCTCTAGATTATTCATTTTAATGTAGGTTTTGTGGGAGATGGATCTGGTTTGAGAATGCACATGAGTGTCTACACATGTGAGTCCTTTGTTGCCTGACCTCCCAAATGAGTATCTGAAATCGGAGGTAGTTCATAAATAAATGCCACCATCACGATGCAGATAACCATCTGTTTTTAAATTGTCTCTTTTAAAAGAATTTAACATTTTAATCATTTTTATTCCAATGGTCCAGTACAATCTTCTAAACGAATGTGTCTGTTTCCATTTCAAACACAATATGGGATAGGAATAAAATCTCATTTCTTCATGTGGACCGGTTTAGGCTAGAAGTTAAGCTGCTGGGTGTTTGGACAGTAAATTTTTCTAGGTTATTGTGGAGGCCCAGGGGTTTTGTTGTAGAATTAGATCCATATGAACAAGAAAATAACCAGAATATAAAACTGTGGGAAACCGAGGTGGATCCTTTTTCCTATGGGCCCATTTACAACATGAAAACTACTCCTTAGTTCTTAGATTTTACAATTCTATATGGCTACCCTCTTTCTCTTTAAGAATTATACCTAGAGGTCAAAACCTAGATTAGAAAACGAAATTATAGACCACTTTAAATATAGATGTACCCAACTAGCCAAGTCAGAAATGGAAAGGTTTTATTCTGGGCACACCACCCCAAATGGTTCCTCCAGACTTGGGTGGTGGAATCTCACATTACAGGATCATCTTCCAGTTTTGTGCATTGCTTCTGTTTGTCAAAACTTTCTTCCAAACTTGTTTCATCTCCATTTTCCTGGATTTTCCAATTTGAAAGTACAATGGGTTATTAAGTGCCACTCTCCTTCTATATAATCTCTCTAAAGTGAAGCACTAACCAGTGGGCTCTGGGTACACCTAAGTGGTATGGAGAAGAGAGGCCAGTCCCAAACCGATCCTGCCAGCATTAGCTAGCTGCCGACTTCAGCCTAAAATAAGACTAAGAAGGACTGAGAAGATTTATGTAGAGTGAGCTGTCAGTGAGCTCTATGACCATCACACACACCCATGGGGAAGCTGAGGTGACGCTTCCCATTACTTCAAGCCAAGGGAAAGTGACTTAGAAAGACTTCTAAACTTTGAGGCCCAGGGGAAAGGGGAGGGGAGTACATTAGGTCAAGCTACATTTCCACACTGAGAGAAACTGACTGAAGTCCAGACATGGAACCTGTTGTGGAGAACCCTTAAAAGGGATCCCACAGAGGGTTTACCTGAAAGGACAAAGGGACACCAAAACAGAGGGATAGATACTAGAGCTTAGGGGCGGGCAGAAGAGGAGTCGCATGTGGCCGAACCGAAAAGATATTGTTCTTATTGGGCAAGTAGCCGAGAAGACTCAGGAAAAAATACTGAAAAGAAATCCACCAAAGCACTGTATAAGAGAAAATGAGTCTGTTTGGGATTATTTACCGTGCTGGCAGGCACCCACCTGAGGTTCCGACTGCACCAGCCACATGTGACTCTTCCCTTTGAGAACAGTCTTAGATTGAGAGCAGAAGCTAACCTGCACAGGAAAGGAACAAAGACAAAAGAAGGCAGCAGCACGCCTGTTCCAGAAACTTTTGAAGCCTGACTGACTTAGAATTGAGCTGTGGGAGAGACTATTCAATGAGTCTGGGGTTTTATATTATTTTGGACTACACTTAGAAGTACACACTTACCATACTGGACTGAATGCTTTCATGCTTCAAGTGGCCAAAGGCAGAGATGAACACACGTGTCTTTGGTCCCAGAGTTTATCAATTTTGGAAACCTCTTGAATAAATGAATGGATGATGAATGAATGAATGAATGAATGTTTTAAAATCAGGAACAGAGTATTGGTGGGGGGCAGAGCAAATAGAGGGCCCTGAAACATCATCCCAGTTCTGGGGAGCAAGATTTTCTTTTCCAACTCTTTTGTCTTGTGTGTAAGGATTCTGTCCCAGAAATAAAGTTCTCATGGAGTTAATCTTTTTACAGAAATCTAATCAATTCAGCAAGAGGCTATAGCCAACTATCATTTATATAGATATATAAGTATGTATATATATAATTTATGCTAAATATAAATTTTGTAGACACATTTTATATATCATTTTATGTATAAATTTTATAGTTACACATGAATATTATAGAGATGATATATATTTTCTTAATAAGCATATATGTGTGTACAATTATATGTACACATGAAGGAATGCATAATTTTAAAACAATTGTCTCTTGAATCAAATGCAAATTTATTAGCTTAACTTGCTAAACTATTTTCATTTTGTGGTTAGATATTCCAGATCACGTCATTATCAGTTGTCACTGACAACCAATGGTTATCTCAATCAGAATGTTTAGTTTGTAATGCCTATCAGAACTATCTGCATTTGTTTGCTTGCTATTTTTTATATGAGATGAATTTATATTTTTAAGGCTCTTCCTAACCTTTGTAGCTTCCTAACTTCATCTTTAACTTTTCCAAAAATATCTAAAGCTTCCTCCCTCCCCATTCCTACTTATTAATGGCGTTCTCAGAAAACTTTATACAAAAGAAAATGTTTAATGTAGAACAATAGAGCCCCTTGATATGGTATCAGACTACCTGGGGACCTGTATAACCCATCAAATCCATACTGTGTCCTAGTAGAAAAAAAAATCGATTCATAATGAAAAAAGAGTGAAGTTGTCGATTTAAACAATGGTGGCTATTTAGATTTTTCTTATTTTTCAACCCATTGTCCATACTGCAGCAGAGAGATATAAAAATTATTTTATTATAGTATAATATCCATCGATCACTCCAGTTTGCAAAAATAACTTTTTTAAGAGTTAAGAAAAGGGAAGATGCTAAATGTGAAGTATTCTAACATCCCAGCTGCCCTACACTCCACCTTTCATTGTAGGTTTCCAAGGCCTCCTCACCATCACCTTCCTTCCCTCACTCCATTCTTTTGAGTAAGAATCTGCATTTTCCAGTTTTCGAGGAATAATATACATTAAGATAATTGCCTGACATGTGTGTCATCCCTTCAGGTGCCTTGTCATCAACAGAAGAAGAGGCCCCACATTAGACATTGAACCTGTCCATGAAATGGTCCATGGCATTACACATCTCTGGTGATGGAGCTGAAGCATATCATGAGCCTCACATTGCTGCACTGATTATAAAAGTTTCTATGCTTTTATGGCTTGTTTCTAAACTTCTTTAATGTTTCTATCCAAAATCCTCTTCTCAGTGAGGACTTCACTGGCCACCACCCCCTCCAACTGACATTGTAAACTTACTATTACTGTTTTTAATTCTTATCATTTATAATTATCTGGCATATAATGTATTTTTCTTATTTTTCTTTTTTATTTTCTGTTGCCCCCACTGGAATGAATGGCAGAGGATCATGAAGACAGAAACTGCTTTTTTGTTTTATCCACCCAATGTATCTTTATAAATCATCATGTAATTTAACAGATTGTGAATATTCAATAAATATCTATTGCTATTTATTGAGTATATATTGGAACTGGAAATTGGGATGGGGGTCGTAGTTTGGTTTGAATTTAGAGACTGAAGAATAAGGAGAATGGTTTCTGAGAAATCACAAAATATGTGAGATACTAGTAGAGAAAGGAATGGAGAGAATTTAAAGATATGTTACTATAGTTTATGAAGTAGCTACCCACCAACATTTTTAATGTCAATTTAATTTATTTTAATTAATTATTATGACTGGAGTGTGTTTTTGTTAATGTGATAAATGCTAATAGTATTCTACTTAAGACCAAGTTTTTAATTAAATAAAATCTAATTTTAAAAGTTTACTTTTGTACATTAGAAGTAATTTTTGGCGTTAAAAGAAATAGAAAATTATTCTTGCTGCTAAGCTTAATTTTTTTGACCTCTATGCAACCTTAACTCAGATTTCAACTTCTTCGCCACCTTCTGTAAGAAATCTAATTGCACTCAGAATATGGAATTTTGGTGGGATTACTGAAGATTCATTTCAATATGACCCCTAGGACTCTTCATTCAACTGTCCCATTGTCAAGTGTATGTTTTCCATCCTCAGCCATTGTCTTTATTCCCCAAGCATGCACTCTGTAACACTGCACTGCTTTCTACACCCCCTCCTTCCTTTGTTTTGACAAGGAGCCCCTTCTTCTCCCTGAAACCTGGACTTAAAAAGCATTATTTTTAGCAAAGTCAATCTTACCCTATACAAATATATTTAAGAGCTTCTAAAAATATTTTCCCATATTATTAAAGTATGTACAGAACAAGAAAATTAGAAAAAAATATTGATAAAAAAATATAAATAAGAAACATCAACTTTTCCTATGGTCAACAATGAAACTCATGACCCCTGTACCTTAAAGGTTATGTTTTTGATGTGTTGCTCAAAAGGGAAGGCTGACTTTATATATCTCATTGGTGTGTTCTTTCTATTTTTGCCTCTATTTCCCCCATTCTGTGGTTTGGGTTTTAACCATAATATCTATGATATAGCAGATTCCACTGATTGGTGTGCTGATATCTGTAAACTATATAAAGTTCAGAAGCCATAAAAAAATGGAATAACATTTTTTTTTTACTATTATTAAACTGGATTTAAAAGCTTGGCACTGAAACCCACAAAATTAGGAATTTATAGGAATGTGTTAGGTTGCTCAGGATCTTTGGAACTAATGTAAAGTTCATTAAAATGGCATTATTCATGGGATGAGAGTGCAATGTAGGATTAATTTAAAATATAGATTTATATTTAGTAATAACTCATTATAGAAAAATAAAATCTTACTGGTTTTCAGCCAAAAACTTAATATAATGTATCAAAATTAATTGAATGTCACCTGTTTTTATGAGAAAATACCCCTGGGAATATGTATTGTTTTTTTGAATTTAAAATTTAAGTTCCTAAATTTATGAAAGTTATGAAACTAAAATGATAATAACAAAGCAGAAGCAAAATCAGTTGATGTTTACTAATAGCCAACCTAACAGGTTACAACTCAAATAATTGTTTTTCAGTAAAAAAAAGAAATAGAGATATAAAACATTGCAGATAATTTTTAAATTAATGGTATGATAGTTTTTCCACTATGTTAACCTTACTCTCAACTCAGGTGCCCCACTTAAAACTATAAAACTACCCTACTACTTCTTTCGTTAACTCAGGTGTTGTCAGCTTGGACTTCAAGCTTTTTTTGGTCTGCTCTATGGTTTTTATGATGTTTTTCATGTATGATTTCTAAAATAATGTTATTTTATTGCCCATAATTTAGAGAGGATGTAGTCTGTAGCCTAGAGGATCTTAAACCTCAAAGTCACGTAAATAAATAAATAAATAAATAAATAAATAAATAAATAATAAATAAATATTCAACGAAATACAGGTATGCCAGCCACATGTCAAAAACTTCCTTGAAGGAATTAGATAGGATTTTAAATCAATAAGCTAAAATGTGTGCCCATGCCCCCACACAAATGTTCACCTTCTTATGCCTCAATCCAGAACTAGAAGGTTTAACTGATAATGAGTGTGGCTTTTGATTTGAATTTAAGAGCCAAACTCAATAACATAGACAATAAAGGTGAACAAAAACCATTTTCAGAGAGTCACAAGACTGATGCCAAAAAGAGTGATGGTTTGCAAAGCGGAGCCCGCATGTCCAAGATGTCCCTGTGTCAAAATGCTTAGCTTGCTTGACTCCTGACTCAAAGGAAAGTGTCAAAACTAGCATAAATAAGACTAACTTTCCAACCCTGAACATAACACAAAATTTCTGTTAACTGGTTTCAATACTCAGAAGCCAAGAAGTCTCTCTGTGGGAATAGGGTGGCCCTTTTCCTGCATATTCTCACATTCATGCAAATGGCTCTACTATTAAACGCTGTGGCCTTACTCTGATTTTTGTCCAATTTAAAAACTTGTTCTTTTTTCTAGGCAGAGCAATTGAACTACATCTTACATCTTTCTCTTGCCTTACCTAAGTAGTCTATCCTGGACATATTCTCCACAGTCTGTCTGTCTGTCTTTATTTATTTATTTATTTATTTATTTATTTATTTATTTATTTATTTTTCATGAAAAAGCCCCAGTGATGAGTAAGTTTCAGGGAAAATTGCTTTTTCCCTGAGGCGTTTGTCTCTCCCTGGACTCAGGAGGAACTGGTCAGTATCCATTTTCATCTTTTAGATTGTAATTTTTTTTCTGCCACTTAAGTAGGCAATGCTTTCTATGACTTAGCGATTCCACTTTTTATGGCAATCTGACTAGTAGAGGTATCAGATGAATCACACAGAACTGTGTTGAAATAAAATTTTAGTGTTTGGAGAGGAATATGAAGGCTACAGCCTCATGAAAAGCCCTAAGTGTGGGGTAGACTGGTACTATTATGTAAACAAATAGCATGCCTTTACTTTTTAACAGAAGAGTTTATTTATAAAATGTGAGATTCCATCATTATGCAATTGCTAACATCATTACAAATCAATTAATCACTAATGATAAATTTAATAACAACTAAAGATATGCATAAAATCCAGTTTTTCAGTTTATATTATCAATAACAAAATAGACTTTGTACAATGATCTGGTTTCCTTTTTTGCTGATTAGTCTTTAGTTAAATTTAAGTTAGAGGAACCTTTGAAGATTGATATTCAGCTAACTCAGTTGTATTCTTGAACTTCTGTATTCTATTTAGGGAGTCCAAATAACCATGATCACAAGAAAAGTGATATTCCTATGATTGAAGTCAACAAATACATTCCTCAAGCTCACTCTTCATGGCCTTCACCATCCCCAAGTTTTTACTCACTTCTCTGGTGAGAATTTGCAAAAAATCATTAAGTAGCCTACAAATCATTATATACCCACCTGTAAAATTTTAATTTCTAAAGGAAAATAATGCAGATTTGTTACTACTATTCTTTAGTGAATCACTTTTTACTAGTTTTTCTACTTATTTATTTTTTAAGTAAGAAATTATAGATGGGAAGGAAGAAAATGAACTGAAAGATTCAGGTTCTGTTCAGTGTTAAGGATCTCAGAGATTTATTTGTTTACATATTTATAAGAGAGTTCAATTAGTTTCACAGGTATTTCAATAAATTGTGGCTTGAGAATTGAACGCTCTCAGATTATATTTGAAAAACTGATTATCTTCTGGACTTTCAAAGGGATCAAAAAGCACTTGGAGACCACAGATGGAGTGGTCTCCCTTGTCTTAGAGAATAGGATGGTTTTACTGCTACAGAAAAAAACAAAAACAAAAACAAAAGCAAACAAAAAAACTCTGCTGTCCAAACGCAGATAAAGATCCAAGGATGTGCATCTTTTTTTTTAATGTGTAGAATGTATTTTCTCCTCACATTTTATCTACTTTCCTTACATGTGGATGCCACTCCATGATTCTTATGGGAATGTCACATTCATGGAATGAAATTGAAGTAAATCAACATTAATTTCAAAAAAGACTTCCTAAAGCATAACTTATAGTTATTTCTTTTTTAAAATTTCAGTTTTTTGAGGTGTAATTGACAAATAGAGTTGCATGATTTTTAAAGTATAAATTCAAGGCATTTAAAGTATAAATTATATATATTCACACACAATTCACTCTACCTATACACTAGGAAAGGATTCTCCTATCCAGTTAATGAACACATTCATCATCTCACATTCAGTTATTTTTTTAGATACTAATGGGCAAGAGCTGTTGGCCAATCATTCTTACTTGGCTGGTACTTTCCACTTCCTTTGAGTCAAGTCAAGGCAACACATGTGCATTAGGCACCTTTTGTGTACCTAGAATAGAAATAAATAATAGGAGAAGCTCCACTTGCAGAAGGATAATCTACAAGCTAAAAACAAAACTTTCATAAAGCCATTTATGGATTTATTCTCCATTAATAAAAACAGATTTTAAGGTTATTCTGAAAGACAATAATTATTTCCCAGATTTGTCATTAATTCTGTTTTAATAAAACATTATTCTGAAAAATAAAAATTATGCCAAAGAAATTATTACAAAATCAACTCATGAAAATGTTATGGCAATAACAATTACGATGATGGCAATGATGACTTGGAACAAGATGCAGTCAATTCTGTTTTGAATGGTTGTTTTGAAATGCAAATTTTCTTCCTCCATGATTGCTATGTTAGGGAAAATGTTCAGCTTAATGTGAATTTCTAATTTTGCAGTTGCTTATAGTTTCATCTGCAAGGAACACTAGGTGAATGCAGAAAATATACCTCTGCTAAACTGAGCTGAGTAGAAATATACCAATGCACAAACACAGAGCATTTACTTCAGTTTTGTCATGTGAGAAGCCACACCTATCCACATGTGGTGTTCCAACCTTCTGATGACTTCAAAATAACTGTGGTTCCACCACTTCACAATAAATCACAAGCTGTGGCAATTCTACAAGCAAACTTCAAATTAAAGTGTTATATTTATTGTAGCATTTATGTATTTCTTAACTTTTTGACATGTATAAGACCATACTACCTATTTTAGTAGGTTTCTATCTCAATTTTTATGTCAGTGATATTTTCACATATTATATTCATAAATCCTACTTTCTCCACAAGTCTTGATGTTCATATTGTCTAATTTTGCATGGCAGGGTGATTAGGAACATGTGTGTCATTTTTTAGCAGAGCTGACCATAGTTTATATTTTTTTTATTTAATAAAAGTTTATCAAATTAAAAAACATCGAAGTAAGTACCCAACAACATACTATTGAGTGCTTTGTAACATAAGGAAACCTACTCTTGAAACATATTCAAGACCATTATTTATTTAACTGATAGATCAGGCTCAAAAACGAACATTTTTAATCTACATCCATAGCTAGGACCAAGACACATATTACAGCAGGATTCTAATGTAGCCCTAGATGGCACTGTGTTGTCCATTATCAATGTAATTCCACCACTGTATCTTACTTTTCTAAAGTAAATCTTTAAAAAACATTACATATTATAAATATCAAGGTAGGCGCAGAAGAGTAAACTGGTGAAAATTAAGGGCCTAAAATCAGTTTAGTGCTACTAAATGATTTGATTCATGTTAGTTCAGTGATCAGAACAGAATGATTTGCAAATATCCCATTCTCATATATTTGCAAAAATTAGTTCCTGAAGTCACATAATATGCAACACAACTCTGTCAAAAGGGCTCATGCACTGATTCAGATTATATCACTCCAATTTTTGTTTTTGCTTCTTTATTTGAAATAGAAGAAAAAAATTTGTCAATGAAACAACTAGTTTATTTCTTCTCTTACCAATGTTTATATATTATTGTAGGACAAAGTTTCGAATTGTTAACCAAATTGATTCCAAACAGCTCCTCTAAAAGTTGTTGTTGTTATTGTTTTGGATTGGAGGGGGGAGGGCAGTAATAGTGCTCTGCAAAATAAATTAATTTTTATCCTAATGATGTCAAATTGTGACACTAAAAAAGGAAAAGTATGGGCATGCCTACTAGTTAAGATTTTAGTTATATCCTTATAAGAAAAACGTTTTTGTGTTTCAATTTTCTTCCTTTATGTTAGAAAGAAGGGTCACTAGACAACAAGAAGTGAAAATTTCATCTTCTCTGTTGGTTCTATCAATCAAAATAGAACTGAGTTTCCAGGAATAATTATCAAACCTATTCCCTGTGTCCACCCTTTCTTTCAAGCCTTCAGCATCATTGTGTTTATATAGGTTTAGCTTATGCCATCTTATCCTGACCAGAGCAAACTCATCACTTGTCTGCATTTGCACTGTCCACTGCCATGGTTTCAGGCACTCATGCATATTGAGATAAGCTCTTCATACCAACCCAGGTAAAAAGCACCCCCCCACACACAACCATCTCATCTGAATTAATAAAAGTCATCTTCTTCCCAAGTTTTTCCACACTAAACTATTTTCTTCTGTGACTAAAAACCTTTGGTTTCCAATTTCATTCCTAAAGACCTTGTCGCTCCCAATCAAACTCCTTAATAATGCTACCACCACATCCCCCCTACTAAGTGATGACTGGGATTTGTCTTCTTATTTTACACAAGCTAAAAATTAAGTAATCATTGATGAAGCTGAAAAGGAAAAAAATAAGATTATTTCTAAAAAGTAATCACATTTTGTAAGGTCCCATTAGGGGTCTAATCATAACAGATCTTGTTGGGACCAGGTGAAATTCATTAACAAATCTTAAAAAAAGACTAACGTTGTTCCAAAGTAGGTTTGTTGAATTATATAAACTGTAAGAAGAGAGAAAAAAAGCACACGTGAGCTGCTAATCAAAGCATAGACAACAGGTTTAGCCAGCAGACACAGAAAACTATAGCCCATTGTCAAGATCTTTCTTGTTATGGTAGTGAAAACAACAAACTAATTGAGTGTGTTGTTGAAAAACATTACAGTTTATCAAATTGATGTTCTGTGTTCTGATGCCCTGCTGGCAAATTTTCTGATTAGAATTTGGCTTTCGAAATTTAGAGATAGATAATTCTTAATTGCCTGACAAAAATCAAGCTTCCAGGTCTATAAGCCTAAGCACCCTAATAACTCTCTAAGGTACTGCTGCTTGGCAGGTATCTAGAGAAAAAGAACTGCAGACAAAAAGCTGTTTGAATGAATGAATGAGTGATCTATTTCTTGTTGAGATTTCTAAGTTCCCAACCAGTTCACTTGCTGACTCCATATTGCTACTGGCTCTCCGATTTTCACATAGGCAGGGCCATTTTAATTTTCTGCGATGTAGAAATCTACTCACTACAACTACTGCTATCACCATGCTGACTTCTCAGATACAAACATCTTCTGAAATCAAATACAAACTTACCAAATTTGTTGGGATAACAAAAATTATTCCTATTTGAGAATTACCCTTCAAATGGAGTCAGTTCTGACTTTCTCACCTGATCCCAACTCCCTCCTCTCCTGACAAGACTGCATCAGTTGTCTACCCAGAAATAAACATCTTTAAGACAAAATTTTCCAAGATGTGCTGCTTATCTGTAGATAGCCCATTCTAGGCATCAAAATATAGATTCTACTAATCATAATTTATGTTTGTTAAGTATCTGTACAAGCTACCTATAGAACATGAAAAATGTGACAAATAATTTAGATGGGAAGATTCAACCATACACTCTCTTAAAAACAATATAGTGTTCATTCAGCATGATGACTATGGTTATGGAATACGCTCTGAGAACATATATCAGACACGAGTTTCTCACAAGAAATTGGTAATCATTGTTGGCCTACTATCACAAGTAACAGACACATTCTGAGGGCCTGTATGTTTTCAGTCTGTTATCCCATGACCCCTACTTTGGCATTGTTGCCACTTGTTCCAAAAATGTTTATGAGAAAGTCTTAGACTTACTATGTA
This sequence comes from Cynopterus sphinx, assembly GCA_030015415.1. Taxonomy (NCBI): domain Eukaryota; kingdom Metazoa; phylum Chordata; class Mammalia; order Chiroptera; family Pteropodidae; genus Cynopterus; species Cynopterus sphinx. The sequence goes on along the minus strand of CM057379.1, from coordinate 8,163,450 downwards.
CCTGATCAAAAATAACCTTTCAGGAGAGGATGTTTATTAACCTGCTTTCATGGAAAGCTTTGCCTCTCTCAGTGTTAGCTATGGCTTTGCCATCTGGTTTATAAAACCCAAATATGGTTTTGCTCCTTTTTTCTTTCTCTTTGACATTAAGGTTTTCTCTGTCTCAATGAAGTTGCCAGTAAAAAGACAAGCCCCACCTTCAGTGATCTTTCAGTACGTAGGGAGATCAGGCCTAATCATATGAAACAATTGAGTTATGAAGGGGAAATGCCATGTGGTCAATAATAAATAAAATGCATCTATAGCAAGAGATTATTTTTAAGGCAAAAAGAAAGGGTACTTAAGATGTCTTAGAGAAAGGAAACTTTGATTTGGGCCTCAAAGGTTGTGTAGGTTTTAGATAAACAAAGGACAAAAAGGAAGGAATGGCTGGGAAGCCGGTAGGTTATGAGGGGTGATGGTGAAGCAGTAGTTGCCAGACATGTTCAGGGAAATGGCATAATAGCAGGATCTGTTTGTTCATAGTCCACTCATGAAGTCACTGATTGTGCAACCTACCAACCCTGACATAGATTCAGAATTTTCATGCATTGCCAAAGACTTCATTCTTATCAGGTGAATTACTGAGCAAGGTAAAAATAGCAGGAGATTTCATAGGAAACATGGAAGAGGTTTTTTTATGTTATAATAACCCTTCATTTTTTGTTGTTGTTGTTCTGTTGTTGTTGTTATTGTTGGTTGTTGTTCTGAGAAATCTTACTGCCAGGGAAACTAAGAGCTTTTCTTACTAAGACTGTGCTCACTGGGTCTCCATCCCATCACACCTCCTCCCTCCCCACTTTCTTTGTTATGCTGAAAAGCTTCCATCTTTCTCTTGCTATCTGTCTTCCTAAGCATCACTTTTCTCTTTTGGGGATTCACTGAGGCCTCTTCTCCAAACAATCTGCCATTCTGCTTCCAACTGCTAAGAAAATGGATTTTTCCCTCCGTATCATCCCATTAGTAAGGCAGAAAGAGTATTCACTTAGGGGATGCATGAGAAGTAAAAATGGAAAGTTAGCTTTCAGTTATAAGGTGGAAGATTCTTGGAGTTTAAAAGTTCTACACCTGAACTTTATACATTTATTACCTCAATAAATTTTTTTAAATAATAATGATAATCCAGGGACCAGGGTCGTCTTTTTGGGTGTGCTACCTGTGCAGTCAGTCACACAGAGAGGGATCTGGGCTCAGAAGAATCCTACACATGGTCTTCTCTTGCCATCTTAAAATTCTTAGTAATTTTTGAACAAAAGACCCTGCATTTTCATTTTGCACTGGGCACCTCAAATTAGATAGCTGGTCCTGCCAGAGACAGGCTGGTGCCCAACCTCTAGCAAAACACCTGGTACATATTGGTTAAATATTTTTTAACCAAAAGAATGGGTGGTTTTTAAATATAAATTGTGCAGAAGAAATTGAAAAGAGAAACAATCAGCACCTGGAGGCCTTCTGCAGACATCGCAGCACAAGGTGATAAGGTCACGTGCAATAACGGTCAGAGCATAGAATGGGGAGTCAGAAGACATGGCCTCTAGAACCAATTTTTTTCTTTTTACTACAACTAAAGTCAAGTTTCTGAGATTTTTGTTTTCCCCACAGGTTGCTAAGTTCATCTCCAGCTTCACTGGGGATTTTTCTGGATTTTTCTAATAATATTTGAGTATATTCTCTAAAAAAAAAAAGAAGAAGAAGAAGAAGAAGAAGAAAGAGAAAAAGGAGGAGGGGGAGGAGCAGGAGGAGGAAATAACCGTGGGAGCTATTGCCTATAGCTGTATATATGGTCATTTGAAAATATATGGAATTTGAGAAATAATGAAGTGAGTCCCACAGAAGGAGAGGAAGAAATTAAATTTGCCACCAAGAAATAAATAAAGCTGAGGTACCAGAACAAATTCTACCTAATGAGCAATTAATTTAAGCCAAGAAAAGTGCCCAACAGAAGAAAGGTACTCAAATTCTCAAATCAAATAATTCTTTCTTCCAACACTGAACAAAAACTACAGTTACAGTCTCTAGTCACAGTTAACCATATTTCCCCCACTTCATGTATAAATCCAAAGGAATCTATTATTCATGCTTTGGCTTATTTACATTCAAGTCAGCAAAATGTTATTTGTGAAGAGATATGTGAGTTCGAGAAGATTTGTGAGCCTTTTAAAGACAATTTATTGTTAGAACTCATGCTACAGCGTGATACCAAGGCTATAAATACCACAGACCTGTAGTCTAAACTGAGCATTAGGCCTCTTTCCATTGCAAAATGGCCTTAAAGCTGGCAAGGGGTTCGTTTCTCCCTTGAGTCTTTTTAATATCCAAAATGTCTTAAAGGAATAATAAATATTAATATATGTTTGGCAAAAGTTTACAGTAGAGTAGATATTGAATTTGGTCTGTGGGGTAGGAGCCATCTGTCCTACCGAAGCACACTAAATATCGACTTTTGTGCCTCTCACCCTGAATTTTTACTGACTCTAAAGTTGTCTGGCCATGAAAAATGCACTGTTGGTGGTAGAAAGTCAAATGTAAACATCAGCCTGGCTGTTTAATCAAATTCTAATATCCTCATATTTTGCTGGTCTCCAAATATACATTTGCAACTACCAATATAGTGTCGATATTACTAATCTTGTTAATATGTTTCATACTGTTTCAGAAACCACCAAGTTACACTCTAAACATTTTAATCTCTCACTAACATAAAATAGAAGTTATTAATTTTATCTAATCTTAAATTAGACTTCAGAAGTACAAGAGTATCCAGAGTCTATCAGGCTCTCAATTAAGAAATATCCCCAGTAGCCAATTATTACTTTTCCTGCTTGCCAGTGAAATGCTATTTCCAATTAAAGAAAAAAGAAAAAAGAAAAACTCTTCATTCCAGACCTTCAGTCCAGTATTAAATACCAAGCCATCTGTGTACTATATTATTGTTTGTATATTTCCAATGAGCATTACTACTTTATTCACCTATTTATGTCTATTCCTGCTCATTCTATCATTAATTAGATTTTAAAATATTCTCTATTTTGGTACCATTCCAAAATGTCCCAATTAATTCTATTTACTTCTACATCTTCATGATTAAAATGAGTGTAGATGTGAGGGTCAAGATCAGGATTAGAGACTGAAATTTGGCAGCTGATGTTCCCCAAAGCACAATTCCCTTTGTCTATTGATGTGAAAAAGATGTCGATCCTCAGATATTACCCTTCCCTCTTTGCTAGCCACACATCCCTAGCACTTCTAAATGAAAGTCATGCCTTACTTTGGTGCTCTTGGCATTACCTTTATGACAGTACTCTCAGAAACAAAACCTGGCTTGGCAGGTTTATTTCTTCTTTCAAATAACTGAGAAAGTAGAGGCTGAGAATAGGTAAGCATGTCAACAAAGCAGTGAGTTCAGAGGGGCCAGGATGCTTTCTCACTTCTATCGCTGTCTAATCACAAATGTTGGCAATTACTTCAATAAAAGGAAAAGTCCTTATTCAACATTGAGATAAGAATTTACATTCAACTATGCCAGAAAGGGGTGGGGGAGTACCTTAAACTCTATACAGAGATTATTAGATACTCTCTTCTATGCATGATGTCAGGGTCCATCACTGTAGCATAATATGAAATGCAGTCATCACAAAGAGGCTAAATGCTCCTTCTAGTAGCAATTACAAAATTTGTAAACTCCCTCAAAACTGACCAGTCTTGCCTAAAGTCAGCCCTCAGAATGAACACAAAATTCAGTGGGCAGCATGCTATAGCATTTGTCACTGTTATAACCACTCTGGGGCCCACCTGTGCCCCAGGAACAACTTATTCAGCATGGAAATTGCCAGATTAATCAAATTCATCATAGGTCACAACTGAAAAGAATATGCTGTATGCTTGATTCTGCATCCTCATGCCCAAGGGCATAGCAATGCGACTGAGTGTTCCATGCACCACCGTAAGTGCGAAGCCATTAAAAAACAAAACCCTAGTGAAGTAGAAACAGATGGCCTTTAATCTCAGTTCTGAGAGCCAATCCATGTTTGATCCCCAGAGAGGGAGATGTACCCAAGAGCGCACCAAGCATCTGCAAGATTTTTATCTTGATCTTTTCAAATCTGTTACCTGTGTGTTTGTAATGTATATAGTGATGAACGTACATAATTTATAATTATATATAGAACTACATACACACACACACACAGACATATACGTGCGTAATCTATAAATATGTATGATGATAAGATTTTTGGGCCCATGCCTAACAGGAGTAGTGTTTTGTATGACAGAAATACTGCAGGCAAACTTCTACCCAAACCTTTTTTTCCATCAAAATTCAAGATATTTACCAACCCCTTCCCACCACAATATCTCAGGACATTTATACATATTTGGGAGAAGCATTCTAAGCACGCTCATCATTTCTTTTCAGAGCAATTCTTAGGGGAGAATATTTTACATTGAAGAACAATAACACTCCCAGATTTTCACAGGATTTTACATGTGCAAATAAAAACAAAAACGGAACAGGACAAAAACAGTTAGTGGACCACTTTGTCAATAAGAAAGAGACAATAAAACTGGATGTGTGAGAAAACTCAAACTTTGTGTCTTTGCAACCAAAGAAAAAATACATTGCTATCAACTAATAATAAGACCAGGAATCTCCCAGGCTAGTGTGGGACACAGACACAGCCAAGGAATATTAGCAGATGATTCAAACAAGCAAAATAAGAGAAAAAGAGAGCCTAAGTCAACATTGATATGAAAATTCTATACTAGTAATTTTTTTCAAAGGTACAAAATGCTGCACTAATAATAGTCCTAATAATACTACGCCATAGTTCTCTCGACATTTACAGGGTCAATACTGGTGTTGTTAAGTCCATTGTCTCTGCCTCATTTTCTAGTAAGTATCAGTTTGTATCAAAAAATTTAGACACAGTTAGAAGAAATTTCAAGAGCAATTAAAATATATTTTATCTAGCTGTCTCCAAGTGATATCTGAAATCATATTCTCATATAGACAAGTAAGTGGCACTTCTTAATGAATAATTTCTGAAGAAAGTTTATTAATATGTAATTGAGTCACATCTTGGAGAACAGCCACATAACTTGATAAAATATGATTTTAAAAATGTGTCGCTCCACTCTGTCATTTTATACTCTGTGATGCTAGGCTAGTGTGCATAGCATATATTTTTGTCACATTTGGGACACATGGAACCACAGGTCTTAGTCATCTCATTTCATCATTATTTTTATTAGTTTCAAATAAACAGTAAATTGGTTAGATATTTATATAATTTATGAAACAATCCCTATTACTTAAACCATCAGCTAACAAACTATAGCCCAAGGGCCAAATCTGGCCTGCCTCCTCTTTTTGCAGAGCCTGTGAGCTAAGAATCATTTTACACTTTTAAATGGTTGGAAAAATCTAAAGAATAATATTTCATAATAGGTAAAAATTACATGAAATTCAAACTTCAGTGTTCATAAATAAAGTTCTAGGAGGCACAAACATGCCATTCCTTTACATAATGTCTAAGGATGCTTTTGTTCTACAAAGGCAGAGCCGGGTAGTTGTAACACAGACTGTGGCCTCAAAAGCCTAAAATATTTACTTTCTGGTTCCTTACAGAAAAAGTCCGCCAAGCCCTGATCTAAGTGGACCAAAATCTGGAATCACTATTTTCCCCCTTCTACATAAAGCCAGGCTACACTTGCCGTTTTAAAGTCTATTCGATTCTTTAACACTTTTTCAAGAGATGTATTCCACATGGTTGTACTGTGATTAGGCAGGAAAAGAAAGCCAGGTTTGTCTATATATTTAGAACTATTTTAATTGCTCATATGGGTCATTTGTTCTAATGATCACCTTTACCTTAATTAATTTTAGTGGGTAATTAATGTTGCTAATTCATCCCACACGTGTACCACCCCCTGCAGCACTTTCTCTGAACAGCACAGGCTGTGGGGTCTGGATAGGGGCTATAGGCCATGGTGACAGCATCTACTCTGCTCCTGCTGGGTGACACCCGCAACAGCCCCTGATCCTAGACTTCTGACTTACCTTGATGTCTGACCATTTTCCAGATGCAGACCTCTGGCCTTGCTCTGATCATGTAACAGTATTTGTTCAAAAACTTCCTCTTTGTCTAAAATGACAGCCGTTGCTGTCTCTGGCTTAGGATAATCCTGACTGATATAGGTATCAGGCAAGACTGTTCAGGTTAAGCTCAAATTTAGCTGAGTGGAAATAATGCCAATACATTTACTGAATAATAATGCTAACAATTATACTAATTATAATTATTACTAATATTATCATTGTTTACAGATAGTGGCCTTTTATTATGTGGCATTTAATTCTCACAAAAACTCCATGAAGTGAAGCAGTCCCCAAAATAATCATCCTCTATGGATAAGAAAACTAAGGCAGAGAGAGGATCAACCAATGTTGCAGGGTCAGATGGCTCATAAGTGATGGAGTGTGGCTTCAAAGCTGGGTGGCCTATTTCTTTATTATTCACTCTTAATAAGAAGACAAATGGTAAAATTCTTCCTATTGTTGTTAATAATACATAATGTTCATTATGCACTTCCTGTGTATAAGCACTGATTATTTATCCCTTACAATAACTTATAAAGTAAGTAGCTTCTAACTTCATAATATAAAAATTCTCATTTTATGAATAGGGAAACTGAAAAAAATAGTGAGATCAAACTACTGGCTCAATTTCCCAAGACTAATAATTGATTGGACCAAAATTTGAACCCAAGTAGTCGCCATCCTCAGACTCTGCTCACCATGATGGTCTCTGTAATGGGAGCTTTGCAACTTCAAGGGACTCACACTCTTAATCAGCATGTCAACTAGCTATGTGACCTTAATTGTGGCTTTATTTCTTTAGCTATAAGAGGAAAATAATATTTACAAACTTTTAACATAACTCACATGACTTTTACAAGGGAAAAATGAGATGCAATTTTTAAATATTTTGAAAACTGTTATTCATCTGAACTGTTATTACACTTTTTTAACCTGTATTTTTAGGCATTTAGGCATTTGAAAAGCTATGTTGTTTGTTATAGTTAGATTGGGGTATCTAAAAGAAGTATTTGCATGGATGAAACTCATTGATAAAATGTCATTGAGTACATTTTAAAGAGCTCAGTACATTGTAGAATGCACAGGACACCTCTCACAGCAAAGAATTATTCAGCCCAAATTTTAATAGTGCCAAGACTGAGACTATATCCCCGGGTGAGCCCTTAGATCATAGTCATCTAGAACTTTGTTTCAAAAGAGGCTTTTGGTTGAGAACAAGTCTATTTCTATTTTACTTTGTGCTTTTTCCTGAAATGGCATCTAGAGATTTTAAAGGACACATATCCTCTTGAGCTGGGAATTACCCAACATAATTGCTTTTATGCAAGGCTCCTTAATGACTATATATAAATGCTACAGATAAATCACTTAATAGATGATATCAAATTTCAATTAGGTGCGTTGAAAGGAAATTCAAAAAAGAAAATTGTTGTTTCTCAAACATCAGAACAAACACAAAAATATTTAGTAAGGACTCTTGAGATGGATGGAAAAAAGTAAGGTGAAGGGAGAGGAATGAACATATATTCCAAACTTAGTCCTGAAAAGCAAGTGAAAGGAAAATAGAGCTCAGTCAAAAATAAAATTCCTCTCCTGACCCAAGAGCAATCTTCTTTATTCTAACCTACAATTTGTTCTCCCCATATATATAGTCCAAATGACCAGCATTGTGACTACAGCTCAAAGATATTGGGCATCACATTTCATGCGATTGCCCACTCTTGCATCCAATATATAACTGCTACTGGGAATATTGTTGATTTCACTCCTGTCCTTTATCCTGAGACTCAGTTTTCCCAGTCTCATCTCTAGTGACAGGATTGGTCCCAAGGCCTCTTTCAGCCCTAACGTGTCATGATGCCATGTTAATACCTGTAACTATTTAGATGATCAGCTTCTACCTACCAAAACCTGGCTTCCAGAGAAATAGCTAAATACAGATAGAATTAGTTCACAGTTCACTTAAGTGCATATATCTCCAGTGAAAATATACAGAAATAGAATGATTCTTTTTCTTTGCTTTTCTATCTAAAACTATATCAAATAAGTGTCAAAGCAAGCATCAACATAATTTGAAAGCTATATTGAAGATGAATGCTGTAAAATTAACTTTCTCATTATCCTTCTACATCATAATAGATGTTATACATAAAAGGTAGGTTGAAATATCCTAAAGACTTTCTTGAGAAAAATATCATAATGTTTTATTGAAGAAATTAAGTACTAACACCAATAAACTTACAGTTAGAAAGATATAATATATTCCAAATATCTCAAACTTTGTTTGGAAATAAGATTGCAAATGAAACCCATTGTTTATTTTGTTTTGTTTTGTTTTGTTTTGTTTAGAAAGACTCCACCAGCTTTATTGCCAGATATTAGTTCTCATGTAACTATTTCCCAGTGCTGTGGAGTCACATTATAAAATAATACAGCAGTTGGGGACAGGGGCTCTGCAGGAAGGTTGCCTGTCTTCCAGGTCTGGTGACATTACTTAGCCCTGTGATCTTGGACTTTCCTTAATCTTCTGTGACTTAGTCCCTTTCTGTGCAAAATGGGGGTAATAATAGCAAATTCATAAGACTGTCATGAGATTAAGTGAATTTATTCATGATAGTTCTTAAAACAAAGCTAGAAACAAAGATCTTAATAACTGTATTCAATCATGTTAGTAGTAGTAGTAGTAGTAGTAGTAGTAGTAGTAGTAGTAAATAGTAGTAGTTGCAGCATTCACAGCAACATTACTGTTTTCCATTTCGGGTGTTTTATCTTGCTATCAGCCCTTTGCCCCTGCTGCTAATACCTCTCATAATGTCATTCTATTCGGTCATTGCTGTTTATATCCAATGATTGCTATAAAAATCCCTGTCTTTAGACTGGGAATAGGACATTTCCCATGTCTCTTTCAACTTGAACATGGAAACAGCATCCTTTTTATTTTCCTATGTACAAGTGAAATTTTTCATAGGTTATGCTGGAAGTCAGAGGCTATGGATAAGTTATAAAGTAAGAAAAATAATTTATGACTCCTGCATAAGCCTAGGTTTATACATTTTGGACACAAATCTCTTTCACTCGGTTGCTCACTCACGCTTTCTAACACACACACACACACACACACACACACACACACACACACACACACCCCTACCAGCCACTTCTACTTGAAAAGAGTTTTATCATTACTCTCACCACATATCCAACACTCCCTTCCCTGGATCTACTCCAGACATCTTCTTGCTTTAAATCTAGAAACAAACTAATTCTTAGCCCCCAATGAAAAGTTACTTTGTACCTCACCCCTCTTTAATGTTCTCCCAAAACTCTCCAGTTGTTTGATGATAAAAATATCCAGTGTCCATGGGAAGCCCAGAAATGGAATGGTTTAACCTATAGACCTAAAAATACAGGCAGTGTTCTATTGAAGCCTCGCTCTCCAAACTTAGAAACAGAATAGATTCAGATAAAATTAACAAGAATGGTCTACTTGGAGGAAACATACCCCTAAATTTACTACTTTATATCCAAAATTCAGGACATGAATAGATTCAGATAATTCATAATGGTCCTTATTACCTGAATCTTCTATTGGAACTCTCACTATCCCAACTTAGAAACTGAATAGGTTTGAATAGCAAGGGATAAATGTATTACAATAGTTCTAAGTTGGTATATTTCCTGAAATTTGGGTTGTTCATTCTTATTTGTGTTCTCCTCGTTAAGGTAGAAGAGAGGATGTACAAATTTATTTCATGAAGCTGACATACTCCATCATCAAAACCTGGAAAAGAAAGCACAGGGGAGAGAAAAAGAACAGAAAAAAAGGAGAGAAATATAAAAAAATAATCCCTAACACTTGCTATATGTGGTTAAAAGAGCATAATTTTGTATTGCTATCTCCCTGCAAACAAAAAGCTAATCAAATATGGTATCTGGTAATATATTCTCCTGTTTCTTTTCAAAAGCTTGAACTTCCTCCATTTCTTAGGAGAATAAAGATTAAAAACTCATCTTAACATCTGAGGCCAAAACATTCTTAATTAAAAATCTCTCTAGTTAATTTTATTTTTCAGATTATATCTTTGAGAGGCCTTCTTCAAAATTAAGGTTTGGATTTATGCATTGGTTTGGATTCTTTCAATGTGATTATAAAAATATATTGATCTAGTAATGAATATGGAAGGGCCCCATCTTTGTTGAAACTAGCAAAAATACAAACCCTTTAGATCATTTTTTAAATTATTTTTCAATTTTTAAATAATAGAACTATTTAGTTCTATGTGGATTCATATGTAGATGAGCTGTGGATCAAGAATAACTATTAGTACCCCCAGAAATTATGGCTCCTGCAAACCTTCAGCTGTCCCCTGAGCCAGGTGATTCTTAAGAGTCAGTTCTTTGAACAAGTAGGTGGATTGGCCAGTTAAGAGATAGTAAATCAAATGGGAAATAAGGTTTCAGATCCCTAAGAAGGAGCACAAAGCATGTAGAACAGATGCCCACCCAGATGGAGAAGAAGCAATGCCAGCAAACAAAGTATTCAAAGGGCTTTTGGGTTTCTTGGATATAATAAGCTAATTGAATTTAACATTAGAGGGAGGCAATAGAATAGAATAGAATGAGACCCACGTTACCATAGACAGGGCATAAACCTATATACAACCTTCACTTTCTCCCGTGTTAAGTTAGGAAGTTGGAGTAGATGAACAATAAATCTCCTTCTAGTTCTAAAATTCAATAATTCCACACAACCTACTTTCTTTCACTCATTTGTGCTTGAAAACTCAATTATATTGGTTAGTGAAGGAAAGTAGTAAGATACAAAGATAAAATCATGTATAATGAGTTTTGACTGTCATGGTGTGGGGTATTTGTGTCAGTGGCTTTCTATGATGTTTTAATTATGCATTTTAAAAAATTACAATTTCACATCAGGGTTCAACTGAAAAAGATTAACGGTGACCTGGAGGCAAAACAGTAAGAAAAACTAAAAAGAATGAACAAACTGTGTTTGTATCACAATCTTCTCAAAGGCATCAAAAATTCATAAATTATGAGCTATTTTATCTTGAGGCATTGACCTTCAGATGTTGCCTATTCTGCATTGATTTAAAAAGAATCATTCAATGATGAATGAGCCACTATTGCTTGAAAAATCTTGCCATTATCATTTTATTAGCAGTAAGTGAAAATGAAGACAATTGATAAAAGGCTTTGTAAAAAGAAAATGTATAATGTTTCCTTCTTTCTACAAATTTAATCTAAAGTGCAGTTGCAAGTCTAAAGATAAATGTGACATCAATTGAGGTAGAAGAAAATTATAGAAATCGTATACATTTATTTAGTCTCATGTATAATTTAACCAATATTTTATTAGTCTAACAATCTTCTATTTGGAGGTCACAGAATTTGCTTAAATTTACATCATTTAAAGAATAAAATTTTTCCACTTTCCTCATGGTTCCTATAGAATTATTTTTTTCTCTGAGTCTCATTTTGTTACAAATTATTCAAAGCCAGCCAATTGTACCAATGAGGATTTTTATTGGCCATATCCAAACTAGTCGTGTAAACTCTGGACTTCTTAGGTACATTACACTTTTTAAAAAATCACATGATATTACTTATATGTGGCATATAAACCTAAAGCAACAAATGAATCAGACAAACAAACAGAGACTCGTGGACATGAACTATAGACTAGTGGTTACCAGCGGGTAAAAGGTGTATGTGTGAGGGGGGAGGTAGACAAGGTAACGGGGGTCAGCTATAGGGAAAAAGGGTTAGGGGGAAGGCAAAGTGGGTAAAGGGGACAAATATATGCTAGCTGAAGGAAACTGGACTTTGGGGGTAAACACACAATAGAATATACAGATGTCAAATTATAATATAAGCCTGAAAATTATATAATTGTATTAATAAATGTTACCCCAATTAACTTAATTTAAATAAGTGAATAAATAAATAAATAAATAAATAAATAAATAAATAATCGTCATACCTTTTAGTAAAAATTTGCATATTATTACTTGAGCGACATTGACATCACACTTTATATTATTTAAATTCTTATCATTCCGTACACGGCCTTCTTCTAAGCTGGCTGATTCCACTACTTTATTTTATGGATGTCAGAATATCATTTTGTTAAACAAAATCTCATTTTTATTTCCTAGTTCCTACAAATGAAGTTGTTGCACATGTGTGAAGTACAAGCGATAGATACTAATAAAATTCAATTTTTGGTAGGAATGAAAGTACACATAAGTCATTTCTTCTTTGCTGGTAATTAGAGGCTGAGTGACATACACAAGCAAGGGAAGAGAATGTTTTGGGCAAACCATTTCCTGGAAACCCAGAGTTCTCCCCTTCAAAATATAAGCAAAAGAGCAAGAATTCTGAAAAGACAAATATATTTCAACACAGCAATTTTCTTCTGTTCTCTTTTCAGTGTCTTTATTAATTAACTATTGTTTGTTTTTCTCAATCTGTTCTTTAGTGTTTCTACAGTGCTAATCTTAGATGAACTATAAGCAAAATGTTCAGATTTTCACGTAAGTTTGCAAAACATCATTTTACTGTGTCACCAAATACACGTCTACTATGTATATTTAGATCAAAAGAAGTTTGTGAATAAAATTTTTTAACATGTCCTTTATATAGGGTTGGAGAAATCCATTTCCAATTTTTTGCTTGACCTCACTTTCAGCACTAGGCTTTTTCCATATATAACCGCTTTCATAAATCGTGAATGTTTCTTTTAATCACAGCAACCGAATTTTCTTTCAGAATACCCTTCTCTGACATTGCTCCCAGAGAAAAAAGGTGTCATGTAGATAAAACATTAAAAGAAAAATTCTTTTGAAAATTCTTCAAACACCAAATATCTTTTAGAAGTTCCATCTAAAGGTAAAGAAAAAATAATTAGAGTTATATCACATCATATTCTCCATTCATCCTTTCTAATTAGCAAAGTCCTTCTCCTTCCAGTGCTACAGAAGGAGAAAACTTCATTAAATGTTTGTTGACACAACAAACATACTGATGGAGCAGACCAGAATATCAGATTTCTTAGACGTTTCTGGTCACCAACAGAAAGAGGTGGATGAGGGCGACTGTGTCTCTCTCCTGCAAGGTCACAACCATAGGATAGCTTACAACAAACGAAGCCTGTGATGAAATTTAGCCATATATACTAGAAGGAAAAACAGTTACTTACCCATTCACACAGTCATAAAACTGTTCTGCAAACCAAATCAAGTCTTTCCTCTTCAACCTAGAGGCACACAGACCCTACTTTGCCTAATGAGCTTATTCAAAGCAGATGTGACAATATCCCAGCAGCAGGATTAAGCAAATAGGCCAGGCAGAATCAAACAGCAAAATCCTCCACCTGCAGCTGCCACAGAACTGGTGGGAATCCTAAGCCCACAGCACTATCCTGCAGGGCTGGCAGGCTCTCTAGATTCTTACATCCCATTCACACGAGGAAGATCACACCTACAGAATATTCTTATCAAAATTCCAGTGTCAGAGAGAGAAAAAAAAATCTTAAAATTGATATAAAACCTCAAGAGACCCTGAAAGTCAAGGCAATACTAAGAAAAATGAACAAAGCTAAAGGCATCACATTTCCTGATTTTGAACCATATTACAAAGGTATAATAATCAAAACAGTATGGGACTAGCATAAAAACAGGCACATAGACCAATGGAACAGAATCAAGGCCCAAGAAATAAACCCTTGCATATATGATCAACTAATGTTTGATAAGAGAGACAAGAATATTCATGGGGAAAGGATAGTTTCTTCAATAAATGGTATTGAGAAACTGGATAACCACATGCAGAAAAATAAAATTAGACCCTTATCTTATACTCATAAAAATTAACTTGACAGTGATTAAAGACTTAAACATAAAACCAGAAACTATAAAACTCTTAGAAGAAAACATAGGGATAGAGTTATTGACATTAGACTTGGCAATTTGGGGTATGACACCAAAAGCACAAGCAATAAAAGCAAAAATAAATGTGTGGAACCACATTGAACTAAAGGCTCTGCACAGGAAAACAGACAATTGGCATAGTGAAAAGGCAATCTATGAAAAAGAAGAAAATATTTACAAAACATCCATCCGATAAGAGGTTAACATTTAACATATATAAGAAACTCATACAGCTCAAGAGCAAATAAACAATCTGACTTAAAAAGTACAGAGAAACTGAAAAGACAATTTTTCCAAAGAAGACATATCAGGTACATGGAAATATACCCAACATCGCTAATCATTGGGGAAATGCAAATCAAAACCACAATGAGTTACCACCTTACACTATCATCGAAAGCTGTCATTAAAAAGACGAGATAAAACATGCTGATAAAGAAGTAGAGAAAAGGGAACCCTTGTGTACTGCTGCTGGGAATGTAATTCACACATTCACTATAGAAAATGGTGAAAAGTTTCCGCAAATTTTAAAAACAGAACTATAATCCATCAATGTCACTTCTCAGTATATATCCAAAGGAAATCAAATCAAAATATCGAGATAGCCACACTCCTATGTTTATTGCAGCATTATTTGCAATAGGTCAAATATGAAAACAACTTAAATGTCCATCAATGGATGGATAGAAGAATATGTAGTGTATAAATATAATGGAATATTAATCACCAAAAGAATGAAGAACTTCCTGACTTTTGTGACAACATGGATGGAACTTAAGGACATTATGCTAAGTGAAATAAGTCAAAGGGAGATAAATACTGCATATCACTTGCATGTGGAACCTAAAAAAGCAAAACTCATAGAAACATAATGTAGAATGGTCATTACCAGGGACTGTAAAGTGTGGAAAAATGAGGAGATGTTGGTCAAAGAGTTCACACTTCCAGTTATAAGATAAATAAGTTTCAGACAGCCAATGTATAGAATTGTGATTACAGATGACAATACTGTGTTATATACTTGAAAGTTGTTGAAAGTGGGTCTTAAATGTTCTCATCACAAAAAAAAAAGAAAGAAAAACAGTAATGACGTGACATGATGCAGGTGTGAGCTAATGCTCTATAGACATAATATGCCTTAAACTAACACAATGTTATATGTCAATTATAACTCAATAGAGCTGGATAAAAATATTTTCAGACAATCCACATGTCTCAAACATAAATTATTTTACTGATATCCACTATGAAATTTTTTAACTTTCTAGAATTGATCAGATATAACATTAGCTAGCACAGTTTTACTAGTCACCTGGAGAGATTTAATGGGCTTTGATTAGTGTTTAAAATGTGAACAAACTCCTTTTAAAATGTGTATTTCTGTTAGAGTAATACAAATGCTAATTAACCAATACAAGGAATAGAGTATATCGTGTACCTGTGTGTGTGTATTCCACTGACTATGCCTAAGTATTTTAAAATAAATCACATCCAATATAGTCATTTTCAAAATTCAAAATAAATCCCTCACTTGGCATGAGTTATGGATTCTCTGGGCATTGTCCTGGATCTGAGAGATGTCAGTTAAAATTCACTGAATTAGTCCCCTTCCTCCCAAAATCTACCACCCCAATTACTGTAAATTGCACATTGGAACAATCAATGAACATTTCTTCAACTGAATTGGACTGAATTCAATTCAATTAGATTGGATTAGATTGGATTGGATTGGATTGGATTGGATTGGATTGGATTGGATTGGATTGGATTGGATTGGATTGGATTGGATTGGACTGAATTGAATTGAATTGAATTGAATTGAATTGAATTGAATTGAACTGAACTGAACTGAACTGAACTGAACTGAACTGAACTGACCTGACCTGACCTGACCTGACCTGACCTGACCTGAGCAGACTCAGAAAGAACAGGGATCTTGCACTCCTTTAGGCTCCAAATCCGGGACTGTGGGCAATCACAGTAGAGCCTGATTTATTGTTGATAAAGTTAAATTCCAAGGATCTAGGAACCCAAAGTTAGTTTCAGATAAGAGCTGAATTATCCATTGGAGGACTGTGGAGACAGCCCTTTTCTCAAAGCTCAAATTTTCCTTTAAATAAGATTTCAGTTTTTAAAAATGCCATCAAATAATTTATGATTATAAGGCTTCAGATGTTATGTATGCCTCTGGCTTTTTTTTTTCCCCTGCTCCTTAAAAAAAAATTTTTTTCTTTTAATTGCCAGGATTCTGCTAATAAAAAAAAAAAGGAAAAAATGTTTTCCAAAGAGAGAAAAACTATTCGCACTTGATAGGTCTTGCTGTAAAATGTTCAAGAATCTGAAACAATTTCTTTCCAAAGCTCATTGACTTTTACTGCGGCACATGATTGAACAGTGACAGGTCCTTAGTGCTTAGCTTGGTGGGACATTTCTGTTCAGCTCCCAAACTACGTGACTACTGGGAAACCTGCCAAAGTGAATGTTTCCTGCCAGATCTAATCGATCTCACAACTAACCTCTTCTTAGCTGGAGCTCTATTTCTGATACTTGACTATTGAGGAGGGTTGTGATTGGGGACAAAAGCTTCTTTAGTTGCTTACAGTTAGAAGAAAAAGACATTTCTTCCACCCCATTCTTGTGGTATTTAGCAGCAAAAGCAATTTGATTTCAAAACCACGCTCACAGTGCATGTTTAGTGTTGTTGTCAACATTCAGATATGAGACAAGAATCACCTAACAATACTGTGTCAACCTGTACTCATACCACTGGTTTGTGCTGTCACTAACTTTTTTCCTACCTTGTTTGAAAAGATGACCTTTAACTCCTACTTCAGCTCACATAATTCTATGTGCAGAACACTAGCATTAAATAACAACATTGGAGTCAAACAATTTCTGTACACTTTCCTCTTCTAAACTCATACAAACTTTTTAAAACCAAAGGATTCATCATCGTATCCTTAGCACTTAGCACTGTGCTTGGCATGTGGTCAGGACCCTTGAAGGTTGAGGGGTCTTTAAACATCACACACCTATTCCTACCTCTGCTAGACAAGTTCTCAGTCCAATAATTTAGTCAGTGACTCTGTAGGTCTTAAGAATTTGAAGTCCAGAGTATAGAATAAATTCACTAAGAATAGGAAAAGAATGACCTCTCTCCACAATTTAAATATCAGGGAAGATGAGCAAAACAAAGGGTTGGCTATTTCCAATGTTCTGTATTTAAATGATTAGAACAATTCTAGGTAGACTAAAAAGGTAATGAGTAATGAGTTTTCTGATGGGCAGGCAAGGTTCCTGGCAACTTGGGGCAAAAGAGCCAATCAGAGGATGGCACCAGACAGCCTTCCCGAAATGCATCACCATGCCTTGTGTTGGCTCTGGCATTAAGATAACATTAAGAAATTTTGAAAACTAAATAAACAACAAATTTCAAAAACAAAATAAAATTTCCTTGATGTAAACGAAAGTATTAATCACTATTGTTAACACAAGACAATTTTCCTAACTCTACCACTATTTGAATACTGAATTTACTATTAGAATATTCAATTAAACAATCTACAGATATAAAATATGATACATGATAGATGATAGAAGATAAAGAGATATAAATAATAGATCAATAATAGATGATAGATGAGAGAGAGACAGACATAATTTCAAAACACATGGTAGAGTCGATACCATTATATGGACAAAAAAATAGTTTGAAATTAAGTTCTTTAATGAATCATGCACAAGGAAACAAGCAACATGGTTTCATTCTGTATGCCTGACTTTATATTTTGGTCTCTTGTGGCTTACCTTCCAGTTCTTCCCTGTCAAAGGAATGAGCTGAAAAAGCAGAGTCTGACCCCCATCACCCTGATTTTGATGTTAAAAGTCTAAAGGAGGAAAGAAATCACAATATTAAAAGAACATTAAAAAGAGGAATATACTTGACTAAAAGAAGCTATTTTATTTAAGAACATAAGAGTTAGCATGTAAAGAAATTTACTGTTTGCAAAATTGCTTCACCTTCAAGGCATTTATATGTAACTTTTGTTGTGTTGAGGCCTATAGTTGTAGGATAACAACTAAGATAAAAAATGGAAGTTAACCTTCCCTTCACCATGGCATTTGCACAGAGTGTAGTGTCATCAGAAAAAAAAAAAAAGATGCTAGTTAATTTTGAATTACTGGTAATGACTTTAAGTATGTCTATCACAAATATTTAAAAGACTATGTTTATTCTAAAAATTCTTTGTTGTTTATCTAAAATTCATATTTAACTGGGCATTCCATGTTTTTCTTTGCTAAATCCAGCAGCCCTACTTGGGTGCAGCTTGTACTATAATTATAGTCAAATGCTCAAATCCAGATATTTGACAGATATTCAGAGGCTAATACAATGTCCTGTAATTTGTAACAAAAACTGAACCAAGAACATTTCCTGTATTTAAATTTATAGCAACAAAACACACTAGTAAAAACAATCAGAATATTTTCTCCCTCTAGTATCTCAAGTCCTAACCATACTAGTTGCCTTACTTTTCACAATGATTCAGCAATTGCAGATATAAAATTGACTCAAGAAATTCTAGAGTGAGATAAGTGGGGCACTTGAGCACAAAGTTTAAAGAAAGTTACCAAAAATAACATTTTATTGACATATTTTAAAAATCAAAATTAATGCAAAATTTCATGATAAATAAAATATCAAAAACTTAAATAAAAACAGATTCTGCCCCTGCATTCTCATGACTTGACCCTACTTGCCCCCCCTACTCACATTTCTGTTTGTTAACCTTCAAGACACCCATTAACACCACGTTCTCCTGGAAGCATTTCCTGAGTGCTCGGTTAGTAGTGATGGCTCCTCAGCTCTTGTGGTCCAGCTGCCTAAATGTTCTCTTTGCAAGCTGAACGGAGTTTCCCTGAAACTAGCCCAGGCCACCTGCACATCACCATCACCAGGCTGTGCAGTACACAGCAGCTCCATATCTAAGGAAATACTACTTTCATTGTAGACGAGGGCACTTCTCTTTTTTTATGGACAATCAAGTGACTCCATGATTTTTAAGACTGAGTCTTAAATTGTTATGTACATCTAACCTCTCTTAGTTGGAAAATGCTGTCTTTTGAGACAGAAATATGGGATGTTTACTACCCTCATTGTAAATAAATAGTCCTCTTTCAATCTATGGTAATGTGGACTGTATAAACAGCTGTGCAAGCTGAAATTACATAATGTGATTTTTTTTCCCATTACCTTTAAAATTTTGTCAGGTTGTTAAAAATTTTCTTACCATTTGTTATAAATGTATATAAATATTAAAAATAGTAAAATTAATATTGATTTAATGCACCATAATTTAAAACAGAAACATGAAGGATTAAATTTTTAATTTTTTGTTTTCAAAAAAGACTCACCAAGAGCAGTTTGAATAATGCTTGCTTTCTCCTCATCTTATAATTTACAATATAGAGTACACACCTTTTCTATGCTTTGGCAAACTGTCATACTCCTCTCTAAGTTTAGATCCTCTTTCAACATTTTTTCCTTTACGCTTTTATGTCATATCTCAAGAGTTCCTCTAATGTTTCATTTTTTTGCCAGTGTCACTTCCTCTGAGACAACTTCATCCTGTTCGTCACAACTACTTTCTTCATTTATGTCAGTAAGTTCTCAATTACTAAGGTCTTCTGCTGAACATCTAGCATCTCTCACATGGCGGGTATGTCAACGGTTCCGTAGTCAGCTAGTTTTTCTATAACTTCACTTGTGTTCAATGAGAATTTCACTCCCAGAGTTATCACTTTTGGTTTCTCTAGCGGGCTTTTACCTTTTTTGGTCAATTTCCTCTCCCGCTTATTTGGTTTTGTGAAATGTCTTGTGGGTTTATCACTGAAGTCAAGGAGGCAACACAATTACACCCTTAGCTCTTGGTGTATGAACCAGATAATGAAAGCAAAATAGCCAAACACCAACAGACTTTGAAAGTGGTGACACAATTGGCCATTGATCTTGATGCCCATCAATTTTTCACATATTGATCTGTGGACTAAAGAGCTAGTAGTAAGGTTTATACTTCATGCAATGACACAGTTAATAAACTATGGTGACTGAAATTTGTGCAATTAAAACTATGCAAAGTAAGGACTGCCCATATTATAATCTCTCTCTTAAGACTCTCTCTAAAGTTAAAATAGAATTGGCTGAATATAAAACAAGTTAGATAATTGAATTTAGCAAATTTTCCTTCTATTCTCAAAGAATATTTTATTCAAAGCGTATTTTCTCAGTTTCGGTCATTTTCTCTTCCAAAATAATATGTATCCTAATAAACTTGTCCATACTAACATACTCCTGTGGAACAAAGAGGATTCCTAGGTTCCAGATAACGTACGGGTTGTTGCCTACCACTTGGCAACATACCACCCTCCTATGGCATACCTCTCTGTGTCAATTAGAGCCTGGAGGAGGATTTCATAGCCTTCCCTGAAGTAAGAATTCTGCATTTGAACCAACATCTACTTAGATAGAGCCACTGACACTTGGGAGATAGAGGTCAGCACCAAAAGCCTCAGGCCTGCCTGTGGTCTTCTGTGGTGGTAGCAACAAAGGTTTTTTTGTAAGGTTCACTGCCTGGTGTCATGAGTGCCAGGGAGCAGTTGTAGCAGCAGCAGTGAATTTCCACTGGAAGGGTCCCATGTTGTGGTTTAGCATACAAGCTTGGTTATCTGGCACTCCTAGAAATGATATCACCAGCCTTATACCTCATAATAAATCCCTTTCTACTTAAACTAGCTAGAGTGGAAATTATTATTTGTAGCAAGCACTCTGAGAGAGACAGGTATTAAATTGCAGACCAGCTCAAATGATGCTGCAGAGCCAAACTTTCCTGGGCAGATTTTGCAGAGATAAGAACAACTTAAGTGAAAGAGAAATTATCTCACACAACAAATAAAAATAGCTCTACCCAAATCCAATAAACCATAGTCTATCTTCAGTTCATCAAACTTCTTAAAATTAAATTAATGAGCCAGATAATACAGACATCTTTAAGTTCAAATGTGTTTTGACTTTCTCTTTTGATTAAAAATTGGTTCCCTAGATTTCCAGTTCTCAACCTTGACAATATCCTAGAAACCATGTCTTCAATTACTGGCATGTCTTACAAAGCAAGCAACACAGGACCAAGAATGGAGATGAAAGAAAACAAAGGAAAAACAATAAGAAACTGGTCACTTTATTCCTTCCAAAGAGATGAACCACAGTTTCATAATAGAATAAAATAAATAAATTGCTTCTAGAAAGTCACAAAGGCATTTATCTTAAAAGCTCAGGTTTATTTTTTTCTACCTCAAAATGTCATCAGCATTCTGAATTCATTGAATGCCTCCAATGAGAGAAAATAGACACCATGAAAACAGACATATTCAGTTCTTCACAGGATTTCTAAATAATAATAAAAATTTATCATTCTGACATATAGATATAATCATGTTCTCTTTACTAATGGTATATTTTCAGCTGAGTTATTTTTCTACTATTTGTTCAGTGATTACTATCTATCAAACATTGCCAGTACTTCATGTGTATGATTTCGTTTCTCACATGCTATGAGATGTTCTCCATTTTTTACAGATAAAACAACTGAAGCAGAGAAAAGATAACTAAGTTGATACAGAAAATAAAATATCTGAAAGTTTGAGATTTAAACCTAGAAATCTAACTCCAGTGCCCACATATTTAACACAATGCAATACTCTCAAGCCCTGAATAACCAACCTTAATTTATTTCTGAAAGCCCCAAGTGACAAACCACTAGATAAAAATAGTTCCATTTATCTTAATGGGAAGAATTGCAGAATAGTTAAGCAATTTTGTAAATAGAATACATCAAGTGAACGAGAACAATTTTATGTCAGCTAATAAAAAAGCAAGTTGAAAGAAAGTTAATTTTGTATGTACATAAAATATTAGAAGATAATACAGAATATTTGATATGTAAAATCATAAAATTTTACTGCAGTAACCAAAAGAGAATAACGGTTCCTAGCCAAGGAGAAAAAGAACAAGCTGGCATGCTTTGTAAAATGCATTCTCCTTTCCGCACCATTTTGTTCACCAAATTTAGGGGTGGCGTTCATTTTTATCTTGCATTCAAATTAAAATCATAACATAGAAAAACAAATTTATAGAGAAATGAAAGGAAAGCACATTATTCAGAAACACACAAAATAGTACACGTGTACAACAGACTGAAGAATCAGCAAAGGTGCATCTTCTTCATTTTTCTTGTTTGACCATGTACAGAAAGGAAAAGATATTAGGTTCTCCTGGCTTATATTTCATATGTTATTACACAACTACGGCCTGCTGTGTGGAACAATGGTGAATGTGTCTTTGCTTGAAACATTAATGTTGAAGTATAAACTACTTATATCTATTTAATGTGTTTGGGGTGTAAATGTCACATAATGACCAAATAAAAGGAGTTTGTCTAAAGAGTGGTATAGCTTTTTAATAATAACTATAATGAAAACTGGTTAAGTAAACAGTGATTATGTGAGAAAAGTCTGCAGACTACACAACTAATTTATGATCTCATAGCTCCGAGGTTACAGCTCATTAACCTGATAGATAGCTGTTAGAAGTAATGGTGTAATAGCTCTGCGATGTGTTAGCTTTGCTAAACTGCACTACAGTTTTCATAATTTCCTTTCTAGTTTTTTTCTGGTTGGGATGAGCTACAGGGATATTCTCTCACACGAGCTGGGGGATAGGAAGCAGCACACACACACTCTACTCCCAAGTATTCAACCAAACACTAATGCAGGTGCTGTTGGGAATGGATTTTGCAGGTGTACTTAAAGTCTCTTACCAGTTAACTTTAAGTTTATCAAAAAAAAATATTATCTTGGGTGGTCCTGACTTAATCAGTTGAAAGTCCTTCAAAAAATGGCTTATGCCTTCCCTGAGCCAAGGAGCCCAACCAGAAGTAGCAACTGCAATTGCTCCTCTTTTTTCTTGAATCTTTCTTCCTGGCTGTCTACCTGAGAACAACAAACTTGAGCCCACACCCATGGAGTCCCAGTTTGCTCATGATTTGCCCTTCTGACTGCCTGCCCTGTGGTCTTTGGGCTTGCTTAGCTTGCTGCACAATTAGGTAAGCCAATTCCTCATAATTTTGGCTTCAAATATGTATCTACCGGTTTTGCTTCTTGATTGAATCCTAATCAATGCATACAGTTGTATTTGAAAATTGTAGCTAGAAAAACTTGCATCAGAGGGCACAGACATTCTAGATTTGAACAAGCTGGTTTATGGGAATAGGATATTAGATTTTTTACTATTTATTTTTTACCTCAAAGAGAAAAATAAAGTAAGAAATTAAGCCTGACTAATATTTATAATACAGATGAAATCTCATGCCCTCACTCAAGCCTTGTGTAAGAGAATCCCTTGCCATCTTCAAAACATGAGGATCATCAGGGGACACTGAAAAGGTCCATAACAAGGTGGGGTTGACTGTAGGACCCTTCCATCCACGATCAGCAAATCACAACATACTATTTGGGGTTATATAAGACAATTATGAGTATATGAATTTATTAAAAAATATTAGCTAGATTAATATTTATAAAATTAATACCTAGTTTCAAGAACTTTAACAAATTAATTGAATTGAGTAACTTTCAAGCATGAGTACACCGAAGAAAGTGGCAAAACAGCTCTTCCACTCCTGGTACAAGTTCTTCTTAAGCCACCTATCCAGGTAAAAATAATCACACAGTAATGAACTAATGAATCTGATAGGGAATTTGTGGGGAAAGATAGTTTAATTACCTGGATTTACACCATAATTTGAGATTTTCTGTCACATGCAGTTTAATTTAGCCTTAAGTAACTATACACACAAATATTTATATTAAATGTTTTTTAAAAATATTTAAGTAGTATCACAAAATATTGTGCTACAAAAGAACAGATCTTGACAATATTTCCAGTACTAGAAGTGCAGAACTATTCATTCTTTGTAATGGTCATAGCTGCTTAATTAAAACGCCATGTATCGCATGTGTACACCGTATTTTATTTAATCATTCCCCATTGCTAATAGTTGTTTCCCAGCTTTGGCTATGATAAACAAAAGCCTCAAACAACGATCTTGACTGTGTCTCTTTTTACACACAGAAAAGCATATCTCAAGCATTTATTTTCTAGTGTAATTGCTGAATTCATAGGTATTCATGTTTCTGTTGCTCACAGAAACCCCAAACTGCCTTTCTAAACACCTTCCTACTTTATTCTTCAAACAGCGGCATGTCAGTTGTAAGTGGAAGTGATGTATATGAATGAACTCCATCATTCTTTCAATTTTATGGACTCCCCAAAACTTCTCCATTACAGAATAAGAATTCCCCGTACATCTTCCTTTACTGTGTGGCATTTTTCAGACGTTTCATTGTTATAGTCATTCACACTAGTGTATTCATACTTTTAAACTGTGCCAAACAAAATTGTTCATATTATAACTACAAATCAAAAGTTGGCCAGCTTTTTCCTTTAAAAGTTCAAGTAGTAAATTTTTGGGGGTTTACAGGCTAGGTCATCTCTATAGTAACTAATCAACTCTGCTATTGCAGCACAAAGGCAAACCTAGACAATATGTAAACAAATGACTGTGTCTAAGCTCCAATAAAACTTTATGGACCAAAACAGGTAGTTGGCCTGACTTGATCCATGAGCTGCAGTTTGTTATAAATTAGATTCTTACTATAATTTACCTTGATCTAAAAAAATAAACTGATGGTTAATGAGGAATTAAGTGTGTTTAGAGGGAAATTAAATCTAATTTAGAGCTTAGCATACCATGGGTGTGTATTAAATGGTTGCTGGATTAATAAGTAGGACAATTATGTATGAAGTCTATGGATAAGTCCACATCTAATTGAAAATATATATATATATATATATATATATATATATATATATATATATATCTGAAAAAAATAATTGTGGGCAAAAAAAAAATCAGTAAGAGAATATCTTCTCAGAGTTCTCACTAAGATGCAAGAATAGATGTGTTATATAAAACTGGAGTGGGAATTCATAGAAGAAAATATGTTGAGATGAATGCAAAGTTGAAGAAGGAGCTGGCTGAAGAAACTCAAAATGTGATAACGAAATGTAAGTCTACTTTCAAGGCAATAAGGTACAGAATTAAGATGTATTCTGCCACAAAATTTTGCATTTTGTGATTACGAATGAAGTTGATCATTTTCTTTCTAATTGAACATTTTTTTTATAACTTAATGAAGATTAATATTCACTCACAAAAGCTTAACTTGAGTGACAAACTTGTGCCAGGCACTGAATAAGGAACTCTCCCTCATTGTTCCATTGAATCACAACCACTGTATGAAATCTGTAGGTTTTTCTTCCCCATTGTGCAAATCCTGAAATGAGAGCTGAGGCCAGTTAAAGTGACTGTACCAATGTCACAAAGCATATGTACTATGCAGAGTAGTTCTTGCTGTTCAGAAAATGAACTCAAAGCTCTTTGGTGCATATTAACAACCACCATATTTTCTCTCCTGATGCTCTGAGATGACTGATGGGGTCTCCTGCTTCCCACAATCACTACTGGGGCTGCATTGTCTGAGGACTTGACTTTTTCACATGCTGCAAAATTGCCTCGGTTGTTGCCTGGTCTGCTGGAGCTGTCCTTCGGGCTCGATCTCCACGTGGCATGAACTTCCACAGTGAGGCCTCTGGATTCCAAGAAGTAGAGAGTAAAAAATGCCAGACCTCATGCATCCTGAGCTGCATCATCTTTTCCATCACATCCCATTAGTAAAGCCAGTCAAGACTGACACAGATTCAAGGGGAGGGCAAATAAGCCCTACCTATTCATGAGGGAAGTGACAAATGTGTACTAAAAATGAAGAAATCGATGGTGGCCAACTTTGGAAATAGCCATCACATGACAATTCATAATAATACATAAGCAAGAAAAAAGAATACTACAAGTTATTTTTTACTTAAATGACAGTCTGAAATGAGGGTTCCAGCTCATCAGGTTGCTTCTCCATTCACTAATTCAGATATCAGTCTCTCCCACAATTTACAGGTTCATGATGCTTTTCATTCAGCAAGGGGAGAGAAGGAAAACATGGAGAAGGTGCACCCATTTCTTACAAGCCTCAGAGGAAGTGATATATATTACTTCCCAATTACACCCCGATATATGTAGGGTTAGGAAATATTTTTAGTCACTGGTTAAACAGTCATTGCATCCACCTTTCCCTCCTCCCCCTAGAAAAAAAAAACAATTTGGCTAATGATTTTGCTAAGGCTAGTTAGAAAAAAGGCCAGGACTGGAGCCTAGAACTGCATAATTCTAGAACATAGTTTCTCTCCATCATGCCTAGAGGAAAAAGAAATGCCCTCTATAAAGATTTGTGAAAAGAAGACACATAAACCAAGTTTTTAAAAAGTCATAATAATTACTACAATTACAATATACATTAGGCACTATAGGAGAAGAATTTGACGTAGAAGAAAATGGAGAGTTGCAGAAGATGAGATTAGAGAACTAAAAAGGAGGTAAAGATGCTAGGTGCAGTAATGAAATCATTTGAAGAATTTCAATGAAGAAATGACATGATAAGACTTTAGAAATATAACCAACATAAAGAGAGAACAATTGATCCTCAATAACACCTTGAATTCTTTTATAACATCAAAGGTCATTTTGCTGGGGAATAAGATATTCTCATGAAAATGATTTCGATTGTCTCTATTATTGATGTCTTTGCATTGCTTTTCTCATAATCTGTCTAGGGTATTCTTTATGGCATGGAGATTGTTCTTCTCAGTAGAAAAGACAAAAGAAAAATAGGACTTGAAAAGTGTTTTGTTTTTTACGAAAAGATGGCTCATTCTTTTTGTTCAGACATAGCTTTAGATATCTTTTATACATCCATTGCATTTTTAGCATTGATTTTAATTGAAAGGACCAAGAAATACAGAACAAAATATTTGAGATAAGCTTGGAAGATGAAGCTAGTAGACTGATAATAAAGCCAGGGTCATGAATCAAGAAATGCTATGTCACCTCTTTGGGCAAAGTGGGAAACAGACTAGTTTAAAAATAAGCTTCCCAGGAACATAATAAAATATGTGGCAAAGATCATTTGAGGTCATATGTAGGAGTTCCAGGAATGACATACTTATAAGTTGTATTTTGTTCTTTAAAAAAATGCAGAAGCCATTAAATTAGAAAGCTTCTGCATAGTAAAAGACACAACCAGCAAAATAAAAAGGCAACCTACAGAATGGGAGAAGATATTTGCAAAACATCTATCTGATAAGGGGCTAATATCCAAAATATAAAAAGAATTCATACACGAAGCTAATTTAAAAATGAGCAGAGGAACTTAATAGGCATTTTGCCAAAGAACACATACAAATGGCCACCAGGTACATGGAAAGATGACCAACATCACTAATCATCAGGAAAACACAAATCAAAGCCATGAAAAGATATTACCTCACGCCTGTCAAAATAGTTATTATCAAAAAATAAGAGACAAATGTTAACAAGGAGAAAAGGGAAACTCTGTGCACTGTTGATGAGAATGCAAATTGGTATAGCCACAAACATTTAAAACATTTAAAAACAGATGTTTGAGTTCCTCAAACATTTAAAAGCAGAACTACAATATGATCCAACGATCCCACCTATGGGTGTCTATCCAAAGGAAACAAAATTTCTATCTTGAAGAGATATCTGTACTTCTTGTCCATAGCAGCATTATTCACAGAAACCGAGACACAGAAACAATGAAAGCATCCATCAGCAAATGACTGCATAAAAAAGATGTATGGGGCCAATACATGTGTGTGCACATGCATACACACACATACACACACAATGGAATATTATTCAGCCATTAAAAAGAAGCAAATCCTGCCTTTTGCAACAATGTGAAAGGATTCTGAGGGTATTATGTCAAGTAAAATAAGTCAGACAGAGAAAGACAAATACTGTATGATATCACTTTAAAGTAGAATCTAAAAAAGCCAAATTCATAGAAACAGAGGGTAGATGGTGGTTGCCAGGGACTGGGGAGTAAGGGAAATCAGAGTACACACTTCAGGCCACAGGATGAATAAGTGCTGGGGATCCACTGTGCAGCATGGCGGCTGTAATCAATGATGCTGCATTATATACTTGAAAGCTAAGAGAGTAGATCTTATGCCTCATCACAACAACAACAAAAAAAGGTAATTATGTGTGGGAAGAAGGTGTGACAACCTTATCCTGGCAATCATTTTGCAATACTGTAGATGTGCATCAAGTTATCACGTTGTATATCTTAAATTTACACGTGTTATATGTCAAAAATACCTCAATAAAACTGGAAAAAATGCAGAAGTGCTGAAGGGTTTTATGGAGATTCATCTTAGTCAAGCTGTGTTTTTAAATGGTAACTGGAGTACGGTTTGGAAGAACAAGAGAATTAAAATTAAAGTACTGTCTTAGTCCATTTAGGCTGATATAACAGAATACCACAGACTATGTAGCTTATAAACAACAGGAATCTATTTCTCACAGTTTTGGAGGCTGACGTCTGAGATCAAGGCTCTAGAAGATTCTGTGTCTAATGAGGGCACAAGTCCTGGCTCATAGATGGTGTGTTCTCACTGTGTCATGACATGGGGGAGGAGGCGAGGATGCTCCCAAAGGCTTCTTTCTTAAGGGTATGGATCCCACTTATGTGGGCTCCACCCTCATGACCTAATCACCTTGCAAAGGTCACACCTCCTAATATGTTGGGGTTTAGGTTTCAACAAACAAATTGGGGTGGGGAAAAACAAGCAATTAGTCTACAGCAAGTACCTACACCCATTAGGAGTCATTATTACGGTCACTTAGGTAAGAGGTATGTACAAAGGGCTGGACTAAGGAGTGGCAGGGAGGGGAAAAAAGATTTGAGCTCTACAAGAGAAGTTGAGGAAGTGGAAGTCAATGCTGAAGTTTCTCCTCAAGGAAACCCAAAGGCCCTGAACCCAGGTAGGCCACACCTGCGCTTTGGAGGTGTAGGAGGCAAATTTTTTTGAACATTCAATATACAGGCAGTGACATGATGGAATGTTAAAGAAAAGATTAGAAATTCACATCTGGTGACCAGAGTAGTACATAAATTTGAGGGCAATAATATCTAATTCCAGTGTCCGTATCCTAGAAAGTGGCTTTTGACACTATCTTCTGAGCCATAGTCAGTGAAGTTTTCCACATATATATGACTTACTTAGAATTTTAATGGTACAGGCAGTATGTGTGTGTGTGTGTGTACACACGTATGCACATATGCATTTTTCTTGACTGATATAACAAATAAACAAATCATAAATGAAAATAATAAAATTATTGACTCAATGCTTTCTGACTTACTAGTTAATTATCATGGAACCCTGAGCATAATAACTATTGAATTGTCTATAGGGAAGAGTATATTTTTCTATCACAGTAAAAATGGCCACCTAACAAAATTTTTTTCTACTGCTGTCACTTGACATTTACTTGTACTCTAAAAGATTACCGCACAGCAGAAAAAACAGATAGTTATTACAACTATATAAAATTAACTTTTTATATCCCCAAAATCACAAATTCCTACTGATCGAAACTCCATCTACCGAATAAAAAGTAAAACTTGGCATGATTATAAAAGTAAACTCTTTAAAGTTCTTATGAAATTTGAAGTTAATAAAAGTCACATGAAATAATCCCCTGCATATAAAAATCTATTGATTTACATTTTAATGAAAACTAAGTATTACTTAGAAAAACAATTGACATTTAAAAGCATACAAAAAGAAATTCACTTTAGAACACAAGAGTCCTGAAAACTCTTTTGGTCCTTTATAACATATATCCTCAGAAATTCTTCAGAGACCTGGAATTTGTAGATGAACTTTATCTTCCCATTGCTACCCTTCACCTCTCTTTTCTATCCTAATTTACAGCATTTGTCAAGGCCAGATAGGATGAAAGTAATGTAAAGAGGCAGCTATGGGCAGATTTTGTTGTAAAAATAGAAACTCAGGGCTCGGAGCTGTATCTGAATCTCGTTTGCTTGGCAGTGATGTAGATGTTCAGACAGGACAAACTTTCACTGGAAGGTATGGTTATAAATAAAAATGTTTCCAAAGAAAAAGTGACAAAATGGCATCTCTTTCTATGTGAGCCACAGATGACTTGGACCACCGCCCCCATCTCTGCTAATTAGACTTACTTTAAGTTCCCTAATCTTCACATGAGAGACATTTAAAGTCCTAGTTATAACCTAGAGCAAACCTCTCATTATTAATATGAACTCACCCATTTTATAGTAGTAGTCATAGTCAGAGGAAGACTATAGATAGTAGTCAGAGGAATTTAAAGACAGCTTGACTAGTAGTAGTTGGTGTGATAAAGTATTTGTGGACTACAAGGCACCATCTACTGGCCAGGGCCCATCTCTACCACCAAACAACCCTACTGCTCTGTGCAGTGTTCTAGAACCCTGGCAATAATCATTGAAATCCATTTTGACAAAGGTAAAAACTGATTCAGATAAATGATCTTCCGAGTAATTTTGGGGTGTGAGAGGCATCCCTGCCTGAAAAAAGTTATGAATCATTAAAAAATAATAATCATAATAATAACAGTATCAGTTTTCAAGAAGAAGATCATTCTTTTCGACTGGAAATGTATGTGATACCTATATTTTAAGAACTAGAAAGCTGAAAAATGACGAATATCGACAGAAGAAAGGAGAAGTAGTATTAGAGGTTGATAGTAGATTGAGACAGCAAAGTCAACCTAGTGGAGATGAGGAAGTTGATTACGAAACAGTGACCCTGCTTCTGCTTCCAGACTGGGAACTCTGAGTGATCTGATTGAAGCCTCCTCACCTACAACTGCCTTCCTAGCCATTCAAAAGTTAAACCTCCCTGTTTCTGAGCACTAAAATCTCATAATCATTTTTAATACAAAATTGTGTACCGATACAGGTATTCTTCATTTTAGAAATATGAAATAACATATTAAATATAATGTTTCAAACCATGCACACTATGCTCAGATAGTAAGTTTGCCCTCTATGAAGGTCTTCCAAAATCTAATCGTCAAGGGGTATGTCTTTCCAGGTAAATACAGGTGATAATTTAGTTAATTGCTATGGTACTGTGTGTTACCAGGGAATGCAGATTGGATAGAAATTGTTGCCTATAGATTCTGGTTGAGGGCCCAATGCCATGGACACTGGTTTCCCTGCCACACTGCTGCCAGCAGCTTCATTTCAAAAAAAAAAAAAAATCTGTTGTCATCACATACCCATTGTTAAAATCTCCATCTCTTTCCTGTGGCCTTGGGATTGAATTCCAAACTCAATGCACCGTATACAACTCTTCACAGCTGACCCTAACTTGCCATTTTGATCTCATTTCCCATAATCCACATCTTGCTCACAAAATCTATTATATCTGCAAGGAATAAAATCACCCTCTTTGCTCCTGTGGCAAAACTCACATTCCTTTCTCATGTCCCTGCTCAAAGCTCATATCATTTGTGAACTTTACACTTGCTCTAAGCAAAAATAGTTACCCCACCCCCTATCCCACAATATCTATCTACAGCATCATTACACACATCCAAATGTTCAGAGTTTAGGATCTTTCCATTTACTATGCCCAAAACATTGTGATAAATACAAAAGGAATACCAAGATACATTCCTGTCCTCAACATGCTACAAGTTTTTTCTGTAAATAGCTATTAATTCCAGGCAGAATAAGGATTCCCAAAAGTTGAATCAGCAAATGATTGGCATTTAAAAGTGTATGTCTTTACCTCTCATTGTGGAGATCAGCAAAAACATATAAGACCTGGGATTTGGGGTCAGACATGAAGCTTAAGTAAAACTTTTTAAGGAGAGTTGGGTTAAAGGAGTGGAGGAAGCATGTTTGGGAGAAGTGGAGTCCTCTCATTTGCCTGGAACATAGGAAAGTTGGGAAGATAGGACCACAAACTTTCAGTGAGGTCTTCCTCTTGACCATGGTCAAGCATTCCTGAGTGACAAATTTATGTCTCGTTTCCATAGCAACCAGAAACCTTTAAAGTCTGTGGAGCAAAGAAATGTCAGAGCTGGGTCAGGGCTGCCCTAAATTCAGTAAAAAGTCTCTGTGAAACCTCCAGGGACTAAGAAGTTATCTATGTCATCTCTAAAATGCAGAAGAAATAATGTGAGCACTGATTTATGTTGCTCGATTCAAATTCAGTTTGTAGCTAACAAGAATGGCTGTCCTCAAATGATTCCACAAGCCTCAGCAGAGAGTATTAAGAAAAAAAATAAAATTTTGTAAATTGTACTCCTTAGCCATTAAAGTATAGATAGAATAACATATGTGCATGCTTAAAGTGGGATAAACAGAGAAAGAGGCTATTACTATCTTATACCAATAAAAACTGTGTATTGAGTCAGCATGATTAAACAGCAGTTAAGTTGAAGTGAATTAGTCAAACCAAATAATAGCAAGTAAGTAAAGCAATAAATATTGTGAAATTTTTATCCAAATATTTTGTTTTATTTTCACCTGGAAACCAGAGTTAGGGAATGAGTTTCTTCAAGCTCATGGTGTTGGAAATACAGTCAAATCCAAAATAAATTTACCTTCTAATTCCTGCTTTGATCATTACATCATTACACATTTATATTCAAAATAAATGTTCTAAGTTATATTTTAATATATCTTTCTTATGCAGAAGTTCATATGGTTGTTTATTATAACATACTTAGAAGAATAATCCCCTCTCAAAGGGCAAGGGTATGATTTTGTAACTTAATGGAAAAAGATCTTTACATAGAGAATAAAGATTAAGCAGATGTAGAAGCCTGAATAATTATGAGGATTTCTCAGCAACCAGGAAACACTTCAATTTTGCAAGTCTTAAACTGATGATTTTACAGATACCCAATAAGATATATTTAGTAAAGGGGTTGTGAAAAATAATATATTTTTTCATTCAATTAATTATACTTCAAGCTTTAACCAGCCTATTTTTAACACTAACCACAGCTGCCTATGTTCATAATAAATCTAGAAATAAACCTAGTGCCATGTCAGCTCTTTTGATTTAGAGGCATTGGTTTCTGCTATCTCCAAGGAAAAAATAATTGCATTAAATCACTGGTGCTACAGAGGACAAGGCTAAAATTCTACTTATTTTGCCCCTGAAGTCTGAGAACATATGCTAATCCTAACCCAGGATTAAACTAGAAATTTTTAAAGTTAGCAAAAAATTCTATATCACTTCACCACTGCTCCCCGCCCCACACACTGAATTTTCTTTGGTTAAAAAAGTAACCTTTAAGAGAGGAACATGCAACTCCTAAAGGCATGACTTAACAGCCACTGCATCCACGAATGTCATTAACTTGGAAAAGAGTTTGCAGAAAATATCTGAGGGTATATATGCATTCACACGTAGACATATAAAAACCACATACTAAACCACATACTCAGAAATGTAAAGAAGTCACGCACAACTGAAATGGCCAAAAATATCAAATTTAATAGCATTTCTGTAAGAGTTCTTTTTAGAGCAATTCTAGCAATGTTAATTGGAGCTATCACACCAGAATCCTAATCAAAGCTACATAAAATAAGCAATTCCATATTAAAAAAGAAAAAAAATAAGCTAAAACTCAGGAAGTGAAATTAGTTGTTCAAAGACAAAGTTAATGAACAGTGAAGTTGGAATTGTTCTTTAAGTTCTATTGGCACGAGCAATGTCCAAACCTGTAGAGAATTTTTATAAATTTATTTGAGCCAAACTGGCAACATATGCCAGGTAGCGAGATTGCAAATGCTCTGGAGAATAACGGTTTTGCAACTTCTTTTAGGCATTTGAAATCAAGGAGGGAACATAAGGAAGATTACACGGAGGTGGGAAAAAAGCAAGGGGGTGTTGCACTATAGGATAGTTACCAAGATTATATGCTTTCCTGAAGGTATTTACAGTTTATTTTAAAGGTGTTTTAACCTAGATGCACAGAAACTATGGGCTGGTCTTGCTTAGGGCAAAAATAAACCTTTTACTAAAAAGTTATATGCCTTGGGTGTGACTGCTCACCATGACCTGCCCAGTTAGGAATTTATGGTGACATCACCCTGTGAGGTTACTTTCTGTAGAACACCTTTTTTTCATCGACAGTTCTTTCTCTGCTAAATGTAGAGTTTTTTCTATTATATTGCTCTTTCAGTTTGCGTCTAGTCAAAAAAAAAAAAAAAAAACGATGACACCAGAAAGTCTCAGAGAAGAAATTTGACTTGGCAAAACTAAATGCAATTACTATTTGCAAGAATTAAAGGTCAAACAAGAAAAAGTGAGGCATGCAAAAGGTTAGCAACAGCCAACGCTCCCGTTAGGTCCCAAAGGATAGAAAGATGTGCGATGATCTTACCACAGTTCAGTAGCTGAGCACAGGACCACCTGCAGAGAACTAGCCCTATTGAGAGATGCCTGGTAGGGCTGAGATCAGGAAGGGTGTGCCTCCTAGAGGAAGCAAGAACCCCAGAGAAGTCATCACCTGAAGCATGTGGGTGAGGATGCAGAGGGAATAAAAAGAATGTAAGACACAGAAATCAAAAAGTGAGTACTTGGTAAGTTTACTTACAGGTAGTGAACCTGGTACAACACAGAGGTGACATTCTAGGGCTGTTGTGGGAAGAAAAATCGTGATCCCTTTGCACAGCTGCAAAACACAGATAATCTCTGTCCATACTAGGAAATCGAAATCCTCAAGTGCTATGAATTGGATGATGATGCCTGGGCTAATCGATTAGGGGTTGTAGCACCTGTAGGCTGGCCGCTGTGGTCTTTCTAGGAAGCAGTCTTTGCTGTGCACTCAAGATTGTGGTTATGGTGTCCCATTTGTTTTCTCTCTGAGTGTCAGTGCCAGATCTGAGATGGTGGTGGTGCAGTAAGCAGCTCTTTTAGCAGAAGTAAGATCTTCTCCATTGTCAGCAGGCCAGACGAGCATATCAGGATTTGGAACTGGCTTCCTACTTCCTTTCACTCTCCACTCCCCCTCAGGTCCTCCCCTTGGCCTCATGCAGAGGGAAGCCATTTGGCAAGGGAGACTGGGGAACATACTGGCAGAGGCCAGCTCTCTGAGAACACAGCAGAGAAAGGGTACAATATGGATCTGAGAGTGATTTTGAAAAAAATCAGGGCAATTGGAGTTTTACAGGAAGAAAAGGTCATGTTGTACATCTTATTTCGCAGAGCAGCCAACATGATCTTTTAAAATTTTAACTGAATCTGGTCACTCCTCTGCTGGAAATGCTTCACTGCTTCCTTGTGGCATTTGAGACCAGCATCTAACATGCCCTACCATGCCCCCTGTGACGTGATCCTGCTTCCCTCACCACTTCTGCCCATATGATACTTTCTCTTGCTCTTTCTGCTCTAGCCACACACAATTCTGCTGAAAGGGTCATGCCAGGAGGCCACAAAAGAGGACCTATGCGAGTTCTTAACACAGCTCACATGAAGGCTTCCCTTGGATGGTGACAGAGTGACTGCAGGCTTTGGTTGAGCTCCCACACACTCATTCCCTTGGTCTTGGTCACAGACAGTGCAGGGCTCTCCCTCAAAGCTGACCTGATTCTCTCAGTGGATCCCCAGGTGTGTCCACACATCCAAGGACCCACTGACCTTTTGCAAGGCCAAATCCCATCAAACTCTTCTTTCTTCTTACTCCTGGCCAGGGCACTCTCACCTAGCCGCCTAGCAGGTCACTTAAGGTTGTTTCTATTCCTTTTCCAATCCATTGTTATGACGAATATTCTACATCCTACCTCCTTCAGGAATCTATTCTTTTTGATTCTCAAGGGCCTTTCTTCTCTTAATAAAATTTGACTTTTATAAACATTACCTAATTCTTTCTCTTGTGTTTCTGGTACAATAATCACAACTCAGCTGAGGCAAAGTGGAAGCCTCCTTGGTCAGGGGAAGAGTCAGGTACAAGGAAATGCAGAAGGGAGAAGCACAAAGATTCGTAGAGAACATTTCAAAAGCTTATCTCTGCGTGTGTGAGTTCCAACCTTATTTGCTCATCCTCAAAATGCAGATAATATCTGTCTTTTCTGCTTCATGGGATTGTTGAGTCAGTACCACCACCACCACCTCCCCAAAAAAAGAAAAAGAAAAAAACAGTGCATGAAAATATGTAAGTCAGGTATTACCTTAAGCAAGGATTTAATTCCTAAAGAGCAAGGTAAAATTTGTATGTGGTTTTAAAAAAATTACCCTTGAAATTTCTTAAATTGCCATACAAGTTTTTATGCCTAAAGTATTGTGCCATCATTCTTAGCCATTGAGCTAGATGGAAAGAAGCAATGAAAGGAAAATTAGAAAATCTATATGCAGATTCTCAAGCATTCAACCAATTTTATATTTAAGAAAACTGTCAAGCCTCAAAGAATGACTAGAAAATGAGAGGAAATTTTTATGTTCTGTTTTTGCTTACCAGATTTAATCCATTTGGGTTGATTAAACCATGATTAAAGATTTTAAAAAATATTAATTCAGTTCTTCACCTCTATTATGGCCACAAATTTCAGAGAAACACCATAGCAAAGGCTTAAAGCAATGTGCTAAAGGAGTCAGGTCACACAGCATCAGTGTTGACATAGAGCTCAGTGATCAGATTTGTACCAAATTTCATCAGGAGATATTTCAGGTCCTCTCTGAGAGAGCCCAAACCAAGCTCACAGAGGCAGCTGGCCAGATCCAGTCCTCTCATCCTGGGCTACACTTCTGACTATGCAAAGACATGGACCCCAACCACTGAATAACTTTCTACTCTTAAGAGCTAATTTTCCTGTAGGTTCAGACATCACGAATTCACTTCCCACTTCACTGCCAGAACAATCGTGACAGCTCCTAGGAACTAACAGTGTAGACAGAGCTGGCAGATATTTCCCTGTAATCACAACCACCTGACACATAAGACCTGTGGAATTTTCTGGTGGCCTTTTATCTGGAATATTTTGGATGAATGTAGGACAGCTGGAGGTAAAACCTTTATAGAAATTCTATTTCAAAGCGGTGGCCAGACCTTTCAAAATTAGAAATCCCTCTAGTTTCTCACTGATTTTCTCACTAGAAATCAGTGAGAAAATATGGAAATGTATGCTGTATATTTAGCAATCACTGTCCATCTACATGCTATGTAAACAGGGATCCATCATATGCAAATGAGTGCTTTTCCCACCTTAAATATCACTGAAACCTGTTCACTGCAGATCTGGTGGCCATTAGGAATCTGGTTCCCCCAAATCTCATAGCTGTAAATTTTACCTTAGTAAAGATAGAAAAGATGTGAGCTTGGAATAACAAGGAATACCACCTGCACATTCCTAAAAATAAATGGCTAAGATTTTAGGGACGGGGACAAGAAGGGTAGGTATTGCTGTAAAGAGGTAAAGAAATCTTTGTGATAGGGGAACTGTTCTGGGTTTTGTAGAGGTTGCTACACAAATCTACATATAAGCTAAAATTTCATGGAACTTTATATACACCCAACTGAGTATCTATAAAACTAGTGAAATCTGAACAAATTCTTCAGATTGGACTAATATCTACTTCCTAGTTTTGATATTGTCTATAGAATGCAAGATATTACCATGAAGGAACCTGGATGAAGAACACAAGGGAATTATATCCTAAATCTAAAGACCTTTAGTTTTGCTAATTAGTGGTCATACATTACCATATTCAAATTGATTTCTATGATATCAGAAATGATATGAACAGCCTTTTTGTTTCAGCAGCAGCAAAGCTGCAGGATTTATCAGGTCTCACATTTTGCAAAAAGGCATGTAAAATAATGAACTGATAGATTTATAACCTTGAAACGATATGTATGAGTAATTTTCAGTCCATCAATGCCCTTCACCAGTTGTCCTGTTCATTGTGGTTTCTGCACCATCAGTATTAGGAAGAACAGGAAATGTGTGCTTTAACAACGAACCCTTCTAATTATTTTGATGCACATTAAGTTTGAGAACTACCGCTACAGAGAATCATTATTGGAAGATACATAGCAAATATTCACATTTAAAAAGAGAAAGCAAACAAATAAAACAACATGCATAATTTTAACCTCTGATGAGGTACCCTCTATGTTAAACCTCCCTCTACAATATGTGAACTCCTGGTATTCTCTAAAGACCCAGCCCATCATGCCAAGTCATAGAAATTCAATTTACTAATTCTTGAACTATTCATAAAAACTCCTTTAAGAATACTGAATGTAGACAACATTTGATTCACTGGCATTCAATTCTGTTCAATTAATGTTGGAAAATTGTTGTTTTAAAAATGAAAAGTACTTTCCGCACACTTTATAATTCCTTTAGTAAATATTCATTAATTATAATTTTTCATATATCTGTTTGATTCAAGAATTTCTAAAGAAAAACTGTTGATTGACAAGATATGGAAGTACTCTGATGTGGATAATTCAAATCAAAAAATTATCTCAAATTCATTTCTGTTTATCCTAGAGTCAAGCATATAATTTTCATTTGTATATTTTGGTGATAGCAGAGTTTCTTCTTAATTATACTCTTAAGCAGATGTCAGCACGAATCCACGGTGCTGGGATGGGTATAGTTAGCCTAGAACATTCTAATAATGTTAACAAGAAAAGACAGTACTAAAATTAGTTAAATTAATCCCAAGAACATATCTGTATTTTCATCTAGCCAGTGTCCTACAAGGGGAAGTCACTCAGCTATTGGCTTCAATACCTTTCATATTCATGCTATTGGCTTTTGGCTTCAGTACTTTTCACATTCATTCCAGAGGTGTAACTCTTCACTGCAGACACCACCTAAATTAATATACCTCACTTGAATAAAGGAAAGATCGCTTAAACTCTCTGATCAGATAATCATAGCACATTGTCCCATATGCTTTAAAATTAATTACTTAAAATCAAATGTACTTAAAATGGTAAAATGTAAGCTCTTAAAATGTAGGGCTTTTAGAGCAGAAATGAAATAAAAACTACTGTGGGCCCAGGCCCATGCATGTAATTACTAATAGTCAAACAAGATAGAGTAAGACCGTGTATCACATGTAATCTCAAATGTCTCAGCAGAACAAGAAAAAAAACTCAAATTTACAAAATTCAGATCTGAGAGCTATGCACTGAGAATCACTTCTACTCTTATGAGACTTCTGCCTTTACTGTACAATAACCTACCACCATTCTGAGACCAAAAATTAAGGCAACGTAGTAAAAAATAGAAATTTCACAGTGTGAAGATATTCTCTAAAATGGTGATAGGTTTCATGCAGTGAAAACCACTCACTCTTTTTTTCTCTGACTTCTTTTAATTTTTAATTACAAAATCAATATATGCTTACTGAAAAAAAAAACTCAGAAAATAAAATTAAGCAAAATACAAGTACCCATAAATTCCCCAAAAGGTAAAATAAGAATAATCTTGTTAAATCTCCCACAGTTGTATTACACCTTTGAAAGGATATTATATCACAAGAGTTGCTATACCTTGTGGCAATTTAGACAGAAAAATGCAATTCTTTTTACAATAACATTACTTTTCCACAAAGCACAACAGGAAAACAATACAAGAAACTCAAATAGAAGAATCAAATAGTATGGGACCACAGTACCCTGTCATTTATAACACCAGGAACTTGCATTTGCCATGAGAAAAGCAATTATTGGCAATAAAGGAAGTACGATTAGGGCATACACCTTCCTGAATTCATTTTTTAAAAATAATAATAAAACATACTAAGATTCTATGAAGTTCTGGAGATATAGCAAGACATAAAATTTCCTCTTGCAGAGATCTTGGTATCTAATAGGTGAGGTAAGAGGTGAATTTATCTTAATGCCCAGTCAGCAATTCATCACCTTCACTTGCACAGGTCTTTTCGAGAGATTTCATACCTAATTTAGTACTCATGATTTTGAATTCTTTTCTTTAAGTGAATTACTAAAATTGTATAAGCTTCAGACTCCAAGCAGAGATTGCCCCTGGATTGCATAGATAGTGAGCGAATAAACATATTAAAAAGATAATTTCAAGTGCTAACAAGTGCTTTGCAGGATATAGAAGAAGTTGATTTGATAGAAAGTGACAGGATAATTTTTAAATGGGAGATCAGAGACAAACTTATGAGCTAAATAAAATACCTTAGAGGGATTTGGAAGAGGAATAACTAAAAGTTTTTAAACATTATTTTGCATTGAGTTTATTTACATGCTTATATTAGATTTTTAAAAATGTTTTATTGTGGTGGAATAATGTTAAATTTGAAGAGATTAATAATAACTTTGCAGAAGTTAAGCCCTGCTCATGTTGTTTTTCACAGATATGTTCAGTAGAACACATAAAAATTGATCTCTTTTATGACTTGCAGACTGTATAGTGAATACATTGATTTTGTTATAACTAAATGTTTCATGGTTCTTCTCTTAGAAACATTTGAATATTTTAAAATATATATATACATTTTATATAGCTATAAATGATAGATGATTGATTAATTGATTGATAGGTGATAGATGATAGAGAATATTTTAGCAAGCTTAGTAAAAAGAATCATTCTGAATTAAAACCACAATGTTTACATTTGCATTCCTATCTGTGTCTAATTCTGGCTTTGTTTTCATTATTCATTACAGTAATACACCAAATAAGGACTTTTTGGTCAATAAAGAACATATACAAGATGAACTAGATATACAATGGTGGCTCTATAATTTTGAAAAATGTCAGATCAGCTAAACCCCTACATTACTGATCCAATCATTACCACTTAGGCAGTAATCAATATTTAAACTGATATTTATTCAATAAGTATCTATGTTTAAAACATTTAAGTGAGGGCCATAAAGGGCCTAAAACAGATGATACCTATATTTCCCTCAAGGAGTCTATAATCTATTAAAGGAAGAAAATCTACATAGTGATTTAAATATGTTTAAGGAAATAGGAATGAAAAGAAAGAAAGAAGAGTTTAAAACCTGGTCAAATAGATCATTTCTACTAAGGAGTTACCTTTCTTAGAAGTTTGACACACATGGTGGCAGGAATACGAATGTGTTATGAGAATCATCTTAAAAGGCTATTATTGCTACATGTCCTAAAGACTATAACTCAATTTTGAGACAGGCATGACTGTTCTTGCTCTTTCAACTTTGTTGGGTTTTCATGAGGATCCAAGTGACAAATACGAAAGAATTTTGAAGATCTCCTAAATATAAGATAATTTTATTATTAGAACTGAAGACTATAATTGTTTCATAATTTCTTGGAATCAGCAGGGTTCCATGACAGACACTCCTGCTTGTCTTTCAAAATCTATTCTCACTTGGTCTCTTCATGTGGCTTCCCAGGGATTGAAAGTGTGGCCATGTGTTCAAGTTCTACTCCTAGGCTTTGGTCCCAATTACATGAGCTTGCCTCATTCAAACTCTTATTTTTAGTGCCACCTGGAACCCTTTGCAACCAGCTCTGTCACATGTAGATGATAATCTCAGATAAATTGCCATTTCTAATTTCGAAAATGAAAGCATCTGGCTAGATTAGTGCTTTAACAATGGTGCTTCATAAAACTCTAACTCTCATATTTTCAAAATGATTTCAGAGGATATTTTGGAGGAAGAGGAAAGGATGGGGTCCAAAAAAAGAGGAAGGCATAAGCATTATCAGCTTTTGATTTACAGACACCCTCATTACTTCCTCATCAGACAACATAACTCAGTTTTCTATTATCAAGTGTCCATGGAAGTGTTTCAGCAGAGAATTCTACAACTAAAAATATTTATCAAAAACTACTAAATTTGCTAAGATACATTTACTTTCTGCAATTCTATACTGCAGGCGTTTAAAGTTGTTTCTCAGTAATATTGATGGATTTTTCTCTGAAATACCTGTGTATTTTTCTTGATTTGTCTTTTGTGATCAGTGACACATATTTAATAAGTGATCTCAGTTAGTCAAAGAATTCATGAACATAAAATGTAATTTTCTTTGTACCAATTAACTAGGCTATCCAGGGATCTAAGATATGATCTTGACCTCATTAATTTTGTACTTGAACCATCTTAATATTTTAATGTATTTAATGAGTTCATCAGTGTCTGTTAGGGATCTTTAATGTTTGTTTTGGAAGAATCCTAAATGAGTAACACAAATAATTGTTCCATCATGTATTACTGTCTCTTAGATTCAATATTCCATCTCATCTTTCCTGTAACAGTGTCCATCATATGTTGTTCTGCCATATTGGCAAAATCTTTCCTTTGACATTGACAATCACAATCTGATCAATCTAGATATCCAAGATTACTTTCAAGAGATAGCATTTTTTGGTACTGAAATCTCATTTCTCTTAATTATACTATATAACATTCATAAACATGTCTAAAACAATGTAGCACTCATTAAACACTTCATAAGTAAATCATCTTATTTTTGACAATTTCTCAATATTCGCCATCTGTAGAATAATTTCCTTCAATATGCTTATTTTCAAAAAATCTAAACCAGCATTGACAACAAAGGTCAATCAAATATGGCAGCTCAAACTCCCAAAGCACTCCTAGCTAATGCCATAGGATTTAATACTTAATAATATACCATTTTCTATCAACTTGTTGTTATAAAAAGTCATGGTTAAAATATATACGAAATATAACTATTCACTTATTTATGGGTTTTCTTGTGAAATTCCATGTTTTCTAAAACATTAATAATGATTTTTATCAATTGTCATAAATTTCAAACCCAAGTATCCAAAAAATGTCTATTACAGATTAAATTAGAGGCTTATTTTTCTCACATCATGGTAAGTCTGGAGGCAACAGCTCTGGCACAGGTTCTACATCTTGGGAAGGTCAAGGTTGACTTCTCTAGATTTAAGACATTTCTATCCTGGGCAAAAGAATAATAAATCATTCCAGGCACCATATCATGATCAGTATAGAAAAGGGGGTAGAAGGGTCAGTGACACTGATATGAATTTGGTTCATTAGGAAAGCATACGCTTTCCAACAAGACCTCTTCCAGAATTCCAAGTAGTCTCTTTGGGAAAAATAGAATATCAAATGACCATCCCAACATGGTCAAAAGAACAGTTGAGTGGGAGATATTTAGGTTTTCTACGTTCACCCTAACCCTAACATGTTTTCCGGGAACCTGATAAAAGTTTTGCTGCTGAATCAATTGCGTTTTTTGCTCAGTCATATGAAGTTTAGCCATAGGTCTTATTTTTACTGTATATGTTTCAGGTGTTTATAATCATGATATGTAAATCTTCAGATATGGTAGCAGACAGAATTCTGGAAGGCCACAAAGTTCCCATCCGTCCCTGGGCTGCAGGCCCCTCCCCGTATGTATGAATGTTCATTCCCCCGATGAGATTAAGAATCAGGTGACTGCCGAAACCCAATGAGATTCTCCGACTGGGTGTGGTCCCCTAACCTGAGCCTTTTATAAGGGCCTGGGCCTTCCCCCAGTTCTACAGATCCCAAGAGGACAGGGCAGGAGATGGCTTCTCCACTCCTGACTATGAAGACAGAAGGACTCAGAGTGAAATTTCAGGCCTACAGAAACCGGTAAGTCAGTGGGAATGTTTGTGGGCATTGGTTATAAATTGATATAAACCAAGAATTAATCTGACCTTAACATTCCTTTTGCAGGCTGGCGATCAGCCCTAGGGTTAGGCCCTGGGTCTTCCAGTGCCAGGATGGACAAGGCCAGCACATCCTGCATGAGCAAAAGTGGAGACGCAGGTGTATGTGATCACCCTCCAGCCACCCCCACGGGCCCTGGTGCCAGGGACACCGGGACACTGGGGCACCAATTTGGGCAACCAAAGGAAGTCTCTGACAAGCAAGCTGGGATGGGAAGCCAGGACTATCCGGACCCAAGGGAAGACTCCTCACCCCCTCCTGCGGCCAAAAGATGGAAAGGAAACACCAAGGCAAAGGAAAACAAGAAACAGAAAGTGGACGAAGTTGAGGTTCAAAAGATGACACTCCTGGTGTCTTCCTTTCCGAGGAGCAGCTGAACCGCTATGAAATGAATGTACAGTATGTCGGCCTTCTGCAGGGAGGCTGTGAAGCATCTGGTGCAGAGGGCGTCGGGCACCACAGTGTCCCAGAATATGGTCATTGCCATGTCTGGACTGGCTGAGGAGGTGGTGGAAGAGGCTCTGGATGTGTGCCAGAGATGGGGGGAAACGCCCCCACTCTGACCCAAACATCTCAGGGAGGCCATCCGCAGGTTAAGCCTTAGGGGCCAAATCGCTGTCATCAAGCCCCAAAAGGTCTTCTTCTTCTAGGCCAAAGCCGTGGAGGGCCTGTTGCTGAACCAGCAAGAAGACATTGCTCACTTCCGATGGCCTGAGACCGCGGGCAGTGCATAAATTCATGCAAGACTTGACTGTCCCAAAACTTCTGTCCTGAAAGCACCTGCATGTAGCCATGGCTAAATAGGGCACCTTGAGGCATTGCACTGTTAGTTGGATGAATAAAGGAGCAGGGAAGAAACCTGGCATTTTCAGGTTAGGAACAGCTTGGAAAGAGGAAAAT
Organism: Cynopterus sphinx; assembly: GCA_030015415.1. Taxonomy (NCBI): domain Eukaryota; kingdom Metazoa; phylum Chordata; class Mammalia; order Chiroptera; family Pteropodidae; genus Cynopterus; species Cynopterus sphinx. The sequence continues at coordinate 8,118,667 of CM057379.1, read as the reverse complement.
CCCTTTCACAGTTCCCTGATGGTTTCCCATTGAAGCTCGAGAGAGGCTATGACTTTGGTGGTTTCTTTCTGTGGCTTCAGGGACATGAACCAATCAGCAAGGTTTCACTCATAATTCTCTCCACTGAAGGACATGGGCATAGCAGAAGGAAAATCACTTGTCCTTGTAAATATTTAAGGTTATCCTGTGCTGCTTTTTTTTTTTTTTGCGTGATTATTGAACTGTTTCAATTTGCAAAAATAAAAATAAAATCACAAAATTGTTTTGTCTCCAAAATGACTTATCATTTTCCTTCCCATAGTGTTTTATGTCAGAAAGAAATCTTGGATCACTTTAGAGGGGTAACGTGGTCTTGGAGTCTCATATGAGACCAGAGAAAAAAAATCTGACCTTCAAAGACCACTTAGAAAATAACCACTATTATATATTATGGAGTTTTGTGCAGTTTTTAATGTTCGCCATACTCTGATATTGCCAATGTTTTTATAAGCACCCAAATTTATTTTTAAACGTCTTAAAATACACTTGCATTTAGCCATTCTACTAAGAATTCTTTAAAACATCAACATCTGAGTCAAGCAACAGAGGAACAGAAATTGTCAGTATGGACTAAGCAGGTTCATCAGGGGTTGCAAATTTATTCCATATTGTACTTGCGCATGTATTGTACAAGAGAGCATTTCTTCATTATAAAATAAAGCCTGAGATTTGTTCTCAAATGGTCATCACCATTCACAGCAGAGCTCTGATGTCTACAGGGCTATTTCGGTCTGTTTAACTTTGTTTATGTGGTCTCGGAAACACACAGCACAGGCCAAAGAATATAATAGGCCCCACAGTGCAGCTCTAATGTTGAATGGATAATATTCTCCATTTTTCTCTTCCTGGATCCAAAAATACCAAACATACATATACACAATGTTTTATTTCTCCTTAAATTTCCTTTTTGCCTTTATATTAGGACCCATCATAGACAGAATCTATAATTATTTTGGTATTTTGTTTACAGTACATTTGAAACTATAACAAGAATAAGCAAGTTTATTTAATACCATCACATGCTGTTACACTCTCATTTAGCAACTTCCTACACCAGTGGTTATAATGAGCTAGACCAGGAAACAAAAGAGATGAGGGTTACTGGTTCTCAGAAGAACCCGTGGAGCTGGGAGGGCTGTCTCAGCAAGTGGAGTGATTGAGCAAGAAAATAAGTAGGATGCAAGGGATTCAACCTCTCTCCATCTTTATACTGCTTTAAGCTCATTCCCCTCTCCAGGGTCAGTGGGGAAGTTTTGGAAGATGTTTTCTGGGTAGATAAATCATGCCTCTGGTTTTCTTAACCACAGAAGCAAAAAGAACCTAACTGAAGCAGGTGGAAGTGGAGATCAACATTGGGCCAACAGCAGTAATAGTGTCCACTGGATGTACAGCTGAACAGGACTTATGCCCACCTATAGGACTTAGTGCTTCAGTGGGGTCTGAGTATGGCCGAACCACTGACAACTGAAGCAAGTTCCCATTAAGGTCTCAGAGTTCAGATCAAGAACAGAAATTCAGCATTTATTTTTTCAGATGGGAAAAATGGATTGTCTGAAAAGGTTCAATATCTTTACAAATTCTAATATGTTATACTACATACTAGCAAATGTTCAAAGTGCTCAAAGAGGAAATCTGCATATAATCTGGTGCCATTGCAAGAGAAGTCTCAAAGCTCTCATGAATGGCTCATTGTGTGCCGTTAACAATGTAGGTTTCCCCTGGAGCTCCATCACCATTCGATGGTGCATCTTAGAATATATGTGTGGAGACTTCCTGGCAAATTGTGGTCTCTAGTTGGTGCTATTTTGGTAAAATGTTGTATAACAAATAAAGGACTAAACTTGACTATGAATTTTCAGTATTTTATTATAACTTTGGGATAAGGTCAATACCTTACCACCACCTCAACTCCCCAAAAGTACTCAAGCATATGCCCAATCACAGTTTATCCAATCTAGTTTCACGACACCAAGGACATATTATCTAATAGTCTTCAAAAGTACAAAGATCTGCGGCAACTAAACACAAAATGTACACAAAGTAGACAAATTTAAACTGTCAATGGATCAGTTTATGTTTTTTTATGAAGAAGAATAAAATCAGGTGCTAAACTATATAATCATGTATAATGGAGAAGGGGCATAAGCTTTCATAAAATGAACTAAATTCTGATCATCTGTAATAATTTCATAAGTTATCTGAATATTGGAGAAACATTATGAAATTCCATGTTAATATCAAGGGACAATTTACAGACAAAAGAAATATAATAATAATTATAGTAAGTAACTCTCAAAGGTTAAAAATTTGGGTTACCAGAGGGTAGGAGGGGGAAGAAGAGGGAGATATGGGGAAAAATTAAAATAATTTCTTCAGTTTAAATAATTAATTAATTAATTAAAGATTATAAATTTGGGGAGAAATAGAGAAGATGTACGATGGATAGATTATCATCCATTAGCTAAAGAGCCATCATTCTGCCTTGGAAGACAGGAAACAATGAGGAAATCCTTGGTATCTCAGATTCCTTACCCCATTTTCTTCTCACAGGAGTTTCTTTGTCTTACACTGTCTTTCTTTACCCTCTGTATTTTCTGCCACTCTCCTTAAAGCAAAAGCTATATCTCACCTTTCCAAAACTGTCTTCTATGTGTCGTTTAGAGAACAGTAGAAGATAGTAAGACTCAAAATTTGAGACATCATTATAATTAAAAACTGACAAAAGTATTCCCATGAGCTAAGACTATGGACTTCCAAAACACTCAAAACAAACACATGCTCTAAAAATAAGTGCAAAATTTGAACCTCTGTTACCATCATGAGAAATTATGAGCCAGTTTAGAATTAGAAAATACTATGGGGAAGGATAGAGCAGATTTGGCCTTAGATCTATAATTATCTATGATGTCAGCAACAATTTAACATGGGCAGATAAAGCAACAAAGGAATAATTAATAATATGAGACATGAGTTGAATTACTGTGATGAAAGAAATCGGATCTAGATTTCTTTTCCTAACTTGGAAATTAATCTTTATCTAGATTTACTGAAACGTTCTTCGTTTTTCAACTGTACTTTTTATCAAACCCATTGGATGTGTAATATTTGCCTTCATTCGTACAAGTCCCCTGACCTGAAAAACTCTCCTTCCCTTCCCCCTTGTGTATCTGACTCATTCACTGAAGCCCAGCCAACACCTGTCTTTCCTAGAAGGTCTTTCTAGCTCCTGTCATTGTTCTGCTCTGAACTCCTGCTGTGTCTAGCCAGAAACTGTCATTGGATTGTATTCCACATTGTTCTTTTAAGTATTGGCTTTATGTCCCAAATTCCACTGGAACCCCTCCCCACACTTCTGAGCCAAGGAATTCTCCAGCATAACAGTAAACATGAGCACTGGACAGTGCCTTGATTTTTTGATGGCCAAAATGTAACTTTTTTTTTTTTTACCCCAGGATTCAGGTTGCTAGAGTTAATGCATTAAATGTGTGATGTGTCATTTCCCAGGTTCTGTAAAGATAAAACAGAAGGAATAATAGCATATGCACCAAGACTATGACTTCTACCAAAATAGGCATACATTGCTGTCTACCAAAGCATGTGAAAACCAGAGGGAAAAATGCAAATAGAAGCTCATTTTCCCATCAGCCAAACTTGAGAACGACCACACTCTTAAAATTTCGTAGGTATTTGAAAGCAGAAAGAGAATATATAAAGTTCATACTCAATGTCCTACACCATTTAATTATAGCATTAAATATTAAACTGATGCATATTCTAAGTAACTTGCATTCTCCATATTACTTCACTAATTCTAAATTTACTCCTACAAAATCAAAAATTCTAGGTTCTGACTAAATAACTTAGTAGCATCTCTTATACATAAAGATAGTAGTCCCGACTTGAATCAAATAATTGAATCCATAGTTTAATGAGTTTTCTTCCTTTTCTATTGTATCATCCTCTAATCAATATTACATTAAATATTAAAGGTCCCACATTTTAATATTTTAAAGTGAAATTGACCCAGTATTTGATAAAGTGCTTCTTTGACTTGCCTTCTGGGATTTTAATGAATATAGGACACTATAATATCTAGCATTTATGTAACAATATTAAACAAAAGTTTATTTAATATTAAAATTGCTGAATACGCTTTTTACTATAAATATAAGAATAATTTGATCACTTAAATTACTGGAGCTTTGGGAATGAAATTAACAATAAGAATGATATGATAGTCTTCAAAAATAGTGCTTAAATTGAATTTATAGTGGTCAATTAAAATATTCAGAGTTCTGAGCATTTATCATGCTTTAGAACTAAGTAAAAATTTTACTTAACTAACAGGAGACAGATGTGGTAGAAGAACACCTGTGAAATTTATGCTTAATTCAAACCCTTTACTTCCTTTTCCAACAAGATATATTCACACCAGAGCCTTTGCAAGCCATAGAGGCCATCTCTTTTCAACCTTCGGGATGATCACTAGAGACATGATAGGTAGATGATGCGCAGAAAGAAACTCAAGTCAAGGAATGAGAACCATCCATAAATTGAAAATTAACCCCTGGGGGTGGAAAAACAAACAGAAATATATAAAGTTTTATTAGATATGAACTGTACAATTATCTCTCACTAAACACAAACATGAGACTGAATTTATCTTAGCTTCTTTAATTCACTTATTCTCTTAAAAACAATGTGATTCTTTACCTGTAGGCTAGAGAGAAGCCTAAACCAATGGTCTCTAAAATGAGCAGAAATGGGAGGCCCTATACGAAGGAGGTTTGCAAAATAATCAATTGATGCGTGAGGAAAAAAAATATTAAATCTTCTATTTATGTTTATTTTTATCTAAAAAAAGGAAAATTTACTAACATTGATTTTATAAAATTACTGTCACACATGAATAAAGCCTGCAAATAAGTAGATTTTTGTTGTTGTTATTCAAAAATGTTTTATTGATGAGATGTATATTATGTTCTACCAGATGTAACTCCATAAAAGAGAACAGAAAGAATACTGTATATAACTCTGGAAACAAATAGAGACTACTGGAGATAACTTCCCATATGTGCTGTTCATTGATCTGACATATTTCCCTTGTGTAAACAAAATATTCTTCTCATCATAATGTAATGGTTCATATTCCAGTTTCATCAGTTATCCCAATAATGACATAAAGTAGCATTTTTTTCTGGTATAGTACCCAGTTCAAGCTAACGAATTACATTTATTTGTATGTCTCTTAATAAATAGCTGCCTAATAGTAAATTACCAAATGTCCCTCTCCCCACTCCTCCTTTCTCTCTCTCTCTCTCTTCCTCTCTCACACACACACACAGACTCATACACACATGATGAAGACAAAGATTTCTACTAGAGTACATGCACTTATCCCAAATAAGAATTAGAAAAATGGAAGTGAACTGTGTGAACTTCTGATATGTTGGAGGACTTATTTAAAAAATATATGGCCTTAGATCTCACCTAGAAACTAGCAATATAGATCTAAAAATCAGAGAACTGAGTATCTGCATAACTAAAATTATAAGATTGTAAAAAGTAAAGCCATATGGAATATACTTATCAAATCTGAAAGTCAGCTATTCTTTGTTTTTTAATTACATTGCTATTCTAAAGACAGGGGTCTCAAATACCTTAAATATTTTTTATCTTTACATAAATAACTGCTGTTATTCAGCTTTTTCATATCCTTCACCATTTTTGTTTTCTTTTTTTTTTTCTATTTTGACCATCACATTAGGTTATTCCTTTAAATATTTTAACTCATCAGCATCATCGTATTTCAAGCTCATCTTGTCAAATTCATCCTATCACAACCTCCCAAAGCAAACCCATGCAAACACCCAGATACACATACACCAAGTCACTGAAGGATGAAAACAAATCACAAGGATAATCAATAGCAAAACAGACACACTTAAGTACAAATGTTTTTACATTTTAGTTCAATTAAAGTTCTGCTCACTGAACCATGATGCTTTGGTAGGACACCCAGTGCATTGTTACTGATCAACAACTGCCAAATGCTTAACTACCAGGAAAAAAATAGCTTTGTGCTCAACCTATGACTGATACTCAGATCAAAGCAAGACTGCCTCCAAACACCACACTATTGTTCTGTCTATTGTCCCCCAACCCAAGCCTGTAGCCAGCCAACAAAAATCGGCCTTTGTTGGCAGCTTAATTACAGTTGGGTTTGTTTGTTTTTTTTAATCATAGCCATAGCTCCCCCAGTAAGAATAGCAACCCTGACTAAAGCAAATCACATTCTGGAAGAAGGGCTTGAATGTGGGCAACCACTGGTGCCAGCACCACTTGCCAGGTGAAAACATGGCGTGATGTCACGGGATTTCCCAACAAAGATACATTTGGTTCCCTCCTGACACAGAGGGTTAGATGTGACTCATCAGATAGTTATTAAATTTCACCACTGCTCTTCCTTTCCTCTCCCTATATCAAGCCACAGCTGTCAGGAATTTATCCAATAAAATGTACTTTTAACAGTACCTGCTTACCCTAGAAACCATCAGTCTATATAATAGGGTTTATTTACTAAAATGGGTACAGTTAAAAACATGTTCAAATAACATACACCTACTTTTAATGTTTACATATATGCCTTATTTTAACAGCCGCTCTGTTCTCTTGACAGCAAGCAAAGAAAGAATATTTTAAGCAGGAAATGAATTTGATATTTTAAAAAACTTTAGAGTCAAAAAGGCCTCCATTTCAAATTTTATAGTGTAAAGACATGAGGGCCAGAGAAGTTGAGAGACTCTTTCAGGTCACACAAACCAGACAGATTTGTTTAAACCCATCATCTTACAGAATGTGCTGCTTCTTATTACACTATCATCATCAAGTATCCACGCTCTACAACTTCTCAAAAGACATCAACCAGTGACTTCACATGGAAGTGTTAGCTTTTATTCCAATTATTGTCTGTTTATTTTCCTTATGTGGATTAATAAAGATAAGAAATAATCCAATAGATTTAGAAACTTACCTTTCCTCAAACATAAAACAACTAAACAAGTATAAAATTTTTATTAGAAGCTCAATAGAATTATTAGATATAATCACAAACAATATTGCTCATAGAGATAACAACTGGAATCCTTAGTAATCGATTGGATTTTCTAAAAACTATTCAGAAAGATTTTCTTTTATTGATAATCAGGATATCAGAAAATTATATGGGATAAAAACTAAAAAAAAAAAATGTTCACATCAGTTCAAGTTAAGTTTTTCTACCAAATTAATTTTTTTTAAGTTTCTCACAGTTTTTAGATTTTAGAATTGCAGATGAAGGGTTGACACAAGAGGGACCAAATAAGGGTCAACTGGTTTGTCGGTCATTGGTCAGTTGGTTAAATGACACAGGAATTTCCACAAACTTATGTGCACATGCCATAAATAACATCTAGAAACTGAGACTGAGAATGCAATTTCGGGTTTTCCACCTAGTTCTCACTGCAGGACACAGGCCCACTGAGTGAGATGAAGCCAGAATCACTCCCTCTACATAAATTCTTATGCTATTTTTCCCTTAGTCAAGTTATAGTTAAATTTTTATGTCTTAAACATTCATATAATGTGAATCTATCATCCTAGCCGAGAGTTCATTCTTGCCATAACTTGAGCATTCACTGGATCCTAGAAATCAGGAAGGTATTCATGTATTTATAAAAGACTGAGAACATTAACAACCAAAAGAATAAAAATAAATATTTTTTTCTAAGTTGCTTATTTCTTATTTCTTTTTAATTCTTTTCTTCTCTTCTTTGCTTTTCTCCACCCACAGAAAGGGTGGCATTTAAATAGGAAATAATCCACCAAGACAAGAGACTGTGCTGAATTACCTACTTCAGGTATACAGGATCAAAATGAAGGACACTGAAATTTATAATGCAAACAGATCTGATCATATAACCTAGGAAGAAGTGGCACTGTTGCTGGCACTCAGTTCTGAAGCAAACTCGGAAATTCTGTTTTCACTTCCTTTTCTGAAACCTCCTTGTCTTGCCTCTTATCTCTGATTCTTCCTATTTATAATACTGTCACCTCCCTCTCTGATTAAAATAATTCATAACTAGTCTTGTCAAAAAAAATAACTTCCTGAAAATAATCTTCAATTTAAAATAATTTTCTACTCAAAATAATTACTCTGTACTTTATAGAGGTGCATTTCTGAGTTCTCTGCTTATTTCTTTCTACCCCAATACACCCCATGCTGTGTTTCCATGCATACCCATACTCAGACTCACATTGTGTTTAAAACAGAACTAAAAAAAATAATCATTCTTTCAGGAGAATACAATGGCTAACTCAACAAACCACAAGTCACAAATAGGAGGTAAGGAGAGACTTTTATACTTCATTTTTGGTAAACAATATAAGCCAGCCCTCCTCCACCAAGAAAAAAAAATGCTTTAGAATGGTATTTCCTACTAAAATTATCTCAAATAATAAATGTAAATAAATAGTCCACTTTTCCTTCCTAAAATTATCTAAAACAATAAGTGTAGAGGAAGGTACAAAATTGATTTTTCTCACCCATTTAGGCATTTTGTCCAACTTCCCTATCACTATAAACTAATCACAACTTCCATCTAGATATCCAACTTTTCTATTGTCATACTATGTGGTTCACTTAATACATTCTCAAATCAATATTTTAGTTGCAAACTATCATCTCAGGCTTTATGATTTTATTTTATTTCCTTCCATTGTCATCAACATTTTCTGATGTTTCACAATTCCCCAGAGCTCGAACTTACCTAAATAATTGCTCTATTATTAACTGCTAATATTAGAGAAATTGACTATCGATTATTGAAAATTAAAGCAAATAATGAAAGTTAACTTTATAAGATATTAAACGCATTGACACATCATAGACATTCAATAAATATTTGATGAATAAATAAATTAACTACTTAGTAAATTAATTGGCAAATATTTCTAAACTTTACTGTAAAGGATTGATGTTTTGAAGAGATTGTATCATTTTTGTACCCAATCATCATCATCTACTTTAAAAGTGTCCCTCTGGTTTCTTTTTATAATCATAAATACATTCTAGTTTTAAACTATGCATCAGAAATGACTTCTTCCCATTTGTTCAAATACCCTGGTCAGACAGAACTTACTTTCTGCAAAGCTGTATGCTCAGGCTTTCTCGAAATTGCACAACAGTTCTGTGCACACGAGAAACAGATGTCATGGCACTTAGCTTGAGCCTTGAAATCAAGCTTTATTCTTGTACCTGGTACTACACAGCTCAGGTCCTATGCTGGAAGCTTGATCCTCCTTTCCTGATCTTTAGCCAGGGTCACTAATCTTTTCTTTGCAAAGTCATAGGTCCTGGGCTCTGGGTTTTCCAAGCTTCTTCTTTAAGTTTCTGATTCCTATTGCCTGACTTTAGTGTTTCTCCCTGGCTAGACCCACTGAATCCTTCATGATCAACTAACATCTCTGAATCAAAAATCTTGATCTAGTCCAAATAGCAAAACCAACCTATTCAATTTGCTGTGTCCTTTTGGCATTCCACCTGGAAAATGAGGGCAAATGCACTCCCTAAATTTCATTCTCTGAACTAGCCTTTATCTATTTACAACCCAGTTGCATCTGTCAACCACATTCCAATCCTCACTATAATTTCTCAGTCTTGCCTGAGCTGCACTTTCCCAGTCTAGTGAGCGATGGCTCCTCCTGGACCCCACCAGTGTGCTTTATTTACCAACTACAACTTTGTTCAATTTGAACTGGTATAACAGTGAAAACAAATAAATGGATACATGCACAAATAAACAAATTTAAAAATTATATTTTCTAAGCTCAAAACACCCCATACTGATGAACTGGTGAATAATACTGACCAGGTACGGTTCACACACAGGAATCTCAAATATATGTTTAAAAAAATGATAATGCTTCTGCTGAAAATAAGAAGACATAAGACGATGTTAAACCTCATCTAGGTGCAGGTATAATGTCTACCTACTCACCTAGTATTCTGCGTGCACGTGCAGGACCTTTGGTGAAAATTTAGAAAAATTTCCTGTCAAGCTGATGATTCCTGTCAAGATGATGATGTCCCAGAAGTTGATCTAATCCTAACCAACAAAGCCCCAGCCACTTCTCCCCACACTAAGCAAGGCACTACCTACTTATAGTTTAACGATAGTGTGATATCTATAAATCCAGAATCCAATAGAATTATGTTGTTCTTACATACAATCAAGTTTATAAAATATGTTTATTTGTAAAGAAAGACTCCTGATCTCCTCACAACCTCCCCCCGCCTTAAATTCTGATTACTAATTGTTCCTTGTGGTAGATCATTTTTGGAAAAGGAAAAATAAGTGCCCTGTATTGAAGTCTGAAAAGGGATGGTGAAATGTTGATTTAAAATTTCTATTGTTTTTGTTTTGATAATCTCATTTTTAACAAAAGACAGGCATGGTTGCAAAATGGCATGAAAGATATAGACAGACACACAAAGATAAAATATTCATGTTGGGAGTTTTAACATGTGTCTGCCTGAGCATTTCCAGATGTGAAAAAAGAGATAGATCGCAGACTAATCAGACAGACTTGCTTTATTTTACATTTTATAGCTGCTATGTATTTTCCCTCTTAAACCAGAAAAATTTCTCACCAGCAAGAAGTGGGAGATTGATGGAGGAGTGATACAAAAATTCTAAATACCTGACTTCAAATTTTCAATTTTATAATTTTTCAAACTGTTTGGAACATTTTCTCCTTTTGGGGTAAAGCTACTCTGACTTATTTTTTGGATTTTTAAAATAAAGCCTACTTTCCAAACTTGTGACAAATGAAGTAGCTCTAACCAATGATATTATTTAGCTCTATTTCATATCTGAAATTAGAACATGTAAGTGTCTTGTCCTTCACATACAGCTATTGCTATGAAAATGTTGCTTTGCAGGTTCTGCTCACATTTCATTCTTTGAAGGGTCTCAAGATAAAATGACCCATTTTACCTTTTATGCACTGCTGAGGGAAGTACACTATTCAAAATCCATCCTTGAATTATGAGAATCGTGATTGTAAAAACTCAGAGGAAAACAAATGCTTGAGAAAGTCTTCCCTATAAAACATACCACTTATTGACAGAAGGAAAAACCTGAAATAAAACACCATAATTAACACAAACAAAGAAGTATACATTTTATATATAATTCATAACTTGATAACACAAATAACTGCCATTTCTCATTACTTTTATGACAGTTTCCACACTCTAGTACACTAACTCCCATCTTTTTTTTTTTTTTTCCTGAATATGACTTTTTTTCCTGCAAGGCAACTTAATCTTTATGTGTTTCAAATTCAGACAGTTTATTCCATATAGCACATGTATATGTGCTATTGAGAATATTATTCAGCCCTTCTGCTCCAAAGGATATAAAAAATAATAAATGCAAAGTATCACAGACACAACATTCATCTGCAATCACACAAAAAATCACAAGAAAAAGCAGACACTACAATTTTTAATTTTTTTATTTAATTTTTACTTTAGAGTTCTGTTCATGCTGAAAAACTGAAATGTTTCATATTTGATAGTAAAATATAGTCTATGGATCGAAAGATAATAATGTGAAATATAGTAACTGTCAAGAACTGTGAAGGACCTGAGAATTCACCATCCTGGCAAGCTAACCAGTTGGGTTCCCGCTACTGGTAGAAGGCACCAGACTCCTGAGTCAGAGGCAAAGCAGAGTTGATTACTGACAGCAATAGCAGTAGCCAGAGAATCAGCATTTTTGGTGCCAGTTTCCCAGCCCCCTATTCTTACAAAATGATGCAAAGGGGCAAATGTTATTTGACCTTCTTTGTATTATTTTGAAAGGATAGAAGTTTGGAGAGCAAGCTCTCTTTGTTTTAAAAGAAAATCAATAAAAAGGTTTTAGTGAAAAGATAAGATCTAGGCATGTTATGACAATTGAGCCATTTTAATATAATGTATGTGATAGTTTTTTTCCCAAATATACATGCAATGGTATTTACTTCCCATGAGACAATGACTTGGGAAAGCAGTTCAAGAAGGGTTTTTAGTAACTTCTGGTACGGAATTAACCATAGGTACAACAGTGAGCATCTCACTCTTCCCTGGACTATAAGCTTACTCCAAGGCAAGAAAAACACCAAGATTTTCAGGATACAGGTAAGTTGAGACCCCCTCCAAATAAATAATTAAATACATTTATGTTTTAAAATTAATTTAAACTATCCATAAATCACTTTACTCAATTTGCTTTTTGAATGCTAATATTTATTCTGTCAAATGTCAACTATAAAATGTTTACAATTCCAATAAGAAAAAAAAATTAGATACCATTCAGCAAAACAAATTATATTCTTAATTCAACATCTCATGAATGATCATCAGTCAACATTTTGGCCAGCAGTGTCCTGATTTGACACCCAATGATCTTCTCCATCAATCCACTTCAAGTACCAACTTCTACAGTCACACCATAAATTTGTTCTTCATTAGAAACTGTACTCCAGTTAATTCTACAATCACACACACACACACACACACACACACACATGCACACACCACATTTAACCTCTTTCTTTTCCAGTTGCCTTGTTGCAGTCCCCTCACTGCATCACTTCTTCCTGCACCAAGACATGCAATCCAAGGACACTTTGACTCTCCCTATATCTATCAGCCTCCTCAATGCTCCACACCTCCCCATCCGTACAATCAGTGCCACCTCCCTGTCTCATTTCCACCTCTGGCTCTGGCTCCGTGCTTCATCTTCTCTGTTTCTATTCATTATTAAGGTCTCATTTAAATACCGCTTTGTTAAGAAGGTTCATCCCAACTTCTAAGCTCGGAAAGTTCCACTGCTAAACCATCTTATCAGTTCAGCATATTTTTGATTGCTTTTCTTCAAATACAATAATTATCATATTGTCATTATGCAGCTATGGATTTAAACAGGGTAGGCCTGTTTTATCTTAGTTATAAATTGGTTGAGAGCAGAGATCATGGTTGTTTTTTTCTCAACTTTATATTAACTAGCACCATAACTAACACATGACAGTTAGGAAATATATACGGAATAACACACACACACACACACACACACACACACACGCATGCACACATACGAACACTTTTTTTCCAGTAAATGAATAACTGTATTATGTAGGCAATGTTAAATCAAAAAGAATATTTTGAGGGTTTTTTTGCTGCCTACCCCAAAACTAATTGCAGCCAATTTTTGAAAAATACAGTGACTTATAAATAGCCTCTTTCTGATTTGTGGGGTAGAACTGTTTCCATTCTCTGCTGGATGTTCATTGGCTGTGACAGACACCCTACCAAGAGTCTCAGCACTTCTATAGCAGAAAGTGTGAAGAGAAGCAGCAGGGATAAAAGAATATGTGGAAGAAAAAGAAAGTCAAAGAGATCTTGCAATTCAAAGATGCCAAGAATAAATTTGCAGTCAGAGACTGTGTAACAGAGGAGAGTGGAGGGAGATTCTAGTTTTATTGTAAAGAGCAGAATCCTTTAAAGATGGCTACAATATTAATCAGTGCTCAAAGATGGTGGAAATGCAAAACACGTCTTTCTTATTTAGGGTATGTAGCTGCAGCATGATTTCCCCAGACTGGGTAAATGAAGGAGTCTGATTTCCCTACCTTTCTAATTGCAGCTCCCACCCAACCCCAGACTCCCCAAGGAGGTCAACTTTATATGCAGCAACACACACAAATCACTATTCACAGCATTTTCAATAGAGATCATCATCTCATTCTTGGCAGAACTATGAAAGAAGAGGAAGAAGATGGGGGAATAAAAAGAGAGAGCTTCAAAGTATTTGCAATCCATCAAAAAAAAAAAAACCCTCTTAATACCATTATACATGGAAAAAAAAATGAATGACAGAAATCACCATAGCAGTGTGTTTCCTCATTACTCCATCACTGACCAGGCCCAAACCAAGATATGTGATCAACTGGGCAGCTATGTATTTTAAAGTGCCTTGCTATGGAAAGATATCTTTGACATTTGTTTAGAGAAGAGGCTTTGAATCACATGGGTTGGGACCAGCAAAAGGTAAGGAAAGGGTTAGAAAACAGAGATGACTGGCAAGATGCTCAACTGCATAGCAATTGTCCTGCACATTTAAGCTCTGACCCCAAAATTGTGTGTCCTACTCAGAAGCCCTACAAGTAACAGAATCCATCCTCTCCAACGGCAGTTCTGCCTGTTTCTTTCAGATCAGCCCTACCCCCCAATGATTTTAAAGCACACCCTCCCCCATTTACATTGGTCTCTTTGAAAGTCATTATAGATTTGTACTCAATTTTACAAATAGAAAAAGAGGAGTTCAAAGGGCCATGTAATTAGCAAAATAGCTGGATTTAGACACTTGCCAAAAAAATGGAACGAAAAAAAAAATTCAAATATACAATCATATGAAAGTATGGACTGGTTGGTATAGGCCAAACTGCTGAACGATTTAAATGAGTTGGATTTTTTTCAATCAGTCAATTAAGTACTTCTTAATTCAGTCCCTTTGGCAAGATTCAAACTAAATCTTTGAAAATACAGAAAAAAAAAAAAAGAAAAACCCACAACTTTCTCTTGGCAAAGAAGGTTACAAATAAATCTCCTGATATCCCAGGTATAAAGAAATGTTCTCACAAGATCCACTTGTATAAAATCAAATCACTGGACTCAGACATCTGATTTCTTTCTATTTACTCAGAGCAACAAGGGAAAAGGAAGACAGGGCTTTGAATTTATTTAGAAAAGTCTCTGCCTTGGGTAGGCAAAAGAGGAAGAAGTACAATATAATTTACTGGTCGATGAATTTGCAAGCAAGGGAGTCTAAAAAGGAAAGGCTATGCTGATCCAGTATTCACAGTTTGCTTTTTAAAGCTGTGGGAAAGAGAAATGACAAAGCTTTCCATTTTTGTAAACTTTTGTTCTAAAAAATCAAATTAAAAATAACAATATCCAATCATCTTTAAATTACTTCCACTGAAAACACTACCAAAGGACTTACAATGCTTTTTAAATACTTTAGTCTCATAATTTCTTCCTTGGCCTTGGGGAAAAAAAATGGTTTAAAATAACTTGATTTGCATTTTATTCCTTTACTGCCTTTGTATGCATATATTTCAAAGTGCTTACTTATAGGAAAGCCATTGCATACTTGGCTTTCATCATTTATGAAATCTCTTTACTTCCTTCACTTCAAACTGGCATGTCCTCGGTTTCCAGAAACATGAAAGACTTTCCAATTAAGAACATCTTTTGCTAAAGACATGTTTAAAACATAGCTAAATGTATTTTAAAATACATAACTGAGTTCCCAAGAGAGAAAGGGAACTCAGATGCCAGAAACAACGAGAAGAATGAAAGGCAGGCCTGAAAACATGTGAGCTGACCCAGTGGCATCTCTAAGGATGGCGATGCCCCTAATGGCATCTGCATCTGTAGCTATGGCACCCAGGGTAATCTCCATAGAGCTGCAAGCACCAGGTTAACATACAGCAGTCCCTCCCTTATCTGCAATTTCTCTTTCCCTGATTTCATTTACCCATGGTCAACTGGGATCTGCAAATATTAAATAGAAAATTTCAGAAATAAACAATTCATAAGTTTTAAATTGCGTACTGTTCCAAGTAGCGTAATGCCATCCACGAGTCCCACTCTGTCATGAATCAGCCCTTTGTGCAGCATCTCCACCTGCCTGTTAGTCACTTAGTAGCCATCTCCATTATCAGATCAGTTATCAGAAAAAAAAAGACAATGCTCATGTAACTTTTATTACAGTATATTGTTATGATTATTCTCTTTTGGTTTTCATTATGGTTGTTAATCTCTTACTGTGCTTAATTTACAAATTAAACTTTGTTGTTGGCATGTACACCTAGAAAAAAAACATAATATATATAGAGTTTGGTACTAGCCACAGGTTTGGGCATCCATGGGGGTTTTGGAATGTATCCCCCCTAAAAAAGGGCAGATTATTCTATTATGTCTTCAGGTGAAGATAAAGTCATGACTGAGCATTTACTTATTGAAATATTCATTATATTAGAATCAGGGCATTGTAGATTTAAAGTGTGTATTTTATATATGACACTGTCAAAGATTATTGTTTTAGAATAGAAAAGGAGTTGTGAATTATTGGGTCAAATCACATGAAATTACTGATATTTTATCATTTTTTAAGTTACAAAATTATTAAACGAGAATATTGGGTCCAATAAGTTTGTTTTTTTCTGTACAACTGACTCTCCTCAATGAGCTAAGAACGCCTTCATTCACTTCTCAATTTCCCATTATCTTTCATTCATTTTATGAGAGCATCTCCCCTAAGAAGATAGCCTCCCTTTCCCTTAAGTCTCCTGTCTCCTTGCCTCAGTCTAGACATCCAATCATTCAGTTCTATCTCGTTTTCATGGACCTATAGTGGGGAGCAAGGGGGCAGAGGGAGTAGGTACCCAGTCCATGAGTGAAGTTGAAAAATGAAGCCAGGTAGGAACTCGGACCTCGTTAGTGCAATTTAAATTCAAAGTCAAGTCTTTTCCAAGATCATCAGAACTTTCACACTTCCAAGGATGTTCACCTCATGCTATATGACTCTGAGAGTCTCTATAATGTTTTTTGCTTTAAGTTATACAAGTCCCTTTTCTGTTATCTAAGCTTGGTGACTGCTAAGCCCCAAAAAGGGAGATATGGAAGAAGGTAAAAATTTCTTCCAATTTATTTGTATGGAAACTTCACTTTTCACCTATAGGCCAGATGTAAAGAAGGGTTCCTGCTCTAGTGCCATCTGTCATTTCAAAGCTAGCATCAATTCACATGATGATATATGTGAAAAAAAAAAAAGTAAAATGTAGAAAAAAATAAGTAAAATGACCTAGCTTTAAATCTTGTCATTGTTGCTACTGATTGTGCTTAACTTCCAAATTATGGTTTTCTTGTCGATAAAGTGGAACTTAGGCCACACTTAGCCACACAAATTCGTTGTAAGGATCAAATAAAATAAAGTCTGTTAAGTATCTTGAAATGCCAAGGTACAACCATGTGATCAGGGACATTTACATGGAAAGCAGAGTTGGGATATCATAATAGTGGAAAAACCAGAGAGAAAACTAGAGTGGGCCAAAGTGAAGGATTCCAGAAGTTCAATTCCAAAAAGAATATTTAATCAGGACAAAATAAAAGAGTCTACTGAAGTCACACACGCAGCCACCATACATAAGCATAATGACAGCCACGTCTTTAGACAGGTCCACTGACTCAGCGAACGTCCTCTGGATCCAACACTCTCCAGGCTCACATCCAGATTAACAGCATCTCTTCCACCGAGGCTTGAGGATGGGCAGCCAGGTACCTCTCAGTACTCACTGCTCTCCCTCTACACAGCGTGGATAAAAAGGAGAATTGAATCTTTCGTGTGGGTAAGCTTTATGCCAAGACATTTAATGTCTCATTATGACCTGTAAGATTCAACTTCAAATACTGCACTATTTCCTTATGCAGTGATCACCTTAGCAAACATTTCCTATACTGAAAAAAACTGAGTGATAAATTTTGCTACTGAGGTACAGTCTTTGGTACTGTATATAACTGGAGTATAAATTGCCAGGGAATATAATTTTGTTTAAACTTTTGGCATGCTAATTTGTCACATAAATTTTCACTTTTGTGTGTGTTAGTCTCACCTGAATCTCCTGAAAAAAGCAGATGAAGATCTCCTTATTGGCTATTAGGTTAGAAGGACATAGCTGCCCCTAAACTTCTTAAACAGTAACCCAAGGGACTTCAGGTTTCAGGCAGAATGCAGTTGGCTACAGCAGGACACATTCTGGCTAGACCAACTAAAACATTAGTTGATTTTTAAAATCACATTTAAAGAGGTCAGAAAATTGTAGAAATAGAAATAAATGCACAAAAATTCCAGACAGCAGAGATCTTTATCAAGGTGAGCTGTCTTCATAGGCTGTTTTCTTCCCTGGGGCATCTGCCAATTCTGAGCACAGTCCAAAAATCAGACCTGGTCCATGAAGAGGGACTGCAGGAGGCAAAGGGAAACCAGCAAAGCTTTTGGCGTTTATACAAGGAAACACAACCATTGGGAAACTAAAGTATCTCTAAATGCTTGCCCAGTTTAGCCCCTAGTACTTTTGTTGAATTCTGTGGCTGAACATAAGGCTACTAAGCTTCTATAAGTGAAATTAATTCCCCAGTAATCCCATAATAACTGGGAGAAAAGGTGCCGCTTGAGAAAAAGGGCCTGGCTCGGAAAGATGCCCGGTCTCCCCAGGATGTCCGTTAAATTTGGAAGTGGTATGTGGCAACGTGTTAAAGAACAGACCTAACTTTCCATAGCTTTTCAGAGCTCTCGATCAAAAGTGCGGGGGACACAGGTCTGAGTGGAAAAGGCAGAACTAGAGGTGGAGAGAGTCTTACTAAAATCCCCATTCCTGATGCAGATGCTGTGTGTTTGAGGTGATCAGCTCCTCGCCTCACCTGCCTCACAGAAAACAAACAGAGCCTTATTTAGGAGAAATGGCATCATACAGAGCTTTGACACTTGCTATGTACATAAAATCTGGCTACAGCAGGAAAATCTGACTATTTACCAAGTGGAACATGTAAGCAGATAAAAGGGGAAAAATGGATATTGTAGTGAGCATTCAAACACTTTAATACAATTATTAATATGTTAAAGAAATTGGAAGAAAATATGAACAAAAATGATGAAATGGTGTGGAATTCACAAAGAATTAGAGTCCATTAAGAATGAAAACTACAGCATCTGAAGTTAAAACCTCATTGGTTGACTTTAACAGCAAAGCAAAAGACTAATTAAATGATCCCAAAGACTGATCAGTATCAAATATTTGGCTAAAGCACAGAGAGGACAAAACATACATATCATTCACATGTGGGTCATAGTGCAAAACTCTACATCCTTATCATTAGAGTTAACAGAGGAAGAATTTTTAAAAATATATGGCAGGATAAATATATGAAAAAAAACACAGGCAAGGATTTCTCAAAGTTCTTAAAAAGAGCAGCCCTCATATTCAAAAACTCAGTTAACTCCAAATAAAGTGAATATGACCAGGCACATAACCATCAAACAGATGAAGACAAAGGATTTTTTCTGATTACTGAGCCCTGGCTTCAAATAATTTATCAGCAATACAACCTTCAGCTAGCTACTTCTTCATCCCTCACTTTTCTTCGTTTATTAAAAAGAGGTAGGGTTATTATCTGCCACAGATGGCTGTAGTGTGGATTAAATGTATATAGATATGTCTACACACACTTAATGCTCATAATAATCATTTGTACACACACATACATTCATATATAAAATGTATGTGCACATCAGATACATAGGCAGTCCTCATTATTTGCAGATCCTGTGCGTGTGAATTTGCCTCCTTGTTAAAATTCACTTGTAACCCCCAAACCGATACTTAAGGCTCTTCTGTGGTCATTTGCAAATGTGCACAGGTGGCAAAACGTTTGAAAGCCTGATGCCCAAGTTCTCAGTCAGCTTGAACAAGACCATTCCCTGCCTTCTTATTTCCGTTTTCATAATGCAAACAAGTGTTCTTTTCTTTTTTTCCAAAATAAACATAGTTAATGCCACATTTTTCACCTTTTGTGCTTTCTGTTGGTGATTTTGCTATTTAAAATGGCCCACGAGGCAGTGCCACAGTTCTAATTTTAAACCCAAATGGAATGTGCTACATATTATTTTTTAATGCTGCTCATTTTAAAAGGGAAAGTAACTTGCATAACTTCAAAACAAGACCGAATAAAAAATACATAAATTGTGTTTATTGTTCGAAGACTTTAGCTGCTTTTCAAAAATAATAGAAACCATTCATTCCAAACTGTCCTATAAGTGAGAGAAATAAAACCAAGCTCAAGAAGAATCTTCATATTTGACTAATATGAGTAAATTGGAACATTGAGAATGCAATTCCAAAGGAAGAGAGTTAAGAATATAAAGCCCTTCACAAATACAAAGATGATCAGGTGATGGCCGGAGAGGAAGGGGGTGGGGTGGGGGCTGGGAGAAAGGGGAAAAGGGTTAAAGAAGTACAAATTAGTCATTGATAGATGGTCACAGGGATGGGGAGCACGACATAGGGAATGAAGTCAGCAGTAATGTAATGGCTGGGTGGAGAGCCATTAGAGGAGAGAAAGAGCAATTAGGGGGATTATTTTATAATCTATGTAAGTGTCTAACCCATATATCAATCTACTGTATACTTGAAACCAACCATAAAATAAAATTTTTTTAATGAATATAAAAACTTAGCTTTTACTCTAGGTATTACCTTTGGATGACACAGATATACACTCTAGAACACTTGGCTGAGATTGTTCATGATACCAGAATTACAGAGAATCAGTTCCCACTAAGCCCCATTTTCACAGACCAACCCTGCTGTCCTCTCTCCACTTCTCTCAGAAATGGCCAATTCCCCTCCTTTCCCCCATCGCTTCCCCCAATAGCAAAACTGACTGTGTAACACGACCTAGTCCTCTGACTTTGCCCTTCTAGCACACAAATCAATTTCTTCCTAAATTGTTTCTGCTAAGAACTGTGGGAAACAGGGATCATTAAAATCATAAACATGAAGGAATTTAAAAACTCATAAATTCTTGGAGCAGTGCCTTCCAGTGCACTCTTCTCCCTACATTGATATTATAGTTAAGTTCAGTCGGGATTCTGGAATTTGATTAAATTAAGCCCTGCTGGTGCCATGAGAATATCTGGTGTCTTTGGGCTCCAAGTGCTCAATTCACAACTCAGAGGCCCCCCTGAAAAAAATCTCTGCTCTGCTTCTATGAGCTATTTCTTCCCGAACATAGGACTCTCCAAGGTAAATGATCTATCAGCACCTGGCACCTCTCACACCCATGACCCCTTGGAGAAAGGAGGAAAGATAATATTTGGAACAGAAAGGTTCTCAATGTCTAATAAGGTGACATTTTGTCCTAGCACCTTGGATGGTCCCATGTACCATCTATCATATGTAAACCTATAAAATTAGAATTTTGCCATTTATTAAGAAACCCTGTAGTTTTCAACTTTCAAACCAACTATGCATATTTCTCACTCCAGCCAAGTGAGTTATTTTTCCAAACTAGGCACATAGGGATTATCTTTCTCTCCTTTATCTTTTCATTAAATTAAGCTTATTATTTATTTTTGCTATTTTCTTATTATTTTATAGAGTCACTCTTTCATCCTTATTTTCTTTTTTCTGTTGAATGTAATTATTTGCTCTCTATATGTAGTCAACTTTGAAATATCTTGAAGAAAACTGAAACCACTTGGTGTTTAAAAATTTAACTTTCTGTATTGATTTCTAATTTCATTTTAATGAGTGCTCATTCTATTATTTTAGATTAATACTTTTTTTAGATTAATATTTTTTTTGCCTTAAATAATTTTACCTCTCACCAGGTAGAATTTTGTTTTTGTTTGTTTGTTTATTTTGTTTATTTTTTGTGATTCCTGCTTACCTTTTTATAAACACAATAAAATAAGAAAGGGAGGATTATTTAATATGTCCCTTCCATTCTTCTGTCTTTGATTCTTGGCATTTCACATCAAAAGCAAGCACATAGAGCAGCATAGCAGTTAGCAACTTTTATCACTTTTCACCCCTTCCTTCCTGCTAGTGGACCTGCCTAAAGAACACATCACCCTGACTGCTGAGAGATGTCAGCACTCAGAAAGGAAGTTTAAAATTATGTAAGAAACGAGTGCAATGAGCCTTATTTCCTTGCCTCCTTGGTAAATAATTTGCGGTTTTCTGAAACTGGAAGTGTATTTTAGAGTTCAAGCAAGCTTGGCAATAAATAGTCCCAAGGCTCATAAAAGTGTGCACACGGGGTTTGCAGACACCAAACCAAATAATAAAAGTGAAGTGAAACCAAATCAGAGCCAATACATGGATGCTCACCCAATACCTCAGTACTGGAACCACAGTACTGGAACCTCAGTACTGGAACCACTGCGGTCTGTCTTCTCCTGTGTACCATAAACTCGGTCATATTAAATAGTTCAGTGGTTAGGTAGGCTGTTCAGGTTGCCTTCTTCTTCTTCTTTTTTTTTTTTTTTTTAATATCTGTACACTCACTTTTGACTGCTTTAATAAAAGACATAGGTTATGAATGGCAACCTGGAATCCCAGAATGCTTCAAGGCCTAGCAAGGCCATTGTCCATTGCCTTTTGTCTTCCATGTGTGTGGAGAAAGGTTGGAAGGGGAAGTCTGAGTGAATAATAAATACATTATGAGGATAGAGATGGGAAAAGAAACAGAAACCAAACTTAGTGGCCTTAGTAGGCTACAAATCATTGGGAGTAAGAGGAAATTGGTTCAGACATATACTATTCAGTTTTACTGCCCTTTTTGGTGAAACATTAAGTGATTGTCCCAAGAACCCCCAAAAGTTAGTGAAAAGAAGGCCCAACCAGAATACAGAGCTTGAGACGATGAGTCCACTGCTCACTGAACGCATGCCCAGGTCATGAACCCTTAGAACTAGATCCCCTGGGTCCACCCACGCCCTCCTTCTGATTTTTCCCAAGGCATCTAACAGAATGATCCTATTTAAAACAAGGCAGATAACAAAGTGTGTTCATGCCTCTGATCAAACTACTCAATGGACCTAGATATCACACAGAGAAAGAGGCAAAGTCCTTAAGATAGCTTCCAGAGCCATTCACCATCTGGTCAGCCCAATGAGCAAATCCATGGGTAAACTTAAGAAAAGATTTGTGTAATGACCTTCACCCAGCCCTTCCCACCCCGATACCTGACATCTCAGATCTTGCCTCCCACTAGACCCCTTTTCCACTCTGTTCCCACCACAAGGGGCTCCCTGTTGCTTCAGTGCCTTTGCAACTGTCATTTTCCCACTATTTCTCCAGATATCGCCAGGACTTATTCTTTCACTTCTTTTAAGTCTCTGCCCAAATATCATTTTCCCAGTGAGGCCATTCTGACCACTTATCTAAACTTAAACTATAAATCTCCAAGATTTCTTATCTTCCCCACCCCCACTCTGCTTTTTTTTCTACACCATTCTTATCACCTTCTCATGTTTCCTATAATATTTATTTTAGTCTCCTTCATTATAATGTAAATTCTCTGATGCCGAGAGATACACTCTCTTTTGCTCACTGCTAAATTCTAGCATCAAAAATAATGCCTAGTCCACAGAGGGACTCAATCACTGTTTACAGAGCAAATGAGTAAAATAGAAAGACAATTAACACTTTCTTCATGCTTCAGTGTCATCGCTAGCTAGCTTTCTGAACTTAGACAGATAATTGATATCTCAGATAACTAACTAGCTTTATGACCTTAAACATATAGCTGCTCTGAGCCACTATTTTCTCATTTGAAGATAATCATTCTCATAAGGACCACATGAGGTAATAATGCAAAAGCACTCTGATGAAGTATTTAATGTATATAATGTAAAGCTATGATTAGACAACTTGCTGGTTTAATTAGCAACTTCTCATAAAATAAACAATACAATTTATCCAAAAGAAATAACATATATTTCCACATATATAAAGATAACATATTTATATCTCTATTTCTATA
This sequence comes from Cynopterus sphinx, assembly GCA_030015415.1. Taxonomy (NCBI): domain Eukaryota; kingdom Metazoa; phylum Chordata; class Mammalia; order Chiroptera; family Pteropodidae; genus Cynopterus; species Cynopterus sphinx. The sequence continues at coordinate 8,094,930 of CM057379.1, read as the reverse complement.
TCAATGTCTATATCTATCTATCCATATGAAGACAAAGAGAGGGACACACAGACAGAGAGGAGAGAGAGAGAGAAGTAAATAAGCAAATCCATGGGTAAACTTGAGACTAGATTTGTGTAATGACCTTTTTTTTCTCAATTAAGAATTTAAGGAAGAAATGGGAACTGATGAAAACAAGTCTGAATCACAATATTATACTTAATTAAGATTCCTTCTATTAATTTAATGGCTAAAATCATTATGACTTCCTCTTATGAAACACATTATTTGGCAGAATGCAAGTTCCTTGGAGGCCAGGAATTTTAAAACGTTCATCAGTAAATCCTCTAGGTCTAACAGAAAATTCTTTGTTCAACTTGTGAGTGAATAAGGAGCCAGCAGAAGCAGTGAACAACTGTAGTAGAAAAACAGGAACATTTTAGAATAAAAGCTGTGTGATATCAGAAATTGCCTATCTGGAAGCCATCTCTTCCTTGATTTGGGACTTTAAGGGTGAGTGGACATTTTTAAAAAGGTACACGATGGTTCCTTTGCAGTTCAGCACAAGCCATGGTAGACTCAGGGTGTCCTGGACAAAGGGAGCCTTGAGTGGGCGACAGAAGAGTTGCGGGAGGGAGATGGCGGGAAGCAATAACCATCAGGGTGTTTTGTAATTACTGTTTGATCCAGCCGATATTTTTTCAGAATCCTAAAAGGTTGGCATTCAATTGCCTACTTAATCATTTAAATCCTCATGGGCATTTAACCTGTTCAACCTAAAATTTAAATCAAAAAAGAAACAAGGGAGGAGGGGTTGATGAATAAATCTCTTACTATGGTTGCCTTGAAAAATAAAACACTACAAAATTAAAATCAAACAGAATTAAAGACTACTGAAAATTAACCTGCTAATATTGACATTTCTCAAAAAAAAAATCAGCTTTAAAGAAATTGAATAAGTAGAGAGATCAAGTGTTCTTTTACTGTTCTTTTTGATCTTTTCACTGCTCCAACTTTACTTTAATAATGTGTCCAAAGACTGATTCAACCTCTCTTCCACTTTAATAAAGGTTCATTAGTGGATTAGGAGAGATTTGAAACTGAGCCCAGTGGAGTCAGCAGAGACAAGTTCCAAACAGCCACTCAGCTCATTTTGAAAAGTACCAAGCTAGCAACCTGGAAAAGATCCACCAATAAAATTGAGTTGGACTTGTGTACGTGAAGCCCCACTGGACAGACACACCATGTCCACTTCGGGCAAGAGCAGCAACATTACCCATTGAAATTAACAAGGCAAAGATTGTTGTATTCAATTTCAGCTCATCCCAGCAAAGTAAACACAGCCCATCAGCACGAAAAATAATGAGAAAACTGACCATGCGGCATATATTATTGTGATAAAAATAAGCAAATAAGTCCTGCCACCCGGTCTCTGCTACTCTAATATCTCACTGTTCCCTTTGAAATCTGCAAAGTCCATCTCAACATAAGCATGTCCCAAGGTATCACTGGTCTACAAAGAGATCAGTCACAGGAACTGCAAAGTGAATTGCTGACTTCTTTCTTTTCTCCGTTTCCACAAGCCTTCTCAAAATTATTTCTAAAACTGATGACAGCTTACAAAAATATAATTTCTGCTAATATTACCAAAAAGACATGAGAATAATAATAACTAACATTTAAGAACTTATTATGGATCTTTCTAAAACCTTTAGAGTTATTAGCTCATTTAATATTCAAAACAAGTCTATAACACACTATAATAGATACTCTTGGTTGTCTAACTCAACCGATAACTATAATCCCCATTTTTTCCCCAAATTTAAGCAAGGGTGGCCATGAGATAGAAGTTAGGCTCATAAAACATAAGTGAAATTCTGCTTTGGAACTTTGAAGAAAGCTTTGATTTTTGGATAAAAGGGCAGACAGCTAAAATTCCACCAGTGCTCTCTCACCTTTTTCCTATATGGAAAATGGAATCACACACCAAGTGTGACAGAGACAAAAAAATTAGTATCTCATTTCTATGCCACTATTGATCATCAGCACCATCTCTTTGGACTCTCCTTTAAGCATAGCTCTGTCACTTGCAACCAAAGGTATTTCTAACAAGTGCTGTTATTGTTCCCATATATAGATGAGAAATCTGAGGCACAAAAGTGTTAGGCAACTTGTCCAAGTTCATCGGGTGGTAAATGGAAAACTTGGGTTTAAACCCAGGCTCTCTTTCTCCACAGCCCCTATTAATTAACCACTGTGATATGCTGTGATGCTCCTGATGACAGTGAGCTTAGAAATATAGTCATTTTTAAATCAACCTAAAGTGTGGATTTTTTTCTCAAACTTTAAAAAATATATAGCCATTATCACAATTGTTTTACTCAATCTCTACACAATTTACTCATTAGATTCCCAAGGTAAGTTTTAGATCACCTCCCCTCACCTTGCATCTCTGTTGCCATCGCTCCCAGGGAAAGCACTCATCCTGGATCTAGCAATGTTTTTCTTCAATTCTTTAATATTAAATAATTTTAATATGTAGAACATGCCAGTAAACCAAAAATTTCCTAAGTGCACTCATCTGTAAGATGAGAGGAGGGTAAGAGGTGGAAAAGGGAGAAAGGAGGAGGGGGGAAAGAAAGAAGGAACAGAAGAAAAAGAAATGTTGTTAACTAACTTTTCCAGATTTAGTACACTATATTGTGGTTACCTTTTTTAAATTTTCTATTTAAAAATTATTTTGAAGTTACCCAAAATGCAAAAAAATAAAAATAATACAAAGATCAGCCTTTTAATCTTCACAGATTATGCTATTATTAAAAGTCTCCCCCATTTGGATAAAAATTATGGCCAGTATCCCATGAGGAAAGTGACAAAAGAGAGAAGACTGTGGGACCCCTGTGCAGAAGGCGAGTGGGAGAAGGTAGTTAGCCAAGGCTGAATGGCTGCACACAAAGAGCTTGGGTCTTTGTGGAAGGACATCCTGGATCATGGTCATGAGCTAGTCTAAGATGATAGCCAAGACAAATGTCTCCAAGGTCTCCTTGTGTATTTCTTTTTCCGAGTATGTTTGGGGACTCATTTATAAAAACACAGTGTTCCTGCTCCTGGCAGTTGACTAGGTACAGTAAGACAAATATTCTACCCCATCTCCCTGCAAAAAATGTTTACCCCATTTGCTATAGATGATAGATAGGAGAGAGAAAGAGAGAGAGAAAGAGAGATTTAATAATTTTTAATTTTAAATACTTTAGAGTGTATTTTCTAAGTAAATGAATATTTTCTTATATAACCATTGTCTAGAATATGTCTACCAACCACATTTTAATCTTGTCACTTGACCTAATAACATCATTTTTAGCATTTTCTTCCTCCAGTGCAGACTTGCTGAGGCTTCATTATAAGAACTCTTTTTGTCATCGTTGCTGTTGTTGTTGTCATTTATATTAATTTAATTCTTTGGTGAAGTATTCTTCAGTCCCTTGAATGGTAGTCAACCCATGGCCATCCTCCCAGGATATAGACTTGAAAGAACAGTCCACATTTTACCTAATTTCTCCCATACATACCCTCTCTTTTATTCTGTTCTTTCCTTTTGTCTTAGGAAGTAAACAGAAGGCAATGCAGACTTTAGACCCAAGTAAGTTGGGCTCTTGCCTGGGTTCTCCTGCATTGGGAGTCCTGAACTTTCCTGTGCCTTTCATGAAATTTTCTAAGACTCCTCACCCCCACCCCTCTGGTGCCCAGACCTGGTTGGAGTTGGTAGTACTTTCTGGGCATGTTTCCTGAGCCTGGGTGGGAGCCAACATGTCCCAGTCTCTGTTTTCACCTCGTAGGCTTCTCTCCAGCCCTCTACCTTGTGCAATGGGTGGACTCAATACCTCAAAGAGCTCTGGAACTTGTGCCTGTGGGGTCATTGTGGGGCCTCGGGGCTGAGCTGCAGCGGCCTGGTGAGTATCAATTCTGCTGACAGGCACAGTATTGCTTTCATGGGATGAGACTGAGCTACTAGAATCGTGCTGACACTCTGATTCTGCATGATTCTCACTCACTTGGACACAGGATGAATTCAGGACTCTGAACTCCCAACAACCCACAGCTGAACCTTGAGTTTGAGCTGCATGTGTGGTCTCCTGCATACATAATCACCCATCACAGTCCCACTGTGGTGCTACCTCCAAGCTACAGGGCCCAGAGTGTCAGACATCATTTACCTTGTACAACTTCCCCCAATCCCTCACTGCTGACACTCAGGGCAGTTGCCTCATCTGTCTGCAGGCTCTGCACCACACGCAATACGGTCCTTGGGGGTGGCCCCACCCATGTCCTACAAACCCTTCTAGACTGTTGCTCTGCAATGTCAATAGGCCCCACCAATCCATATCCTCTCTTCTCACCAACTGGTGACTGTGCTGCCCTAGGTTAAGCTGAGTCAGATGAGGGTCAGGAATTCCTTGCATAAATGTGATCATTCTTATTGCTCTATCTACAGACCCCTTCCCTACCCATCCCCCTGGTGACAGTGGGTAAGTACCAGGGGTGCAATACTCATGGATAGATATCCCATTTTAGAAATGTTTAGATTACAGCCTAATCTGTTATCTATATTTATGCAATAAATTTCCAAATGATAAATTTAACATGACCTTAAAATAAGTAATTGTTTGCTTTATTTTTGTATTTGTGGTCATCTTCAAAAAAGCAGAGGAACAATCTTTGAAAGAGCCATCAGAAGCCAGCACCCACGGGCAATAGATGGAAGATTTGCCATCATAAATAACTATATATAACCAGCATGAAACAAATGACATTAGAACACTTAGAGTCAAAAAAACCTATAATTAACAGCATTGTTACCCTTTTCTCATAGTGGGATATATGAAATTACATAGTAACAGTACATTGGACAGTAAAGAATATAAAAAAGTGATTCCTGGATCTAAACTGAAAGATATAGTGTCTGGATACTAGAAAGAATTGAGTGCTCTGATTATATAATAAACAAATACATCAGTATCTCTTCTCTACCCACTATTCTAAATCTTTAGTGATAAATCAATATGCCTCACACATGTTCACAAATTTTGCAAAATATTTTTTAGTGAAATTGATTATGTAAATGGAGACCTACAAAAACGTGTATCCAGGGTTCCACATGCCCTAGGTGGCCCTGAAGCAAGCAGTGGAGTATAGATAATCACCATGTCCCAATTCTAACAAACGTATCACAAAGGACAAGAATATCACAAAGATGATGGATCAGGAGCATCCTGATCAATGAATGTCCCTTTCCTTTTAAAAGGGGCATTGGATTCTCTAATAGGCAGAAATGCCAATTGAAGCTTGAGGTTGATGTAGGAAACACTCTGACTTCTGCCCAAAAGGGCGAAGTCATCAAGGCCACATAAACACCCTTTGACCACAGAAGAAAAAAATAGGGAAAACATGGCTTTGCAGTTAGCTGTACAGCTTGAACAGCACATGAGAGATAGGCTGTTAACACTAACATTACTGCAGGCTAAGGAGAGGCAGACAGTTCATCATGACAGGAAGCTGCCATGGCAACATCTAGGACATCGTGATTTTATTATCTATTGAAACAAAACTTGGAATGAGGGGTTGGGGGAAGTTGCACAGGGTAAACTAGGACACAACTGGTTGGGTCCTAGTCCCTGTCCTTTAACAAGGGGTCTTTTCCTTTCCACTCCTTTTGTACCTAGGTACCCGACACATTCTCTGGTCGTGGAGTCAACTGCTCTGCCCCATGAAGCTCAGCCAAATACAGTATGTTCTGTTCCTCACTCACAGCAACACTTGCACACTCAGAAGTGCTAACCTATGCATGGTCATTCCCTCCTTTGATTTGTCATAATTATGTCTATTGGTATCTCCACTCACTTTCCCAAAGAACAGTGAGAAATGCATAAGCGCAGAGCAGCGGAAACATAACCCATTGCTACTTCTTTTTTTTTGGAGTCCCTTGCTTAGGTCAGGCTACCACTTGCTGTTTTAATAGTCTGTCAGGAAGAAGCACAAAAAGTAAATACATTCTATTTGTAATAGAACTCTAATCTCAACCATTACTGGAAACCACAATTAATTCAAACAAAAGGTATATGCAGTGACTAACATTGAGAGAATTCAAGTTATGCTCTTTGTCCTTTATTTAGTAAAGCATACTCTCCTGAGGGTAATAGCCTCATTATTTCTGTCACTAACCAAAACCTGATAGAGGATGCAGCTTCATTTAGCAAACTTCTGACACTACAGGGAGAAAGGGGGAAAAAATAAAAGAAAATTAAAATTAAAGAGTGCGGTACAAGGAAATGATAGAGAGAGAAGGAAAAAATAAAAGAAAGTGGTGCATCTGACAGGAGGGGGTGGGGAACCACCAGCAATGACCCTTCTGTCAGGAGGGGGTGGGGAACCACCAGCAATGACCCTTCTGTCACACAGAGGACTCTGGGGCATAGTTACCTTCCAGGTGTTATATATGTGGTATGTATAACAGGAGTGCAATCGCTGAGATTGTCTTGAAAATGAATTGACTGATGAGGATCGCCTACCTCACTCAACACATATGTAAAATTTCAAGACTAATTGTTACCAATCAGTGTGAGTTTTCATTGTTTCCATTGTTGCATTTCATTATCTCTCTTTAAATAAAAGTGAAAGCTGTGATGCAGTGAAAATGAAGCTGCGTTCACCTAGCACAATACCCTTTATTCCTGCAGTTCTACTAACGTAACAATAATTGTGCCAAATGCCATAACACTAATGCCAGACAGAAGACTTAAAATACATTGTTTTTATTCTGGCTTTTCAAAGAGGATTGTTGCTTCAATTGTTTTCCTGGAGTATACAATAATAGTATTTATTGAGTCTTTATGATGCTCTGATATGGTCTAAGATAATTGAAATGCAATAATTTATGGAAACCTCACAACAGCCCTACCCTCACTTTGCAGAGAAGGCAACTGAGGCGAGACTAAGCAATTCTTTCAAAGTGTCACAGCTAGTGACGGAGCTGGGTTATAACTACGAAGCATCGTATTCAAAGGTATGTTTGAACTCTCAGACATTTCAAAACATTAAATAAATTAGCATCAGCTAGTGAAAAAAAAAACCCACAACTTTTTTATTTAGTTCTGCTTTCTGCATCTGCAATTAATGTCACTCATCTACAAAGTAAATATACTTCTTCACTTTCTTGATTTTTAGAGTGCTGTGTTCCCTTGGATTTGGAGAAAGCTGAATATTAATTTAGGAAACAAACACCTGGTGGAATATAGCTCCGCTGTCATGGAGAGATTAGTGCTTGTCCAGCATTCATAATACCCTCCAAACTGGACGGAATGTGCAAGAACATTGTTCTTGCCCCATCCTCTAAAATAAGTCAGATTGCCCCTTTCAAAAAAAATAAAAGATAAAAGAACAATCGGCATAACTTTCTATTGCCTGTGTCACATCGTATGCTGTTAGGTAAATTCATGAGGTTTTTTTATTTTTTACTTTGCACCCCAAAATAAAAACCAGCGGAAGTTGCCGAGTAGCCCCATGCCGCTTTCCCAGTGGGGTGCTGTTCTTAATGAATTCTGGGAACTAACGCACATAAGAGAAACTTGATCCTAGAAAACTGTACCTCTGGGACAGCATCACCTTTTGGTGTCACAATCTTTAGTTACTTGTGTGATTCATGCTTTTTTAATGTAATTATGGGCTAATATCACATTTGCACACAAACTTCGCAAGGCAGTAAAATGGGCATAAACCAATTACAACTAAAAAATTACAGTCTAAAAAAAATTAAAGACACATTTCTTGGGTAGCTGGCTACCCATATGCCTGTTGAGAATAATTTCTCCTACCTTTGAGTCTGTCTCCAGGACTAATAATCTAAATCAAAAAAATAGAGAGAGAGACCATTCCTTCACTTCCATGTCTATTTTTTTCTAATTAGTGCTTCAAACTCAATTTTAGAACTTTTCTCAACAAAGATTCTCTTAACAGTAATATTCAAATAAATGTAGAAATATTTAAAAATGAATAACCAATTATTAGTGGGCTTTTCTGTTTATACTACCCCGTGTATTATTGTTATAACACTCCAAAAAACACTGTGAAAGATCAGGTTATGTGATTATCAACACTTTGCACATATAAAAAGTGTCAAGTGAGAGGTGACATAACATGATTTCTTGTCACATGACTGGCAGGTATTACAGTTAAGATTCAAACCCAGATTTTCTGAGGCTGAAATGAACAGCAAAAATACACTTTAATATTTATTGGTTCCGTTCATATTCTCATGAATTTTATTAAACAAAAATCAAGAAAATATTCCATGGTCGAATGTAAGCACTTCCCTGAGGTATTTCCTATAAATTCAAACATGCTACAACTTAACCACCACATGAAAGACAAAGGAACAAAACCAGACTCAAAATGAAAGCCAACAGTTATTTTTACTGCCCACGCTGTATAAAAGGCAAGAGGAAGAAAAAGCCGGAAGATCAAATGACAAAGAACTTTCTAAATCTGTCACTTAGTAACATATTGCCACATTCTTATTGTTTTTACCCGAAGAAGTTTAAATTCTGCATTTCTACATCCCACTACTGAAGGGTTCATTTCCTTTTCTGTCTCTGTCTCTCTCTGTCTCTCCTTCCCTTCCTCCCTGCCTGTCTCTTTCTATCTCTTCCCAACCCACCACCATTTGGGAGAATGATACATGTACCGATTAATACATGTATAATTCAGAAAAGTAAAAAGAACTCTTTTCCTATCATTGGCATTTTCTGTTTTTCTCCTAGTTTTACTTATTTTCTAAGGATGATATTGTCTAATGAAGACACAGGGACATAGAAGACATGACTAATGCCTGGAGAAATGCATATGTTCCCACAAAATCCCACCACTGAGCTTCCTCCTTTTTTATATCTGCCTTTCAAACCACCCATAGAAAATTTGTGGGCAGCTGGTAATTATCTCCAAATTCATCTTTAACCTTCTGAAGCCACATTAGCTGATGGGGTTTTGGCATTTGTTGAATAGAAAACAGATCAATATAGTCCATATTTTGAAGGGCATCAAACTCTCCCTGTCAGAAGCAGCGAGGCTTTGCGGCCAGAGGAGAGCCATCAGCCATCAGATCAAACCCCGCTGAGCTGCCCCGCTGGGCAGAATAGAATATTTCTGACACTTGTGTGGCATTAGCCACCTGACAGAGGTTGACAGGGTGTGCTTAGGCTGGGCACTCAGAAATCCATCAACCTGGACCAACAAATCATGGCCAAAGACCAAACTGATCACAGTCTGTGTGAGGTCAAAGCAATCCCCTCAACACCCTGTGATTAAACCTCAGGGGCTTCTGAAATGAAATGTCTGCAGGTAGGATCATTCCAGCAGCTGATTTGTCCCTACAGCATCCAGGTCCTTCAACAAACTCTTGAGTAAGATTACCGGAGATGCTCCCTTTCCATAGCCTTTATCTCTGTGATAACTGAGGTTTTTTAAATAATAAGGAGATATCTTTCTTATTGGAAAAAAAAAGTAAAAGGCTTAAAAAACTACTTCTAACTCAGTGTTCTTTCTAGTTTATTGGTATACCTTGCATGACATGTACAAATAAAACATATCCTGCCTAGGTTTAAATTGAGTCATGGTAATTCAGGACTGAGATACTTTCAAGTATTGCTGAGAATGAAGTCCATCCAGGGCATTTCAAATGATGACCTCATTGTGAAATATGAGTAAGTTCTGTTAGGGTCTTAGATCTGTTTCCAGGTCACATTTCATACAGGCTATGCCATTCAAAACCAGGAGTAACATGATAATGTGAGTAAAATGGTAAAATGTATAATTATACACTGTTATGGGCTGAATTGTGTCCTACAAAAGTCATATGTGGAAGCTGTAACCTTAGCACCTCGGTATATGACTGTACTTGGAAATAAGGCTTTTAAAAAATAATTAAGGTAAAATAAGGTCATATGAGTGGTCCTTTATCCAATCTGACTGATGTCTTTAAAAGAGAAGATTAGGACAGAGACATACGTGGTAGAAAGACCATGTGAAAACAGAGAAGGTGGCCAAGGAGAGGCCTCAATGAAAGTTACCCTGCCAACACCTTGATATCAGACTCCCAGGATCCAGAAATGTGAGAGAACAAATTCCTATTGTTTCAACCACTCGGTCTGTGGCATTTTTTATGACAACCCTACCAAACTCGTACACACAGACTAAAATTTAGACCTTTCCTTCAAAAGCTAAAAATTCAGACTTAATTTTGGAAATTTCTTCAATAGAATGAGTTGGAGAAAAACCACTCAGCTAAGTTTAACTTATAAACAAAACACACCACCTGACATATCTATCAGCAATGCTCTTGGGTCTACCTTCCAAGGCCACCTAGCACCTGATCACGGCTCACTACCTTTATTACTGCAACATGAGCCCAAGTCATTGTCCCTTACCTGGATCATAGTCTCTCTATGGATCCCATATAGCTGCCCCCCCATGTCTACTCAAGTACATGACCCTCTGAAAACATGTAATGATGACCTCATTGTGTCACTCCTCTCTCCGATAACCTGCAATGGCTTCCTAGTTCCCTCCCGAGAAAAGCCAAAGCCCATATAGATGGTTACCCTTCCCTACTTGAGTTGACCCCCCTCTCTCCCCATCATCCTCTGTCTAGAAGCCTCTCCTTCAGATATTCACATAGCTAAATTCTTAACCTCCCTCAAATTTTTGCTCAAATTACTCAGTTTCAACAAGACCTCCTGGGAGCACTCTCTTTAAAATTGCTGTGGTTCCCTTCTCCCCTTCTCCACTACTCAATTCTATCATTTTCTTTATTCCCATGGCATTGAGTCTCTTCCACATTACTAATGTATTATTTATTACTTATCTTATGTCTTTGTTCCTCCGATTCACTCACATATCTCAAATCACCTGGATCCATGCCTCACCCATAGTAGGGGGTCAGTAAATATTTGATTGATGAATGTTGAATAAAAGCCTACTTGGATATAGATGCTAGAATTTTCTCTTTAAGTACTATAACTTTTCAAACATTTCCCAATTTAGAAGTTTTTATCAATATAATCCATTTTGAAGGTTGACAGTTTCTTTTTCTTACTTGCAGTTCTTAATATTGACTCATTTCTCTGAAAAAATCTCCAAAGGAATGAAACAAGTTTCAGTTCCTTTTGTCCTAATCCAACCAAAAGTCATACTTTTGGGAACAACAGAAATATAGGCCCCTATGGCATGTGAACTTGAAAATTTTTTATTGTGCATGATAGCTTGCTTGTGTGTATGTGTTGCTAGAATGATCTCATAAAATGTGACAGCAAGTCAGGAAAGGCTGAGTGAGACATCCAAAACTTCACTGGATTTCATTTTAGATATCCATCAAAGTCCTAAGCTTCTAATACTATAAAAGAATACACAATCGCATCAAGAAAGAAAAACCTTTATTATTTAATAGAAAATATATTTTGCATATCTTGAGATTCCTTCAAGTACAATGGTCTTAAGAAACCAAGGAAAATATATTTACAGATCTTAGAAGCCAAAGAAATGTAAATTTCCATCAGCTGATCAACCTGCACGGAACCTGAAGAGTTCTGTAAATAAGAGAATTAGAGAATGCATTATGACTTACAGCCAGAGATGTGGGCTCTATGATCAGAGGCCTATGCTTTGGAAGCTTTAAAGCCTATGACATAGCATATATAACAGGGCACAACGAGCCACTTGTAAGATGGAATAGTTCTCAGATATACATTTGAAAATAAAAATTTTGACAACATAAATTTGAAAATATCAATATTATTATAAAAACATGAACAAAAGGCATGAAATAGTAGTCCTCAGCCCTGAACACACAGTAGAATTACATAAGAGTTTGCCAAAATACAGATTTCTGGGCCTACCCCAGTCTCCATTCAGTAGGTCTGGGATACAGCTGGAAAATCTGCATTTCTAACCAGCTCCCAGGGAATACTGACACTTCTGGTCCAAGAACCACCACACTTTGAGAACCACTGAAATAGCAATTAAGATAGTCTGTGTTCACTTAATTTGTAAAATGAGAATACATTGTCTTGAGTTGTGAAGGAAAAGATACTTGTCGTTGATACCATTTGTGAAGGAGGTCCCCTACATTCACTTAAAGGACTGTTCCTCCTGAAAGGATGTTACACTGTGCCAAGTCTTTTTGGTACGTCAGCTCCCTGAGGTGATATGGCAGCATCCCCTTTCCTCTGTTGTTGATGAGGTGGCCCCTCACAGAGTGGCTGCTGAACAGGGCACGTGTTAGAAGCAAACCATGGAGAAAGGGTTCCTAGCTGGATGCAGAAAATCAGCTCCTGTTAACATTCCTGGTTTGAGACAAAACATTCAGGCCCTCGCTGGTGGGTGTGAGCAGTCCTGGCCCAGAGAGGACCACACTGGGGTGTTCAGAGGCACAAGGAGCCAGATGTGGGTCCAAGCAGGGCTGGCTGCTTTGTGTGCAGATCCCTGGGGACCCTGGTCCTGTGTGGCTGCAGCCGGCTGTCCATCTGTCTTGTCTCAGGGCAATTTGCAGACAGGGTAATAGGGTTATATCAAGGCCAAATCTAAGTGATTCCATTTTCTTTCTTTTTTTTTCTTTCTACCAGCTACTGATGGTTGGTGAAGAGATTAAAAGCAAAACAAAAAATTTAGTAGCAATGAATACAGAAAAAAAGGTATTTTGTGGAAATGTAAAGAGCTATCAGATAATTATACGCATTTAACTTGAACAAGGAGCCTACTATATTTACTATGTGCTCCCAAGTACCTGTCTTATAGGTGTACTGGTAGTACTTTTCTAATTTTTTGGCTGAGGAAATTATTCTGGTTATGAAATGAGAATATCATATTACTTGCACGCAATTATTGTATTTTAGGGATGAAAAAGGGCTTTAGAAATAGTTGAATCAGTTCATATATGAGATCCAACTTATCTGAAATAAGTTTTCTCCTGTACCTCTTACCCTCATATAATTTGGAGCAAAGTCCCTGATTCTTTCTTCTGAATCTTTTACCCAGCAACCAGACAGCTAGGTGGTACAGTTCGACAGTCCAGATAAATTTCCCAGAGGAATTTTTTATTTTGGCACAATTCTAGGAGAGACTTATCATTGGTTTTGATATCCAGTGGATTTTTCTAAGCCTCACCTAGATTTCAAAAAATGATCTTGCCTTATAGAATTCCCCCAAACTGCTCAAGGATAAGCTGGGCTTATCCTTGTCCTATCTTGAAAATGCTCATGACATTTTCCCTTTCTGTTAAAATCCACCCTCATGTTATTTGGGTCTGCATTTCTCTGAGCATAGGTCACATTGCCTTGAATACTGCATTTTTTTAAGGAGCCCAGAGTATACATGTTTTCCAAGTTTTTGGTCTTCTAAACTCAGCTGTAGGATTTTTTCAAAGATCAGCAACCTGACTCAAATTGCCTAGAAAGCTCTGAATAGTGGCTTGTTCCTAAGGCACTTTAACACCAAATACATTTGATATTCCATAATGAACAGTGGAAAGCCTGTTTTTGCTTTTTTTGGCACCAGAAAACTGGCACAATCAGCTCATGTATTCGGTTGGCATTGCATCAGAACAGATTTGCTTCCTTTACCTAGAAATGAAATAAGAATATCGCACAAACTGACTTGAAAGCTAGAACATGTGTTCCTTTCCTACATTAGATAGGGTTCTCATTGTTAATGTAGAGCTCAAAACACCTAGTTACAGAATATTAAGTTTCAGGATAGAGGCAAATAATACAAAACTTCCTTACCTAGTCCTCATTTATTTGTCTATTTTAGTCTAACAGAATAACTTAATTTTGGACTTCTCTCTTCCTTCATCACACTCTCATTTTTTTCCTAAGATTTTTAGGTAGTTAAAAAAAACATTGAGTATTTTCTAGGTACTAGGTACTTTATGCTAGATAATGTGCATACAGTGGTACACTGAGATCTTTTAACTTATACTACAATGCTTTGTTATTATTCCTTCCATACATTGGAGAAATGTTACTTAGAGCCAAAAAGTGTATTATCATCTTTCCCAGGAGTGATTATGGGTTGGAGAGCAATTCTAGCCAGTTATCTAGATAAAATAATATCTAACACATTTGTGGAATGTTTATTACACTGATAGGCACTGTTCTCATAGTGTTATATACCTATATCTGTATAGATAGACATACATTGATATCTATGTCTATCTATCTAGATATATACATACATCTATATATCTCTCGCTCTAGAAATATATATATATATATTATATATACATATATACAATTGATTATTCTTATTCATAGTCCTTATATTCTACAAAATCACCACAAATACTAAATTAGCAAATAATAAACCTTTGATCCAAGGAAAAGGGTTAGTGTCCTGCAAGCATCTTGGTCACAACACTTATACTGACTGATCAATACACAAACTGGTTTCTGTTTAAAGGCATCTTATTTAATATATGTTGTTGATTTACTAACATTACATGCACAGCCGACGGCACTGTAACTAACTCAGGACTAAGCGAAGCTTATCTAACACACGGATTTTCTCCTCAAGGCACATCACTGTCTTGTGCTTAGCAACACCAGACAGAAAGTGCTTGGGCTCTGAACTTGTGGGCCATTTTAAACAGCAAAAGCACCAACAGAAAGCACAAAAAAGGTGAAAAATGTGGCATTAAATATGTTTTGCTTTGTTTTATTTTTTAAAAAATCCCTTATTTACATTATGAAAACTGAAATAAGAATGCAGGGCTGACTGAGAACATGGGCATCGGCGTTCAAAATTTTCTCTCCTGTGCACACAGACGAGCCCTAAGTATCAATATGGGGGTTACAAGTAAATTTTAACAAGGAGGCAAATTCACACACACAGAATCTGCAAATAATGAGGACTGACTATATATGTATTTATATATGTGTGTAGGTGTGTGTACAAATGACTGTTGTGAGCATTAAGTGTGTGTAGACGTATCTATACACATTTAATCCACACGACAGCCATCTGTGGCAGATAATAACCCTGCCTCTATTTAATAAATGAAGAAAAGTGAAGGATAAATAAGTTAAGTGGTTAGCTGAAGGTTATATTGCTGATAAATTATTTGAACTCTGGGATTTGAACTCTAGGACCTGTCTAGTTGATACTCAGTGTTAGTTATGTTTTTTGTTCTGTTTTTCTTCTATTTTTAATAAGTTTTATTGAAATATAGCATGAAACAGAAAAAAAATGTGTATATTGTACACATACAGCTTGATGAATTTTCATAAAATGAAAAAGCCCATGCAACCAGCACTCAGTTCAAGAAAAAGATCAGATACCCTTAAAATTCCTTGGGAACTTTTACACTCCCCCTCTACCTTCCTAGTCACTATCTCAACTTCTAAGTATTAGCTACTATTTATATTATTTAAAATGTGATTCACATCACCTAGATCTTGGTTTCTAATACCATTCTCCAATAAAAGAGACCACAGGGCTTCTTGGAGAAATGGCTGATTCTGTGAATAATGCAGAAATTATGCAAGATGAGCTTGGAGCATCTTATAGTGCCAGAAAGTAAGAAAGAGCTCAAACAAACAAACCAGAAAACAAAAAGCCTACAATGATGGACACATCAAAAGGACACAGGAGACAACTGAATAAGCTCCCCAATGGCCAAAACTTGAACAATTTTAACAAGTTAATAAATACAGTCTATTGGATTTAACCCAAAGTATAAAATTAATACCCACGAGTCCACTGTAATATAAATAAGTGATTGAATAAATATAGTGGAAAACAGGAAAATTTCTCATGCAGAATTCCAAGTAGTTTATGTAGATAATCTGTCCTCAAGAAGATAGAGAATAATGCCCCACTCCTTAAGCATGAGCTATGCATAGTTACTTCCTTCCAGAATGTACAGTCCTCCATTGTTGCCCAGGCCCTAAATGCAGTCCAACCTTTGTTGTTCTCTTTACTGACTTCCCATGGAGGGCAAGCATGCTGGCATGCTGGAAATACACCAAACTAAGCTTCAGGAGACATGAATTATTGCCTTAATTCTGACACATATTCTTAGGCAAATCACAAACTTCTGATCTTCACATTGCTGTTTGCAAAACCGAGGAGAGGATTCCTTTTGCCTCATAAATTCTATGAATTATCGTTACATGTCCAGGCTCTCGAAATGACATTCAAATCATTTCCTATCTGTAGGGTCAATCCTACACAAGCAACTTGACCTCCTTTCACTTTGACAGCCTCACCTTTAAAATAGAGATAAGAGTAGTGCCTAAATCCTTGAATTTTTCTGAGAATTAATGATAGAATATGTAGAAAACAGCAAATGCTTATTAGAGAGTAATAATAATAACAACAACAATATAAGTGCCCTTGGAGATAGCATGTGTCCCTGAATCAGAAAATTCTCTCTCTCAGATAAGTCTTGGTTTAACAGCACAGAAATCTCCTTCTCTGGATTTCTTCTTGTGCTTTTATGGCTTCTCAACCCCCATCTAGTGAACTCATTCTTTCTTTAAATATATTGGTCCATTTAATTGACCAAGAGTTGAGTCCAACTAGCTTAGGAGTCACTATGCCCTTAATTACTATCCTTGTAAGTCTCTGCTCCTTTTTAACTCATTTTTACAGTGCACTCAGAGGGCTTTCTCATTTTTCCTAATGCTACATTGTTAATGAACTCATCATAGGCCCCAATTTTGGCCACATGCTCTGAATGGAGAATCTCTCTGGTTTCCTTTGATACATGAATAACTATGATTAGATTTCAGTTATATATATACCAAATACCTACATATAGAGCTTTAGCACTTCAACTCTAGAAAGAGATAAATCAACTGAAAAAAAATGATGAATGAGGCTGTCACTGCTGCAAATTGAATGAAAATGTTAAGCACTTTTATTTCTTTCCAAACAGAGGTGGAAATGTCATGTCTCATTATGTGCCATTACTCAGTATATAATTCCTATGTATATGTCACACAAATTAGAAAAAATAAAACTGTGGTTAAATAATGTTAAATTCTTATATCCTTTATTTTTATAGTAATTTTTTTTATTAAAGAACAAAAGTAAGCTACTAACCATGTCCATCTGAGACACAGACAACTTTGGCAGGCAGTTGTAAACTTCTCAAGTTTCCATCTTCTCTCACATGATTCATACCAAACCTTCGTCAAGTGCACAACTGAAGACTGATATGCCAGCTTATTAGTAGTCATTATTAAATGTTTGCAATACACAAAAATATTTAAATACCTATGTAAAGACCATTAGTTAAAAAGAAGTAGAAGGTTGGTACTAAATTGAGTGCACACCACAGGCCTCTCCCCACTCAGCAAGCCAATGAAATGTGAAAAGAGATTAATATAAATTATCTTCTTGTAAAGATCAGGAAATATAATTTGATGATCAGCAACTTTCCCAAAGTTGTAATGACAAGGGAACAAAAATGGCAATAAAGGGAAGTTCATTCTCAGAATTTGTTAGACAACCATGAACAGAGTGAGCCCAGAGTTGAGAGAACAGGCTGCATGATGGATAATGTGTGTTATAACTTCACAGAATGTGTATTT
The DNA here is from genome assembly GCA_030015415.1 of Cynopterus sphinx. NCBI lineage: Eukaryota > Metazoa > Chordata > Mammalia > Chiroptera > Pteropodidae > Cynopterus > Cynopterus sphinx. The sequence goes on along the minus strand of CM057379.1, from coordinate 8,077,312 downwards.
ATTTCTCAAATTATGACCATAAAAAGAGCAGAAAGAGAGCAAGGCCAAGAAAATGCTGGGCTTCAAATTTAAAAACCTGGGTTTAAATATCTGCTGTTACTAATCAAACATGGGATTGGGAATGAGTCAGAAAACCATTGCAATGTATCAGGTTAGTGTTCAGCCACTGATGTGGCCTTATGCAATTATCTCACGTATGATGAAATCTGACGTAAGTGGTTCCAAATTGAGTAAGGTAACTAAATAATGTCATGAGAGATGTAGGGATTTTTTCTGTCCTTCGGTCCAACCTTCTGATCTTTTTTCTATATTCTATCATCTTAAATATGATGATGTTTTGTCCTTGAATTTTTTGTCTCAGAATTTCAATCAAGGTGGCTGTTGCAAGTCCAACCATTATTTTCTCACTCGACCCTTTCACAGTAAGGCAGACTCTTTCCTAGAAACCCCTAAGTGGAATTCAACTTACATCTCATTGCCCAGAATATGTGGTTTTATATCATGATCACCTTAACAGCAAGGCTAAATGTTTTTCAATCCTGAAGAATTTTCAAAGAAGAAGGAATGATTGAATTACTTGATATTCATCTAACAGTGCCCATCAAAGATATTCTTTGTCATTAATGTAATTTTGCCTCAATTTATGTCTATATGTATATATACATAGTCACAGGAATGTTTTGAACATGACATAATTGACATACTTGTGACCTTCTTGCAGCTCATTAGATAGGATCATGGGAAGGTTTCTACCTTTCTCAAGGAAACAAAAAAAAAATTAGAACTTTTAACATTAATTTGCTAATAAAAGTGTTCTCTTAAATGTTCCTCAAACCTTGTGCTTAAAAAATAATAAAACTGTACATGGAAAAGTCACAATTTTAGTCATACGGATCTTCCCAGAATTTGTAACAATCACCACAGTTTAAACCTGTAATTAAAGCCATTATTAGTTTCATTTTTAAGACTTGTTATATTGTTTTCATTGTTACTTCTAAAACAGAGGAATATATAACCTTTAGAAAGCAATTTGGGGTGTAACCTGAACTTTTTCTCATTCCAACTCAGACCATTCATTGCTTTGGAGGAAATTAATGCAAATGACCAAAATGGTAAATAGCTAATAAGCTCAATTTCTACTGGAAATGAGAAAAAAAATCTATTTCTTTTATAAGGGGAAAGAATTCTACACATCTGGCCAGAGTTATAGGGGTATTCAATACCCACACAGAGAGTGGCCTAAATAGTGACTATAGACCATTCATAAAGAAATATGAGACCCCCAAAAGAGAAAATAAATGGTTAGTTATAACAAACATCTAAGAAATAAATCAGAAGAAAACAACCAAACAAAATAATTTAGGGAACAACAGCTATGCTTCTAAAATATCTAATACATTCTAAGAATAAAATGTAAACAGTTTAGATTAAGCAGTAATTGATAATGATAAAATCAATGATCACATGTAGATACTGATTTATTTACACCTTGCACTACACAATTCATCTTTTCAGATGATGTGCTACAATGTTATAGTAAAGAGTTGCTCATTTTTTCATTGTTTGTCTAAAGGAAAGATGTAAGCATTTAAAAAATCTTATTGACACTCCACACTACTGGAAAACAAACTCCATTTATGAAGGGAAGGTTTCTGACATGTTCCCTCTTAAATCATCAGCATAGAACACACAACAGCACTCAGTAAATTGAACTGTCCTTGAAATCATGCATAGCAACATGAGGGCTAATTGATGGAGATAAACTTTCTGTGCTAAGATTAGAGATCAGGTGAAAAAAGAGATAAAGAGATAAAGGAGCACTGAAAATACTTCAGTAATCCAGGAAAAAAGCAAAAAGATGTTGAGTCATCAGAATCTGTTGCTCCAGAGAACAATCACATCTCTTCATGCTACATTTAATAACCATTCCTGGAGCAACTACTTACCTGATACTTTTAGAATCAATTAGGTGGAAAATTCACAGATTCTCTCTCCTTAAACTGTGATATCCCTCAACCCTCTCTCAAGAAAAGACAACACAGCCTCCCATCCTCACCCTTCACCTCACCTCCACAGACACAGAATTTTGGAGGGAAAGAGACTTCCTGCTGCCTTCCCATTGCTCCTCCAAACCTTACCTCCCCTACCCGAAAATAAAAACTTCAGGGTTAAAGTTTACACTATCTAGCTCCATCAATTCCTGATGTCAAATTCATGACTCCCCCTGAAATCTGTTGAGAACCAGGACAACTATCGACTTAAGATTCTTGATCTCGAGTGCAAAGCATTTCCCCTCTAAACCCAACTTACCCACTGCATTCCATGGCAGCCATGGGGCTTTGTCTTTATCTTTACCCCGAAGTCTTTGATTTGAACTTTGCCCTCTGTTGCCATAGACTCCTGTTGTCCCATGTCCCTCCATGCTTAAACTTCTTCACTATTTTGCCCTAGATTTAAAAATCTAGTTTAACTCTCACCTTGGCACATCGAGTCCCCTGCCATCCATCTGCGACTATTTGTCGCACTGTCATTCTTGCCATACACAGACAGGACTTCATCTGTCCAGACACTCTGAAAGACTTGTGTTTTCATGTGGCTTTAAGCTTCAGATGTGCTGTGCCTTTTGCTTTGCTTTTCTTTCTTTAGTTTACTCCTGCTCAGTCCCTTGAAACTGGCCTTTAAGGATTTATCTGTGTTAAAAGCCTTTTCACCGACCAGCTGCCCAATCTAGTGTATTTGCTCTTCCTCCTGGTTCCCACAACATGCTTTGGATGACTCTAGCACACACAACCTAGGGCAGGGAGCATGTTTTGCTCGCATTTGTAACTGCAACGTCCAAGACAATGTTAGAAAGATGGTAGCTAATTCATGCCCTGAGGACGCTTTCCATAAAATATTGAGAACCAAATATATTTCCATAAACTATAGAAGAATTGGGAAACAGCAATAGTTCCAGTTTAAATCTTTCCTACTGTAGCTTTATATTGGTTTGCTGATACCTTTAAGTGTTATTATTCACCCCTATGTAGTTATTGCATTGTACTCTCATTAAAATAAATGTTATTGCTACTACACAATGATGATGGACCATATTTAAAAGTTGAGTAGAGAATGATCAAATGAGTTTAGGCTTTCAACTGAAAGATAGAAGGGAAAATGGAAGATAGTAAGAATTCCTGAACATTTTAAAAGTCAACAAACACAATTACTTGTTTCTGAAGGGGTGTTCTGGAAAATGTGAAGAGACTCACCACTTGGTTAAAATTTTAATTTCCAATGAAATTATTTAAAACTTGAAATTTGAACTTGGGTCTATTTTCATACAAAAAGAAAACCAGCAAAAGAAGTGTTTAGAATTATTATATGATAATAATATTTTTAAAAGAAATTATTAATCTCATTCAATCCATGTGTTACTATACTCATATTAAATAGGTATTATACACATATATAGGTGATTACTATCATGTAAGCATTTATACTTTAAAATAGAATTAGAGCTAGTACATACAACATTTACAGTCCTCTCTGTATCCGAGTTCTTTAAAATCGCCACCAGTTCCCTCATGGTTGAAAGGTTAGAGAAGTAACCCAATCTGTGCCATTAATTGTGGAGTCCTAGGTTAATCAATTAACCTCTCAGGGTTTCAGTTTCTTCATTTGTAAAATGAGAAGAAATCTAATTTTTAAGACATTTTGTTAATGGACAGACACGCTTCTTTTTCCCAAAAGAAATCTTACTAGAAATCCTAACATAGAAAATCTAAACTATAACAGCTGTAGTAAAGATTCAGCCTCCCCCTACCCTCTCCAAGCATACCCCAGGGCTCTAGGACAAAGCATTGGAAAACTAGTAGCACAGTGACATTTGGGGTCTTTTTCAACAATTATAGCAGCAGGTCCTTGAGTGGTCTAGAAAGTAATGGTTAAACCAGGACAAGTTTGCTAAATTGAGCACCCACCTTACTCCAAGGAGACGATAACACAGTTTTCCTACTTCTAACTCAAAAAGTGGAATTGGAGATTTGTCCTGAAGTGGTCTGGAAAGAGTCTATCCCCACCACCTTGATTGTGGTGTTGATTCATCAAAAGCCATTTCTGACTGCCTACCTGCCTTCCACCTCCACTTATTCAAGTCCCTCAAAATCTCCTCCTGACAGCTCTGTCCCCTGAGCTGCTTCACCTTAGCCTTGTCCACCCATGGCCCTCAACACCTTCAGCATGGAGCCCAACTCCCTCTATGACCCATGGCAGCAAGAGGCCCTGACTCAGGAGACTCAGAGTAAATGAAAGGGACAAATAATTAGAAAGCTGTAGAAACCTTGAACAACACAGTTAGGAATTTGATCTAATATACAAACAACACCTACCCAGCTACTACAGTCTTCTAGTACGCATGTACACTTACAAACAGTGATCACAGAGACCCTGTGGGTACATGGGATGTCAAAGATCATCCAGATACATGGACACTGCACAGACCCTAGTCTCTAACCAAATTATGCACAACTACAAACCATTAACAAAGAGATAATCATCTTCTCACATATTCTGATGTTAAAAACACACTAAGGCATAATTCATGGGTTAATAAGAAAACCATAAATCTCTGTCTCTTTGTCTTTCTGGTTGTCTCTGTTTGTCAGTCTCTGTCCCTTTTTCTCTCCGTCACTCTGTTTCTAACTATGTCTATGTCTCTTTACTCCCTTTATCCCTCTCATCCACATCCAAAGATCTAGTGCAGATAATACTTAATTTTCTTCACTCTCAATCCCTAAGACAAAGTAAGAAAGTGTTTTCAAAGCCAACCCTAAATCTGGCTCATTTTAATTCTCTGGAGAAGCGGGGGGCGGTGGGGAGACAAAATATTACTTTGCTGTTCCTCAACTTATTTCAAAATTTGCAAAGACATTTTCTCAGAACTATTGCAGTTAAAAATATATATTAACCCACAAAATATTCCCAAATTCTTCAGCACCGACAGTCCAGTCAGCATCAGGCAGCAGAGAGATTACCTACTGTTCTCCCACCCTGAGTCTCACTTGCAAAAACCTCTCTCTCTCTCTCTCTCTCTCTCTCTCTCTCTCTCTCTCTCTCGCACACACACACACACACACACACACACACACACAAATAAACATATTTCAGAGAACTCAACCCAAGCTCAAGGAATTGTAATTCTCATGACGTATTCTGTCTGCCACCGTCTAAATGTTTACCTGTCCCTTTAACATTTTGGGTATCCCCAACCTGGCCCTTAGAAACCTATATTTTAAAAGTGCAAAGACAATGCATTCCAGGGATCTCCTAGGTGATTCCCATCCAGCCTCATTGCAATGGCCTTGATCCCTCCAGCTCTCCCTTCCTGCTCTTTCAAAACCACCTCCTGAGGCTCAGCAATTTTTTTTTTCCAACGGGACCAGAAATGAGGGGCATTAAACTCCATCCAGATCTTGGGCTTTCTGTACTACTGAGATTTGTTGGTGCCCATTTCATTAGTAAACAACAGGTTGGGAGGTAGTCATCCTGCCAGCTGGGATGATGAAATAACAGACTCTTTCTCACTGCCCTCCCCTTGCTAAAGTGCTAGCTCACCGCAGGATTCATGCAGTGCCCCTGGGAGTGAAGAAAGGGATTGCTTGTCAATAATACATGAGCACAGAGAGCCCTGCAAATGTGTGCTTAAAGCCGACTCAAAATAGGGGGAGGTTGGGGTGGGCCGGGAGGAAGCAAGATAAGTCACGTGGGGGGATGTGTAGCAGATAAAATGGCTTTCTTGCAACCCACAATCTGCTAACAATTTTCATTACGAAAGCTGACTTTTTTCTCCTACTAGCACATCCACTTTCTGGGTAAATGTCATACTGAGAAATCAGGAAGAGTAACAAATACAACCCTTTCTGTAAAAAGGCAAAGGAGGGGGGAAGAATGAAATGAAACAAGAGAGCATTGATCAATTGTCTGTGTGTGAGCATCTGGGTATGTGTGTATCTTAGGTAATCTTTATATTTACTCCTTTCATTCTTCAAGGGTTTATGTCTCACAAATTGCCCCCATTGTTGATAATTTCAAGGCAATAATTTTTTTGGAATTTAATTTCCAGTCTTTTTATCTCAATAATAAGGCGCAGCATCATTTCCACAGCAATTTTCCGACACTTTGAGAACTCAATGGCTCTCTGTAACACTTTCACAGATCGCTGAATATAATCCTGTCCCTCAAACTTAACCTGTAAACATTTCATGTATTGTAAACTTTATTTCCTTCATTAGTAAAATATACAAGCATAATGCAAGTTTTTCCTAATAGCTAAAGATCAGGACTGTGAGGAACTATTTTATCATACTGTAATATAATCAGCTCCTGACACGCCAACACATGTAGAATGATGAGATTCTACACAATAAAATGGCTCAGATTTTCTTCCACTCAGACCTGGCAACTCTTCTCCACTATCACAGCCCGCCATTCACTGATTGCTGGGATAAATTACCATCTCTACTGCGGGCCAGTCACCGCTCCGGTACGTTTCTGCCCAGCTATGCTTCCCTATTTTATTTCATTTGTATTCCTTTATTTTATTTTATTTTTTTTCTGCCCTCTCCTTTAAGCTTCTTTCTCTGCTTTTTCTGTTCTTTCAGATCTTAGGCTGGTTCAAGCAGAAGTGTGTGCCATTTAGTTCTGTTTCAATAAGCAACAATTTCACTACAATAAGGTATTTAGGTGTCCAGATCTCTCTTCAAAAATCATCATCATCATCATCATCATCATCATCATCATCATCATCCTAGCTCATTTTGCTGTTGAAAATGATTTCTTCCCCTCACTCAGTACCTCTCAATTGGAGATTTGGTGCCATTCTGAGAAGGGAAGATTGACCCCAAATTGCCATGCTGATGACCAAGACTCTGCAATGATCTCCAGATAGGAGATAAAGAATGGGCAGTTTGGGAAATCAGAGCTGGTGGCTCTTCCTGAAAAATACACTAGCTAAAAAAAAGATGGAATAGGCACATTAGGGGATGAATTAGAATTTTTGCTCTAAAAATGAAAAGGCTAATATGAAATATACAGAGTGCATTCAACAAAAGATAGGTTACGTAAACCTAGAAGTTGTACCTAGCATCCTTACTGGTAAACCTCAGTTAGATAGTGATGTTCACAGAGTCTGCTTTCCAGGGGTCTCTCATTCAGGAACCAGACTGTGTTCACCCTCTGTAGTTAGGGACCACCACCTTGCTCACCCCTTGTATTTCTTCTTTTAAAGGAGGCACATCTGAGGTCCCTGGCAGCCTATTTCACCCTCCACAGCCCTCAAGTCACCAAAATTATAAGACTGTTTTCATATGCCTATTCGAATATTCAAGCTACCTTACTAGGAAAATGTTAGTTTCCATTACATTGAATTAAAATTGAGAGTAGGAGTCGGGGAGGTGGATCTATGAGTTGCTCATTCATTTCCATATTTCGATTCCTTTAAACACTAAAAAATCATGATGATGCTTAGTTGGTCTTATTTCCCTAGACACTCAGTGGTCATGCCTAAAAAATAAAGTTAAACTCTTCCAGAATAGGGCTAGTATATAATAACACTTTTCAAGCAATTAATTTTCAAATTCCTTTAATGAGCATAATTATCAATCACCTCTTTCCTCCACTCCCCAGTCCATCACTTAAGTAATTAGTTCTTTCATAGAAAAGAAATATATTCTGGCCCCTAACTGAGTTGAGAAACATTTGCCATTGCCTACTACTAGGTGCCAGGCACATCTGTATGGTATCATCCACACCCTCACCCACTGGAGCTGTAGGTGGTCCATGGAGCTCTCTCTGCTGACTGGGGAGATGGCATGGGCTTGATTCAGAAGAAAAATGCACAAACCTTTTCAACTCAACTGCTAAATGAACTATCACATTCTATTCTACCTTGGAAAGAAATGCTGCTTTATCAGGAAAAAAAAATGTGTGTGTGTGTGTTTATCATATATCTATTTATATATATTTATAAATATATATAGAGAGAGAGATAGATATAGATATAGATATATGATTTATTTATATATAATCTCCTCACCCATGATCAAATCACAAGGCAAGGCTGAATTCTTCAGTCACTGGTTCAGCCTTGAGGAAGTGGGGAGAAATTTGACTATCAAAGACACCATTGGTTTGACATCACAATCGCGTCAATAAATAGAAAACTGTCAGACTTGGAAGATTTGGGAAGGCAAAGACCTTATATATGGCCCAAAACAATATAAATTTCAATATGATCTACACAGTGGAACAATCTTCAGTGAGCATTTAGTAGAAGTTTCTAGTGAAGGGATTCTAGTAATTGAGGAGTTGCAGATTCCCTCTGAAGTCTATGTGCAAAATAACTAAGCGAGCTTTGAGCCATGAAGCTGGTTCGCACAGTCCAATTTTAATTATCTACTGTATTGATCTGCTAGAGGTGCTGTAACAAAGTATGACAAACTGTGTGGCTAAAACAATGAAAATTTTTATCGGGCAGTTCTGGAAGCTGGAAAATCAAGGTATTGTCAGGGTTCCTTCTGGGCTCTGTGAAAAAGGATCTGGTCCATACCTCTCGCCTACCTTCTAGTGTGTTCTGGCAATCTTTGGCCATGTCAGCTTATAAAAACTTTGCCTCAATCTCTGCGTTAATCTTCACATGGGGTTCTCTGTGTGTGTGTACCTCTGTGACCCAATTGCTCCTTTTTATAAGGACACCAGTCGCATAGGATTTAGGTCCATCCTAATGGCCTCATCTAACTAATTACATGTGCAAAGCGTCTATTTTTGAACAGATCACATTCTGAAATATCTAGTGTTAAGGTTTCAACATGTGGATTTGAGATGGACACAAGTCAACACTTCACATTTGCCCTAGGATTGGATGTTAAAATATCGGGGAGAAGGCAGTGATGCAAATCAGAATTGACACCTATTTTTCAGCTGGCCACTGAGTGAAGTCACAGTTGAAACTGAAACGAAGACATCTAAGTGTGTAGTTTCGTGGTGTTTGCATACCCTAACTTTGGTTTAAAAATCAGTGAGTTTAAATATTCCATATTTAGAATTCAGCTTCATTTCATCTGAAGATGAAAATACATTCAAAAGAATGTGCAAATCTCCTTCCACTTACTTCCACCATAATCTTGCATAGGTCAATATGGTTGGGTGTTTTAGACAAAAGATTCAAGAGTGTTGCCATAGCATTGGACATGTGTCGTTTACACAGAACCGAGACAATAAGGAACAGCTTGAGCCCAGATCTGTGTATACAGCATTTTCTTTCTTCACATGCACAAAACACAGGTCCACTGAGGGTAAAATTCCTAGAGTTAAAATATTTTTAAAATGTGATTTCAAATTTCAAACTGTTTACATTGATACACCCTCCTCCAAGAGGTGGAGTTTAATCCCTTCACTTTGTTGTGTGTGGACTGGATTTAGCATCTCACTTCCAAAGAAAGAAGAAATAGTAACTTTACAGTGTGGGAAACTGGTAGACTTGATCTGAAGCAAGTGATCAAGTGAATGTCACCAATAATAAGTCACATGGACATCATGTAACCTCCGATACACTGTGATGGAAGGGTGTTTCCTGTCTGTGGTTTTCTGTCCCCAAACCCATAATAACCCAGTCTAATCATGCGAAAACATCAGACAAATTCAAATTGAGAAACATTCTGTAAAATATTTGACCAATACTCTCAAAACTGTCAAGATAATGGGGGGAAAAAAGGGAAAGACTAAGAAACTATCACAGAACAGATGACACTAAGGAGATATGACAACTAAGGGCAATGTGGTATCCTGCATGAGATTTGGGAACAAGAAAAGGATGTTATGGAAAGACTGGTGAAATCTAAATAGAGTTTAGAGTATGGTTAATATAAATGTAGTAATATTGGTTACTCAGTTTTGACAAATGTACCAGAGCAATGTAAGAGGATAGTATGAGGAGAAATTAGAGCTGGGGGAGGGTATGTGAGACTCTCTATACTATTTTTGTAACTTTTATGAACATCTAAAATTATTCCAAAATCAAAAGATTATTACAAATATATATTGGTATAGATATATGTCATTATGAAGCATAACATCAAGCCTTATTTCCCTATCATATTCATGAAGTCTAAATATTAAACCACATTCTGAAATACTTCAAATTTGAACAAAACATAACAAAATGCTACTACTTATTTACTTTGCAAAAACTTAAATGTTTTCCTGTGTTCCGCAATGTTAAAGGGTCATGAACCTTGTCATGGAGGATTATTCATGACACAAAGCATACTCAAACTTCCTGCTCATAAAACCAAGGCTCTTATTCTCAAGATAATTCAGAAGATATTTTCTATCACATGTCAACATTATTTATCTTGAACCAAACAAAAAACATCCTAGTGAATTTTTAAGTGTTTTCTGCCCCAGATCTTGAGAGAATCTCAACCGAATGGCTTGTCATTAAAGTTAATTTTGGGAGGAAGGGACCACATTAGAGTTTGCATGTATTTTTTCTTAAACCTCTGGTAGTTAATTTTCTCATGGTTATTCAAAATTTAAAGCTTTGCTTGTTTAGATTCAGTAGAACATTTTGTTTACACATATATAAAGAACACTAAATAAAAAGGATTTATTTTAAGGTTCAAGGAATCTTAAAAAGAAAGCAGACATCCACTGCAAAATGGATGCATCACAAACTAACATAGCATCCCACTCAGACGAAAGAAAAGAGTAGTTTTTACATTGTAGAAATTTAGAGAAGAGAAAGTGGTTTTAAGGAGAAACCACGCAGCTTCCTGTACCATGCACCAAACTTTGAAACCTTTTAAGCTAATTTCCATGGACACACCAGCCTTTTCTAACCCCACAGTCCATTTGCCTGTTTGTGACCTGGAGGTTGATTCCTTCGGCCGTGATCATCCTCCACACCTATAAAAAAGAGAAAGAAGACCCACTTCTACACTCTCAGCAACATTAGATAACTTAGATGCCTGAGAAAGGCATTTTTGGCCCAGACCACAAATAATGCAAGTTATGTTCCTAGATGTTCCACCTCCTCCCAAGTAATATCACTCACACACTTCCAGTTCTCTAGGCTATCATGCATGTGTCTCCCTCTAAAAATTTTCTGGCAAACACATTTCTAAAATCAAGTTTCTGCTGCACAGCCCCTTGCCCACAGGATGTCTCTAGAAACACTTCTTCATGTGCTCCCAATCATTGATCCATGTCACCAGACTTCAAAGGGCCCTCTTACTACTTATTGTCTTCTATCTCTCCCCAACTATCCAACCAACAATTGTTTATTGGACACCTAATATGTTTGCCAACATAAAAAAAAAAAAAAGAAGAGAAAGAAACTGTCTACTTCCTATTTTCATTGAATTGTGTCAAAATTTCCTAGGGTCTGTGGTAGGCAGAAAAATGTCCCCTACCCACCCAAACACGTCTGTGTCTTAATTTTTAGAACCTGTGACTATTTTAGGTTCTGTGGCAAGAGGCAATTACTATTGCAAATGAAATTAAGATTACTAATCATCTAAGTTATGGATTTACCCCTGTCCTATTTACTTAATGTCAATCCAATGAAATTGGGATGAACCAGAAACTGCATACATGTGTTTGGTACAGCTTCTTGAACCATAATGAAAAAAATATATATTAAAAATAATCATAATTACAATATCTTCAGTAGTCAATACTGGTGAAAGTGTCGTAAAATTGGCACCTCTATCTAATCTTGATAGAATTGTCAACTGATAAGGTAACATGATCATAAATACGAACATGAATAACAAAAACATCTAATTCACCTAATTTCTTGATTCTTTAGAAATAGACCTAATAAAAAGACCTGGGCCTCTGAAACATTTCTCTGTGACAGGGTCCACCCGCTTTGCTGATATGGACTGGTCCATAGCAGCATCCTGACCAAACCAGGCTGGGATTAAGGTAGGTGTCCAGGACCTTTTCTCCTAGAACTAAATCCAATCCCTTGTTACTTACTGTCAGATCCCAAAAGTTTGGGGAAGCTGTGTTCCTTCTTGAGGAAAAACAAAAAACAAAAACAAACAAACTAGACCAGCAAATGAATGAAATGAGGCTGAGCACTGAGCCCTAGGAAGAAAGCATCAGAGAAAACCACTTGGCATTTAAGTCCCTGGGTCCAGCCATCCACATGCTCTTTCCCTTCCTGTGGTTCTACATTTACAATTGTTTTCATCTCATAAATTCCCCTTTTATTTCTAAACTAGTTAATGTCACTTGAAAAAACTGAAGCCTGGAATCATATTTACTTCAAAAGTCATTAAAAAGAGAGTTCTAAATTTTCACTCACTAATTTCCCTTGTAGAATTTTCTCTGAATAGTCAAAATTCTGAAAGATCTATGTGCATTGAAAAGATGCGTTAAAACATTTATCTAATTTGTAACAACTAAAACAAAAAATAAAGTGTAGATAGCCAGTTGTATGGGGATTGTTAAATAAATTATTTTCTTTTCATATCCAGTATGTTTGAGAGCACTGTGTGTCCATCGAGTATGGTACATATTACTTTTGTTTTCATATTTGTGCTGCTATAAACATAAGTAACATTTACAACACTAAGCTTTAAAAAGTCAGGGTAAATTACAAGTATAACGTAATTACAACTACTCTAAAAAATATGCACTGGAAAAAAGTCTAGAAGGAAATAAAGCAAAATTACAGTGTGAATAATACATGCTAAACCTTCTGGCACCATTTTACATTTTTACAGCAAGCAATCATTGGAAAATTGTTTCAAAATTAACAGTTATCAATTGCATAAGTGAAGAAAGTGGCCCTTTCTGTCTTTCTCCCCTCACAAGTACAGAAAGTGGAGGGAATAATTTGACCATGTGGTGTTATAAATATTACATTCTAAATTCTTGAATTATTAATCAGCATGTAAAGATGAAAATCACAGTCAGCTCACTGCTCTTTGGTAACCAGTTAACCTCTTTGTGTTTTGCAGAAACAAAATGCAAATTGAGATCACTACTGGACAAGGTTTCTGTTATCCATGCCTTTACTGTTTCTTCATCATGCACTTAACCACCTAGGGCGACCAGCTTTTCGATGTCCCGTAATCATTCCATTGGGGTAATTACATGTTCTCTACTTTCTTAAACAGTTTTTCAAAAGAAGCAGAAATTCAACAACTTAAGCCAGTTGTCTTTCTCCATGTGCTTGCACAACTGAATAAAATCTTTTCTCCTTTTAAGAATTATTAATAAATTCCAAATTATTGGAAAATTCTTAAGAATTACTTAATATTAATTCAATATGCTCATCATTGTAGTAAAAAAGAAGAAAGAGAAAAATGAATCCCTGTCCAGTAATTAATACTTGTGACTCATTCTCCCAGAACAGACTAACAAAGGAAAATGCTAGACAACTTTTCAAGAGGCTCAAATTACTGCTATAGAATTATTAAGGTAGTTATTACAGGTTAATTGAATATCAGTTGATTATACAAAGTAACACTTACAAGTCTATTCAGAGTGCAAGGATTAAATTCATCAAGCAGTTAGCTATTCAGGTAGTATTTTTTTTTACTTCCACCTCCACATCTAGCTGTTCTATATATGACTCAGTTACTCAAATCAGTTAATACATATCTATTTAGTGCTTACTATATGCCACGCACATGCCAGATATCCAGAAGAAGGCACAAGAGGAATTTCCTGCCAGGATGGACATGACTCTCCACCATCCTCTGAATTCCCCACTTGCATGGAGGATCTCACAAAAACCAATACTCACACACCCCTTCATGGCAGGGCCTGTGGCAACTGTTACGGGACCATGCCCGTGGACATGAACAGAAACATGTTTGTGGTCCTAGCCCCTGAAAAACACCTCTGATTTCTTTGTGAAGCTTTGCCTTCTGAATGGACTAAAATTAAACACTGGTTCAGCCTTGGACTGCAGAATACCGTGGTCGCCTAAAGTCAGACTTCCTAACACAAGCAAAGTGGAAAGTGACCACAGTGTGGACAGCTTCCAAGAGCAGCAGTTCTTCCCTCCTGCTCTTCTGTCAGATCAATATTATGTTAGGTCATCAAGAAAATTCTGCATCTTCTTCTAATAACCATCTCTTTCTCTCTCCCAAGGTAATGGATGGTGCCTAATAAATTCCTCATTTATGTCAACGAGGTTAGAATATTGAACTGGGATAAGATTGAGAGACTGAAACTGGGAGCAAAGTAAGAAGAAGAAGGTCAGCTAACAGCCAATTATAAAAAAATACACACTAAGATATCTAACTTTATATTTATCAAATGTGATGAAAAGGTTTATATCAGAGACCAAACTTGTTTTAATATTTTGTAAGCTCTGTGGTCTGTTACGCTGCCCATGAATAAGATGGAAACGTGGAGATACTTGTAGACATCATTGCCACCTCAAGTAAAGACTGCACCTCAGAATAACGCCAGCAGAGCACAGACATAAAGAGACAAGGTCCTAACGACAATGTGTGCATGATTGCTTCATCACAGCGAGCAAGTCAAATAGAGTACAAGCAAGACAGAAGTCACAACCTTTTATAACCTAATCTCGGAGAAAGCAACCCATCACTTTTGCCATATTCTGCTGGTTAGAAACAAGTCACTAAATCCAGGGAACTCTCCAAGTCAGGAGATTGCATGAGGCTATGAATATTTGAGATGAGTATAATTGGGGGTGGGGACAATTTACAAGCTGTGAACATAAAAAAAAAAGCATGCTGAGTTCACATAGATGATTGGTTTCAGAGGAAGAAGACCACTTCATCAGAACTGAGCAGGAGAGAAAAATATGGGTGCAGATGGAAGTAGTGTTATCATTGGTGGTGACAGGTAGCAGAATTAGGTCTGGTGAGATTTTTTTAAATCTCCATGTAGAGTGAGGCAAGGTCACCTGCTGAAGAAGATATGGTGGCCTTGAAGGGCAAGAAGAGGGTATAAAAAAGCTGCCTCAAGGAGTGTAAAAGAACATTGACAAAAAAACAACAACAACAACAACAAAACAACAACAACAAAATGGTAGAACTACCAGGCAATGCCAATTGGAAGTTTAAAATAACTTGAAAGTAAAATCCTAGTCAGCTCAATTGTGTGATTTTTTTCACCGACTTTCAGCTGCCAAGGTAGTAGCTGAGAGAAAGTAGCAAGAGAAATATGCCAGCTCTGGGGTAGGAAAAACTTTTCATCCATGTCTGAGTGCAGCCAAGAAATAATAGTGTGAATTATACTCATTTATATTTCTCTCCATCCGATTCTTCAAACCCATCCTGCTCAGCAGGTATCTTTTTACTGAGCAGGCCAACAAATTAAATAGCCTGGTGTGTGAGTTTTTGATACAGCTCTCTTGGACCTGTAGTGCATGCTGAATCCTTGATTTTATTCCTCTCCGTATCCTGTAAAACTGCTCAGTGGGAAAAACTCTCCAGTACTTCAAAGGAGACCTGTAACATGGAAAAGACCCAGGAGCCCTGTCTGCTCATCGCAGATAAATATTGATGACAATGATCTTCAAAATACTGTCAAATCTTTCATTCTAAAAATGACTGTTTAATCTAGTTAAAAATTTCTAAATAAAAATGAAACTCAAGGACCTTGGACTTAAGAAGGATTTTATGAATTTGACCTCAAAGGCAAGGGAAGGTAAAGCAAAAATAAATGAATGGGACTACATCAAACTAAAAAGCTTTTGCTCAATGGAAAAATATATTTGCAAGCAATGCCTCTGATAAGGGACTAATATCCAAAATATACCAGGAACTCATATGACTCAATAGCAACAACAACAAAAAACAATCCAGTCAAAAAACGGGCAGAAGAATTGAACAGACACTTCTCCTTAGAGGGCATACAAATGGCCTACAATCATATGAAAAGATGCTCAACATCACCAGCTATTAGGGAAATGCAAATCAAAACCACAATGAGATACCGTCTCCCACCTGTTAGAATAGCTGTTTTCAAAAGGACAAGTAATAACAAACGTTGAAAAGGATGCAGAATAAAAGGGACCCTCATACACTGCTGGTGGGACTGCAAATTGGTAGAGCCACTGTGGAAACAGTATGGAGCTTCCTCAAAAAACTAAGAATTGATCTACCATAGGATCCAGCAATCCCTCTACTGAGTATTTAAGCCAAAGACTTAAAAACCCATATCCAAAAAGATACTTGCACACCGATGTTCATAGCAGCATCGCAGTGGCCAGGACATGGAAGCAACCAAAGTGTCCTATGATAGATGATTGGCTAAAGAAAATGTGGTACATATATACAGTGGAATATTACTCAGCCATAAGAAGAGATGAAACACTGCCATTTGCGACAACCTGGATGGTTATCACAAATCATACTAAGCGAAATAAATCAGACTGAAAAAGTAGAAAATCACATGATGTCACTTGTACGTGGGATATAAACCTAAAAGCAACAAATGAACAGGACAAACAGAGACTCAGGGACATGGTCCATGGACTAGTGGTTAACAGAGGGTAGGGAATGGAGGAGGAGGAGAGAAGTAGATGAGATAAAAGGGGTCAAATATAGTGGGGCTGGGGGAGGATGAAGTGGGTAAAGGGGATCAAATATATGATAGCGGAAGAAAACTGGACTTTGGGTGGTGAATACACAATAGAATATATAGACGTCAAATGATAATTACACACCTGAAAATTGTATAATTGTATTAACCAGTGTTACCCCAATAATTTTAAATAAAATAGAAAAAATAAATCTAGTTAAATTTTCTGATAACAAACATATACCACTTATGAAATAATAGACTCTGGTACACTTTGCAGATACCCAGAATTTGGTTGTTTGGTTGGTCAGTTGGATTTAAATTCAAAGAAAAAACAAGACACATAAATGTAGCAAAAAGAGCACCCCTACCCCACCATAAGTACATTTGTACTAGTCAGCTCACGCTGCCATAACAAAACATCACGGACTGGGGGGCTTAAGCCGCAGGCTTTATTTCTCACAGTTCTGCAGGCTGGAAGTTTCAGATTGGGGTGCCGTTGCGGTGTGGTTCTGGCTTGCAGGTGATGCCTTTTCACAGCATCATCCCCACCTGGCAGAAGGAGAAAGTGAGCTCTGGTGTCTCCACTTAAAAGAAAACTAATCCTATTGGATCAGGTCTCCACTCTTATGGCCTCACTTAACGTTGATTACTTCCTTACCCCAAATATAGTCACACTGGGGATTAGGGCTTCCGCATATGAATGGGTGGAGCGGAGGAGGGGGAACACAAGCATTCAGTCCTTAACAACATTCCTCCTGAAATGACCAACTTATTCCAGTCCATCTAGAACTTTCCTAGTTTTAGCACTCCAAATGCTGGGAAATCCCTCCATCTAAAGGGAGGGAAATGAGGATGGTTGGCGATGCTCATTTACCTGCTTATCCTCCCAGGAGTGGTCCAGGAGCAAGGCTGCCCCTGAGAGATCTTGTATTAGGGCTGATCTTGTGATAACTTTTGATGCTCAGCACAACCCAAGAGCTTTCCTGGAATCGCTGGCACTTTAAGCAACGCTCAATGATTGTTCTTCCTAGAAAGGCACCTTCTCTCAGCCTATCACTGTTTGCATTTCAGAGTAAATCCAGTCCATCAGAAAAGACTTACTGGATGCTTATTTGTACAGTACAGTACCAGACATGGCTGTGGACACTGAAGTATGAGAAAGTGTTCCTGTCCTCAAGGAATTGATTTGTGAATAGGATCAAATTCTTTGTGGAAAAAAGGTCAAGCAATAAAAAAACCAACATGACCAGGACAAGCATTAAAAAAAAAATCACAGGGCAATATGATTAACTACAAATGTGTTTTTAGGAAAAGAGTGGCTTTTAGAGTCAGGAAGTTTTGGGGTGTTTTTACAAAACAAAGGTAGCATGTTTAATGATGTGCCACCATTGGTTGAACAAAGCAGAGGAGAGGCATGAATGTCACTTTAGACAATTTTCCAAGCTTTAAAATTGTGAACTCGGCTTTCAAGCGAGACACAATGAGTCCCAACATCATTGCTGCTGTGAGCTACTGGCTGGGAAATTTGTCAAAATATCCATTCCCTCAGCTGGAAAATTGAAATAATCTACCTTTATCTTGGAGCCGGTTCGAGGATTTCATGAAATGAGGTTCATATCTCCTACCACATTACCTAGCATATGTCAAGTGCTCGATAAATAATCACTATTATGATTTATGTAATTATTAATATGATGATGGCATATATTATTTCCTCTTTCCTCCACATTTTACTACTGCTCTAATCTGGAAAGCCTGGTGCAATTTGAATTTTACATTAAGTCACAAATGCTGCTTCATTGTCCCTGTAGATTTAAAAGGAACAGAGGAGTTGTGTGTGTTCTTGTCTAAATGCATTTTCATTCAAAATGCTCTTCATTTGAGATTGCTAAATTAAGGTCACGTGTAATGCAAAAATTAGTATGACCAGCAATGCATTTAAATTATGTTTGCAAGCTTGTCCCACCCCCTTTGCTATTGTGTTAGTTCTCTATGCTGCATAACAAGCTGCTCCCGAAACGTACCGACCTAAAACAGCATCTGTTTATTATCTCACAGCTTCTGTGGACCAGCAATCTGGGCAAGTCTTCATTGCATCCATTCACTTCAGGGTCTCTCATGGGCTGTAATTAAGAAGTAGCCTGGGCTGTGGCCATCTTATAGCCAAAATGACGAAGAGGGGCGGTGGGACTCTGCTTGTAAACTCATGTGATTGCTTTCAAGATTCAGTTCCTCACAGACAGTTGAACCTGGGATCTCAGTTCCTCACCATCGTTGGCTGGAGGCCACCCTCAGTTCCCTGTCATGTTGGGCTCTCCATCATGGCAGCTTGCTTCACCAACTTTTCCAAACTGAGAAGACAATAGAGTCTACTAGGGATGTGGAAGTCACAATTCTTTGTAACCTATTCATGGAAGTGGCATCTGCTCACCTTTTCCATAGTCTGTTGGTTGAAAGCAAGTCACTAGGCTCAGCCCTGCTCAAGGGGAGAGAAAAACATAAGGTCACGGGACCAGACAGAGGTGACCACCGCGGGCCATCGGAGAAGCCTGCCTGCCTCAGCTGTCTAATCTCAGAGGCATTCAATTGTGACTTGACTAAAACGAAGCTGAATAACACCAATAACAGTGAGCAACACACTTAGGCCTCAGAATGCACAGGGTCCAAGAAACAACGGGCAGGAGTGTGTGCCTTCCTCCTGAGGTAGCCACCAGCCAGTTTGTAGTATTAGTCAGAACTAGACCACTGCGGTGTTTCCTACAACAGCATGTTCTACTTTCTTAAAACTGTATTTTGTACTTTCTAGTATAATCTGAGTAAAGTTGGGTTTGGCTGAACTGAGTCTTAGTAATTTGAGGACTATCACAAGTGTTATTGAAAGCACATGATCAAAAGACCACATCCTCCTGGAAACTGGGGAAAACTTGTCCCAAGTCACTGCAAGCAAATAAATTAGGTTATATGTTTTGGGCCAAGTGATTTAACCTCTGAACCTGTTTCTTTTCTGAAACATACGTGCTATACCAGATCTTTTCTCAGGCTCCTTCCAGCTCTGAAATGGCTTCAAGATTTTACAATTAACTGTTAGCCACATCCTGCTGGGTGCTAAAGAGCTTTTGCCACCTACCAAGGAAGGTACAGCCCCCAGGATTGAAAACAGAGGCCAATGTGTAACTCAGAGTTTCAAAATTTTCATCTGCAAAGCAGAGCTGAGTTTTATCCCTCATTTTGCCACCCAGGAAGCTAATGAAAATTATCAAAGCCTTTCAGGGATTGAATGAGCATCTGGCAACAACAGAGCACATCAAATACTGCTAAAGACCCAAGCAGGGAGGGAGCAGGGGGAAGAGCTGGTAGATATTTCTAATGGAGATGGGCACTGAGCCAGTGGGACATTCTCTCAAGAGGACCTGCAGACTGGCATCAGTCAGGAGCGGGTACACAATGAATACTCATTGACTGAATTAATAAGAAAGCTATTTCATTTTCTGTATCCTGGACATGATGTCTATTGTCTCTCCAGTGCAGATTCACAAGTAGCCAAGTATGTAAGAGGCACGGATATCCCTTGGCATGTGTCAATGCCCATTGACTCACTAAACAGAGAAATGCCATGCAAGCCTGTAAGAAAGAACTGTCTTCAAGAAGTGGTGAAGCTGGAACTGAAACACAGGAAGCGAGATTAATAAGAAGTTTAATGTTGCTGGGCTGCAACCTCTAGAATAGTGACAGTGGCATCTATTGGGGTCCTTATCCCTTGAGTTCTTGGCTACACTCGCTTTCCCTAGACGGTGCTTAGATGGGTGAAGCCCATTTGCCTTGTGACTCTTATTATCAGAGTCTCCAAGCAGGATGACCCTCCCTTCAGAAGGCCCAGGTTAACAGATAATGAAAGAATGTTTTCACTGGGTTAGAGTGTCCTAAAGCTATTTTGCCTTTTTAACGACTCCTGTCTATAATATTATTCTAATCCCAAATCAGCTGATTTTCGAGTTTAACTCTCCTTGGGAAATCTTTTTTCTCAAATTCTAGGGGAACAGGAAACAGTAGACCCCAAGTGCCAAGAGTAGCACTGGCGATTCAGCACTGACAGTGAGCAGGCCTTCTGAGCAAGTCTGAGGTCTTTTATGGGCCACAAAACCAGAAAACAGGAATCAAAGCGCAGAGACCCTGTAATGTAACCCTTCTCCCAGCTCAGAACATCTCTTTGATACAATGGCTCCATTTGGCAGCAAACATGGAAAGAGAGCAAGACAGTGATCTTCAGGCATAAAATGCATAGTCAAAGTGTGGCCATGCAACCAAATGATCCTATATTTGAGCTTTCTCTATAATAAAAAAAAATCTATATGAAAAGGGTAAAAATATATTTTCCTCCCCAGTTTAATTAGACTTATATTATTACTTTTCTTAAATGCACATAAGCAATAACAGCTAATGTAAAGTGGACCTCATAATGAAATTTTCATAAGATGTCTTTTTTTTTTTTTGTCTATGAAATTACATAAAAATGTGTCTGATCCTTTTGTTGGGACCATTTGCAAGCCTGGGGGCAATTACACAAAGTGTATGGAAGTCACGGGCACACATCCCCTAATGGCAGCTTGGCCATGAGCCAGGCTTTAAGTCAAGCCTCAGGGAATTCCAATTTAAAAGTCAGCTGCATTAGAGGGAGTGATTCAGTTTGCAGAGGAGATCGCCTTTCGTGATTTATTCCAGCCGGGGCTTTCAGTCCATTTAAAACGTGACCTAGTCGAGTTGCATCTTTGAGGGAGCAGGCCCGCATAAAATGAGATGAACCAGGAGTGACCAGAAGGGAGAGACTTGATTAGAGCTTGAATTATGTGAAAGCACACAGTTTTCCTTAGACATCCATCCTTGAGCACCCCAGAATCTGCAAAAAGGAGCTACATTTTCAACCACCGATATGAAACTTGTGACTGGTGGGTCCGTTATTGCCAAGTATTTTTAAGTGTCTGAAAGGTAGTAATTCCCTAAGTGAAAAGTAATCATTTAGTATTAAGAATAAACAGATGATTTAAAATATTAATATTATTGGTATTTATGATCTATGAGAAAGCTCTGCTTATCCCCAAAAACAACTCTACATCTTCCTCCTCTGTGTAACCCCAAAGAATTTTTACCAAGACTTCCGACCTTCGGAATTCTCACCAGTTTCCTCCCATGTGTATGCCTCTGATGTCTTTTGTCTCAGCTGGACATACATGAGTGAATCAGTAAATATTTTCAAAACATATACATTCTTTAATACTCAATTTTGGTTTTGAGAAAAAAATAGAAGTTACAGTTCTATTTAGAATAAAGTCACTTAGAAAATAATATATCTGTAAAAAAAAATCTACCTATACGTGTATTTTTCTTACTAATATATTTGGTAGGGTAAAATAACACCATGAACTTCAAGTCCATTTCCCACTAGTGTCTTCATTTTTCTATTTTATTGCTTTCCGCAGTGGTTTTGCAACCAGCTATATCAAGAGTTTCCAAGAGGAATATAAACAAAGCCTTTGTGGTGACTCAGGCTAAAACACATGAATATGACTGGGGAACAAATATCTCTCTGGAGCTATCCCAAGATCAATGGTTGTGCTAAATTCCAGATCTCAGCCAAGTTCTTTCTGGCAAATACATCAAGTAATAAAACCTACCTACCAGAAAGGAATCAGAAAGACTCTTCCACCTTTAGGAAAATATCAACGCCATCCCCATACTACACTTGTAAGTAGTATAGTTATCACCTTGTGTCAATATGTGATGAGAAAACATTCTGTGATATCATCAAAGCTCTTTCTCAGGGTTCTATGGCCTCTCCCGCAACTCAGGTATGGTATTTTATTTTCACTCCCTCAATAAAGGGATAACTCAAAAGGACACGAGGGTCGACATCACTCATTTATTCATCTATTATTTTTCTCAACAATATTTATTGAGCACCATCTCTGTGAAAACACTGCCATAAGCACTGAAATAATCTTCATCTTTATAGACTTTTACATTCTAGTGAGAAGTCAATGCACAAGCAAAGTTTTTAAAAAGAACCAGCTACAGAAAATGCTGTGAAGAACAACAAAAACCAGATAACGAAATAAAAAATAAATGAGCAAGAGGCAGGCTGATACCCTCAGCTTTAGAATTTCAAAAGCCTAGGTTCAGGTTTAAAAAACCTTAGAAGTCATATTCAGGCAGAGGCTATTTATTTATTTATTTTTTCTCTTCCCAAGATGAGATGAAATTTGCTCATGTGAGAAAGAGGAGTATAAAAAATTTAGAGGAGACAAGGAGAGCTTGAAGCTGAGAAAGAACACTGGGTCTTGCTCCCCCTCTTTCCTATGCCCCAAAAGGACACATAGACTAGGGAACTAGACCCACTTCCTGGAAGGGACCTAGATAGATCCTGGAAAAGTAGGAGGACCCCAGATTTGACTGACCACTGTGCCAGCACAGTGAGGGCAGAGCAAAAGAATGGGATGGTTACAGAGACAGGAGGTAGATCCAGGCAGCCTGTGAGATTGAGAGCCAACAAGGCCTGGAAGAGGTGCAATCTGAATGAACCAATGACTAAAAAGCAGGCAGGAATGAGTGTCCCCTCAGCAAAAGGTGATGTAGATTGATGCTGGGAATAGCCAGACCCCTCTGATCCCCACCTGGGAAAGAAGCAAAGCTGGAGACTATGTTCAATCACCAGTAGCCAATGATGATTTAATCAATCATGTTTATGCAATGAAACTAGGATTAAAACTCTGAAGTGACAAAGCCCAGGAAGCTTGTGGCTTGGTGAACACATCCACCTGCCAGGAGGTTGGCACATCCTGATTTCATGGGGAGAGAGGCCCCAGCACACGGAACTCTTCCAGACCTCTCCGTCTAGCTGTGCCTGTATCCTTTATAATAACTGTAATCTTTCCCGAGTTCTGTGGGTTGTTCTAGTAAATTATTGAACCTGAGAAAGCATCACAGAAACCCTCAAATCTGTAGTCATCCAGGCAGAAGTACAAGTAGCCTGGAGACCCCATGTCCAGCTGGTGTCTGAAGTGGGGGCACTCTTGTGGAACTGAGTCCTTAAACCGGGGGGTCTGCACTGACTCTGGGTCGTTAGTGTCACAACGAAATTGAATTGATGGCCACCCAGCTGGTGTTGAAGAATCAGCTGCTGTTAAGAAAAAAACACACAAGTACACATGTCAATTCCAGAATTGCTGACCATCTCCACTGCTGCCATTCTACTCCAGCCCACCTTCTTCTCTCTCCTGGATTTTCCTAGGTGATAGGCCCCTCACTAGTCTGTTTCTCCAGTTCACACCCCACCAGCATTGAAAAATATAAATCGCAAGACCAAATACGGTACTCCTGCACGTTAATGCAACCGTCTTTTCCACCTGGTTGTCACCACTCAGTTCTGAAGTGTTGCAGGAAAACCTACTTCTTTCAGACTGTGGATAGAGATAGCTGTGAAAACAAACAAAAAAAAATGATACTGGTATCTTCTATTTGTGCTGGAACATACTGCTTTATTTTTACAGCCCGTGTCTTTCATGAAGATCGGAATTGTTAAGAGGCAGTCTTGTTTTGCTTTTCAAAGACACGTTGCAGAGATTTGTCACTAATGTGAATCTGGTTTTATCTACTCCATTCTGTATAGATTAAGTAAATACATATAATAAATTTTAAAAATACATATATAAATCACAGTATGTCACTCCTTGCTTAAAATCTTCCATTGACTTCCTATCACACTGAGAATAAAACTCCTTCTGGCTTTTAAGGTTCTCCGTGATCTGGCCCCTGTCTACTTACAGAACCTTATCACATACCACACCCTCTTACTCATTAAGTCCTTTCCATGTGACCTTCTTTCTGGTTTTCTGCTTGTTAAATCTACCACTCTTTTTCTTGCCTTGGGGCTTTATACTTAATACTTTCTTAGCCTGATGTGTTCAGCCCTCCTTTAACAGACCAATCTGAGCTGTTATCCAGAATTCAGCTCAGAGATGCCTTCCTGGACCACCCCAATGGGGATAGAGATTCACCATCGCAGCAGGCGGTTCTAATTCTCTGCATTCCTCATCAGCATCTGACACAGTTTATGTTTCTTTATCTGTTTATTGTCTAACTACACCCTCCAGTATGTTAGCTCCATGAGAATTGGGACCTGGTCTGCCTTATCCAGCACTCCATCACCAGTGTCCAAAACAGGATCTGACCCACTTGGCCAACTGACAGAGATTGGAAGACTGCGCAGCAGATGAAGAAAATCTTCTTCACCCAGGAGGTGAAAGACAAGAGGCTGCCCAAAGGCTGATTCCACTAAGCAGATAACAGCAGAGATTACAATTACTCTCTGCTAATTCTGTGCTGTAGCATCTGAGTGATAAGGGCTCATGCTGGGAATGAAACTATTTCAAGGATTTGCCCCATGAAAAGGGCCGTTTATTAGAGCATCAGCAAATATAAACAACTTTTATAAAACCAAACAGGAGGGCCAGCGCCAAAACAAGGTCACTGGCAAGTTTTCTTGCTCAGTACAGTGCTTTCAGGGGCTGTTCCCATGAAAACCATTCATTCTGCCAGGCAGTCAGCCTCCTGTCTCCCTGGGCACTAATTGCTCTGCCTGGTTAGGCAATTTAAGCAAACGCACCACTCACAACATGGCATAAGGGAAGGGGAGAGAGGAGGTCTGGCTTTTCAAAAGTACAAATTGTTCTGATAAAAAGAAACCACAGAAAATTATTTCAAGAGGAGAGAATGCTTCTCAGTGAGAACAAATGCTTCATCTGAGACCAGGAAGGGGCTTCAGTCTTCTGACCTCTGTGTTCTCCAGAATGTTCTAATGGGAAATGGAGAGTTATGGCATTTCTTGAATATGACATCTGAAATGGTAAAGCTTTTCCTTAAACAGGCAGACTTTGATTGCCATCCCTTGGGTCTGCTTGCTGTTTAAAAGCAAAGATACCACTTCAAAAGTATATTCAAAAAGATATTCAAAAAGATATGATTTCCATATAAATATGGCCAGTAGCTAATGCCAGCGATTAACTGCATATTTTGTCTCTGCCCTAGATGAATCCATCCCACAGAGGACATCTCAAATTTCCACAGGGAAGTCTATGTACGGTGTGTAAAATAGCCAGAGCGTTTTATTCAGTAATCCCACAACCAGAAAGTCATTCTGAAAGGAAACAATAAGGAATGCAGACAAGGATTTATTCTCAACAATGTTCAAAATCCTAAAACATTATAAACAACCCAAATGTCCATCAACAGGGAAACAGTAAAGAAAAATGATTGAGCATGCCTGTGCTGGAATGTTATAGAGTCGTTAAAAGTTATTTTTATAGGGAACTTTTAAAAGCACACTTGTGCTTTAAAGAATTCCACCATGCTCCCAAACGTTCACAGAAATACCAGTTAATCCTAAAGAATTTCTGGATTCCTCATATCTTTTCTTTTTCTTTCTTTCTTTCTTTTTCTTTTTTTTTTTCTTTTCTTTTTTGAAATCAGGTGCTGACATATCGTGGTATTAAAACAGAAGAAGTTGGTTGGAGACGAGAGTGTAAGTCTTCTATAAATCTACACACACACACACACACACACACACACACACACACACACACACACGATTCACAATTCTCCTATCCTTGGAAGAGAGGAAGTATGGCAGAGTCAGAGTTTTGACTGTTTCTTCCTGCCATCTGCTGAATCTACACTTTTAAGCTATTTCTTAAGCAGCTGCCAGACAGCTGTTTCAGCCTCCTGAGATAGGTAGAGTGCAAAGAAAAGAAAAAAGAAGAAAAACTCTGCAGAGGCTCCCACACCATCCAGACTCTAGGTAGAGTTATATACTATTTAACATTATGAAGACAACCATATTAATTTTCTGAGATAGAGACCCATCTTGCTTGGTAAATGCTTAGGTAAGCGGGCCTGGTGGTGCCAGTCTATGAAAGGGGAAGTTGGGGGTAGGGTGTCAGTTAGAAGCCAAGTGGATGAAGAATTAGGAGAAGGCTGGAAGGTGAAGGCTTTTGAGAGACAGCAAAACTATCTCATCGATCTCTCAAAACTCCCTGTAGTTCACATAAAACTAAATTTACCAGACTTCCCGGAATAAAGAAGCACCATACTTGACAGAGCTGAGCAAGTATCTCAAAATGGGGAAATTGAGGAAACAAGTGTACGGAGTTTTGAAGTCTGGGTGTTTTTTAGGTGGGTCTTGCAAGGTGGGGAGCCAGTTGGGACTGACTAGAAGTTATAAAAAAATAGCTGTGGGGTGATGGGGGCAAAGAGGTGAGGGTTTGAAGAGAGGCCTGGAGAGCAAGCTACTTAGTGGTTCATAGTCTTCCAGGAGTAAGTATTTTCTAGAGCCAGTAGCTAAGAGTCCCGTTCCCTCATTTTGCTTCGTCAGATTGTTTCAAGTGTTGTTTCTCATACAGACAGGAAAATTTACCTGACTCCAGTTAAAGCAGGGACAGGAAAATATGTTTAGTCCAAGTATTATTTAACACAGAAATGGGAGATGACAGTAGTTTCGGTCCTTAGAGAAATTTAACGTGATGACTGGCTGTGTGATTGACCCCCTCTCCTGCTGCCTCCCTGGAAGCCTTTGGTAAAATCTGCCTTGTTCATTCATGCTTTGCCAAGTGCCCTCTTTGATGGCTCTAAGGAAACGTGGTACCCGGTTTCCAGGTTGGTGTAGTTATCAGAGATTGCATTTTGAACCCTCACTTTTGTAAGGAGGTAGCCCGCCTTCTATCACCTTATGTCCAGTGCCTAACACGAGACATAGTGAATAAATGAGTACTGGAGGGAGAAACATGAAAGGATGCTCTAAGCATATCATAAGTGATGTAAGCTCTAAGAATGCAAAGGAAGTAATACTTACTGGGTTTCCAAGTCATGAGAGAGCACGGCAAGGACTTAAAGTCATCCCTGATCATGCGCAGAGTTAAAACGAAGAAGAAAGACGGTGAGGAAGAAGAAGCAGGTTTTATTTCTGTAGACATTGTACCATAATAACGTGAGCAAAGAGGTGATGCTGGAAAAATAAGCATGCTTGGAGAATGAAGCAGGACCTAAGGATGCTGGAAACCAGAGAGATGGAGATAAACAAAAAGGAATTTCTCTTAAGAAAGCAAGCCTAGCTATAATAATCAGCTTGGAACAGAGAGGAAAGAGGAAAAAGCCAATCAGAAGGCTGCTACACTAGGTAAATAAACCTTGGATAAGGATGCTCACAGAGTTCGTGGAAAAGGGCATCTGGCCACCAGACATAGACTGCTGTCTGATGAGCTACAGAACTGGAAGCAGACCAGACACGAGTTACCAGACATAAAGAAGAGTCAAAGGGAACTTCAAATTCCCAAGACTTTTAGAATGAGACACAATGGGAGAGAGGGAAGGATTTGTATAGTCTGGGGCAAGTTGGGTTCCTTCACACCTGAGGGTATCTAAGTTATACCTCTGGAAGGCAGTTAGAAATATGAGGGTGATGCTCCAGTGAAATGACTGGAAGGAAGAGAAAGGAAGAGATTAGAACAACCTTGACATCTCACGTGCATCTCATAAACCAGATGCTGTGTCGCTCGGTCACAAGTGAGGTCACTGCCAGCCTTGCAATGGCAAGAAGAGCAGGTAGGCATGGTCCTCTCCCAGGAGAAAAACTGGCCAATCACAACATGCCAAGTGTGAAGGATGCGTGAGAGCCTTTTTATCCTTTCACAAGGGCACCTTCAGTCTCTGGGCAGTGGGGCTCACATGGCCTCAGGAAGTGTTCCCAGGGTCCACCTCGCTCCCACTCTTCCTACCTTCTGATCTACCTGAGACAGCTACTGTGTCCCAACATGTTCCCCAGGCTGGGTCTCTTGAACCCTTATCCCTAATTCCATCCTGGAGGACAGCTCCTCTGAGTCGGGATTTCCATCTGTCTCTCATAGGATTTGAACTCTTCCAGACTCTTTACCAGGAGGCAGCTGCAACATAGGCAAAACCCTTTCTCTGGCTAATTTTGAAGGATTCTCAGCATATTGCCATATTTATTATGATTTAAATACAAATCCTCTTCGTTAAGGGAAAGATAGAGAACACAAAAAGTTAAGTCAGGAAATTTGTTTTCCCATTAATGAAAAATTATTCTCTTAAAATGCATTGACTTTGGTACTCAGGCCTTTCTTACAGGTCTCTTAAATTCATAAAGTCAAAAGCATTTAAGCAGGGTAGAGTGGGAGAAAGAGAGAAATCAGCAGTAGAGGAAGAAAAACTGGTCAGGGAAAGGTCTTGGGGAACCCTTGGGGCATAACAGTGGACTTGACAAAGCAGAGATAATGCCCTTCCAAAGAGGAGTGTCAGCAGAAAGGGATGGATATGCTATGCTTGCTTCAAATCACCCAAAAAGCCTCTCCTCTAAGCCTATACTTTCTTGACCTAGCTTGCCCAACTTCTTACAAACGATCATACGTCAGACTTCCCAAATTTCATTGGTTAACTCAGAAAGCCGAAGAACACCTTGTGTGAGTAATAAAGCTGTGGGTTTGGTGGAACTCGTGATAATTTGTAAAACCACATATTTTAACACACACACACACACACACACACACACACACAGAGAAAATTCACTTTCAAGAAATACTTGCTGCCGGTGTTCTGTTCTTTGTCACCAGGCTGAGTTTCTTAAGACTATGTATTTGTGTATGCATTTCTGGAATAGTACTAAGAAGGAACTCTACACCCAGGACCTTCTCAAACAGATCTATTGATGACAATTGTGAGAAGTCTTTTCAGTTAGTCTGTACCCTGAGCACCCAGGTCATTCTCTATCTCAGCATCCTTTATCTGAAAACTAAGGCACTTCACTGGGCTGGTGTTTGTTTATATACTAAGCTCAGCATCCTTTTCTCCAGGTACTGTAATGTCGTGCAGGGATCTTTACCACTTTACCATTTGCAGAGGGACACATGTAATTTGCAGCTGGTCATGCCTTTAAGCATCACCGTTGTATTAGTTTATTTTGATGACTAGAAGCTCAACTCTAAAACTAATCGGCAATTAATACTTTCAAGGCTGAATCCCACAGCCAAACAAATTAATTTTGTGAGATGATATCATCTAGTTTAATAAACCCTATACTTAAGTCAACTTCAAAAGGTTTTTCCAGTCATTAGGTTCACCTCATGTAGACACTGATTTTTTTAATATATACTTTTAATAAGCAAACAAGTAAGCCAAACAAAAACAATATTAGTGTGGGTGTCATTCAGAGTACTCAGGAAAAAAGAACCAGTAGGAGATATACATATAAGTATGAATATGCACATGTGTGTATATATATATATATTTTTTTCCAGGAACTTATTTTAAGGAATCGTGATTGTGGTGCCTGGCAGGTCTGAAATTCATAGGAGAACTGGCAGGCTGGAAATTCAAACAAGATTTTTTTCTTGCTTTTTTTCTTTTTCTGTCTTAACAAATACATCCAGAAGATAGGAGAGCTGTAAACTAAACCACATATTCTTGGCCATTCCCAGATTTTCATTCTCATACGTATGCTCTGTTGTGCCTTTAGCTTAAGTTAAGGGACAATATTAGAACTTGCTGTGTGAGACAGACACTTCTATCTACGTATGTTGGATTGTATTTAAGTACGAAATGAATTACATCACTCGGTGCCTCTCGTGACTATTCCCAATGAGAACTAATTTTCAGTTTTTAAGGCAAAAAACCATTTTGCTCCTCCTGCATTCTCCTTTTGCAGACAACGCAAATCATATAACTGATTCTGCTCTGTTTTGTTTTGTTTTGTTTTGTTTTTTGCTTTGGCAATTGGAACGATCAGAGGTATATTTATTATATTGTAATAATCATTCTTATTTCCCCCTGTCCTGCTACCTCATCTCTACTCTTCAATTTTAGTTTTTAAAAGTGTTTAAATTTTATAGTATTTCCTTTTTTGCTGTTGACATTATTGAGGACCACATCAAATCCTTTGTGCAGCAAAGCAGAAAATGAATGAGTAAATAAATGAATAAATGGATGGATGGATAAATAACAAATTAAGAAATAAGTAGCCTCCCCTGGGTAAGCTCTTGCCAGAAAATTCTGGGAAATTCCACTCTCAAATTTTACCCTCTTGTTCAAGAAATGGTACGTTCCACAGAGTTAGTACTAAAGACCTGTGATTACTTTTCCCTCCATTTTCTGTTAATTCTGACTTACAATTCATTGCTTTGTTTTAGTCACATCTCTTGCATTACCAATATCTTAGGTATTTTTGTGCAAATAAAACTTCAGTAGCCTGTTTTGCCAGCTCTTTCGTCATTATTTGTAAATATCTGAAATCTCAGTGGATTCATGGCTTAGGTCCTAATTGTAAAACCTACCTGTCTCTCATTCTCTCTCTCTCTCTCTCTCTCTCTCTCTCTCTCTCTCTCTCACACACACACACACACACACACACACACACACACACACACTCTCCATCCTGTTGTGTGTATCAGTGTACAATCCTTCATACTGTTGAGTAATGTTCTTTCATTATATGGAATGACCACAGTGTGTTTATTTGGTTTTACCTGCTCATCAATTGAAGGACATCCAGGTAGGTTCTAGTTTTGGCAGACAGGATTTTCATGTTACAGTCTTGAGGCATAATTTCTTCATGCAAGAAACCTGAGGGGGTTTTTTTTAATTTTAATAATATGTTTTATTTAGCCAGTATATCCCAGACATTATCATTTCAATGTGTAACCAATATAAAAATAATAATGAATTTACAGAAATACAATGGATTATAAAAAATACTATGAGCAATTATATACCAATAAATTGGACATCTGAAAGAAATGGATACATTTTTTATTTGAATAATAGGAAACCTCACTCTTTGCTCTTACTGTAAATTTAAGTCAACTGACTGAATAAGGCTCATCCACATTGTCAAGGGTAATCTTTACTTAAAGCCAATTGACTGTAGATACCAACCACATCTACAAAATGCTTTCATAGCAACCGTTAGGTCAGTGTTTGATTCTGGTTATGCTGTTTTATCCATTAATTTTAGTTTTTTCATATATTCTTATTGTCAAAGGCCTTCATTTTTTTTTTCAAGCAAACCATACCACATCAATGAAAGGCATTAATTATTTTAGCTGAAAAAGTATCAAATTACACAGATTTTCATTTTATCCAGGATAGGTAATTATTTTCTGTTGTCAAAGTATAAGATTATTTTTTAACTCAACAGCACCATGTAAATTATGAAGCCAATTCTGATTCATCAACTGACTGAATATGCTTCTCTCATGGTTTTACCATATAAAAGTGCTATAATTAAGAAAATGAAAAAAAAATGAAGGATAATGAAGTTACTAGAATAATTAAAATCACTTTTATTCTAGCTATCATATTTCTTTTACACCCTAGTTTCACTTCTTTTTTATTGCCTCACATTTAAAAAAAAAATTTTAGAAAACTAGAACTATCAAAATCAAATCTCTTGTTTTGAGCTTTATGATGATCAATCTTATGTGACACTCAGCTAGGCCATGGTGCTGAGCTGTTGGTTCAAATACCATTCTAGATGCTGCCATGAACATGTTTGTGGATATGATTAACATTTAAGTCAATGAGCTTTGGATAGAGCAGATTACTCTCCTTAATATGATGGGCCACACATCCAATCAGTTGGAGGTTCCCCAGAGAAGAAGAAATTCTCCTTAAGGCTGTGACATAGAAATCCTGCCTGCTCCTGGCCTACTGCCCTTTGAATTTTAGACTCAAGACTTCAACATCAACTCTTACCTGGTCTTCCAGCCTCCCAAGCTGCCCTACTAATTGTGGACTTGCCAGTCCCTAGGATCATGTAAGACAATTTCAGTCACTTGATCAATCAATCATAAATAGATGCTGGATAGATAAATAAATATATACAAATATGTGCATGCATATATGTGTGTGTACGTGTATGTATGTGTACACATATGTGTGTATAAAGAAAAATATACAGATATATATACTGTTTCTCTGAACCAACATAGAGCTTCTTCCTTAAATTTCTTATATTTTAGACAAGAAATACAACTATTATAACAAAAAGAATTTTAGTTCATATTCTCGTTTTTGCCAGAAATATTTTTATTTCAGTGGTAGGAGGTGCCTTCAGTTTTAACCTGAAGGGTTTGAAATGTGTTTATTTTACTTCATTCTTCCCCTGCAGGAACCCATGTGCTTGCTCATTCACAGACTGGGGGTGGCAAGACTGGAGACACTTTCTCCTTCCAAACACTGTCGTTACTGCCGGAGGCTTGTGAGGTGATGGATTTTGGCCAGTCTAAAAGGATGCCAGGTGTTCGACATGGAATCTGCATGCCTGTGCCCAGAAGGATAAGAATGTGCCATGATACAACTAGGAAACCATAACAATACGGTAACTTGGGGTTGCCTGCTGTGACTGCTAAGGATCATTCTATTATTATGCTTTCTTGGCATTCTCTACTGTGGAGCCATTTGGTCAATTGGCATTCACCAATTAGCAATCTGAGAATTATGGTTAAGGAACAGAGAAAAAGCATAGCAGACATTTAATGATGTGAACGTTCATCTCTTAGGAGGCTGCTTTATTGATAAGGTTGTACAGAAATGAGTAAGATTTGCCCTGTTGCTATGGCAACCTGCCTACAGAAATAACTGATCTATACATCATTCCTGCAAGTGGTTCTTGCAGTTTAATAAAGGGAAAAATGAATGTAGCTACAGACCCACACCAGAGGGAAGAAAAATAAAATACAAAAGGGAAAAGGATAATGTTTGGGGTGGTGAGTGTTGGATTCAAAGATTAGAGTTAAATATGTTATTTTCCCAGGAGAAAGCCAATTCTATGAGAGATATGAAAGAGACATGTCTTATATGACCTTTCCCCCTCGTCTTTCCCCTCCCTGACCTTATTTCTTACCACCTCCCTGGGGCTCTGCTCCTTGCCATTCCTTAAACATGCCATGTTAGCTCCTGCCTCAACTCTGCATTTACTGTTTTGTCGACCTGGAAACCACTTTCCCTAGGAAAACTCATATCCCCTAGGTCTCATATCCCCTAGGTCCTCTTATCAGAGAATCCTTCCTTCACCACCATGTATAAAATAGCCTCTCATCCCACCATTACCAGAGAAATCTTTCCAAAACAACATAAACTATCCAAACGCCCAGAAAAGCAGCTGACAGCCAACTCCACCTCAACCACTAGGTGGTTAATCCCACCATTTGCTTATCTTTTATCTATTTTCTACTAGACTCAGATTTGTGACACATTAATAATCAGCTCTCTTATTAAAAGCATTATCCTCTAACTGCATAGTTGGTTGTAATATATAGTCAATTCTATTAAATAGTTTTAGATTTTAAAAAAAGGAAAAGAAAGCTGTTAAAAAAAAATCTGGGGAAAAGAAAAACAGAAAATGGAGCAACAAAGCCATGTATCCTCTGAGAATTTTGGCATAAGCTGTCACACGCCATCTTTGGCCCTCTAAAAAAAAATATGTTCAGCTAAGAACCAGAAGTTAAAGTCTGGAAATTTAGAACCACAAACAATTGTACCCATGTATTAGAGAGACAGAGAGCGAGAGAGCGAGAGAGAGAGAGAGAGAGAGAGAGAGAGAAGGCTCACATTAGAAAGTACCTTCCAGCACTTCATGTATAATTCCAACAGGAATTGATCTGTTATTCAGTGAGCAAAGGAAAAGTCAATATCTTCTTATTACTAATAAAGCCCCAAATAAGCTACTAATTTGGAACTGGGAAAGTATCCAGGTGAGGAACACAGAAGTAAAGATTTTATTTTTATACTCGAGAGGATATTAGAGTCGGGTTCTTAGATGAGATGTTCATGCTTTATTTCCTTGATTAAGGCACCACCATGCCGCTCTTTAAACATTGATGCATGCCTGTGGCTTTGGCTTGGCTATCCCGACCAAATTAGATGGTTCTTATTGTGATAAATCGCATTATTTGGGGTTGTTAGTTGCTAACAACGACAAATTGACTAGGCAAGCAGAAAAGGGATTTAGTCAAGGATAATAGGGAGTTCTCAGAATCTTCAGATGATTCAGGGAATAGGTTTCTAGGTTGGCTTTGTGACCAGGCACAAAGACTAAGTTACATTATCCTGTGGCCCACAGACTATTGACATTGTCCCAAAGCACAGCAGCTCCCGCTTCTGAGGCCAGCCATGTTTCCACCTTTGTTCTCTCAGTCACCAGCTTCCCAACCTAGCCAGCATGAAAGCCACATGCACACCCCCTGCTTCTTTTTCCTTGTTCTTTCTATATCCACACCCAGCACCGGTGTATCCCAAGATTCAGTTTAGGTCACGTGCCTTGCTTATTTGCAAGGGATATCACCATGCCAAGACATTTTGGAGCCAGAGGAATAAAAGAAAATGTCTGTAATGCCAATCCTGTCTTCATTTAAAATTTTGTCTATCGCTGAGTTTTAAATTTTTTATTTGTAAAATATATTGCATTAAAATATTGTCATGATTGCTGAGTTTTTTGTGCTCCTTTAATTTTTTGTCCTAAGGGGAGTACCTCCCTTTGGTCCCTTTGTCAGTCTTGACAAAGGAAGCTGAGAAAGAGAGGTTCTGGACTGAAAGGTGGTGTGGTACACAGAATAGCGGCACTCGGAGACTTCCAGATTCTATCTCCAAAACCTGTGCCCTTATAAAGCAAAAGGGACTTGAAGATGTGATTGAGGATCTCCAGAGGGCAAAATTATCATGGATCATCCAGGTGGGTCTTATCTAACCACTGAAGTATTTATGGGAGGGAGGCAGGAGAAGCAGAGTAAGAGAGAAGGAGATGGGAAGATTGAAGACAAGGGCAGAGAGAGTTGAAAATTCCATGGTCTGATTTTGAAGACAGAGAATTTGGCCTCGCACTAAGGAATATAGGCAGCCTCTAAAAGCTAAAAAAAAAAAAAAAAAAAAGGCAGGGAAACAGATTCTAGAAATTTCAAAAGAAATGCAGTTTGTCTGGCACCTTGATTTTAGTCCAAACAGACTGATCTGAGACTCCGATCTCAAAACTACAAGGTAATGAGTTTCAGTTTTTTAAGCTACTGAGTTTGTGGTAATTTTCTAATAACAACAATGGAAAATGAACACAGGTGGGGAATTCTCCAGACCGCGTGAGACGGTTTGAAATGCATGAGACAGTCAGACAATGTGACAGTGGCCCAACCCCTCAAGGTTTTACATTTTCAACCTCTGCTTTTGCCTGTTTACTCAAGCTCCAAAACTGCTCTGGTTCTTATAATCGGGCCACAAATAGTATTTGTCAGGTGAAATGATAAATTCTCTGCTTGGCTTCCAACCATCAATTAATTCACCGAGTGTCGAGTCACATTGTGCATCTCCCAGAGTTCAGTTTTCCTGGGCTGATGCTCAGTCACTAGAGTGCAGAGGTGGTTTTCTCTACTGCTGTCCAAAATGCAGAATGAAAGCCTTAGATCCTTCCTGCAGAAACAAAATGGCAGAGTAGTTTTTCTCATGCTTTTTTTAAAAGAAAACAATGACTTTATGTCTTTATTTAAAAGGGTTTTAACTTACTATAATGCAAATTTCCTTACTGGAATAATAACAACATCTACTCTTCTTGCTTCATGCTTTGCTTCCCATGAAAAACTACATTATAAAAGATAATTTTCCTGTTTCTTAGAAGAAAAAAATCTTTATCCTAGGGTAGAGTACACTGTGCTTTCAGCAACTAATCGAAGGCTACATTGGTGCATTTAATAGATAAAGATGGTCTCTAACATAAATACAGATTATATTGCAAAACTTAATTTGTTGGTCAGTTTTATGGAATTCAACAATCTGATCTTTAACCTATAATAATCATTGCAATCTCATTGTAAAAACATAGAGTAAATTTTATCTTTGTGGAAGTTGGTGCATGAATTTTATCTCAGCAAAGGATTCAGTTTGTCCAGAAGACCTTTAAAGAGCACACGGCATAATGCACACTAAAGTCTCCTGTGATGAAAGAAGCTGAGCCAGGTGAAGCCAAGTTCAAGGCTGTTTGAGAGAAAAACTCTCTGAATGCCAACATGAAAGGGGACTCAGGAAAGGAACCTGTTCTTGGCTGCAAATCCCACCTGAAATCTGCTTCTCATCCTTGAGTCCTGAGCATTCAGCCATCAAGAGAGTGAGTTAACTCCAAATTATTTCTTGGTTTTTATAGTCTCAAGTAAAAATTCCCATTCCAGAGGGCTGGGGAAGTGGAGGGAAGGCATAACCTAAACCAGACTCACTCTGCTGGAAAAGACTCTTGAAGATGCACACACAGCATTTTTTTTAGTCTATAACTCTGAACCATTTGTCCTGGAGCACAGCCCCATAGAACATGACTGATGCCAGGGGATGTAATGCTAATGGGGGCTCCCAGAGTTGTACAAAGAGGTGGCTGGCCCCACAATGAAGTTTATTTTCTCTCGAGAAAATATGAACTGTATTGCCTGTGAAAATAGTGAGTAAGCAAACACTTGAAAATTGTTACACCCTTAGTGCCCAGGCAAGAAAATACGACAGGGTTGCAAGGCTCTCTGAGGGCCAGGCCGTGTCGTGAGCCACATGTGTTCTCATGGCCCACATCATGTCCAGTGCAACCCAACTCGTCAACTATTCTTGTTAATGTCACCTTCAAACCTTATCTTAAACATATCTGCTGCTCTCTACCTCCTGCTCATCAACCCATCATCCTCTGACATCTAGACCAGTGACTTCTAAAACTTTTGAATTATACATTCGGCAATAAAATATTTTTGAGCACACATTCCCCTAATATGTATGTTGATTTATTTATGAAAAATATATGTACTATGGTATCCACATGTTATACCTATTATAATATAGAAACAGAGTTTTTAAGGAAAAAGTTAAATATATACATATATGTACATGTGCACACATGAATATATGTGTCTATATATGTATATACAGCACACACACACACACACACTCCCTACTAATTTTTTCTCTGTGCTAAGAGATTTTCCTGCACATTCTCTGGATTATGTGCACCCTGCATTGGAGGCACTGGCTGAGTCTACTATATTTTCCCCCTAATTGATCTCCCTACTTCCACTCTTGGTTTCTATAACCTATTTTTCACAGAAAAATGGAATTAGGTCATGACACTTCTCTGCTTAAAACTCTCCAATGGCTTTTCATTGCACTTAAAACCTAAATTCCTTCCCCTGACTACACAGTTGTCTGTGATCTTCTTGGTCCTGCCCCCTCCTCTGCATGTCTCTCTCTGAGCTTTGTCACAGGGACCTTCTTTCTATTCATCCAATATGCCAAACCCATTCCAACCCTGGGGCCTTTGAATCGATTCTTCTCTCTACCTCCAATGCTCTTCTCTAGGTATCCACAAGCCCAACTCCTCTGGTCATATGGACCTCAAATAAGTGGCCCCTTCTAAAAGGGACTCTCTCTAGTCCCCTCAACAAAGGTGCTGACCTGATCACTATTTTTTTACCTTGGGAGAATTCTCAGCCTGCCTTTTTCTTACCATGTGATGTTTTTTGAGTGTGCATGTTTATATGGGTTTGTCTATGTGTGTGTTGTCAAATAAGAGTAGAAAATTTATCTATTGTGTTGATGGTGGTACTTAATGCATAATAAGCCATCAATAAATATATGCTGAATAGAGAAACTAATGAAGTAATTCATTAATGGAAATTTGATGAACTCTTGATTTAAAGTCAGTAGAATCGAGCATAGTTTTATTAAGCCGATTTTTACTTAATTCTTTCTCTCAACCAACCTAGGGAGGAAGAAAAGTAGGTGGCCTTATAGAAATAGCTTGATAAGAGTTCAGATTTTTTTTGAAGCAACTACAAGCAAAGGAATGTGAGGCTAACAATAGAATCACAGATTTCCAAAAATAAACATCCCTTTAAAAATAGGCAACCCGCCACGCTTTGTAAGGAAGCTCAAAAAACCCTTTATTGAGCCTTTTCTAGGAAACCTCAGTGATGTGTGTATTATTCAACAGTCTCTAATTGGCTGCCTTCACAAAGGGCCTTATAACAGGTCTCATCTAATGTGAATGGTATCCAAAAGTTATCATTTGAAGGAGATAATGCTCTAGTGACAGATATCACATTGGGAAAGAAATGAGGAACATTTTTCTGCTATACAACAAGATATTTGAGAAAAAAATGTTAAATCATATGTGCTCATTAGAAAGGATTAAGTTTTGAGAGAACTAGCCCCATAGAATGCTAATATCCAGACAAATTGTTAACATAAAGAGTCAAAGACATAAATATTCTGAGAAAGTCTGAGTCTGACTCTGTGTCATTATTTTGCAGACAGAATTCACAATCAAAAACGTGACTTATAAGTGGCATGAAGTAAAATGAGAATTTAATATCATAATCAGCTCTAGACAAAATTGTGTGTAAGGAAGAGTTTGAGGTCCATGTCCTTAACCTAATTCATTTTCTCTCTCTTTCTCTCTCACTCTCTCTCTCTCTCTCTCTCTCACACACACACACACACACCCCACTTGTATGCATGTCTCATCCAATAAAAAAAACAGGAAAGCATTTGATACAAATTATTAACATTTTAATATGAATTTACACCAGTGTCCTAACTTTCTAGAAATATTTTTATATCTTTTTCACTATAGAATGAAATATTTTGTCTTTCTGACAAAGTCGTTTTGACATTGAACATGGAGACAAGGATATAATTTTGGAGGTAGAACCCTATCTCTTCCCTGAAATCACACCATTTGAGTAATAATTTTCTTGTTCTGAGTGTGTCATTTTGGAAAAATAGTTCTACTCATACAGAAGAGGATTTCACCCTCATCATCCAGTTGGATGGAGCCATTAGCAGAAACACAGATCCAAGAACTTCCACCTGTCATCTGGAACCACAAACACACCCACACCCTCATCCACCTTCTTTTGACTAACAGCTCAGATAATGGTGCTGAATTCAGTATCAATTTCTTAATTATTCATTCTGACTGTGCTTCAGTGAAAACAAAGACATTTTTATCCCTCTTGCTTTCCCACACTTTCCTTCAAAAGAAAGATTCTGTCAGAAACTACTGTGACTTGTTAGAAATCTAGTGCTTTCAGCAAGCAAAGTGCTATTTAGATCACCATCTCAGAAGAGCTTCTTATGCAGGAAACTGGCCTCTTAAAGAAGCAGCCCAGGCAGAACTAGGTAGACCCAACAGAATGAAAGAATGAAGGAAAATAACTGGATTTTGAAATAGAATAGAAAAGATACACAGACAGCCCCCCACAATCTACAGGCTTCACCCCATGATCACTGTCCTCCCCAATTGTGCAGAACTACTCACAGACAGGGGGTCTTCAAATTGAGATTCTTTTAGGCCTGCAAGTAAGCTTCCTAACCCTCCTGTCTCCTGCCATAACTTTGGCAGAGAGTCTGCTTTTTATTTTTGCTTTTGTAACAAAACTCTGGCTCCCACTCCAACATCTGCCAGTGTCAATGCCTGATGAGGGTTGGACAAAAAAATGGAAGCTGATCAGTCTAGGAATCAGGCTGAACCAATCAGAACCCTTCCCTCAAGTTTTTGAATTTGGTACTACACACAATTGTTACTTTCTACATAATACAGTCACAAGATGTAGACCGAGTTGCTAGAAGTCTCTGTGGTCACCCTCTAAAAGAAGCCAGTCTAAAAAGCCAATACAGAGAGTCAAACCCTGGTGAGAGATGTGCCTTGCATCCAGCTGTCCACACCTCTTCTTTTAGCCCTTCCTTTAGCCTCCCCAGTCTTTCAGGACATCCCCATTTTGCCTAAGCTGTGGTAGAGTTCAATTTTTGTGGCTTGCCATGAGAAGGATTCTAAATACTTTAGTGTGTGTTCTGTTCTCTCAACTATATCATAAAGGTCTTGAGGTTAACAGCTCACCCCTTATTGTTTCAGAAGACTCCATGAAACACAGTATGGCATTTGGTACCCGAAAGGCACCCAGGCAACATATTGATGCTTTCTAGAAAATGTTCTCAGTGTTCCTCACTGTCATGTTGAAAGAAGATGGATGTAGGAAGCATTTAGATAGGTGTGGAGCTGAGAAAATGTTGAACAACCAGAGTAGGGTAAAGGTCCCTGCAGTGGCCAGTCTCCATAGTGGCTCCCTCTGATCCCCACCTCCTGATACTCATATTTTTTATAGTTCATTCCTATACCATACCAGGGTTGGTTGATGTGACAAATACTACATAGCAGAAATGAATAGCTTTCATTTCTAATATCCGGTTATAAAAAACTTCAGCTTCTATCTCAGAGAATCTGGCTTGCAGGTCCACCTTCTGGGGTATCACAGACTGGGGAAAGCTAGTGAGGAACTGGGGCCTGCTGACACCACATGAGTGAGCTTGGATGCAAATCCTTTCACCCCTGTCAATTCCTGAGATGACTAAAGCCCTGGCCAATGTGGATCCAACTTCATGAGCATCCCTGAGCCAAAACCCTCGATCTGAGGTACTTCCAGATTTTTAACCCTCAGAAACTGTGAA
The DNA here is from genome assembly GCA_030015415.1 of Cynopterus sphinx. Lineage (NCBI taxonomy): Eukaryota > Metazoa > Chordata > Mammalia > Chiroptera > Pteropodidae > Cynopterus > Cynopterus sphinx. The sequence goes on along the minus strand of CM057379.1, from coordinate 8,036,179 downwards.
ATGATATAGTTTTTGTTTTAAACAGCAAAGTTTAGGGATAATCAATAACTAATACAGCTTCCATGGTTCCATAAAAAGTCAAGGATTCAGAAAGGTCCAAGCTGACAGTGGGGTCCAAGCATTTAGGGATGTCACAGCCTCAAGTGTCAGGGTGATACTGGGAATCAGAAGGTAAAAAACTCACAAAACAATAACAGCAGCAGACTAGAAAATTGATGGGAGCTAGAGGGCTTGGAGATGAGTGTGAATGGAAAGAAATTTCAACATCATTTTGCTACAAGCCAAACAAGGTTTTGAAACCAAGAAATCAATACCAAAGTGAGAAAAAAAGACCTCTGAGGTCTCAGTAGCTCAAAATAGCCCCAGGAAGTCATGTACAATCAAAATATATAAAAATGCTTCTTCCTACAATGAGAATGGTTTGCTCTGTGACTCTGTACCTAGCAGGAACCATAGTGGTAAGTTACAACTTATGATCAGTGTGTCACATACTGGTGGACAGTGACTAGAGACCTTCAAGGCTATTCTCTAAAAATTTCTCAGGAATTTACATTTTCTACCTATCTAGCATTTGACACCCTCCAAAATCCACCAACACCAAATGTCCTCGGCATAGGCACTTTACTCCCATCATTTTATCGCCATTCTCCTTTTTGTGTTTTCCAGGCCTGGATCACCTGTTTCCTCCTTCTTGGCCTCTTCAAATTCTGCTAATTCTCATAGACTCATTCTAAGCCTCTTATTACCTATAAAACTTTGACAATTTTTCAGCCCACACTGGTCTTTCCATTATCTGAAAGCTCCTAACATTTAGAATGTGAACCACAGAAGTCGATGCTTGGTTACATACCATATTATTTTTTCTCCAAAATGTCCTGCCTTTTCACAAGACTATAAGAAATAGTTTTTTGGTAGTGTCAAGGTCATTGGTGTTCAAACCCAATCATATGTCAAATTCACCTTTGATGCCTTTTAAAGGGTTTTTTAAAGAAATGCAGATTTCAAATCCCCATGTTGGATTTATTGACTAAGAACTTGGGGAAGTGAAATCCAGGAGAATATCAAGTTCACAAGCTCTCCAGATGATTGTTATGTCAAGCTAAGCCTGCACAGATCCACAGAATCATGTTGGGAACATTATTAAATGTTCAAAAAGAGTTTTTTGATAAATTGAACTGATTCTTCTCATCTGTCTCATTGGTCTTGTTTGGAAGTGGTGCTAGATGCTACAGAAACAGGAACACCAACAGCACAGATCTAATCAACTGGAATTCTGACTGTATAAAACCAAAGTAGTCATTCCCTGCATAGTCATAATTAAATTCTTTACATATCCAAGGTAGAGGGATGGATAGATATGTCATAAGTGTAGTAAAATGTTGATGGTACAACATAGCTGATGGATATATAGATGTTTACTTAAATTTTTTTCAAATTTACTGTATGTTTAAAATTTCTAAAACTAAAATGTTGAAAACATGAGAAAATAAAATCTACACATTCAGCACATCTGGCCCACTCAACTTAATCTCTGAACTAGATTTTTCCTTCCTTCTTTTTTTCACCATTCTCATTCTTGATTATGGTTACTAAAAAAAAAATCTTAAAAGAAGCACTTATCATCAAGAATGTGTCCCTTAGACCTGATTTTATTTATTTTATGAAGAAAATATTTTAATCTTGTAAAGCATCAACTTTGACATTTAGACTATATATGCTTTATTATAGCAATCTATCTACATAGAATACTTCCATACTAAAGGTGAAAATTGCAAGTATTTTGAAGATTCAGTGAAAGATGTAACAAAGAAAATATGAATTATTTAAGTTGTTCAATACTATTTTAGACTCGGCATCCTCAAAAAATAATAAGCCAGGACAATAGTAGATATGTTTTAATAGACAATTAAATTTAATATAAGTATTTATATATTGATCCAAGACTAAATATTTTCTATTGTCAGGCCAATAAGTTATGTCCCATGGGCCAAAAATGGACAGTGCCGGGAATGAACATCTATCAAAGCATAACTACTGTATAATATCTGATTAGCTGGGAGTGTCATTAAAAAATCTGTGAGAAGACATGAAAGGGTTCTCTGGAGAGCTTAGCATATGTCCGTGGTGTTATACTGTCTTGATTATATTCATGAGTAGATCATATTAATGACCATATTATGACAATAGTGAAGAATCAGATATGTGCTCCCAACCGAAATATTAGTGGCTGTATTATTTTAACCTCACAAGATGGTTTTAACAAAAATGTACATAAGCCGACAAGTTTCTCCCCTAATATGGCTCTGACACACTCTTTCTTCACTAAGTATTCACCGATAGTTTTTTCCTGCCAATGAACTAAGTTATTTGTGATCCTCAAACATGTCTTGCACTTTCTTGCCTCTGTTCTTTTAGGTTTATCACTTGCTGTACCTAATACTCTAATATTCCCTGTTTCCTCCCATCAACACTTTTGTACCTGTCCACAAGATTGGTCTTTGTGAAGCCTTCCGAACCGCTTCGCTCCAGAGTCACTTCCCCTCTCCTGAATTTCTCCGAAGCACGTCCTCTTTCTCTCTTATATTTTCTACATCATCTCTTATGATTTGTCTGGCCAATTGTTTTGAATCCTTTTAGAGAAGTCTTTGTCTTACATTTTATGTGAGTCCAACAGTCTTACAACTGAGAGGACAACAACGTGCATTTGTTGCTTGATTATTTGTTTATTTATGGAAAAGGGGGTTTAAAATGAACCAAAATAAAAGCTAAAACTAAGGGTTTACTATCTGTTGAGCACTTACTCTTCATGCTCTTATTTACATATCATTTAATATCCTCAGTAACCCGTGAGATCGATTCTATTATTATTCTCATTTTCCAAAAGGAAGCATATTCTCTAAGGAAAATGTATTTCCCTGCTCCACTGAGCTCTCCCCCATCCCACTCACCCCCTGGGTTGAGTTCAGCATTGCCCAGGGCTTCTCATAAATTCTGGCAATTTCTTTCTGCCTGAAAATCTGGTTCAACTGAAAATGGTCTTATCAGTCTAAGCCATAGGGCAAACACAAACAGCTCGGCCCTACCTGTTCTCATTTAAAGATTTATGATGAGAAACAATAAAAATATCAACATTAACAAAAGGAAGGCAAAAGAATTCAACTTTTAAGAGAATGAAATATTAGAATACATATTTTTTTCATAAGGCAAATATGTTGACTTACTGAAACCAATTTCCAGGATAACTTCAACTTTAAATAAAAGCAAACATTTATTTGATTGACAAATACCCATGTATTTGCTGCAATAACTGATTTAAAAATCAGAAACTCCAAAGCAACAACAAGTTTTATTCATCTAGCTTCAGGCTACAGCCTAAAAATGTACCCAATGAACATAAACTATTCTAAAAAGCATAGTAATAATCATTTACTATTTTCATCTTAAAAGCAGAGCTATTCTAGGCTCTAGAAAGCCACACAAATATATGGCTACAAGAAGAGCCTCTAAAAAAATAAACTCCATTAAATGAATTGATCTGTCTAGTCCTCCTTTAGGGTATATATCTAGGACATTCAGAACTTACAGGAAAATTAATTATAAAACAATGCATCCAGGAGTTTCCCTATATTCACATTAAAAAATGGTAATAACAATAGTGTTCCCTTCTGCGCACCTGTCCCTGATTGTCCTTGTTAATTAAAGCTTACACAGTGCCTTTAGCCTTGGGCAATCCTTTGAATCATATTCCCTACCATGTCCTCTGTGCCCAGAGATGTTGTGCTGACAGTTTTATTTCCCTGATGAACTGAAATGATTGAACTGAAGAATGCAAAACAAGCAATCCTCACCCTGTTGTTTGGCCTTACCATTGTCCTTTGGTGAAGATGTAACTACTCTCTCAGACTGCCTTGAAAGAAATTAAAAACCAGTAAGAGGACAGTGTTTAACAGGAATATTTGTTGCAGTAATAACTTGGAGAGGGGTCTTGAGAAATAGTTGCAGAGCCAAAAGTTTAGTTTATGTTTAAATTATATGTGATGTTGTTGTGGTTTTATAATGGTTAAATTGATTGCAAAGTTGTATGAAGAAGGAGGGAAAGAAGGGAGGGAATGAGGAAAGGAGGAATGTAGGGAGAGAGGGAGAGGAAGAAAAGAAGGGCCATGAAGTAAGAATTTCTGATGACTCGAATTCTCAGACTTTGCTCTCATATGATTGTAGTTAGCACATCAGGGCAGCAGGCCTCTGAAGCCAAGTCTATCCCTGATATTTAAGGATAAAGTCAGAAAATATCATGTCTGCAATAGAATCTAAAAATTTTCTGAAAGGAAGGAGAGAGGGGGTAATGGAACTAAGTTAGAGATACTTTGTAAGTATGGCCCGAGTGGGGTAGGTATAAATTCTGATTCTACTTAAGAAGACTAAACAATAACCACAGAAAACTGAGCTGTGATGGCACCAGCTATCTATGCCTCACTATTTAAATCGATTTGACTGCTCAGCTGCCACCAGGCCCTTTCAGTTAAAATAGAGCAGTACTGTGGTAGTCATTAGCGCTATTTTACAAACATTCAGATACCCCTCTCTGGGACACAAGGTACTTCCTGGCACTCATGTGGTGCAATGAGTCATGTGACCAGCCCTAGCCAATGACTTGTGAAGAGCTGTTTAACCACTAGCGTGACATTTGCCAGGCTGTCAGGGCTCTTTCACATATATACCACAAGCAATAACACGTCATCACCCTGGTGCTGAAAAGTGAGATTAGCCATGATGCGGAGCCTCCAACCAACCCATGTGGACATGTAATGTGAACAAGAAATAAACCACAAATAAACAAATAAACTTTGTTGTTTGAAGACACAGCAAAACCTAGCCCAGGGCATCTCAAAGAGTCATCCTTAAACAGTAACAGCAGCATCGCATGGGGCCTTGTGAGTAATGTAAATTCTGAACCCCCACCCACAACCTACTGACTCAGGACTTGGAGCCCAACCACCTGTGTGTTAACCAGCTCTCTTGGTAATACTGATGCTTGCTAGAGTTGGAAAACCAAGGACCTATTTACCAACCCTTCTGGATACAGAGCTACATGTTTTTTTTCCACCAAGGTCCATACCAGGTGGCAGATGACAAAGAAAATAAGTCTTTGTTTAATTTCAGATAAATGTAGGAATATTTACTAGAAAGCAGGTGCTAAACAGTCATGAGATCTATTCTCGTAGCTCAGAAAAGTCCCCTTTCTATCTTTGGGCACTCTGATAAGAACCTTGAATGAAAACTTCATTCTTGAGCCAATAAAAGGATACTTTGCAAGGAGGACCACCCAAATCCTGATGAGGTATCAGCACCTTCCTCGAATCAGAATGATGGAAGACTAAGATGGCTCCCACTGGGCTTGTTGGGTCCTACGCTTTGTTCAATAAAGGCACTGAGACCCAGCCAATGTTTCACTTACCTTGAAAACCACTTACTGAAGCAGCAAAAAATTATTTTTTGTGTCCTAGTTGCTAATTACTAAATCTCTTAGCATAGATATCCACAGATTTAAAGTAAATAAAGAAAGAGTCGGCTTTTTACTATGAGACTTTAAATGTTAACTATTCACCCTAGAATGTGGATTCTGACTAAGACACTTCAACCACCTCTAGGGTGTAGATTAAAGTGAATTTTAACTCTTTAATTCTCAAATTGCACAAGAGCTGTATACTAGGAAAAATTATTATAGCAGCAAGTTATAGACTCCACAGGATTTAATGAGAGAAAAACAAAGAAATCTGAGTTCGTCAGGATATCAAACTCAAAAACTATTCAAAAAACAATTCTAACAACCAGTACTGACTAGCTGAGTAGAAATATGTGTAGAGTACAAGCTACAGTACTCTCTTGGCAATATCTAGTGGTATAATTCACCAGGCAAGCTTCTGTTATTTGGTCTCCTCTCCTCACATGACCCAATGCCCTGGCAGAAGAGAGTGTCCTAAGTAAAATGGTAATTCCACTTATCCTACTAGATATCTTAAAATTATAAAGTATAAATCACTATTAGTTAGTGTAATAAGCTCAATGATGCTCCCCCCACCCCCCTTGCCAAAGATGTTTCTGTCCTGATCTAGAACCTGTTCCTTAACAGGTGAAAGAGATTTTACAGATGTGGTTAAATTAAGGATCTTGAGGTGGAGAGATTATTCTGGATTATCTGGGTGGTTCAACGTGGTCATAAAGGTCTTTGCAAGAGGGAGCCAGGAAGGCCAACATTCAAGGATGAGACGTGCTGACAGAAGCAGAGGTCAAACAGCCAGAGAGGACTGAAGATGCTCAGGGCAAGCTTTGTGGATAGAGAAGGGACCATGAGCCAATGGGTGCAGGCAGCTGCTGAAAGCCGGAAAAGGCAAGGAAACAGATTCTCCCCAAGAGTGCCCAGAATGAGCCAGCCCTAAAGATATCTTCTGTTAACCCGGTGAGACTGATTTTGGACCTTTGACCTACAGACTGCAATATCATAAATACGTGTACTTTTAAGCCACTAAATTTGTGGTAATTTGTTGCAGCAATCAGAAAACTAATAGTTTGTGTGATTTGTTGTACTGTCTGATAATCTCTGGGTAAACTAAAAATTTAGATTTCTGAAAGATAAAAACTAAACCCTGGGCCAGTGCTGAACCCCTGTGCTGTCCTCTCTTTCTCTCTCTCATTGTGATCATCCTCACAGCTTGAAAAACATTTAAAAGTAGGGATTCTAAAATTGCATTCTCTACTTTGAGTGTCCAGACATAATGAAAGAACACAATGTCTATAATACCTACAACAGAAAAAAAAATTACCTATAACAAAAAAAAAGCTGAGAATTTTAAAAACTAGCCAAATCAGATATAACACATTTCCTATATTTCCTCTATTTGACCCTCAGGAGAGTATCTCTGTGCCTCAGCACTTGTATGTAAGATTTAACAAGCTTAGTGCTTCATTTGTCTAGTCCACAGTAGGATCTAAAGCCACGGATTTGAGAGGGGGGATGGAGAGCAGATTGCAAAAAGAGATCAAATACTAACAAAAAAAAGTGAGAGATCACAACATGCCAGCGTGAATGAGACATAAAAACTCTTCTTAATAAAACAGGCCCCAGAATTTAAGGAGGAAAAAAAAAAAAAAGGCAGCACCCTGGGGCCATTTAGTGAAGGATGAACTAGACCGAGACAAGTCAGCAGAGGCTCTGGGCACATAAATGCATTGAATCACAAGGCACTCTCTGGTGTTTCTTATGACGAACCTAAGTTATCAGTATGGCATTACATCATGCTTTTTATAACATGCTTAATAAGATCGAGAAGTATGTTCTGTAATTGTAAAGATAATTGAATATATGTTTTACTGCTTAACAGTATAAAATCCCCTAAGAACCCACTTAATAGAAAGCTTATCATTCCCCAACTATGCCAAATAAATGAAGTGTTCAAATATTATTACATTAATTCCATGTTAATTAGTAATACTGAGAAATCAGAACTCCTTTTACTTTTTTTTTTTTTTTTTTTTACTCTCCAGGGTTACATAGATTAGGAAGTCATAACACAAAGGCAAGAACCTCCTCAGTTCATGGTGTCCTTTGTGGTATTGCCAAGAGCCCAGAGGAGATAATTTGAAAGAGCTACATCACAGGCAGGATTTTACTCATCCTAAAATCTGGAAAATCTACCTGGCAAGCTCCATAAAAGAGACCTAATCCCACCCAAGGAAGAGAGAAGAAAGGTATAACAAAAAACATTTCACTCATCAGTTTTCGTTTCCTGAGGCACTCAGAGCTTGGAGCCCAGGATGAGGTCATCAAGATAGTATTCAGATGTCATCTAAAGTCAAGTTTTAAAAAGTCACTCTAAAAACTTCAGCCCTAAGTCTAACTTCCTTTTCCAATCGAAAGTTAAGCCCTTTTATATAACTCCACAAGTTTACAGATGACCTAAGCCCTTTAAAACGAGAATAGGAAGTCATATTTTTGGCACAGAAAGATCACCACTGCTCCCAGCCCTGAGCTTCCTTGGGCAAGAATTTTTTTCCATGAAATGATTTAGAAATCATCTCTCTACCTATCATAGAAACCAGTACATTAGGTAAGTACTTAATATCCACCCCCAGAAGGTCCATTTTAGGAAGAAACTGGGTGACCAAAGGCATAGCAATAAACTATAGTGCGTGTTCCTCATCTCCAAGCTCATCGGGCACCTCCAATAAACAGAGATGCTAGGGAAAAAATGCTAAATGTTTCCCAAACTTTAGATTCAAAGAAGAATATGAATGAAAAGTAGAAATAAATAGAAATTTAATTACATCCTTTTTACTTGGGCTTCCTGACTCATCACCATAATGTCATTCCCCAAGATGATGATGTAAAGCCCCTTCTACCACAATTTATTTGACACACCATGCAATCTTTGGGGTTTCTTCTATGAAACCAAGCTCTGGTCACTGTGAATACACAGTGAATAAGTTTTACATAACCCCCAAAGAGCAGAGAAATTGAACAAGGGAAGAGGAAATTACAATAAAATGTGAAATGTGCTGTGATGGGAGAAATATGGGGTCCTATGGGAGTTTATAGGAGGCGCTGCATCAAATGTGAGCTGAGAAGGATAAGTTAGTTACCAGCTGAAGATAGAAGCTGGGGGGAGATGAATGGAGCAAAGAGCTAGTGACGAGAATGTGAGCTGGGCACTGCCATAACTGAAAGAGGTCAGTTCCCTTCACAGGCCATGCTGGAACATTTCACATTGATCCAAAGAATTGTAAGCAGTCTTAGAAAGGCTTTGGGTGTGCCAGAGTCATCAGCAGGGCTGCATTCAGAAAGATACCATTGGCTGCAGCTGAGTGGACTCTGGAAAGACTGAGAAAAGAAGACATATTAGAAGGCTCTCGAATCTCTCATAGAGGATCCTTTTGGCATTAGAGTGATAGGGAAACACGCCCTGGGTGCTGTGCTGATTTCTCCTGAATTAGGCTCAGTGACAAAGGGTCTGGTGCCTGTTGATTGGGAGTGTCAATTTGACGCTCCTGCAGGTTAAAGCTGGTGACAAATAACTTTCCTTGGCCTTGGCAATGGTTATTTTTTTTTTAATTTAAATGTTTTTTTTTAAATAAGACTTGTCCTTTCTCCCACTCTCTATTTTCCTGAAGTCGACCCAATTTATACATTTATGTTACCAGCATGGCGAATGTGGACATTTGAGTTCATGACTCTATGAGATAAAGCAGAAAAATTTTTTTGACATTTAATCTATAAAATCATCACCATATTATTGGACACTGTTATGTGAATGATCCTATCATGTGCCTGGCAGGCATTTTGGATTCAGAAAAGTATAAACCATTATTCTTATCCCCAAAATATTGATACACTTTTTTATCAAAAAAAAGTATAGTTTATATAGTTTTTTTGAAGAAGGTATAAAAAGATAATCAGCAAAAGATTTGAATAGCCATTCCACCAACGAAGTTATACATTAAAAAAAGGCTCAACATCGTTAGTCATTAGAGAAAAGCAACCGAAAACCACAATGAAATTCCACTTCACACCCTTTAGACTAACTATACTCAAAAAGACAGTAACAAGTGTGGGTCAGGAGAATGTGGGACACTGGAACCCCCACACATTGCTGGTGGGATGTTGCAAGGTGCAGCCACTTTGCAAAACAGTCTGGCTGCTGCTTAAAAAGTTAAACATGAAGTTACCATATGACCCCAGAATTCTCTCTTAGGAAATTATCCAGGAGAATAAAAACATATATCCACGGGAATGTTCATAGCCATTTATTCATAATGGCCGAAACAGTGAAAACAATCCAAATGACTATTCACTGGTAAGTGGACAAACAGTGGAACACCATTCTACAAGATGAATGAAGTACTGAAACATACTACAACATGGGTGACCCCCCAAAACACGTGGATAGTGACAGAAGCCAGTTGTAAAAGACCACATATTGTATAATTCCATTTACATGCAAAGTTTAGAAAGATCTACATTCATTCATTGCTGGGGGCAGGGTTGGAATGGAGTGACTGCAAATGGACACGCAGCATATTTGGGGAATGATAGAAATGTCCTAAAATTGCGTTGAGCTGATGGTCCCTCGACTCTTCGAATTTACTAAAAATCATTTAACTGTATACTTAAAATTAGTAAATTTATGGAATATAAATTATAACTCAGTAAAGCTATTTTAAAAAGATAATCATATTTTGTAAAATGTAGTAAATGTCAAATAGATGGTTTTTAAAAATGGCCTTCAAACTCTTAAAAATACAAGTGCTTATCCTGAATGTACATATATGTATTTATTTCTTTACTAATAATAAAATAATGCATCAGTATACTATGTGGAGCATAAAATATTCTCCCAAAAATCAAATGAAAACAAGGAGAGATTTAAAATGCATAAATAGATAATATTTAATACAAAATTGATTACGAGGTTTTTTTTACAAGATTTTTTTAAATAAAGAAATTGAGTTAGAATTAGCAAACCAGGTGAATTCCAGTGGGAAGCTGCCAAATTGACTGAGGATTCTGTAATGGGCAAGACCACCCATGCATAATAAGCCCTCGGAATATTCATCAATCTGAAAATCATGTCCAAAGCGATGCTGTGTTTGCTTAATGAACAAAGGAACATCCATCAAAATATGCCCAGCTGTTTGGAGGATGGCAAATAAAAACGTGAGACTACAGACATTGTTAATAATGAATATCTAAGAAGAGTTCAAAAGAAGAAGACAGAGAAAGGTAAGTTGGAGGAAAGATCAGATGGAGAGGAAGCTTTCTATACAATGTGAACTTTTGCTTCCTGGTGGGATAGATTGAGTCATGTCACTCTGGCTAACCATCTATTATGACCAGAGTTAATTATAAGAAAGATTTTATCAGGTATATGGGGAGTTATAACAGCTATTAAATCTTTAAATAAGTTTGCTACATCCATTGCTGTGTATCCTTAACCTTTTTCTCTGAGATTTCACATTACAAAAATATAATGTCTGCTGGCTTTGATGTTTACAATGTGATACTTTCAGCAAGTTACAAATAATAAATGAATATAACCAAAACAGAGGAATCTTATTAGTGAGTTATGAGAGACAGATAAAGTTGGATGAGGAACCTTAAAACAGATTTATAGAATTTGGACTTTTGCTTTGTAGCCATCATGGGAACCATGAAATGTTTTTGAGCACAGGGCAATCCAAACTGTGTAGGTTTTGGAGGAAATAACGAAGCACCACACACAGGCTGGACAGGTGTGTGAGAGCTGAGAGATGGTACTCTAAGTGATTAGAATCCTAACAATACACAGCCCAGCACAGGCTGGAGCCGAGGGCCTAGACCAAGATGCTGGCAATGAGAACAGAAGGAAGAGAACAGGAGAAAGTGGAGACTTTCTGGATGGCTGATAGTGATGTAGGAGTTTATAAACCTTGGTGCCAAAAACTCTCCAACACCAGGCCAGACATCAAATTCAACTGCAGTTGAACTAATGCTCCATGAGGCTTCTCTGGTCTGAAATTGTGGCCCAAGGTACTTTGGAGCAGGCCTAAGACCAGGAGCTGCTTTAATTTTCCATTCCAAAAAGTATCTGCCTATTCTGCTTCACTACTTCTAAGTAGCACTCTTCAAGAGGCCGAGGAAAGTATTGAAGGACATGGCATCAATATTTTCTAAAGTAGTAAATAAAATAATCTTTCTTTGGAAGGGAGGACTTCTACTCCATCCACATTTGAGAAATTTTATAAGGAGGACTCAGGTAAGAATTAAAGATCCATTGAATACTTATCCAGTGATATGAACTTGAGTGTGTTTTGGTTTATAGTGGTCTTCAGCCACTCTGGGAGAAAGGAGGTTATTATTTTCAGAAATCTGATGTCTACATGTTCTATACGTGTATGAAGGCTATAACCAAGAGAGAAAAATAGACACAATAATCTCTAAATAAAATAAAAAGTTAATCATCCATCTATGTATTGCTATTCTCACTACAAATCATTCTGGAGGAAATATACTTAGGAGTCAGTCATAATATTTCATTTTCTTATTTGCATACATAAAAACTCAAAGATTGGATTTTATTAGTGAACCAAACTAAAAAAAAAAGTGTAAACATAAAAAAAAGACAACGTTTTCTATACTACCTGGTCATAGAAGTCAAAACTTTAAAATCAAATTGTCTACCAAATTTATTCTTCCACCTTCCAACGTTTTTGTTGTTGTTGTTGTTGTTGTTGTTGTTGTTGTTGTTGTTTATAGGTTAGTTAATGGTAGTGGCTACTCAATCAAATCGTAGACCTTGGCTTCCTGGATCTGAGTAACCAGACTTGCCAGACCTCCAATTTCTTACAGAGTCTACCCTAAAGATCACTACCACAAAATCACCTTCATCCGTTATTTCCCTTATGGAATCGTCCCTTTGTGGGTCTAAAGAAACCTTTTCCTGTTCTGAAGATCAAAAGCAGAAACCATACCTTCTGGTTATTAATCAGGTCCTTATTCTCTGTTGTCAGAATGGACAAAGCTTCCCTTTGTGGACAATACATTACCTCTATTGCTGCAAGAATTGAGCACTTGGTACATGGTCAGATGAAGTCAATACTTGTTTAACATGTTTGAGTATAAGAAATTAGAAAGTTTTGGCATGCAAGTCTATATATCATCATTAGATAGGAGAGTGTCTTCTTATTAAAAGATGCGTGCTAAAGTATTTATGAATCCAGACTCATGATACCTACAACTTATTTTCAAAAGGTTCTAAGAAGAGAGACAAATAGAAAGATAGACCAAAGATGGATGGATGGAAGGAGAGATGGAAGAATGAATGGAAGAACAGATGGAAGAAATAGGATGGGATGGTTGGATGGATAAATAGGTGGTTGGATAAAGCAAATATAGGAAAACGTTAACAATCTTTTGAATCTGGGTGAATAGATAGGTGTTCATATTCTTTCAACTCTTCTGTATCTTGAAATGTGTCATGATAAAATTTGCAAGAAAAGCTAATCTGTATGAATCAAACAAAGATTTGCTTCTCAGTCCTGGAGTCTTTCCTCCTTCCAAAATTTCCATGCTTTCCCTCCTCCTCTTCACCTGCTGCTGCCCTTTCTCCTTCCAGATAGCAAGGAAGAAAAATGCAGTTTCCTACCTTCTCCATGGGCACTTTTGAAAAGCTATCCTGTATGAGGAAACAGAACTAAGTTATCTAAGATAAAACTTCTACTAGTAATTAATCATGATTTTCATTGACATGTAGGCCTCCTTTTCATTTGTTTCCAGTTAAAATGTCCATGATGCTCTTCCTTCGTTTTTTAGTGCTGAGTCTAGAACTCAGTCAGTCCTTCTCTTTCCTTATAAGAAGTCCCATGGGCATGCAGACACACTTGCATGCACACTCACACACCCACACACAGATGCACAGACACACACACTCCATTCCCCCACCCCCCACCACCACCACACTGAATCTAAGCTCAGCCGACCCTATTAGAGTTGAACAGCGAGGTGATGAAGCAAACCACACAAGCACACTAACGCTGGAGACTTGGAAGGAATTGAGAATTCACTGACATCTCCCAAGGGAAAAGTAAAATAAGATGGTGTCATTTTCAGATGTTCACATAATGGAATTAATGTAAAATTAAAACCAAAATGAAATATTTCTCTTCGTGTGAAAAGTAGCTCCCTTAAGTAGTCTGCGTACAATTGGCTGCTTCTGCTGCACGCGATTAAGCAATTTAAAAGATTCATTTCAGCACAAATCACAGTTTGGGTGGTTATTCTGCCAGCATTAAACCAATAGGCGTATACCACCTCAGAAGGAAGCTGATGGTTGCTGGGCAGAGGAAAAGAACAGAATCATCTTGTTTTGCTAGAGGCAGTACAATGGCACTCCTATTCCTCGCTTCAGTTTGCAATGTGCACATGTCTTTACTCATGAAATATTGAGAGAAGACCTTTTGCAGGAAGTGAGAGTCTGAATTTGATAGACATATAATCTCATCTAGAATGACAACTGCCATGTTCCTAAACCACAGGTATGCATTTCCACAATTTGCAATAATCGACCACATGCATGCCAAAAGTGCTCTAGAGAGAACTAACAGCAGCAGGCTGATCCTCCGGCCCACAGCCTTTTCTGCTAAAACCAGGTCCATAATCAAATGCTAAGAAAATATGGGCCCCGAACCCTGAAACAAAAATATGAATGCAAACTATATGGAAGTAATGTCCTCTCGGAGCAAATACGTGTAAATCTAGTTTGCATATGAAAATCGAGATGGTTTTGCTTCCTTGTACATTAGGCTAAAAAAAATAAAATAAAATAAGTAAACAGCTTTTTTGACCCTGAGTTTCATCAGCAGATAGGAGACCATTCGTGACACTGAATGACACGAGCTGGCCTGGCCTCAGACCTGGGGAAAGTAGAATGTGGTGGAGATAGAGGAAGAGGATAAAGGAACAAAGGGTTTAGAGCAGGAATGAGCAAACTCTTTCTGGAAAGGGTCAGATAGTATACTTTTAGGCACAGTGGGCATTTGGTCTCTGTTTGCAACTCCCCAGCTCTGCCGTTGCAGTGTGAGCTCAGCTCGAGATGAGATGATCTATAAGTGATGGGGCGTGGCCATGTCATGATAAAATTATTTTGATGGGCAGACACTGAAACTTGAATGTTAGATAATCTTCACATGTTACAAAATAGTGTTTCCTTTTTAAAACCTTTTAAAAATATAAAAACAAAGTTTTCTCATTAATCACACAATATTAGGCGACACGCCAGACCTGGCCCTTGGGACATAGTTTGCAGACATCTGATTTAGAGCGTTGATTTTCAAACATGAGCATTCATCAAAATCACTTGGAGGATGAATGGAAACACTGATCCCTGGGTCCCACCCTAGAGTTTTTCATTCCCAAAACCTGGGGCGAGCCCGACTATATGCATTTCTCACAAATTTCTGGTGATGCTCATGCTGCAGAGTGCAGACGTGGAAAATCAGTTTCGAAGCAGATGGACAAGACAGAGAAAGGAGAAAAAGAAGTGCCCACGCTGGCCAGGATGGGTCAGCAGTCACCACTTTGATGTCATGTGGGTAAAGCCTATATAAATTTTGTACACACATTAAGAGATAGAAAATGATGAACATAATTAAGTTTCAATAATCAATAACATCTCTGACTGAGAAGTTCTTTACTCAGACATCTGCAGCAGTCCCCAACCTTTGTGGCACCAGGGACCTGTGCTCCTATGAGAATCTGATGCCTGATGATCTGAAGTGGAGCTGAGGCAGTGATGCTAGCACTGGGAGTGGCTGCAAATACAGAGGAAGCTTGGCTCCCTCGCCCCCACTCACCTCCTGCTGTGCGCCCAGTTCCTAACAGGCCCCAGATCGGTACTGGTCTATGGCCCAGGGTTAGGACCCCTGATCTACAGGACTAACTTCTTCACTTCCTTCAGATCTTTGCTCAAATGATACCTTCTCTGTGAAACCTATTACCCCAATCACCTCTTAACATTGTGTACTGATACTGCCCCACGCCCCACATCCACTTCTTCCCTCTTCCTTTATTCCTCAGCACTCGTCACCTCTGACACACTATATAATTAACCTGCTCAGTATGGATATTGCTATCTGTCTTCCCTCTCCCCTCTCTCACATGCTTCTTTATTCCTGGAATATGCTCCGTTAGGGCAAGGAAAACAGATGAGTATGTGTTATGAACTGAATGTTTGTGTCTCCACAAAATTCATGTGTTGAAACCTAATCCCCAATATGATGGTGTAATGAGGAGGGGCTTTTGGGGGGTAATTAGGATATGAGGCTGGGGCCCTCATGAATAGAATTAGCGCCCTTGTAAAAGAGATTCCAGAGAGTTCTCCAGCCCTCCTTCTGCCTCATGAGGACATAGGAGGAAGTCAGTAACCCCATGAGGAGAGAGCTCCACCAGAACACACTATGTTGGCACCATGATGTTGGACTTCCCACCTCCAGAACTATAGGAAATAAATTTCTGTTGTATAGAAGCCACCCATTCTGTGGCACTTTGTTAAAATAGCCCTAACACACTGAGACAATATGTTTGTATCCCAAGTATGAAAAACTATGCCTGGCTCTTGTATAAACACATATTCTTGAATAAATGGATGTGTAAGTGACACCAATCTATTTATGGATTTAAAATGGGAAAGTATATGAAGATAGTTTGATGCTTTGATAAAAATGACTTTCTGCTTTCTCACAGTGCATCCCAGAGATCACAAAGAAATCGAGGATATACCATTTTGTAACCTATATAAATCTGGAGCTGTGAGTTTCGTCTCAAGAATCACAATCTAGCAGTAGAAAAAATCAGGGTAACCCTCTCATCCAACCACTTTCTGTTACAGAAGTTAATGGACCTTGTCATTGTCCTTAACTCCGGTTATCCCCAAATGCTAATTTCCAGAATTTCACTCATGATTGCCACTGTCCCAGTCTCCTCAGGTTGCCATGACAAAATACTGTAGACTGAGGGACATAAACAATAAAAATTAATTTTCATACAATTTTGGAAGCTTGAAGTCCAAGATCACGATGCCAGTATGGCCAGGTTGCAGTGAAAACCCTCCTCCTGGCTTGCACACAGCCATCAAAGGGGTTCAGAACAACCTCCCCCCTGAGATGTGCCACTTTGTGTGTGAATTCTTTTGAGCTGGAGGTAATCAAGACCCTGGGGGCTCATAAGAAACGTCTACCTCTCCCTTAAAGAATTCAAACTAGGTGCTCTGTCCATAATAAGAGCTATCACCAGAAATTACTTTTTATGACCTACCTATATGGCAGGACAAACATCTAATCACTGAACATCTGTTCTTCTGATCATCCTGCCAGCGACCCACCCTTCGTCTGCAGTTTCAAGGGCCTTACCTCATCCTTAGTTCAGAATGTCATGTGTGCCATATTTTCCCTTTTTGTCTCTGAACCGCTCTCTCATATATGTGGAGTCACTACACATATGTATGTAATTAAATTTGGTCATTTTCCCTTACTAATCCATCTCATATCTATTTGATTATTAGATCAACCAAAAGAATCTAGAAGGCTGGAAAAAGTTGCTTCTTCCCCTGCAGTGTAAATGTGTCAACCATATTTTGAAAGAGCACCAAAATCACCAGATTACTTTGTGAATTCAGCCAAAATATTAATGCATTCAATTATTTTTGTATAGTAAACATTTTAAAATGCAATTTAACAACTTAAAAATGTTTTTAACAGATTTAGATTAAAATGCAAGCTTTTTGAGAAATGTGAGCCCTTAAAGATGACTTATGCAAATGATGAACTTGACATGCTTTCCTGCACATAGCATTTTATACATTGTAGGTGTTTCATAAATGTTTGCAGAAAAAATAAATAATTGGGAGTCACAGAGGGGGCCTAGGGCCTCACCTGGTTCCATAAAACAATCATGAATGGAACTACTTTTATTTAAGATCGTGCATCGTTTAATCTGTTCTACAACCATGTAAATAAAACTAAACTGAACTTCACCAAATATTGTATTTCCTTAAGTCAGTTCCTCCCCCCATTCAAAAATATTACCAATGAATCTGCACAGACTTTTTAAAATATCACAAAACTCTCAGAACCGTGATTCTGAGCAGCCACATTCTTCATTTTTCCTCCTTTCCATGTGTCTTCCTCAAGAGCAAACACACAGTCCTATACATCCTGCACTTCCTCCAGCCTTGTATTGTAGGAGGTCATTTTTAGACCCCAACTTTGCTTTTAAAACAAAACCAAACTAGTACCAGGTACATTAACTTATCCAAAAGGCACACTCCTTCATTGTTGACTTGCATGTTATTTATACCAATACATTTAATTTTTTACAAACATGTTCCACCTCTGGTGGCAGAGAGATTACAAATTGCACAAGGCAGAATTGGCTAAAAAACTATAACAGCAAACCCTGTCATTTTTCGGTCATTCCCTTCCTTGGTTTCCCATTCATTCTTATTGGTAGTAAACATGTTTTATAAACTGATAAAGGAATTTCATTTACTCAGTTATTAACCTATCAGCTGCCCTAGAAATTGATGGAAACTCTTGAAAAAAAATGACAACTCTTCAAAGTCTCAATGTATAATTAAACCCCAAACACCAACTTATTTTAAAGAGACTTTTGTCGATTGGCTGCCTTATATATGGTGGTGGCCCCATATTGGAATACTTGGATATTAGGGGGAAAATAATTGTACCTTCCAGGATCTCATATCGTTTGAAGCAAGTAGAACTGTTTCCTTAGTCCAAAGAAAGGTTTCATTAAAAACAGTTTGCATTGTCTAAACATAAGTGAATAGCCCTTCCTTTAAAGTTGATTCGTTTTGACACAGAAACACGAAAGACCATATTCATGGGGGTTTTGCACAAACATGCATGAGCTTTTAGTCAAACACACCGTAAGACGAGGCACCCACTATCGATCTCAGAGTAGTAAACTTCCAGGCCAAGTAAATTAACCCCTTCCATCTGGGTACAACTTACTCAGCTTGGAGTCCGTTATAAGTAACCTGAAAGAGGTAATTTTCCCCGAGTTCTTTTTGTTAGCCCATGGAACTGCAGAGTTGAAAATACCTCCTCTGATAGGGGAGCTGACACAAACACTGTAGGAACAGACTACGCGAGCAGCCAGGTTTCCCCTGTAAGCTGCCATCACCTTCTCCTGGGAATCAGTTTCACTCAGAGGTAACCTGTCACCTTTCCTGACTACCCCAGTTCGGATCATTTCTCACCAATATGTGCCTGCTTTCATACGGCAATGTCAGCCTCGAGTGTTGCTTGTCAACACTCAGCTTCTAATATGTCACCTCGATTCAACCACAGAAGCTGTTTAGGAGAAACTCTGTTGTCTTTTCACTTACAAGCTTCTCGAAAGAACATGATTAGAACTGATATGACAACAATAGAAGTGGTTATGTTTTGAGGTTTGGGAGGTTAGGAGGTTTTCTTGCAGTGTCTTTTTTCCTGAACTGTCACAATTTCTGTTTGGTGTCATCTAGGTGACACTATTCACTATACTAGAATCTTCCAGTGGTGCTTGTGGCAGTTTTATTTTGAAAGTCACATAGATGACAAAATGCTGGATATCAACCTTGTCCTTATAGGTGTAGTTTGGTCTCGAACTCGGTCTAGTATAAGGCATCCTGTCACTCTCTCAAACGATGTGGTGAAATCTGCGTTAGTCCAATTCATCAGTTTATTCTTAGAGAGTAATGGACCTAGCAAGCAGCATCTTTAACACATTTATTACTTGAAAATATGCAAAATATTTCCCAGTTAAATGTTTTATCATAGGCTATCTCAAGCTTATCATTAATCTATGACCTCTATTACAATCCTTTAAATACACCTTACATGCCCATGCAACTACATAAGCACTCAGTCTATGCTAATATAGGGCCAGCTTAATAGACTGCCACCTGTCAGCCATCTGTGCTGTATAGCC
Organism: Cynopterus sphinx; assembly: GCA_030015415.1. NCBI lineage: Eukaryota > Metazoa > Chordata > Mammalia > Chiroptera > Pteropodidae > Cynopterus > Cynopterus sphinx. The sequence goes on along the minus strand of CM057379.1, from coordinate 8,016,663 downwards.
ATCATTCTTCCTGACATGTATGAATTACAACTCAAACGGCGGGTCCAACAATGAATCTAAGAGGTTATCTGTACATATTTTACTGCCTATTAATTTTATAGAAAAGGAAATTGAGGCCCAGAGAATTTCTCTGATTTGCATGATGGAACATTAGTTTCAAAAATTATAATCCAGTTCTCACTTTTGCTCTGCTTATTTGATCAAAGTGAAGAACTATATTGAATATTTAACCAGATTCCATGTGGGTGAGGAATGTAAGGGAGTGAGGAGTAAATTCTACTCCTAGGAAGAGAGAGTGAAAAATTATATATATATAAATATATACATATATATATACATACACACACATCTATATAATTATATACATATATATAATTATAAATAATATGAAGCAAATTGTAAGAAAAAAGTTAAAGTATGGTGAAAAAATAACGATGCATATATCAAATACTAAAAGAGGAAAGAAAATTACATTCTATAAGAGAATAAGGCAGAAATATTCCCAAAGGGAAAACTAAGAATAAAAATTAGTCACATATTGGTCACATTTATACGATGACCTTTAGATTTTTTCAAAACCATTCAACCCCATTTTTGTTTCCACTGCAAAATAGTATGTGTCCCCAAGTATGTACTCAATAAATGTTTGTCAAGTGGAGTTTAAATTACTTTAGTTTGGTAAGATTGTTTCTTTTTCGTGGTGCTCTTAGGAAAAAAATCATTAAATGGATTTTTATCCCGTCTTTCATAAATGTCTCTATGGTACTGCCCCAGTTGAGGTTTTTCTTTTACAAGATTATTATGTTTTGGCCTCTTGTCTGTCATTAACTCCCTTCTCTTCTCTTGTACTAACCCTGCAAGTAAGACAGACCTGCCGGGTCCTTACTGTCACATTTCAAGGATTTCAGCAAACATGTTATGTGTCTTGAAGCCAACTGGTTTCCTCAAGGAGTCAACTGAACCCTGAGTTTTGTTTGCATGATATTGCCATTACTGTTCCATTTCAAGCACCCCAGGCATAGGGGAACAGAATTTTTGCTTGGACTTCAATTCCATGTTGCTCTTTATTTAGAGTTCAAAAATGCCTTGCACATTATTGTAAATAAAAGAAATCTTTGGAGAACTTTAAGACTTTAATTGGAGAAATCATTGCAATCAGATGAATAAAGATCCACTAAAGATCCTATCAACTTTGAGATTTTTTTAATATGTTGTTAAATGTCCTTGAAATTTTACATTAATAAACCAAAGTCACCACTTTTCCAAACAAGAAATGCTGTCTCAAAAGGCTTAGAATAGATCTCAGAACTCATTCCCGTTCACCTTTCACAAAATTATACAAAATGACACAATTTCATGTTTGGAAGAGGTTTTCTTCAGCTTTCTTCCTCTTCAGACCTGTCGCGGGATCAGGTGGGGAGAGAGTAGCTGACCTGATAACTGTCTCATTTAGGGTGATTTTTCATTTATTTAAATGCACAAACACTTTTTTTCTCTACCACACACACATGTGCATAATAATTTAAGTTTAGAATGGGCCAGAGAGGCCATCTGGTCCCACCTTCTAAATTTACCAAGAGAAAACTGAGGCCCAGAGAGATTAAAATTCTCTCCTGAGAGGAGGAAAGAAGCCAGAATTAAATGAAATCTAATGGCTCCCAGATGAATCTTTCCTCCTCTGACATCGGATTGTTCTTCTGCGTTGTCATTTAACTTTTTGTTTACCTTCGTCTCATCTTGCTAGCTAGATTGTCTTAGTTTAGTTTCAAAACCATCCAGTAGACATCTTCTCTTTTCTAGGCATCATCTTAGATGTTGGTAGTGAAAGACAAAATGACAGTCACCTTTCCCCCATAAATTGTATGCTTTTGGGTATCCATGTTGAAGAAAATTAGGACTCAATACTGATGCTAGTTTATGCATTGATTCACCAAATGTGTGTTCTTTCTTTTTCAAATGTGTGTTATTTCTATTTTTTTCCCCTGTGTCAGGCATTGTTTAGGTGCAACAGTGGATGCAAGTAAAAAATTCCTACTTATGTAGAGATAACATTCAACTGGAAGGAGGGGCAGAAAGGTTAACATACAAATACATCAGTTGATAGAAGTGCTATATAGAAAAAGAGTCAGGAGGACAATAATGACGGGGGCACTATTATAGTTGGGCCAGAAAGGCCTCTCTAATAAGGTGATCTTTGAACGAAGACCTGACGCTTAGCTCATTTCCATTGGGCCTGACAAAAGGGCTACCAGTTGGGAATGAAAAGGGGGAAGAATAAGAGTACAGAAAATTAGATTCCTTTGGTTTTATTCTAGGTTTAGTCTTTTGAAATTATTATTACTGAGATGAAATTCACATACCACAGAATTAACTGTTGTAATGTGTGCAACTGAGTGGTCTTTCGTATATTCACAATGATGTACAACCATCATCTCTGTTTATTTCTAAAAGATTGCCACCATCCCCCAAAGAAAATCTCATACCCATTAGCAGTTACTGTTCATTACCACATCTCACCAAATTATCACCTGGGTAACCACTGACCAGTTTTTTATTTCTGTAGATTTGTCCATCTGGACATAGAATTATAGAATATATAGAATATATATAGAATATATAGAATTATATATTGTGCGAAACTTGTGTTGGGCTTCTTTCATTTAGCATAATGTTGTCAAACTTTATCCACATTGTGACATGTACTTTGTTATGCCTCAATAATATTTTATTGTTTGCATAAACCACAGTTGATTGATTTATCCATTGAGCAACACTGGGCTATTTCTACGTTTTGACTATGATAAATAAATGCTCCTATGAAAATGTGTACAAGGGATTAAGGACCCATTTTCAAACTTATTTTTCTTACTTCCATTTCTTAATCCACTTCTAAGTCTGTTCACAAGTTATGTTTGGAAAAGGACCCCATAGTGATGAAGAACAAAATTTATTTAAGCCCCTAAAGCAGTGCCAAGCACAGAAAAAGCCCTCAGTGAGTAGTTGTTGTTATTATCAGTAATAATAACTGAAAGAACACAATGCTAAACAGCACACAGCTGAGTGCAAACATCATAGAGAACTGGTCCAGTGTGGAGGGCAGGAGTGAGTAGGGAGCCACATCCTTGTGGAGATGCAAGCTTTTCACAGCCTGCCCTGTCACTCCCCACCCACCTCAAACACTTCCCAGGGGTCGGAGAAATCTGCTGCAGTTTTTCCCAGCATTCATGTCACTTATCTGCCATCCTATAAAATATTCACTAGTCCCCAGATTTGCCAGTCAACTTGTTCTAGGTTTTGCCCTGATGTTACACGAACCTTGTTATGAAAAGCAAATGGAAAGAGATTGTTGGTTTCTGATTGTGTATCTTGGCATGAAACGAATCTCTAATTTATTTATTTAACATGCAGCTGCTGACATCACAGCCTGAAGATATCAAGTGGGTCTGATGCCAGCTTATTTGCCACCCAAAGTCAACACTACTTCAACGAATTGTGACAACAAAACTTGTGTTTGTATCGAGAGCTAAATATCGGCTCAAATGATCACTTGATGATCATTTAAAGTGTGAGGATTTTAGAGATGCACTCAGCTAGCCTTTAGCAGAACTTGAGATATTCCTAGTCTTTCTGTAACTTTCTTTGACTTCCAAGAGCATACTCCTGGCATCATTCTACTTCCCCATTATATTAAGATTCTTTTATCTGACCCCATGTACCTCACCAAAGGTTGCAAACTTTATCCTGCATTTATGTTTACCTAATCTGGTCAATTCAATTGAAATGGTTATGAGTTGTACAACACATCACTTAAGATCATATTTAGATTTCTAACTTCAAATATGCCTTTTTTTATTTCAGCTAAAAATTTCTTTATGTATTACAATATCAATCATGCTGGTGAGAGAGAATTGTGACAACTGGACTAATTCTATGATTTGTCGTTCCTAGCCAATGTCAATTTAATATCCTCAAAGTGGCAGTTGTAAGAAAGCCATGTCATCCTTAAGCAAACAAAACAGTTCTTTTCACAAACATCAAGATCATTATTCATATATTTGTATTTAGGGCTCCTGGAGTTATAAAAGAATTTCTACTTGTTTTTAGTCACTGTATGGCACGCAGCCTTCTCAATATATTCGATTAAAAACAGAAAGAAACTTTCAGGAAATTCTCCACAAGTGTTAAAAGAGAAACATAGTAACAGTAGGCCTTCACTATCTCAGAGCTGAGTGACCCAACTGAGTTATCGTCACAGCTTAGGCCAAAGTCCAAACCAAACAAATACCATTGTAAGCAAAATATTTTTAGACCTTGAAACCTTATTGCCATTGACTGAGTATATAGCATGCAGACAAACAAGAGGCCTCTGATGTGTCAAATCTGGTGCCACAGTCTGCCCCTTCTGACGAGAAGCTCTTTAAGAGCGAGAGTTTGCATTTCTGGTGACTGGTAATTAATGTTGTGATGCTGAATACATGTGGAATTAAGTAGTGACGTGTTAGTTGCTGAGCAAATAAGTCCAATAAATTCTTCTCTCTAGAACTTGAAAATAGTAGTTGCCAGTATTGCCAAAACTATCAGAAATATTTTAATCCTTTATTTATAAATATTGAACAGACTATTCCGATAAAAAAAAAAAAAAGACCAATCATTCTGTAAGAAGGAGCCATTTTCATTTATTTCAAATCTATTCTGCTATCTGTCCAGATGATAAATTTTTCCAGGGGAAAATTTATATTAACTCTACCACCTAGCGTAATAATTTCTAGAACTGTTCTATTATTAAACTGCGTCTTTAAGGGGGTAATTGTGAAATAGATAGATGGATGATAGATAGATAGATAGATAGACAGGATGATAGATAGATAGATAGATAGATAGATAGATAGATAGATAGATGATAGATAGATGATAGATAGATAGATAGATAGATAGATGATAGATAGATAGATAGATAGATAGATAGATAGATAGATAGATAGATAGATGATAGATAGATAGATAGATAGATAGATGATAGATAGATGATAGATAGATAGATAGATAGATAGATAGATAGATGATAGATAGATAGATAGATAGATAGATAGATAGATAGATGATAGATAGATGATAGATAGATAGATAGATAGATAGATAGATAGATAGATGATAGATAGATGATAGATAGATGATAGATAGATGATAGATAGATAAAGTGGAATGGGGGTCCCACTACTAAAAATAATTGCCTCCTAACTGAGAATTTTGCACAGAGGCAACCTCAGTGCCACTGAATATTTTGTGGGAGACACAGTTTCCCATCCAGGATAAGTGACATGGAGAAGGCCTGGGAGATTTTGGCCACTTCCATTTAGAAAGACCGAAAGTCTTTCCCAAGTCCTGTCCCGGTAGAAGGCAAACACAGAGACAGTGTGTCCTGTAATGATTTCTCAATGGAATTGAGGTTTCTCAATGGAATTCCAGTGCTTTCTCTTAAAATAAAAACAATCACATTTCCCTAACTGCAAAAGGATCTGCCTAGGAATCTTCCACTCTAAGGCTAGGATTTCTGAGGCAGAGGGTATTGCCTATAGAAAGGTTCTCAGATACCAACCTGCCCATTCAGCCATTCTCAGGTCAGCATATTAGACCAATCTCAAGTCCATCTGGACCTACTGAGGATGGATAAGGGCTAAAGAGGAAGAATATAGGCTCATCTCACACCAGGAACCTCAAGAAGAGAGAGAGAAATAGGGGATCTTCTTTGGAGGTGTGCTACTATATTTCTGGAAGGTGAATAATTAAATTTTTTAAAAGTTGTATAGTAGAAAGAACATTAAAGGAGAAAGAAAAGAAATGAAATGAAAAGGAGAAAATAAAAGAAAAAAGAAAGGAGGAAGAGAGGAAGGAAGGAACGAAGGAAGGAGGGAAGGAAGGAAGGAAGGAAGGAAGGAAGGAAGGAAGGAAGGAAGGAAGGAAGGAAGGAAGGAAGAAAAGAAGGAAGGAAGGAAGGAAGACAGTGCCAATGAGGACCTCAAGGCAATGGCTCAAAGTGCCGGTTGGCTGCTCTGCTCAGATTCTAGCAAAGTTGCTAGAGCAAATGGTGGGTTCTTCAAAATACTCAGAGTTGCAAAGCTGGTGTAATGTGAAGGGTCTAGGCTGGGAGTGGTCCAAGGAGAAGTCATGAAAGCTATTGGTAGTGAGCACAGACCTTCCCGGGCATGACCCAGGCCAGGCACCAAGAGTGGGACCCTATGAAGACCACAGTCATGGAGCTGATGAGACTTCAGGATCACCTTGATGTTGACATGTAAGGAATGAAGGGTTTTGGTGTCCTTTCCTCCCCTCAATCTCTAGTGAAACCCAACTTGGCACAAAGCTAACGCCACAAAGCCAGCTCAGAGCTGATAAACCATCATATCGGCCTGAGAATTACATTACTGAAGGCTGAATTTGGGGTTCTTGAAGCATACATCAGAGGGGATAAAAGGAAATTACTAGTAGCAGGGTGACTATGATGATGCAGGTGTTTTTTGAGGCAGGAACTCTGCAAAGGGGTTCACAGGAGAGATTGATAAATTCATTTTTACCAACAGAGACTGTTAATAGGCCAAACAAAAATGTCGATGAACTATTCCTCATGATTGATATAATCCATCCTGACTTTCCTATATTCATGATTTAATTAAAACATGTATTTTTTTTGTACTTTGACCTGGACTGTAGTTACCTTTCCCTTAATCTGAATTCTATTTCTGCCATTCTAAATTGCCCCACGCCACATCGTAATTGTTCAGAGAGGTTGATAACCACTGAAGAACATTAGAGATTTTCTTTTGTTCTACTATGAATTCTACTTTTTAAGGGTAAATTATGTATAAACTTTCTTTTCCCTAACACGTTAAATATAACTACAGAATTATGCACATCAGGTATAATCTTTTTGGGAAATACATTGTTGTCCAGGGTGATTGTATATTATCATTATTATATATTATATTAAAATTAAATTATAATATACTATCATTGTTATAATATATATTATGCAAGGTTACTTTTGTCATCTAGCTTGAAGTAGTGACTTAATACACACCACTAGCCTTAACAGATATTTTATTAGACCCAGGACAGGCACAGGAGAGGCACAGAGATGAGGTGAATTTCAAAGGGTGAGGGTCAGAGTAAGTACTAGAATGAAAGGAGAACTGTGGGTAAAAGTCCCAGGTTCTGTATACCATTATGTAGACATGGTGTAAAGCACAATGATTTCACAATTCGACGTGATGCTAGAATGTTCTGTTTAATGGCAGACCCTGCTAGAGACTTTGCCCTGGTATCTAGAGACATGAAGAGGGCTCAAAGGCAGAGAAGACTGGCATTCCCCACAACGGCATAACCAGGGGAACATAAGCAGAGATTCCTCAGTTCACTTCTAATTCTTCCACCTTTGGCACTTCAACATAATTCTTATAAGCTTACACTTTATTTTCTATTCAGGTAGAAATGACATACAACGTTCAATTCGTCTCAGATGCACAACATAAGGGAGCAATATTTGAATATACAGGTGTCCCTTTCTTGAAAGTTCGCATTACTCCACCTGGCTTATAAGAAAGCACCTGTTTTCTCTAAGCGAAAGAAATCTGAAGATAATTTTGCTTCTATGAAAAAAAGGTGAAAAGTGAAAATAGTGTTTAGTGTCTGTTTTGCAGTGAGCTGTTTCAGAGGCAGTGGGTGCACCTGGAGCAGAGAGAACACTTGTACTAGACATTAATGTTAGTTCAGGTTTTATGTTACCTGGTATGATTTGGTGGGTTATTTTGGGGGTCTGTGAAGGCTCAAAACTTTTTCCATATGAATTCATGGTAATTGCTTCTTCGCTTCATACCTTTCAGGTTACAAAGGTTTCATCAGAATGCTCTCCTTTCAGATGGGGGGAAAGTCTCCTTAACACCCTTTCCCATACATAGAGAAATTTTTTCTTCTGATAAAAACTAAATTTGTATTTTAAATAGAAAAAAAATATTTCCTGAGACCTGTAGAAACCCTTGTCCCACACTTGACTGAGGGGAGCTATGACACTTCTGCCCCCTTTTCACAGTCTTTCTGTCCCTTCTCTCTACAGACAACCATCACTGCATAATCACCATCTTTCTCATCTTATTTGCAGAGTATGGGCCAAGCAAGGGACTGAGAGCTTCTGAAGAGCAATGCCTAGTTGCCTTCCTAACAGAAATTTTCTTCAGTTTCTCCTCACGATTTTCTTCAGCTTATTTCTGGGTTTAGAGCTCATGAGTTTTCAAAAGTCTGACCCCTGCTTCCCCCAGATAAGAGGGATGTCATAGCACTAATGTGTTCATAGATTGTACTGTTCGATCTTCACAAATATATTTACAATCTTTTATTGCTTAAAAAAACAACAACAAAGAATGTATTTCTTTAAAACAGAAAGCTGATTTTTATTGTTGGAAATATGCATGACTGTAGCTGCTAAAGTGCTTCAGTTCCTAACTGTTTATGATTTTAACTCCAAATATTTACTAATGAAGGATCTTTCCCTGGTTTATAAGTGATCCAAGATAACAGATACATTTTTTCTCAATGGCTAGAAATTTATATTAATATTAAAAACAACTTTGGAAAGTCCAATCCTATTTCCATTCTTCTAGTTTTACGGGGGAGGAAATGTAAATTCTTTCTTTCTGAAATTACTATGAATAAAGCAATAATTCTTATACTCTGCCCTCTCAGGAAAGCAGAGATGGCACTGACGTCACTTTTTCATACTTCACTGACTGTCAATCCTTTCACAGGATCACTGACGATTCGTCATTATTGGCCAACAGTATGTTTGTTTGCCACCTTCTCTAGGCACCACATTCACATGCGACCACACAGACATGGTCTCCACTAATTGTCACCGGTTTGGCCATATATCAACTCAAAATAATCTAAAGTTCGTATCTGAATCTGCAATGTCTCTGTCCAATTTCTCACTTTATCTCTAATAAATATGGCATATCAACCACACCCTTATCTGTACCCATGTCTCAGCCCAATTTCTCTATTATCTTTAATAAATATGGCATACGAACCACACCCTTATCTAAACCCATAACGTCGCAGTCCAATTTCTCTCTTTATCTTTAATAAATATGGCATACGAACCACACCCTTATCTGAACCCATTATCTATAAATAATAGCCCCTCCCAAACCGTATTAGTACTTCTCTAGAATGTTGCCCTTTCAGAGGTCTGACTAACTGGACAAACAAGGCATGAAACTCCAGCCATATTTCCAACACAGAAAAGTAAACTTTTGTTTTAAATCATATTTTTTTCCTAGTGAAAGCAGTGAATATAAATTATGATGATCAAAGCATAATTCCTCAGGGCAATAATTTAGTAATCTCTCTCTTATTCTGGAAGACAGACTTTTGAAAAAACCTGACCATCCTGAGAATGAATGCAGAAATAAATTAGGCATTAGTGTGGAAAACCTAGATGATCAACTTAGAAAGGATGCATAACATTGTATTCACGTAGCCAGCTGCTTGCTGAGCATGCACCAAGCATGTTTATGCCCAGTACTCGTTGCTTCCCCTTTGCAGTAATCCCGACAAAAGGAAAAATTACTTAAAAATAAAATGGCAATTCACTGAAGGACAAATAAGGCTTTCAGGCAGATTTAAATAAAAACAGCCATAAATCCACTGAAAGTCAGGATATTAGGAAATAAGATTATAAAAACATAGGGATGCTGTCAAACATCCATATGAGGTTGAGATTTCTACATAGTAAAAAAAATAAAATAAAATAGTAAAAATGTGAGCAGCGCTTACCAAGGGCCTGGCACTATTAACCCCACTCATCTCCACAAGAACTCCCTGGGGTAGGTGCATTTTACAGCCAAGGATGAGGGTGATTCACTCAGCCAGGACTACCAGTGGTTAGATTCAGAAATACACTTCAAACCCAGCTAGTAAACTCTGAGTCAACCCACTCTATAGCATCTTTTATTTCAAGAGAAATAAAAAATCTTTTCTTCTTACCCAATGATGTGGCTTTTTGTAAGGACTTGCAGATGTCAAAATATGTATGGCACACGGTACCTTTCTCAAAAACACTTTGGCCTTATATCCAAGACAATATTTTTTATAGATTTATTGAAATGTAATAGATAATTAGTAGCTCATATTTACATTGTACAAGTCAATGGTTTGTTTTTTTTTTAATTTCTAGGTGGCAAACAATAATATATTAGTTTCAGTTGTACAGTGTAGCGATTAGAAGCAAAGAAGACAGGTGTCCCTGCAATGGGATTGGAAGATGTCCACTTTCCAAAATCCCTCTCCCGGTCACTGATGACACTGCCTAAAATTGCACCCCTGAGAAACGTGTGGAAATGGCCACATGTTCACAGTGTAAACGTGTCTTCAAATTGACAGCTCCCATCCCAACGATTCCACAGCAAAGGGCACTGGATGGACGGGATGTTGTCACATCAGAGGCAGACCACAGAGGGTGTCTAGATCCCCATCCCTTCACCTCACTGCTAAAGGAGGGATTCCCACCCACGAGTTATGGGGATGGCCAAACACATGTCGCCCAGCACTGGAGAGACGAGATCGACAGTGGTATAGTGGTCACCTACACTCACAGCAATGTCACAGGGAAGGGGACGCTGCTCCACGCAGAGCCACACGGGAGTGTAACAGAGCGAACAGCAGAGGCTGTGGGAAACAGGCCCTTTAGCAACAAGAGGGTGAGGGTTTCCCATGGGAGCACATGATGGGCTTGTTTGAACAAATCCGTGGACCGGCAGGGAACTGAGGCTGCTACTCAGCGAAGAGCAGGACCAGAGCCTGGTCCCCAGGACAAGAGGGGCTCATTGGCCAAGGCACCTTGCCTGTGGGAGCTGAGAGGGAAGGAAAACATGCTGTTATGCCATCCATTTCCCCTCCCCCCAGCCCCAGTTATCCCTAGATGCCGCATCAACACATAACATTGCGCCACGTTCTGTTCCCTCGCCCCAGACTCAGCAGAGCTCTCCTCCCACCTCCCAGATGCTGCCATATGGACGCTGGAACCTCAGCGACATCCTTCTACCTGCACTTCGCATCATACCTGCCTGCCAAGAATCTCAAACAACAAGTTCTCTCTTGTATCTCATTGGTAGATAACTAATCCTCCTCAACTGATTCCTTTAGATCGATGTAAAAACTGGGTCTCTCCTATCTAAAAAAAAAAAACAAAGTCCATTTCTTTCTTGACTCTCAGACCTATCACACTTTTCCCATTTGCACCTGCACTTTCTAAAGAGTTTCTAGAAAACGTGGCTCAATCTCCTCACCTCCAACTCCTTCCTCAGTTTACTGCCATCTGGTTTCAGCCTCTACCCCTCCAATCTGACAACCACTGTTAGTTAAGGTTGTCAGTACCCTGAGGCAGCATTTTAAAAATCAATTTATTTGATGTCTTAGCAACTTTTGTCACTTTTTTCCTTCTTCTTTTCCAGAAATGTTCTGTTTCTTTATTTCTGTCACTTGACACTCTCCCAGCTCTCCTCCCTCACTCAAGTATGACTTCCCAGTCTTTACCTTCATCAAATAAGAGGTTCAATGCTAAGCACACTGCTCACTCCATTCTCTCCTTGCTCCCCTCCACAGGAGATGTTAATCAGGCATCAAGTACCTTCTAAGGAATGTTGATTCCATTTCTAGGCCCATCTCTATCCTTTGAGATCCATGTGGCTACTCAGCCTATCAATTTCTACATATCCAAAACGCCTCGAATTGAATATACCCAAGTACAAAGCCATGATCTTTCCTCTCAGCCCTGATTCTTTTTCTCAGCTCCCAGAAAGTGGGGAATCATAATGAATACAGGTTACGACCATGGAAGGTTTGAGAGACAAAGCTTCTTCTAGGTTCTGACTTATCGAAATGAATGGGTAGCCCTACCATTCCGCTGTTATTCCTATAGATAGTGGAGTGTGGGGCAGGGAGGGAGAGAAGTAAAGTAAGGCAAGTTTCAAGTAAATTGTAATTGTTCTCTCTGAGCAAATGAATAGTAAGAGTTATGCAAAGTCAGAAAGAACAATACAATTGAGTGTATTTAAAGACTACACATGAAGGTCATATGTCATTTTTATGTCTGGCCCAATGTGAGCATCTGCCTCAGTGTGAACACAGTGGAAAGAAGGAAGGAAGGAAGGATTAGGCGGAGAGGGAAGGAGAAAAGGAAAGGACATTATCACTTTAGAATTTAATTAGCTGACCAAAAAAAAAAAAAAAACAGAAATTAGAAGCAGGAGACTCAATGGGAAAGACAAAATGTAGAGGAAGGAAGAATCAGGAAGAAAAGAAATAAAAGACAAAAGTTGTCATAAAGTTTCTCCTAGCATCAGAAATGTAAGCAACTCTTTTCTGGGGTCCTCTAATTCGTTTGTCTTCTAATTATGAGATTCTGGGTTTTGTTGTTTTACTAGTGTGTGTGTGTGTGCACGTGTGTGCATGCTCGTTTTATTCTGAAAAGGTAGAATTTGCTCTGAATGTCAAGGCAATTCCAGCTCCTGCAAAAGAAAGCAGCTGAATAAGTAGCAAGAGAAGAATTACAGTCCCTATTATACTCAGCAAAAAAAAAAAATGAGCCCTCTGGGGAATTTGCATACTAGTCAGACTCGGTGGCTGAAGTGGGTGGTTCCGGCTGAGAGGCAGCTCTATTCTTAGATGTCTGTGCTGAGGCAGAGAGGATGGAAATTGCTCACTGGCTGCTCTCGGGCCTTCTCGGTTCTTTTAGTGGGGTTCACCTGTCACATTAAATTTCCCAGACCTGCGGAAAAGGCGCCTGTAATCAAGCATGTCACCCCCTTCTTTCCATGGTGAATCTCAGTAACTGCTGAGATGCAGTCTCTGCCTTCCTTTTAGAAGGTGGAGGGGTTTTTTTCTTTTTTCTTTTTTTCCTCCATTCTTTTTGTTATCAAAAGTGTTTTACAACTGAATGTATTTTAGTCAAGGTTAATAAAAAAAGGTGTCTTTTTCCTCTGCTGAGTGACAATATCATGGGTGTGACTTTCCAGTTGTGTGGCTCTTAAATACAATTCGATCACCATTAAGAAATAATTTATTTAATTGTAAGGTAAGTCTTTGGGGCCTATTCAAGCATTTTTACTTGCACAAACTCATAGTTTTAAGAGCGAAAAGACTGGTTGCCCATAACAAGGCTTTCCTGGTAGTGATTGAAACTCTGTCTTTTAGATAATTATTTTAAAAATCTATCAGAATATTTAAGTTAAAAAATTAATTTTTCTAAAGCTTTCATATACATTTCTATACCCACAACTTCACAGAAGCCTGTAGCCTAATAATGTTTGGTTTTCATTATGTGAAACTCTGCTTCGGAATGAGGGAAATGCATGGAAAATCATATTTAAGATGAAAATTCCCCAAAACAGTATTTTTATTGAGATGCTTTTACTCTTACACTCTGGATTATTTAAGCAAAAGTATATGTGAAGGAAGCAAATATGGGTGTTCTCTAAATGATTCAAAATTTGTGCATATTGCCCCATCATTTTGTCATTTGACCATTTAACATGGTGCCCGGAGTTAAAATGAAATAAATGATACATTAAATAAGGCTGATTAATTTATAAATGAACGATATTCAAGGTGAATTTTTCTGGATTCAGAGGGAAACTCGGGGGAAACATAAAACTATCCTCAAAGAAAACAAAATGAGGAACAAAAGTGATATTAGGACCTGAGAAAAATACAAAGGTCAAGGGTACATGAGATAAAGATAATATTTTTATTTAATTTTTCTATTTCGATAGGAACAGTTGTTCTATGAGTATTATTTTTAAAGACCATAGGTCTTTTTCAAAAAAGTATTCACTAGGAATTTACTTATAATATGTATGTGAATGGAAGTATACAACTTCAGAATGAAAATTGCTCTTAAAACAAGACTGAGAAAACTTGGAGAAATGTACTAAACCAATGGTTTCTGGATTTTGAGCTTTCATGCAGTAATAACATTTTTATCATTAAAAAGACATGGAGCAAATAAATTCAAGATAAGAAATGGTCTTTTTTAAAAAAATCAAAGACATGCACCTTCATCAGAAATTGCTACGCTACAAGAGAGGGGGAAAAAATGGACACCCTTGCCTAAGCTAAATATTTAAAACATTAACTACTTGGCTGACCGAAAATAGGGCCAGTTATAATCAAGCAAATTTTGCCTCCTCTTCTAAGGATGAATGTAAAACTTCATCTGATCAATCCCACAACTATTAGTGCTACTCCTATTTGGCATATTTTTAAGATTACCTTCCAAGCATCAATTTTCAATATTGTGCAAACCAGTTAAAAATAAAGCTCAAAATAACTTCACCATTACTCTTGAAAAGCAAAATAGAAATCAAAAGGATAGAGAGTAACCTCATCGATCATGAGACAAAATGGTGGGTAACACCAAAATAGCAAATTTTATAAGTCTTACACATTTTCCCCCATAAATGAAACCACTGAAAATGCCCTAAAACTGGAAAGGAACAACAAAAGATGACTCTACTGGATGTGTGTCAGTGAAGATGCTGTGTTTCAATACACCATGCTTCACCTACTGAAATTTAAGGTTTTAGGATGCTTTATGAAAGCCATGCTGCTTCTGGCACCTAATAATTTACCCAACTCAGGCTGCTGAAGAATGTCTAGATCTTGTCAGTAGGGAGCTGACAACCAACTCCCTACTGCACACTAAACCTTCGTTTTGACCCCATTGAAAGAAAAAGGACTCTCCAAGAATGACAAATGGCATGCCTGGGTCATGGCCATGTTACCTCTGCCTCAATGGCCAACGAGAGGCTGAAGATGGTCGTCTCTTAGAGTTGAGACCAGGTAGGGCCGTCCTGAGGATGCCTGGCACAGCCAAGCTCTTGGGGATTTGGGTCCACCCCCATCATGTCAGCTACTAAGACAGGATCTTCAGGGTGGGAGGACGAAGCTGGAAACCTTGAGCAAGTTCGTTTTCACTCCTGTTAGTTTCCTCCTTGCAGTCTGCTCATGGGCACCAAAAAGGTGTCAGACCCTGGAACCCCTTCATTTTTCAGGGATGTTGCACACCTGTGAGCCGATGAGCCAAATATGTGGCGAGTTCCTGAGCAGCGCTGACTTGCCTGTTAAGGACAGCCTGTGATTTGTCCTGCCTTCATTTTAGATTGTTCGTGGGGAAGGAACAATTTGGGTCAATCCAAAATTAACTCGGATGCCCAACACTCTTCCCTTCCCGCTAGGCCAATCGTTCCCACACAGGACATATTTTCTGCCAAATAGACAATTTCAAACTACATCTTAAAGTTTTCAAAGGTATGGTAAAATCAAATGTCATGAGCCATGGGTAGGTGAAAATTCTGATTTAAATATTTTGGTGACCACCTTTCTGTATTCTCCAATTGCTTGAACAGAATTTTAATTCTCTTCTACCCTCACTCAACAACTCAAAGTGAAAATGAACTGAGAAAAATGTCTCCTTAACTTCATTTCTCTCTCAACAGTGATTTATAGCAATAAATGCTAATCCAGGAGGCTCATTTGATTGTTTTGGCCACCAAAACACCGAGTGAGGTTTTTTAATTCAAAGCAGGGGGTGAAGACAGTGAGCATGTTACACATTACTTCCCCTGAGCACATTTATCTGCAAGAAGGACAGGTATTTAATATTAGTAATCATATAAATGTCCCCATGACTCACTGAATCTGTTCCCCCACCGCCACCACCAACCCGCCCCCAAGCTATTTCATATATGCGAGGACACATCGGTAATAACCTGGACACTCCTCTGCTGTTTTTCATACCTCAAACAGTTGCTTGGTGGTTGCTGTGCTCACGCATCTCGTTTGCTGTGCTTTCAAGCATTAAGAGTTCCCATTTATTTCACTATAGAAACAAGAACCAAAAGTGCCAAAAAAAGTGATCACAGAAATGAATTGAACCCAATGGGTATATTTGCCTAATATTCAACTTCACCCATTTATCTTCCCCCAATAGTACCACTGGCATCATCTTAGTGGTAGACTGCACATGTGGTGCAGGCTACAGGCCACTCAGAAGGTAAATGGAGATTTTTTTCTTCCCCTTTTTTATTCCACCATGTGTCATATAACCCATAAGAATAAAATCAGGTTCGTCCTCATCTACTGTCCTGCTAAGGTCCCTTAGGGAATAAATTGTGGTATATTTACTGGCCCTCCACAAATTCTATAGAAAATTCCCTATGTTAGGAATATAAGCACTTCCTCTGTTATAGTATAAATTGTATGAATTTATTATTCCGGGTTATTATCACCTAATCTTATTTCCCACAAAACCTGATACTTAACTGATTCAAGCATGAGCAATTTTTCCAGTGGCTACTGTTAGGTTCCGTTTTAAGTGTTTTATATTTGAGATTTGGTCTCTAATATCCAATTGGAAAAGACCCAAATTATCACCAAGATCCAAGGGACAATTCTTTCTTTTCTTAAAGAATTGATCCTCGTGCCTGACTCTCCTTGCACATTCTCCAACCCCTTTCCCATCTGCAGGACACATGAAACCTGAACAAACTGAGGGTTTAGGGGAGAAATCAGAGGATGGAGGGGACGTCCCATCTGTTGGGACATACCTATCCATCGTAACGTAAAACGGTCACCGGGTATATATACAGACTACCAGATATTTCATAAGTTGAAGAAGGGGTCTTTCCTTAGAGATCATAGTCTTTGCCCTCCTGTAGATAAAGCAGGGAAGCCTGGAGGTTAGAGGTGACTTAAAAGCCACACAGGAGTGGCAACACCCGGACAGGAATCTGGTCACCATCAAGGCCAGCTCCGTGCTTAACTTTCACACTGCTGCCGTCTCATTGCCTGCTCTGTCGCAAATATGGTAAATAAAGGGACAAAACGAGATGATCACCAGGGTTTCACATCTTACATATGACGTTTCTGTAAGATCTTGTAATTCTTCACACCCTTCAAGATCAAATCTGTTCATTGTCTTCTAATGTGTTGTAGTCAAAATATTCGTTCATTGTAAGTACATTTATTAACCCACATTTCTGTAGGGTGCACATCCATAGGCATAGTGAGTTTTCAGTTTAGCCTTTCAAGATCGACACTGACTGATTTAATCCTCTAAAGAGACAACATCCACAAAAATTTGAGGATACTGCTTTCTACTTCTATCCAAACAAATGTGGAAAAACGCTGGATATAGGGGCTCCGCTCTCTGCTGAGATAATCACAGAGGAGGAAGAGAGGGCAAAAGAAAACCAATAGTCATTATTACTTCTTTTTAATTGTTTAACTTTATTACTGTTGCACCATTTATACAATTACATATAATTTCAATGCATCCATTGTACATTTTTTTGTTTTTTTTATTTTATTTTATTTTTCCATTTTCCAATGAGTGGTGTGTTGGTGTCTGTGACACAGAATGGAAGAGAAACTGTAACTGCAGTGAACGCAGACTTTTTTTTTTTTTCATTTCCACTGACCAATAAACAGAACTACAGGTGCACCCAACCACAGACATGCATTAACTCGTCATGAGAAATCTAGGGAGGCTAAGTCGGATGAGAGAATGTTTGTTACTCCCAAAAATACCTGGGGTGGAAGAATGGACTATTGGCATCGGATACACGTGGACAGGCTAAGTGGGCTGTCTGAAAGTTGGCATTCATCCACAACATTAAAAAAATATTAAAATAAGAAAGGCTGCAAATTAAAAAAGAAAAACACAGAAAATACTGCTTTCATAAAGATCTGATTGCCTTGGAACAGGCCCTGTGGGCAGAGTCGAACGCATCACTCCCAGGTCCCCTGGCAGAAGACACGATGTCGGTTCTTAGTTGGCGGAGTGCATGTGTAACAGCAGTTCAGGTACAAAAGCTGTACTGTACTTTCAGACATTGATTGATCTTTAAAATCCAGGACTGATTGGTAAAGTTGACCAAAGGTATATTAGATATTTCCCCACAAAAATACTATTTGGATTCTCCCCACCCCCTCCCCTCCCTCGATGGGACATCCTTTTTTTTTTTTTTTTAATCTTGGGCAATACATATCATGACTTCCAATTTGAAACAAGTTAGTACAGGAGAGAGAGACAGAGAGAGAGAGAGAGACAGAGAGAGAGAGAAACAGGTTGTTTTGAAGCCGTACTCTTCTTTTCCATAGGCTGTCCTTGTTACTCTTTCACTGCTACGGTTTGATCAGAATTGGCTGCTGGGGCCTCGGCGGGTGTCACCTCATCTGCAGGGGGTGCAGGGGCCTGGGCCTTGGGTGTGGAACTGGGTGCTTCCGTGGCTGCTGGGGTCTCCTTGGACGATGGGGCAGCCTCAGTGCTGCTGGGTTTAGAGTCTGAAGCCGGGGCCCCGTCACTTTTCGTTTCCTGGGTGACAGGAGCTGCGGGAGCCTCAGTCTTTGTGGGTTCCCCGCCCTCCTTGCCCTTGTCATCCACCTTGGAGGCTGCAGCCGGTTCTGCAGGGACCTCGGCCTCGGAGGCCTTGGGTGCATCACCTGCGGCCTGATCCGCATCCTTCGCATCCTTCGCATCCTTTGCATCCTTGGGGGGCTCTGGCTGGCCCTCCGCAGTGCCCTCCGTCTGCTCCGGCTCTGCCTTTGGAGCATCTGCCTTGGCTGCATCTGTGCCTTTGTCGCCTTCCTTGTCTTCGGGCTTGTTGGCAGCATCCTGGGCATCCTTCTCTGCCTTCTCCTCCTTGCCCTCCTTCACCTCGGTGGTCTCCGCAGACGCCTGGGTCTCATTCTCCTTGGGGGTTCCCTCCTCTTCCGTCCCTGCCCCTTCGGCCTTCTTGTCTTTGTCCTTGGCCTTCTCATCATTCACATTGTACCCCTTCTTCTTCTTGCTCAGCTTGCCTCCCATCGTGGAGTTCTGTAACGACACGAAACAGCACAGAAAGGGGTTACTTGTGGCCCCAAAATTTATAAGCTAAAATCCTAACTCCCAACATGATAGTACTTGGGAGGTAATGGAGATATGGAGGTGGGGTCCTCATGGAACCCCAAGGAGTGCCCTTACAGAAGAGACCCCACAGCAGGAAGACCCATCTACTATGGGGAAAGCAGGTCTCCTGCAGACACTGAATCTGCCCGCACCTGGATCTTGGGCTTCAGAACTATGAGAAATAAACGTCCATCCTTTGTAAGCCACTCGTATATGGTGATTTGTTACAGCAGCCAGAAGGGATGAAGAAGCTTGTCGAGTATGAAAACTGAAAGAGGCTTCACTTTACCAAGTAAAGAGCTCAGAACACTACCGGACTGTACACTGTCAAACGATGACATGGTAAATTGTTTACATGCATTTGCCACAATTATAAATACAACAATGAATCCTAAGAAAAGAGCTCAGTTGTAGCGTGTCTAATCACAGCAAGTTGAGGAAATAAGCTGAGATCAAAGAATCGGTGATTAAAGACTAAGCTTGTCAATTGTAAAGAGAAGTGGAGCAGTATGTTTCCGATCTGTCTTCCCATGTCCACCTCAAACCCCAAATATTGAACATGTGTACAAAAATGGCAGTCACAGCCATTTTAGATATATAGGATAGCTAGTACAATACTTCAGCACAGATCATGAATTTCAGGAAAAGAATCTCAAACTATAAAGTCCTTTCAAAGTCCATTATTCATATTCATATATATATATGTATATATATTCATTCATTCATTCATTCATTCATTCATACAAGCACACATCCTCAAACACCAAAGTTGAGCAGGAGCTGGCCTATCCCATTACGAAGTGTTTTGAGCTTAAAAGAAACATTTCCAGAGCAATATAAAAGTCTCCTTTATTATCAATTTCCTGAATAGAATTCAAACTAGATATACAAAATCAATGGTCATTAACAGCTTTTTGCACTCAAAGTCTCCAGCTCCCTAGAGGCTGACACTTTGATTGGGCATAAGAACCTGCCTTTGTATTTGCATCCTAAATTTTTCTCTTCTGGGACCAAAATATTAATCCAGATAAATCATAAATTCAGTGCAAAACTGTTGCCAGGGCTTAAACAGGCACTGCATTTTTATGGCATCGTATATCACTGGGAAACCACTGAGATGTTGCTCTTTAGAGGAGAACCAGTTGCTTTTGCTTGATGAAACATGGCAAAAGTCACATTCTAATATCCTCTTTAGTCCTGACAAATAAGCAAAGTCCAATAGAGAGAAAGAGCCTTGCCGTGGGCCTAAGCGAAGGTTCTGAAGTACAGGTGAGACCACTCTATTTGGTTCCAGATGAGAGCCTATTCCTGACAAAAGTATAAAGTATTAATTGACATGTTTTAAATAATCCTAAAGATTGCATTCACCTTTTTTTCAGTGTCACTTTAGTAAATTCTTTAAAATAGGTATCTTTCCTTGAGTATACTTAAAAGTAAATGGGTCTTGAATGCCATCAAATTATGTATCTCTTTTTATGTTTATTTTTTGTCAGAACGCTAATATATAATTATCTTAAATCACTAAAAATATCAATTCTGATAGTCAATGATGTTGTAATAACTATGTATGGCATCAAAAGGTTACTAGACTTATCAGAGTGATCACTTTGTAAGTTATATAAATATCTAATCACTATGTTGTATACCTGAAACTAATACAATATCGTATGTCAACTGTAATACAAAAAAAAATACTTAAAAAAAAATAAAGTACTCCTTGACCAGCCATCTTTTTTATCTTAAATATCATCCATTTAGAACAGAAAATCTGGTGTTTATCCATTACATTCCCTGACATATAATTCATGACAGTGAAATAAGCCACAATTTATTCTATTTAAAAGTTGAGTGTTGAATTTTGACTGAAGTCAAAACTTGTCTCCCCACTCTATATGCTAATTTCCTGTCTGGAATGACTTTAATAGATGAAGGAGGGGGGAAAAGCAATAAATTGAAAGATGACAATAATATTAGCTCCTATTCTCAAGAAATATCTTTATTTTGTTATCAGAGAGTTTCTCTTACATATCTTTTTTTTAGAAAAAGTGGCTTTTGGTCATAACCCATTTCAGACATCCAGCAGGCACTATTTGACTTAATCTTTAGTTATTTCTCCCTCAGAAATGGGAGCAATCACAAATGGTAAAAATACAATTAAATAAACTCTTATTCTATAAGCAATCACAAAGGTAATAAACCAAAATACACGGTATATATCAAAATAACTTCTGCTCTTATGTCAAGACAGCTAAGAAATAGAAAACCTGACAGGTCTACCTTTAGGATTGCCTCCCAATTCTGTAATAGAAACCCAACACCATCTTGGAAATTACAGAAGAGAAGACAAAGTGCAAATGTAGAGTGCGTTGCAAACATAACATAGCTGTGCGCTTTCTAACAGGCACAGTATGAAATTCTATATAGTTATCCCCAAAGGCTTGAAGTCATGTTGGTTTACAAACCTAAAATCTATGTTACTAAAACTGGTTTTCTGAAACACAGTTTCTATTCTTTGTTTTAAGAATAGATTCGTTTCTGGGAAGGAAATGAATGGACATGATCAAGTTTTCCGTTAAGAAAGTGTCTCCATTTTTATTTGTTTTTCAAACAGAGTTAATAAACACTCCTGCTTTTTTGCTAGTTGTCTGTGTTAGAGTGAAATATCAGAGGGAGGCTTAAAGAATCCACCAGAACCCTGGAAAACCAAGGCAGCTGGTTATTTCTCAAGACAATATAGGTGAAAACCTTGCCTACACCCAGGGGTAAATTAAAATTACAATTTAAGATCTATTAACTGTTTGCTGGGTACCAGGCGCAATCCATTACTTACACACATTTCTAAATTATTGAATCTCTTTGACAGTACCGTAAGGTCATAATTATACCATCGATCACCCTCTTTTTACCCATAAGCAAATTCTAACTAGCTAAGTCCATAAAGCAGTATGACTACAAGCAAAAGGCTGAGGCCAAACAAAACTCCACTAAGAAGCTGGAAAATGGGCAGAGTTCTCATCTCAGGAATGTCACCACCCCGGGTCACAGGGTTGGTACAGATCCAGGGTGACTCTGAAACCCACGATGTTGATGAGATAATGAAGAAATTCAGAACCTCGGGTACTCTATGTTCCTAAACTTTTCATTGCTTCCTTTAACCAATGAAGCTTTGTATCATGATCCTTACCAAATCAGAGAGAGGGACAGGCATATATTTTAATTATTTCTCGCATGTCTATTACTTCTAACTTGGAAAGAAATCAGTTGGTATGGGAAAGTGGAAATTGGAACTTCAAAGTTAAAAAAAGACAGCAGTTAAAAAAAAAACAAAACAGCAACTAGTAATCCACCCCGGAATTCACATAAACCTAAATCCCAGTTACAACAGAAGGGCTGACTAATAACGTATCCATCCCTCCACATTTTGAACATTTGCCAGCCGTTGAGTGGTCCAGCAAGAAAACTCAGATGGCATGGACTGAACTTGCTGTGCATAACCAAGCTAGGACACACCACCACTTCTACAGAGCTATTGAAATGCAGCATTTTAACAGATTTTGTATGGAGTTTAAAAGTTGAGAAAGAGCCCCAGGCCTGTAATAGGTTTTAAATGCCAACAGCTTCCCTTTGGGAACATCAATCAGCATAAGATCATGGTGAAATTAAACACAGTAAGGTGAAGACATATTACCCCGACATCAAAGAGAGAGCGAGACCAAAAGAGAGGGAGAGAGAAAATGCTCATTTTGAATAAGGCCTCCCTCCATCCTCCCTACACTGCTCCTTCTGAAAATCTACTTCTCCTCTGGGTAAAACCTCTTTCTACATCTTTAACATCTGGAAAGTGAAGCCAAATATTCTACCCAATAGGCTTCTCTAGCAGGTCACCCTCAGAGGCATGAATGAACGAAAGTATCCAGCAATGTAGGATTCCAACCTGGATCCCATTCTGCAAAGCTAAAGCAACTGTGCTGTGAACGAGGAAGCCCGTCAGAACTGTCCCCCTGTTCTCTGGTACAAAGAAGGGAACCTGATCTGGCAGATGCCATTGCTGTGGTGGCTGGGGCCATACGCTGAGTTGGTCCTCAGTAGTCATGGTTCAGCCTCACTGTCTTTCATTTCAGCTGAGAAAATGGCCAGTGTTTTAAGACATAGGAAGGCACAGCCCTATAAACCCAAATAGTGTCTATTTTAGCCAATATTTTAGCCATTAAGTAAGTGCCTTGAAAGATGGCTAAGCTAGCTAGAGATGAAGATATGAAGCTTCCAGGAGCTGTAATTTACTGTTTCCTTTCTTGATTCCCTGCAAGGAAAGACTAACTTGTCTAGGTGGGTGAAAGTGAGGGGTAAAAGAGGAAATATCGGATCAGAAGGCGTCTGAGTAGGAGCAACACCTATAGCACTGTCATCATCAGCCGCTTTAGGATTTCAGTCCTTCGAGGCAGGTCTAAGTAATAGCACGCCATCAAGCACCTGAGAAGAGGCCCTCTCGAGACCTGGGTCATCCAAATAGCTTTCAAGAACCCTTCTGCATCTTGGTAGCAAGCAATTAAATGTTGATCTCAGCCCACCCACTGAATTTTAGATGTTTTCATGTGCAGATGATCATCTTTGTTTTAGATAGTTTGTTGGTTGTGTCCATTAGCTAGGGTTGCCCAAGTCTTTGGATGAGATATGCAAACCCCAGTTACAACATTGTCCCTCTCCTGAAAACGCAACCTGGCATAATGACAGTTTCCAGGCATTAACTAGCCTCAACCCATGGGGGATTATATGCACTGTATTCTTCCTATAAGTACTACATGCTCCATGACACCTCCCCATTCCATTTCTCATGAACATATTTTGACATTTTTCTTACTCTTTCCATGAACAATACAATGCTGCGACAATGGAAATCATTGGCATACATTAACTGGTGTATAAAACAAGAAAATGACTTAGATACAAATCTGGATTAACGAACCATTTCAACAAGGCCAAGAGAAACCTACTGCTTAAGGATGATATCAAACAGATGACAACGAAGAAGATGACTCCAAGTCCGGAGCAAAACCCAACATGAATATTCAACAGTTGAATGTGCATCAGAGACTGGAGCTTATTTCCGGTTTGATTGCTGCTTCGTGATGTGATTATGACAAGAAATGGTATTCTTTGGGTTTTGTTTCCACTTTATAATCAGGAGAAAATATATCTGCCTCACAGGAGACAGAGAATGAATCACTGACAGCTAAATGTGTGGCTGCAGCATGTTAAGTGCACCCTCGAACAAGCAATTGTCACTCTGCGAATTCCAGGCTGCAAAAGTTCGATGGATTTGTCCACAAGGCAATCCGTTACTGATTTTCTTAAGGTAACATATAAAGTTAGGACTGACTTGTGAGTTGTATCTTCAGACAAACTCATCACCAGACAAGCTGGGTGTATAATTACTCAGGCTAAAAGAATCCAAGTTATTGGCCAAACATGTTGCGATAGGAAAAAGGAAAAACAAACTTTTTGACCTTTAGGAAAAAACTTACAGATTCTCTTCATAAGGAAACACAACAAATTCAAAAATATATATTTTTTCAATGAGAATAGAGGGAAAAAATTACATTTGATTATGTCCAATGATTTCTATTTCCAACAAATGACTGGCCCTTTTCTTTTAAATGGTCAAAACCTTTATTCTAAAAGAGGAAAATGAAATAAAAAATGTGTAACCTGTGGTGCATTTTTGATATTCCTGCCAGGATGTACTCAGTCACAGTGATTCACTGTCAGGTTTTATCAATGCCTAATAATTTCCATTGTTAGATTTATTGTTCTCAGTGTCTGATTCAGTCAAAGCTCCTATTCAGCAATTGTAAGGTCACCAACATTTAAGGGATAAGAATGTCCTTTGGGGAGAGAAAACTACAGTAAGAATATCAGTCCATGTCTAGGTTTCTAAGGCATACCTATTAAATAGTAAAATTATATTTAAATGTACTGTAAAAACATATTGAGAAATATTTGGGGAAAAGTACACAACACACACCCTCGAACTTCTAAAAATGCAATTTCCCCAAAGAGGTTTCATTAAGATGACTTAGCCCTACAGAAGCATTCTCAAAGTATCTTTGCGGATCTCTCATCAAAATTCCGAGGTGCAGACTGGCCTCAAGAACTTCAGATGTTCAGAAATCATTCTAGAAAAGTAGATTTGATTGTAGTGGGGGAAAAAACTTTTTTGAAGTGGGTGCTAAGTGTAAACCATGACAGAAGGCAGAAGTAAAAAGCCTTGTCTAGTCTAGCTGGAGGGATAAGACATACAGAGAGAAAATCACAATAAGAGTGTTAAATGGAGAGTGAAAAACGAGAGAGCTTTCACAGAAAAGAGGGCCTGTCACTGGATTTCAGAGATTGGGAATATGTTTCATAGAGAAAGTGGGGTTTTAATGGTAGAAATATCTGAAGTATTTATATATATATATACCTAGTACCTACTCTGCCTAGGGCTGTCTTACTATATCGTGTTTGCATTTTTCACTCATTACCTGTCTCATCAATCCTACGAGGAAAGAATTATTACTATCTCCACTTTACCACGAGGAAACAAAGGGATGGTGGAGGTAAATAACTGAGTCCAAGATCACACAACTAGTGGTCTGGAGATGTGGGGTGAATCAAGGCACCCTGTCTCACCTGAAGTGAGATCCTTTAACTGTTACAATACAGTGCCTTGCAAGGTGGCGACACTGTCTACAGAAGAAGATGGGGGAAGTGGAAAGTGTTTACGTCAAAGCGAACAAACATGAAGTGTCCAGTCAAGGTTCTAAGGACATCCTACCTACATTCAGCAGACAGTTGAGGGCTTACCGACCTGCAGGGGAAGATGATAAAACATCAGTCTATGAAGGTTACCTAACGGAGAAGATAGTTAGGCGGCAGAAAGCAGAAATACAGCTCTTTAAAGAGTTAGAAAGGAAAAAAAAGTCTCAAAAATCAAAAGGAAAAAGAATTTGAGCAAGCAGCTTGCAGGAGTTATACACTGCTGCAAAAAAGGTTAAGAAAGAACAGAAATTGTGCCATTCGATCTGGTGACGTGCTGTCTGTCGACCACCGACCTGGAGTGACTCAGGTCGGGGAGTGAGGACACATGCCTTCTCTCTGGAAGGGCTCCATCCAGGAAAGAGATCCACAACGATCAGCCTAAGAGTGTAGACAAAGGGAAGGCAAAAGTCCCGGCGAAAACTTGCAATTTTGTCAAGACTGAGTTTCATTTAACTGTTTATAAGAATTTGGAAGAACTGACGTGTATGGGAAGTAGGGATGAGACAAAAATAGAGAAACTAAAGTAAAAAGAAGAGGGAAAATAAATGATGGGGCAATGTTCTGGAAGATTCAAAGTATGTCAAAATTTAGCTCGGTAAGAAGGGACACTTACTAGACAGGTGGGGGAGGGGGAGAAAGGAGAGAGGTAATTTCCAAACCCACTGGTTGTTCCCAGATGCAGCATCCCTGTCTTCCAAGAGAACCTGGTCAAATCTGAACTTTCCAGACTCAGTAAGATCTCACCCTAGTAAATGTGAGCTCAAGTGTCTCTGAAACAGTCCTCTGTTTTTCAGTCCTTCAAGCCTTTATCTAGTCATCTATCTCCGCAGTTTCTTTCGGATTACGACACTTAGGATTTCTCAAGTGCTGGGGGGTAAAGGACAGCCATTTCACAAACTAAAATGTTCGAGAATGAACACAGTGGTCGCTAAACCTGAAGAGGCCTCATTGTGAAAAAAAATCTGACCTTGCAAAAGTCAAGCCAACAGGCTCATGGTGTTATAAAAGGGTTTAAGAGATAAGGGATGACCAGTTGGGATCTAGACACAAATTCTCAATGTAAACAGAAAAAGAACTTCTTCGCTCCCCTTGTTTATTCCTCGTTATGCAATCTGATAAGCATTCATCTCTGGTTGTTTGTCTGGGTCATTATTGCTTAACCCTCTGATCTGTTGTATGGTGTGGGGGACTGTAGCAGTAAAACAAATCGACCCTCACTTGAACATTGACCAAGAGTCTTTCTTCAGATTTCTTCGACATATACCTCATGATCCCAGGACAAAGATTTTGGTTGACTTTAGTTTGTGTGCACAACGGGTCCTTGATAAACATCGCAGACTCACGACACACCAAACCATGTAACTTTCAAATCAGAAACTCGGCTCTCCCTTAACAGGAGAAATAACTACGCTAAATTATATCTATAATGAAATTATAATGAAATTCCCATTCCATTAAACGAGACGGGGCCAGCTGCAGCGACCACCTGTGATGGCAGATTCTATGGCACCAGGACCCATCACATGGAGACCGGAATGCAGAAATCAATGCAATCATTGACAAGAGGTTTTTCTTTGAAGTTAGTACGTCCACGTTGTAAGAACAAACTTTTCAAAATGGTTTTTCGTAATCGATGCTACCAGTGTTAACCATAAAACTGAAGAGATGCTACTGCTCGAATATGGCAGGTTAATAGTTAAGCACGTCTGACTCTAAAGGTGGGCTGAATGCAGACTTTATGTGGGGGTAGGGAGTGGGGGTGGGTGTCCCTCCCTTTCAAATATCCTGCCACATGTAGCCAAGGCTATCAGAAAACATGTATTATTCATGCTCGTCAATAGTCTAATATGCTTTTAGAGTCTGCTGTGCGTCCACACCATTATTTATTTGCACTTAACGGCTGTCCTTTCAAAAGCCCGGCTGTGCCACTCTAGCATAGGACTGTGAATGCATCACCTGCTCTTTTAGTCCATAAGGCTAGTAAGTGAACCGCAACCGGCTCGGAAATGCAAACTGCTGAGCCCACTTCTGAAACCATTCCTCTCGTCCACAGACCCAAGGAACTAATCTGTCTCATCACAGAAGCTAACTTAGAACGCTCAAGACAGAATTCAGATAAAGCACAGGGATAAAACTAATAGCGATTGGGATATCTTTGCTGCTTATTAATGGGCTAGACAGACCATTATGGGCTTGGAGCCATGAGAGATTGTGCAACGCGGCCCACCCGACACAGACAAACTGGCGGCTAAGGAGTAGGGGGCCAGCCTACCTATACCGGGAACGGCTGCAATTTTATTTCCAGTAATTTCTATCTCCAATCATAAAGGGCTACTTTCCGCTTTTTTTTTTTATCACATCTTGACATTTTAATGTATTTTTGTTTGCACCAATAACAAGTAGTATTTCCAGCCCCAAAGCTATTTCATATTGTAACCATTTTTCAAGAAAAATCATTCTTGATTTTTAAACAACAAAAAAATTATGTTTTTCTTGGTGGGATGCTTAGCACAAAGAAGGATTTAGGAAACGTTTGCTGAATTAAAACAGAATCTATTCGCCCTACAGGTGAATAGTATGTGCTGCTGTATCTTCAAGAGACTAATGCACGTTGAGTTTAAACAACACGATGTAACATCTACTGTCACCTGCAATTCAGCTGCTCCTGACAAATCTAAATAGATCGCAAAATTTCTCAACCAAACATCCTGCCCCATGCCATCCACATTCACACTCCCCCTCCACGCTTTTGCCTTCTTCAAATCTGAGCATCCTGGATGCTTAATGGGGCAACTGAGGGTTTGAGTCTCCGAATGCTGTGAGATTTCAGGTATTCATTCTTATCCGTAGAGCTCTGAGAGAAGAAAGACTGTCTTTCACCTCCACACTCTGCATGGCAAAAACTGAATATGTATCTTTTGAATGAATGAATGAATGAATGAATGAATGAATAAGAGTGAATTCTGATGGAAGCAAGTAGAATGAAGAGCTTAGTAATGCAGATCAGGAGTCTCTTTCCAGAGATTAATTAGTGAGTCTAGAGTGGATCCTGAGCATTTTTTTGTTAAACTAGGAGACCAGATAAAGCCGAGGCTGCTGAGAAAACAGACACACAGAGTTTACAGTGACGTCGAATCAGTTCATGCTTTTGCATTATCTGTAAAAACAAAACTGTGAAAATCCCCAAAACCAACGTGATTACGGGTGGTTACACAGCTGAAAACAGGCATGGAAGAACTCCTAGATGGGTGGAACCAGAGGGAAAGAGCTGTTAACCCCAAAGAAACCTCATGCACTACTGAGCCATTTTATGTCTGAGTTCTCTTTGCTACTAGAATCACAAATATGTTACAGTTATCAGGGATTATTCCACTCCCCCAGCAACCAGCTGCCCCACCCCCTCCACCACCCAGGACATCACATAAGCAGTGCACACACCACAAGTCTCTGGACCAATAAGCAGTTTTCTCAGCTGCAGAAAAGCCCCCTTGCCTACACCAGGCCTCAGGTGGTCCCTCGTGGCTCCAGCTTCTGTCACCGGTGAGGGAAGCACAGTACAGTGACTATCCGCCTCCGTAAACTCCCATTTTACAGAATGTGAGCCTTCTTCAGCTGTAGTTCAAGGTTTACAGCCCTCCCTATGAGACGATACTGTTTTCAGAAGCATCCACGTTATAGAGTTCATATTTCAGAAAACAGGTTTTTCTCTTTTAGTTCAAATGGAACTTTGATAACTTGCCAGTGAGTTTTGAGCCCTGATCCAATATACCCTGTGGGAGAAAGCATGTGGGCAATGGGGTCATCGAACCACGGTCAACTATGGGAAGTTTAGCCTCATCAAATTCAACCTCACCTATTAAAGAAAAAAGAGGGGAAAATGGTTGTTAACAGCATTCAGTGGAATATCAGCAGGAAAGGCCATGGATCTATCATTGAGCTCATGACACACAGTAAGTACGCAGTAAATTCTCACTGACTTTCCTTTACCTAAACTATTTCTCAGTCCTGTTAATATATAATAGAAAGTTTGAATTTCAAGATGAAGTAAGAATAGAGGTGGAACAAATTACTGTATTCAAAATAGGCAAACAAGTGGAAACTGATTCAGTTCTAATAATCGCTTTTCTTAAATGTTTCGAGCCTAGGTTAAAGAATGTAATATCCATGATATGGTCTGTAGATTTTAAAAAGTAAATGTTACTACATGGGCAAATTCTCACAATGGTAAGAATGGAGGCCTCTGGCTGGGAAAAGATAGATGCCAATCAGGAACACCCAGTGGCTAAGTGAGCCCAGCATATACACGAAAACATTACAGGGAAAATAAAAAGGGAGGACGTGGCCATCCCTTGGAAGAAAAGCTTTTCCAAACTATATTTCCATCTTACTTGCTCTAAGGAAATTGCAAGTTTGTGGCAAAGGGCCATGTACAATATTCATCTTGCTCATTTCGCCTGTTTGGAGCTGAATAATAGTTTTTCAATGGAAATATCAATAAACATTTTCCCCGACAATACTGCATTTTTCATCTGCAGCTATTACATAGTATAATCAAACACAGAGTAAAGAATTACCAGATATCCTTCCTCAATCATAACATAAAATTCAAGTGAAAAGGCAGTCATTTCTGTTTTTTCCTATACGCTTAGAAAAAGCAATTAAAGAAAAATCAATGTCCTGAATCCATGATCACTTTTTTCAGAATAAGGGAACCACAAAAGAATGTGGCATTGCATTCCAAGCCACACCAACATCACCTTGGTCCTCAGCCCGCTGACCAAGTGCTAAATACCATCCCAACATGTGGAGCTGAAAACAGGCCACCTATTTAATGCCTCAACAGCACCCCTCTGACGATGCTCAGGCACAATAACTCGCCCGAACCACTGTCCTTAGAAAAGGAACTAACACCATTCACTGTACGTGCTTCTGTGAACTAGAATATTTAAACACCTGTTAACCCAGACTTGAGACTCACCATCGCCAGCCACTGCTAGCTGCTTATGTTAAACAGGCCGCATTTAACTCCTCCAGGCTTGGTTACAGCATTCTTATATAAGTGACTAGAACTGTATTCCTTAGGTCAGTAATTTTTCCTTTTTTACACAACTGCAAAATAATAATGTATATATTTAACTAGATTGTGATCAGGACCCAAACCACGTATGCATTTCTTTCAGAAATGCCACAAACGTCCAGGCACCGTGCTAGACCCAGGGCACCCAATGACTGTGAGCTATCCATGTACTTCCCCAGTCGGGAATACAGTAAAACTATGCCTCTTAAAAAGGTCAAAAGTAAACAGCAAAGGCTACTCTGCGGGCTGGATTCTGACAGTGTGGCTTAAACACTTTTAACAAGTACATGTCAACAGAAAGCCAATTTATTTTGCAAGAGTTAGAGCAGAAAATACATAGGTAGGGGCCAAAACCTTTCCTAATGAGGTTTCCTAGAGTTTCCTTGGATGTCCCTCAAACGTTCATGTACTGCATGGAATGAGGACTGGGGGGTGGGGGAGCTGCTAAAAGTGGGGTGCTGAATGGCAAGGGTAGAATGTCATGCCGATACCAGACAAGTGAGACCTCAGATGTCAATATAACAGACACTTCGAGATTCGCTTGATCACGCACAAATTCCTTCTGCTTAGTGCTCCTATCCTAGGCACTCAAACTGTACCTCCAACATGTGGGTGTCTGGAGCTCACTGTCTGTATACGTACTCTGACCTGTAGGACATTGCTAAACAGAAAACACCAGTGACAGCGTGAGTCTTGAGCAATCCTGGAGTTGTGACAGATACAGTTGAGGAGAGGTACGCTCTTAACAAGAAAGTCAAAGGCCAGCGAGCATGTTGCCCTCTTCAAACAGAAGGTGGAAGTGATAGAGAAGATGTGTCTAATAGGACAGAGTTTATCTGACTTTTACAAGCTGGCAAAATTCGGCCTCGATAACGATTCTGAAGGTTCCACTCCTCGTTCCTGCCACTCACCTAGCACTCCCACAACTTCCTACCCCGTTACACCCTCGAGGGTGGCGGGTTACAAATTACATTTCCTGACTGACACCAGGCACCAGTGTGGGGCAAGAGATTTCAAAACACACAGCAGCCTCAGGCTGGCGCAGGTACCTCAGACTCCTTATGACTCTCTGAGAGAAGGGGTATAGAATCAAAGCTGGAAGGTAATACTAAGCTGTGACTTATGAGTTGAGTCAAAATCCTAGTGAACTTTTTATAGTGTTAAGCAGGTAAATTATTTTACTACATCATTACCATGAGACCTAAAGCAGATTAAATTGAACCAAAGGATGAACCTTTGTTAGGACAGCATCCCCTAGCTCTTGTGACCAACCTGTCCCTCACACCACTGGACCAACAAGGTTTTTCTAGAAAACAGAGAGATGGAGCTCTTTCGGCTCAAAAATTTCATGTGTCTAAAACTCTAAAAAGATCAATACCAACACAGAAAAATCTGCACGTCCCAAAGTGATTACCTGTTGGCAACAAAGGGTTCAAATAAACAAATCGATAGCTGTGTTGCTGGTTAGAATAAATTGTCACGTAACATAATGAAAAATCAAAGTTACACCTTCAGTCGGCTGGAAGGCTAAAAAGAGGGTAAATTGAAATTACCCAAGATAATTTGTAAAAGAGGAAGCATTTATTAAGATAAAGATTAATCTCAGAACATTGTTACTTCCTTCGTTGTCAAATGAAAAGCCTGCCAACTTGTTACCTGCTGAAACAAGGACATCCAACATAGATAGTGATTTGAGACTTATTTTTGCCATTTTTATAGTGGACTTCTTACTAATTTAAGCCTAAACTGTCTCAAGGAGCAGTCCCAAGCATGGAGTATAGTAAAAATTCCTTATTCTAGATCACGTGGTTCACATTTTATGATGCCTCAAACATGGGATCGGAAATTCGTATCCAATTAAAATCTGAGACATATCGTTCCTCCAAACTACCCTTGAGCTCTTCGTTACAACTGAAGATCCATGGCAAATTGAATGTTTTATCAACGAACCTCACTTTCCCTACTCACAGATGTAGTCCGTTTATAATGGGGCTTTTTGAAGGCAGACTGTCCTAAAATCCGAACCATCCTCTCAGTCAGGCAAGATTGTCTTTTTTTGTGGAATTCGTAAAAGTTGACTGTCATAGGTGATGATAATAGATTCATTGAATTCCCCAAACCCAGTCAAGTCTTCTCAACTCCCCCATCCCGCATCACTTTAACTTCAAAAAAGACTTTTTGATGGAGCAGAAACATTTTATTTCCTGTAAGGGATGAGGCGAGCTAAATGTCAGATATACCATACTCAACAGCAGGGAGAGGTCCATTTGCTGAAGCTGTGTCCTTTACTACCGCGATGCCCACAGCCTCCCTAGGAGGGAAAGGCTGCTTCTAAATGGACACAGAGGAGGAATCACGATGATTTTAGCGAAAATCTCCTTTTTTGTTTTAACAAACCATATAAAAATTACTTATATTCGGAATACTTCAAGAGTTCCTACAAAAAAAAAAAAAGACAAAAAAACCTTGTCATAAATTGGGCAAAGGCTACATAGAGGCAATTTACAAAAGGTAAATCTGAGTGACATTACTAGCAGTGCTCCGTCTCACAATTTTTTTAATTACAGTCAACATTCATATTATTTATATTCGATTCAGGTATATGCACAGTGGTTGGACGTTTATATAACTTACGATATGATCCCCCTGAGAAGTCTGGGACCCACCTGGCCTCACGCATAGTTATTACAATATTACTGACCATATTCCCTATGTTGTACAAAAATTTATCAATATTAAATGAGAACTAACTACTAAAAAGACTACAGAACCTACTTATGATTCTTCTACACATTAATTATGCTCACTTATCAGCAGCACTTACTAGCACACTAAAGTTCTCCTGTTTGTTCTTTCATAAGGAAAAGATATTTCCCTTAACAAATCCAGTCCAGTTCATATTACCAAAAACTCATCTATGGTACAAAAGCAGATTTGCAGTTTGAACATAACAGAAAACCATCAACATGCAAAGTCCACTTACAGTGCTTCTCTAAGGTCGCTACGTACATCGACATAATAAAAAAACAAAAGCCACCTGCTAAAGTGACTAATGGTGAAGGATTTTTCTGTTTCTTAAAGCCTCAAATATGAACTATTTTGAGACATTTAGAAGAACCTAGATAACTTGGAATTCCGTCCAGGCTACACAGGAGAAAGTAAAATGGAAAACGAAGCGGGGACTCTAATTTCATACTTTGCATCTGTTCTCCCAAAAGTGTCATTACACTTATATAAAAGATCACGATCCAGACAAGCTGACGTTAAAGACAAAATTACCTCGATGTTTTGAGTTCTGGAAACGAAAAAGAAAAATTGACCATTTTCACAATTTTGCTGGACGATTTTCCTTTCAGGATTAAAAGCAGACATTCCAGAATTTAGTTTCTCCTGGAGCAGAGGTCGGCAAACTGGGCCACCTGCTTTATGTTTTTGAAAACAGAGTTTAATTGGAACACAGCCAGGCCCCTTCATTTACATAGTGCAGCTGCTTTCGCGCTGCAGAAGCAGAGTTGAGAGGTTGTGACAGACGTAATTACTACCGGGCCCTTCAGGAAAATGCTTGCTGACCCCTGCCTAAGATTTTAGTTGAACAGGCTTAACCAGTGACTCAGCCTGCCTACTATCAGATGAGAGTCTTATTCGAATCTTAAAAGATGTTAAAAATCGTAATCAGGCCCTTTTTGGTTTACAATAATATGATCAGTAAAGACTGAGAACCAGACAGTCTTTAAAAATAAAAAACAAAAAACTCGCATCACTTATGCTATGTGTTGACTTTCTAAGAACAAAGAGACTGAGGTCATAGTCAAAACGGCCACCGAACCTCTCAGGAGGCGTGATGCCATGGCACCAAATCCAGGCCAGAACCAAAAACCGCACCTGGGTTCCAAGCCAGGGTTTCAGGCCGTTCTGCTGCAGGGCAGAGAGCAAGCTGCCTAAACCTCTGTGAGCCTTTTTCTTTTTAATAAGCATAAAATGGGTGACTTTGCGTGAGAGAAACTTTATAACAATTGAATAGAATGATAAAGACTTTAATGTGAGCCTGTGACATGCCCTTTTGGGTCATACCACACCCAGCCTTCACTGCAGGGAAAATGCTGATCTTTGTGACACTTCCATAATACCAACAAGAGTCCAGAGGTGAAGGCGAAGCTAAAGAAAACACAGCTCTTGCTTCTTTTTGACCTTCCCCATCCATGAGTTTCTTCAACGGCTCTTGGGGGCATCAGCCCTGGGTCCTCACCAGTTCAGTCGTCTTGCTTTTCTCCTGGGAGATCCGCCCACCTGCACAGTTTCAATAGCCTCCCAGGATGCCGAAGATCCCTTTTTCTGGCATCTACAGCTTACTGACTGTTGTGTCCTAAACTTCAGACTCACACGCACAGTGGCACACCACTGACCCAACAAGGACGTCCCTTGGGTACTTCAAACTCAAGATGTTCCCAAGGGAGCTCACTGCTACCTTTTCCACTTGCCTAAACCTATTCTTTTTCCTATGTTCCCATCCAAGAAACTAGAACCACCATCCACCCCATTGCCTAGGCAGATATATGGGGGTCCTTTGTGGACCAACCTGCACCGTCTCATCCAGTTGCTTATGCCCTTCTACTTAAAATCTGTTCATAACTCCACTGCTAAGCCCTGGCAAACGAAAATGATCTAAAGTGTTGTACATACTGAAGAAAGATGCTTGGAGTCCCAGCAGCCGCTTTGACCCATGAGGACTAAAATCAACAGTGACGACGAAATACCTATAGGAGAGGAGTTGGGAATCTGGATAACACCACTTCGAAAATGCCACATCAGCCCTGGAGTCCGTTTCCAGAATTTTATGGAAAAGAAAATTAAACCTTCTCTCATTTAAGCCATTGTTATTTTGGATGTTTTGTTCTATCTTTGCAGCAAAATCCAATTCTAACAGAGAGTAAATTTCTCAAAACCACTCCAGCCCCAAAGATTCAGGTAAAAATATCTCAACACATTTGGCAATAAAGCATTCGTACGACTCCCCTCCGCCTCCGTCACCATCTCTCAAACACATACGTTTCTCAATTGCTAGTGTTCAGGGGAAGATACCACTTGAAAATATCGCGTCTATTCAACAATCTTCCACATAAAATAGAACTGATGCTATAAAAATAAGTCGTAACAAGGAATTAGATTGATTTTTAATACTACAAAAAAAATGCAGCTCATCTCACACGAGAATAGACAATTTAATCAAAGAATACACTTTCGACAAAGTGCAAAGTTTTCGTAAAGAACAAAGTGACTTTGTACAGTTAAGTGGAACATTCTCAAATTAAAAGAGGTGTGTTTTAGGAATAAGTGGACAAAACAGTTCTAGCGAGAGTGAGTCTCGGTGATTAAAAACACAAGGGAACCCTAAATGCACATCGAATGAGAAGCCTCAAGGATGGTCAAGGAAAAGGACTTCTAGGAAGTTATGGGCAGAAGAAACATGAATGAAGGAGGGAGGGCAAAGACATAGAAATGTTACTGTATGAAAAAATGGCCATTCAATAGAAAACATGATAGAATCTAAACTGAAGTCTAAAGAGAGAAAGAGTCTGTGTGCAGCAAGTGGTTTTAAGTAGGGTTAGAAAAATGTATGGTGTGAATGAAACCGCCTCAGCACTGATGGACTAGGATGAAAAAGTCTCATGGAAGCAAGCCCCTGAATTTGGCTTTTCGAATTCTGAGTCAGATATAATCCCATCCCATGTAAAAGATTTTTGCTGGCCCCACAGCTCAGGAGGGAACCGCCTCATCCCAAACATTCCAAGGCTGGGAGATGACAGCTGATCTGCTACTGCAGTTTGCACACGAGAAGAGCAGGTGGCTTCTCACCTGTGACCAAATTTTTTTCTGGGTGAAAAAACAAGGCTTTGGAAAGACTGACATTGACTGCACCCTACCTAGCTCTGACACACCTGTCAAGAAGTGAAGCAAGGCAAAGTCAGCAACAGGGATCGTTCCTGAGACAGGCCCCGTGGGCACAGGTCAAAGGTGTCTGAGCTCACCTAATGATGGTGTTAGGAGGTGGCGCCTTGTCCAGGTGTCGGGTCACTAGGGCAGAGCCTTGATGCCTGGGATTCGCACTATAACCAAATAGGCCCTGGAGAGCTCCTTTGCCCTTCTGCTCCGTGACATTATAGCAAAAACTCAACCTTCGCCTAACAAGAAAGAAAAGCCTCCCCAAACACCAAACCTGCTGGTGCCTGGATCCTGGACTTCCCAGACCCTGAAGCTGACTGCAGTGGCCATTCGTGGTTTAAGCCACCTGGTCTGGCTATTCTGTCAGAGCAGCCCTAACGGGCTAAGACAAGCATCTGCACTAACACTCACGCCACGAGCTCCTATGACGCAGATAGACACGCAGTCATGCAAGTCATCTTTAATTTGGGATGTGAGTCTTTTAATGTTTAACGTGATGTGGAGTAAGCCTCTATAACTAAGAGACGCTAGAGCCCATGGAACGGTGGTGAGAAGAGAAAGAGGTAATAGAGGAGCCTTAAAGCAAGTGCAACAACATGTTAACATGCTTGAAATGCTATAAAAACACACAACTGCGAGGGGGCATGTGCGGTGTTAAGAGTCATCCATGGTGGGACTGCAAATCGGTACAGCCACTATGGAAAACAGTATGGAGGGTCCTCAAAAAACTAAGAATTGATCTGTCATATAGGATCCAGCAATCCCTCTACTGGGTATTTACCCCAAAGACTTGAAAACCCATATCCAAAAAGATACTTGCACACCGATGTTCACAGCAGCATTATTCACGGTGGCCAGGATATGGAAGCAACCGGAGTATCCTATGATAGATACTGGATAAAGAAGCTGTGGTACATATATACAGTGGAATATTACTCAGCCATAAGAAGAGCTGAAATACTGCCATTTGCAACAACATGGATGGACTTAGAGATAATCATGCTAAGCAAGATAAGCCAGACAGAAAAAGTAGAAAATCACATGATATCACTTATATGTGGGATAGAAACCTAAAAGCAACAAATGAACAGGACAAACAGAGACTCATGGACATGACCTATAAGACTATTGGTTACCAGAGGGTATGGAGTGGGGGAGGAAAGGAGAAGTAGATGGGGTAAAGGGGGTCAAATATAGGGAGGAAGGGGAGAGTGAAGTGGGTAAAGGGGATCAAATATATGGCAGCTGAAGGAAACTGGACTTTGGGTGGTAAACACACAATAGAATATGCAGACGTCAAATGATAACGTATCCCTGAAAATTATATAATTGTATTAACCAATACCTCAATAAACTTAATTTAAAAAAGAAATAAAACTACAAAAAAAAAAGAAAGAGCCGTCGTGCCCTCTTGTCTAAGGTGGGCACCCGTAAGCATGCTTGGTTTAGGACACCATGCTTCACTGAGAGCTGGAAGCCAGTCACACCCTACAGTGGAACACGCCGCCTCTTTTGTCTGAGGCCGAAAGAACACCTCGGCAGCTGGACCTGGTCAGCAGCCAAATCTGCTTTTATTAATCCTCAAGTTTCTGCAAAGAGCATGTTCAATTGCAGAATAGACATGGAACCGTCCTTATGGTATTCATTCCTGAACCCCAACATACCCCAGAGTAATGCCAACAGGAGCCGAAGCAGGTGTTGTTGTAATGGTTCTGCTGAAGTGACCTCCCACTTACCCTCATGCCGTAGAGTTACGCCTCGTATGTGTAAGAAAATAATCTTTAGTTACAAAAATCTTAATTCAACAGCACGTGATGAAAAACCCCTTTCGTTTTAAAGAATGGCATCATTATTTTCAACTCAAGAGATGGAGGCCACCACAGAGGCTGCTCTGATACTTATACCTATTGGTCCCTTTCTTCAGGTCACAGACATTGGATGAGAACTCGGTCCTGTCATCACAACGGTTTACAGACAGCAGCTAACTTTAAGTGTGTGCCAGAGAGACTGTTAGGCTTGTTGCTGGAGTGGGAATTCTGACATGAAGACTACAGGCATCCCTCTAAACCCTATTGACGAGCATGAAATCATCTGTTCACTATTCCAGATCTGGAATTTTGAGTGTCTGAGCTGAAATCATCACAAGCGACTGGGAACGAGACTGAGAAGTCTCATGACCCTGGCACTATTGACCAGTTTATGCTTAAGACAACTCGTGGTGGCCCAGATTCAAAGAGAGTCACAAGATCTCTGATCACTAGCGCCCTTTTTCCAGGAAAAAGTGGGGCACCGCTAAAGAGACCACGAAATGCTAGACATTTTCCAAATCCTCTGCGATGCATTTATCCCCCCGATTCTCACAACAGGAAGCCCACTAAGTCTTTTAAGTTAAAACTGGGACGATCAGAAATGCCATATCCATGTACTTCATATTCCAGCCGCTGTCGTCTACTGAAAGATTCAGTTTCTGAAATTTAACTGAGGGGTTATCTCATCACAGGCAGACGAAGTGCCGGCCCAGGAACTTTACATAAGCCACATCGAAGCTGATTCCCATCTCTGGTAACCTGTGAAGAAGCAGCATTTGTGTTAAGAGTTATAACTTTGGATTCATCTCAAAAGTGTGGAAGTTTATATACATGTACACCAGTTGGGCAGCTGATATTCTGCCGATTTCTTCCATAGCTGAATGAACACACAGTAACATTTATGGGGCTTTTTCCTCCAAATGAGATGAAAACATCACAATAACATGGGTGCATGTATGAAGTCGGGAGCCACACCCTTTATGGAGCCCACAGAGCACTTTCTCATGCCGTGGGCCCCCAGCAAAAGGCCTCTCAGATCCAGGGGCCACTATTTGGTAGGTTCAGAACCTTAATCCGAGTAAGAATCCAACATTCAGAAACTCAAAAGACTTTTAAAAGATGAACCCCACTTTCGCAAATTCCAAATGACCTTTATAAATTTGTAAGGCGATGCAAGATGACTGATAGAAGACAAAGGCCATGTGGTCACAGCCAGAGTTCAAAGCGCCAGGGGCTCAGGGGGAGAAGAATGGAATTTTGGAAAAGACCCTTTGCAGAAGGGTCTGCGAAGCAAATTGGAAAATAAGTTAGGGAATGGAGCCCCTCCTTCAGATTTTGCGAAGTTACACACATCCTTATGAGCCTGCCTCTAGTTAGAAATGGGAGCAGACCCAAAGCATAGGCCCATCTCCCCGTTCTTGAGCTGCGTTTAATGACATGAGAATCAAACAGCAAAAACTGAAATAACAACCAGGACCTCTAGCTCATGAGTTTCCTCCTCTCCCTCCCAACTCACACGGACGGGCCTTGGCGAGCTGGAGAGCTGGGAACTGTGGTGCAGCTCCATTAGCATTCCTGCTCTGCTGAAACATCAGTCCCGCTGCCTCCTCAATGCCCTCACGTGGGCTCAGTTCCCAACCTAGTTTTCATGGTTGCCTTTGACCCCTGAGTGCCAGGACAAAGGTCCTTCACAGGGAGTGTTCTGCTCTTATCAAGACGATCGAGACTGCCCTCCGAAGAGGCCAGGGCCACCTTCAAAGTTGGGACAAGTCACGCCTAATACTTCTGGCGGAGAGACCTCCTCCAAATGCCTTTGAGTATGATGGAGCTCTTCCGGAAAGCCTCCTCTGCTGTTCGCAGAAAGTTCTGGAAAAATTCTAGAGACCCTCTGTCTCTCTCTCTCCTTTTCTGAAGTCCTCTTGACATTTTTTTTCCTCTGCCCATACATTTCATTGATATTATTTGCCTTGTCGGTAATTCACGACTCTCCCCCAGTTTTACGTTTTGACTCCATGAGAGTCCCCGCAGAAGCCCGAGCATCACACACACGGTCCGGAGTCTGTGCTTCTGTGTAACACGTGAGGCACCTGAGCAACGTTGTTATCCACTCTGGTCTCATTTTTTCCTCCTGTCTCACCTTTCCTCTTCCTCCCTCTCTTCTTGCTTTCTCTACTTTTGTCTTCTTCCACTCCCAGCACGTTGTGTGTGTGTGTGTGTGTCTGTGTGTGTGTTTTAAGTGAGACAAAGAGTAAAGCAGTAAAAGACCCAAGGGATTCCCTGCCTAGAGGGAAAAAACTTTATATAACTTTCTTTACAGAGCTGGTAATTTATGAAGGCCTATAAAATTATAAAACTTATTTATCCTTAATGTCAGAATCTCATATATTGCATTGCTGAGGTGAGAATGTTCACAAAAATGAATTAATAATGGAGGCAAAGTGGTATCGATAAATTTGTATATATTTACATACGAATATCAGATATTTGGCATTTAGATGAAACATGTATAAAATGTCTACTCAAATAGTGTTAATAAAATATGTAGCTCCAGAGGCAAAACAGTATTAATAATGACAAAAATGAACTTCATCTTCAAAATGAGAAAGCAAAAAAATTTTAAAGAAATCAAATATGAATTTTAAAATAATGTTAATATTTTAAATGTTAAATTTAAAAGCAATTTAATATACTTTATTTGATAGCCACTACAGGGAATAATGTCTTATTCCAACATGGACATTTTACTATCTTTTTAAAAACTACAATTATAGTATATTCAATGCTCATAAACAGAAATATATACTCAATGCTACCCGTCTATCAAGTCCCATTGAAGTTAAAATAACACTGTAAGATCTGACAGTATATACCAAAGCACTCAGTGTGCTTGTGGGTAACTCCTAGTCCCTCTGCCATGAGTTCCCTCATCCCTAAGGGGATGTCGAAAGGGAGAACTGCCAGGAGTCAATGTCAGACCCCAACTTGGCAGGAATCGCTAACAGGAGTGTAGGTTCCAGGACATTCTTGGACAACGTGTTCATAAGCTAGAAAGTGTCTCCCTGATACTAGACAATGCTTATATGTTTTTTATTCACATTTGAGATTCGATATAATGTTCACCTGTATATACACAGCAAATCAAACAAAAACTGACACAAGATAAAAATCACAAAATCCAGCCTGAAGTTAAAGCAGATTACGCATTAGCATACATGCAATTACACTGACATGAATGACTTATTTAGAGGGAAAAAGAAACTCATAATGTTGGACCAATTTTTCACCTAAGTATCCTGTCTTGCAGACCTTGAGAAGGCATAATGTACCTATTCTTACCAACAAGGCATACATTGGAAATACTTAATATAGTTTCTCACCAAATAGTTATCTCACAAGATTTGAGGACCTAAATATTCATTAGAAATCTTCGACCCACTTGTATAGTTTACAGAGTAAGAACTAACTTTACCAGCTTTCACACAGTACTCAGCACACACCGCACTGAAGAAATTGTGCCTGAAGAACATTCTGGCAAGCGCTCTAGCGCTTTGTTTAATATGCACTGAGGAGGGATGAGATGCGGGGTGCTGGAAACCCAGCCACACACAACAGGCAGCACAGAGCGTACAGTCCAGGCTACAAGGGGAGACAGAGTCACACACAAACCAGTTCACTGACAATAAGGTCACATGATAAAACAGTGCACAAAAAAATAAGACAAATTCACAAACCAGATAATTACGACATATCATAAATGCTGTAATGAATCAAGGATCTAGATGAGAGCAGGGAGGGGAAGGACAGTAACAGCCCCCGCTTCCTGAGGGATTCCTCTGTGCCTGGCTAATCCTCACTATGACATGAGGGGGCCACCATTCACATCAAATTAGACGCCAAAGTGACCAAAGCTAAGAAGTCTGGAGAAATTCACCCAAGCCAACACAAATGTCAACAAGGCATAGGACAAGGAGTTACTGTGACTTCACTCCTTTCTCTGTCACTCAAGTACTCTGTGCTTTCTGGAGTGACAGGGAAAGGAGTGAAGTCTGGTGAATGAGGGAGATGTTTTCTTTGAGGTGAACTGCTTACCTTAAAAAAGGCAGCATGCCTGAAATTCTGAGGGGAAGC
This sequence comes from Cynopterus sphinx, assembly GCA_030015415.1. Classification (NCBI taxonomy): domain Eukaryota; kingdom Metazoa; phylum Chordata; class Mammalia; order Chiroptera; family Pteropodidae; genus Cynopterus; species Cynopterus sphinx. The sequence goes on along the minus strand of CM057379.1, from coordinate 7,973,915 downwards.
CACAGTTTAGTTTCTCAGTCAAGGGTTCCCTGAGTTACTTTTTTTTAAAAGCTTAAGTTTGAGTCTCAGAAACCCTCAAGTTTGCATGCTGTCTCCATGTGCTAGTTTTGCAGCTTTGTCCCTAAGTCCATTAGCTCCAGGCCGATCGGTGGGCCAACCAATAGGCCTGACGCCCACCCAGCGTAGTCTGAAAAGGGGGGTGTCTGGGACACTGGTGTCCCCCAGAGGCTCACAGGAATGGTGACCCCTGTGCACACCAGCTCTGCTCCCATTCTGGAAGAGAGCCTATGGAACTTCAGAATCGCATTCATTTCCAACAAATGCAACTAATGTTTGGCACTTGTGCAGTGAAATTTGTTGAAAGCTTAAAAGGAGGAACTTAGACACCTCCCCTCAAGTGAAGGACCAGGTACAGAGCAGACTCTTTCTGGATGTTGTAGTCGGACAGGGTGAGCCCACCTTCCAGATGCTTCCTGGCAAAGATCAGCCTCTACTCAACAGGGGGGATGCCCTCTTTGTCTTGGATCTTGGCCCTGATGTTCTCAATGGTGTCATTGGGCTCCACCTCAAGGGCGATGGTCTTCTCGGTCAAGGTCTTCACGAAGATCTGCATGCCCTCTCTGAGACGGAGGACCAGGAGTCCACTAACTGTGGACAGTGCATGGCTGTGACCAACACTTGACAATGCAGATCTTCGTGAAGACCATCTCTCTGGAAGTGGAGCCCAGCGACACCATCGAGAATGTCAAGACGAAGATCCAAGACAAAGAGGACATCCCCCTGGACCAGCAGAGGCTGATCTTTGCCAGGAAGGAGCTGGAAGATGGGCTCACCCTGTCCGACGACAACATTCAGAAAGGTTGCTGTATCATAGAACGTAAACCTTTGTAAAGCTGAGGCATGCTGGGCATGTGGCGAAAAGCCTGTGTTCACTAAACTAAAAGGTTTCTGGGGTTGGCATTTTCTTTTGTTTTGTAATTTATAATTAAAAGATTACAAAATATTGGGAAATACTATTTTCAAAACAAATCTTTGCCTAATTTCGCCTTCCCTGTAAAAAAATGGTCTTATGTTATCAACTTAGAATCAAAATCACAACAATCAAGCCTTTTTATGTAGTCTTTGAAAATAAATCTCTCTCAACAGTTGCAACTACAGGGCTACAGATCGACACAGAGAAAGCCAACACCACCACGCTGCTGAGTGACAGTTTCAAGAGCCTGATCCCCACACCGAGGTGGTCACCAGAAAAGAGGATTCTGAGTAAGTACACACTGACAGATTTGGGGGGCACTCTAGACTAGGAGTTTTTCTTCACCAATTGAAGCTTTTTGTTTTCAACCATAAGAGGCCATTATCAGATGCAACTATGCGCCACACATTTCTGAATTCCTAACTGGGTAGGAAGGAGGGTCAGCCCTACTTCGCAAGGCCCTGGGAGGTACGTAACTGAAGCCTAAATGAGGATGAGCAGCCTGGGCTATCTCAACACACCCTTCAGGACACCAAGGCCTAGATTTAAGATTAAGTGTGGGGTCAACGGTTCTCCCCAAATGTACAGGCTCCTGTTACATGTACGGTAGCTCCCACTTATTCACGGTTTCAGTTACCCACGGCCCAAAAATATTAAATGAAAAGTTCCAGAAATAAATAATTCATAAGTTTTAAATCATGCTCTATTCTGAGAAACAGTGAAATCTCTCACTGTCTAGCTCGGTCCTGCTGGGGACAGGAATCTCCCTGCCAGTTAGTCACTTAGTAGCCATCTAGGTCATCAGATCAGCTATTACTGTACCCATCCGCGCTTGTGTGCAAGTCACCCTTCTCTTACTTAGTAATGGCCCCCAAAGCACAAGAGCAGTGATGCTGGCGATTCGGATATGCCAAAGAAGACACAAAGCGCTTCCTTTAAGTGGCAAGGTATGTACAGAGAGGATAACATGTAATCTGTGTACGGTTTGGTACCCTCTGAGGGTACCAACAGCCACTGGAGGTCTTGAAACATATTTCCTGAGAATAAGGTGGTGGGGGGGATAACTGTGCTAATTCTGGCCTATTTTTTATTTGGACTCTGAATGTGGGGACTTCGAAAATGGTTTTCCAATAACACCAAAGTGAGTGAGGGCACTTTTCACACATGCCATGCCTTCTTTCAGAAAAAGCTAAAGGAAGTGTGCACTATTCAGTCAAGTGGGATTGATCATTCGGGTAAGGAGAAGGAGCGATGTAGCCTTACTCACCAACTCATTTACGCATTTTACTGGAGGGAGCCAGATAAACTGGCTGCTTACCCAGCGAAAAGTAGCAAGCAATAACCCAATCCTCCTTTTCTAGGCATTGCCCTGACAACTGGGCAGTTCTCACTTAAATGCAAAGAAACCAAAATTGACTGAGGACAACCCAACGTGAATAGAAAGCGGATGATTAATAGCTTACGCTCAAGAAATTTCCAAGTATTCTTTGAAAAGTCATTGTCGTATCAATATTTAAGTACAATTCAAAATGAGTCATGTTTAAATAGGCCTATCGTTTGTGCCACACTTCAGACGTTTATCAGAAATGACGAACAGCTCTTGGTGCCAGAAAATAGGATGACGGATTGGAGATGGCGTGATGCAGGAAGAAGAGATGGCAGGAAACAAAGAAGAAAAGGAGGGTCAAGTTCAGATGTGAAATGGCTATAGCTATGCTTAGGACATCCGGCTGGGACTATTTGGGGTGCTTTAACTCCTGGCTTCCATGGATTCCATAGAAACCCATGACCAGAGTATCACATGTCCACCATAGACTTTTAAAGGTGTCTGCACACTGTTCCAAAGCTTGACATGAGTCTCCACAAACACTTAACGACATGTTTCAACAAATAAACATCAAATTATTCCCAAGATAAACATCAGTAGGTGTTAGTTGAAAGGGAAAGAAGGGAGGCTCAAGCTTCTTCCGTTTCTTTGAAGTTTTATTTCGGTTTCAATAAAAACTCAGGTAGCCAGACACATAAATTGAGTCAGCTGAAAACCGTGACCACTTTTCCTGTGTTAGAAGGCTGAGGTGAGGAGAAGACCCACACAGAATGACTAAGGAAAAGGGAAGTCCAGTGCTATTCTGACAAAAAGAGCAGTTTAGATAGAAAAGAAATGGAAAAGCACCTAGACAACAGAAGAGATATAATTCATGAAAATATCTCACATCACAAACCAAGTACAGTGTCAGCAGAAGGGACGAACTGCTCAGATCCATCCAGAAGAGAATGTTGACAGAGAACTGGGGAAAGACAATCATCCCTCAAATAAGCGTGTATATAATTAAACAGCCTCAGCACACACATTGTGCTTCCTGCTAGTTTGGTGACACTACAAGCACTTTAGATACGCCTCCTAGGGGGCCGGGACACGGAATCCTCATCTACACCCATTTTCCTGAGGTCTGTACCTATAATGCCTGCAAGTGCAGCCACAGACAGAGGCAGTTTTCCTTCTTGAAAATGAAAACCATCCATCACTCCTGCTAAGAACCGAGCTCTAGGCTGTATTTGAATTCAGAAAAGCATTCCAGATGAGCTCCAGGGGGTCTTTGTGTCTCTGTCAGGCGGCCTTCCTAACAACACCTCCAGGAGGAATTCTTGATTGTTTACTGCAGTCTGGGCTGGAAGATTCCCTTAACAAGCTTTCAAGATACACGGAAAAATTCCAGATTTTGAAAATTTCAGGGGAATTACACAGTAGCACAAACAGCTCTTCTGATACACCGAATTGCGATTTCTTTACAACAAGACTGCCTAGCAAGACTGCCTTTCTTAAGACGTGGATGGAATTAAAAAGTGCACATTACTCAGCACTTGAACTACTCAACTTTTAGATATTAGGGTTTATGAAGACTTGATAGGAATCTCTAATTCCTATTATTAAAATATTTGTTTTTATAACCAATGAATGAAATCCTTTTTGCTTATCTCCCCCAAGGTAGAATAACCTCAAAGGTGAATACATTGATTCACATTGAGCAATTACTCTGCATTCTGGGAGAAGCAAACATCAAGCAGACAGGCTTCATCTATGTCCAAGCCATTTCCCTGTGGGGCTGAGAAGGAATCGACTGCCCATCAGCCATGACAGATGACAGGTAGTTGCAATCAGACTAGAAGGCGAAGGCTAGAGGAATGATAAGGGATTAGTGGCCAACCTTGCCCCAAGTTTGTGGAGAGACTTCGATTTAAAAAACAAACAAAAAACCATGTTCAAGCATCCCAGCTACCTCTGTAAGCTATTTGCAATTCTGGAGTCAAGAGAAATCACCACTTAAGGGCAGGAAGGACTAGCTAGGTAGGGAAATATAGTTCCTGTGACAAAATATTAGAAAACTAATCAGCTTTAGCACTGCATACTTCATCCGCAAAGCAACATCTTCCAAAGTAGGCTTTATCAAAATAAAATGTTTTCTTTGTAGAGAGATACTCTCTTTCATCACATGCAGTTTCAGAGTCACTTCCACGCACCCTCAACTTGTGTTCCTACAGACCTCTCTGGAACGAAGGACAAGCGCCATTCATTCCTTGGGTTCGAGAACTAACTTGGCTAGATTTGAAGGACCCTGCAAACCATTGTGTGCTCTTCTTGAAATCTTAATAAAGACAAGAGCAGCAGCAATTCTTCCCTGTTTCTCAAATTGCGTAGCCTGTCTGAAGGCAGTCAGGCTGGCAGGAGGGCACACCTGCTGCAGACAGGCCCCTAAGTGGTCCTTCAGTTACTGTCAGGATGCTGCTCTAGACATAAAGGATATTATCTTCTCTCTGTGTTCTGAGGAGTAACTATCCTTAGAAGGCTTTTCTTTCCATGAAAAAAATCCCAGAGAACTCTGTTTTTGATGGAAATTTAAGATCGAGAAATGTCTTTCCTATCTAGTGATTAAGATCTTAAGTGAAATCAATCCTGAATTCCCTAGTCTCAAACAAGTGATATTTACAGAAAACTCTTTAAATAATATAATGAACTTGGACTATCTCACATGGCTTAGTCAAGTGAAAGAGGTGGATCGGACAGCAGAATAAAGGACAGATGTAGTGACTGACCCAAGCAGTTGACTTCATGACTATCTGCTGGTTAGTACGTCTGTTCCACGTTCTCTATGCACTAACCTCCTCTCACTGAAATTGCTGGTGTGCTTGTTTGCCTTCACTGACTGAAAGCTCCTTAAACGGAAAGAAATAGGCCTTTGCATCTTCCAGATCACTCAATAAACAAACATCAATTGTGCAATATTTTGATGTGCTTTATATTGCCCCCCACTGCATTTAACAGAGTAGAAAAACCCCATGTAGTTTGCTCATCTGAACTGCTTTGAAAGACTTGGTCTTATATATGGAGACAGAAGGAAATCTAAGTCTGAGTGGTAAACACACAATACATGTATACATACAACTTCACTCTTAAAATGGTACACTTGCAACTTATTTGATTTTGTTAATCAATGTCACCCGAATAATTTTCAATAAAAAAATTAATAAAAGGCTTAGTCTGAGAAATACATTTACAAAAGCCACTGATCTTTACATAATTATTTCATCACAAAAGCAATAGTTATACCTTTTTAATTATGTAAAATAATGTTTTACTTACAACGTCAAATGAATGTGTGTATCGTGTTTGTCAAACCCAATAACACATTTATAGAACAGAAACAACCATCTTCACACTACTGAAGGGAGGTGAAGTATGTACCTACAATAGTGAAAGACTGAGGCCCACGTAGAAGCTTTCCTAGAGGTCAGAGACGTCAGAATCTAAACATCTATACCAACCATGCCTTGGGCTTCCTTATATTCCCCAGTTTTGAAACCAAAATGAAACCTTCCCCCTAGCAAGTCATATCAGAAGGTTAAAAAAAAAAATGAAAGAAAATATCCTCCGGTAAGTGGCTTGGAAATACACATCAAACCATGTATCAATCATCCAGTTACTCATTTGTGTCACAAACTGCTGCTCAACCGTCAACACCATGTCATTCCAGCTAATTACCCACTGCAAGTATGCCAGCTATGACCTGGGTCAAAGCTTCCAAACAGAACATAAAGTCTGGTATGGCGAGTTAGGGACGCTAAATAGTACACAAGATAAAAAATGAGTTGCAAAGAGCTATCACTGCCCTTTCTAGTTTACCACTCAATTTAAATCAAAGTGACTTGACCCTGTGGAGCAGATGACCCATAGCTGTGCACCCCCTTGTCCTGATAACCAGCACCTTCAGACCCACATGGAAGGGCCATCCTACGTGCTGGAGGAAGGGGGCATCGAGGGATGGAAGGAGCTGAAGGAGTCAAAGCTGCAGACAATAACACTGGCTAATCTGTAAACTGAATTTATTCAAAATGAGACCATTTTGAGACAAAGTATTGATTCAATACTAAAAGGAGTCAGTGTTTATAGTATAAATTATACACTAGGTGGTAGAAAAATGTCTTACACCCCAGCTCTGTTCACAGATGTTGACAACAAAGACTCCGCAATCGCCTCAACTATAACCACACTCAACATGTTAAAAAAAAAAAAAAAAAAAAAGCCTACTAAAATAAAATTTTGCAAATAAAGTATCACTACCTAGAAATGTTTTAGAATGAGTAAACTGTCTTGCCACATGAGATTTGCTTATCGAACCCTGTATCGTTTCTTAATTACATGTTACTTTAGAAATCAGTCGCATGTCACTATTAAAAACTATTTTAAAATTAACAAGCATTCCATCGGTCAGAACTGGCTTTAGAAAACTAGGCACTGACCTGTGAGAGATCTCACAGTGAACATGAAAATATGTCTCTCTGATAGTCTTAGTTCAGACTAAGGCCAATGACACTTAGGGGTGAGACAGTGAAAACTGATTACTGAGCATCGAGGAGTACACCTGGGGGTGCAGGGAGTAAATCACGAATGTTCTGATATATGCTGCCTTATTTGCCCAGCACTATATCAAGTGCCATGAACGTGCCCTTGTGCCTTCAGCCCTCTCCTGGACCACGAGCTCCATGCTAGAAACAGACACCCAAAGATTCATGAAGCAAGATCCCAGACTGGAGGAACTCCACTTAAGCAGCCACAGCACAGAACTTGGGCTACATTTCTATTTATTTTGTTAGGTTTATAACTAACGAATGTGTAAACAAAGATTTAAATCCACATGCTCATTCGGGGGCCTGAACACTCCCAGCATCACGAAGGCTACTATGAAAATGACTTGGTTAGGCTGATCCCATGCCTTGGAAGAAGGGATGAAGAATGGAAAGACAATCAGGCCAGGTTTCAGACCTCTCGGCTTACTTCCCAAAAGGTTCTCTGGTGTGATACTCACGGTTTCTTTCCCACAAATAATATACAATTCCATTTGTCCGTTGACACTCTACCTTGGGAGGAAGCTTGGATGCCCCCGCCATTAGTACTAATTACTCATGTCGTCTCAGGAATTTAGAACAATTACTAAGGTTACTACATAGAAACAGAATCATTACACTCATTGGAGTTCATCAGATATTCATCTTCATAGTAAGCACAACTGATGAGGTGAAATCGACGGTCCATAGATGGAAGTCATCTCAGCTGCCAAAGGTGACTTTCAAAAGACACTGTGCCCCCCGTGAATATAATGTACTGGAGGCAAACTCCGACACTGTGCGCTTGGTATGTTTCAGAACGGCGGGTCAACAAAACCGCCCCATCCCTGACTTCTGGGTCTTTTCATCCAGAGACACGAAAGAATCTCATCAGTTTTCCTAAATACAGGGACAAAGAATGGGAAGTGCTACCAGAAGCATGGGGACAGTCAGCAAAGGCGTGCCTGCGAAAACAGCATTTAAGCTGAGGAGTACTTGAACAGGAGGAAAAAGAATATTCCAGGCAGAAGGAACATTAGGAAAGAATTTGGAGGCCTGAGAGAACTGAAAAGCAGGCCACGTGGCCAGAGAACAGGAGGAAAGCAGGCTGAAGAGGAAAACAGAAGGTGGACGTGCAGGGACTTGCAGACCAGCGAAGGTCTTCATATTTCAGTCTAAGTGTCACAGAAAGTCCTGATTTAGAGTCTTAGGCACTGGAACTCCATGCCTAGACTTGGGGCAGTAACCAAGGGCAGGAGAGAAGCTTTGACTAGGCTCAGGACTTAAGAGTGGTGAGCGAATGGGAGCTGAGTCTGCCACCCCAAACTATGCCTCTTTGGGAGATTGATTATCTTAGGCCGGTTCATTTTAAGAAACAGCAGATCTGGGAGAAGCTCTGAAAACTAAGTTATCTTTTGTAAAAGAGAACTTACATTTGTAAGGGAAGTTTCTGCAAAGGTACAGCAGGAGAGTATCAGGAAGATGTCTAAATCCCCAGAAACTTATCCATGGATAAGGCAGGGACTTAAATCCGCACAATAATGCACAACAATCTTACCCGTTTCCTGTGCTTTTCCTGCTCATCTCCCATACCAACGTGCCACACCCAACATCTTCTGTCTTTAGCTAAAGTGGCATTTAAGGTGATGGCTTCGCCATTTCAGGGAGTTTCTCGGTGCCCCTGGGTCTCTCCGTGCTCCTGGGTCTCTCCTCCCATGATACACAGTACAGGAGACATGCATGTTATTAAACTTTAATTTTCATCTGTCTCATGTCAATTTGATTATTAGTCCAGACAGAGGAACCTTGAAAGGTAGAGAAAATTTGTTTCCTCCTCCATAAGGGAAACGGACATGTGCATGAGATAATTACAAGGTCGGGTTCATAGGGCTTTCTTTTACCAGGAAAAGCCCAGCTTTCTAGAATAAAGGGAAGAAGGTATTATTGACCAAGAAAGTGAGCACTAAAAGAGGATCGTGGGCATTGGCTTGAAAATAGATGCTGCATAAATTAAAGAGTTAAAATAAAATATTCTACAGCAACTCACATCATACGTTTCACGCAGAAAATAATTTACCAGTTAATTATTTTATGAAAGACATTAAACAGTACCAACTTTCAATTACTTTGAGGCCAGCAGCTTCTGGTACGGTAAAATTGAATTGTTGTATTCAATTAGACTGGGGATGGATGGCGTAATATTTTTATTGCCATAGTTAACATGTGACATGACCTGAAATGTGAAATGGAAAGCAATGATTGCATCACTCAAGAGGGTGCCCTCCAACACTGCAAACTGCTTTTTTAAAAAGAGCCTTTCAGAAGTGTTAAACGTGCACATACCCACATCCCCATTTCTCGAGAATACCCCTCAAAGAATCCCTTAAGTATGACCACGTGTTTTATTGTTTGGAAAGACCCAAAAATTCATTAGCCTTGACTTTTGCAGTCAGAGACATCATATGATTCCTGCCACTTCTTACTTCCCACTCCTTGGTGTCTCACTGCAGAGAAATCTAGCAAAATTCCAGCCTTTCTTCCCACGTGTGCTTTTATTAAAGCTTCTGTCTTCTGAGACTTCAGGTCTCCATCCCGTAGAACTTGCCCCCTTAGTAATATTCTGTCTGGTGAATCCCTACCAATAAGCATGGGTGCTGGAAGGGGATTTTAAACTGGCCTACACAGCTGGTCAGCTCCTCCATCTCGAATAAGAAGGGCTCTTTATTCTGGCCACCACCGGCAAGAGATTTTAAAATGGGCTTTCTCAGAATGACTCTTTTAATTTGCTCCAGACAAGCTAGTTCTTTACACTAGACACGCTAAGTAAATCGTTCTCTCTTCTTCTCTTCACTCTCTTGTAATATTTGAGTAGGTAAACGAGCTAATGGAAAAGCTTTCAGGTGGAGGAAAAAGGGCATAGTAACATCCAATATAGTATGAGAATGAAAAATAGGATTCGCTGCGTGTTGATGCCTATTGATTGGTGGCCACTGCCTAAAGCACTGTGTTGAGAAGGATCTCGAGGCTTCTTCCATGTACCCATGTCTGAGTCCAACTGAGGGGATGGCACCTAGGCAATCCTTTGCCAAGTCCAGGGCAAGAGAACCACAGAAACATGGCTTTAAATCCCACACCAGGCTCTGCCTTTTCTAGCAATGGGAATCTTGGGGAAGTCAACTTCTCCGCATTAATGTGGCAGATGAGGACACTTGCACTTGTCCCACCTGGATCCCTGAGGGTTAAACCAGGTACTCCAGGGTTGCTCAGTTTCCCCACTCCCCTCTTACTGAGGGCAGGAACAAGTGAGGCAGCATTTTGCACAGAAGCTTCGAATTGTTCTTCGCTTTATAAAAACCACCTTTCTTGGAATGAAGCTTGAAATGTGATGAGCTGAGTTGTATCTCCTCAAAATTCACTGGTTGAAGCAGTAAACTCCAGCACCTCAATTTGAGACTGCATTTGGAGATAGGGCCTTGAAAGAGATAATTAAGTTAAAAGGAGGCCACTGGGGTGTGCCTTAATCCAATAGCAAGGGTGTCCTTATTTGAAAAAAAGAGAGATTAGGACACCCTGGGAGAGACACCAGGGGTGGAAGCACACAGAGACAAGACTGTGTCAGGACAGAGCAAGAAGGCGGCCACCTGCAAGCCAAGGAGAGACCCCAGAAGAAATCAAACCTGTCAACCCCTTGATTTGGGACCTCTGGCCTCTATAATTCTGAGAAGATTGATTTCTGTCATTAAAGCCACCCGGGCTGTGGTGTTTTGTTATGGCAGCACAAGCAGAGGAACAGGAACAAAGGCTCAGTGCCTCCTACCCCTATGACTGCTGCATCTGCATCTCCACCCTCTCCTGCCCCTTCTCTCCTCTTCTCTGCCCTGGTATCCTTTGCACACCTGCAACCACTAGGAGGGAGCAGTGGCGCTCAGCCACAAGAGGTATCGGACCACTGATCTAGAACAATGTGGTTTTGCTTCCTGTATTCTACTCACCAGAAACCCAGCCTGCACCAGGTGAATACAAACACTCCCGGAGACAGCAGGGAATGGTGTCCCCTCGCTCCATCCAGAAACGTGGCTGCAAGGCCGCCATGCAGAATTCCCACCAAGCAAAGCCATTTCCTCCTTTTCTGAAGATTTTTTTTTCTTATTTTTTTGGAAATCTAAATATTTAATAAGAAATAGCATTGCTCACAAATGCCTCTCCCTCTCTAGGCTGGGCTGTTTCATTAGGTAGGAAGGTAATTAAATGGGCTATCAGCATCAGACTTAAATAGAAACGCATCCCCTGCGACTAAACCTCACACTGACCACAGTGTGTGCTCGTGCTCTAAAACACCTGTGCCAGCAGTGACGTATGTTCTCTACCAGGTAAATATGCAAACAGCCAAGGGCCGGCAGGTCGGCCACCCTCGTGTGCTGCTAATGTTAACCACTATCTCAACGCCTTAAGAGTTGGGGTTTGATTTTAGTTTTTCGATCTCTCTTCCCCCGTTCACACCCTCTTCCAAAAGGAATCAGGTTCAACTCAAAACCGACTCGAGTTGTTTTGGTTTTGTTGTTGTTTTCGTTTTCCACTCCACTTTTTAGAGTGTGACACCATTCCGGACTTCTGGGCCCTGTATCTGAGATTCTTGGCTAGCTCACTACCGAGATGATGAAGGCTCCTTGGTCCTCCTCTGGCAGTGTGTCGAGCCAGTGGGATCAGTACAAGAACGAGCCCCTGATGTTTTGCTCCAAAGAAGGCAAGTGAAGGGCGGGTAGGTAGCATGAGTACACTTGGCCTCGTTTGCCAACTTCTCCCACCATTTCTTCTCCCACCATTTCTTCTCCCCTTGACATTACAGTATTTGTTGCTGGAAGCAAAGACACCATCAAAAACGGTGTTACCGATGACAGCGTTAAAGTTTAAAGTGCAACAAGTGATAGTTTTTTAAGCAGGAAGGGCTAACATAAACCCTGGCTGTCTGGGTGATGGGGAGAGAGATGTGGAGCCTGCTGACATTTAAATTGTTCTTTTTGCTGTTCATGTTACTTTTTTGTCACATTCTCTGTATTCGGAGTTAGTAGTAAATTAAACATAAGATCTTGGAAATACTAATCGAATACCTTTCCCATTGAGAGTGTGTTGCATTTAAAGCTTTAACTCTTACCTTAGTGAAACCACGGGTTACCATTCCACTGTGTAGTTACTTCTCTGTGTACTGTGGCCTGCTGAGGGCTCCCGGGACGACCACCCACCCCGGAATGTTCATCACAGCCGAAGTCTGAGCTAAGTCTGGACGGTGGAAAGAAAACCAGTCTGAATACAAAGGGCAGAAGGACTAGAGTGAAGTATTAATGCTTTTGTCTGTCCCACCAACGAAACCTTCAGTGGGACTTTTCATCCGCCAACCGTCGGGCTAAGATGCAGGAGAAGAAAAACATCCAGACGTGGGGCACACGAAGAAACACATCCATGGGAAACCACTATCACTCTTGTCTTACAGACCTTCCGGGAAACACCGGGACAAACACTGGTCGCTATTTGTCTGAAAACCACACACGGAAAGTTCTAGAACCGTGTTTGTTAAGTCCAGTTGGGTGAGCCCTAGGAATTCAAAGCTTGAGGTCTCAATAGAAGATCACCAGGGCTACTGAGGAAAAGCTCATGACACAATACACCTCCTGTCAACAGGGTGGTGACCAAGGTTGTGTGAGCACAAGAAGACCCAGGGACTACTTGTTGCCACTAATTCTTAACTGAGATTTTTTTTCTTTTTTCCTTCAGAAAGTGAGCCATTCAGAGAAAATTCCAGAACACCTTGTTTTACCATAACAATGTATTTAATAAATCCCTGATATCCCTAGATTTTCTTTTTTCCAATCATCTTAAATATGCCTAAGGCCAATGGAGAAGCTGTTTATCCTCAAAGACACATATTCCGACAGCGCTGACAGTTTCCAAGACAGGCTCAGGGGAGCTGGAGACAGTACTCTGCAAAGCCCCAACAATCCTGAGGACTCTCCCCTGGAAACCCTGAAGAAATGGGGATAATCTCAGTTACTACATGGTTGCTGTTTTCCCTTCTGATGTACTGTTTCCCCAGTTAGATCTTGTTACTGTTTAACTTGGCTATTAGACCAGCCTAGGTGGCCATGCCGTTTTGAATGGCTGTCAACAGGTAAATGATGTGGGTCTTTACGAAATCGTTTTGCCTAGCGATCCAGAAAACTTGTCATTTGTAATGCTAACCAGAAAAAAACTCTTTTCTACATCTATTTCTTCAGAAACTTAAAAGAGTTGTAATTGGGGCTTATTTTAGGAATATGTCCTTTTTCTAAACCTGTAAAACTATAATAATTAAAAGTACTGTAAAAACTGTGAAGTCACTTATTTATTTCAGGTTTCCCTACAAAAAACATAAATTCACCAAAGCTTAGTCTCCATTTATTTACATGTCTGAATAGATCATTTTGAATATGAAGTTAAAATTGTGTCTTATCTAAAACTAAGCTTCACCAAAGACAAATGTAAACAATTAAAACTGGTAAAATCAGTTTCAAACCTCTGAATATTAAGCTTTGCAAGTGTTTTAACAACTTGTACCAAATTCCATATTTTAATGACCACTTCAGAAACTTAGAGCTCTTGTAAATAAATCCTCTAAATCAGCCCAAATACTATAAATGATAATTCTAAAGAAAAAAAGATTAAACTTCATGTTTTACATAGGTCTCAAACCAACAGCCAGGTAACAATAGTAACTGGCACGAAAGCTTGTGTCCATCCATCATCTCTCCACGACACTGCCTGCTGGATTTTTCAAGTGTCCTGAGCTTCGCTGGGGCACAATTCCTGGCTGTGCCACTTGCTCTATAGCCCCAAATTAGTCTAAAGCCCAACTGGCTTTCTTTTCAAGTGTATACTCTCCATCCACGGACTCTCACCATTGTGCATTTCAGGAAGAAAATAACAATATGTCACTAGAATTTTAGTTTTATGAGTGAAACTATTTTAACTCATACCATAAATTCTTTGGCAGATGAAGGAAATCATGTGCCTATAACGTAAGAAGTAGAGGTAAGTTGAGAAGAAAAGATGGCACCAAGATAAAACAGGAGCAGGTGACAAGGGGCACAAGTGGTGTAGCAAAAGGAAGAAGAGGGGACAGAGGGCAACAGGGAGCGGGATATGTAGAATCAGATTTGGATTTTAAAAAATGGGAGGATTTTTTTAAGTTGCAAACAGTAAGGGTCTGATTCAGTTAGACTGAAGGGAGGGGCCGTGGAGGGATGCTTTCCTGGGAAATAACCTGGGTTTCCACTCAGCCACCAACCAGCTCATGGGACCCTGAATAAGACACTGACTTTTCTAAGGTCCTTCTGAGTTCCAAAATGAACCCGTTTTAGTCATGAGCTTTCAAAGCGTGTGTTATGATGTTGGACTCCAGTTGTAGTTAGGACAGCATTTACAGCCGCCACTGAGCTTCCTTGAATGAAATCTGCATGAGGGCAGGATGAAAACCAGTTAACGAACTGAGGACTTGGTTTATTTCTAGTCAGACAGCCCCAACTCCACAGCTGCAAGAGGGTCGACGAGTGTCTTGATTGGTATTTTCGAAGGAGAGTTACAGGTAAGGGGTTTGAGTGATTACTCCACCTGTGAAGTGTCTCGAGGGCACTGAAGGAGACCAACCAAATCTGCCACATTCATCCACAGTCCCTGTTAAGAGCTGCCATCATCGTCATACTGGAAAAGGTATGACTTAAGGATATCAGCCCATGTTCACGACGCCAAAAGGCACTTCTAATCCATAGGGCCACTTTTTCTGTGAAGAGCTGAGTACAACTCTCTCTAGATGAGTATGAAAATGTTAACATGTTAGATTATCTCTTTGATCCATACTGCATAAGACTGAATGGCCAAAGCTTACGGGATATTTGGTGTAGCATTGTGGAGAATAGGGCCACCAGATGTGAATTTGAATTCTGTCACTTTCTATTAGCTCTAGAACCTCATGTACATTATTTTACCCTCGGTTTTTTCATTTGTTCACAGGTAAAACACATCTTACAATTTGTTTGAGTGGATAAAGTTTCATTAGAGCATATGATATGCAATAAACAGACGACAAATGTCTAGTTTCATCCTAACTTCTCCAGATTTAAAAAATAAAAACCCTATGATGGAGAAAAATTTTTTAAAGATACAACTACCATATCCAAAACTCCCTTCCTACAATAAATACCTGACAGATAACTAAATTAATTTTCCTCCTGAATCCATCAGATCCAAAACATGTTGAAAGAAACTGTTAAAAAAATTATTTAACCAAAATGAGAATGACTTTACCTTTCCTGAGTAAGAAAACCAGGCATCTAGAAAGTCAAAAACAGATCACTTGGCCACATCCCTGATTCAAATGCCAGAAAGGCTAGAAATGATTGGAGTGTGAACCAATCTCAAACATCTGAAATTCCAATGGACTTCCTTTTTGTTTTTAAGAGGTCACAATGGGTAAGGCCTCCATGCTGATAGTTACTTCCAAAGATTTTGCAACAGGTGACAACATCTTTCCTTTCCTGCATAGTACAAGCTACAGTTTTATTCCCGGAATGGGGTTGGTGAGATATTAAAAAGAGAAAGGGTATACCATACGCCAACTCAGACTTTTAAGTATCAAACTGGTTTATATCCATCTTGGTACTAATAAGACATTCCTTTCGAATGCTAATGATGCATTTGATTCAGGACACCAGAAAGCCAAGTATGTCTTCAAGGTCATACAGTGAGCCTTTTTCTAAAGGTCTTTCAAGTTCTAAGAACTTTCCCTTTTTCTTTTTTTTTTTTTCATTTTAATACCAATTCAATATGGAGGCTGCGGTTCTATCAATCTACCCACTTTAGACTTTAGAAACCAGGACAAGTGTCCTGGCGACACACTCAAAATACCATAGCTACAGCTGGACCATGTTTCTAAACCACAGACTTCAATGTCCTACCAAATTCTCTTCAAGGCACCAACCACCATGGCTCACCGGGCAATCCGACCTCTCTGAAACAAGCACATGAACAGCTACAGAGGTAGAGGATGAGGCAAAGAAAGCTGATCCCCTCACAACTTTACGCTGAATGTGCTGAATAAAAATGCACAGAATATGTGGGAGGCCTTGGCCTAAATCTTGGAGGATTTCGCTTACTCCTTAGTGTCACTCTAGATTGTAACCCCCATTTTACAGATGGGGATTGAAGTACAGAGAAGCTAAGCAATTTGCCAAAGTGCACGCTGCTAGAAAATGGCAGGGATGAGATCCTTAACCCAGTGAATCCGGCTCCAGAGGCCAACCCCACCACACCTAGCCCTCTGAACCACACTAAGCATCACATTCCCCGCACAATGTACAAACAGGGGCTGAAATATACGTTTCAGAGAGAAGACCCCAAAATCAAACCAGCAAAGCCCAGCCCTTACTCCCTCATCCAAAATGAACAACCGCAACAACAAATCAACTCAAAATCAAGTTCATAACATGTTTAAGTGATACGGGGGGAATAATGTAGAAATGCTCTGCCTTCACCACTGAAGGCCATTTTCCTGTATTATCTTGAAATGCTTCCTTATGCCCTGGGCCTGTCTCGTGCTAACAGATGGTTTCTGTTTCTCAATCTCTAAAGCTTTCAGGAATTTATTCCCAGACTTTGAAGCCTGCTCAGTGGCAACCTCCCCTCACTGATGGCCTTGGCTAGTCAAGAAATCTCTTTTCCTGTTGTTTCTTCAAAAACTCTTGCCTGTGGAAAGCCTGATTTTTTCTTTTTTTTTAAGTTATTTAAAATCCTTAGGGTGCAGAAGGAAAAACACACTCTGAGATTCTCCGGCCACCCCATTTCAGACTTCCAGAGGGAAAAACAGAATGTCTTTTAATCACAATGCTTCTTAGCCTTGTGTCTTCTCAAAATTAAGAGTTTAACTCTGTGCTGGTAAGAAGTTGGCTCTGGAAGGTTCACTGGACAGTTTTTCTCACATGACACTTACCTAGATGTCTGTCTTAGTAGCTGTGGAGGAAATGGCATTTAACAAAAACTGGGAACTTCCGTGATTCTAAGACTGGCCCAGGATTTTCTCAAAGAATTTAAATGCCACCTCTGGCATTACATAAGCAACCATGGGGATTGCCATGAGGGTGGCCATTCTGACTTCTCTCAACCCACTTTTGGGCAAATTCCCATATAGTGTCTCAGCATTTCAAATAGGTATATCTACAAGGAGAGAAGTTAGGAATTAGGATATTTGAGCATCTTTGAGAATGAAATAGCTTATTTCTGACTGCATCCACCCAGAGCCCTCAGCATGGAACAAAAACACAGCTCAATACCTAGAAATTAGTTACTGATGTCAATCACAGCGAATGTGTTGAAATGCAGACAGAGAGGTCCAGCAGGCCCTACGAGCCAGCCATAGTATTTATGCACTTTTTACACGTGTGATCCTGATTGTGGCCTGAAAACAGGAATAATTATCCCAGTTTTACAACTGAAGAAAGTAAAATCCAGAGAGGTTTGAAATAATGTGTGCAAAGCAGCTGAGCCAGGGCCTGAAGACTTTCCAAATCCAGTTTCTTTCCGCTACACCCTAGGAAACCCCCCCCCAAAAATCTCCCCAAAACACACCAAGTGTACCCTTTTAAAAAAATTCTGACTATTCCAACCTCAAAGTCCTTTCCTGATATGTATTCACCATAATTAAGCCAAAGAGTAAAAGTTCATGTTGCATCGGGTTACTGCTAAGTCTTAAGAATAAATGGAAAGGATCCAGTGAGTTGAGAAGACTTGATAAAATGAAGATTCCACACAATTTCCCCAAGAACTTCAACTTGTCTACATACGCAGTTTTTCCTCAGCGGTCACCTGGTTTTTAGTTTACCAGCTACGACAATCAAGATGTTAATCTTTTGATTAAAAAGGTATAAAATGAGTAGGTAAAAAACTGCATATACAACAAAAGCCTAAGCAAACGAAAACATTTCTTTGCACACAATCAGACACCAGAGGCAATAGCTTTTGACAAATAATGGTTGACAGCCTTTTTTTTTTTTTTTTTTGGATATTTTTTAAAACAAGAATTGATAAGATCACAAAAATAAGACAAAACAATTGTATAAATCCTTTATTTAGAAAGCATTGTTATTACAGCTTTTAAAGTTCAGAAGTGCTTAATGTGAGTTTTTAAGCCTATCAATGACCATCTTAAGATGTCAATGCAACCCATTAGTTTTAGGAGTGTATGGGTAGAAATTGAAAATGAGCTTCTTGGTACACTAGCTAGTCTCTCTCCCTTTTACATACAGATTTAAAATTTCTTATTTTTCAAAGACCACTATGGAGCACTATAAAATATCCTATGAAAACTAGTTTACTTTCGTATCATTAATAAGGTTTTATTTTATGGCATGTGTATACATACGCACACATATACACACACAGCATCCTAATTGCTTTAAAAACGGTTTTGGGTTTTAAAATTTACAAAACTAAAATAAAAAACAAAGACATCTATTTCACAGAGATCAAATCTTCTCCAAATGTTTAAGTTTTTCATATTCCACATATCTTGACCATGGACCGAAAATGATTTAAAATTGTTCTTAATGGGAATTTTAAGCACACACACACACACACACACAAAGAAACAACAAATCACATCCTACACTATAACATGGTTTGTTCTGGTGAATCTAGGAAGATCATAAAGACTAAAGATGCCTCTGAGGATGGGGCACCAAAGGCCTTTGACCTGAGCTCTTTCCATTGCATGTTTTAATTAGAGTGATCTGGGGGGACACAGGGTTCTCTTGCACATGCCACAGTGAAAGCGTGAGCACCAGTTAAGGACAAAAATGCCACTGTCCACATAGTCACTACTGGTGCATTTTTTTCAAAAGGCCCAGTTAGCTCCCTTTCTCCACCTGCTAAAGCTTGGCAAAAAACTAGCTAGCTAAAAAAATAACGTAACATCTTTTTTTTAATTCTATTTAAAAATTATCTTGCTCAAAAGCCTGAGACTCATGGAATTTGGGGTAAATTGGTATATATTTGTTATTGAATTTGGTCTATATTCCAACTCAGCTCTCCCTCAAAAACACAACCTACAGGAAAAGAAAACAGGAAAAAACTACATATAACCCCCTAAACCATAATAAATCACTCAATGCTAAGGAATAAGAGAGGGTAACACGCAGCTACCCCATCAATGTCCCTTATTCAAATGACCTGATGTAAAAAGTTCACAGTTTTATTTAAAGGAACAAAAGAGACGATTTCCATTTTCCTGCCACGTGCTGTCTTACTGGGGTGTACCAAGAATACTTCAGCATAAAATTATTTTAAATATATGTACCATTAGAAAAACATTCTATTTAGCTCTTATTTTGTATACATAGTGTCTCCTTTGGGGATGGTAAAACACAGTAGCCCAAAAACAAATCTAAAAAGCCATAACCTGGGTAATACATTGTTGGAAAGAAAATCAGCCATCCAAGTTAAATGTATTATGGCTTCTGTGTATATACATACATATATGTATGTATGTATGTACACACACACACACACACACACACAAGGGAACCTTCATGAACTTAACGGTATTCACCCCAGGAACCCCAGACTGCCTTCTTCCTCCCCCATGAGTGAATTTCCATTTCCATGGAATTCGCTGGGACTCCTAATGAAACAATGAGGTAGGAATCAAGAGAAAAATGAATGAGGATCCTGACAACGTAACCATTTTCTCTGCTCTGGGTTGTGTAGGCCATCTTGTTCCTATAAACGCCAAGACGTCTCAATTTTTTCCCAAGCGGTGACCCTAGAGGAATACTCACTGTCTGTTTTGAGACCTATGTCCCTTAATCAAATGATCAACAGCTAAAATCTATTGAACAATTAAATAGATGAAAAGTAAGAGTTGCCATCACTGCAGTACGATGTCAGAGGGAAAAGAACAATGGACCGTAGTAGAAAGGAAAATAACAGTGTTCAGTTCAGTAATATTTAATTTACAATTTGCCCTCATTGTAAAAGCTAATCTTATTTTTCTTGTCAATTGAAATCACTAAGAAGGCAAAAGATGAGAGACAGCTTGATAAATAAGAAACACACGCACGGCGGAGGGGGGGTTTGGGGTGGAGGGGTTGGAGGGACTGTCATTTGTGCCCAAGGGTTTCACGCAACATTTAGGGCAAAGGCCTTTGTTCCTCGGCCTTGGAAAGGAGTGAGTGGGTGGGTGGGTGGGTGATGGAGAGAGATCAGACCCGGCTGCCCGGGCCCTCCACACCCTGCTCTGCGGCGCATGCGCGAGGCCAAGACAAAGGAATAGGTAATTACAGTCCCGGTTCATTCATTTGGCCCGCAGAGCTGGGGATCTGTTAGCCTTGGCTGTCATCCCAGGGGGGGATGGGGGGGCCCTGCCGGTCCACACCCCTACAGCAGGAAGACCACCTCGAAGCTGGTGTTGGATGCTCACCCGCCCCTGTGCTACTGGCCTCGCAGGAGCCCGAGGTGCGTCCACCCGGCTCAAGGCTCTAAGGCAGGGTCCCCGCGCGCCGTGCTAACCTCGGCGGGGGTGGACACTGCACACGCCGAGGCTGGGCCCCGAGGTCGCGTCGGCGCGGAAATCTCTCCGGGAAAGCCGATGAGGAGCGCGGCCAGGCGCTCGGTGGATATTCATGAAAAGAATGCGGGTTCTGTCGCCGCGCATTGTGTGCACCGGGGGACCCGGGGGCGGGACATGTGCATTTCGGGGTGGGGGGCCGTGTGGGCGCTGTTAGGCAGAACCTGCTCCACCCCAACCGAACGTCCTGGTCGCCCCAGGGCCGGGCCACCGGGGGCCGCGCGCTGTCACGTTCAAGTTCACGCCCTCCGGGCGGCTGGGGGTGGGGGACCGGGGGAGAAGGGGTGCCGCGCGGGGAGGCTCCCGGGGGCACGCTCTGCACCGAAGACTCCCAAAGAAATGAAAAATAAAAGGCTCGGAGGTGGCCCCCGGTGAGTGGGGAGGCCACGTGCGGGGCTGGGGCTCGGGGTCCGCTCCGATGGGCTGCTGCAGGCGCGCGGGCGTGGGAACCCCGCACTCCCCCTCGGCCACCCCGAGCCCAGAGTCCTTGAATCTGCTAAGCCCCCAAAAGGCCACCCCCTTCCTCCGACCAGACCGGATTCCCCGCGTTCCCTGTCCCCCCGCACGCCCGCCGCACCCCACCCGCACCCTCCATCTTCGGGCGCGGCGCCCTCGCACCCGCGCCTTCTCGCCGGCGGCGGAAGGTCGGGGCGGGTGACAGGTGACAGTCCCCTCGGCCCCACGGCACAGTCTCTCTGGGACTCCGTGCGCCTCGAGGGCTTCACCCCCCAAAAAAGAACTCGGCTTCCCGGACTGCCCCCCCCACCTCGGCCCTTCCCACCCTGCGAGGAGCTGAAGCCTCCCTCCTCCTCCTCGGGGCTCCCCATCCCCCCAGGTCCCCGAGGTGCGCGGAGCCGTGGCGGGGGGACCCCGCACCCTGCGCCGCCGCCGCCGCCCGCGCACCCCGCCCGGCCGCAGCGCCCAGGGGGGAAGGGCCCGGGGAGCGGGCGCTGCTCGGGGGCGAGCTGAGGCGCCCCGGGGCGGCCGGCGCCCCTGCCCCGCGCCCTCTTACCGGCTCCGCTGCCTGCGCCGCCCCTGGGTGAGCGCGGGGTCGCCGAGGGCGCGGGTCGCTGGCGAGGTCCGGCCCGGGGTCCGGCCGCGGCGCGAGGCTGGGTCCGGCCCGACGGCGGAGCCCGAGGCGAGGAGCGAGGGGGACGCGCTGCCGCCGCCGCCCTGGCCGCCGCCGACTCTGCCGCCGCCGCCGCCGCCGCCGCCTTCTGGCGCGCGCGCCCCCCGCCCCTCGCCGCCCCGCCCCCTCCCGGGCCCCGCCCCCACCCCATCCCGGGGCCCCGCCCCTTCCCCTCCCTCCCCTTCCACCCCCTCCCCACCCCGAGGCCCCTCTCCTACCCCTACCCCTACCATTCCCTCCCCGCCTCCCCATCCCCATCCCGGGGCCCCGCCCCTTCCCCATCCTCTCCCCGCCCCGCCCCCTCCCCATCCCGAGGCCCCTCTCCCTACCCCTACCCCTACCATTCCCATCCCCTCCACAGACCTCCCCATCCCAAGGCCCCTCCTTCTATCCCTACCCCTACCATCCCCCTCTCCTCCACGCCCCCTCCCCATCCCCATCCCAGGGCCCCGCCCCTTCTCCATCCTCTCCCCGCCCCTCCCCATCCCTCTCCCCGGGCCCCGACCCATTCTCCTCCCCCTCCCCTCCCCGCCCCCTCCTCTCCCTTTCCCCATTCCGGGGCTCCGCCCGCCTCCCCTCACCCCCCCTCCATCCCTGCTTCCTGCATGTGCCCCCTATACGGGCTTCCCACTCGCGCCCCCCTCCCCTTCTCCCTCGTTCGGGTTTGGTGTCCCCCCCGCCCTGCCGGGGGCTGTCCGTGGGTCTCTCTCTCTCTCTCTCCCCACCACCCCCCTTCTTTTCCCTTCGGAACGGTTGGGTAAGAAGTGCTCTCGCTCTCGCTCAGACTTAAGGGGCTGATTCGAGGTGATGGGTGACGCCCCCCGCCCTGCCACCTGCTCCCCTGCTCAGCACCCCAGTCCCGAACGCTCTCGACGTCGGCTGAGATTCCCGTGCCCCCTTCTGGCAGTGAGGTGCGGGGTGACCCAGGACTCCCCCTCCGCCCATCAGGACGGACATCCGCGGGGTGCAGAGTGACCCCCAAGAGCAGGCACGTCTGGGAGGCGCGCGACCCCGCGGCCGAGGCGCGCTGGGCAGGCGGCGACTTCCGACAGGTGCCACCGCGGAGGTCCCGCCGGCGAGGCGGGCGGCGTCGCGCTGCAAGGATGCTCGGGGCTTGGGAGAGGACGGAGGGAAGACGAGAGGCCGAGGAAAGGGACTGTCGGGGTTTTGTGTGTTTCCTCTTTCCTTTTCTCTTTTTGTAAGTCTCTGCCTTAAGAGAAGCCACCAGTCCTCGGGAAGACTGGGTCAGCCGGGGCGACCCACAGAAGCGCACAAGCCAAAGCCGGGGCCCACCGCGGGGTGTCGCGGAGTCCCAGGGGCTGCCACCCCGTTTAACACCGGGACACAAAGCCACCGCCGGGGGCGGGAGGTGTGCTCACCTTGCTCATCCGTCGGCAAGAAGCAAATGCGAAAGATCACACGACAAGACATCGCTTACAACGGCGACTCTTTCATTAGACAAAAGCCACTTTTACCTTCCTTCCCACGGAACCCGTCTGAACCTCGGGGACTTTCATTTGCGGCATTGGGGCGCCCTCTGGCTGCGTCGAGATGGCTTTCATGCTCGCCTACATCCCAGCAAAGAACAAAAAAAAGGGATTGGGTGGCAGGTTTTCCTCCTGGGTGGACCTGCTCTCCTGACTTGGGCGTCTATTTGACCCAGGGGCAGAATTGTCTTCCAAATTCTGGGTGACGAAATGTAATCATATCTAGGGAGGAAGTCGCCAAAGGCAAGTGCATCCACGTTCACCTGGGGAAAGGTAAGTCGATTTTCAATTAACTGGGGGCAAAAAAGTTATCCGAACTTAACTACATTAAATTCAGCGGGGTGGCAGTGTCAACCCAGTGCTATGTCAGAGGTTTTGCAGTGGAAACACGTGTGCAGCAAACCGCCTCCAAAGCATTTCATTTATTTGAACGTAAATATTTATTTAATAATGCATTATGTTCAGTATGTGCCCCTCATTCCAGCCCACCATCTATGAGGCTAGAGACAAGGTTTCTCTACCTCCTGTTTGGGGCTGATAATTTTGTTGTTAGTGGGGCCTGTCCTGTGCCCTGTGGGATGTTTGGCATCATTGGTGGCCTCTACCCACTTGTTACCAGTAACACACTCATTCGCACACACATACACACATGCACATTCCACCAGCTGCAACAACCAAAAATGTCTCCAGACATCGCCAAATGTCCTCTGGGAGGCAAAAATCACTCCAGGTTGAAAATTTCTGGGCTATAAAATTTTAAACCGTTGTGAGCAAGTCTCTAAGTTTTTACCCTGTCGAATTAGATAAACAATTGCAATTGAATCTATTTGTTAAGGCTTCAAAGTAATTGTTTTATTTAGTATTCAGTTTTTAGTCCTATGATCTTCCCGGCATGTAAATCATCTTAAAATTATAAATATATGCCCCTACCGTGTTTGCATGATAAAGCTCTGAATGGTATGTTCTGTTTTCTCTTTTTCCAATTAAAAAAATACATCATAAAAATTAATTTTCAGTATCTTCAGTGCTTCCGGCTAAATTTTCCTGGTGGAGAAAACAAGGCTTTTCTAAGGTGTGATTGCAATACAGATCGCAGGTTACCATAGAAACAGGAGGCAAACACTAACACCAGAGAGACTGCGGATCTCCTCAATTTTGTCTTCCGTGAGATTTAGTTGTTCCATAAAAGGATATATTTTGAGACATTCTTCTTTAATTAAATAATGATGTAACTAGCTGACAGTGCTATTAACCTGAAGAATGAAAGCTTTTCTAGAATTTATAGACACTCATCAAATGGTAGCCAAAATGTTACATCTCAATACATTAGTATGAAAAGTACAATTTGGTGATGTTTTAAGTCATTCATCTAACATCTTAAGTTTTTAAGGTGTGTGCTCTAGAAAAAATATTATGAAACACACACTTAGGGAATTAATGAATAAATATTTAAAGCTGTGGAGTTTAAAAAATTGTTAACATTAACCGTGTGGGTATCACTCACTGTTTCGATTATAGACAAATGGATTTGGGAGTATATGTTAAAGGTGCAATTTATGACAAATTTAATTCCCCTTCAACATTGTCATGAAAATAAAAACTGTTTACCCTCCAAATGAAATATATTTTTCATAAACAAAGCGGGACTTTCTGGGTTGCAAAATGAATTCCATTGTCATTTTCAATTGCTTACATAATTTGTATCAGTGAGTCAGCCATAGCCTGCATTATGAAAATATTTATCAAAAGGATAAAATATTCAGTGACTACTGATTTTTGCTAAAATATCTGTCATAGAATCGCTCACAATATAATGAACTCATCGTCACCTAAATTGCTAGTGAGTGTACAAAACTTCAGTGTGTGTTCACCTTTTCAAATACCTGTTGTGTCAATCAAAGGGTCTACAATATTTATATAGACCTCCAAATCTC
The DNA here is from genome assembly GCA_030015415.1 of Cynopterus sphinx. Classification (NCBI taxonomy): domain Eukaryota; kingdom Metazoa; phylum Chordata; class Mammalia; order Chiroptera; family Pteropodidae; genus Cynopterus; species Cynopterus sphinx. The sequence goes on along the minus strand of CM057379.1, from coordinate 7,948,867 downwards.
ACCTCCAAACCTCGTTCCCATTCCATATCAACCACCCAGGCCTGGTGTCTTCCACAGTTTCCCCTCCTTTCCTCCTAAATAGTTAAAAGAGGATTAAAATCCCAAATAAAAGATATAGGCCAACATGAATGAAGCTAAAGCATGATGACAGCCCGGTCACCTGTGTTAACCCAGCCACCTTTACTAAACATCTTTTTTGCTAACTTCTATTCAAGGACACTAAATTAACCCAAACCCTCAAAGATTCACATTAAAAAACTCGATAGATTCAGCTCTGCTGCCAAGTGTTGGCTGGCGGACCTAATTGCTGTAATTCCTTCACAAGATCTCATCTGCAAATTGCAGATTCAAGCCCAGACAGCCAATATTATATAAGAAAGTATAGCTTTTCCCCCCTTAAGACCATTTATGATTTTTTAATCAAAGGAAAATATCAAAATCTGTATAGTATTGACTCCATCTGTCTCCCTTCCTACACTCCCTCCCCCAGCCCCACCCCCATTGTTACAGACTCTCCCTTCACACAGCCAGGTGAAAGGACCTCCCCTATTTCAATTAACAGGGGCCCTCTTGCTCCCCAGAAGACACTGGCTACATTGGAAGCATTTGGGGGAGTCTTTCGGAGAATATTCCTACTGGCACCTAGTGAGCAAAGACCAGAGTTGCTGCTTAATCATCTTAGGATGCTCACAGAACAGCCCCACGATGGGCAATTAATTATTCAGTCCAAAGTATCAATAAGGATGAGAGTGAGAAACCTTGATTTAAAAGAGCACAAAGCTGAACACGACCTGATTTTTGGTAAGAGCACATGGTCCAAGGGAACTGCCCTTGCTGGGGTTCGGGGTGTCTTTAGCAGGCGGAGGCTTGGAGATACAAAGCTTTAGCAGAATTGTTCCTTTGAGCAGGGGCTGGCAATGCACCCCGAGCCCTTTCCTGACCCCTTCCTCGACTGTAGCACCCATCGAGGCGGTCACCTCAAGAGCAATGCTGAAGAATAACCCCGGGGGGATTTTGAATTCCACTCTGTTACTGCACACTGAGCAACTGGAGGAGAACAGCTGAAGTTCAGTTCCTTATTTCACTTTCCTCCTACTTACTGTAAACGAAGAGCTGGGAAACCTGAGCAAACACGTGTTGCCCGGGAAGCATTGAGCTTGAAACTGAAGGAGCGGCCAGGCCTTGACACTGCGCTAGGAACTTTTTGCTCAAGATTTAAAAAAAAAAAAAAAAAAAAAAAAATCTTAAATTCTCCATGAGTGGTGCACATTGCCAACTTCCTTCTTCCTGAATTTCCCCCAGAATTTCAGAGTTTCCCCCACCTAGACTTTCATTCTCAAAATACTTTTTCAATTCACCAACATTTTCTATTAAGATAACACCCAAAACCAATAACTGAAGGGTGTTTTTCCCCACTAAACAAGCAAGAGCTTTTTCTAAGCAGTGCTTACCTGTTTCTACAGACAGGGGGTGGGGCGGGGGATTAAAGCAGAGGGATCTCTGCTTGGGAAAACGTTCCTTAATTCTTTGGCTGCCCTTCCTCCGTAATCACCCATTAAATCCTTCAAAGAACAAGGTTACTTACAATGGCATAAAGAATGCTGCAGAACAATTCTTCACGTGGTTCTACTTCTGAATAAATGAGACTGTAGAGGTTCCAGTATTAGACAGCGCAAGCCTTAATAAGTCCCACGCCATTCCTTGTCACCACGTGCTCTATATCAACTCCTACTGGTGGTTTAAATGTTTTTACTTCAGTGCAAGGAATGGTGCCCAAAATAGACTGGTAATTGCACAAGCAAGTCAACCAGAATGCAGAGAATGCACATTTTTGCTACAAGTTAAGGCATGTCATTTCCTTACTTCTCCAAGTGCAAATTCTGTCTGAATTCCGACATCTACCTAATTCTGCTCTTCGGAGAGACTACGTAAGGCTTGCTAAGAGATGCCATAACCCAACTGCATTGCAAGCCCAGGAGTCTCCTACTCAGATCCACTCAACCCAACGTCAGAAAGAATGATTCCTCTCCAAACAACAACAAAAAAATTAGATAGTAAGACATGGGAGAGCTAGACTTTAAAATGTATTAAAGAAAAAGTTGGCATAAACAGTCGAAGATCTCTAAAAACAAAAAAATGACCAACAGAAAAACAGCTGTCGTGTCAGTAGTTTTAATGGGAACAGAATGCCGTCTATGAAAATGAGATCGCCCGTCACAGTGACGGGCCTGGGTATCTGACACAACGAGAAAATCACAGTTCTCACCTTAAAGAATCGGTGTTCCTGGTAGGCTTGGAACAATGACAAAAAAAAAAAAGGCAGTTTCATTGTCGTTAAAAGATTCATTTGCTCAAAAGCAAACAGAAGGAAAGGTGTCAAAAACAACTTCCAAGGTGCCAACAGCAAGCAGCTGAATAGTACGCGTGGCATGGACCGTGATGCTCTAAAGAAATACGTGGGACAAGGTCTGCAGGACTTGAGACCAAACTGCCACCAGCAGCCCTCACTGAGAGCCAGGGTCATATCAGAGGTGGCGTGGAGGGCTGCTCAGCTTCCTAACACCACGTGATAAAGTTCCACGTCGGAGCTGTGTTTTCGTAGTGACCATTCACGACCTTGGGAAGAATATATAATGGTGTGCGTTGCCCAGGAGACCTGTGTGGCCTGAGCCATCACTGCCTTCTCATCAGCCTTCTGTGCACTGTGTTTGAGCTCTTCTCCACCTCTGCTTCTTGCATCTTCCTGCTTCTTCATCTTTCAACCAGTGGCTTGGTTTGGATGAAGACTGTGGCACCCCTTGGGGCTTCTAATCCAGGTCTCCGGGTTATCCCACATCAGTCCACTTCCAAATGCCGGGGACCTCCCCACACCCCTGGCTTTTGAGATGGTTGCAGGAGCAAGAAGATTGTCGCCTGTAGCTAGACCCCACGACATGATCCGTACATGAACTTCCTTTTGGCATCGGTGGACCCACAACCAACATTAAGTTCTGTTTTCTGAATCACATTGGTTTTCATGTCTCAGTTCATCCAAATGAACTTCCAGTACATAACCTTGCTGCCAAATCAGAACCAGTTACACATTTTTCTCTTCTGGCGAAGGCCAATCATCACCCAACCCGTTTTTGACTTCTCATAATGCTGCCGTGACAGCTTTAAACACACACTTTTCAACTTGTAAAATATTTCCTCAGTTTAAGTTCGGAGCAGTGGGATCCATCAATCAGCGCAGTGCTGATCGGTATGGCTGTTGCCCTCCAGTGAGGTTTGAAAATTCTGTCTGACCAGAAGAATTCCAGAGCACCTGTGTCCCCAGCACATTTCACAACCTCCCAGAGGTACAAAACGGTTTTGCGTGTATTTAATTACGGACAAGATTAGACTTTGTGTTTTACAATATTGATTCGCTGTTTAGGTTTCGTCCAAGAAAATTAATTCCATTCTCACAGAGCGTTTCCCTTTGATTTCCGTCGAATTCCACCAGGATAAGATGAAGGGAGACAGTGCATCTTGGTGGCTGAGTATACAAGCTTGACTTTTAAGGAGCGGTGGTTCCGTATCCTAACTTCGCTTCTATTTTCTAGCTTTTTGAGTTTAAACACTATTCCTTCTATCTTTTAGCCTTAGTCTTTTTCATCAGGAAAATGGGGAAATTTCGACTTCACTGGATTGTCTGGAGGATTTTATAAGAAAATGTATTTTAAAGCCCTTAGCCAGTTCATCAAACACACTCAGAAATTGTGTCCTAAAGAACCTGATTTTAAAGCACCACCAGCAGGATCATTAAGGAAGAGGTAATATAAGAGTTAAGCACTGAATCGGGGAGGATGGGAGGACACAGACCACTGTAAGGGACAACCTGAAGCATGTCACAATGTTTGTACAGGGAATTTAGTTCTAAGCTCCCTGGCAACCAAGAGAAAAAATATATATATTATGAACACTTTTACTAATTTCTCTAATAAAAAGCAAATATTTCTAATATGTCGAGAGGGACCAATCTTAGTAATCAACTTTAAGAGGAATGCATTCCTATTTTTTTTATATAAAGGGTACCGAATTCTATAAAGGACAGCTCTCAGTCATGATTTTTACTGGAGATATTGAGTTTTTCTCATTTAGTATATGAACCTGCAACCTGCAGAAACCATCATATGATCATTCTGCTAATACATTTTTATAAAAAGGTAAAACTAATGGGGCCCAGACAGGCAACTTTGTGTTGGAGCACACACAGATTCTCCAAGGATGGAGAGTGAAGGAGAGAAGCAAGAAGCCTCCTTGGATTGAGGCAAGCAAGAGCAACAAGATCTGTTTAAAATACATGTCCACCCCACCTGCTTGGAGTCTCAAGCAGAAGTTTCCATCCTAGAGACTCCAGACTCCATGGAGACTTCAGGATGACCATCAGGCAGTTCACCCCTCTCCCTTAGCTTCTCTCACTCAATGCCAGACATTTCGGTGTGCACTTTAAACCAAAAAGACATTGACTTCTCAAGTATGTGTAGACAGAAAAATAATAAGAAATATTTGTATGTTAAGATTTTCTTCTTCTTTGAAACTTAAGTTGTGTTCTGGTGAAAGGGGTCCCCCATTTCTGCCTACTGGGGTGCTGTAGGAGTCTGGCAATGGCCACCTCACATCTTCTTGGCAGCTGCTTAAAATCTGCTCAGGGAGTCTGCTCATTTGCCAACTAGAAGCCCCAGAGGCTGGAAGCACCAGGGGTGGAAGAAGCAACCTGAGCCAGGAAGACTTCTGAGGGTGGCTGCTCCCTATCCATCAGCCGGATGGGCCCACAAGTGCCTTACATGGCTCCTGGGAACACACTTCAGAAGGAAAGGTGCTGGGCCTGATGTCAGCTGAGCAGGGATATTTCACTCACAGGAGCATATGGGGTTTGAGAAGATGTTTTTAACTGATTATTTTGAAGGTAGTGATACTTTTCTAAAGAGAAATTCAAAACTAAGGTTAAACATAGCCCAGACCTTCAAAAACAGACACTCTAATGGAGGAGCTTATCATTTAAAGGGTCCAAATCGTGGATACTGTAGGTTTTGTGAGCCGGGAGGTTTCTGTCACCCGCTGGCAGACTTAGCCAGTGTCTCAGAAAGCAGCCGTAGACAACATGAAAACAAGTGGACATGGCTGCCTTCCAGTGGAGCTTTATTTACGAAAACACATGGCGGGTCAGCATTGACACAAGAGCTAGAGTTTGCCAACCTGCAGTTTGCCAACCCCCAATCGAGACCATTAATAATTTCCTCTTGCTAAAATTATTAATCACTATCTCTGTTTTCTTCTACTAAAGTCAACTCTATACGTTCTTTTAAATCTTCAAATTCACTCAGATGTTCTTTCATCCACTCAAGACATTTATGACTGTCTGGCACATAAGGTGATGAAAATGTTCATTTGATCCTGATTGCCGTTAAAAGGGGCTTATGCTTTCTTCTGAGGTTTATTTTATTTTAATCTCATTAATTTCACACTTATTCTCTCAGTAATTGAAATCTAGCTTGAAATATTAGTCAGTCTAATCTAAAATTATCTCCTCGGGGAGAAGCAAAACAAGGGGAAAGAGAGCAAGTGAAATCGACCAACCAGAAAAGAAGGAAAAATCACACATTTCAGAGAGAAATGAAGTATCGAGCATAATAAATACCAGTCTTGATGCAGAACATTTTCCTGAAAGGAACATTTTAAAATGTTCTACAATAAAATACTTTTCCTTCATGACACGAGATAGCAGAGGAACTCTGGATAAATAAGGAGATGCAAATCCAATTCTATTTATCTTAGATTATAATTTTGAGTCTGAGTTTAACTCTCACCGAATCATTAAATGTTGAGGATGTACAGAAATTAAGTCTAGTTCAAATCTAAAATGCAACAGAAACGTTTTAAAAAAGATTTTTTTTTTTACAAAAGCCATCACTGGTTTGGTTTTGTCTCTGGTAGACTGTATTATTCAGAACATCTGTTATCTATGTAGAAAGGGACATGCAAGGGGGAGGAAGCCTGTGAGAATGTAGGAGACAGAGGGCGTCATCATAGATGCAAAGTACTGGAGCTCTTGATGAGGCAAGAGGTGTTTGGATCCAGAGAATGGCAAAAGGAAGAGCTGACCTTTATAGGAGCAGGGATATTTCACTCACATGAGCATAAAATGTTTGAGAAGATGAGAACACATATAGGGAGGATATTAAGCTAACAGGTCAATGCAATGGACCACAAAAGTTAAATTTTTCAAATTTTACCTTATGTACACAGGTCCTGATGCTATAAGACGTAAGCTCCAGGGATTCTTGCCCATTTTACTCACTGTTGTAAGCTCAGTGCCTAGAACAGTGCTGGGTACACACTAGGCACTCAAAAATATGTATTGAAGGAAAAAGTACAGCAAAGCGCTAGTTTTGCCAAGTCTGGTTTTCCGAATAACCACGAGGTGGCAGGCTCGTTCAAAAACAGTGTCACCTGGTTGGCTCACTCCTCTAGAGCAAAAAATGTCAAGCCCAGAGAACTGGTGACTTTTGAATGAAGATTCTAATGAACTTGAAGACAGATTATAGCCTTGGAGTGTGTATCCACTTACTTCTCTGGTGACATACAAGACTATGCAACCACATAGATTAACTATAGATTAAAAAAAAAAAAAGTGGTGTACAGAGTTTCATTCTAACATTTCTGCACACCATGGTGTGTGTGTGTGTGTGTGTGTGTGTGTGTGTGTGTGTGTGTGTGTGTCACTGTTTTTGTTTTGTCTGTGGTAGACTGTTTTATTCAAAATGTTTGTTGCCCCCCTGGGGAAGGGTGCTTCCCCACCCACTAATAACGAGCTGACCACATGATCTGAGATACCCCTCCATGAAACACAATAAAAGCTCCCTGACTCATCGAGGTCAGACGTGACCTGTGACTTGTTTTGTTTTGGCCATCGAATCAAAGAGACAAGTGATATGTGTCACTTTTGAGCAGAAGTTTAAAGAACCAGCTCATGGTTTGCCATCTCTGTATCCCTTCATCTGAGATTCCCAATGTCCACCCAGGTCCTGGTCTACCTTCTAGGTCTCCAGTTATGCAGCCCCTAGATGGTCATGTCATGTGAGTGAGACATCAACCTGTGCTGTCATTAGCCTCTGAGATCTGGAGGCTGTTTTTTATTGCAGCCTGAATTACCTAATCTAAGTTGTTTGACATGATAGCTTATATGGTGGTTGTGAAAATAAGTGAACTAATACCGAAAACACTCCGCTGCATGGATGGTATATATTAAACGATGGAAAATGTGAGGTTATTAATGTCATTGACCATTATTCATTCATTCATGTTACCTGTCATGTGTATTCATGACAAAAATTAGGCTTTTGCATTACAAGGCATTGGCATCAGTGGGAGTTTTAAAATAAAATTTAGATTCCGATAGAGGCTCAGATATCTTCTACATGGAAAGCGATGGAAAATGTGGATGATTAAGTGCCATCACATATTAAAGAATATTTATTGAATAATTAGGATTGATTTCCTGACGCTGCCACTCTGCTTCTGCAGCCTCTTTTATTCAGACGATGCACAGTTCTTTGACTGCCAAAGACAATCAATAAAAATAAATTACTTAACCTAAAATATTCTAATTTTTGTATTCTATTCCATTCAATAATTTTAATTCACTAACTTATGATAATGAATTCTTGGCGTCGAGGAAAAGAAAGTGTTTGCTCCTCGAGTACAGTAACAAAGCAAAATCTATTTGGTGCCAAATTCGAATTATTGTTTCAGCGAGAATGCATTCTAATGTCCCAAAGAACATAAGCTTACTTTGAAATTGCTGACAACTTAGTGTTCTCAGTACAGTTTGAATATTTGCCACTAGCAGCCAGCTTCCTGAGTGATATAGATTCTGACCTGTAGTTCCAGCTGATTCTTTCAACCTAGATCAAGCGTCACAAGTTCCACCCCATCAGACAATTCACAACAATACTTCTAACCTGTAATTCTTTCCCAGGAGGGCATGAAAGCTAGTTTGCCCTGCAGAACCTTTGAAGATCCAGGACTTAGAGGCAGAAGGGCAGTGCAGGGACCAGGGACTGGTCAAAAGTTTCCAAAAAGAAACAAACAAACTAAACTAAAACAGACTCACAGAGAGAACAAAGTGGTGACTGCCAGAAGGCAGGGAGATTGGGTGTTTGGTGAAAAAGGCGAAGGGATGAAGAAGTACAAATTAACGGTCACAAAATAGTCACGCGGATGTGGAATAGTCAGCACTATTGTCATGTCTGTGTGTAGTGCCAGAGTGATCAGGGCATCGCTTCATAAATTATAGAAACATCTAACCATTGTACTGTATACCTGAAACTAATCTAAAGTAATTTTTAAAAAGAAAGTATTTGTGTAGAATAAATGCACCCCCAGATTGTCACCCAGTCGTTCAACAGAGTCACCCACCTCCGTGCTTCCTGCCCCTGACCATTGGCTGAAAATGGGCCCTCCAGAAGCCAACTCTGAGAGGCACCAGTCTGCTACTGATGAGCAGAGACAGGGAGGCACAGACCTGAAAATCAGGGAGTTAGCTGAAGGTCAGCCGAATGATGGTAGACTACCCAGGAACCCGACGCCAAAAAGTCACAGCAGGAATATAAACTACTCCCCCCCCACCCCACCCCACCGCCATTCTCCCACCCTCCACTCCCTGCAAAACACTGCAGGCTTCTCTGGAGAAACAGGTCCCTAATGAACAGGCCAGTTGGCCCCCAAGCGAAATTTTAGTGTGGCAACTATTGTGAAGCCCATTAGTCCACTGCTCTGCTCCACGGAGAGAGCTTGCAAATTGCTTTCAAGAATCTAAGTCCCAATTATAAAAGGACAATGGAGGATTATTGGGTACTTAAGAAAACTTGGGCACAACTATAAGGAGACTGTTAGGCAGGACTCCAGAAGGAATAGAAATGGTGCAGGAAATGAGTGTGTGTGTGTGTGTGTGTGTGTGTGTGTGTACACCCTCAGAGCTATTAGAGAGTTTAGTCATAAAATAAGAACAGGAAGATAGTTATGAAACAAGCCTCAAGAGCAAGAGAGATTCCTCGAGAATTAAAAAGAGAATAACCAAGATGAAAATTTCAGTAGAAGATTAGAGTTCTCTAAGGAATAAATCCTGGAAAGCAAAACAGAAATATCAAAAAGATAGAAAATAAGAGAGAAAAGGAAAGGCAGAGGTCCAAAAACAAGAGGTCCAAAATCTCTAGGATTCCAGATAGAGAACAGAAAGGAAGAAACTATCAGAGATTCTAGAACATTTTCCCCAGAATTGAGGATCCCAAATCTCCAAATTGGACAGGTACACTGAGTGCCTGGCACAATGAATGAAAAGATCCCAATATTTCAAAATAACCAGAGATAAAGATGCGAGAATCGTCCAGAGAGGAAACATACAAATGGAATGAGAACCAACTAATAATTGAAAGGGAATGCCTGTCGGGAAGGTGAAAAGAAAGATGAGGAAGAGTGAGGAGCAGAATTTTTTATTATAAGCCTTTTTGTACGGATAATGTTTTAAATTGTGTGCACATATTCATTTTTTTTAATTAGGAAATGATAAAGCACAAGCTCATCATCAAGGAGAAAGCAGTCTAGTTGGGGAGATAAGACACAAGCATATAATAGGGTCTATAGTCAATAATATTGTAATAACTATAGACGGTGTCAGGTAGGTACTAGACTTATTGGGGCGATCACTTTGTAAGTCATATGAGTGTCTAATCACTGTGTCGTGCACCCAATATAATATTGATGGCGTGCAGGATCAAAAGAGTTTGAGGCCACTGCTGTAGGTGATGGGAATGTCAGGAGGTTTAGGGACTGCCGTAGGTGATGGGAATGCCATGCCCAAAATGCTCCTGGACGGAAAAGACTTCTTAGACATAGGAGGTAGGCTTCCACGAATATTTTCAAGGGTGCAGCATGAAGCCATAAAGAGCTAGATGAGAGTTCTCTATTGGCCTTTGAATTGAAATGATGGAATAAATTTGAGAAATACTGCAAAAAACCAAGAAAAGAGACAGAGGTGGCTGGTTTAATGAAAGAGGGCATTTGTCATTGCACTGCCTGCCGAATGCAGCTATCGGTAGCAGAATAATCAATAACGGCTCTGTGGGTGTATCATTTCTTGTTCACTCCTATGGAAGTGTATATAATTCTGCTTGGAAGCCCACTTTCTTGATTCTCCAAGCAAATAATTTACGATTATTAAATTATTAATAACCTCACCATATAACCCCTCGATATTTTTAAGGTGCTTTCGCCCTGACCAGAGGTTTAAGGTATAGACACGTGAACAATAGTTGGCACTTCTGTGGAGTTCAACCTGCTCCTTGTGCTGTTCTAAGAACTTTACGCACATAACTTCCTTGATCTTCCCCAAACAACCCTGTGAGTTGGTACAGTCAATGGACCCATTTTCCAGAGGAGGAAATCGAGGCTCAGGGAAGAAAGATCACTTGCCCACAATTAATTGGTAAAGTTGGGTTCCAACCCAGGGAGTCTAGCTCCAAACTAAATGCTATGAAGTACAATTTGTGTAGTTGCTCTAAAGCATGATACATATTTCCCCTGAATATGTCAGACTGTTCGATTTTACAAGTTTTCCAGGCTTTTGCTGCAAAATCTACACATTAGGAAAAAGACAATTTATCTTCTGTTAATTAGTAGAGAAACAGAAGCCCTCAATTCTAGAACAGCCGAGAAATGGACAAATGAGAGGCCATGATTAGAAGACACAAAACCACTGAGATCAGCGACCTCAAAAGTGCAGTCAAATATTGGCAACTGGGAAACAGAGTTAAATGTGGGTGTAATGACTGTGTATCACTGAATGAAGCACTGAGTAGGAAAGTGTTAAGTGTAGTCTTAGAATATTAGAGGCTGTATTAGTTTCCTGTGGCTACCTCAACAAATTACCACAAATTTGGTGGCTTAAAACAACAAAAAGTTATTCTCTCCCCATTCTGGAAACCAGGAGTTCAAAACCAAGGTGTTGGCAGGGCCGCACTCCCTAGAGGATTTAGGTGACAATCTGTCCTTGCCTCTTTCAGCTGCTGGTACTGTCAGCATTTCCTGGCCTATGGCCTCATCACGCCATCTCTGCCTCCATCTTCACAGCATCTTCTCTGTGTCTTTTATAAGGACACTTGTCATTGGATTTAGGGCCCATTAGAATCATCCAGGATGAGCTCCCTACCTCAAAATAACAATATATCTGTGAAGTAAAAAAAAAAAAAAAGAAGAAGAAAAATTATATATTTTTATATATGTATCTAAAGTAATATATTAGGGTAAATCTGTGTGTGTGTGTGTGTGTGTGTGTGTGTGTGTGTGTGTAAATTAACATTTGCATGTTCTGGGAATTAGGATGTGGACGTTTTTGGGTGGCTGCCATTCAGCCCACTTCAGAAACATCATCAAAGACGAACTGAGTTAAACAGTTGAAATACACAACTAGTTCAAAGGTTAGGAAGACAAAACCAGGCAAAGTGAAGGGTACACAGCAAATGCAAAGCTGAACAAAAGTATGCAATGCACAGACTCTCGAAACGCACAGAATAGGAGACATAAAATTGGGTAAATGGTCAATGTCAATTGGACTTTAGTATATTGTGGCCCATTTAAAACAACATTTGTTAAAAGAATACTAAATATGAAAAAAAATCAAACAAGTAAATATTTGTAAAATATAGCCTTTAACGAAAGGATGAAAATTTGAGCATGGCTAAGAGAACGCTTAGGAGATAAAATAATAGCTCCCAGCCCAGCAGGTAACGACTCTTAAGAAAGGCCTCTGCTATTGGCTTTTCTTCAACTCACAAGGGTACTAGCAGGTTCAGGGTGCCTCTCAGGGGTAGGTGTGATATACGTGTCAGGAGTCTCCAGGCCAGCCCACCCATCTGAGAGGGGCCACCGAGTACCAGGCAGCAGTGCCAGGCTCAGTGGAGCATCCTGAGAAGTGTCAGGCTCTCCAGAGGCACTTTAGTGAGTCTCTGCTTGTCCTTTGCCTCTTTCAGGTGAACTAATGACTTTGGAACAGGGGGAAAGTCAACTCTGTGATTTTAGGTCCGTTCTGGCTCTAAATTTCTGTGAGTTTCCTTTTTGAGAGGGCGCTTTTCTGAGCATTGGAATGTGATGCCCCTGGAAGTTTGAAAATCCTTCCTTCCTGTCAGGGATGATTGATGCACGCGTCTGCACCGAACAGGGAGGATTCGCCAGGCAGTCCCTCTAGGTCCTGTGTGTCCTCAAAAGCCTCTGAGGTCTGATATTCCCTCCTGCCTTGCACAGCAAGCAGATTCCAGCAGGCAGCAGTCCTGTAACCCTGGAGGGCCACTCTTACAATTCACCCATCCTCATGCAGCACTGGGAGGGGGGCTGAGTCTTATGGAAAAAATAGCATAGAAGAGACGCTCTTTAAATCACCTAGGACATTTAAAAGTCAGGGGCAAAGTTCTCACACCGTCCCCAAAAGCTGGTCACAGACAGGTGCCAGTTCAAGACAAACTTTTCCCTTGTCCATGGTGAAATGAGAGATTAGAAAGGAAAATTATGTTCATGCATGTGTGTGTTTATGTGTATATTCACATATACACACTCAAAACATATATAAAACATATTTTTCCTGGAAAAAAGTGTCATTCTAAAATTATCTTTTGGACTAAATTGTTCTTTTATGACCTGATGACGATAGGTGATGGCAGTTGTTTAATCATTAACAACTTTATTTTAATGCCATTACATGGAAAACTTTTTACTAGCAACTTTTTAACCCTCCATTAAAAACTTTCTTTCTTTTTGGCTTGTTTCTAAGATCTAAAAATCTGGGCATCTCTGCAATAGTTTTAAAATTACTTTAAAAAACTTAACATTACTTGAGAACTTTCCAAATCTGTGCCTGCCCAAGACAATCTATGCTGGAGTCCCTGAGCTTCGCCACCCTGCAGTCTCCTAGAAGCTATAGAGGAAGGAAGTGAGGCGAGACCTTCACCGTCACCCCAAATACGGACCAGAATGAGAGAGTGCACAGGGCATCTGGAGATCCTGGTCTTAGCTGAATAAGTTGGAAAGAAAGTCACAGGAGAGACATCCTTACGCAAAACAGTAAGAAAGAGGCCTTTAAGGACCTGCTGTTTCCTCCCCACTCACTTGTCACAAACCCTGTGGCACCAAATAGCCTCTCACTGAATGAATTTATATCCCTATCATAATTTTAAAATTTTAAATCAGGGTAATCTGTTTTGAAGCTTCCCCATAGTCATGGTTTCAGCATTTTAGCTTTCTAGATACACGTAGCATCTTAGCAAGCTTCTGTGCCTATTTTGTGCCTATTTTGTTAAATCTGCCTTCTCTCCCTTCTTTCTTGAAATGAAGAGGGGACATGTAGACAATGTCACATGAACAATCAGAGGATTAGACATATACACAATTTGATTACTGTTAAAGTGAACTTCATTTTGGAGGGAAAAAAAAAGAAACAAAATATGGATCCACTTTAGAAAACAATGAATTTGTTAAAATGCATTCTTAGATTTCTGTGAAAATTCTAATGCCCAAACCTTGTACAGTATCCAAGTGTCCACGAGGGGACACTGCAGTCAAAGCACACAAGAATGGCCTCGAAACCTTCACTCAGCACGGGTAAACTCGGGTCATTTCATCAATATTGTGAAAAATGAATTGTTTTCATAACATGAAAGGCTACAATTTTTTACATTTTTGCTAAAAGGGGAAAAAATCCATTTTCTGGCAGCAGACGCTAAGAAGTAGCTGACTCTTGGCAGCCAGAACGGGTCCTATACTAAAGTCAATACACACGTGTTCTCTTGAGAATGTGAACCAAGGTCAGGCCAGAGATAACGTTCTGTCTTGAAAATGTCACACTGCTGAAAATGTCCTCCCCCCCATCCTCCACCCCTGCTGATAGCCACAGACAAGAAAATGTACACGACTCACGGAAGCTTTACAGTAAGATCTAGGAGCAGAGGGCCTTGAACTTCATAATGCATCTGATATTGCAGCTGACTCCAGCTGGGGGAGGGTGTGACCTCCAGGGAGCCGGGGGTCACTACAGCCCCAGAAGGTAGAGAGGAGGCCTTCGTGTGGCTGCAGCAAATGCAGAGGCGGAAAAACGGAGCAGAGTGTAAGGGAGTAGAAATATGTGTGCTGATCCATTCTTTAAAAGATGTTTGAGTTTTTCATCAAAATAACTGTTTCTAAAAGCCTTCATTCGTTAAACTAACAGTAAATTTCTTAGACTGAGAGTTGAAGAACAGTTGGGGCCTAGGAGAGGGCATGGCGAGGGCTGAGTAAAGAAGAGAGGCCAAGGCCTCGTTAAGGTGATAACAGCACGATCTGACCCTGTGTCTCAGTCAGAAAGTGAAGTTTTGTTTGTTTTTTTAACTTGGTCAGTGTTGTGAGTTGAAAGGTGTCCCCTCCGCCCCCTCCCCCCCAAAAAATGTTGAAGCCCTACCCCCTACACATGAATATGGCCTTATTTGGCAAGGTCTTACATGAGATCACGTTAAGATGAGATCATCAGAGTGAGCCCTAATCCAATACGACTGTTGTCCTTTTAAGAGAAAATTTTGACACCAGGATGCACAGAGGATGTGATGTGACTGCAGAGGCAGAAATTGGGGTAACATGTCTGCCAGGCAAGGAACGTGAAGAATTGCCGGCAGCTATGGACAATCAGGGGCGAAGGTAGACCAGTTCTCCCGCAGAACCTGCCCATGAAACCCACACTGCTCTACCTCGATTCCAGCCGTCCAGCATCCAGGATTGTGAAGAAATCCATTTCCGTTGTTCTAAGCCACCCAGCTGGTGGTACTTCATCACCTCATCCCTGGAAAACTAATCATTTGGGGCCAAATTCAGAAACGGTAGGATGGAATTCTGGGAATGGCGATGAAGAAATAAGTAACTGACTAAGCATGAGGTTTTAAAGGATTTTTTCTGTTTTCCCCCTTTTCCCCCTTTTTCCTACCCACCCTCAATATTCCAATGTTTTAAATATGAAACATTGCTTTCATTTACCTTTACATGCACAGCTCTTAGTGATTTCTAGAACTGTGTTTGTTTTTTCCCCCAGAGCATTTCGTCTCAGTAGCTAAAAACTTGACAGTCCAGTTGGCATTTCTAAAGCACTTTGCTCTTTTGAGTTGCTCAAAGTATTTGACATAAATGTTCCTTATTCTTTGTGACATTTTAAGTTAAAGATTTTTTAAAAAATTAAAAAGACAATTATTTTAAACTTCAGGAAATATAAAGCCACCCAACTTTTTCATCTCTTTTAAACATCACACTATTTTATTCTTGATTATCCACCTCTAAGTGGAGAGTGAATAAATGCTCCAAAATTATGATCGATCAAGTATTGCCTCTTGAGTACCTTTTTTTATATTTTGGATTGAAAATGTCTCTGATAGTCTGGGAATTCATAAAACCTCAAATCCAAAGGCACCAGTACATTGTCATGTTCTAATTTCCCAGTGTCCACAAGAGTTTTTTCTCCCTTCCTCCTCGTTCTTTCTGAGAAAGAGTCGCTCCCCTTCTCAGCAGGATGGGAAAGATCAGGCACACCCCAAGCTAAGCCTGCTCGCCATCTTTCCTGAATCCACACATCCCTAGATGGGAATGTCACTAGGTCTCTGACTCTGCGCGTCAAGGTCGTCCAGAAGGCCTCAGAGAGGTTTCAGTCCGGTTCCTTCTGCCAGAGCCATTCTGCCCCCTGAAGAGAAATCACTATCTTAAAGTCTGGCCCATGTGAGGACAAATTCCCTTATCTCTGCTGTGATTCAGCAGAGTTGAGACATACTGGAATCTCCAAAAGTATCCAAAAAAATTTTTTGTTTTTCAGAAGAAATCTAAGAAAGTCCTGGAAACTCAGCAACATGGCTTAGCTTGTTCCACGGTTCACAGGGGTTGCTGTCATTCCTCATATACTCAATTTGGACAGTAAAGACCACCTTGTGCTCTCCTGTTGTTCCAACTCGGAGTCACTGCCATATGAAAAGTGTCATCTCACCCCCCTGCAAAGACAGTTGACATGAAGACACATGTCCCGACTAAAGAAGACAGTGGTCTCTGGTGGGGACCAATTTGTGAAGTTCCAAAGAACTTTGAAGTCTCCCCAAATGATGGAGAGATTTGAGAAGGAAAACAAGCAGGCCGGACATGAGAATAATGAACAACTATTAAGTTATGCCAGAAACGTGCCAACCACTCTGTGTGGATCTCTTTATTACGTCTTCACTGCAACCCTACACTCCAGGAGACACTGTCGTCTGCATTTTATAGGAGAGCTAAAAAAAAATAGAGAGAGCTAACAACACTGAAAACGTTCATAACTTGGCCAAAGTCATCCAGACCAGTGGGTACCACACTGAAATTAGAATCCAAGTCATCGGATATTGCAGCCAGGTCTCGACACTATGTGTACATGCACACACCCTCCCTCACACACAAATTCATTCATACACACACCCTCACATCTTAATTCAATTAAAGAGGTAGGAGGGAGCAGTCACCAGGACATCCTACGGGGGACAGGAAGGAGGAAGGGACGGGGAAAGGAGTCACGAAATATCAAGGCCTCAACAGAGAGACGATAGTTTCTAAAAGGAAGAAGAAGAATAGATGTCAAGTGATCATGGAACATTGGGATCACGCTGAATCCCCAACCCAGCTGATGAAATGTGAAAAAGTGACCAACCAGGGTAACCTGGAGAGAACCAGATTTCACTAGGTGAGATCCTTGGAAGACTCTGAGGACACAGAGGGATTCACTCCCAGAGAACAGAGAGCCCAGGCAGTCTAGTGGAAAGGGCAAGTGTGACAGGAGAGGAGCCAGGAGTCCACAGAAAAGACCCTCAGCGCAGCAGGTGCATGAGGACAGAAGGGGAGACATTACCGGAGGGGCCAGAATGTGGGTGGTGGGACGTGCCAGCCTCAGGAGCCCCGCCAGCATCCAGTTGTTTCCTGTCCTCTGAGCTGTCAGAACGCCAGGGCCTGTGGTCAGCTGGTGGCCATCCAGGTAAAAGGGGACTCTCTGGGGCCACCAGCGTGGTGGAGGAGGAATGAGCCGTGCTTTTCGCCCAGCTGATGGCTGAAAGCTGCCAGTCCTCGTGGAGGGGGGAGAATTAGCTGTGCTAGGCAGCTTACCCCAGCATGAAGGCGGGAAGGAAAATAATCTGCCTAATATACATGCCTTTTTTCCGCTGGAAAATCTGGAACAGAGGACAACTTTCTGTAAGTGTGGCCGTACCTCCTGCTTCTCTGGACAAGGTAGGACAGGGAGTCACCAACAAAGCAAGATGCAGAGTCATCATCACGATTCAGAACCTCAAACCAAAGCACCTATTCCAGCCCCCGAGTAACACGTGTGCCAAGTAAAATCTGAGGCAGACGCGTGACTGATCTCAGACTCACTGGCTGCTTTTTTCTCACTTACCAGTCTTATTTCTATTTGGAAACTATCTCTAGACCAGCCACTAACTGTGTGTCAGAGGCTTTCTCAACAAACGTCTTGTCCTCCTGCCATCTCTGCCCCCTGCCAGGCAGGATCACGTTGAAACATTTTGGTTAGTGTGTTTTTAAGGTTCCAGAAAAACACTTTAAAAAAAGTCTCTTTGGAAAATGAGTTTGAACCAAATGTCATTCCTTCTCTGTTTAACTCCAGTCAATGGCTCATGCAAGCTGAGAACTGACCAACACCAAAGCCACCATCGTTTCGCTTGGCCTCCGTGTCCTTTGCCTTTTTTTTTACTGTGGAACATTTCAAACATGCACATGCAGCTTCAATAATTATCAACGCATTTTGGCCAGTCTACTGAAAAAGAAGAAAAAGAATCAAAAATGCATTGAAATGTGGCACAGAAGTTGGGAGCACAGTCCCCACTCCCAGCAGAGCCCAGACTGAAATCGTTCTCAACACAAATTACACACGATCTGTTTTGCAAACTCTTCCTGGATTTCCTTTCGATTTCAGGGAAATCATTAAGTGATAGGAATTAGGAGCCTCCTTGAAAAGGAATTTATCTCATTGTAACTTACGATTCGGAATGGGATTCTGAAACAACTCTGGTTATGGGTGCCAAGCTCACATTTTCCTTGTCGGGGATTTTAACCACGTGCAGCAAATTCCAGTAAGAAGCTTACATTTTCTCGGCTACAGAAACACGGGTGGTGGCCGGGTGCCGGGTGGGGACGGGGCAGGGAGAAAAGGTGGGACAAGTAACACTTGATTTTTGAAAACTCCAGCCAAGTCAGGAGAGTTTACGTTTCAGACTGTTTAAAGGAAAAGAATCCATGGGAGTTGGCTTTTGGGCAGTGAATGGAGGGAGGTGAAGAATTGTCTCCTATTCCTGAATGAGAAGGAAGTGGCCCATGTGCTGGGAAATTCTCAAAGATAGCTCGTGATTTCCCTTTTGTCTCCCTTTCTCTCTTTCTTGCTTTCTTGCTTTCTTGTTTTTCCTTCCTTCCTTCCTTCCTTCCTTCCTTCCTTCCTTCCTTCCTTCCTTCCTTTCTTTTTTTCTTTTTTTTAAGAGCACAGCCTTATTGAGAAAAAGAATTTCTATCATCAATGAGAGCCATCATACTCACCAAGATCCTCTGTTTTCTGTTAGCAGGTGAAAGTGAGAGGGAAAACAATATGAGAATTAGGTACCAATTCTAGCTCAAGATCTAGCCATGGTAGTCATTACCAGAGACATTTGAAACCCCCCATCACAGGGTCTGGTGATCTCAGAGGACTTGCCTGCAAATACCGGCCACATCTACATCACAGCGACCTGGGGGTTTGGCATGACCAGGGCATAAACCTTGGCTGGGGCGTCTCCACTTCCACGTGTGGTCCTCCCTGGAATAAAATTCTCAAAGCAGATATGTCTCCAAAATGAATGCAGTCGAGAGAAGGGTGGGTCCATAGCTTTCATACACACACACACACACACACACACACACACACACACACACACACACACACACACACACACTCATGCACGCACACACCATGCGCAAATAGAAACGAGGAGACCCAGTGTCTTGGGGCCCGAGTGCCCTGGCAGGCCTCTCGCCATCATTCAAACAACCTGTGATGAAAGAGTTTCCTCAAGGGCCCCCACAGGTGACCTGCATCCACCTGGGACAACTTTTCCCGTTCTTGACCATCTGCACAGGTGCAAGAGAAAAGACCATTGTGAGAGGGTTAGTCGCCTGGGTTTTGTCCACACTCCATCAGGGATGGGAAAGCCCTTGAACTTTCGGGGCCTCATTTTTTTCAGCTCCGATGTCAGCAGAGGACATGGGCCAACTGATTTCTGACAGTGCAAAGGTGGCTCTAAGTCCATGGTGACCTAGGAACCCAGAGCAGGACTCAGATTCTGCAGGCGTCAGACCTTAGCTCCAAGCATCTAAGCTGTGTGACCGTGGGGCCGTCACTTGATTTCTTCTGTGAACTAGAGAGAAATACTCATGTCACAGGTTCTTGTCAGGATTGAATTCTTTAAACATCCATAAAGTCCTTGATTTGTGGAAGATGTCATGATGCTGGAATCCTCCTTCCTAAAATGCTGTGATTTCAAACATGAAGGAATCTGGGAAGTTTGCCTTTCTGGAATGCAACTAGATAATATAGTCCAAAATAGTTCCCACTCTAAGTTATTACTCATCAGAGCACAAAAATCATACAAATCTGGGTCAGGACTACTGGAAAACACTCTGAGATATTTATTACATAGTCCCTGCCTTATGCGAGATAGTTTACATAATTTCCTTTTCCTTATTTGTTCCAAGCCACTTAGAAAGAAGAGAAATGGTATATGTTAAACCAAGCTGGGAAAGTGAAGTTTTACAGAGTTTATATTGCTAATTAAATTAAGGTTTCTAGCAGATCAAGGACAAATGACTGAACTGAGTTCAACAAAATATTTCCTTTGATCTCAAGGTTTTTTTTACTTCAAAGACTCACCATCAGGGTCACACAGACTGCTGCCCCTCCTCTCCCGATGACGAGGGGCTGACCGTGAAAGCAGAACGGCTTGGGAGCTGTGTGAACACCTGCGGTGGTTGACCCTACCCAGGCCACACCACGCGTGAGCTGTCTTAGGAGGAAATAAATGAATCAGAAGATGCGGGTTTGAGTCTTGGGTCTGCCACTTCCCTGCATCCCATGACCTGACCTCAGTCTCTCTGCTCTCCCATGTGAAATGGGATGATGGTACCCACCCTATTTGTCTCACAGGTCTGATAGAAAAAATAATGTTGGGTCTTTTGGATACACCAAACCCTGAAGTCAGATAAAGAAAGAAAACCCTAGCAAGATCTTAGCAATTTCTTTCTTCTCCCAGGAAGAGTTTGCCTTCTATTGCATCTCTAGAGCTCTTAGATGTCAGTGCTCAGCAATTCTTTGCTGAATGAGTGAAGGAATAAAGGATGAGTGTGGTGAAGGTGGGGCCCAGAGACTCTCTGCCCCTTGTATTTATTTGTTCTGCCCTCCGCTTGGGTCACCCTATTCCTTCTGCCATTGCAGCTTTGGCTCTCCTTAATCTTAAGATGTAGTAAAAAAATAAATGCCAGCATTGGGGAGGGAGAAGGGCAAAGAAGAAGGTCAGGGATGGAGAGAAAGGGCCACCCAGAAGCAAGGAAGCAAGAAGGGTGGGCTTGGGGAGAGAGGAGGGTTTCCTGCAGCAGCTGCACACAGGGGCCTGCGCCATCCCAGCTCAGCGCGTTGCGTGCTCACATGGACAAGACATTGCAGCGTTATCCCCTTAAGTCCCTGTTTACTTCTGACCGAGTGGATTGAACATTCGTATGTCATCAAAATTTCATAAGCCTGGAAAGGCAAACACCCCGCTTATCAGTGAAATACAACTTCAAGTCGGCCTGATTTCTTAGTGACTCAAGAGAGCTTGGGAGCCTGGAGAAACCCAGACGTTGACTTCATGGTGACAACGTAATGAATAAACCTTAAGAATATGCACCACAGGCTTTCATAGGCATATTTCAGGTCTCCCTATGTCTTCGAGCTTCTCATTTCCATAATACCCCTGGACCAACTTCACTTATCAGAATCAGAGAAAACTGGCAGATGCTAGAAGCTGGGCTTTGGCGTAAGTTCCAGGACTGGGCATGAGTGGACTCCCCCCACCCCCCTCATGGGTGTCTCCATCAACTTTTTTCATCCCAGCCCTTAGATGAATTGTTCTTCCTCTCATCTTGGGATGGATTCCTAATCCTTGACTTCTGTGAATCAGCCCTTGATGAAGTGATTCAAGGGACTCACATAGGCTGATGCTACTAATGGAAGAGACTCACTCAACAAACACGGCACCAATTAGGATGTTTGAGGCTGCAAGTCACAGGAAACCCGATTTAAAATGGCTTTAAACATAAGGACGTGTAGTCATCTCAAAAAGCAAGAAGTCTGGAGATCGGTGGTTCCAGAGCTACGCAATTCTCTTGGTTCTAGAAAGACGAACCATGCAATGAAGGGCACGCCCTCCACCATCGGGTCTCCTGGGTTCAAACCCAAGCTTTGCTGCTTCTTGGTTCTGGGACTTCTGCCATTACTTAACTTCTCTGAGCCTCACTTTCCTCCTCCGTAAAATTATAGCTGACAATACACCTCCTTTCCAGGGTTCTTGTGAGCATTAAATTAGTTAGTAGATGTAGATAGACTACTGAGCCAGGGCCTGACAAGTAATAAGCACTGTATAAGTGTTCATTCTTATCATCTTTATTTAGTAATATCACCTTGTCGTTGCTGTGAGCATTCCAAAGGCACCAAGTTTCACACTGCACATGATGACA
The DNA here is from genome assembly GCA_030015415.1 of Cynopterus sphinx. Classification (NCBI taxonomy): domain Eukaryota; kingdom Metazoa; phylum Chordata; class Mammalia; order Chiroptera; family Pteropodidae; genus Cynopterus; species Cynopterus sphinx. The sequence continues at coordinate 7,927,024 of CM057379.1, read as the reverse complement.
TTCAGGGCAGAAAGGAAAGAGCAGGAAGGGACACAGCAGGGGATGAGAATGACGAGAACTCCTCCTGTGCATCTCCCTCCTTCCTTTTGCAGGGAGAAAATTCCTCCCCAGACACCCCTGTCCTTCCACACTGGCGCCTACAGGTCAGAAATGGGCCACATGGCGATGTCTGATGATACTTAAGGCAAAGAGGACTAGAATTATCATGGTTTAGGGTCTTTGTGCTATCTAACATGGCCACGTGAAGTGATTTAGTGTTTAAGATTAAAGAGTTAAAAGTAGAGATTCGGTTGTTCAATTACACAAGCCATCTTTCAAGTGCTCAACAGGCACATGGAGCTGGAGGTCTCCATCACAGGCAGGGCAGATAGAGACCATTTCCAACTTCACAGAAAGTTCTGTTGGACAGGGCTGAAATCAGAGTTCATGCGTGAAGGACCCACCTTCCCTAAGCACATTTCCTCCAGGAGCCTAAATGAAATCAAAGCTCTGTTCACAGAGAAGAAGTAGGGGTGGCTGTTGGGTTGGTAACGAATGACGAAGGAGGAGCAGGAGGGGGACCTGCAGAGCTGTGGGTGAGATCAGAGCCCAGGGTGGGAATGTGGTGTTCAAAAGAAGTTAAGAAAGCCTCATTAGACTTCAAGTTTACCGTGCTGGCCTTTCCACCCACCAGGCTTCCTTACACATGGGAGCTCAGCTATTGGATGGTGGTAGAAATTAAAATCTTCAGGAAGGATTTTTCTAGACCCCCGTCTGAGTAGTTTCAGTTACTAAAGGACAAAAATGAACCTCCAGCCTGCCTACACCCCAGTCCCCAACCTAGTGTTACAACAAAACTCTGCAAATCACCACGCTGATGTTGGCTATTTTTACGATTGTCACGTAAAATGGGGTAATAAAAAAATTTTTTCCACTTCACATAACCACCGTGAAGCATAACAGATGATATAACAGATCCCTCGGCTAAGTCCTGCTAATCTACCTGCAAAACTGCACTGGGAACACCACTGGCTTACCCGGGGGCCTTGGGGGGCAGTAAAAGTCCTCAGAGCTCCTCTAAGTGTTTGAGAAGGTATCCGTTGACTGCAGCAGGAATGCAGCCGAAGTAATAACAACAACTAATGTGCGTTTGTGCTGAACTGATGTCAGGCATTTGCCTAAGGTCAAGACATGGCAGAGTGGGACTGGCGGCCAGATATTTTACTGCCAGAGCCCAGGCACATGGCCATGCTTCTCCAGACCTCTAGATGAGTAAGCTCTTTGGGGATCAGTTGGAGCAATAGTTCTCAAATTTCAGCTTGCGTCAGAAGCATCCAGAAAGCTCGTTAAAAGCCAGATCTCTGGGCCAGCAACGTGCTCAGCAGTTTTCACCTATCAGCTTGGGAGAGCTGATGGTGTTCATCTCTTCCCAACTCTACATTCAATAACATCACACTGGGGCTTGAAATCAGTCATAGTGGGGGAATTTACACCATGGGAATCAGCAGAGTCTGGGAAGCCCGTTGTTAAATCTTGGTCAGCACACCGTGACTTGTCCTCATCCCTACAGTCTCTCTGATTCAGTGAATCTTGGTTGGAGCCCAAGAATTTACATTTCTATTTGGTTCTCAGGTGATGCTGATTCTGCTGGTCCAGGTTCCACACTTCGAGAACCACTTGGAAAACATCTTCAGGGATCCCTGAAATGGATGACAATTTCTTGTCTTGCTGTAAGTCACCACTGGCGAGAAGAATGCTGGTGGTCTCATCAGAGAATGTTGGCTGCAGATGACCCTACAGCAAATCAATATCATAAGAGCTCATGTTTACAGAGTTGACTATAGTCATCCCATGCGTTAATTCATTTGATCCTCCCAACAACAACCGTAGACAGAAAGTTCTCTTATTACAGTTGAGGCTGACTCATGGAGCAGTTCAAGGTCGTACAGAAAACAAGTGGTGTTGCTGAGATGTGAACGTCCCATGTTCAAGTCTGGCTCCAGAGCCCACGAGTTTAACTGCTACACCACAAATCAGAGGTGAGACCTGACTGTAGTTCTGCCAAACCTAAATCTAGTAAGAGTTCCTTCTAAAAAAAAAAAAAAGAAAAGAAAAAAACTTCAAAGAACATACACGCAAAAGGAAATTTGAAATTGTTCCTCCCAGCTAGACTTTCCTGACTTAAAAGAAAATGGATAAAAAAGTTTTCATTCCTCTCATTGTCCTCCCTCCAACATCCTGAAAGTGCAGGACCTCACGACCAGCTGATGAGAAAGTCATTCTCCTGGATCGGGAGTTGGTAAACTTTTACCATACAGGGCAAGACAGTAAGTAAATGCTTGAGGGTCTGAGGGCCTTACAGTCGCTGTTGCAGCCGCTCAGCTCTGCCATGGGAGGGACATGTAACAATGAGTGTGGCTGTGTCCCAGTTAAACTTGGCTTGCAAAAACAGGCACTTGGCTCCATTCAGCTGTGGGCTATACTGTGATGACCTGCCTAGATGTTATTCCTTATTCCTAAATAACTAGCAGGAACTATACCTTCATTAAGTGTAGGCAGAATTTTAGCAAAGACAAACGCACCAAAAACACCACTACATCTGAGTAATCACTTAACAGATACCAATGGGAATCTCCTCAGAAAATAATCCATTTCTCTGGTTCTAATTTGGTTATTGAAGGTCTTCCATGGCTTTAGTTTATGACAGTAGGAGCTCGGTTTAGCTGGAAAAATCATGCTACTGAGATGAAGGCCCACAGATCCAAAGCAAGCTCAGCTTTAGTTCTCTTGGTCAAGAGGATAATGAGACAAGTAGGAAAGCATGACCCCTTTTGAACACCTCGAATGCATATGACTGGCCTAGAACCAACCCAAAGTGTGGCTTATAAGTCAGCAGTGTCATCTTTCATAAGGATAAAATGTTTGTTCCATTTTATAAGCCAATGGCAATGCCAGAGAATATGAAATGTTCTATAAGAGATTTAAAAATATGTCCCATTATTTCCTTAACATTGAAATTTTCACCATCTTGGTAAATACTCCTTAACTTTTCTCCTAGCCCTGACCTGTTCTCCCTGTCTCAAAGTTATCACTGCTCCAAATCAGCTCTGATTCTTTTGTTCTTATGATTAAGAAACTCTCTGGACTACTACTGCATATTGATTTAAGGCCAAACTCCTTAGCTTGGCATCCAAGACCCAACACAACCTAGCCTCGTTTTCTTCTCTCTCAGTTTATCCCAAATTCATCCATTTTCTGTACCCACATAATCGTGTTTTGAAAGAAGTTCCAAAAATGTAGTCAAGTTAGACAAGTGTTTCAACGAAAACAACAGAAACCACATAACCACAGGAGAACCATAATCATAGCAAAGAGAAGGACAAAACTGGAGGCAGCAAGACAATCTAGAAATCAAAGCAAGAAACTGGAACAAAGTTTCAAAAATAAGGCAGTAGAATATGACATTTCCTCTCATCTGTGGCATCTGGGATTTGATGTCTGGACAGATCTGGGGACTTAAAAGAACAACAAGGCTATGTCCTAGCTGCTTTCCAAACCTGCTTCTCCATTAGACTCACTCGGGTGGCTTTTAACTGGAAATATTAACAGTCCCCATCCCAGACCCAGGAACAAGGCCAGGGAATTTGGATTTCAATAAATGCTTCAGATAATTCGTACGATCGTTCGAGTTTGGGTAAATGCTGACTTCACATTAAAATCACCTGGAGGCCATACAGAGAGACCACACGGACAGACCACATGGAGGTGTGCTGGCTGACTGCCCAGCTAAGATTCGAGCCAACAGCCAGGCTCCACCACCGTGTATGAAGATGTGTCCAGATGATCCCAAGATATCTCAGCTGAAGCCCCAGACACAGAGGAAGACAGATAAGTCATCTTTTCTATGCTCTCTGAATTTCTGGCCAACAGTATCCAGGAGCCCAATAAAATGGCCATTTTATGTTGTTTGGAGGTTGTTTTTAAATCATCTGGAGAGCTTTTAAAAATGTTGTAGCTTAGTCTTGTCCTCAAGACATCCTGATTTATTTAGTCTGGAGTAGGGTCTGGTATTAATTTTTTCCATATTTTTTGTTACAAAAATTTTAAACATCAAGAAGAGTTGAACGAATACTACTTGGAAATGTGAAAATGTGTGGACCCATTATAATTGTGAATATTTTGTGATTTGATTGATGATAGATAGGTAGATGATAGATGATAGACAGAGACAGACAGACAGACAGGTGATAGGCAGATAGAGCTGAACTCTGAACTGTTGGAAAATAATTTGCAGATATGACATTTGACATCTAAGTACTTCAGCATAGAAGTATCCGAAAATAAGGGCACTGTCCTACATAAACGCAATACTATGATCATGCTTAAGAAAATAACAGCAATTTTCTAATATCCATCCCGTATTTACATCTCCTTTATTGTCTCAAAAAATCTTTTTTACTCTTCTTAAACCTAAGCATCCCAATTTCACACAGAAAATTTGCTTATTAACATTTTTTAGTTTATTGTGTTCCTATTTATTTATTTATTTATTCATTCATTCATTAAATTACATTGACTTTTAAAGCAACCAGGCCAGCTGTCTTGTAGAATAGGCTACAATCTATATTGGTCTAATCATCAATTCATGATATCACTTAACTTATATGTCTATTCCTTGTAAGTCCTAAACTAAAATTTTAGTTGAAAGAGACTAAATTCAAATCAAGCATTTAAGACAAGTGTAATTTATAGCAGATGTGTCCTTTTCATCACACCAGGTAGCGTATGATGTCAGATTGTCATACTTTTATCGATGCTGATTTTGACCCCTTGATTAAGGGGGTGATCGTCATATGTCTCCATTAAAACACATTTTTCTATTTGCAATTAGCAAGGAATCTGTGAGGCAGTATTCTGGCACCAATGAAATTCTATCTCTTAGCTTGAATATCCATTGATAACTCTTGCCTGAAAGAATGATTTGGTTGGAAGTTGCAGAATGGACTTTTTTTTTTTTTTTACTTTTGATTTAAGGCATAGTTCCCATATAGTTTTTCTATACAGTTTGAGGGTCTTGGTGAATATACGCATACATTCAAGCAACCACCACAACCATTAAGCTATAGAGTAGTTCCACCATCCCCCCCAAAAATTCCTCCAAATCTTGTCATCGTCAACCCCTCCCCCAACCCCAGGCCCTAGCAACCACTAATGTGCTTTCTATCCCTTTAGATTTGTCTTTTCCAGAAAGCCACATGCGTGAAATCATACGTTGTGTAGACTTTTGAGTTTGGCTCCTTTCACTTAGCAAAACGTGTTTGCAATCCAACTGTGTCCTTAGACATATCAGTGCTTCTTTCCTCCCTGATGCTGGATAGAAGTCCATCATAAAGGTGTGTTCGTTGGTTGATCCCAAGCTGAGGAATATTTTGGTTTACAGTTTGGGGCAAGTGTAAATAAAGCCATAAAAACCTTCTCATTCAAGTATCCGTGTTAATATAAGTTTCCATTTCGCTTGGGTAAATACTTAGGAATAGGATTTCTGGGTTGCTTGGTAAATACCCATTTCCTTTATATATATTAAAAAAAAAACAGCTAAATGCTTTTCCATAGTGTCTGTATTTTTGGACACATTGCCACTCACAATAAGTGAGAGTTAATTGATAGTTTTTAAAATCCTGTCATCTATTATATTTCCTGGGTGGCTATCTCCCATGGGGGGAAAAAAGCATTTTCATATTGACTTGAGATGGACTATAGTTCTTATTATAAAAACTGAGTAAATGCTAATTTTTTTATTAAGTATCAATTTCAGAGTAAAGAGTCTGTATAGTAGCCACTTCTGGCAGTGGGCAGCAAGGTGTTCTTTTTCTTTTCTCTGTTTCTTGCTATTTTTTCTCTAACTATGGACTTAAGGATTTTTGTCAATCCCACAATGTATATTCAATAACATTTATTATATTTTTATTCTCAAAATGTTCCAAATTTGCCTAATGAGAATGCTGCCAAACTGGTCCTACAAACTTTTGACATGACTCCATTAGCCTTTACCATTTTTTCCTTTCTGGCACAGTAAGAGACCCATCTCACCTTGAATGTTCCTGAACCAGGCCTAGAATTAGCTATTTCTCCAAAAAGATAAATTCCATTAAATTATAGTTAGAAACTTAGTCATGGCAACTGAGGTGTCCACACAAACATACACACACCTACACACACACACACACAACTTTAAATCAAAAACTAAGATATATACATGTATATAAATCATAAACTTATACCAATATTTCTAATTAAAATTTACCTTTCTTAGCTTCTTTAATTTTTTAATTTGTATCCTTTTTTCCTTTTACCAGAAATCATGATTCTTAATAAAAGGAACATATTCACTGATCCACTTTATCTCATACTACAAATAAGATAGTAGCAAAGTCACCATGCCAGTGTGACTATGAACAATAAAACTACCGAGGGAAGTTTAAGATTTCTTTGCAATTTTTTTTTATCTTTATATTTCCCATTAGGAATGTCCAGTCAGAGGTACTGAGGTCAAAAGTCAGTTGAAGTTTTTCTTTTTCTGTGTGGTTTTGTTCCATACAGTCAGGTGTATTTATTTGTTCCCATTTGTTCTCAATTTTATGGTCTGGCCTCAGGATAGTTTAAAAGCTCCCAAGGGAGTCCAGGGTGCAGCTACAGGCTGATAAGCACTGAGTGGCTCACTTACTCTCTCCCTGGTCCCTCCCCTTGAAATGGCTTTTCTCTGATTTCCTTTTATTGAAATACTACCTTTTCTTTAAGGCTCGCTTCCTCCATTCATAGTCCTTCGGATTCCATCAGTGGAGAGCAGCATTCCCCAGTTCTGGATTCCTATAGCCTTCTGAGCATTCCTGATAAGACCTTCATGCAAAATAAAACATTTACAGTTCTGCCTTGCATTCTAGTCCTTTATGTCAAGAGTCAGCAAACTTTTGCTGTAAAGGACCAGATAGTAAATATTTTAGGCTTTGCAAGTCACCTGTATCTCTATCACATATTCTTCTTTTTTATTATAATTCTTCGTATTCTTAGCTAGCGGTACCGACAAAAAAATAGATTTGGCTCTTGCATAATTTGTCAGCACTTTCCTTATGTCATCTTCTTATTTCAGGTATGTACCTTGGAGCAGGAAAAGTCTCACTTATCCCTATGTGACCCCTTATAGCAGAGCATATAGGAAGAAATGGTCACTAAATGTTTGTTAAAGTCATGAATATATGATATTATCATATAGCATTCTTATAAGAATTTGCTATTAATCCAGAAAACTGAGCTGTACAGAACTATAAAAAACACTGTGTATAAGCATAGAGCATTGGTTACAGACAGTAACCTGTGGGGAATGACACCCCATGTGTTTACTCACTCGCCAAACCTTCTTCCAAGGGTGAGAAGGGGGGTGTGGGCACTGATAGTTATGGACAAAATGCTTCTTGGGGTTAAGCACGGGTGTCCATGAGAGAGAGTTAATGGCTACAAAAGTACAGAAATATACACGATAGCAGAGGTGGGAATAATCAGACTTCCTTCCTTATATAACCTAGAAGTGGTCTCATGCCTGCAAAGGTACATCCCTCTTCCCAGGAGAAAATGCCAACAGGATGAGAAAGGAGCTCTGGATTCTAGAGACCCTACTTCATTCTCATCTGTGTCTGAAGAGGAATAAAGACTGATATACTAGCTGGAGGAGACTGGGAAAGACCCACAGTTCTTGTCTAGCTCTTAGGCACTCTGAGTGTGTGTTAGGGCGAAGGCAAAAAAAAAAAAAAAATCAAGCACAGTTATCGTATGAAGGAGGTCAAAGGCTGTGCGAAAATTTCCTTCCTGAGAAGCTTCCTAAAACAGCTCCTCAGTTTGCATCTTAGTGCAAAAGGTTTATTTTACCAGAAGAAAAAAAAAAAAACACCTGGAAATGCTTTTTAAAAATCTGTTGTCCTGTGTTCCAGTAAGTTTCTAGAGACAGGAAATTTCTGCCTCTAATCTGAACGCTGGTGTCCAGGTGAGGTGACCTCGCACCTCTGGGTCCTCCACCCTAAGCACCTCATGTCTCACAGGAAAAAGTACATCTTGGCTGTTCCTGCCAAGAAATGTAAGAGTCCATCTGAAGCGTTTTTATTCTTAAAAAATTTATTTCCATATGTAGTTGGGATGAAAACTATATGAAATGCATTCACTAAAAAAAAGGTGCTTTATAACAACGACGTTTGAAGTTACAATTTTGTTTCTTCTCCTAGCTTGTCTTACCTTAAGCCATACGTTGCTGTAAATTAAAAAGAAAGGGCATTTAAACCAACCGGTTTCTCTGAAAAACTTTAATCCTGTCAAGGATAGTTTGTGACAAAAGCTAAAGGTTGTGTTGTTGCCTTTTAAGCACCACCAAGTCAAACATCTGAATTATTTCTGCTGTCTCTTCAATATAAGACGCAACACATTTGGGATCTTTGTTGACATTTGTTATACTTTTGATGAACAATTAGCCTGCAAGAATATTAACAGGAAATTCCATTCATGAGATAAGCAGCTGTTCGTGCAAAGTTTCAGCCAGATCATGGGACCAAAAATCTTCTTTATGCAACTACTGTTTGTTGAATAGTCAGCATTCCTTAGGTATCCAAAAGGAAATGCTTTGAAAATAGCTTTTATGGTTAATTTTGACTCTTGCATTTTCATAGGGAAAAAAATAACTTTTATGATTCATCTGGACTCTTTGACTTACAATTTGAAAAATGTGAGCATTTAATAGTGTCCTTAATCACCATATAAATTTCAAATAGCAGTCATTAACAAGCGACTGACCCCAGCAATTGCCAACCTGTAATGCAGAATCCCGAGGTCAGTTTTAACCACCTTCATCGCACAGCCTATCAGGGTGCATTCTTATTTCATTCTTGAAGCAAAGAGTAAGAGTGCCTGCCATGATTTGGAACACGCTCGTGTTCAAAATGTGTCTCTCGTCCATTTTCGAGCTGTTAAAACATTTAATGTAGTATGCCCATGGCAACACTCATTTAGCATCTGCTAAATTGTTAGAAATAAAACTCCAAAAGACAGAGGAAAATGCCTGATAAACAACTAGCTTGCAATGCCATAACAGAGCAAAACGATGGCAGCTCTCCCGAAGTACTGAAAAGGCTCTGCGTCCTCCACTGAGGGGCAAAGGTTGGATCAAAGATTCCCGCATAAAGCATCAGTCACCAAATCCTGAGTGCCACTGGCATCTGCCTCTTCCTCTTTCTGTCCAACTGCCTCACCTCCCCCTCCCCTCTGCCCCACCATAGACAAAAAAGGAAATCCGGAAGGGTCTTGCGTTTATTTTAAAGTCCAAGCAAAAGACCATAATGTCCCTGTCAGTAAAATATTTCTGAACAGGCATTTCCAAACTTATTTATAAATTACACACATGTACCACTCTCTGAAGTAGCCTATTAAATAGCAGCAAAGTTCCTGTCTTTCTTTTTTCTTTCAGATTAAAGAGCACATCTGCTTCCAATTTTCTTCTAATATTTTCTTGCATACTTTTTTGGGGGTATAAGCCTCCCCTGCAACTTGTGAGACCACCCCTCAAAACAGCCACCAGAGCAAACTATGTGAAATGCTATTGGATCCTAATGAAGACCTATCTAAAGTTCTGTAATGGATGATCTTTAGCTTCTACTTGAATTTATTTTAACTTTCTTATTTTTATTTTTTGGCCCAGGATAGCTTCAGATCTGGGCCCAGGTTGTAACCATAAACAGGAATCTGCTCAGAGAAACACACCCCACTCTTCTCCCCCCTCGCCTTCGTCTTCACACTCCTCCTCTCCTGCCTTTTGCTCCAGTCCTGGTGCACTTTCAGTAGCGAAGGAGTTAAGATAGAAGTGCCACTGGCTCCTGGTGGTTCTTCACCGCCAGCCAAGCTGTTTTCCAGCTGAGAACACCCCTGAGGTTTAATTGGCCAAAGTCCGAACTATGACTTTTCAGGAGGATTAAGAAGTGTCCCTGTTAGTAAAGGTGGTCAAAAGGTATGAACCTCTCGTTGCAAGACAAGTTAAGTTCTGGGGATGTAATCTAAAGCGTGGTGACTAATACTGTATTGTGATAACTCTGTATTGTAAATTTGAAAGTTGCTAAGAAGGTAGATCTTATAAATTCTCATCACAGGGGAAAAATGTGTAATTATGTGTGGTGGCGGGTGTTAACTACACTTACTGTGGGGATTAATTTGCACTATATACATTTATCATTTATAAATTTATATGTTGTACACCTAAAACTAATACTATGTTGTATGTCAGTTATATCTCAATTTTAAAAATAAACATTAAAAATAATAAATAATAAACAAGAAGGGCTCCTTTTAAAGCATTTTAAAATCCTGGAGTGTGAGATGAGGCCTCCTACATGACAGATAGGAAATGGGCCCATGTATGTTCAACTGGCTCCACCTGGCTATAACAATCATCGAAGGGTGACTCCCGTGTGCACCCCAAACCTTCACCATTTCATGTCATTCACGTCACTTCAATCAGTTTCTTTTAAATTTAACGGAACCAACATGGATCATTATCCCTGGACCCCACAAACCAGCTCTACCCTCTGCAGTTGAGTTCTCCATCAACGGTATCAGCTCTGCCTCCCATACAGCAAACCCAACATCTAGGCTCGACTTACTTCTCCCCTTCTCATCTACACGCATTTGCCAACACCTGTGCACTCCACCTGGGAGAAGTTTCTTCCAGCCAGCCTTTCTCCTCTGCCCTAATTAATCCAGGCCTCCCGCATTTCTGGCTTGAGTAATTGCAATGGTTTCATATTTGGTCCACCAATCTCCAGATTCTCTGCACAGTAATGCCAGCTCAGCGGCTCAGTTAACATCTTTTAAAAAATCAGGTTACATCTTATCACCAAATTACTGCTATCTAGAGATTGTCTCCAAACCTTTTAGTTCATTTGCCTCTGTTAGGAAAACAAATTTGAGCACGTACCTCTAAAATATGATTATTGATTCCGAAATTATGAAAATGTATTACTGTGTTAATATTGTGCATATTGCAAAATAATACATACATGAAAACATGTTCAGAAGTATAACGTAACAACTTGTGTCATGTTTTGGGGTGATGAAACTGTCCTGTGTCCTGATTATAATGACAGTTACTCTCATCTATATACATGTTAAAGTCCAGAAAACCGCACACCAATAGAGAGTCAACTTAATACATGTAAACTTAAAAACTGAATTTTAATGAAAGTGTGAGATAAATAGTTTCAAAACATTTGCCCATTCCCAGGTGGATTCTCTTTTGCATCTTCTGAGTACGCATACCCAATCTGGGGATCACAGTGTTAAATTAAAATGTTTTAGATTGACATTTGGGGCTGCTATTGTAAAAGAAAGAGCAAGAAAATTCTCGTATCATTGGAGGGCTTTTCTATTCATTTTGTAATGACTCTATCTCCAGCTTCATGGTGTTGTGGAGAGTCATGATTTCGCTTTTTCAAAAAATAAAATTCTGTCCTTTAAAACCAAGAGCCCAGGAAAGATTCTGAGACTTGTCATATTATAAGAAAGTCTATCCTCTTGATAGACGAGCAAAGAACAAAAAGAAATTGCCCTCCCATCGTCTTGCTGTTCTCTGAGTAGAGGTGCTACAGTTTGGGAGGGAGGAACTGAAACTTCTGAAGAAGCCAACTGTCTCTGGCTTTTGATGTCTGGTCTGTAGAAGCCTTTGCAGAAAAATTCTTTGTTAACGGGGAAAGGAAGAAAAGCCTTAATTCAAGCTTTGACCTTCAAACCTGCCACAGGCTATCAGAAATGTTAGACCAGCCTTTTTCTTTCTTGCAAGTGCCTTTTACCTCCAGGTCCTTTTGCTCAGCTCCAAAGAGTATCCGCTTCATCCCTGAGGTCATTCCCTCCAAGTAGAATGGGGGAGGGTGGGGAAGGAAAGGAGGAGTCCCTTCTTTCCTACCCCTTTCATCCCTCAAGACCTTCTTAAAGTGTCACATCCAGCTGTGACAAGGTTCAAACACTTGCAGACATGGCCAGTTACATCTTTTCCTAAATTTCACAGAATGCTTTTCAAATCTCTACTGTTTAGAGGCATATGAACAAAATTCTATCTGCTCTCATTTCCACTTAGCTCTAGCAGCTCACTTTGGGGTTGTAACTGTGTTTGAATAGAAAAAAAAATACTTGATTCCAGTTAGGATAGCAGGTGAGGCCCTGAGGGTGTAATTTGGAAGCAAAGTACAGATAGGTAGTTCAACAGCTCTGCTTATTGAATGAAAGAGAGTTAGATGGATGAAGTGAGTGAGGTAGGGGTGGGCAGAGAAGGGAGGCAGGGGAGGAGAGAAGGAAAGCAGAAGGAAGAGAACAGAGAGAGACTTAGCAGAAAGAGTGGAGGAATGGAATTAGAGCTGGTAGAAATCCTCAAGAAACATTTAAAGAAGGGAAGGGGGTGATTCTGCTATTCAATTTTAAGGTAATCACTCTGCTGCCCTGCAAGGTAACCTTCTTGTCATCGACTTGCCAGCAGAAATCTACTGCATACAGCTGCGTCGTGTGAGCTGTATTTTAATGGAAGGAGCAAATAATCAAAGCTTGTGTCTCGTGTTTAGGCTGACACCAAGAAAAAGATAAAGGAACAGCTGTAAGACATAGAGTGGAAGACAAAAAGTCAGCAGAAGCTGGATGCCAAACGCAGAGGAGACTGGGAGTGTGACCCCAGGAATGTACAGAAGTTTTGGCAACAGCATTGAACTTCCCAGTGTCTGGGGGACAGGGAGTTTGAGCAGATCTGATCCAGATCTAAGAAAAGTGTGGGGGTAGCCCGGCTCATATCTAGTCTACTCAAATATTTAACCCGTCTATCTGAGATCTTTGAGATCCTAAACTGGGAGCTCTTTGAGTAAGACAGAGAATTCATTTTCTCCTAGCAGAGCACAGTGGCTGCTTAAATAATAGGTGATGAAAGAGTAATACATCACTTTATAGATTTTAAGTAATTAACAAGTATTGAGATGTCATTTATCACAATTTGTGGTCTAAGATTCTGTAACCACTCGCCTAAATGATTCATTATCTAAAGGCCATCTGGGTTCTTATGTTTATTATATAATAATAATAAATATACAAAATTATTATATTTATATTATTATACTTTTCCTAAGGTTAAAACATGCCGTATTCTTTGGTGGTTTCAAGCAGTGTGTCAAACCCTTGAGGTCACCATCATTCTTCAGGGTAGTAACGAATATTCTAAAGAAGTTTGGGTCCCAAGTACCTACCAGGGGCCAGAAGATGACCAGTCCCGTAGGGACTGTGATGAGCTAACTTTTCCCCTCTGCCCCAGTTCATAATCCAAGTACTTTAGAATATGACTTGTTTTGGAGATTGAGTCTTTAAAGAGGTAGTTAAGGGAAAATGAGGTTGTATGGTTGGGTCCTAATCCAATCTGGCTGGTGTTCTTATAAAAAGAGGAAATTAAGACAGACAAGTGAACACACAGAAGAAAGACCCCATGAAGACATGGTGAAGAGGTGGCTGTCTACAAGCTATGGAGTGAGACTTCGGAAGAAACCAAATCTTCCAACACCTTGATTTTGGATTTCCAGATTTCAGAACTGTGAAAAACTCAATTTCTGTTGTTTAAGCCTGTGGCATATTGTTTTGGCATCCTAGAAAACAAATCGAGAAACCATATTTTTCAAAGAACTAGGACACATGACCAGACAAATACAAGTGATTTATATTATTGACTGGAATATCCTACACTTGAAACCCAGTCGAATAGGACTTGACTTAATCCTAGAAAGCTACCTTTACTCAATTCTTTTTAAAATCTTAGAAGAGGTTCTATCTCCACCACTGGAAAGGAACAAAATCTCAATTCTGAAACTGAAGTTTTCCTACCATGCATTTTGACATCATTTAAAAACCAAACCGAATGTAATTTAGAGAGAATTAAGGACAGAAATCCACAGACTTTTTGTCCTTAACACGTAAGTGGAGGCTAAAGGACTATAAGCACACACTGTTCTATTTTCAGGAGAGATGAAATCTAAGAACACTGAAAGCCTTCAAAGACAAATCCTATAAGAGGAACAGCATAGGCCAGCACTGGCAGACTCTTAGGCCAATCAACTACATAATTAGAAAACATCCAGGGGAAGGGGCAGGGTACGGGTAGTTTATTTTAAACTAAAATATTCTTTAACATCTGAATCAAGGAATGAATTGAAATCTGGCCAGAGTTGTTAATATAGTGCATATTAAACACAATGCCTGTTTTCTCTCTTAGAACTAAAATAAAAAGGCAAAGCTCTTCTTTTTTAATATGCACTACACAAAAAAAAAATGCTAACTTATATAAGTTTAAAAAGTCCACTGGGGATCTCAAGAACATAGCGGAGCATGTGGAATCCTCGTCAAATGCAAGCCAGGTGTGAATTTTTCTTTTTTTTTTTTGCCTTTCACCAAAAAACTTCAGACTCACAGACCTCATAATTCTGCATTTTTTTCTTTCCACAGGTTAGAGAAATACAGCTACGTAAAATCAAAAAATTAAATTATGAATATTTCTGGAAGAAATACAATTATTTGACTTCTGGGGTCAGATGAAAAAGTAGATTTGAATTATAAAATTTACAAAGCCTCAAGTTTCAAAAGCCAAGGAAGAAAATGAAGAAAAGCACAGCTAGAGAAAAATAAATTACATCAACTGTCCTTAAACATCTGACCAGGGAAAACCCACATTAAATCTTTGAAACATGTCACACAAGACAGAAAGGTAGCTCCTAGCATCATATCCCCAGAAGCAGTACCAGAGCCAAGATGAGTGGGCAAAACGTTGAGAGAAATCCTCCCGAATTTCTCCCCAATTTAAAGAAAGCGGCCTGCGGGGCTAAGTAGGTGGCCCAGGGGACATGAGTAGGACAGCTTTTTGGACCAGAAGTTTCAGCCTCTGCCCACTGACTTATCTGCCAGGACTATCTGGAGATAGTAGATGTGCATGAAGGCCTAGAACTGATTGTCTACTCACAAGTACAGGATTCCAAGGACAAAAGAAAAAAGAGCAAATAAATAACACAAAACCACTGAGATTTGGGGCCTCCAAGACATGAGACTACACAGAAGCCTCATTTAAAATCCTCTCTCTCTCTCTCTCTGTCACTGCAATAAGTAGTATGAGGGAGCCACCACGACTTTTCAGCTGTGTGACCTTGGCCAGGTGACTTACTGTCTCTGAGCTTCGATTTTCTCATCTCTAAAATGAGAATTATTATGATCTATACAAGGATAAAATGAGTTACTACAAAGAAAGTGCTTAGAAAAGTGCCGGGCCCATAGCAAACACTCTATTAGCGCTGATTACTATTACTGTAATTGTCAGAGTTCATAAACCTCCCGTTTGTCACCCTTCTGGCTAACACCAGTGTGGGAGGGCCCATCATGCACCAGGCACTACCTGAGAAACTGGTGGTTTAAAACCTAAAGACTCAATGCCTGGCCAAAGGAAGCTCTCGACTTGAGAGGGGCAGGCAGGAGAAGGGTAAATGTATCAACAAATGAGCCCTCTAAGTGGCCAATTGTGTTTTGGTCATTTTTTAATGGTCTGTTTATGTTCTTCCAACTCGTCCTGTTCTGGTGCTGTGTGCACACATCACCCCCCTAGCCCACCCTGAGCCAGCTCCTCTCATTATGCCTCTTGCACAATTTGCCACTTACCTCTTAAGCTCCTGAATGAGTGCATAAGCGCCCTGACTTAGCACGTACCCATGTCCTTGTCCTTGGTTCCTCTGGAGTCAACATAGCAATCTAGTGCGTGCATATCCCACATGCTACTTTCTTAGTCTTTTTTATCCTTTCTTCTCCATTCCTGTGACCCTGAAGAACAAAGAATGGAAAAACCACTCAAAAGCAGTACCAGGATGTACGCTGGTGCTAACCACGCACCATCTTGGGACCCTGGAATCATGCAGTCCACAACCTGAGCTGCCCTGTGTCACAGCTCTGCCACCGCACACTCTAACAGGTGTGTACGCAGCGCGCTGGGACCACAGCAGGCAGAGGGCTCGGCTCTGCTTGGGAAAGTCAGGGGAAGCTGTACCAGGCAAGTGCCATTGACTGGACCTCAAGGCAGGAGTAGGGATTGTCTGGTCTTCCAAAGGCTGGGGAAAAGAGGCAGTGTATGTGAAAAGGCACAGATGCATAAAATAGTGCAACATCCTGGCATTACCAGCTTAACAAGGACTTGGGAATACCTGGAGCAGAGGGGATTGTGGGGGAACAGCCGGAGGTGGAGCTGAAAACAGTCATGTGGGGACTTGCATCCTGTGCAGATGTATTTGAGAATATAGGGAGCCTGTGTGTGGGACTGGGGGGTAGGAAGAGGAAGGGAAGTTAGGCCTGAATAAGTGGGTTACACATGATCAGATTTGTGCTTTAGAAAACCACTGAAGCTGTATAAATACCAGATTAAAGTGAGGCCAGGATGACCTGGGAGGCCACTCAGAGCCTCTCACCATAGTCTGAGAACTAAAGCTGAGCATCAATACTGATCAGTGCAGAGAGTCCAGCAACATTTAAGAAACACACTAGACAAAACACATTGACTAATTGGGATCAAGAGTAAGTTGAGGAAGACTAGGATAACTACCAGAAGCCTAGCTTTGCTAAGTGCGTGAAGGATAGTACTCGTACCGGTGCTAGAGGAGTAGGTTAGGAGCTGGGCTGAAAAGCTGAAATAGGTCAAAGTAGAAGAGCCCTTGAGACATGAAGATAAATCTGTTGAGTCAGCAGTTGGTAATTTGAGCCTGGAGTTCAAGGGCAACATTCGAGTTTCATTTCAGTCATGAGATGGCAGCACATAAACAGGAGGAGTGGAGAGACAGCCAGGGTGGATTATTGTCTGGGGGACTTTGTAAAGGAAATGAGACAAAATGCAAAGTTGAAGAGGCTGTTTTTTTTCCTAATGAAATCTGAAAATATTAATGGGTGCAAGAAAGGAATAAGGCAAGAGGGAGAGATTGAAATATGAGAAAGATGGAATTACTGGAACTAGGTTTGGAAGGCATGCCAGTGAGAGCACAGCTGAGGGGGTTCATCTAGAGAAGAGACCCCAGGCTCATAAAAGCGCAGGCTGGAAAATGAGGGCGTTCACAACTAGAAACTTTATATTCTCTAGGAAGTAGGAAATTAGTCGTTTATTAATTGTCGTTCTTTCAATAACTGTTTTCTGAGTACCTACCAAGTATCCTGGCACTACGATCGACAGTATTCTTGCCCTCTTGCAGCATCAGAGCTGGTGGGGAGGCAGGCATTAATCAAAAAATCGTATAAATAAATGTAAAATTGCAGCTATGACACATGCTATGGAGATTTACATGGTACAATCAGAGTTTACACTCAGAGGAATTGACCTAGTAAGGAATCTTTGAAGCCTTCCTCGCTGAGGTAACACAAGTCATGAGGACATGACACTTGATGAAGAGACGTGACTCCAATCGACAAGTTGGAATCAACTAGAGAAGAGTTCAGCATGTGCACCTGCCCAAGCCAGGATGAAAAGACAGTCTTGCTGAAGCAGAAAAAATGAGGTCGATTCTGGCAAAAGATGAAGCTGGAGACATAAGTAGACCAGATGGGACCTGGCAGGACATGCCAGGAAGACTCATCATAATCCGTAAATTAGTGGGAAGCCATTGAAGAATTTTAAGAAGGGCTGGGGGCGGAGGTCACATGATCACATTCATATTTCATAAAGTTGATTTCAGGTGAAATCCAGAAATCAGATTAGGGGAGTCAGGAGAGGATCAGATAGGCCGTTTCTAAAATCCTGGGAAGAAATGACGACAGCTCAGAAAGGTAGCAGAGGTGAAAACCCAGAGAGGATGCTTTCAGAAGATATTTATAAAATAAAATTCAATAAGATAAGGTGACAAGAGTATTGAGACTTACTCCCAGGTTTCTGGTCCACACACATTTGGGTAGATTGCTAAAATGAAGCTCACTGAAGTGGGCTGGGTTTGCAGAAAAGATCATGAGTTTACATCTATCTGTCTATCTATCTATCTATCTATCTATCTATTTATCTAATCATCTATCATCTATCTATCTATCTATCTATCCATCCATATTACTTTTAATGTGTCTTTGTGACAGCAAGAGTAAATATCAATTAAACTGCAGGATGTATAAGTCTGGATCTCAAAGGAGAAGTCTAAACAGTTAGTATAAAGAGTGGGCATTGCTAGAGTAAGATCATTTATAAAAAATAGAGAGAGAAAAGAACAGAGCCCAAAACAGAATCTCACAGCACTTGAGCATTCACCAGGTAGATAGATGATGATGAGACTGAACAGAAAGAAGAAATGGCCAGAGAGACAATAAGAAAACTAAGATAGTTCCATGGCACAGAAAATAAGAGATGAGAAAGCTGCAGAAAGAGGAAATATTACCAAGCAGGAAGACATGAGTAGAAACATCCGTTGAGTGGACCCAGGATTTAAGCAAAAATTGTTTTCATGAGAAAATGAAGCCGAAAATCACACAGGGGCAGGTTGAGGAATCAGTGGGAGAAGAAAATGGAGACAGTGAATACGGGCAATTTTACTGAGAAATTTGCTTGAGTCACTGACTGAGAATAAAAGGGATAAAAGCTGAGAAGGTGCCCCGAGAAGAGAGGAGGAAAGTTTAGACAAGCAGCTGAGACTTATTAGAGAGAGAGCTGACCTAGAACGAGTGGAAACATGTAATGAACTGGGGAGACAGACTTCCAGTAATTTGTAGTGGCACCAGTTTGCCTGGGTGGGCAATTTTTTCTAGCTATCACAGTCTGAATTTAGTTGGGAAATACCAAATTGTGGTTAAAAAAGAAAAAGAACAAAGGAAGAGAAAACAACAAGACGGAGACAATGAAGTGGAGAGGCTTACAAGAATGAGGTTCAAATTGTCCACAGGACCCAGGCTTCATGTGAAAAAAATTGTGGTTCCCAGGAGCCTGACTACTGAACTGAAGAAGAATGAGTCGAGGAATCAGGGACCCCAGTAAAGACGAAAGACATGTAGGGAAACGCAGGGTTGAGGCAGCCGAAATGGCAGGTGAAGCAGATACTGACCACGTCCCCTTAGATCTCTGCAGCCATCCTTGTTTCTATGCCCCCTACTCTGGCCAGATTCTTACTGACTTTTGTCTCAGTGTCTTTTCAGGCCAGAAATACTTAGCAGTTAATGTCCACGAGAAGCAGCCCAAAGCCAACGACTGATGGAAATGGGTGGGTGACTGCCCATGTCCTTCGCCTTCCTCCAGGGGAGACAGCTGAAGGATGCTCAGCTTTCTTCCCTTTCTTGTCTCTGGACCCCCCACTCCCTTGCTGAGAGTACCTCCCAATAAACCACTTACACTGAGATCTCTCTGTGGCATCTGCTTCTTGTGAGACTCGAAGCTAAAGAGGAGACTATGGCTGTTTAAGTGACACCATTTGGGGATAGAAAGGGCACGGGATGTGCTAGTGAAAGAGGTTAGCTCGAATGCAGTGGAGGTGACAGCTACTAGTTCTGAGATCGACAAGCCGTAGAGGCTCCATGTTTGGGGTTATCCACATGGATGTTGAATTGACTCTAGATGCCTTAGACGGTGACCTGGAGGAGACCACGAACCAAGTGCCAAGGTCGTTCATGATGTGAAAGAGAGATCAGAAGGCCAGTAAGTGACAGTGATCCACAGGGGTGTGGGGTGGATTAGGTGGACAGCGTAACCCAAAACAAAGAGGGATTTTAAGCACTGGAAGTGGAGCAATGTCGAGGCACAAGAAAAGGATTGAGGACGATGATAACTAGGATTTTCCAAATAAAAATGTGTGGACTACAGGAGAAGGAGCAAGCCCCAGATTCAAGAAGAACAGTGCCCCCCGCGGGAGGACAGCCAACTCATTGGAGATACAGAGAAAGTCTTTACAGAAAGTTCCAGATGGCATGATTAAAAATTTAGGATGGAGGTCAACACAGAGCGGATAAATCGAAGAGGATGACATTCAGAAGGGTGTCAGTTAGGGGAAGGAATGGAGGTGGAACATTTTGAGCCGTGCCTTGCGGTGAAATTCTCCAAACAACTTCCAAATCGGGATCCCAGGGACCCGGGGCCTGTGATCGCACAGCCCGTGTGTGGCGGGACTGGGTACACTGACCCAGGCAGACTGGCTCTGGCACCCCTCAGTGCATCCCCCATGGCGCAGGGCTCCATGGACACCCTCAAAAGCAGGGGCAGGAATTGTATTTGTCTCTGCAAAGCAAACTTTTAAAAAAAACTGGTGTGCAAAGCATGATTGAGTGGAAATACACAGAACCATAAAACAAGTGATTAATAATCACTATGTCTGTACTCTGGCACCATTGCCTTCTTTTTTTGTTTGTTCGTTTTTATCCAGAATTCGGTTTTGTTTTTGGGTTTTTTACCACCAGTCTCTCTCAGAGGAAACAGAATTAGCATCCAGAAGACCGACATTAAAAGGTGTTATTATCTGTTCAGGGTTCATTTCAAAAACAAATCTGCTCTCTAGCAACTTCTGAATTGAGTTCAGTCTGTGTTCTCTGGTGCATCGCAGATGTTAGTGCAGAACAGCGAACCTAATAATCTCCTGCCCAGAAGGAAGCAAGACCCCTGGAAAGCTGGGCCGAGTCACGCCGTGGGCCCTGTGATGTTCAGCTCAGAGTCCCCTCCGGAACGAAGGCTTCCCCCAGCTGCTGACAGTGCTGCAGGCCCCAAACCCTCAGTGTGTCACCCCTGTGGGGATCGCCATGGCCAAAAGGAGTTTCTCCACTTAAGGTCACATCCCCTTTCCCTAATGCATCTGATTGATGACTGGTTTCAGGGGGTATAAAGGCCAAACCCCCTTGCCCTAGGATAAGTCAATTCTGAAGGGCCACCTCGGCTTCAGAGCTCCTAGCGAAGTCTTCGTCAGGACTGTGTCACAGCCTAACTTCTCTCAGTCTTCCCTCTATCCTCTCTTGTTTATCGGTGTCAGTCTCAAAAACACTCCCTAATAAACGTCCTTTCTTTAACCTCTGTCGCTGAGAAGCCACAAATGATGTGGTTCCTACAAAAATGACACTTCAAGAAATCAGACCTGACAGCGCAGCACTGTTTCATAGAAAACATCATGCCGTTTATTTGAAAGGGAGAGAGCCTGTGCTAACTCCTACGAACTTGGAATTGAACCTTGACCTCATATTTTCTCAGGAAAAATTTCTAAACTCCTTTGACCACGGAACTATGTTGTGCTCAGGATTTCTCTTCCAGCTAAGTGGATTTTAACCATCCTGACTTTCTCAGAGCTAGGGGGTGGGGGGACCTGGGATGCATAACTTTCAAGCCTAAAATTAGGACAGTTCTGGACAAATCGGGATGCTTGGTCACCCTGCCGAGAGAAGCCCTGCACACAGCCTGGAAGATGTTGGTCAAGGTCAATAATGTTGGGGTGCTTGAAAGTGAGAAACAAAGGTTGCTACCCTCCTAAAGAGAGAAAAGGACTAGAATCTTCTCCTCCCATTCCTGGTCCATCATCTCCACTGCCAGGCTCTACGAATGGACTAGTCTTTAGCCCGGCGTTCATAAGTTAGACTAGGTTGTGATGGACTGTTCTTGCCCTGCTGTGTAATTCCGATGAGTCGACATAAGAAGGATATCCACGCTTTGCCTCCAGATAAACCGAGCCTTAAGAAATCTGCGACCTGCCCAAAGTCCAAAAGAAGAACGCTTTAATCAGAAATTAAAGTTAAATCAGGAGCATCCTTTATCTCCCAAGTAAGTTGTATCTACTATGAGGATCAAAATGTCTAGATGAAAGCAAAAGACCAAAGGGGGGTAATAACGCTGCCTTGACCTGTTCCAACGTGAGCACTGCACCCCAGCAGCGTAGCTTTGGAAAGTGTCTCACCGTGAACTGGAACAGCTTGGGGGCTGAACCCCGAGAGTGAATCCACAGCCATCCCCACACTCCCGAACATTTCACATCGTCAGGTCTGGAATATCACGGTGGAATATATTCGCAGCCAGGATGTCTCCAGATTGTAACTGGCATCCTCAAGCAGGGACTTTTTCATCTGATGAGCAGATTTCGTGACTCACAGGCCACCAGCACTCGCCTCCGTGAGGACGTGCAAGTACACACCGACTCAGGGGACGACTTGGGCTCCACACACAGAAGGCGAAGCCCACGCTTTACGTTCAGGACCCAGGACAAAGCCTTTCCCGCCTCAGGCCTGCAATAAACCAACTTTTCCTGAAATGAATGTAACTGCAGACTTTGTTCTTGAGCTTGTGGTAATGGGCTCCATAGATGTTTACGTGATCTGTGGCGAGCTACCAAGAATAGACAAAAATGGAGAAGTGCAGACAGATCAAAAAGGAATGCTAGTCTCAGGGATGCTGCTCTCCACTTGTGCACTAAAACCGAAAATCTTTCCATGGATGAAGGGTCCCCGGAGCCAGAGAAAACACTGTGAAAACTCTTCCCAAATGAGTAATTCTCCCAGCAGCATGGACCCTCTGCCATTCACTTACTCAGCACTCTACCTCCTCGCATCACCTTTTTCGTTTTTCAAAGCCTTCAGAGAGAAGACCCCCTCGCCCATAGCAATTCCTACACAGATTTGCAGCACGCACTGGTGGGAGCAAAGGAAGCCTTGGACATCATGCTCACGTGGCTTTCTCCCGAAGAGAGAGGCATTCCAAGTGATGAATTTGGTGGGAAATGAGCATTGGAGAAAGTATGCTGTGTGATCTTTAGGTCACGACATGGAACCTGCTGGAAGCGTTCCATCATTTTTTTATTTTAGCTCCTCTAAGCTGTGAGAAATTAAAATTTAAGGCAACAAAGGATGCTGGTTACTTAGAATAAGTACTGCTTTACAGATACTAACCACAGGCTTCTGGCTGGGAGCTATTAGCCAGGAGGACGTAAGCACACGTAGACTGAGAATGGTTCTCGTTTTATTTCCACTCCGGTAATATACAGGATTTCCATCACTGTTGATTAAAGTAATCCTACTCCCACAAGGTGCCTATAAAGCCATACAATTCCCTGGGTGTCGGGTTTAGTAATAGGTCGTTAGTTCTAACTCATGCATTCGAAAGAAGGACAACTCAAAATTAGGATCAGCGGAACACTTACCTCGAGAACAAAAATAAAGAAAAACAAGCACCTCATAAATTAGTTTGCTAATCCGACAGTTGATGCTTAATGGTTTAAGAGACTCTATTCCTAAGTCATTACAAGGCTTTGCTTGGTCCCCTGGTTACATGGCAGCAAAAGCAGGTTTTTCTCAATGGAAGGCTTTGGGAAATTTGTTAAAAGGTGATACACACACGCGTGCGCGCGCACACACACACACACCATTACTGTTGTCCCCACATTTACATGAAATGCATGAGTATCTCATGAGTTTCTTGTGAACTGGTTTTCTGGTTGGCATTTCAAAGTACATTTCATGTTGTTTTACGATGAGGGGATTAACGCCGTCTACGTGGAAATATTCTCCGCTCTGGCCAACATAAATCGTTTTCAAGTTCAGAAGGAAAGGGTGACATAGTTTTCATTTTTGCCTCCAGGTCGGGCGAAAATGAAAAGCAGACTTGCTAAGCAGATACTGTGATTTCACAATGGGTACAAAAGCATTTACGAGGCAAAGAGCCCCTTGGGAGTTCTTGCACTTTGTGAAACAATGGTTAGGGTGGAATTCGTTTTTCTGCACGTCAAATGCTTAAAAACAGCTGTTTTTTGTTTTCTGTTTGTTTGGTTTTCTTCCTGAAAGAATTTTATACTCCAAAAACATTTCCGACATTCGTAATGGCTTTTGCCCATGCCACTTGGAAAATGCACTTCTGATTTCCCAATTTTAGTCATTTATTATAAATGTTACAAAATAAATGAGGCACTCACTCATGTCCATCATTACTGCCACCTGGCAGAATGACAACTGTAACCTTCATATCCTGACACAAAGAGCAACTATCCTTAAATACTTAAATACTTCTTTTAATTGTTGTCCTACAGAGCACTGAAAATGTTTAGAATGATTTCTTTTTAGATAAATGAGAAAGAACAACATTTACTTTTAAACTATTTAACCATTTCTAAGGTAATATGTTTGGACAGGTAATAAGTGAGGCCCTATGGGCTAAGATGTATTTCTTTTTCCTTGTAACTTTGAGGGTTTTTTTTTGTTTGTTTGTTTGTTGTGTTTTGTTTTATTTTGCATTTGGAGTCTATAGATTAAAAGATTTCAAGGAGCCAGCAGACACAACATCAATTCAAGGAATTGAAAATTTCAAGTTTGCCTTTGTGATTCCTTTGCTTTGGGCTCTTAAAAATATAAACCTTTTTATAACTAGATGTGGTTCTTAAGAATGATGCAGTTAAACAAAATAACTGACCCCATCTGTGAGGTTGAGAATGACAGTGTTTATCAAAGTAGAAGACTTGATGTTTACATGATAAAACAAGATAATTTACATACTCATTGCTGCATTTGATCTAATCATGCTAATTACAGAGAAAAAAATTTAAAAAGGTTATCTGTTATCACTTAAGTTTTTGCTGCACAGCAAATTATCTCAAAATAATCCCAGTTCTTTATTTAGCTCACAATTGTGTCGGTCAGTGATTCGGGCTGGGCTCTGCTGGTGATCCTTCTGTGTTCTCAGCTACAATCACTAGTATATCTGTGATCAGCTCCTGGTTCTGAGGTTGGTTGGTGGGTGCTTTGGAGGCTGGCTCTTCCCTATGGGCCTCGTTTACGTGTCCAGTAGTTGATTGATTGTTGACTGGGGCATCTTGGTTGTCTGAAAGCCCAGGCTGGTAGAGAGAAATGGAGAGAGAGAGGAGTAAGAGGGATGAGATGGAGAAGAAGGGGGAAGGAATGGGGGAAAGAAAGAAATGGGGAGAGGGAGCGGGAAGGAGTGGGGGAGAGAGAAAGATTCTGCTGCATACCGCCAATCAAAGCAAGTCCTAAGTTCAGCTCAGATCCAAAGGATGGAGAAATAGACTCCATCTCTTGATGGGAAGAGCTTCACTGTCACATTGCAAGGGCATGGATGCAAGGAGGGACAGAATTAGTGGCCATTTTACAATCTACCACAGTATCAAATTGCTCGTTTGAACCCAAAAAGAAGCAGCAGGGCTTTTAGAGTGTTCAGAAGCTCTAGTTGGAACCATTGAGTTGCACTTTAGGCAAGTTAAGGGACCCAAGATTGCTTTTATTTCTCTTCCTAAGTAGAAATAGTCCTGCTGCTAACTTTCTTTCATGGTTTCTGCCCAGATGGGCCCCTAAAGGATGCCACTGTGTGCAATTAAGCATGCAGGACCTTTGTGTGCAGAAAGTGGTATCCCTTCTCTGGTAGGACATAAATAAAGCCTTTCCTGACAGATTTGGTGGCAGAGTGAGAGAAAGAGGAGATTGGGACGACTCTAAGATTTTTAGCCTGAGCATGTGGAGGGCTGACACTGTCATCAGCTGAGATGGAAAGAACTGTGGGTAAAGCAGCTTTTAGGAAAATCTAGAAATTCAGTTTACAGGCCTTAAGTTTGATGCATCCATTAGGCATTCACACGGAGACTCACTTGAATATGTGAGTCTGGAATTGAGGCGAGCAGTCCAAGCTGATGGTTTAAATGTGGGGATCGTCAGTTTATAGATGGTCCTTAAGGTCATGAGACTAGATGATGTCACCAAGAGAATGATACAAGAAGAGAAAAGGTTCAAGGATACAGCTGTGAGGTCCTCCAATCTCACAGGTCAGAGAGAAAAGATGAAACCAGCAATGAAGGCTGAATAGGGAGGAAACTGGAGAGAGTAGATGTTCTAGAAGCCAAAGGAAGAAAGCCAGGGAGAAGACAGAACATAACATTTCAGAGTGGACTATTCAGTGGCATCTAGCATGTTCGCCACGCTGTACACCCATGACCGGTACCTAGCTCCAAAACACTTTCATCATCCCAGAAGGAAACCCTTCACCTACTAAGCAGTCACCTTCCATTCTCACCCCTTCAGGCCCTGGCGACCACCAATCTGCTTTCTGTCCCAATGGATTTTCTTCTTCTGGATTTTGCATGGAATATGTGGCCTTTTGTGTCTTCTTTCTTTTTTCTATTTTTGAGGTTCATCCATATCATATGGTAGTTTATACTGGAACTTCAATCCTTTCCATGGTTGAATAATAGTCCATTGTACGTATATGCCACATTTTTTTACCATTCGTTGTTGACGAATAAAGTTTTTCCACCTTTTGGCAACTGTAAGTAATACTGCTGTGAACATTTGTGTACAAGTATTTGAGTATCTGTTTTCAACCCTTTGGAGTATGCAGCTAGGACTGGAATTGTGGGTCATATTCCTAGAGTCTTGAGAGCAGAAAATAAGGCTTTAAAGGGTTCAGTTTTCCATGAGTTTACTCAACTGCAGGCTTCTCAAACCAGGGAACCAGGCTTCACTCTCCTTTGCACCCTCAGCCCCTAGCATGGTGTCTGGCACCCAATGGGTGCTCAATAAATGTTTGTTGAACTCAAAAGAACTGTTGTCCTGGAAGCAGATTGTTGTGTGACGTGCTAATGTGTAGGATGAGAGAAGAGATCATAGCAGCATCTCCTTGTGCCTTGGTTCCTGGTCCGCTGTGTAGTTCTCTAAGCCATATTTAAATAATCGAATGTTTACAAATCCTACATTATGACATGGAAAGACAGAGAGGGAAGGGAAAGAGAGTGCATGTGTGTCCTGGGAAAGCGGTTTACTAAATTCTAACATGATAGTACTTATAAGTATGGACTGGCATGGTACAATGTGGTATATACAAGGGTTTGGCAAACCACACTGCCCATGGGACAAATCTGGTTCCCATCTGGTTTTTGTACCTACTGTGGGCTAAGAATGGCTTTTACATTTCAAATATTTTTCATTTCAAATATTTTTCAAATATTTTTAAAAAACACTAACACTTATAGTTGGCATCTTCAGTTTTCTTGCTCCTTGAAGCCATGAAACATGGCAAAAGAGGGAGAAAAGCATATCAAGGGGTGCAGGGTGGAAAGTTGTGCTTCATTTCTGACATGAAGTGGAAATTCACCTGCAGGAGCATTAAGCCAGGCTCACACGTATTCACAGTAGGTGCTCACAGCATTCATTGAATGGACTTTAGTTTGATTTTTATGAAAGGGCTGACCGTGTCCATTTTATAGTTAGAAAATAGACTTTAGAAATGCTTCTCAGGGTGAATGTGTCTGGATTCATGACAGTAGCTGATCACAGATGCTGTCAAGTCATCACCCGGTTCGAAGTCCTAGAAATATAAATAATAAAAGAGGAAACAAACACATGTCACTCAGAAGATCCAGAGAATGGAGGAAGGAGCCAAACAACTTTGAGTGGAGACGTGAAGATGAGTCCCAGCAGGGCAGATCAGAAGGAAAGAGAATTCTGTTAGATATAAACACCAGGGTCAGATCTAACAGGAAGTCCAGCTTTACAATGGAGCCAGAGGAACAAAAGAGGGCAAGAGAAAGTGGCTCCAGGAACAGAAAAATTTGGTAAACATTCTAGATATCAGTCAGAAAATACCAACTTTGTCTGAGCTAAAAATATGAGAATTGCATGACTTTTTTACTCTAGCTTTTACATTCCTTTCCTAGAGTGAGATCCAAAGAAAAACAGACCTATCGGCCTGGAAGAGATTTGTAGAAAGAGCATCTTAGTGACATACTTTTGTTTCTGTTTTCCTTTAAACCTCTCGATGCCAACTCCCATTCTCCCTTGGCAGCTCCCTGCGACAGCTGGTCACTGTGACTTCTGAGAACTTGTCATGGATGTGCAATGCTTCCTCTTTGATTTAAGTCCATGTCCACTCGTTTGGTCCTCCACCAAACTGATGAAAACTGGTGTGCGTTTTCCACACCAAAACCTTTCGTTTCTCCACAGGTTGTCATTAAGCCTCCCTCAACCTCCTTCTCTTTGGACCAAACAATACCACAGGGTCGAACCTTTTCTCATGGAGCTAATAATTGTCATTCTTAGTGACATTCTTTTGTGCCTTTGGTTTCTTCACATCGTTTTTAAACAGCAGAAACAAGCAAGACAAAAAATAAAATGTTTTCTAGCAAACTTTCAACTAAGGGGGAACACACAAAGGAGAAGGCTTTCCCAAAGCATTCCTGCTTCGCTTCTGGTGTCTCAGTGTCATGCTGGCCTTTTCCCACAGAGCTACTATGTTCTGAGGAATATTCATTTAGCAAAGAGTCCACTCCACCCAGGTCATTTTGCCTCTAAACTTGTACCTTGTAATAATCTCCTCAGCAGCAACAGTAATAGCCGCATCTAACTTTGCTGCCTTGTGCTAGCGGCTCACAACCGCCCTAGGCCTATCATTATCCACATTTACAGAGAAGGACACGAGCTTGGGAAGGTTCGGGAACTTGCCTGAGATGATGTCGGTCCTGAGTGGCGTGGACTAAACAATTTATGATATGGCATTTAGCGTCACATTGAATAAATGTTCGTCATTATTAACCAGATGTGTTCAGACACAAGATAAATCCTGAAAGGGGTTTAAAAGGACAGTGACTAGTATCTGCTTTCAGGTGGAAGGTAGAAGGCAACTTAAACACTTTCTACCCCAGGTAGTACATATGAAGCAAGGTTCTCTCCAGGTTGCCATGTGGCAGTGACATCCACGAGGCACAAAAGGCCAGCGTCAGTGGCACCCTGAAATGGAGCTCAACGTCCAGAAGTGGTTGGACAGTCCATGACCATTTCATCAAGAGAAACAGGAGGATCTCTTCCTGCCATCACATCTTTAACTCAAAATCACGACATCGACACGCAGCCCATGTATAGTCACGGGAATAAAAACAAGCATCAACAGACAACATCATGTAAAGTGTTTGTTTACAGTGGGACTGCGGGCGAGTTCTTTAGCTGCCCTAGACCTTCATTCCTCACTGGACAGCACTGTCCGACAGATATATCATACACCGCATGTGTAATTTTAAATTGTCTATTAGTCACATTAAAGACAGCAAAAAGAATTAAATAAAATTAATTTTAATAATGTACTTTATTTAACCCAATATATCCAAAGTAGTAGTTCAACATGTCATCTCTATGAAAATTTACTAATGATTTATTTTTACATTCTTTCATAGTTAGACTTCAACCTGGCATGTATTTTACACCTAAGGCACCTCTCAATTAAGAATTCTGTAGGTTCAATAGGCACACATGACTGGCAGCTCCCTTACCGAACCAGGCAGGAAACCTCTGATCCTAACACTAAACTTCAGGGATGGGGACAATGGCAAGGATGAAAGCAGCATGCTATTAGTCCATGTATGAAGATTTCAATCACACCAGTAAATGGTGTTTAATCTTGTTGTATAATAAAGGGTAAGAATTTAAGCTCAGAGCCCAGAGGACTCTGTCAAGAGAAGGCTCCCATAAGGAGCCCTCAAAGGGGCTAATACCAGATTAATAAATGTGACTTCCAGCTGAAGAACTTGAACCAAATCTCCTTTAAAAAGGGCTATTTGGTTTGCTTGTATATCTTTCCATAGCATCTTGTAATTTAGCAAAAACCTATACAAGAGTGTTCATAGCAGCTTTAGTCATAACAACAAGAACCCAGAAATAACCCAAATGTTTTTCAATGGGTGAATGGTTAAACAAACTTGTGGTATAGCCATACCTTGGAATACTACTCAGCAATGAAAAAGAACTCTGGAGACATGCAACAGTCTTGAGAGATCTCAAGGTGATCTGAGTAGAAAAAAGTCCATCTCCAAAAGGTTATATATTGTATGATTCTATTTATACAATATTTTCCAAAAAAAGACAAAATTATATAGAGATGGAGAACAGATTAGTGATGGCCATACATTAGGGGTTTGTAGAGGGGAAGTTGGGTGTGGATACAAAGGGGGTGACATGAGACAGTCCTGCCGTAATGGCACAATTCTGTATCCTGGCCATGGCTGTGGTTACGTGAATACACACGTGAGATAAAATTGTATAGAACTTTACCGGAAACACACACACATGCGAGTGAATATCTGTAAAGCTGGTGACAGCTGAATGAAGCTCTATAGATTGCATCAGTGTCAGGTCGTGGGCTTGATAGTGCACCGTGTTAGGTAACTTGGAACCATGGTGGGACACAGGGTGAACAGTGCATGGGTTCTCCCTGTCCATTTTTTAATTAAAAAAATTCTATAAACTCATAATTATTTCATTGTTTTTAAAGAAATCATAGATATATTGCATTTTATTTAAAAAATTTTTTTCTTATTCCACTGTGGAGGAAAAGTTGAAAAGGAGCAAGACAAAGGTCTAGGCAAGAGAACATGGAGAACTGAGTGATGGCAATGGGGATGGACAGATGTGAACTGGTGTAGGAGCTATTTAGAAATCAGAAGACAGCAGATTTAACTGGGCAGAACAGCATAGTGAGCAAGTGTAAGAAGGCTCGGGTCAAATCCCGGCTCTGCCACCTATAGAGAAAGTAACTTAATTCTTCTGCACCTCAGTGTCCTTTTCTGCGGAGTAGGAATAATAATAGTACCTCCTTATTGATTATTATGAAAGATTAAGAATTTAATTCACAAGCACTTAGAAAAGTTCTTGGCATATGGTTAAGTGATCCAAAAATATTGACTATTATTAAATGTAATAGCTCAACACCAGCAACAAAGCAATTGTTCTTTTTTTTTTTTTTTTAAGTGCACACAAAAAGAAAAGATCTTTAGGAAAGCGAGAAATATTTGGCAAAGCTAGGCACTGCTTTGGGTAGAAAACCCAAGATGTGGCTTCTCAAAAGCCCAGGGACAAAGGAAAGGTGTCCTAAACATCCATTTCTTAAATCCAGAAATCAGCGCCAAGGAGTCAAGTTGCAGGCTGCTCATCATGTGATGATGCAACACCTAATTTATAAAACCCACAATAAGTCACGGCAGGGAGGGGTGGTTGTTTTTCTGCTTTCCTTAAAACTACAACTTATAATTAGCCTGTTTCTTCGTAGGCAGTTTATCCTGTCAGGCTCTGTGTTAACACACGGCCTTTTTATTTGTGTTATGCTTTTCCTACTGGTTAAAACGTTGGTAGACCCAGGAGCTGAGGTTCAAAATGTTAAAACTAAACCCTGAAACCTGGCAAGAGTAAAAGCAGTTTGTACTTCTAGACCACAAGAGGGCTCCTTTTGTTCCCAGTTGTGAATAACAGCAGACTAATAGGTCGTTTGGATTTGCAAACATCTTAAGAGGGAAAGAGAATTCAAAACCCAGCGTCCCCTCCAAATAGCAAGCCTGGACTGACCGTACGGTTTTGTAAAATGTGGAATTCATTGAAGAACCTCCGTAATATATACTTCAAAGCTTGGTTGCCTATTTTTAAATTTGGCATTCTACCTGATGGAAACTGGCCAACCACTTATAAAGCATGTTCATGACTTCATTTCCCAGTCGGCGAATGAAGTAAGGCCAAGTGCTGTCTTTATTTTTCTTAGTTTTATTAGTAACATATAGAGCTCAGCGTATTGCAGTTGTTCAGTGAGAGCTCTGCAGTCAATGGCTCCTTATTCATTATTTAAGATAATTCTGTCGTGCTAGAAAATGCAGTTCCCCAAGCAGACCCCCACTCCCAGGCCAATGCATTTCAGTCCATTTGGTTGTAAAGCAAATGTTTAGAAAGAAAGATTCTTATTCCTTCTGAGGTATAATCCCGAGTGTTAGGAGAAGAGAGTTTAGAGTCCAGATTCCTGGAATGCTGGAAGAGGAAGCTCTCAATGGGCTTAGAGACTTTGCATATTCTTATTTTCAGGATTTTCAGGATTTTCCTGGTTTGTCCTCAATCCTGCGTAGGGTTGCCCTTGTTCCACATTTACCACTCCTAAAATTAAGGCCCATTTCTCTATTATGAGACTATTGATGACAGACAGTAGCGCTTAAACACCATACCCCACTAAGCCAGACATTGCCATTATTTCCTGATTTATTGACCAATTTGTGTCACACTCAGCCTTCTATTAAAGTTTTTCAAAGCACGTGCAAATAAAACAAAGAGTACCTATTTTTTGCTAGGGGTCGGTCCCAAAGTTTCCTGGTGAACCAAACTGGAAAATGTTTCCATCAAATTCTTCTCTTTTTTTTTTTTTAACTAGAAAATACAATTCAGAAGCAAATCAACTAACATCCTCCGCTATATCTTTATCAGAAGGGACCTAGAATTAACAGTCCCTGTCCCCCACATCCAACTGCCCGGCTGGAGGTGAGCAGGGAGATGCGGCTTCATCCCAACACTGCCACCACCTTCTGGGCTCTGAGTTGAGGCATTCACATGGGCTTCTGGAAAACGTGACTGAGATCTGCTTTGGGGGAGCATGGTCAGATTAAAACACACGGTTGTTAAAAACGAAATCTGTGGCCTCTGCAAAGGATACCCAATGGGGAGCTTGAACTGCGCATCCGAGGCCCTCGCCTGCTATATCACACGGTTCTGCAACCTGACCCCTTGCCATATACCAGTTCCTAGCTGTGTGAAATAAAGCAGATATATAAAATTGCTGCGGCTAGATATTTTCTAAACCTTGTCTCAGCACAAACTTTAATCTGAGTCTTGGGTTGTGATATGCACAGCCCGACAATCGCTGGGGCATTCCTGGAGAAACAGTGCCCTCAAGCCGAATTCTGTTCCCATGTAATCAAAGGAATAGTTTGTGCTAAAGACTAATCTGAGAACTGCAGTTAGAACCTACAGGATGTGATTTCCTTTTTTTTCTTTTTTTTTTTTTAAAGCATAAGCATATGACTAGCTTAAACCCACCAGCATTCCGCTCCCTGCCCGCCACCCCCCCTGCCCTGGGGTGCATAGTTTGAGAGATGAGCCTAGAAAGAACTGAAGTTTGGTGTTTGAAATTTCCAAGGGAACATTCAAGTTTCCTCAAGTTCAGTCCTGTATAAATGAGGAAGTTCGGAGTTTGTTTCTCAGCTTGGCCTGACTTCTGTGGGGGTTGATGAGTGTGTTTGTCTTGCGTGCTCCTGCGTGCGATGTTATCTCATTGTCTCTTTCTGGAAATAAAAAGTAGGGGCCACGTAACGTGCCTGCAGCAGGAGTGGTGAGCACTCGGCCCGCCGCAGCTTCGTGCACAAAATCAAATCGCAGGGGGCCAGTCCTGTCTCTGCAAGGAACACTGAGAGGATGCTGGGGATGATCTCTCTCTTGTGGCTTTCTTTGTGGATGGGCCTTTTCTTTCCTCTGGCCTTGTCTGATGACAGAACTCCTCTTGGCCAAGCTTAGGCCTTGGGTGGTGAGAAGCGAGTACATTAATCATTAGGTTCTGAACTGCTT
Source organism: Cynopterus sphinx (assembly GCA_030015415.1). Classification (NCBI taxonomy): domain Eukaryota; kingdom Metazoa; phylum Chordata; class Mammalia; order Chiroptera; family Pteropodidae; genus Cynopterus; species Cynopterus sphinx. The sequence continues at coordinate 7,893,646 of CM057379.1, read as the reverse complement.
GTTTTTCTTCCATCAAGTCTCTATTACCTTTTTTTAAGACTTTTTTTTCTTTTTGGCCATAAGCATTTATGGTGGGCTGGTCAACATCTAAGGGGCTGTTGCCAGGTAGGAATAGGTGGGGAGGAAAGTGGGGACAAATTGGCACATAACAAAAGAGAAGGAGCTGCTTATGGAACCGAGCAGCACCAGAAATGCATCCCCATCCAGGCGGCAGGGGTCCCGTTCGGCCCCTTTGAATAACAAACTCTCAGCATGGGGACATCCTCAAGGTCATCCGAGGGACCGCGCGTAGCAGTCTGAAACGGGACCTCAAGATTTTCCTTAAAAGTATTTAGATACGGAAAGTAATAATTCCTTTCTACGGTTCTCAACTTTGCAAGAGAAACAGCCGTTTTTTATTTTGAGGGGTTCTTAAACAAGCACAGGAAAGCGAAATGATCTGCCAAAGATGACAGAAAGTCTGCGAGAACTTCAAGTGTTTTTACCTTTTCACATATTTTCTATGAAAAAGAGATATCTGGTTTCTTCACAAAACACTGTAGTTTGTCATGTTTATGAGATTGATTTTCTTATTGGATCAAGAGTTTGCTGGGGATGGGGAAAAAGAGGCTTGGGGAATTTTAAAGACTCCACTTAAACAGTTAGGGTTCTTAATTCTCATGAAGAAAAATATTTATTTAAATAGCTAATTCATTAGAGTATAACCTTGTGAATAAACATACCAAGGGCCTGAGTCTGGCGAGGAAATATGGAGAATTAGTAATGCGTTAGGATCAGAAGGAGCTGACACCCAGCATCGATAGACATTTATTTCATTTCGTCCCAGGCCTAGGTAAGTCACTGTATCGCATTTTAACAGACGTGAAAACAGAGGTGTAGAGACAGTAAGCAAACGGTTTTGAGTTCACACAGGTAATAGTATGACAGATCAGGGACTGGAACCGGGGTTGATGCAACGAAACACTCTTTCTTACACCACACGCTACGATGGAAAGAAAACTGGGCTTGGGTGCTGGGAGCTGGTGTTTTAAACCCAGTTGTGCTTCAGGCGATTGGATGACCTGAGGAAAACTTGCTTCCTTCACCTGGGCCTCAGTTTTCTGAGAGATTAAGGTCCTTAACATCAGGCAGGGTGCAAGTTTATCACTTTTTTGGAGAAATCACACTTTCTCTGCTCACTTTGGCAACACAAACCAACCTAAGATGTTTCAGCAATTTCCGAAATTTGTCTCCTCTCCATGTCAGTGCCAGAGCGAAGACACCACTGAGGCAGTGGGCTCTGGTCAGGGCCAAACTAAGCTCTAACGTGTGTGGGGATAAAAATAGGTTTCGTCGTGCTTAGCTCAAGCCCTGTCCACTCACTAATTAATTGAGGCATAATTTAAAGACCCTTAAAGGCACATTTATGGTTCAATGAGGATTCTCAATTGCATACATTCGTGCAGACCACCACCCAAATCAAGTTAAAAACACTTTTCAACACCCCAGTAAGTTCTCTCGTGACCCTTGCTAGTCAATTCTACCTCTTCCTTACCCAAGACAGCAACCACTGTTCTGATTTCCGTGTTCATAGGTTAATTTACCTGTTCCAGAACTTGATATATGTGAAAGCATATGTGCGAATCCATCTTCAGGAAGCAGATTTTCCTATTGACCATGGAGTCAGGGGGCCGGGTCTATTCAGCAGGACAGTGAAAGCCGGGGCTGGGCCTTGGGGTGGGATGGGAGTGTCAATATTTGTTTCTTCTGTCCAAGAAGCTTGTAAATTTCTTGAAAACAGAATCTGGTTCTTTGATAGGGTCCAACAGTACAGGACACACATTACTTTCTCAATTCTTACTAAATGAGAAGATAGTTTCACATCCTCTGCATTTGTTCATTCATTTGTGCATTCATTCGTTCAACAGCAATTTCTTATGGTCCAACTACATGTGCCTGAGACGATCTAGGTGGCAAGATCGGTTACGAATAAAATGCAAGGGGTCTGTGTCCTCTGGGGCCCACATTCTTGCTGGGGAGATGAACAATAAATGCCCTCCAGTGGGATTTATGGGACCATTTGCAAGATGCTATGAAGAAATGAACTTGGGTCATGGGGGAGAGAGTGGCCGCCTTCACAGAGCGCTAGGTTAGTGGGTAATTTCAAGTCGCAATTAACCTACTGCCAGTTGTGAGGTACGGGATTAATACTGCTCTGCAGGCTGGTGCATGATCCAGAATTTGAATCTCAGAGCCACACTTTATTATTTATCACTTTATGCATGGCCTACCATGCACGAAGCACAGTTCAACACTGTGACAGCACAAAACTAAATAAGGCCTGCATGCTCCACTGAGGAGTTTACTTTTTAGGAGTTACTGAGCTCTGACAAGCCTTTGCTTTTTATAAAAATGAACATTGCTTTCTCCATTGTCATTACGCACTGAAAAAAAAAAAAGTCAGTGCATCTCACCCACATTTTGATACGCTTTCAGGAGTCTCACCTCAAGTCGCTTTGAATGAAGGTCCCTGGGCAGCTTGCGGAGAGGTGTAAGAACCCACTCTGCTAGACAAAGACAAAAAGACCGCTTTCCTGTCATGCTTCAGGACCTACAGGTCTCTAGGTCAGCTCACTGACAGCAGAGGCCTGAAGAAATAAACTGCATGCTAGAAGGCTTACTTCTGGGATTCAGCTAGTTCCTCGAAAACACAGCAGAAAGTGTCCCAAGCTAATAAAGTCCACACCCTCCCACCCCCAACAGACACATTCTCTCTCTCTCTTTCTCTCTCTCTCTCTCTCTCTCTCAAGGTTAACCACTGAGGCTACTCAGGGACAAAAGGTCTCCGATGTGTTCCACAGATGAACGTTTGATATCCTGGGACAGGACAGGGCAGAAACAATCAGCTCCCCTCTGGCCAAAACTTTCCCATTAATGCGTATCAGGAACGCGCAGGCTCCGATTGCAGTGGAAGTAAACAGGACATAATGGGTTTTCAATAAACGCTGCCCAGCCCGACTCCGAGTCTGTTTGGAGAGGTTTATTTGACACGCAGAGCGAGCCAGGGGAATTGAGGATAGAAAGGTAAGTGGAGTTGAAGTTCACGAGTGGAAATTGGAACAGAAGGTGGCTTGTGGCCACATGTGGCTACAAGGAGGTGAAGCCATTCTGACTGGAACAACCCCCAAAATCTGGAACCTTTGTCAGAACTCTCCCAGTTTAGTTGTCAGAATCATCAGAATGTTAGAGGGAAAACAGGCTTAGAGAGAGGTATTGGACTTATTTTATTCGTTTAGTTTAGTTTGGGGCATGGTGGCGGGGGAACTGAAGTTGAGTGTAGCAAAGGGCCTAACATCCCACACCGGTTGAATCAGAACTTGACCCTGGACTATCTTTCAACCCACTTTGTTCCTTCATTTCTCTCCTATGTGTACGGCCACAGGGTACAATCCAGGGGAGAGCATTTGGCGTCAAGAAGTTGAAAATGATGGTTATGTCTTCATAGACTGAAGTGAGTTTAAATCGTTTCTTTCTGATGTTAACCAGAAACAAATTAAATTCTGTGTACATTAGAACTTATTTTAAGTTAGATTTAAAATAGCCCAGGACTTTAAAAAAGAAGCAGGAGGCTCAGCAAGTGTGAAAAAGAGGCCCTAGTCCCAGATGAAACTCAGAGACCCCCGCCCTCCTCTAAAGCCTACAACTAGGTCCAGGATGGATGGACCATAAGAGCCACAGGTCAGCCTTTCTGCTTTTTGGGTCTTAATTCTCCACTAAAGAGTTAATAAAATAATCAACTAAGAACTGACACATTTGGAACACAACCCAAACATTTTTTCCCTCATCACTTTGGACCCCTGGGTCACGTTCCTTAGAAGCAGAGCCTGAGACCAGAACCTCAGGCCTGCAGTTTACTGAGGAAGGTCTCTCCAGGGAAACACGTAAGGGGGAGTATTAGTCAGCTCAGGCTGCTGAATGTGGGTGCCGCAGGTGGTACTTTGGCACATAGCAAGCAGGCACGTGTAAGGGTTGGCCATCAGCGTTTCTATGGCTGGTAGGCACAGTAGTCCGAGCAGTAGGATTAGTATCTCTGGAAAATCTGTCAGTGCTAGAAGTGGTCACCAGTTTGGATTAAATCACCTTCATTATTTCTCCCCATGATTTTGCAGATGGTGAAACCAGGAGCATGAATGACCCCGGTTTTTATCTCTGACTTTACTGGCCTCCAAGGCAAGTATCTAACATTAGGTTACAGTTGACACTAGCAGCTTATGCTGGAATTAAATAAGGGCAAGAAAACAAAAACCTTCTCCCTGGACGAGGTGGTTAGGTTACAACGAACCACCGGAGTTATACCTGAAGTGACTAATTTCACGGGGTAAAACTGCAGCATGGGAATGTTGGCAAATTCGCATGAGATCCTTGCTCGCCTAGTTGTTTTGTCACATAAAAGTAGCCAGCAGGAAATCGAGCCACATCACTGCATCTTTCCTGTGGCCCCAGGGCGCTCATCCATCACGTCATCCTGCGGCAGCCGCCTGTGACCATGCCACATCCGATCAGCTCGAGACCCAGGGCTGGACTTTGCTGACTCACCAGGCTGCTGGCTTCCCTGGAGGGGACCCCCCCACCCAGCAGAACCACCTCGTTTTCATCTGGGACGCCCCTGCCCTCCTCACAGCCCACCCTACTGCACAGAGCTTACCAACATACCCTTTGCCGAGATGCCAGCAGATGATTAAAACACCTTTCACACAGAACATGTCTGGGCCCCAACATTCACAGCGAGAGCATTTTAGAGTTGGACACTCAACCATCTCCTTTCCACCCCGGCAAAGGCTGGAATAACCAGAACAAGAGTGACTCTTTAAAGGTGATTTCATAGGCTTCCCATCTTTCTCAATTTTGTTTCAATGCATCTCATTTCTTTCTCTGTCTTTAACCACCCTCTTTTCCACTTTTATTATTTATTATTATTGTTGTTGTTATTGTTTATTGTTATTATTATTATTAATATTATTTTATTATTATTATTATTATTATTATTATTATTTAAACCTGTCTGCTCTATCTGCTTGAGTCCTGATCTCATTTTCTGTTTCCTCACTATGGTAAAGATGCTATTTGAACACCCAGCCAGAATTTAGCAGAAAAGCATAAAAAGCAGAAGGAATCAGACCCCATGAAGGAAGGCTGCCCACTCTGAGAACACGGTTCTGGAGAGTTCTGCCATTCACCAGATGCTCACAGACACAGGAACATGAGTCATCAATGAGACACTGTTGCCACCAGCCTTTCTTCCCCAAGCCTCCCTCAAAAAAAAGAGGAAGTGGCCTCTGACATTGGGACGTACGAACAAGGGTTCCACACATGGCACAAAGCATGAGAACCTCTGCCACGAACTTCCGCACTCCTTGTAGGATGTTGGTCTCATGTTTGGTTTTTCAAACCTCAGAGTCTAAAGAAAAATGTCACTTGAAGTATGATTTGTAGGGGGCCATATAAAGGCTGATTCAGAAGGAAAAACAAAGGCCAAATAGTACTGCTATTATATGTCTGTCTTCTATGATTTTTAAAATAATTATAGTTTTTAAAAGGAATATTTGGCAATCGCAAGAACGAAAATGAAAAGAGCTATATAATTGCCTTGAAAGCACATAAAGCAATATTATGGGTTGGGGGCAGAGTGGGGCAGGGGGATCAATTAGCCACACTGGTCGATAGAGCTGGAATGAGATGCAATTAAGCTTGTTCAAAGAAATGTTGATTAAAGATTACCAAAAAAGCTCTCTAATTAGGAGGAAAAGAAAGAAGATCCTTAGAGGAGTCTGACAAAGGAAGTTACAAACTTGTTAACCCTCAGATTGAAATAAGAAACCCAACAATTAGAGATGCTTAGGACAAAACAACATCATTCCTAAAACGGATGAGCTCGGTCTTCTAGTTAAAGGGATCTACGGCCAGCTTGAAACTCTTTAGCCACGTTCTTTCCAGAAATCTCAGAACCGTGTGAGTGAATATTCGTGGTGAAACCAGAGCCCTCAGCACACAAACTCAGCAACACTTGAAGGAAAAAAAGAGCCTGGAGGTTTCCTTATCCCAGCTTTGATCCCAGGATGACAAACAAGACATGCTAACAACAGCCATGCAGTCATTCTGTGAAAAATACGATTTTAGGCAAACTTCAAATAGAAAGGACCAGAAACAATTAGAGGATTAGTTTAAAACTGTAAGACCCATCTATGGTTAAAAACGATGTTTCTGTTTCCTTTTATTCTGCCAGTAAACTAGAAAGAATTTCTTTTCATTGGTTTTGAGAAAATGTTAACGTAGAGAATGGACACAATGAATCCTGTTTTTTTGTTTTATGTTTTGTTGTGCTTTTTCTTGTTGTTTTCTGATCTTCTCTGCTGAGGGGAGAGGACACACCACACACCCTGGAAGGAGGACGCCTCTAGGATGACAGTCACTGCCTCCTGGCCAACAACTGCTCCCCACATATCTCCTGCTTCCAGAAACTTCCATTTCCATCTCCTCCCTTGCTGAAGAAAAGCAGATTTTTTTTTTGAAATTGCAGTAAACTGGCATCTGCTCGACTTGTGTCCAAAGAAAAAGGAAACTTGTTTCAGAGAACAAGAAGCAAATTACCACCCCTCCCAAGAAAATCCTCTTTAAAGAAAGTAGCGCGTGGGCCTTGGTTCTAGGCCACCAGTGAAGAAAAGGCCAGGCAGGAATTGGCACTTCACCAGATCTTGTAATTCTCACCAAAGAGTCAGACTCAGCAAACCAATTAACTAATTAAACCAATTAACCAAATGTGTAATTAACTTTCAGAAAAGAGGTGTCAACAGAAGCACAAAAAGCTACTCCCCTCTTGGAATTGCCTGGTGGCTTAAAGCCTACTCGTTTTCTGTCTTAAAGGCACATCCACAGAGGGGAAATGTTCTCTTGACATAGGATTAGTGGCCAAGCAGTATCGTCATATAGATAGGGTGGAATCAAGCCAAGGGCAGGGTTTCCCACTCCAGCTACAATCCATTGTCTGAAAGTAAATATACAGAAGTTTCGGAGGACATCATCCTCGAAACACTGGCCAAGTCAAGGTCATTTCTTTGAAAACACACATGTCCATTATGAAGAACAGGGCAATAGCTAGCAGTTTCCAAAACAGCCCCTACCTGAAGATGATCCAGCAACTGGTAATTCAAACAATTGATTTGGGAGAAAAGGATCTAAGAAAGGAAAGACAAAATATTTATAGAGCTTGGATCCATGCATAGAAATCCCTGGGAAAGACGAACTGGCATGAACGTAGGAATACCTACCTCTCTCTGTACGATTCATCTTCACCAAAGCAATAATTTAACGTCTTGCTATAATTACTTCTAAGTAGCTCCCCTTATAAATGTTGATTTTCAATACCTTCAGGAATGTTATTTAGAAATAACGATGTGAAAGATACATAAGTAAGCCTGTCGCTTTAAGTAGTTTATCTTGAGGGGTGGTACAAAATTCACCCAGGAAAAAAAGGAACCAGCAAAGAATTAAATGTTAAACAGCAACTAGATAACACAGACAGATCGTAGTCACACATCTAATGACTGTGTGAGGCAGAAGGAGACTGAGACCATTACTTATATCATTTCAGAGAAACCAGAATCGTGATAGAGAAGTACGCTCAATCAAATCGTTAGCTGGGCCAGTGAAAGCTACAGCATTAGGAAATGTGAGGCTTATCAGGAGAATAAATATGTATGTGAAATCTCATACTGGATTTTCCTGTTCCTCTTTCATAAAAGACGCAGTTTTCCACGTTGACCTTGGGCAAGATCAAAGCTCACCTGTGCTAAGTCAGCACACACTTTCTAATCCTTAAGTAAAAAGATACACTTGTGAACAGTCGCCCTCAGCCAAGCTCACAGACCCTGCACACAATCAGGGACTTAAAGTGCAATTTATAAAGATGTTTAAGGAATCGTGTTTCATTCCCCAAACCAAGGATCCCATTCCTGCCCCAAATGCAGAGCAAGCACGTGGTATTAGTTCAGTTAACCTCTCTGGGCCTCTCTGTTTCCTCATCTGAAAAAAAAAAATGAATTTTGGGAGTTTGGGAATTTTTCTATTCCCAAATCTCTATGATCCCACTAGTGATTTGAATAGGTTGTTTTTCTTCTCCGCCAATAAAGGGACCAGACTCTCTGACAGCAGAAACTTCTGCTTCTAATATTTGGATCAACCAGAACACTGCAAATTTGGTACAAAAAGCTTTTCTTAAGATAAAGAGATAGCATTTTCTTGAGAATAATTGCCAGTCTCCTTGAAACTTTAGCCAGGGAACTTATCAAATAAGGAGACCAGCTAATTCCAGACTGTGGGCTGAGTCCCAGAAAGTCAAACCCAAGGCCTCATGGGAATGTAGAATTACACAGTTGTTGGTCAAGTTGAGAGTAAAGAATGTGAATGTGTTTTTCCAAGATGCTCCAAGACCATTTGAGCTGGAGCTCAGTGTCCTTTAAACAGATAACTGATGAAAGCAAACTTCTAGAGAGAAATACATATATCATCTCCACGAGTCCACAAACTGTCAAGTGAGGGACTGGTTTCCAATCAGTGTGCTCTTATTCATCTCTGCCTGACATCCCCAAACTCGCTGCTGTCCACACAGGCGGAGAGCCTTGGGGACGGATGGATGGTGGTAGTAAGAGGCTGAATTCCAATTCTAAGGAAGGTGCATCCTACGAATAATAAGATCGATTTCATTCTGTCTAACTATATGCAAATTAAGTGTATTCGTACTCATGGATCTGTTAATAATTGTAACATTTGATAGACTGTCAATATTCATTGTAAACTGTTCAAATTTTTCTTAATCTCATTGAATAACTCTAAGGCAGTCAAGAAAGAGACTAAAAAACTGAGTCCAAGACAAATAGCATTTGATTATACAAAAACAGAGCGTGATCTATTTGAGGTACTATAACAAAATGTCTTAGATTGGGTGGCTTACAAACAACAGAAAAAAAATTATTTCTCACAGTTCTGGAAGCTAGGAAGTCCAAGATCAAGGCATCCACTGATTTGTGTCTAGCGAGAAGCCACTTCATGGTTCATAGACTGCCGACTTCTCACTTTGTCCTTCGTTGTGGAAGGGCCACGGGAGCCCTCTGGGGCCTCTTTCATAAGGGCACCAACCCCATTAATGAGCTAATCACTTCCCCAAAGCCCCATCTCCTACTACCATCACTTCAGGAGTCAAGATTTCAATATATGAATTTTGGGGAGACATAACACTTCAACCTATAACAAACATGCACCCTTCAATTTCTTTGGGACTTAGAATAATTCCCTAAACAATCACTTGTTGAACGTTTGCTAAGTGCCTGTCTAAGTCTGGAAAAATAAATAGAATTGTGGACGTACAAGTGAGTTACGGTTCATACTCAAGGATGTTGCAAACTACAGTTATGTAAAGATATTTATTTAGGTAGGTAACCTAAAGCTTCAGCATTTAGTGCCACGAGAACCTTGATTTTACCATACTCCATGAATTGTTTAGGAATTATTTTTAAAAAATAGACACACAGAATAACAGGAAATACCAATAAATTTGGTAATATATTCAAGCATGGTAAAATGGACACAATTTTTGAAAATCATTTATAAGACAAGTGACAAATTAATATTTAGGACAGCGAGCATTCAGGACATCATAGCATATCAGGAACAATATTAAATGCTTGCTGCTAGGAAAGGAAATGATGGTAATGGTTATAAAGACATTACACAGCTCTAATTTGCTCGTAATTTACAGACTTTAAAAAATGCTGAAAAGGCCCTTTAGGAAGGTCCCCAGATGATACTTTTTCAACAGAGGGAATCCAGAAACAAAAGCTAGGAAGGAAATATTCAGAGCTTTTGCAAATGGTGAGCTGCTTGGCTGAAATCTCACCTCCAAAAATGAGCAGCCACACAAAGGTCAAATTACTTCCTAGGGGCAGCCCAGAGGCTTGAGAATATTTCCAGCATTTGCAGACATTAAAGCAGAGTTTCCCAGAGGAAGAGGCCTGCTGCTTCCTTTCCTCCTGCCAAAGCCCCTTCCCTTCACCCTTCCCATCCCAGCACCCATTTATTTACATCAAATAAGATAAGCATCTTAACGTTGCAATGAGAAAAGGCTGAAAGGTGTGATTCTCCCTCCTCACCTTGAAATGTTTGTAGATTGAATGGCCTTTACAGATGCTGACATTATAACAAGCAGTTATCACTGGGGCTGACTCATCTTCCTCCCCTGGACACATAGATTAGAATGGATTTGCTATAAAAGAAGAATATTATTTTTTTAAAAATCCCTTTAGATTCTGCAGACTGGGTTTGGGGATAAAACTGAGAGATAGGTTAGTAATTCTTTATTAACTAAATACGATAGGAACCGTAGATGCAGTGGATGGTGTGACGGGCCCACTATCCTTTGATTTTCAGACTAGTTCAACTTTCTCAAAGCAAACTCCTGTTTTTTCCCCTAAATGGTATGCAGCTCTCTTCCTGAAAGCTGGTTCAAAGTAGCTCATATGCATTTAGATTTTACCCCTATTGTCACAAAAACTTCTGGAGAGAGGCTATCTGTAGTCAGTGCCATTGTGTGTTTAAACATTACAATACTGTTTTCTATGGCAAACACACACACACACACACACACACACACACACACACATGCACACACACACACGCACACTCATGCTGTTAAGAGTATCTCATAACTTAAGATTTTGTTCCTCAATAGAAATAAATTTCTGGAAATTTCTTTCCGGAGGCATCTCACTTCTGCACAAAATGCATGGTATATACTGATTGATTAAGCAGTTTCTTTGAAAAATAACCCTTTTTAGTCATAGGATTTGGGAACGAATATAAGTAAAAACACTGGCAAACAAAGCTTGAAATAATTTTTCCTCTGTATAATCTCTTTTAAATGGACCATTTGGTTTATGAATAGGGTAATCATAATGCAAACTCTGCTCGTGAAAGAACATATGTAAATGATTGCAAACTATTGGGGGTATCTTCATGGTGTATTAACTCTGATGTATGATATATTCATGGTAGCTGCTAGACTGTGTGGCTATTTCTGCTTCAGAGTTGCTATTCGCATGCTCAGCCAACTTAATCAGTGGAGCTTAGGCCACTAGAACCAAGAAATGATGGACAGTAAAAACCTGATCTTGAAGCAACTCACCACCTTGAATGACAGGAGAGAAAATGAATACGGGGCACAGGGGGCCACAGTCACTTCCACTGAGAGATCTAATTGTTAGGGAAATCCTCGCTTGCTTTTATTTTTCTCCTTTGATTAAAAAAAAAAAAAAAGCACAACCATTCTATCGGTTTAGAGACCAAGGAAAGATTTCCGTAGCCAAAATACAAACACCCCAGAAGGACTAAAGGCTCTGTCACACTTACATCAATCTGCATAAATGGCTTTCCTTGATAAGTTGAGTAAGTCTTTGTTAAAAGTTGAGTACATGGTTATTTAGCACTGAATATTATTGATGCCAAAGAAAAATAATTAAAATGAAGTTTTTTTCCTAAAATTAATGAGCAAAAACTACCAAGTTGTACCATAAAAGTATTGACTCCACATATACAAAATATAGTGGAACTAATTTGAATTGCTGAAGCTTTTTAAGATGTTTACAATTCTTTGTAGCTCTCACTCTTGTAGTCCGCTCAAGCCTGAAGTCACTGTTGCTAATCCAACAGAATAAAAAGAAGAAAAAAAAAAAAGGTTTGTCCAAAGTATAAATACAGGAAAGTGGTGATTTTTTTGTTCCTCTTTTTCTTTTTAACTTCAAGGGGTTGGGGGGAGTACTGGTTTTATTTTAAATTATCCTTCAAAACAGATGAGGAAATGTGTATGAACTGTAAAAAGAAATCAATAAGTAGAACATAAAAAACTACAAAGAAGGGAAGAAAAAGAATTCACAGTTATCTAGGGGGAAAACCCACTGGAAAATGTCTCAACACTTCCAGTCCCATTAGGGAAAAACGTTGAACAAGTGTTAAACTGGACCAGGAGGGGAAGCATGAAAAGAATTCATCATAAATACCAGTTAGCCAACAATACCGTCAGACTCTCGGTACCCAACAGGGCTGGGGTTAGGGAGATTTGTGTTCAGAGTCCAGATAGACACCACATCGGATCGCACACAGCGCTTGCTCTTCTGCACTTAGGCCGGTGGTCTTGGGTGATGGGGAACAGAGTCATTAATATTGTGACAAGTTTGCACGGTGACAGATTTGTGCGAGCACGTCGGAAGGTATATAAAGGTGCGTTACAAAGCCAATATTTAAAAAAATATAAATATCCTGGCAAACCCTTTGACAAAGCAGTGAGAATTTTTATTGTAAAAGCATGTCTTTCTAGCACCTTTTTTTAAGTCTGTCGTTTCCCGTTACCAGGTTTGCTAAAAGCAGGGCTTGCGTATCCTGTCGGTTCTATGCATTTTCTCTCTTCACTCTACTACCTTGTTGCTATTTTTTTCCTGCACTGCAAAGAGCCCACCTCCTAATGATGCAAAATAGATGCCAATATCTACTAAAGGGAAGCCAATTCAGAATAAACTTCGCCACCACTTCGGCCGTTTCTCACAGAACATGTTGACAAGTAACAAGCAGACGCAGTGTGTGATTGCTTCATCATACAGACAGGATTCTGATTCTCTGGCTTGTGAGTCTCTAAACTTCAGTTCCCACTGCTTAAAACAATGCCAGTGATAATCATAGCACCTTCCCCACTGCAGTGAAAACTGAAATGAATAATATCAAGAATGTGACGTTTCACACAGCACCTGGCACAGATTAACTGTTCAGTAAGACCTGGTTAGCATCACCGGCTTGAAGACATACCAGTTTTTAAAAAACTGGAAAGTGCTCAGAAATGGCTCATGCATAACACTGGGTGCCCATAGAACGTTTGTCATGGCAGCCTCAGCACCTCCTCCTTAAGGCCTTCCCCCTTGCTGGCTGCAGAAGAGTTGAGCTGAATCAGAAGTTTCCACTAGCTTTGAACAAAGGTTGGCAGCAGCCACGGGGCCTCCATCTCTCCCGTCCTCACTGGCTTCCATCCACACTGTGCCAGGCAGATCATCAACAGGATATGGAGTCATCGTCCGTGGTCCCAGCTGGCTTTGACTGTGCTGTGATGACTTGGCTGTTGCACAGCTAGACTGAGGGCATGTCTCAACTTCACCTCTTGCCTGCAGTGTTGCTTATATTTGCCCAGTGCTCCCCCCTCCTCTCGGGTCATTTAAAGATCATGCCAAACCTCTTGTTTCTTTTATCTGGATAGAGTCTTCCATAAAAACGTTTGAAACAGTTACTCTCACTAACATTTTGCAGATCTGGAAGGGAGTTTTCATAGCCACACAGTCGTTTCCTCCCCAAGGTCTGGCTCCACACAGAGCAAAAGTGCTCCTTCTAAAATCTGAGCCAGATCATACCACTTCTCTGTTCCAAACCACTCGCTGCCTTCATCTCGGAGTCCTTAGGAGGATCACGAGCTTCTATGCAATCTCAGCTCACCCCCACCTCGTCTTCATTACTCTCCTCCTTGCTTCCTTGCTTGTTCTTGAACATTCCCAAGTATGTTTGTACCTTGGGGCCTTAGGCACCTGCTGAACCTCTGCCTGAAATGTACTTTGCTCCAAATATCTGCACAGCTCATTTCCTGACCTCCTTCTGATCTCAACTCAAACACCATCTTATCAGGACTTCTACCATTTTACATAAAATAGAACCCTTCCTCTCACCCTTTATCTCTTTGCATGCATCACCACCTACCATATTATAAGGGCTCCTGCATTAAAATGCAAAGGTGATAAGAAGACACTGCTTCCTTTGCCACTGTACCACCAGCTCTTAGACCCTTGAAAGCACACATGACTGCATGTTTCTTTTTTACCAATAATCTGGAAACTTAATGTCACTCTGTACTCACCCAAACTTTTTTTTTTTTTACATTAATCTACAGAACACTTCAACAACCTGTGGAAACCCATCATCTAACTTCATAAATGCCTCTGTAAGTCAAAATGTATTCCTGACCTGAGCTTTAAAAATGCATTTCAGCCAAACTTAGTATGTTGTCCCTCATGAGGCTTCAGAATCCCCCCACCCCCACCAATTCATAATAATAGAGGTGCTAGTTTGCACTTCTAATAACCTTGATGCACATAGGTAGTGGCTCTTCTTTGAATTTTGCTTCAGCATTTTGTGGGTGCTCTGAGGTAAAAGGTGCTTCTAGCACCTTACATTATCTGTGCACACATGGCAAATCCTGCTGATACAAAGTCAGAAGTTGGATGTTTGATTTGAGCCATATCTTGCTTTCCTGTTCCTTCTAAAAAGCATTGACACAGCATAAAGTCCTCGGAATTTAAGTTTCTACAAGAAGATAAGGAGGGAACAGGATGAAAAGGCTGACAAGACGCCTTTGTTAAAGAAAAGAATGCTGAGAAAGACAAACTTGCCCTCCCCGCAACTCTCGAATAATAATGTAAAGAAACTTATCAGGAAGGATGATAACAAAGAGAACAGGGAAATCTGGAAGAAATGAAAGGAGTAGCATTCGTTTTGGTTTTCTGGTTTTAATTCATAACCTGCTAGAAAATTCTGGATCTAACCCGTGCTAGTCCTCATTCTCGTTTCTTTACTCCTTCTTTTGGCAAGACTGCCTTACTCTTCTAGAACTTTCTTCCACCTTGGGGAGGAGATAAAGCAAGGAGAAGACATTCTTTACCTTCAGCCTCTCAGGGGCTCTCTGGAGCTGTTTCTGGAGCTTCCTACCTGGTTTTGAAATCTGACAATCTCCTACTAGCTCTGCATCCTGGGCAAGTAATTCATCTTCCTTCTGCCTGGTGTAAATAATAACAATAGGATCTGCTTCTGAGGGGTAGAGAGAGGGTTACTTGAGTTAGTAAATGTAGGGCGCTTAGAATAAGGCTTGGTGCATTGAAAGTGATTAGGACTTTCTTTGCTCCTCATTCATAATCTCACGGTCAGGAGCTTAGTATCTGTGTTGACCTTAAAGGAACAAAAGTACTCTCTACTCCGAACTTCAGCCATGTAGCCCTCACCCAGAGCCAGAGGCACCCAGCTACTCTCTAGACTGTGGATGGCTCTGCTTCAATGGAACCTCTCCTGGCACAATCAAGTCATCAGGCAAAGCACGTCTGACCCCAAATCATGTGCGTGTGACAGGTGGCATGCTGTTCAGAATCCTTATAATGAAAAAGCGATTAAACTTGGGGATTTTCTTGGAGATCACCTACTCCCTCCAGTTTTCTCTTCACCTACCGTGAGTGCTTGTAATTCGCATTCAATTATCAAGGCTTTATATGGCTTCATCTCTGTACCTAGACCCTTAGCCATAAAGAAAATACATAAACTTCCAGAAAGAAACTGTGTAGAGGGAGACCTAAGCCCGGTTCCTCCACAGCACTATTTCCACTGAGCCAATAAGCATTGGTGGAATGAAGGAGATTAGCAGGCCAGCTCTTTGTTCCTGAGGACAAAGTACACAACATGGCAGGGACGCTGCACCTGGAGATGTCGATGCCTTTTAGTCCAAGCAGCCATAGAACCGATCGCCACTGGGAGTATCCGCCAAGCCTCAGCTTAAAGCTAGATGGCGTGTTTATACAATTTGTTACTGTTCCATAGATTATTGTTAAAAAAAAAAAAAGTTAGGGAGTAAAAGACTGAATAATAATGACATCCTAGCTTTGTACAACCAGATACATGTTTCCGACAGAGATGAAAATGCAATGCAAAGGAATACCTGGAATACATGGAATACCTTCTCAATAGGAGAGGAAGGATGACTTTGTACTTCTGAGAAACATCTTTACAAAAAGATCCATCACTCAGGAGCAACCACAGAGCCTAGAAAAGAAGAGGTGACTTTTATTGAGTAGTACTACATGCCAAGGCACGTACAAAGAATGGTTCTTAGGTTATTCACTTATCAAACAATGATATGAATTAGCTACTACTACCTCTACTGTAGTAATGAGGACTCTAAGCTGATACTTACCTGTTCAAGGACATAAAGGTATGAAATACCGAGCACTGACATTCTTCCTATCAACATTGCACTCATTACAACACCAGGTCCCTCTGGGAAGGCTAGTACCACCCTGGTCTTTGTGTGATGGGCGGAATTTTGATCTCGTGAATGATGCCCACATTCTAATCAGTAGAACCTGAAAATATGTTATAGGACATGGCAAAGAGAAATCCAAATAAGAAAGATCAAATTAAGGTGGTAATAAACTGACTTTGAGATGAGATTATCTTGGATTACCTGGCTGAACACGCTGTAGTCACAAATATCTTTGTCCGTGAAAGAGGGAGGCAGGTGGACCAAAGTCCGAGAAAACATGACAAAAGAATCAAGAGAGAGAGATTTAAAGATGTTCATGGCTGTTATTGAAGGTGGAAGAAGGAGCCACACGCCAGAAATTCTGGTGGCCTCCAGAAGCTGGAAAAAGAAATGGAACACACTCTCCTCTAGAGCTGCCAGAAAGAACCCGGTCCACTGACACTTTGATTTTAGCTCTGTGAGACCCATTTTTAGACAATAAATGGTGTCGTTTTAAGCCACTAAGTTTGTGGTCATTGGGGACAGCAACAATAAAAAACAAAAACACTTTATTATTACATCGTAATTTACATCCAGAGCCTGCCAACATTTTCCATAAAGGACCACAGGTAGTAACTATTTTAGACTTTGTGGGCCAAGAGGCCGTATAATCTGCTATTGTGGCAGGCAAGAGGCCAAAGACAATGTACAACGTGAATGAGCCTGACCTAGTTGGTGACAGTTACAAACCTGGCTGAAGGAATGGCACACAATAGCAGGAAGCCTTTAGAAATCCGACCTCTTGGAATTAAATAACACTTTTAATGTAAACATTATCCGTATGCTTGATGGAAGCCTTATTCTTCTGGAGTATGGCACCTCTGGGGAGGCCATGTGATGCGATGAGAGGAAAAAGCTCTAGGGTGGGAGTCCGGAGACCTGGTAGTTCTGGTTCTGCTAACACCTGTGCACCTGTGTGACCTTGGGTAGGTCATTTTGACACCCATGTCTTGGTTTTTCCAGCAATAAAATGAAGCAACAAGTCTAGAAGGTGATGAATAGAGACTCCTGCTTTCTCTAACGGTGATTTCTAACGGTGTCACTGGTCGGGACAGGTCAACCAAGAAGGAATTTCAGGATGATTCAGTTTATCCTTCCAACTGGTATTTGTAGGGTTATTAATCAATAGCATAGACACAAAAGGAATCCAACTAAAAAAAAAAAAAAAAAAAAAACAGAGAAGCCCTTCCAGTTGCTGGACTGTAATAAAATTTGTGGACTTGAAAGTGAAAAAAAGTGTCAAGCAGATGATAAAACTGTGCTACTGTGAACAATGAGAGGAAGCAGGAACCTGGAGAATCTTGAATTTGGAAAATGAGCTTAGTTGGGCTCTCAGAAATAAGCCCCACGGGCAGACTGGAGACCAGCCCCTGTGCAGCCACTCAGGAGACTGGCTTGGGTGCATGCGTCTGCAGAGAGGACAGTCACAGGTAAAAGGTGTATCCCGAACCACTTCACCCTGAACTTTCTTACCGGCTCCTGAAACAAGGAGGTGACTGAAGGACGAGGATGGTGATGGGGACACAAGTCCTTTGAGAATAATTTTTCTCCGAGAAATGAGATGTGAACCTTCCAAGAGCAGCAGAGCATGCTGTGTCATGGGCAGATGCCTTTAAACAGTGTCGCCCCATGTGGTAGCCACCAGCTCAGTAGCCACGTAACTAGTCACTACCATGGGTACATTCCCATCAGCACAGAAAGTTCCACGGGACAGAGCTGCCTTTTCTCCAGTGTCCTGGACCTTCTTCTGGGTCATCTGAATGACTTTCAGAACCAGGCACCATGACTGTCTCAGAAAAGGGACACCGTTAGTTGTAGTTTGATACTCAGGACCCTTGCTCCATGATTTACATGCCGTTCACATCGAGGGTTTCTTTTTCCAACTTTTTTTTCTTTTTTTTTTTCTTTTTTGGTATTCTAGGTTGTAACAGTAACTCCCAGCTGCAGTAGGTATTATGACAAGCACCTCCTGGCTCAAGTTTCAGATGCAGTTTTTAACTGACAGAGAAATAGAGGTCACTGCCAGACTCCCCCTCCACTGCCCCTGCCCATTTACTCACCTAGAATCACACCCAGGTAAAGGTGTTTTTTTTGGGGGGGGGGTTGTTTGTTTGTTTGTTTGTTTGTTTGTTTGTTTGTTTGTAATCTAGCCACACCACTTCCCTGAGGCTCAAATGCGAGGAGCACACAACCCAGATTTTGTCCTCTTTCATATTTTCTTCTTCCTCTCTCAGTGGAATCTCATTCAGATCCAAGGGAGTCGAGGAGAAGGTGGAGTCTACAGGCAGGTGGGAAGACCTGGCCCTGTCAATCATGCATGAGCACTGTCTTGGTTGTGGAAGTCCTCACTGCCGATGGGGGAGGGGGACATGCTGTGATGGCCCTTGTAACCCGCAACTTTTGTGCATCACAGACTTCAACAGATAACTCTTGCGTAGGTCCATTCAGAGACAGAGACAGAGAAAAAGGGTGGATGGGGGCAGAGAACTGTTTCTATGGGTGACAAACAGATGTTTTTGCATTCTAAAATATGGCCTTTTGAAGTCCTCTCATTTCCCACAAACATCACTGCCCAGGGCCACTGAGATTGCACAAAGCATCCCACTGCAAAATGCTTCTAACTGGGGAATTGGGTTAATAGAAACATGAGGTATCTCTCTACCTTGTCTCCCTCTCCTACTCAAGAAATGCTTCATTAGAGTCACTTACTTGTTTGGGTGCAAACCACCAAGGCAGGTGCAGTCTTTAGAAAGGCAACAATATTCTCCTGCAGAAGGCAAGAAAACCCTGTATTCTACCTCACTGGTTTTCCCATTGGCTCAAATTCATTAGTCATGTTTATTTTAACCTATTATAGTTTACAGAAGCACATGGATGGGAGTGAGGAAGATCAGGAATGTTCTTTCTGCATACAAAACATGGTCCCGTAGAGGCCTGGGGCAGAAGGAAGGCCCTGGATGGAATTAATAAAATCTTAAGGTAGGCAACATTATCTAGTCTAAGTCCCCATCAGATACAGGATCTCCCTACCTTGTTCCCAAAATGTAGTTTTCTAGACTCGGCCTAAACACAGGAAGAGACTTGTTTTATTTTGTTAATTCAAAATACCAGGGATGAGAACAGATCTGTCCCCATCACTATCTCCCCCTAAATTTGAGTGTGATATACATATGAATGAAAATATATGCCTCTAGGTCCAGTTCTGCATTTTTGCCTGAACTAAAATAGGATGTTTGTGTCTCCTGTCAAGCTTGGCAAACTTGTAAGAACTGGTTCAGAGTCCCATTACAACCACGTGCATGATGGGCATTTCAAATAAATCACAGTGTTGAAAGCCCCTCAGCTTTCCTTGGAAAAACGATGAAGAAGAAACAATGAACTAAAATGTCCCTGCTTTCAAAGAAGGCACATGATATATAGTATCCCAACAATGTTGATCTTTTTAATGATGAAAAGCAAAGAAATGGAATGTATCAAAGTTTGCATTAAATCAGAATTAGAATTCATTCTAAATCTCCAGAATTTTAGAATTTTTTAATGTCTAAATTGAGTAAGAATATGGACTCCCTGAAAGTTAAGAGACGAGAACCTAAAATTTTTAAGGGTTTAATTCAGACTGAGGAGATATCACGTATTTAGTGACAGTTACTCTTAAGATAAACTAGGAACCCCATGGATTCGTCTGTCTCAAATTATCAATGGTTATAAAATTTTTCACTTTTTCTTCTGTTTGAGTCTAATGATTTTCCCTAAGAGGCGCAATCAGCCTTATATTTATATGATTCTATTTTCATATCTCAAAGGTGAAAATTAAAGGACCAAGGATCTTAGGTAAAAGATTCAACACTAGATTTCCTTGATTGCTTTTGGTTTGGGGTTTTTGATTTCTTTCCTTCCTGTTGGTTGGGACACACATTCTTCAATCTTCTAAATCCTTCTAAGCTTCTTGTTTCCTTCTCGGCCTCATTCATTCATTTCTCTCATTCTTCTTTCCATTTCTGATGTTCCTCTCACAATTAAACACCCTGGTACAGTCCACTCCGCAGAAGATCATAGACCATGTTCCAGACAAGGTCAAGGATTGGGACCCACTTTTGAAGATTCTAGTGCAGGAAACACGTTGACTCACACTCATGCCCCGAGGTGTCCAGCTGACCGCTCTTCTGTCCTTTTATGGTGTTTCTCTCCCAAAGTGACTTAAATACAAATCTCCTAACTTTGCCCTCTGTAAAAAGAGGACAAAAACCAGTTTGGGGTCCCAGAGGAACCCTCTGCCTCCCAATTCACTTCCATTTTTAAAACCAGCTTGAAACACTAGACATTTGATCTAATAAATCAGGTGTAGGGAGTCCAAGCGACTCGTCTCAAGAGGCTGGTTTTCAGGTCACATATTATCCTTACCCTAGAAAACATGAGCTGTTGTGCTAACGAATTCTCTGAGGGAGTAGAGGTGAGGGCAGAGACAAATTCTCTTCTGAAATGCAGTCAGGATTTAATCACCAGCTCCCATGTCTCTTCTGATGGAGGGTCCTTATCACTTTATCACACCAAAGAGACATCCCACAAGGCACACATACAGAGCTCCTGCCCTGAAACCCTCTAACCTGGTTGTTTGTTATGTCCCCTAGATAGTTTAGGGTTATAGAAAATGTTAACCTTGCAACCTCGCATCCGCACAGCACTAGACATTTTGCAAAGGGCTCTCATGTACATGGTCTCATTTGGCTTTTACAAGGTCCAGTGGCCTGTCAGCAGCAGAGGGAGCATGAGACAGACATAGGTAGCAATGTCCTCCAGGCCAGGGTATGAGCTGCAGAGTCAGACTGACCTGAATTCAAATCTTGACTCTGCCATTTATTAGCTGCATGGCCTTGGATAAATTATGCCACATCTCTGAGCCTCAGCTTTCTCATTATTCACCTGGAGTAATAGATAGTACCTTCCTTAAAGACTTGTTCTAAATTCAAGGGTGACGAAGAAACCATCTGAAGGGTTAGCCTAATAACTAGAATAACTAGAATAACTAGAATGTGTAAACTGTGAAGGGAATGTCAGCTATTATTATTAATAAATATGTTTAGCCCACATAAGAGTGATCTACATTGGATTTCCAGCTTAAAAGTTCGTCTTGTCTATTCATTAACCAGGGACAAAGTCCTGCGTTGACAGTGGAATCCAGTGACGCAGATCATAGCATCTCTACTAAATTATAGTAGCAATTTGTGAGTAACCGATGCTCTGGAACTCAACAAGGCTCGGTACTAGAGGAGGGTTATGTCATTTGGTCTAGTAATTCAGAGTACGCTCATTATTTTCTGAACATTAGTTAGAAATAGTTGCAGTGTTGCTATTTCGCTTTCAGCCATGCATTATTTGTAAATACAAATTATGTTATTTTGTTGTGTTCACTATTCTCTGGGTTTTCTGGGCAATTGGCTGTTCTGACAATGTTAACTGGGTAGACATCTCTGCTCATTTTACTTTTCTAAATTTGCTTGCTTAGAACTCTATACATTTTATAAAAAGCTTTACTCCTTCTCTAAAATGAACTAAATTTGTAGACAAAATAAAAAATGTAAAAATTATATATTTTAAAGTTTATTCATGCATTAAAATGGACATCATTCTTCTCGTCCATGCCTGTTCAATTCATAAAGGTGAACTAGACTGAAATAGCTTCAGCAGGGACATGAATGTCTTTGTGTGCCAGACAGCTTTCTTAGATAAGGTATTTGTAACCAAAGAAAACTATTTCATGGGCTTATAAGAACAAAGATTTAATTTTTGCGTATTTTACAGGTCAACTGGGAGTTGGTTGACCTGTGACTTTGCTCTGGGTGTCTTCTTCATTCTAGAATCAAACGCATCTGGGTCACGTAGATTTTGAGGAAGAAGGAGAAATCAGTGGCAGATGGTACCATGGCAGAACCACAAGCCACAGGACGGGTTTCAGTTTCTACTGGGAAATGGACTTCTATAGTCCCACTCATGCTTTAGAGAAGCAGGCCGTGTGGGCAAGCCTACCATCAACGTGTGGTGAAGTGAATTCACCCGCAGGGTGGAGCAATGTAAGCACATGGCAGGCACAGGCACATCCGATTCTCCCACAAAGAACAGCAGTGAGAACAATAGCACCACGCTTGGAGTTTTGGTTAACTCTGAATGACATTCCTCTCTGAGCTCTCATCTGATGGTTTTAGGGCCGGTCCCAAGATCTACAGAGCATGGAGTGGATTTAAGATGCACTCTAGAATAAAGTTAGGGTTGGCCAGTTCGCTTTTGTATGACCCAAGAACTACAAATGGTTTTCGTATTTTCCAAAGATCATTTAAAAATAAAAATAAAAAATTCGAAGAATATGTGACAAAAAATGTGGCTTAAAATATTTATTATCTGACTTTTTACAAAAAGCTTGGCGACCCTGGAATAAAACTAAATTTGAGATTGGCCCTGGATTGTTGGTTTCAACTGCTGGAAGCAATCCAGATTTATCTCGTGTGAAATCAGCTTCTAGAAGTAATAAATAGAACCTTGAATGCAATGATTGTTAATCAGTGTGGAGAGAACTCCACCGGAATCTGGAATCTAAACTCCAGAGAATCTGTCCATGCACATCTCCAGTGATGCACTTAACACATTGGATTGTAATTATGTTTTCATGGCTCTCTGCCCCATAAAGGGACCACGGTAATATCCTCGAGAGAAGAGACCTAAACGTTCCACAGTCAGCCCAGTGCTTGACAAAGGTGTTTACAAATGTTTTTAATAGAACTAAACTAAACTACTGGCATGACAGAGAATCTTAAGACACCAGCTCTCAATTTCATCAGGAATTTCTTGCTCTTAAATAATTTTTTTGCTCTTCCTTGAGTTTATTAATCTGAAAAATAAAAATGGAAATATGTTGCCGTAAGCCTTCTTTAAACATTTACTTACAGATGACAAAAAAAGGTTATGTTCGCTCCGCTGCATTCACTAAAATCCATCAAAAACAACACAAAGATCAAAAAAGGAAAATTTTTTACTGAGTCCAAAAAATAATAGTTGAGCTATAAGTATGTGAAGTTTAATTCCACTGACTTTCAACAGCACAAGAATTTGGTCAGAAAACAGTGTACTAATTAATTATTAAGTATTTGTTTTTCTGTCCTTATTGCAATTGAGATATTAACAATAGAATAAATCCAACTTTTCGGAACCTACAGAAAGCCCAGGCTGTCGTTAAAATCATGGCACTTGCTTCATTTTGCTTCTGCACTCCCAAAGCTGTTTGGTTTTAAAGTATGTTAGTCTCCCAGCCAGCAGCTCTCAGCCCCGACACGCATTAAAATCACTAGGAGACTTTAGTGCTGGGGCTCACCCAGAAATTCAGACATTTATTTCTCACTTCTGGAGGCAGGGACGTTCAAGGTCAAGGTGTCCAATGATTCTACTTTAATCTCCTTTATTTTTTCAAATCTATCATTTTCTCAAATTTCATTTACCTATCTTTCTGGGATACCTCATACTTACTACCATCCCAGATATCTCATAATTTTATATTTTCTAATTCTTTGTTCTTTCCTGTTGGTTGGTTGGTTGGTTGGTTGGTTGGTTGGGTTTTCGGGGACAGTCTGAATCTAATTTCACAATTTGCTGATTCATTCTTCAACAGCATTTATTCCACGATGTGTTTCGTTATTTCTTTTTTATTGAAAGTATTATATATGTCCTAATATTTTCCCCAACATTTTATTATGAAAGTTCCAAATATAAAGAAAAAAATAAAATTTTTACAATGAACAAAGGTACACCCCAAACCTAAATTCTACCATTAACATTTTATTGTATTCGCTTCATCATATGCCATATTTTTTGCCATATTTCAAAATAAATGATAAATCGGTATCCTTTCCCTTAAACACTTCAGCATCATATTCGTATGTTTAATAAATTCTTCTCATAATTCTTAAGTGCAGCAGGTTTGAAGACTATGTGCCTCTTAGCTCCATCCTAGCTCACAGGTCCCTGGCTTGTGGTGCTCAAAGGGTTTAAGGTACTTCTTTCTCCACTTAGTCCTGAGAAAGCCTCTTCAAAATCCTTTTCTAAAAAGTCAGGCAAATGAGAGACAACATCTAAGACCAACATAAAGTAAGTACAAGCTGAGTGGATCAATAAGTTGTTAAACTCCAGACAAAAACAGAAAACAAAAAACAAAGACAATGTCTTGGACTCTGCTTAGACTGGTGAGAAAAAGATAAGGCTCTAATCACATTGATTCAACTCACTATGTCTTTCAGCTGATGGTCTTCCTCTGGATATTTTCCTGTGGGAAAAAAAGAGAAAGGTTCTTTTACCTGCCTTTGATTTGATTGACTCAACTGTGGGCTAAAAGGAAGTCTCTTTACCAACCTCTAGACTAGCTGCCTCTCAGTACTGTCAGCTATCATCTCCAGTCCTCATCCAGCTTCCCTCGGGTCCTAAACTTTACCTAAATCATAAGGATTTGCTGAGAGTAAATACAACAGTTTGAAGAAGCCCTCCATCTAGTTGGCTAAATGGATACCTCCAATTGCTTCTGAGGATCTAATTGACTTCAAGATCTTGACCCTAATACAAAACGTGAGTTTAGAGGTTTTAACAGCATTTTATTGTTTGTTCTTATCATGGGTACGTCCAAAGTTATTGCTGAATAAAATTGCCTAAGGACTTTGTGCATACCCTTTTTTAATTGATCCTAAATGTTTGAGCTTCCACTAGGCAAAAAGAAAGCACTGTGAGGAACGATACAAACATGGACGCTTACAGAATCTACCAACCTCAGTGTTTTGAGAGGTAAGTACCTCCTCTGTGAGCTGAAGGTGTACTTAGCTAAAAGATTTCACCAAGCCACAGGTTTGTTATGAATATTACAGTACAATGAAAGAGAATGCTGTCGTTAAATAACATCAACTCACATCAAAATAAATGCTCTTACTCTTTTGTTTCCTTTCTTTTATTAGCACAGTGTTTGTTCTAAATCTTGTTAGATTTTCCAAACAGTCACATCATATGTTTGCAAAGTCAATGTTTGCTAACTACTGACATTTCTGCTATTTTAAATGTAAGAATAACTTCCTTTCAAGAAGTTCAAAAGCATTCGTGTGTATGCAAGCATCTATTCTCACTTAATCACTACACATTAGACAATAAACACTACTATTCCTTTTATAGTCTAAGCAAACACTGGAGAAAAAAGAACCTCTTTGGCTTATGGGCATATTTTTATTCTCTATCAACCATCTCTATAAACTTCCAAACCAGATTTCTTCCCAATAAGCATATAAATAAACCTTGTTCTCCTTCTTGATAAAGGAAGTTGAGCGAAAACACAATTCTCACTTTGTGTGACTTCACACTTCACAGAAGACTGGTGCGTAGAATGGTCAGGTAGGTGGTGGCAGAGTTGGAATTGCTCTTGGGTTTGATGGTGCCCCCTTGATGCTTCGATCTTTTGAATACCAGGGCATGGCCAGTTTATTCATGGAGAAGCAGAAAACTCAGTGAGCCAAGTTTGGGGTCCTGAGCTCTCAGGGACTCAGGGCCACCATTCCCTCCATCCCCTACAAACACCACTCCCAGGGAACAGGCCTCTGAATTGGAGGCCCAGTGTGTGTGTGTGTGTGTGTGTGTGTGTGTGTGTGTGTGTGTGTGTGTGTTGGAGCGGATGGTATCTGAAAGGGGAAGGTGCAAAAAGAAAGAAAAGGAGGAGTAAGTCCAAAGTATTTGAGGGCCTCAGAGGAAGTAATTATTAAATTGGGCTCTTTGTTTTACTGAAGCCTGCTGGCTCCATCAACACCACTGTTGCAATACAAAGCTATGCGTTTATGCCTGCAAGATGCAAATGAGAATTTGCAAACCTGTGAATTTCAGGTTTTTGCAGTCTTCTGAGTTAGCCATTTGACTTTAGCATGAAGTTAAAATTCATCCTAGTTAATCCAGAGCATGTCATTAGAAGTCTTTCGCAACGTGGCATCTTCCAGAGACTTTCCAAGGGAATGACTCACATTCAGCCAGTGCCAGCTCACGTTCATTTTCTTAATTGATCCCATTTTACTAATGGGGATTTGAAATATGGAAAGAGTTCAGATGACTTGTTTACACAGTAGAATCAAAGGAAGAGGCTGTCTTCCATCTTATCTGCACTCCTCTCACATCTCCTGAGTTTTATTGAATGGATAAAATAAAACTTTCTTATTGTCACGAGGCAGGAATATTCTTGGTAATTCCTTTTATCTAAATTTAAAAGATTTCTTTCATCAAAGGCAACTCCTCCCTAGCCCAACCCAACCCAGACTGGTTACTCCATGAATTATGTTTTTATATTTAATGTTCTTGATCATGATATTGAAAGAACAGGCTGATTAAGCATAACTTAAGCTGCTTTTTCTTTATGAAATAGGGAAGAATTGTTTTTAAAGAATCACACATTAAAATGGCAACATAGTCTTCTGTTTAGTCTAAGGCCAAGAGGAACTCAACAACAACAAAAAAATGGATCTTGAGCTAATGGCAAGCAGGGAATTTTGTAAAAGGTAACTAACTGCATTCTGGAGGCCAGGACGATCTGGGGAGGAAGTCCTGGTTTCCTCTTTCTGCTGATTAAGAGTCTAGTGCTTCAGAGTTCAGCTCCAGACACGGAAGGGAGATCTTATCACGGCCCTTGGAAAAGCTGCATTGTTACGGTGGTTCTCATTTCCTTCATGTTGGAAAGAAAAAAATAATATTTAAAGTTTATACTGCCTTGTCAGCTGTTCAGATCCTTAAATTCACTACTTACCCCGATTTTCTGAACCTAGGGGAATATTTCAAAGGCATGAAGGTACTCTACAGAATCTAGAACCCTCCAATGAGATTCTAGGCTCTCAATTACCTGGAACCATTGGTTGCACCTGTAGTCACAAATTCTCAATTAATGTAGGAGCTCTATACCCTGTATTACTCCCTGCCGATAAAACATGACATTAAATAGGTTCTACTAGGTTGTGCAAAGCTTTCTTTAATTTGGGGCTATTGACATGCACGTTACTGATTTCCAATTTTACTAAAATATGAGCAAAAAATATGGCCTCTACGACTTCTGATTTTTGGAGTATATTAATGTTTTTCCTTGTGGCCAATTGCATGACCGAGTTTTGTCAATGCCCATAGTCATAAAAGAAAATATCTTTTCTCCAGGATATAAAGACATATATATATTATGGTGAAGGTGTTCGTTATATTTGTCAAACTCTATTCTTCCTTATTTTTATCTACTTAGTTTATTGAAGTCTGAAAGAGATATATTAAGATATCCCAGAACAATTTTTTGGTTTTAATTTTTCTTCAGATATCTATAAGTTTTTGCTTTATATTCATCTTTTATGTTTCTTTGGCACAAAGGCTCATAACTCTAATAAATTTTGTGGCTTGTATATTTTCATCATTAAATAGTACTTCTCTTTGCCGTGTTTAACATGTACAGATATGTGTTTTCATGGAAGCTCTATAGCTTCATATATCATTTTAAAACATTTGGTTAAATTACCTGAGAGTTATAAAATGTAAGAAGAGCACTATTTTCTCTGAATTATAGTGGAGAAAGACTGGAAAAAAATATGAAAAAATTGGGAGATGTTATGTTAAGGAAGTGGATTATGAGTTAATTATTCTTTAAATAATTTTATTCTGATTATAATTGTGTGATCAACTGAAATAATTTTCAGATTAATTGAATAATTTTTAATTTCTAGTCAATGTTGATAGTAATAAGGTAAAAACTATTGTCCCAGAAGATACTGGTTACCTACTGTCACCTCCACCTTCTCTGCTATCTACTCCTCATCAAACAATTTAATTTTGAAAACAAAGTAAGTATGTGTGGCTACCGCCACAGGGCAATAATTAATTTTGTTCAGAATTCATATCTAGTCATCTGCATTGTTATTCAGAAGGTGAGGAGTCATCAAAATTCTAAATGAGGAGGAAGAAGCAACACATAAATTCCCTGGCTTCTTCCCAATGTCCTCTTTCCTGCTTGAAGGAACATCATGACTTGGGTTTAAAACGGTTGAAATAAACTGATACTTTATATATACAGGAGAATTTTGTCAGTCAATAGCAGGGCCTTGTACATCCGTGAGGCGAAGAACTTATTTAAGTTAATGTCATATTTCTAATATTCTACGGCCCTAGAAATGGTAATGAATGCTTTTCTACCCATTGTATGCATAGGCGGGCAATCAAAGCAATTCTGTCTGTAAATGACCCTTCATCATTTTTTGTGACAGCTGGAAGGAAGTCTTTAGAAACTTCTTTCAGGGGAAACAGAAGGATGTCCAAATTATTGTAAATTTTATCAGGAGTTTGGAGGATGCCAAGTTCACACATGGCTGAAAGATGTTTAATCCCTAATCAAGCAAATGGGAACAAGATGTTTAGGGGGCCTGCAGAGGGCACCCACTCTGTTACCCCAGACTAAGCTTGTTACATTTCTCCCAAAAGTAGACAGGCAGCTTGTTATTTTTTAACTGCATACCAAATAGGAATGGTCTAGGTACAGATCACCTAGGGGATAAAAACACAGAAAAGAAAGACATTCATGGTCAAGCAATAACATTATTTTATGTATCTGTCCATTTACATAAACCTATAGCAAGGAAAGGCCCACCTTGAACCCTCAGCACATCAAGATGTGCCGTTTGGTTACATGAAACTCCAATTATTAGAGGCAAATTTTTTCCCTCAGTTAAGTAAAAGTAGTTACCTCTTCCTTTTCAACTTCTCTCTATTTTTGATGCTTGATCTGCTTCCAAATGTGTAAAAAAGGTAGAAAAAAAATCATGGGTGGTTGCTGATACTGGAGAGAGAAGTCAATCGCTGTAACAAAGTGAAGAAAGTATAGTCCATTATCAATGTTGGAAAAAATAATGAGCTTCCAGTCAACCAGACAAGCCTCAGACCTGGAGAGAAGGTGAAGAGTCTGTGACATGTGTGTGTTTTTCATTTAAATTACCCTATGCGTTCCTGGGTCAAGCCAGAATCCAAAGTGTTCAGAGAAAGTAGAACTTCATGTGTTATTTTGAGTCCAAACAGAAACAGGAAATTCCATTGACCTCTGGAGAGAGAACAAGTTCCCTTGAGAAGTTCTCACTTAGTTTTCCATATTGAATGAGTTCTGGATGGTTCGAATGACATCCTGAAACACATGCAAACAATCTCAGTGTATCCTTAAAACTGAGTAAAGTTCAAACAGCCTGGAATCATTTTAAGACTTGGCATATATTGAAATGCAAAAGGGCAAAGTCAATTTCTGAAATCAAAGAAGAAATGAAAGTGATTATTCATATTGTTTGTGAGATCCTGCCTACCCAAAAAATTCAAACATCAAAATCATTTCATTAAGTAGAAAATGTTGAAGTCCCTTATTAAACTAAATATACTGTATATCACAATAAAAGGCATATTACCACCCAGAACTGTGAATCACCTGACAAAGTTAATTACCTATCACTTAACAGAATGAGCAGGAAGAAAGGAAAGAACAGAACCAACATTTATTTAGCTTTTTCTATGTGCCTACAGTCAGTTAATACTTTATATAACTTCTTTCACTGAATCCTTGTAACATTTTGATAAAAGACATATTGTTTTTCAATTTTCCCAGTTAAGAGAATTGAGACGTAGCGATGTTAAGTAACTTTCCCACAGCTTTACAGATAAGAAGAATCTGGTTTTGAATCCAGGTCTGTCTGATTCCTAACCCTGCCAAGCTAATATTCATCTAATGTTTGAAGGGGGAAAAGAACACGAAAGGAGCAGAGCAGCACTGCCAAATAAAAACAGAGCATGAGGCACCTAAGTGGTTTCATATTTTCATATGGCCCTTTAAAAAAGTAAAAAGGAGCAGGTGAAATTAATTTTAGTGACATTTTATTTACTCCATTGTATCCAAAATATTAGCATATAAACATGTAATCTGTATATAATTATTAATAAAATATTTTTTCTTTTTTTCATACCAAGACTTTGAAATCCGGTCTATATTTTACATTTATAAGTCATCCTAGTTCAGATTAACCAAGTTCCAAGTGCTCCACACCACCATAGAGTGCTGATTCCTTACAGATTTATACCATTCACAAATTGGATCACTATTAATTTTATTTTAGCTTAAAAGGCAAGGGTGTAACCAAGACAAGTTCTTCAAAAGGTTATACCTAGAATTACCATTTGACACAGCAATTTCACTCATAGGCATATACCTAATGAAATAAAGTGAAAACACTTCAGAGAAAAATGAAAAAATACATCTACACAAAAACTTGTGCTCAAATATTTGTACCACCATTATTCAAAATAGCAAAAAAAAGGTGAAAACAACCTCAATGTTCATCAACAGATGAATAGGTAAATAAAATGTAGTATAGTCATAAAACAGAATATTTTTTAATGATTCTTCAATATTATTCAACAATAAAAAGGAAAGAAGTATCAATACATGCTACAACATAAATAAACTTAAAAATATTATGCTAAGTGAAAAAGTCAGTCACAAGAGAGCATTTATAGTATGATTCCATTTATATGAAATATCCAGAATGGTCAGATCTATAGACACTAAAGGTAGGTTAGTGGTTGCCTACAAGGGGGAGGTTGGGAAGAGATGGGGAATGAGTGACTAGTAATGGGTATAGAGTTTCTTTCTGTAATGATAAGTGTTCTAAGATTAATGTGGTAATGGTTGCAATTACAAAAAAAATCACTAATCTGTACAATTTAGATGGGTAAATTGTGTAGTATATGAATCAATGAAATTGTTATATAAAATAAATAAGCAAACTCATCTGAACTCTCAAAAAATATTGAATAAGGCAAATGCTTAAAAAGAAGTTTCTAAATAGATATTTGTCTGCTAATCAGTAATCATTAGATATGATGTTTCTAAAGGTAATTAGTCCTTCTGCCTGTATCACTTTGAGCTTATGTTCCCAGTCTTGTCTTCAAGAAGAAAATCCAACAAATCCCTAGGGAGGACCAGTTGGGAGCCAAGTATTTTGTTAGATGGTCAAGACAGAGTCCCTGCACATTGGAGCTTGTGATCTAAAAAAGTTGGAAAGAAACAAATAAACATGAACCACTCTGAACCATAATCTATACAGAGAGAGCCTCATAGGATGCTCGTAGGAAAATAAGGTCCAAGTAGCATTTCCTGGACCTACCAAAAGGATTAATTAAAATAATTTGACATAGCTTACTTTCAGTGACAGTCCACTAAGTCATGGGGACTTCATTTTCTTTTTAAACACCCTTCAGAACAAATCACATCTAATTTTTTTTTTCAGAATTTTGCCAAGACTCCTCATTATGCTCATTGTTTCAATATATTGCGGATTCTAACTCTTCCCACTTATTAAAAACGGGGAAACTGCTTGGCGGCTCCAGTCTTGAGAATCTTTCTCATTTCCTGATAATTCCTTAATAAAAGGAGTTTGACAAAGAGCTATCAAAATCCAAGGTGACACGTGCACCAAGGATATGCAATCCACCAAGGAGCTTCTGGGGTACTGGTGATGTTCCATTTCTTGGCATAGATGGGGGCTTGAAAACTATTCATTTATTGTGTTGTTGCTACGTATGCATTTTCACATACTGCTTGTATATTTTACAATGTTTTAAATGCAAAAACAAACTAGAGCAAAACACCAACAATTCTGCACCATTGCACCAAAAATGAAATAGCGGATCTGCATTCTGGCTAGCGAAGCGGAGTCTCAGAGGCATTTACCATTTAATGAACGTATTATATTGGTTTTAGTTTGCAATAGGTCCTGCATTATCTGGATTCTGAAATTCAATGCTACTTAAAATGTACAGATTCCTTTGTCCGCGAGGAGCTTTAGAGTCTGGCAAGACATTTGAGCTCAAGGTTTCCTGGAACCTCAGGAGTGCTGCCAGGGCGTCAGCTTGCTCCTCCTGCCTCATCCCTCAGCTGGATTACAGCCCGGTCAGACCACCCTCAGTGAAAGGGAGGCCAGGAAAGCAAGCAGAAGATGAGCTCTGGGGCCTGATACCATCATTTATTAAATCTTTATCCTTAGACATCAAAAACTCCCAGCGATGGGGAGTGGGGTCACTGTAAACTTTTGGGCGAACAAGAATGGGAGAAGCTCTAATCTGCCTACTCACTGTGCTATTCCTAGATCACAGTTCCAGACACCTGCCTGGACAGAGGCCCAGAAGAAACTTGGGTGCAGAAATTGCTTTTGCATTTAGGAATCTGGTCGATCTGCAGTGCACCAAGAACTGCAAGGTCGAAAGGAATTGCCACTGACTTGAGGACTCTCCCTCTGGCAAACCGGCCACCCATATCATAAGTGCCAGCTGTCGTCAGGTCTAAACACAGTGACTGCTGCACCAGTTATGTTTCTGGCAATATTCAGGTCCCCCCTCTGCAAGAAGTGATATTTTTACATGTTAGATATCCACATAAGAAAGAACAACAAAAGCTTTTAAGCTGTGCCACAGTGATCACTTGCCAAAAAAGGATATATTAGAAAAGATAGATAGGTAAGGAAGATATTTCAGGGGCCCTAAATATTTTAAAAAATAAAATTAAGGTATTGTCTCTAAATCCACATTTGCCCAGGTGTGCATGTCAATGGCCTCCAGTCGTCAGCTGGACTGGATTGGCTGTCCCAGACTGAACTGATTTGCACCTGCATTTGACTTTGTCCTATCCCATAGGTCAGTGGCTCTTAGGTAGGTCTCACATTAGAATTTCCCAGATAGATTTCTTAAAAATAAAGTCCAACCCCTGGCCTCATCCTGAGATTCTGATTGAGTTCAGCTGTACTGGGGGCTCAGGACCTGTACTTTCCTAAAAACTCCTTCAGTTATTTTCTAAAGAGTGGCCGAAGTTGTAAGGCATCAAGAAAAAACACTGGGAAAATTAAAGGAAGCTATAAACCAGAGACTTTACTCAAGATGTTTCTCTCTTTTTATTTTTTTAATGCTGACAGCACCTCATCTTCCAAGGTGGTCTCCCATCCAAGTACTAACCAGCCCGAGTCTGCTTAGCTTCCAAGATCAGAGGAGATCAGGCACATTCAGGATGGCATGGCCATAGATGATGTTTCTCTCTTTATGTTTAAATTTTGGGAGAGAAGAGGGGGGAAAGGAGCATCTTACTGCATTGCAGAATGACCACCGTGGTATGGAACATGGAGCCGGGACTTGGGGGAAGTCACAGATGACATTTGATCCCACCACTTACTTAGTAGCTGTGCAACCTTGGGCTGAGAAAGGAAAGACAGGTGACTGGGGAACCACATTAAAACCAAGTGTCTCTGTCCAGAGTGTGGGGAGCTCTCCCTTCTGCCAACAGAGCTGAGAATGGGGAATAATGACTAAGCTCTGGAGTCCACTGGACATGGGTCCCAGTCTGAGTTCTGATTTTCAGTCGCCATGACCTTGGCTGCACAGCCCAGTCTTACCTGTAAAACTGGAACCTTGGTGGTGGCCATCGTCTAGGTTCTCAGGTGAACCAAAGGAGAGAATGCACATAAAGAGATAAGACCTGCCCAGGTACTTAGTAAATGCTCAGTAGACACAGTCACACTCCTGCCTTCCCATCCTACCCTGCTCCTCACTTCGGAACCCCTGATGGTGAGTGAGACAATGTCAGGGTGAAGTTAGTTGACGCGGAGGACGAATGGTTCTTAGTTAATACGGAAAAGGAACTCTGTCTATTCATCGACAATGTTCAACGAACATTTACTCAGCATCTGATACCGCTTAGATCTATTCTAAAGGCAGCGCTGCGATGCTGATATGACTGCACTGTCTTAGTCCATTGGGGCTGCTATAACACAATACCACAGACTGGGTCACTTAAACAACAAACATTTGTTTCTCACAGTTTTGGAGGCTGGGAAGTCCAAGATCAAGGGATTGGTAGGTTCAGGGTCTGCTGAGGGCCTGCTTTGTGGTTCATAGGTGGGCAGCTTCTCTCTGTGTCCCCACATGACGTAAGGGGGTGAGGGAGCTCTGTGGGGTCTCTTTTATGAGGGCACCAATCCCATTCATGAAGCTTCCACCCTCATGACCTAATCCCCTCCCTAAGACCCTGCCTGCTAATACCATCACTTTGGGGGTTAGGATTGCTACATACAAGTTTGGGGGGAATGCAAATATTCAGTCTATAACTCATAGCCATGCTACAGATAAAGAAGCAGGTCAGTTACAGAGCCCCAAGTATTGAGCTGGACTCTAGCTCCAAACCTTTTAATTCCAAGGCTACACTCTTCCTTGGTGAGCCCATCCGATCTCATGGTTTTAAATATCATGAATATATTCCATGTTCTGAACAATTATCTCCAGCTCAGAAGTCTCTGAAATTTTGAATCTTACATCCAACAGTGTCTTGGATATTTCTAGTGAGATGTCTGATCATTGTCTCAAACTTATGTGCACAAAACTGAGTGCTCAGACTGACCAACTCCTCTCAGAATCCTCATCAGTCTCAGTCAATGGTGAAAGGTAGGAGAATGCGCCACCCCAAAATATGATGATAGGACTTTAGGATTTGCCACCCCCAAGTATACTGTGTTGAGATTATTCTGAGCTACAGCTACTTGAAAAACAGCAAGTGCAGGGAGAGGCTTTCTCTGACTCTCTTCATCTGCCTAGAGACAGATCCTCTGAAGGGAACTCAGCCGTCATAGATTCCATCACCAAGAGTTCCATCAACCAGGGAAGACGGACTCTTGTCACAGCAAAGGATATTAGAAGTCGACACCACACCTACACTAACTGTCATAAATGATCATACCTCCCATCTGTGCTTCTGAGGGCCCGTTCATCTTTCCAAATATCATTCACTCTCCTCTAAGAGGCCTACATCCCTGCTCCTCCTGCCCCATTAAGATGATATTTAATCCTAAACTCTAAAGCCGCCTCACTGAGTTACCCATTCGTCCTGTGTTTCTACCACAGGGTGTACTTGTTAGTAAGCTTGTGTCTTTTTCTTGTTATTCTGTCTTTTATTACAGGGGGGCTCAGCCAAGAAGTCAGAAGGGCAGAGGGAAGGTTATTTTTCCTCCCTACTATGGTAACTCCATTCTTACAGGTGCTTAGGCAAAAATGCCGAAGTTATCCCTGACTCTCCTTCCAACCCCCCATCTAATCTCTCAACGAATCCTGTCAACTCTCTTGAAATATATACACAGAAGGTGACCACCACCCACCCCACCCATTGCCACCTCCCTGGACCACGCCGCCACCATCCCTTGCCTGTGTAACAACACTAGTCCCTCTGTGGCTTCCAGATCCCACCTCCATCACCCAACAGTGTATTTTCAATCCAAAGTCAGGGTGATCTTGTTAAAACATGTCAGATCACACCCTCCTCTGGTCAAAACTCTCCAACAGCTTTCCAGCTCATCTCATGACCAGCATGTGACCTATGCATGCTCAAACGCGTCCTGCCTTCTCTGTCTAGTCTCCCCATCCTCCTGTCTCACTCACTCCTGCCTCACTGAGCGCTCCCTCCATGGATGCACCTGGCACTCTCCTGCTGCCTCGCCTTGCATCTGCCTGGAACACGTTGTCCCCATTATCCTCATGGCTGCTCCCCGCCTTCTTCAAGGTCTTTATTCAGATGTTGTCCTGCTCACTGGGTCTTCCCTGAGCACTCTCCCTAAACCTGCGAAACACCTCCCACCCCACTCTTTTGCCCAGAAGGGGATCAGAATAGGCCACCCCGAAATATGCCACTAGGTCATAAGAATTATTCTGAGCTGAAAGCAGCAGAGACAAAGCAGACACAGGAAGAGCTCTCTGCCCTCCACTAACTGCCCAAAAGCAGGCCAGAAATGTCCCCACCTCTTACGCTAGGAATAGGAGAGAAATCCTTATCACCAGAGACAAATCTGCATAAACGAACTTCACTAAATGACATTTATTCACCATTAGTTTTCCCCATATACTTTCCAGTCCCCTTTCCCACAACTTATTGGCTCTAGAAGCCCAAACCTACTTTTGTGTAGTTGTTTCTCTACAATTTATCGCTCTTTGTCAAAATGGCATATAAGCCCCTGAGTCTCTCCATTTTTCACTTCTTATCTATGAAGTTCCATACACATAGAATTTTAAATCTTAAAATGGGTGTGCCTTTCCCCCTGTGAATCTGTCTTCTGTTTAATTCACAGACCTCAGCCATTGAACCTGGAGGAAAAGTTTCTTTCCTCCCCTCAAATCACTTCACTTGTACCATATATATTCTTCGTCTATCTTGTGTGTGATGTGCCTCTTTGTACTAGAAGATAAGTTCTACGAAGGCAGAGGTCTCAGCCTAGAAGGTCATCCAGCACACAATATATGCTTAATAAATATTGGTTGAATAAATAAGTAAATAAACAAAAGGAGTACTTTCCTCTACAAACTGTGCCTAGGAAGACAACCACATAAAAAACTCCAAAATTCTGATGTTCAGTGGAGGGTTTTACAGTTGTAAAAATATTCTTAATCATTGATGCAAGTAGCCAAGAGGGCGAAAGCACTGGAAATAACTCAGAACGCTGGCCTCCGTGCTTCCGTTCTTGGGACCATGCCACTGGGTGGAGGCCCACGTGGCTTGGCAAATGGGGATAATAACTGAAGTTTTCTGTAAGAATCCGTAAATCCAGAAGAAACGGTCTCTGGAAATGAGGCGCTAAAAGAAATGCTCACCAAAGAACGTGTTAGAGGATAATTGGGTCATTTAGCTGAACTCAGAGATGAGATGAGAAAAACCAGAATGAGAGTTGGTCTCAGATGAAGTTCAAGATGCTTGTGGGCCAAAGTGTCATCCTCCTGTTGGGAGGGGAATTCCCATCAACTGCCAAAGCCTGGACTCCAGCCAGGAGGGGACTCGCTCCAGGAAAATGTCCCGCGTGAGCCAGCCACACCCACTCCTCCACGGTGCCCTCTGTTTTATTGGTGCCAATTTTCATAGATCTGAGAAGTGCTTGGGCCACGCCATTCAGAAAGAGGAGAGAAAACCGGGCTGGGGAAGGAGCTCTGCTCCAGGACCATAAATGCCTCGTACCTGGCTCCACTCCCAGGCCGTGGATTCAGGATTTTTCTGTTGCACAAGAGGCAGGGAACACTCAGCTCCTGGCTGTTTGCAAATCTCTGCCATCTCAAAGACTAGCTCCTGCGTTTGGGTTCTTGGTGTTGTCTTCTCTCCAATTTACATTTTCCTTCATGTAGAAGACATGGCCTGCAATATGGAATTTAAATCTTTGTCTTTTTCTCACTTGGGACATCGCCTAGAATCACACCCAGATTTAAAGGTTTGTTGTTTTTTTGGTTTTTTTGCTGTGGTTGTTTTTGTTTTGTTTTGTTTTTGTAATTTAGCTGCACCATTTCCCTGAGGTTGAAATGCGAGGAGACTTACAACCCAGATTTTGTCCTTTCTCACATTTGCTTCTTCTCAAAGTGGAGTCTCATTCAAATCCACGTGGCTCAGGAACCCGTTTAGCAAGTTTGTTTGTTTTTTTCACCTCCTGGGATTCCTGCCTATCCCTGGGAGAACCGATCTGGGAGGCCCACTGAGTCAAGCAGTTTTTATCTAGGGCTCTAAGTGGACCATTTATTGGGTGAACAGAGACTCGGGGTAACCGGTGAGGGTGTCTGGAGACGGATAGCACCCACTGGATGACCCTGAGGGACGTCCATGTGTCTGCTACTTTCTGCTTTCCTTATAGTAGCTTTCTTTTGGCTCCATATAGGGACAGTCCAATGGCAAAGGTAAAATGTGACTTCATAGGCAATACTTCGGTGAAAATGAAAAGTTTTACTCTTCATCCCACTGGATTTAGCAGGAATTTTTGGCTCAGTTTGACTAAACGAACTTCACTCAATTGATGCCCAGGAAAATGGTATCATGTTAATACAATGAAACTATCACTTTGTCTAGATTTTTCTGCTCATCTTTTCACTCAGCTACTTCAGAGTTACAGACAGTGTAAATAAAACTTTCTCTTCAGTTGTACTTTTTAAAATTTCTTGAGACTGTTGCTGAGTCACAATCGCTATGGAGTTGAATATTTATATATTTCATTTAAAACTTTGTCTTAAGTCCACGGCCATGCCACCCCGAACAAGCACGATCCTGTCTGATCTTGGAAGCTAAGCAGGGTCGGGCCTGGTTAGTACTTGGATGGGAGACCACCTAGGAAGACCAGGTGCTGTAGGCATAAAAAATAAAAAATAATAAGGGATTGTAAGCTGACAAGGTCCTTGCAATCTGTGAGGTCGGCCAAGGGTTGCCTCACCTTAAAAATAAATAATAATGCAAAATAAAATCTTGTCTTAACCTGATTGAGTCAATGAACTCTTTCCTTTTCTCCTAGTATATAGAGACTCACTCGAAAATATTTAATATTGCCAACATTATCAATATTATTGTTAACAGAATCAACATTCTGCTATTTAAAGCATCCCCAGCATAAACAGGAGCACTTCATTGGATGAGTTTATTTTCTGGATGGCTATTGACGAGAACCTAGAATTCTAGAAGAACCGTGACGTTAAATTCTGGTATTTGATGTAAGAAGCAAAGATGTAGGTACCGAACTTCAGTAGAAGAATGCCAGGAGTGGCTTGGGTCAATGTGGAACTGAAAGAGAGAGGGTTTTTCATAGCAGCATTCCTTACCTCAGGAAATTCCAGAGGCTCTCTCAGGATGGGAATCACGGCAAACATGAGAGACAAACACAACGTCCGGAGTGAACTCCACCTGCCACAGAGCGACAGCTGGCCAAGGAGCGTAGCTGTTCTTAGGATGCTGTGCATCTACTTGTCTCAATTGTTCAAATGAGTAAGTTTTCCTCCAGTGAATATCAATGTTGAAGTCTTAGGACGGGGCTGACACATGTGAACACTCCTTTAACTATTCAGGTAAAGCCATTCAGAGAGCTTATCTCACATAAGCATAATGCAAACTCGGGTGCAGTTCCAAGCTTTTGCATAGATTTACCCCGGTAACATTTCATCTTTTTGAATGTCTAGAAAAATTCTTCAGCAAAGTCTGATTTTAAAAAAATTCTAACCTGCTTCTGCCAAACAAATAAGAGAAAGGATATCTCAGCAGTTCACAAGGAAACAAAGATAGGATGACTGAGTCAAAATTCCTCTGAAGCCAATATTTAGGTTACTTACAAGTGATCTCTCCACCGCTGCCATCACGTTCTTGTTTTGATTTCATTCTTATTTATTTGGTGCCAAGGCAAAACTAACTCCATACTATTCGGCAGAAGTCTGTGGGTAAGCCCCATGAGAGAGAAAATAGAATCAAGGTTTCTGACCTTTACTGAACAATTCACTGTGAGCCGAGTTCTGCCAGACTCTATTCAAAGTGCTCTGCCTATATCTTCAGGGAAAACCCCCCTATGACCCAAGAAGGCAGCACTGACAGTGCCACCCTATTTCACAGATGAACAAACTGAGACAGAGGTGGAGCACCTTGCCTAAACCCTGAGGGTGTGACTGTCAGAGCCTAGCAAGCCAGCCTCTGGCGACCCTGTTACACTGCATGTCACTTGGGCAGCGTGTTAGAAAAGCACAGTTGGAAAGAAAGTTAGTTTTCATATTTGATTTTTAATCTTTCAGATATTCTAAATATTCAATCTTAAACTTATGAAAGCTTATTAAACCTCTATATTCTCTAGGTTGTTCCAGGGAGTAATTTTTCATCCCATTTCACCTAAAAATTTGTCTTTTAGGAGAAAAAAAATAGTTCCTGAATTTACATTAGCAATCTCTCCCAGTTAAATACATTATTTGGTCTTGCCTTAGATGCTCATTATAGAATAAAACATCTATTTCACCCAAAAGCAGAATTCATTCATTCAGAGTTTATGAAATTCTAGAAATTGAGAGTATGTCAGCATAAGTTGCACAACTCCCGCTGTGTTTAAGGAAAAACATAAGTTGTTTTTACTCTTGAGAAATAATCAACTTTAGTTAAAAACACAACATTATATAGTAAAGCCTGAACACCACAAAGATCCTGGGGAAAAACACTTACAAATAATTTCATTATTATTCATTTTATTTTCAGGTAAAAACTGTACAGCAATGGTAATTATAGTCTAACTTTCTCATCCAGACAATTTCGGCAGAGTTATAGCTCAATATCAAATGGTGACAGGACTTCTTATGTCCTAGAGAAAAAGATTTCCAGACCTTTCTACCTTAAAATCTTCTTTGAAAGACTCACACCCCCCTGAGCCAATAACCATCAAACGTAAAACAGAATTCTCATCTATGGCCTTACAGACCTGATAAACCTTGTTAGCTTTTCCCACACCGTCGGGGCTGACCTGTTTCCAGCAGTATTGTGGTACGGTTGCCACAAGAACGCAAAAGCGTGGAAACAACACTTGGCCCCCGTATCACAGTGTGAACCTGCAGGGTGAGGTCATGCCATTGTCGGCAGTGCTTACTCACGCGATAGGACTTTACAGTCTGCATTGTTCCCCAAGTGTCAACAGAACGTCTAATGAGAATTTTTAATAGCCTCATTTAATCATTCAAAAAAGTTACGTTATTCAAATCCATCCATTAAGTTGCAAGCTCCTTGTGGGCAAGAAGCATTTTGGCTTTGCCATCGGTCTCTGTATCCTTCGTGCACGTAGCCATCGGCGTTAATTAAAAGGGCTCACACGCACAGACTCACACATGTATGTGCAAACAGATGCTAGTTTGATAGTTGAAGTGATCGAAGTGTCCTTTACTAGGTCCCTCTAACTCGAATGGAAGGTAGGAAGCTCAAAGGGAGAAGAGAAAGCGCTTAGAAGATGATTGTACCATCACAGGCAAGTGTTATAGGAGCCACGGAGTACGATAGTAACCGTGGATGTGGAGCAGCTCCTTAGCCCCCACGTCATACCTAGAAATTTTCAAATAGTGACCAAAAAGTCACCATGCTTAATTTCCAGATCTTTCAGAGATTCCGTGTATTCAGTTCTAACCCTGGATGAAGGTTTATTAAGCTGGTATTCCCTCATGTGTCTCAGTGGGTAGTTTATCATCCCACTTCACCTAAATGTTTCCAATTTGGAGAAATAAAACCAACCAAAATGAGGGATTTACCACATCAGTAGTCGATTTCAGTCAAGCTGCCCTAGGGAAATATTTAGAAGGTAAAATGGATGAGACGAGGGGGTGATGGGAGGAGGACTGTCTTTTGAGCAGGAAAGGCGGCCACCAAAGTGACACCCTTGGATGTGCTTGTGTCTTGCCACGGTGCCAGGTTTACTGAGTAGAACCTTCCAGATAAAACAATCACGCAGGTTAACACACAGCACACAGAGCAGGGGGAAGGTAGAGTCTCACATGACAGAGTGAAGGAAAGGAAGTCCTCAGTGTCACCAAAGCGAGCTCTGTTGACTGGCGGTGTGGACAGGTGCACATCAGTCCCAAGCCAGTGGCCACGATGGATCAGAAGGCCAGAGTCTTCGGCTCCAGCTCACCGTCCACGACGCTCTCGGATCAGGCCGAGCATGGTCTGTCCCAGGTGTTCAGCTTATATGGCCCCTTCAGGGAGGAATCGTTTTTGCTAATCGGCTCCTGCACTCGTGACTTATCGATTGCAGTTGAGGTTGA
The DNA here is from genome assembly GCA_030015415.1 of Cynopterus sphinx. Classification (NCBI taxonomy): domain Eukaryota; kingdom Metazoa; phylum Chordata; class Mammalia; order Chiroptera; family Pteropodidae; genus Cynopterus; species Cynopterus sphinx. The sequence continues at coordinate 7,851,819 of CM057379.1, read as the reverse complement.
CTGACGTTTCTGTGGTTTGGGCTGTTCCAGTCGCACCCCAGGGGCATTCCCAGCATGTGACTTGGTTGTTTGCCAATTGATAACACTCTCATGGATCCCAATGCTGTCCCTTTTGTAAAGTCCAGAAAGTCCTCAATTTTTTATGCTCTATACAAGGGGTATGAGTGAGAGAGAGAGAGAGAGAGAGAGAGAGAGAGAGAATCTAAGATGATGACTCCACCGTTTCCACTTTGAGGAACTGGATAGATGTCAGGACCATTTACGAAAACACGGAGTGCCGAGGGAAGTCCTTCCAAAACAGTCATCAGGAGAACCTGCTCCCTCATGTTAGGTTTGCCTTGAGTATCGGCATCAACTCTTCAACCGATGCCATCGGTGTCATGTTTAATCACAGCCTAGTTACTTTGCTGCAGATATTTCTGCGATGCTGCAGACAGTCCTGAGCAAGCTAAAAAGCATAGTGAGTTTCCACAGAGAATTGAGATATGTCCTGACAACTCAGGCTCTCTCTTACTTGCTATCACTGCTAACTGATAGTGGGGATGACCCACATGGGCATCCTGCCATGCTAAAGTCTGGTGTTGTTTTCAAAATCACAAGCCATAATTCTAACAGATACGAATTTAAGATGACCAACTTCTTTTTCTATATTAATGTATCTTCAATTCGAGTGTCATAGAGTTTAGCTTCCACATGGAGCTGCGGCATCAGCTCACTAGTGAACTAAGTGTTCAAAACGAAGCAGTAACCTAGTCCTCAACAGAACCTCCCACGGTGAACCCACCTGGACATGGCTGCAGGCAGATCTACCTGGCAACAGTCCTGCCCAAGAGTTCCTCTGGTTGTAGAGATGGCAACACAGAAATGTTGATCTACCACTGATTTGAAAAGCCCAAATTTCAAATTCCACAGCTGCGCAGAACAGAAAAAAGGGTCACCTTTTTCCCCAGGGGGGTCACTCGTCATCACTGCTTCTTTCTGCAGCCATGGCTACCTACAGCTCTTTACCACGTAAGAGGAGAAATTGTACAGGGGAAAAGCATGCTTTCTGCACAGAGCCCTTGTGTGCTCTGGCTCAGGACTCATCGTGCTTCCTGAAACCGATGTCCTTCACCAGTTCTGGAAAGTTCCCTGTTGTTGTTTTTTAAGTAAGCAGTCCTCCCTCTGCCCTTTTACTTCTTCTTCTGGAGATTTCATTACAGATAACAGACCTTCCCACCCCACAGCCAGGTCCCATTATCACCTACTTATCTTTTTGTGCCCCGTTCTGGATTAATGCCACGAATGAATTTTTCAGCTCACCAACTCTCTCTTCAGCCTTGCTTAAGTAACGCTTTGATCCGTTGTCTAAGGCTTTTAAAGACTTTCCTTTTAATTTCTAGAGGTTTTATTTTGTCCTTTTTCAAGCATTCCTAATCGTCTTGAGCATGGCTTTTTTCCTCCTGTCTCCTGCTTAGTCTTCAGTCAGTTTCAACACTCCAGCGTCTCTAACCAACCTCGTTCTGTTGTCTCGAGTTCTTGCCCATTTAACTCTGCCATCGGTTTCATCTGAGGACGTTTGTTTATGTGGGGTGCCCCCTCTGTGGGATGAGGAATTGAGATGAGAGCCCAGTTTCAGGGATTTTGCGTATGGGGACTTCTCCCAGCATATCCCTCCTCCACGATTTCAGAAGCATTTGCTTCTCCCAGGGTTCAAGGGGTATCGCCAGCCTGAGACCGATTCTTATGTGAATTTCTTGGCTTTGGGTGTCCCTTGAGCAAGCAGGGGGTATTAATTCAATCCGCAATCCAAGTGACAGCAGGCCAGTGGTAGTAATTTCTCAGAAGACTTTCATTATGGTAAGCTTCAGCATTCTAACCATTTTAAAGTATACCCGTTCGGTAGCATTTAGTATATTCAAAGTGTTATGCACTTTGAACACAACAAAGTGTAATTTTCCTGGTTCTAGAATATATTCATCACCCCCAAAAGGAAATCTTCTACTAAAAAAACAGTCCCTTCCCATTCCCTCCTCCCCCCAGCCCCCTGGCAAACACAACACTGCTTCTAGGAGACTGAGCCCAGCCCAAGACAGACAAAATCCCTTTGGCTGTGGGAGGAATTTTCTGTAGGTTCTCAGATTTATGTTGGGGCCTTGTTTCCATCTTCCCTCTTTTGCTAGCCGAGGACATCATCTCATGTTCGAGCTACTGGTATAAATTTTCTGGGGAAAAAAAAAATATTTATTCTTAGTATAAATGCCAATTTCCAGGCTCTGAGCAGAAACCTGTGAATAACCCCAAAATCCCTACCCTTTGGAAGTTACTTTTTAGAAGGAGAGAGGCAGAAAATAGTCAGCAAATTACAATGTGAGTTAAAGGCGAGGACTGAGCAATGTGGGGAGGAATAGAAGGTAAGACAGAGAATGCGTGAATCAAGGAATTGTGTGGCCCATTGGAAGAATCTGAGCTTTTATTCTGAGAAAATGAAAAGACTCTGGAGAGTTTTGTGTAGCTTTGCATGCCATGAGCTACATTTTAAGAAGATCATTGTGGCTGGTGTATTGAAATAAGCTGCTAAGATGGACACAGAGAGAAAGGCTCACAACACTACTGCAATAATCCTGAGAGAATGGAGGTGGACTGCCTCCAAGCAGCAAGGAGAGTGGAGAGGAAAGAAGCGGCTGGATCTTCAATTCATGTTGAAAACTGTCTCCTCGCAAATTGGTTTTATCATATGAGAGAAAGAGTCATCGAGATGGTGAAGCAGAAAGAATAATGCCTCCTCCGCCCTCAGAGATCTCTGCATCCTAATCTCTAGAACTTGCCAGTATGTTGGGTTACATGGCAAAGGGAAACGATTTAAGGTTGAGGATGGAATTAAGGTTGCTAATCAGGTGACCTTAAAACAGGGAAATTATCCTGAATTGTCTGAGTAACCCCATTGTAATCACAAGGGTCCTTAAGAGTATAAAAGGGAGCAGCAGAGTAAGGACCAAACCAATGGAAGCTTGAGAAAGACTCAGCCCAAAGTTACTGACTCTGTAGGTGGAGGAGGGGCCGCAAGCCCAGAATGCAGGCGGCCTCTGGATGCTGGATAAAGCATGGAAACAGCTTGCCTTCTAGAGTTTCCAGAAGGAGCACAGCCCTGCCTACACCTAGACTTTAGCCCAGTGAGGCCCACGTTAGACTTCTAATCTAAAAAATATATTTGCGTTTTTTAAAGCCACTAAAGTTGTGGTAATTTGTCACAGCAGCAACAGGAAATTTTAGTGCCAAAGTTTTGTCTTGAGCAAGTGGAGGGTGGAGATGCCACTGGAAACATGGGGAAGATAGTAGATGGAGCAAGTCCGGGGACGCGAATCATGAATTCCTTTTTGCATATGTTCTATTCGTAGAGAAAATCTGGCACATGGGCACCAGGAGACATGTGCACGCGTATTCATAATCGCCAAAGAGTAAAAAACTTGACACCTCCTAAATGTCCACTGACAGGAGAAGGAACAGACAAAGGGTGGTATGATCACACAACGGAATGTCACACGGCCACGCAGTCAGTGAACTACACCTTGCAACAACATGGATGGACCTTAGTAACATCTTTGAAAGAATAATATTGTTTGGTGTGTGTCAAATACTAAATAATTTCTTAAATAGCGCCCCATTGCATTGCTACACTGCCATGCTCTTCCTCTCACCCCACCGTCACCAGGCAAAGCTACGGAGTCAGCTCATGGGTTCACCAGGCTGGTTTTCAGCCCCTTCTATGATTTCTGCCCGGAGGTCCCTTGTTACTGTCTCAGGAGCTCAGTTACACACTTAACAGGGTGTTGAATTGCCTAGCCCTCTACAGGATTTGTTAAAAATTCCCAGGCCTTACACCTTATTCAATATGTCAGAATTTCTGGGTCAGGGCCCAAAGCATCTCTATGTTTTTAAAGCTCTATGGGTGATCATGAAGGAAAGTCACTGTGCTCAGCACTTAATGAATCATGATGGACTAGCCGTCGGGAGGGAGGAACCTAAACTGTGTCTAATCCTGGACACCCCTGGTGACCCAGTGGGGCAGACCCACCAGACGTCTGTTTGCATGAGTAGCTAACGGGCTCCAGGGAGATATGACACAATCCAAAGGAAGAAAGAACCAAGTGTAAGATTAATTCCAAGTCGAGTTTGGTGTCTGTGACTCAGACTTATGTGGGAGAAAGGCAGGAGTCAGACACGCCAAGTTCAGATCCTCTGCGACCTTGGCTTTTACTTACCTCTCTGAATCTCAGCTTCCTCGCTGGTAGTACCTACATCCTGGGCTTCTCTTAATACTAAACGAGGCCAGCTCTGTGGAGTTATGGTGCCTGGAGTACACAGTAGGCACTAAGTAAACACGAACTTCATAAATTAAAGTAGACATCGCCCTTCATGAAAACCTCTGGTTCTCTGGTTGATATTGGGGAAGACTACAAAGGAGAAAGAGACCCAAGGGGGATAGAGGGAGTCACCCCTGAATGGCCAAGCCGACCAGCTCAGAACATCTAGAAGACAAGAGACAGGAGTCCCTGGCAGATGCCTAGGCGCTCCCCGGCTAAAAGGGTCTGCATGTCTAGTGGAGACCATATTGCAGGAGCTGGGAGAGCAATATTCAAGAAACATAAAAGAAATCCTCTGATGGGTTTGCTTTGAATCCCGGTATGGGTACCATCCTGATGAACATAAAGATGAGTTCCAAACCTAACATAAATAAGACCTAAAAGACTGCTATTCCCGAAGAGATGGGCTCAGTCAGTAAGGCCTACCTGGCAGCTCTGAAGTCTCCCAATCCAGGGGCGTGCTGGTAAACCAGCTCTCCCCCCAAATTTTTTTAAGTCTTTACTTGGAGTGTTTGCCAGTTTCCGCTGCGTAGCTTCTCCCACACGGCTGACACCAGCGTGATGAATAATGAACGCTGAGCCGAGCTGTGCCCATCTGGCTGGCATGCTCCCAGCACACCCCTGCTCCACTGTTCAGATGCCCCGGCCTCCCAACACCAGGTGTAGTGACAACACCCGGAAGCATTTAAGTGATTATGCTGTCCCTGGAAAAGGGACATTTCTATAATGACTTAGGTCATCCTTGCCCTGAGACTGCCATGTAGAGTATGTCCACTCAGCCTGACAGGGACGTTTACTACCCACGAGGGAAATATTGTAAATGATCCACACACCAGCCTGTCTGCAGACTACTCGATGGCTCCTTTATCGTAGCCCTCCTGTCGCTGTGGGACGCAGAACAGTTTAATGTGCTACTGGGAAACCCTTTTAAAACGCTATCAGATTAAAGGGGCTATTGTGATATGGGGTTCCAGTTCTGGGAATTATACCTAAAACTCAAACCGTATATATATTAAAAAAAAAGTCAGAGGGCTTTTTACCAAGTTTTACCTAGAATAATGGTTCATTAAAATGACAATGATTAAAATGTTAAAATTATTTTAAAAAAGAAGAAGAAGAAGAAAGAAAGAAAGAAAAGAAAGAAACTCATCCATCAGCACGCATCAGAATAGATAACTCCCTGGACAGCAGCTTCTGGGCTGTGTATTTCTGATTCAGTGGGCCTGAGACCTGAGAATGTGCATTGCTGACAAGTGCCCAGGTGACACTGCTGCTGCTGGTTTCTCTGACCACACCGACACCTCAGAATCGGTATTTCTCCTGAATTGGTTATCAGTAGCTAGCATTTCTAGCTCGATCGTGCGCCACACGTCCAAACAGAACAGGAGATCCCTCTGACACGACGTCACTCTTAAGGCACCAGGGTCATGCTGTGTGTGCTTCGTTCCCCTACCCATCTGCATTTACTCGACAGACCGTGAGAAAAACTTTAGCATCTAGGCCTGGGCTGAAAAGAGACTTCTGGTAGGCTGGTAACACCAGTGTTCAGTTTTGAATCAAATCCCTTTTACGAGTTACAAGGTCCCGATTGGTCCTTTTGCCCCCTGCTAGTGGCCATGCTACCATTTTCAGCCTCAGCAGACAGGAAAGTGACACAACTTACTTGAGATTGCTCAGCAAATAGCAGAGCAAGAGTCTCCGAAATAGAGCTTTCTCCTTTCTGCCTCTCTCCAGTGCCACGGACACGGTATGTGTAGGACAAATGTGGGATTGTGAAATCGTGGGAGGCAGGGAGGGCGACACAGCACCGGCAGAATCTTCGAGGTTGTCCACGGGAGTCCGGGCTGGGCCCTCACGTTTCTGCGTTATGGAGCCACACGCTGGAATTCCCAGCTTCCTTTCTCTTAGAACAAAGGTGCTCCGCGAACAAAGGTGATTGCTATCATGGCCTGTGCCCAGGAGAGCCTAAAACAAAAACCCCACGTGTTATTTTTAGCAGTCGGTGTAAGCAGGATGCGAAGGTCATTGTTCTAACATCGTGCCTCCTAACAGAGAAAAATAATTTTCATTAAGGTTTTGGGGCTTTTGGTGTTTTTTTCCGGTCTCACTCCGAAACTCTTAACCTTTTCTAACCGGCCTGGAAACTGTTATTTCATCCTTGAGTATTTTTTTTTTCTGGAGTTATTATTTTTTTAAATAACCTTGAACCGAATGAATGTCTTGCTTTTTATGTTTCCCGTATTTAGGCATGAGTGTCAAGGGGGGTTTCCCTGTCAGATTTCAAGGTTGTCTTGTAAACACCGCTCCAGCTGTCCCCTCACTCCAACTCCTCCACGTGACCACAACAGGGACACCTCAGCGAGCTGAAGCCAGGACTGTGCATGCAGCCCACAGCTCCATCTGTCTATATTATAAACCACAGTCATTCCCGCCTGGCCAGATGTCACAGTTCTGGTTTCTTGCATGGCTGTGTTGTGTTTATTTTCCTCCTGCTGGTCTGATAGTTGTCATAGCAGGATCAACAGGCATTTTAGAGATGAGATGTGTTGGGGGCACTTAGCCCAGTAGCTTAATCCCTTACACGCCCCTGGTTTGGGGACTTCAGGGCTGGCAGTCCCTGGGGGATGGGACTTCAGGTCCTCGTTTTATCCTGTTTAAGGAGAGGCAGGTCCTCTTTGGAAAACATTTGTTGCTTCTGAAAGGTGGGGTTTTACAGAACAGCTAATACTGCTGGAAACTATTTATTCCGTTTTGCTACTCTGTCTGACAAATGCCACGCACTGAGCGGGTGACCCTGGAACGGACGAACCGTTGTTTCACTTTAAACAAGGACGTTTTGGTCTACCACAGAGGCCAGTGCAACGGAGGTTTCATAAGGTTATGATGGAGCCGAAGAATTCCTAGATCCTAATAGCATGGCAGCTCATTCCTCACGCTCATTCCTCAGCATCATGTGGGGATGCTGGTGTAAACAGACCTGCGGCACCGCCAGTCGTGCCGAAGCGCCGCACGTGCGATGGTGCACAGTCTCCCACGCTGGCTAATAAACCGGCACCGTCAGTGTTACTCCAACGTATACTCTGTCCACTCATAGATAAAAAGTTTGCCGTGAAGCTGCCGTGTCATGTCAGCCGCGGCTTGTCTTCCCTGTGTCTCGATTGCATCGTTCCCTCTCGTGTCTGATTTAATCTCGTGTTGTTTGTACAGTGACCTGCCGTGCAGGTTTGTAAACTGGGGGCAGTCGTCTACACCACAGAGCCTAGGCGTGCAGCAGGCCCTACCACCCACCCACATTTGTGTAAATGCCCTCTGTGATGTTCGCACAATGACAAGATGGCCCGGCGACAAGTTTCTCATAATGCATCCCTGTCTCTCAGAGGCTCACGACAGCCTAGGAAGCAGTGGCTGAGAGAAGCTGGGTAACTTGCTGTGGAAGACTAGGTGGCAGCCAGTTCTATTTGTGTCGGAATGATAATAGCTGATGCTTCTTGGCTTAGTCAGGTTCGGCTGCTGTGACAAAAGCCCACAGACTGGGAGTGGCGGGGCCAGGGGTGCTTAAACAGGCATTTATTTCCCTGAAGACAGAGAAGTTCAAGATCAAGGTGCCTGATGATTCAATGTCTGATGAGATCCCTTTGGCTTGCAGACTGCCACCTTCTTGCTGTGTCCTTGCATGGGTCAGGGGGTGGGGGGACTCAAAATCTCTGTTCTCTCTTCCTCATCAGATAAGGACACTCACATCATCATGGGGGCCCACCCTCATGAGCTCAGCTAAAACTCCCTCCCAAAGGCCCCACCTCCTCATATCACTCCATCGTGGGCTAGGGCTTCGATATATGAATTCTGGGGTGACACAGACATTCAGTCCATAAGACTTATCAAATTCTATATCTTAATTTTTCTACATATATTCATTCTTATGATCCTCACTACGGCCCCAGGAAGAGAATGTTATTGTCATGTCCGTGGTACAGATGATGCGATAAGAGCACAGAGAGGTTAAGCGACCTGCTCCAGGTCACACAGCGAGGTGAGGGCGGAGCTGGGACACAAACCCAGGCAGCAAGCTCCAGAGCCCACACCTAAGGCGCTGAGTGCAGAACAGCCTCTCCCATGACACCATCCTGACTCCTGTCTAGAACTCTAGCTTCAGGGGGGAAGATTGTGTCTCAGATGAGAAAGACACAGTGAACTGGGAGCTGGAGACTTGGGTTCTGGTACTAGGACTTTTATCTTCCTGTGTGACTTGGACACATCCCATCGTTCTTCTGGGTCCTACTTTCTTTATGAATTGTGAGAGCTACGAATACCTCTAAGCTGACTCTCAACTTCAGTGTGTTCCTGGGCTTCTGTCCTCCGAGTCAGCAAACCCTCCCTCAGGCGCTGTCTGGAAGCCCCACTCCTGCTCACCAGCACGATAGGGATCTCGCTGGAATCCTGGGACTTGCCAAGAGCAAGTCTTTTCTTGATGAGGACTCTCTCAAGAGCCATCCTCAGAGTCAGCTTCTGGATCCAGACTCTCTCAACAGAACCACACTGCCACGGTTCCCTTCCTAAACAGGTGAGGCCCTCGGGTGTGGCCGGATGACAATGCAGTCACACAGGGCCCCTCGCTCAGAAAGACTCTCCACCTGGCTGAATGCTCAGCAGCCACTGTCTTAACTTCTTAGTAATGTTGAGTAAGGGGCCCTGCATTTTCATTTTGCCCTGGGCCCTCTGATCCCGGTGGCCGGCCCTGCCCCCACTCAGCTCTGCCACTTGTCCTCTAAGTCACAGATTCAGCTCTCTCATAATAATAATCACTCAGAAAGCCCTTTGTTTTTTTGTTTGTTTGTTTGTTTTAAGTGGGACCCAGAAGAGCTATGGGTTATGTTTAAGACACAGAGAATGGCAGAGAAAATACTAGAATAAGACCTCAGGCTTTCAACTTTCAGTGCGCTTATTGTATCTTCCTTGTCTGTGACCCAAATTTTCCCCTGAAGCTGGAGTTCTGGAAAGGAATCTTGGTGATGTCAACAGAAGCCATCCCTAACATGAGGGTGCTATTGCTCAGTGGTTAGGAGCAGACTGCCTGGCTTGTGTCCCAGCTTTGTACTCACCTAGCTGTGTGACCCGGGGCAGGTCACTTAACCTCTCTGTGCTTTCATCTCATCATCTATGCAATGGAGATGATAACAATAGCCCCTCATGGGGCTCCTGTGAGGCTCATTCTAGCAAAATGGGACTTTTTAACCAACAATGATCATTTCTCGTGTATACAGAAGAAAAGATGTAACTGATTCTCCATTTTTTCCCATTCTGACGGGGGATTGGGGGAGGGGAGGACAGAAGGATGTCATAGGAGTAAATGTTCTGATTTTCCTCAGAAAGAAGCTGGTGAGATTTCAGGTCATCAGTACTAGCTCAGGGAACAAATAAGATACTAACTAAAGAAATGAGGGTAGAGAGCTATTTAAAGTCTTGAAGACACCAGTGAGGGATCAGGTCGCACCTCAGAGTTCCGATTCCCAGTAATCCTAAGGGTTTTCTGAATCTTCTGGAAACACCGCCAGGAAAGGAGGGCCCAGAAGGATTCTGACTTTAAGGACAAAAACAAATCAAGTTTAAATTAAAGAGATTCGTCAAAGTTGGGACTGAAGTGAGAGCTAAAGTATTAGTGACCAGGCAATTACATAAGCGGGACTTTAAGACAAAGGCCTATAGACCCCTGTGCCCCTTTCAAAGTGACATGACAAGGACACCTGGGAATAACTTTAACACCAAAGCAGAGGACGGTGGTGGTGGTTGCACAGCACTGTCAATGTACTTAATGCCACTGAATTGCACACTTAAAAATGGCTAAAATGGTTAAAAAAAAAAAACCAAAAACACACAAACTCAAGCCTTCCCTTGTTCGTTCATGCAGTTGCTCAAGACTCTTCACCCCACGCACATGTTCGCCACATGCAAGCGTCCTGCAAGCCCCAGGCGTGTTGGCCACACATCTTATAGTCCGGCTCTGATGCTCGGTTATGCAATCACGAGCGAATCAAAAACAAATCAGGAAGATATTAGAGATTCGACTTTGAAACAAACATTTCCCGCTACTCCTCTTTCAAAGTCCTGGGTTAAGTTGAGCTGGAGAGTATCCAATACTGCAAAATGAGGTGTTTTAAAAATGTTTATAGTTTACTGCTGTTTAGCAGCATCAGTCAGGATTTTTCTCGATACCGTGCACCCAGAACAAAACAAAGGAATAAGTAGTCTACTGAGGCTGACCAAAATGTCCCTGTATCTAAATTCATATTCGTGTGGCCAAAATCGCCTCATTTTATTATTTGCTGTTTTATATAAAGTTGCCATAAGTCTCTGAAACTTTAGCATAACATTTGTGCGAATAAGATGCCATTTTCATTTTTTTTTAAATTAAAGTAGAAGAAATTAGAAAGTAGTTACTTGTCTCTACTCTCCCTTAAATGATTGATATATAGAGAATTGTGTGTGCTAAAATTGTTTTTACGCCCCTCAGAATAATTGTATACCCCCAAACCCGAGACATGACTGTTCCCCAAAACCACAAGGAGGAAAAAAGGTGCTTCCTTGGGGGGTTGGTGCAGAAAAAGCAAGACTGGAAGCAGCAGCACTAGGCTCCCTCCTGGCCATGGGAGCTTGGACTAGGTGAGAAGTCTCACGAACTCCACATACCGGTCCATAAAATGGGAATAACAGAGTGGCAACTTTAAAAACTAATGAGGAAGGGGGTTTTGTCATTTGATTTCCATATGGGGAAAAAATGAAATTTCTTTCTTCTCTCTTCTCCTATTCTCCCTCCCCCTCCTTTGTCTTTCTTCTTCTCTTTCTCCTTCATTCCTTCCTTTCTTCCTCTCTTCTTCTCTCCCTCCCTCGCATCCTTCATTTTTCTCTTCCTTCCTTCTTCTGACTCTAAATCTCTTTGTGGCAACCAGATGAAACACAATTACTTTGGATTCTTCTGTTTTCCTGTGGGAGTAAGAGGTTCACTAAACAATGAAAGATAATTCATATGGTTCGATGTTTTTTTTCATTGCCAGTGCTGGGTGATTTAGGGCTATTCTGTAAGCCAATGTTTGTCATTTAATTTTGCCTACTGGATAGGTTGGACAGATTTTAAAAAGGTAATTGAATATGGAACCTGGTGTTGGGGGCTAATTCTCAGTCTAAAATCAATTCCTTAAAAAAACTCAGTGCCCTGTCCTGCCCTATTTAGAAGCTTCTGAAGGAAGCATCAAAGGGGAACTTTCTGAAGGTCATCAGAAGGTCAGAAGGTGGAATCATCTACCCCCACAAAAACCATGAGACTACACTAACCTGATACTGCACTGACCCCACGGCATTTTATTGTGTGTAAAATATTTCTCAATAAATTACTGAAAAAATAGAGTAAGTGAAAGGGATGTGCAAAATACACACTACCTATAAATCAGTTTTGATATCTTTTTTCTTTCTTTCTAATAACGTTTTTATTTTTCAATTACACTCAGCATACAATATTATATTAGTTTCAGGCATATAACATAGTGATTGGACATCCTCATGATGAGTCTAGTACCCATCGGACACCAAGAGTGTAAATTTTAATAGTTCTCGTCACAAGAAAAAAAAATGAGTAACTATGTGTGCCGATGGATAACTAGACTTCTCGTTTTGCGTTACATACACATATCTTATTATGTTGTACACCTGAAACTAATATAATGTTATATGTCAATTATATGTCAGTTAAAAACCCCCAAATATAATTCCTTTCAAATAAATTTTTCATACCAGTGTATCAGTATGCAAAACAATGATAGCATTGCTCATTCCCCTGCCCTAATTAACCTTTTTCTGTGGCATTTATCTCCACGGAGCATATTATGAGTTTTTATATTCACCCTGTTTATTATCTGCTTCCCCCGCCCCTGCAAGAATGTACGTCTGCCCCTGGGGCAGCAATTGTGTCCGTTTTATTCACAAACAACTCTCTTCTACACCCCAAAGCAATGCCTGGCACGTTAATGTCGCTCAACTCATGTCTGTGGAATGAATGTTCTGGATAAATCACTTAGCACAGCTCGGTGCTTGTTTACTCCTGTGTAGATGTTCACAGTATGCTCTGCTTACTGTTTAATAAGTAAGTTTAAGAAACCAAGGTGTTCCGAAAAAATAGTTACCTAGATGGGTAAGCAAAGCAGGAATGGGATGTGACTGCAAATGGGCACAAGGTTTCTTAAAAAAGGTTTTCTGGACTGTTGTAAACAGAGGTGATCAAAGGAGACCGTCCTGCTTGGCAGTGCCTCTGGGAGCCCCGGGGGTACCATCTTAGCTGTGAGGGGGGATGTTTTCCTGGATCCATCTCCCAGGGCTGTAACCAGGCTGGGGAATGTAAATGACCCAGAACGACAGCAGGACGCAGACTCCAGCATCTCGCATTCCATCAGCATGTGGCCTGGACCAACAGAAGCAAATCTCTGCCCCTGTCCCCATTCTTACCTGTTCTTTCCCTTTTTAAGGATGGACTTGTTTGTCTTCTACATAAAAATGCAGAAATAACATGCTAAATAAATAACCCAGCTTCTTACCCTTACAGAAACTGTCTGTCTCCATGATATATCCACAAACCCCTTAAGAAATCACTCTTTTCTCTCCCACACTGGGAAGTCGTTTTAAAATCTTACCAAGTAGTAATTAACAAATTTAGTTTATATAGGTACAATGAATAATGTAGATATAAAGAAATCCACCTTGAGCTGGAAATCAATTGGGTTTAAAGAGGAAATTTCAGGAATTTTCATTAAAAGCTAATCAGTCTTCTGCTCTTGTAAATATGCTCGCTGCATGCAAGGGGTCCTGCGAGAGCTCCCTCGCACTTTGCTGGACTTGTAAAAGTCACTGTTTGTACCCCAGCAGCTCTGGCTTCCTGAACAATTTGCTGGTTGCCCATAGCAGCTCCCACCCTTATGCAATGTTCTACTTGCAATCTGCATAGCAACTCCCGGTGTATGTAATGGTTTGAGTTCAAACTGACCAATCAGCTTGTGTAAAGTCCTGGTAGATAAGAAATGTTTCCACTGAGGGCACTGCCCACATCTCCAGAGCACTCGCTCCTCTGGGACCCGTGCATAATAAACCCGAGTTCTCATTCTCTCTGAGTTACTGTTTGGTTTTTCGCTGGTCTGATTTTGGAGCTTTGGGGATTTTTCCACAACAGGTTCACCATCAACATTAATAAAAGTAGATAAAATAGTCTGGCGTCTTAGCAACGAGCTATATGTAAGCTTAACCAAGGTTTAAAACCCATTATGTCTCAGTTTATCTGTCGATAAAATGAGGACAATAATCAACATAAGGCAACTGATGGTTACCAGTGGCTATTATTGTAATTGTCATCATCCTAATCATCACGAAAGATCTACAGCCCAAAGGACACAGCCCAAATAAGGAATCTGACTATGATTCATTCTATAGTAGAAAAGGAACTTGCAGCTGTTTTAAGTTTTCAACTAAATAAGCCACAGTCCATTCTTAAATTCCAAATGCTCAAGATGCCCGCAGTCCATAGTGAAGAAATATTTTAATTTAGCTGGTTGTGCAATATTGAGCAGAAAAGTATGGATTTTTGTGGGAAGGGTTGGGAATAGGAGTCCCAGAACAACTCAGCAATCAACGCTTACAACATAAAAACAGCCTCGCAATCGGTCAGTGCTTGGTTCCCGGCATGATTTTAGTTCTACAAATTGAGTCTTACAAATATTACCAGATGGTGTAGATGGACACTAAGCTCCCAAAGATCACTTTTTCACAAAACATTTTTGAACTCTCCTTGGAAGTCTTGGGCACTGGAGGCATCTTCATTGACCTACACGGTTCTGGTTGGCAGCAGCTAACAGGCGTTTACAGACTTCCAGCCCAAATGGGCTGAGTACTGCCAGGTTGGAGAATGTTGTCCCATGCTCTCAGTTTTATCAGGAGGAAAAAAAAAGAAAAAGAAAAAGAGACCCACAAAGATTTCACTTTGAACCTATGACCTCTGTGAGGGTTAATTTTATGTGTCAACTTAACTGGGCCATGGGGTGCCAGATATTTGGCCAAACATTTATTCTGAGTGTTTCTGGGAGGGCATTTATGGATGAGAATAACATTTAAATCAGAAGTGTAAGGCAGATGGCTCTTCCTAAAGTGGTGGGTCTCATCCAATCCACTGAGGGCCTGAAGAGAAAAAAAAACTGACACTCTCCCAATTAAGAGGGAATTCCTTCTTCCCTGACAGCCTTCGAGCTGGGGCATCAGTTATTTTCCTGCCTTTGGACTAGAACTGAAACTTTGGCTCTTCTTAGGTTTTGAGAGGGCTGGCACTTGACCTACAGCATCATTCTCCTGATTTCCAGGCCTTCAAACACAAACTGGAAGAACACTAGCTCTCCTGAGTCTCTAGGTTACCTACTGAAGATCTTGAGATTTGTCACTTCCATAATTATTTGAGTCAATTCCTTGTCAGATCTCTCTCTCTCTCTTCTCTCTCTCTCTCTCCCTTCCCCCACCCCACTCCTTGCTGTCTGTCTTCCTGGGGTGCCCTCCCTTATCTTCTTGGTCTGACAAATGGGTACTCACACTCCAAGACCCAGCCCCAGTGTAAACTCCTGGATGCTTTACACAAGTGCCAGCCAGAATCAGTTGCTCCATTCTTATTTCCGTCCAGCATTATGTAATTTCCTCTGTTATAAACTAATAATAATTACATGTATACCGACCCTAAAACTCTGGGCCAGTAGTGTGCTGGCAAATATTTTTCATGGAGGTCACCACTCAGCACCCCTTTGTAGTCCCAGGAGCTGGCACGGTGCTTGAAAATGCTAGATGTCCAAAACTGCTGCACTGTTCTCATTTATTACTAAAGTGTTCAGACCCTGGTTCAGCCTTTAATAGGCTCATGAAGTAGATAATAAAATTGTCTTTGTAAAACTCTCTACTATCAGTACTCTTTCTCTTTCTTGGAACTTTTACTCTTTCTAAGGCTCTTCCCAGCAATGAAAGTGTTTCAATAAGTGCATTCATCGAAGACATTAATGATAAAGCTAGTTGGTAACAATTAAAAATAGACATTAGTTTAAAAGAGAATGCCCATACAAGGCAGTGCATGATCTAAAATCACAAAAACCCATTCGCGGAATTTCATATTTATATTCTTGAGCTAGAAACATGGAGCCTAAAGGCATTTTGTTTTTTAGAATCAAAAGGAAAGTTTATTAGAAAAAGGGTAACACTCCACAGACAGAGCGTGGTCTCCTCTCAGAGGAGGGACCCTAAAGGTCTCTTTACCAGAGTACCTCAGGCCGATAAGCCAGCCATCTCCGTGCTGTAATGATAGTGCCTCCAGTTTTCAAATATGAACCACAATCAGCTTAGTAAACCACGTAGCAGAGTTTTCCCAATGAACTTCCACTTAACCAACTTGTTGAGTTAGCCAATATTCACAAACCCATCCATACAGCAAACTGACTGAGCCCCACAACACGCTGAAAGCTTGCAGCTAGAAGGCTTCTCTCTGGCACAGCTTCACGTGTCACCTGCAACCACCCAGCTGTGCACTTATCAAAACTGGCAACATTTGGTTCCAAGTCTTTTTTTCCTGAATTAGACTTGTTATTTTAATTAAGAATTTAGTTAAATCAGATAACTATTTTGAAAAACCCATGAAACATGAGTGTGAAAAGCAAGATTAGTTTTTCTATGAAAGCAGTGTTGAATATTATGGAAAGATGGGATAAAAGTGAGAAAATAATGATGCTATAAAAGTAAATATGGGGAAAACAATCACAAATGACTAGAAGGGGAAAGGTCTCAAAAATCTGAAAGAATTATATACTCTAATTGTCTCACAGGTGTCCTTAAATTCTCCCTCCATTATCAGGAACCTGAAGTTTGAACTCATAGATTGTATATTTGGGAATATTATTTACCCAAGAAAGATGACACTGTAATCACTAGACACAAACTCAAAACCATACAAAACCTTGGGCTGGCCCTGCATCAAAAATTGTGTATGTATATGTTTTAAGTCAAAGAAATTGCATCATTTTTTAAAGTGATTCCCTACCTTAGCCCACTTCTTTAATCAAATAAACAGCTTCTTATCTCATGTGACAACCTTAGTCAAATTGGAAGAGAAGTCCTGTAAACTCCTTAAACTTATCATTAACCCAATATTCATGACAACTGTTTTCCCAGCATCTGGCTCTAATCTCCATTTATTTTCTTCTCATTTTTCTTTCTCACATTCCCAACCTCCAAATGGAAGAAAAGAAAGGAAGGGACTTTCTGATTACTTTATTCCTCTAAAATGTTGCCAGGTCATTCCGGATCAGGATGTTTCTGGAATTGAAGACCAAAGAAGAGGAAGTAACAGAACCAAATGGCTAGGAAAGACAAACTGGCTTAGCAGGAAGTGAGGAAGAGGATGAATGAAGAGGTTTAAAAAAAGCCCAGACGCAATAACTGAGATTAGAAGCCAAGAAAGAAATCATTTATATTTTTAAGTCTTATTTTCAGTTACCCAATTTGGCTCCCAGTCTTGAAGAATTGGATACTAATGGATCCCAAATTGACACCACAGGTTTCCTGCAAGCTCTCAAACTCTTACTTTCATTCAGCATAACTGATAACTTACCAGACTTTTGTTGTACCACAAATGTTCAAAAATAACATAGCCCCATTAATACCATGAAGCATAAGAGAGGGCCTTAAAAATGGAACTAAATGTGGAATGCCCTCGTCGGGGAAAGGATGAGTTTAGCAGCCATAGCATGATCTCTTAGCTGGAGTGGAAAGAAATAGAGCAATATCAGCTCTCCGAAGCTCACCCTTGTCCTTAGCCATCCATCATCGGGGTCTTATCTTCCTATAACTTTGGCAACGTTCCCAGGAGTCAGGTAGCATGCACTATTAGTCCCATTTGCCCAAATTAAAGTTCTACAATTTTCCCAGCATCAAATACCAAGGTCCTAAATTGGAGCCCGGCTGATCGACGGGGATTAGGACTTCACACAAGGGCAGCCAGAGACCTACCATGGATCAACAACTAACAGATTCCAGCCCAGGACCAGCCTGGAAGACATTCTCTCCCTGATGTATCTTTTCCTGATGGACTCTTAGGGGGAAAAAAGTTTCCTCTGAAAGTAATTACCGTATCTCGTCCTCTTTGATTATAGTCTTAGATGATATTTAGTACTCCAATTATTAATTTTTTTTGCTGAGTAGTGTTCGTTGTATGAAAATATCACAGTTTATTTATCTATTCTCCTATGGGTGAACACCTAGGCTGTCTCAAGGTTTTGGTTATAATGAATAAACATTCTGTGAATGTGTTTATATAAGTATTTTATAGACATATATTTTCGTATTTCTTGGATAAATATCTAGGCTTGAAATTTTTGTTTGTAAGGTAGGTATATGTTTAGTTGTAAAATCAACTGTCAGATCTCCCACAAGTGCTTGTGTCATTTTACATTCCCTCCGACAATGTCTGGTAGTTCCAGTTTCTCCTTATTCTTACCCCAACGCTTGGTATTGTCAGTCTTTTTAATTTTGGTCACTGTGGTAGATGTGTAGTGGGATATGTGACTTTTAAAAGTAACCATTCCATACCTTATGTGAGAACCTTCTTAACTACCCCAATTCATCTTAGTTCCTGGTTTTGATAAATTTATCACTGGAAACACTGTGTATTGGGGAGAATTGTCCCATTAGAAAATAACCTTCATGGAGACAGGTATTTATGAACCTAGCACAGAACAGGGATGTAATAATATTTGTTGAATGATTATGCATACCTAGACTTACTGAAATAAGGACACGGGAGGAATGAATCTGTGAGCACGCCTGTGTAACACCCTTCCAGACTCTTCCTGCCATGCTGCCACTTCTGGTCCACTGAACCCTTTGCTGTTCTGGCATGTTTTTGTTACATCCAAAGGGTGTCTAGTGTCTAATGTAAAGACATTTTATTTTCTTGATGTCTGAACTGAAGTATCTAGGAGACCCTGAATAACTATCCTTATTTACCTAGGTCTCTTCACCTTCATGTGCAAAATGAAAAAGTAAGGAATCCTAAATTTCCCTAGCATCAAGGCTAGTAACTCTGACTTCTTCCTCACTCCGTCTAAAGAGTCATGATTCCCACGACAGCCTTGCTTGCTTTTTAACTCTTTCTTTGAGGATTTATGCATTAGGAATTAGGGCTAGGGATTTGCTAAGAGGTTTAACACGCTGAGAAATTTATACCAAATAAACAAGTAACCTTAGGGTTACATATGAACAAAGGAATATTGGGGACATTTCTAGCTACCAAATAAACTTCAACTTCCTACCTTTTCCTTCTGAGATAAGCCCTTTTCTTCTTTGTCAAATTTCACAGTTGAACAAAGGATGCCAGCTATTCAATATAAATGAAAATGACCTCTTGTCTTCTATTGAAATAATCAGACACTGTTATTCTGATGAGAATTAATGGAATAGTAATGAACTTGACTTTTATTTTAAATGTTTATGGTACCCCACTTATGGTCCCACAATTTTCTGCCTAAATCTAACTAAGTCAAAGTTTACAAATCCATTGACCTTATAAGCAACTTTCAATGTTTGGGTCATCAGAAACCATCACAAGGGTTAAGTTAAAAATGTTTTATGCTTACAAGTTCAAAGGGTGATATGAAGTAATAGAAGGGGCAGGTGATGATAAATAACCATGAGGAAAATGTATGTTAATAACTGCCATATGCAAATTATCTGAAAATATGTAAAAACACTGCTTTTAAAGGCATTTTCATTGCAAAGATGGCAACCTATGTTCCTGGAACTGGATTATTGGAGCTTTGGTTTTGAGTGAAAACCCTCCTGTCTGAAGAAGTAGAGCAGAGCCTAGGGAATAATGCTTATCTTTACAAAAAGAAAACGTGGTCTGTGAAATGTATTAAAACTTGCTTTCTGGCCTAGAAAATAATTGATTTTATAATTTTTCTGAATGATTAAGAAGAATGGTGGTTCTAGTTCTTTATGTGTGGATAACTTCTATTTGTATCCATTAAATCAAGCTTGTTAATTGATTGGGTTGTCAAATCTTTTATATCTTTACTAAGTGTTCTTGGTTGCTCAGTCAATCATTGTTGAAAGTTTTAATTATTTAACTTAATTATACTTTACTTAAGTTTTGATTTAATTTAATCATTATTGAAAGTTTTACTGGACAATTTCTCTTTGGAAAAATGGCTAATTGTTTGCCCAGACCTGCGCTTCCTCTCATTGTGTAATTTTATGGCTGAAAAGTAGTTGGCCACAGTAGACTAGAGTTCCAGGCTCCCTTGAATTTAGGTGAAGCCACATAGCTAGTGTTCACCAGTGAAACATGGGCAGAAATGATTTAAGTCTCTTCTATCCCAAATTGGTAACAAGTAGTATACCTGCCAGCTTGATGGAGTTAAGTATAGGGATCTTGGAAGCCACACAATAGAGTTAGAAAAGCCACAAGATGTAAGGAGTCTAGACCCTTCAATCATCTTTGGAAGAGAACCACCTACCAGGAACACCCATTCTGAACTTTACACATGTGAGAAATAAACTTCTGCCATGACTGAACCATTGCACATTTTGGGGTTTGTTTGTTATGGCGGCCAGCATTATTCTTTCTAAAACATCACTCTTATTTTAAGCCAAAATGCATTACTGTCCTTGATGGTATGAGCTTATTCCCTGATCCTAAATGCAAACATTTCAGAACAGCAGCAATAGCAAAAAATGTCATATGTTAATTTTTTAAAAAGTAATAATAAATAAGTATATAATAAAGGAGTATTTGTTCTTAACATAACAACCACTCTGTCCTTCCTGTCTGATAATCTATGAACCTCCAGAATATTCTGTTGTATTTTTGAAATATTTTAGCATGACTTAAATCTCACTCTTCATTCAATGCTCTACCATCATATTTTTCAATATTAATCCTCATACTAATGATACTCCCAATACACAGGTCTCACAATTCCTTAATTTCTTCATTAATAGCTTTCATCTCCATTCCATTTAAGATATCAAGTAAGACAAGTAATCACTCTCATGTCCACCAATCACCAAGAAATTATACTCTAATATTCATTGTCTTCCTCTTTTCCCCTTTCTGTTATCCTAAATGTAGATGTTCTGTCATTATGAATTCCAGTCTTTGACCCCATCATCATTATCCACATCTATGCTTCCAAGCGTAAATGCTGAGCTTATAGATCACCCTAAGGGCTCATTAACTAAATGCTAAGGAATAGATATAAGAATAAGATATTCAAACTCTTGAGCCACAGGTCTCTAAAGAGGAAACAGTTGTGATATATGTCCAGGACGAAACCGTATTAGGGAAATGCCTCTATTTCCTTTCTCCAACTCTCTCTTTCTACTCCATAAAGAGACACCGCACTCTATCTAAATGACCCCAAGTCAGGAGGCCTCTCTCCACTCCTGCTCCCATGTGGGGAGGACATCTGGCTCAGAGTCACAAGCTTGTTGTCTTCCTGGAAACAGACTTGGAAGTCTGTGTCTATAGCACACTTTCTTCTGTGTTCAACAGATTATGGGGCAGCCTATTGCCCTCTATGGAATCAGCATTGCTCCAAGTAGGTCTGAGGTCTGGACTCATGGAACTGTGTTTATGCAGGTTTAGGAATAGGTAGTAGAATTGTGGAGTAATTTTCTGAGTCTAATGGTAGATCTAATTTGCGTGACCCAATAAAGCATATCAGAAGTCTTATAAGTGCAGGTAGAAGATATACACCAGCCTCTGATTCTCATCTGAGTCTTAGTCTGATCAGGATTCCAAGAACAAAAAAAAGACAAAGTACAAAACATAGACTGTGGCTTGAATGTATAGTCTTAGGGGAAAAACATATAAAACTCAATGATTAAATTAACAGATGTGTATGTGTTAGATGGGATAATAGCTTATGTATTAATTATTATTAATTAGATAATAGAAGTGATAGAAGTGATAGAAGTCCCTTTGGACAGGGAAGAGTAGCAAATAAGAAAGAAGAAAAGACCAAGAAAGATTTCCAAGATAAGTAATGCCTGGGCTGAAGTTGCAGGACGTGGAGAAGTTAGCAGGCAGAAAATTGAGGAGGACTTATCAGGCAAAAAAACGACATGTGCAAAATATAGAGTCAAGAGAAATCCCAGCACTTCCAGTAGTTTAGACATGACAAAGGGATTTGACAAGGAGTGGTAAAAAAACAAACAAACAAAAAAAAAAAACAAGATGAAGATACAGGTAGAGACCAATTCGCAGAAACACTTAGGACTAAATTTTTCTAAGTTTGGTCTTGAATCATGACTGGGCTGTGAAATCGGTTTAGTGAGTCATGACCTTCTTAAAGTGGAAAATATCAGAATATGTTACACTTTAATTTAATTTAAATATTGTTTTGTGGCTTGGGTAGGAAGGTTGGTACTCGTGTGTGTTTACTGGCTCATTGTGTAAATGTCTTTCTTACTGTAAAGTGGTTGTTCTCTGGGGAACCTCCCATGAAAAAGCCGGTGGTCCTCCTTGAAGACACCCATCAGTCAACAAGTCCTACTCCAGGATGCACAGCTACCAATCAGCCTGTTTAGTGCCTCACTCTGTATCTAGCATGCTAGCTATTTATCATATGAAACTAGTACTTTCCAGGGCATTTTATATTTTAAAAATAAGCTTCTGTCCCTAATTCTGACTTATAACTTAGATGGTGTCTTAGGGTCACAAATAGCTTAACATCTCATCTATAACAATATCCTTTGTTTCTGTTCATAATTACAACTAAACATTCAGTAGTTTAGCACAGGAAGTTATTTAGACAGTGTTTTATTTAGGGACCTTTATGATTCCTAAATCATCGTACCTCATGATTAGACATATTTACAAAGCCAAAGAGCAGATACTTAAAGAAGCCTCTAAGGAAAAAGGCTAAGGCCAACACCAACAAATGAAAAAACTAAAGAAGAAATGGAAACAATTCTGAGCACAGAATGAATTTTATAATCTCAATTAATATCTTTAGGAAGAGGGATAAAAGCTATCAATCCATAGGAAAAAGGGAAGCATTACAGAATTTTAAAAAAAAAGAGAGAGAGAGAGTTTAAAAATTAAAAAATAAAGATTGGAAAAAAATTCAGGAGGTGGGTCAGAAGGTAAAGTTCAAAAATATCCCCAAATCAGATTAAAAATTCTGAAACCACTACACACTACACACATATAACTGGAATTGAGCAATTAAATAAATGGATGGCAGGGGGTGGGGGCCATGTTTCTCTCTGTTGGAGAGGGAGGTTACAGACAAATGAAGGGAGGAAACTAGGATAATCCATGTGCTACCAGATTAGATGGATATAAAGATAAATACATATAAAAATACATATAGAGATATTTATAAATGTATATATAATATATACAAGAGTTAGTATATATGTGTGTATATAGGTATATATTTCCTTGCCAGGAGGGCCACCCAAAACAATAACAGCACAGTTGCAACAAGAACACGTCACACCCAAGAATGATTTCTAGTACCATCCTGCAGTAAAATACATTAGGGCCCTTAGAGAAATGGCTGATTCTGGGACTGGTGCAGGGAATGTACAGGATGAAACCAGAGCATCTTATAGCGCCTGTAGGTAGAAAGTGCTTTAAAAAGAAACACAGTATGGGTATGTCAAAAGGACACAGTAATCAAATGAAAGAGGTCCCAATGTCTAAAAGTGAAATAATTTAAGCAACAAAACAAAGTAGTATTGGTTTATAATCTAAAGTATAAAATAAATATCCACGAGTTTATCCTGTTAGAGATGATAGATTATAGATAGATAGATAGATAGATAGATAGATAGATAGATAGATAGATAGATGATAGATAGATAGATGATAGATAGATAGATAGATAGATAGATGATAGATAATAGTAGGCAAATCTCATGCAGAATTTAAAATAATTTATGCACATATTTATGTACATATTTCACCCTTAATAAGATGGAGCATAGTTTAGGTGGCACATAATGACTTTCTTCCAGACTATAACATGCAAGAGAGTTACACTACCACAGTCAGGTGGTTAAGGTTAATATGAAGAGTGATAAGTCACATTGATTGTCTGCATCCTTGACGCAGTGTGATGAAAATGGCCCTTTAACTCGGCGGTCTCCCGCCCAAGAAGTCGTAACTCCAGCCTAATCATAAGAAAAACATCATACAGATTCCAGTTGAGGAACATTCTACAGGATACTTGACCGGTACTCCTTGAAACTGTCAAGGACATCAAAACAAAAGAAGAAAAGCCTGAGAAACAATCACAGCCAAGAGAGGCCTGAATGTAAAGTGACGAGTGTCCTGGTTAGGATACTGGGACAGAAAAGGATCATTAGACAAAAGCTAAAGAGACATGTATGAAGTGTGAACTTTAGTGAATAATACTGAATCAATGCTAATTAATAATTAATAATGCTAATTAATTTTGACAAATGTATCACACCAGTGTAAGTTGTTATTGACAAAGCAAGCTGAGTTTGCAGAATACACAAACTCAGTATTATCTTCGGCATTTCTATGTAAATCTAAAATCATTTTAAAATTAAAAGTTTACTTTTAAAAATCCTAAAAAGTAGCACAAAAAGGGGAAAATTTTTTTTTAATATTTGATGTTATTTAAAAAATACACTGAATTAAACAAAAGGCAAGACCTGTTGTGAGGTGTCTTAACCCAATGCTAAGATAAAACTTAACATTTCCAGTGTAATTAGACAGAGGGTCTCTATTTTAGAATTCATGTAAAAATTCTACAGTATATTTAGACTTAGAAGATTATGGAGGAATGACATACAAAATTTATGTGTTTTTTTTTTTAAACTGGGTCTAATACCATTCCAATATTACATAGTAAAATATAAGACAACACCAAACCCTCTGAGCTAAGCTAGGTGGGATGCACTAGACAAAGCTCAGGGCTTGCATTCTAGTTTGTGAGATGTTGACTAAAACACTAGACACCTCTAGGTTTTGAGGTTCTCCATCTAAATAATGAGTAAGATTATCCTAAATGGTCCCTAATGTCCATTGATTTTCCAATTGCCCATCATTCCATAAGTGCAATGTGGAGAATCAAGAGATACCTTGACCTAGTCTGCAAAGGATTTAGGCCAGAAAGTGGAAAATAACCTACCAACAGAGTTCATTGGTTCGAATAAGGAAATTTTTCAGTGTCTTCGATAATAATTAAGACATTTTGACTCTTCATCTGAATGTTTTATCAGAAACGGAGAGGACTGGCTGACAGCATACATTGTTTTGCCCCTAAAAGCCAAAAAGGAAACAGATAGCTGAATTTTAGAAGCTTTCCAAAGAATACTAGAAAAAGAAAACCTTTAATTCTCAAGGAGCATTTGGGATTATTCTAAGAATATTTGCCATTTTCCAGAATGCCTTGGGTCTTCAATGAAAAGGGAGGAGTAATGTAGAGTCTGACCCCGTTTTGATGTTTAACTGCTGACAGCTTTCAAGCTCCCCCAGTGCTTTCCATTCTGTCCCCGTGGCTGGGACAGCTGATAAGAAAGCCCAGGTGGCTCCCTCTGACACCAGTGGGGAGTTCAAACCGAACAAGTGCTATGTCACGTGTGGAAATCGCCCTGTCTGGCTACCTCCCAGTCACAGTAAAAGCCAAGCTGGTCTCATCTCCTTGGTCTCTCAAGCCGGTTTTAGATCTGTCTGGGAGCCTGCCCCACTCTCCCCAGAAAGCCTCACTGCATGAGTCACAAAACTAGTCATGCCCTGTTGGTGTTTGTGTGGTATCATCCGTTTTGCCATCCAAACCTAGATTTGGGTGGGATTCATCACGCCTCCACAGCATGACCACAAGAGGGGGAGATGTTGCTCTCGTTTGCTTTCACAAAATGAACCAGAAAAACTCATTTGCCAGGTGATTCCCACTTAAAATACTGTGTCACCTGACAAACCACCCAGACATGTCTGTGCCTAAAGGGAAAGCAGGAAAGTAAGTCATCTCCTTTACAAAGATGAGACCCATCTGCTTTGAACACCCCTTTGGGGGTTGGAATGGGTTTGTTTAGTTAGAATAAGAGTTAAGGTGGCAAGTTTTGTTTCTATCTGTCAGCAAACAAACAGTGGAAGGTCCTGAAGGGTGTATGGACAGCTTATTAATAATGCAGGCTGGATTCAAGACAACCCCTCAGCCCTGAATGAAAACATTTCCAAGGACCCGATCCTTTGACAGAAACTCTGACAAAGAAAGGATTAGATTAGGCTTTAACCCTCACAATATTTAAAAGAGAAAACAGCTCAGCTGCGTTTAAGTCATCAGAGAGTGTACATTATTTAGCACCCCCTTTTATAACTGTTCGCAGGACAGGTACAATAAGCAGATGTTAATTTTATCTGCCAGGACATTTCCATTTCGTATTCGTGTGGGTCATATGATTCCTTCTTAAAAGCCTAGCCTGAAAGCCTCCGTCAAAATGCTTCTGTTGAGGAAAAACGGGGGCAAAACCCTTTGATTCTCGTCCATTCTAAGTGGGGTACTCTGTGATAGAAAGCAGAGAATTTTCTCATTAATATTTCTGAGCTCGGTAATGCTTCCATTTTCAGCTGGATTAAAAATAAAGGACATCAGAATAGCTCCAACCAAGTATTTTTATCAGGGTAAGAGTAGTAAGTGGCTAGGTGGCTCCAAGGGGATTATCGCATTACATTCATGGAAAACCACCAAGGCGACCCAGGGGACATTGGAGTTTGCTGTTAAAAGTAATATATAGTTGTCTTGGGCTGAGGTTAGACTCAGCTGCTTAAGAAAGAGAAATGCTTTAAAAAAAATAAAATAAAGAATGAAAAGGGACACAATATTCTCCTTGTTGGACTGTTCCTCACACTGGGGCTGGTCCAATACGCACAGCCTGCTGCTTCCTGCTGGCGTGGTCCGGGGGTGGCAATCAATTCCCTCTTTGTAGATATTAAGAAATTGTGGTGGCATTAAAAAGGGAAACGCTGAATAGATCTAATGTAGTTGGAGACAAAGGATTTGAGTGATTTGGAGGCAGAGGCCAAGAGGAAAGATGGTCATGATCGGGGTGACCGGTATCCCATGGGAGCGAGTCGGGAACTTGAGGTCACTTGAGTTGGGGACTTGAGGTCACACAGGAGTCCACCCAACATCTCAAGGGGGACTTGTGTTTTTATGGAACCAACCAAATGCAAAGAGCTGATTTTACTTGGGACTGAATGGAGAAAGGATTTTTACAAAATACCTAAACTGTGGTGCTTCTTAAATGTTCCATTTTTAATTAGCCTCTGTGTGTGTGTGTGTGTGTGTGTGTGTGTGTGTGTGTGTGTGTGTGTGTGTGGTTAACTCACTCTGCATTCAGTGGGTGGGAATATATTTTTCCTTCACCTTTGAAGAAACACAAGCTCTGCACACATCAGTGCTAAGGTATGCATTTACTTCGGTCTGGGGTGCCAAATTGTTTTAATGATGACTTAACCTCGAGCCAATTTTGACTGGTAAAGTTTTCATTTCAGACTAGAGAATAAAACCGAGAGGACGACTTTTTATAAGTAAACGACCAAAGCATTATTTCGCTAATGCAATAAACCTCAGCTGGAAATCATGCCACGCAGTAAGTAGGTCACTGAAAACTAAAATGATATCAGATGTAGTCTAGGATTTCAGTTCAGCGAGATTATCTTTTTGTAATTGCTGCAAAAAAAAAAACAAAACGATTTTTACTAAAAGCTTGGGAGAAAGAGTGTTTTTAAAGCTATGTTACAAGCAGAAAATTCTTCTACTCGTGCCAAGTATTTATAATAACCCGTAGGCTCACCTTGCTTTAGTAAAATGGTGTGCTGGATAGAATTTTATCGACTTCCAAGGTTGTGTGTCCTATGATGCCATGGGCCACTGTTAGTATGGTTTTCAGTCAGGCACTCATCTTGCCTTCCCGGACCAACTATACCACTAGGTGAGCAAATAATAAATAAAGGGAAATTACGCTGTAGAATTGCAACTGAAAAAGGAATGCGAGAACTAGAATAAGACCACTTTACAACCCCAACAGTTGAATGGGCCTGGCCATAACGGGCTGTGAACACTCAAAAAGCGAGACCACCAGGCAGTGTGTGCCTCCTGATGGAAACGCACCACACTGTCTGTGAACTAGTCTTGGCCCATCTCACCCCCAACACTGACCCTGAATCTGAGTAAGCCTTTCAGTAAGCAGCCATAGAGGCTTTTCTCTCTTTTTCTTTTTTTGTCTTTATTGAGGTATAATTGACGAATAAAATGGTAACATATCTAATGAGCACAACATGGAGATTTGATGTAGCCCCTAGGTTTCGAACTCCCCAATGCAAATGCCAAAGGGTCCCTGAATTACAGGCTACAGAACCACCACACCAGCTTGCACCCTCTCTGTTTCAGCCACATCTTCCTTTGAAAAGGCAAAATTAATGGTAATAACAGTTAACTTTAACAGCCCAGGTTCTACATACCAGGCACCGTTCAGAGCACTTTATGTGTTTTAAATCAGTGGTCCCCAACCTTTTTGGCACCAGGGAGCAGTGCTCCTATGAGAACCTAATGTCTCATGATCTGAGGTGGAGCTGAGGCGGTGATGCTAGCACTGGGGAGGCTGCAAATACAGGTGAAGCTTCACTCACTGGCCCACCACTCACCTCCTGCTCTGCGGCTCAGTTCCTAACAAGCCACAGACCAGTACGGGTCCATGGCCCAGGGGGTTGGGGACCCCTGGTTTAAATCATATTTCACAACAACCTATGACGTAAGACCTATCGTAATCCTTCTCCGTTTAGAGATGAGAAACCCAAGGCACAGAGGTGTGGGCAAATAGCCGGGTCTTCATCTTGTGAGGGGCAGATCCAGGGATCATGCTCAGGAAGCCTGACTCCAGAACATCCTTGCTTGACCACACACACTCACCAGCACCCCTAAGGTGGCTGGATTCCTGCTAACCTAGTGCCACGGACCCCACAGAAAACAGCAAGTGTGGGCCATGCAGTTCCAAGTACGTGACTCGGAATTTAGCACTTTGTCCCAGCCAGAAAACACTCAGAAATAAGTGCAGCCTTAGGAAGATAAAATCATCGGTATATCATGTTAGAATAATTTAAGGCTTTCTCCAGGTTCTGTTAAATCAGTCAAGTTGCTTCACACTCGAGTCCAGATATTATGCCCAGCTGGTGAAAAAGCGTCTTTGCTCAGGATGAGATCAGAGGTGGCATTGACCCCATTCTTAAGACATCCATCATCTGAGAACAGAAACAGATTCTCGATTTAGCTCTTTCCTTCCCACCTCTTGCACCCATATGGGCATGCCTCCTCGCTGGAATGAATACCACAGTGAATCGAGGTTACACAAACACTGCTCATCCCTCCCCTGTCTGAGGAATTTGGGGTTGGTCAAAATCATTGTTGAACAACATATCCAAGCTAGAGTGGAAGAGAATTTACTTGACCCTCTCCTTTTTCTTTTTTGTTGGTTTTTGTTTTGTTTTGTTTTGTTTTCCCCAAGAAAGAAAGAGTCTAACTGACTCCAGGATTCTTGGCTCGGCCATTACTCAAGCCACAAATACTTCAGCTATCCAATGAGTCAGCGGCCTTCAACCACACTTTAAATAAAGCCCTTCTATCATTTCTGTCATGATATTTTTCACATGTGTTTCACTCCCAATCGTGTACCCTATAAATGCTAAGCTATTCGGATTTCTTCCTTCATTTCTTCCTGCACAGATATGCACCAACAGTAATTTAGGATGACTGTTGAGTCTCTACTTAGGCCCAAACAACAAATGGTCTAGTTAATTCGATGGGTAATTTCTTGCAGCTGATGCTAAAATTATTCCTTTATTCTTTCTTTCTTCCTTTTTTTTTTGCATTTTTTTATTGTGGTAAAATACATATACATAAAATGTGCCGTTTTAAGTATTTTTAAGTGTGTGGTCCACCAACGTTAAGCACATTCACCTTGTTGCACAGCCATCACCACCCTCCACCTCCAGAAGTTTTTCACCTTCCCAAACTGAGACTCCTTATTTATTAAGCACCAGAGGTCCATCCCCCTACCCTGTCCCTAGCAATCACCAGCCTACTTTCTGTCACTCTTAATTTGTCCTTCGCCTTTTGGGTGGTTTCAATAAATACCATTATCATTATAAGGGCAATGGATTGCCAAAGCAAGAAAGACGACATCTTCTTATATTTAATGTTCAATTTTTCAATGCTTGATCATTAAATTTGTAAATGACCGTTGGTTCTGCTTCTATTTTGGTCCACTTGCCTGCCAGGCTGTTTTAGGTGCATTTTTGTGGTTCTTTATATAATCAAATATTGGACAGAGAAGTGAAAAAGGCTCTACTCAAAAAAGAAAAAGAATGCAAGGAAAATAAGTTGCACCATCGGATTCCCAAAGGGTTTTATTAACGTGCATTTCAATGGCATCTCTTTTTGTGAACCCCGTTAGCCATGGAGAATTAACGATTTTTTAAGTTTGAAACAGTTGATTGATTTCCTATTTAAAAAAAATAAAGCTTTTATCTACTTATTCATTACATTTTAAAATAAACAACTCTTTCTCAGATGTCTCTCAGCTGAAAACAGGCAAATGGTGACCCTCAGCAGAGAAGGATCTGGGTGAATTAAGTAAGTCAGAGTGAGCAGCCAGTAGAGCAACTTCTCAGTGCCTAAGGGCCAACGGCGAGGCAGAAAAAGACTTTGTTCTGCTGTAAAACCCGACTGGCAGGATGTGAAGTGCTGCAGGAGGAGCGCAGTCCTAATTAAGGAGGCAGGACCCCTGGGTGCAGGTGCAGGGGTCCCAGGAGGCCGGCAAAGCGAGAACAGAGTTAAATGTATGTGTCTCTGGGCCTGACCATCCAACTCCTCAAGAGTCATTTTCTTTGTTGATGTTTTCATACAAATCGGGACAAATGGAGACTGGAGAGTAAAATTTATCCCTATCCCGACCCCTTCAGCTCTGTGATAAAGTAGAAATAAAAAACAGGGAGAGAGAGTTAGTGTCTTGTTTTAGAAAAGTTCTCGCATCCCCGAATCTCCTTGGAGTGATACCGCATGTACTTTTAAGATCTTTAAACAAGCTTTCTATGTATTTTGTTTTATTAAACATGGATATAATACAATAAATATAATTTATGCATGGCGTGTGGGGGTATAGTGTAGACAGAGACCTCAAAAGTGGACTAATACACGAACCATTCTTTTTTTGTTTGTTTCATCAAGGTGTTTATTGGAACCTGCTTATGTCAGCATATGTGCAGCAAATATGATAGTTTCTTATTAGTTCACAGCCTAGTAATACATCCTTGCAAATCTTACCAGTTAAGCTGATTAAAGTTAAATTACATAGTTTACATTTCCACTTGTACACAGTTGACTTTTTACATTTTAGTATAATTGGCATATAATATGATACTAGATTCATATCCACAATGCAGTGATTCGACATTTATATAATGTGATCACCACACTAAGACTAGAAACCATCTAGTCCCAGAAACTGCTTTTTAGAAATTACTCTCTGATAGGCAAAATATATTAAAATGGGGGTTTCTGCCCAGATGAAATTCTTCTTGGGATAAAAGGTCAACCATTGATCATTCAGTGGTCCCACAATCCCCTATAATAATGTCCTGAGAACATTCCTGGTGCCATAATTACAAGGGATTGTCTACAAGAATGGTCTGTACTCCCCTTTCTACAAACTAATTATCCTTCTAAAAAGTGGGGCTTGCCTGGACGTCCTCCATCTAGACCCCCAACCTCGGAGGAAAGCGTTCATCTTCCCTACCCCAAGGCAGGCCTCAATTATTTTGAATTGTATTGCTAGAGGCTTTTGACAAGTTTAGAAGCAACCCCGTTTTGGGTGTGACTTTATGCCTTGAAGGCAGAGAGTAGAAGAGATTTTAGGGAGCTTTCAGAATCCTTTCCAGGGACAAACCCAAAAAAGCCATTGGTCTTGAAAAATGATCAAAAAACAGTGTTCTAGTAGATCTATCATCCAGAACCACCAGCACCTGCTGAAATAAAACAGAATCTGGAGGGGAAAAAAAAAAACTCACCGACCAAACCAAAAATCTAAAAGGATGTGATGATGAGGTAAGCAAAGCCTAGAGCCCTAAATCGCTTTAGACAAAACAACCATAAAGCTCACTACAAACACTTCCATTTTTCTTACGGGAACTGGACGCCGCTGAGCTGTTTCTTTCTGTCTTCTGGAAGTGTTTTCCTAAATGTAACCTCAAAGAGAACACAACATCTCAAATCCCAAATGCTTTTTTTTTCTGGTCACTCCAGTTCTCTCTCCAGCTGAGAAGTTCATCAGATCCCAATTTAGTAGCTATTCTTTTACAAGTTGCAGTAAACATCACAATAGACACAAACACACAGTGCAGGTAGTGAGAACATCGCTCCCCAAAATAGCACAAGCACCCCACCGGCACACTTCCTCTCCCCGACTTCCTCTGGTGCTTCAAGGACGGGTGCGCATTTGCCATCCACACGACCAAGCACGCGGCGGCCTTGTATGGAGTCAGGTCCCTGTCGCTTTCCTGCTCAGACTGCTGTGTGTGCTGCTGGAGGCTGTGAGCTGGTGACCTGGGCCAACACCAAGCCCTGGTGGCACAGAGATGACTGTTCATTACAAGGAGGGAAGAGGCTGTTTGTAAAGGAATTGGGCTCGGTTCAGTGTGTTGCTGGGTGAGGTGTAGTGAGTATCCCATTCACCACACAGAGAGGGATTGTTAACAACAGTTGAGTGGAGAACAGGACGTTAACAGCTTTGGAAGGCTGGAGGAATATGTCCTGTCTCCTTCCCAGCTAATCTGGCATCAAAGTTCTCTGACTTCTGCTTGGAGATTAGGGATCACAGACCAGTGACCATCATCCACCCCCTGGCTGTCCACAAAGCCCAGCCTGGCCTACAAGACAGAAAAAGGGATTTAGAAGCAACAAAGTACAAAGTTTAAACCTTTTAGATCTTAAATTATTCTGCTCACTTGAAGCTCTTTAATAGAGAAGTAAAATATGTTAAGTGTTTTTAAAAGCTCTGGAAGCAGGATAGCTAAAGACAAGGATGGCTTCTCATATGTTTACATCTGATTTCTGCTCTTAATTATAAAATCTTGGAGTGTAAAGACTAGACCGATTAATCCGAATGGTCCCCTTGGTCCTGACAGACCGTTTGTACATACTTGGTTCTGAATTAATCTTCTTTTGTATTTAAGACACACACACGTTCAAACCTTTTTCTTTTGTTCTCTCATTTTCTCTTTTTTCAGTTCTGTCATCTCCGTTTTCTATCTCTTTGCTTACATCAACACATCTCTCCCCTTTTCCTTCTAATTTTTATTTTCCAAGGTGCATGGCTCCCAACATTAACTCAGGTTTTCAGAATGGGTCTTACTATTGGGACAGAATTGACAGATGCTTATTGAAAAAATGACAAATGAATGAAATTGCCATTTGTTCTGATAATCTGGATCTGCTCCTGAGACCCAGCACAGAAGAGTGAGAGGAAAAAGTAAGAGAGAAGTAAAAGAAAAATGAAATTCTGTAAGAAGACAAAAGGAATTCAGTTGGGAGAGAAGACTAGCCACTTCCCCTCTATCCTGTTTGTATTGACTAATGGGAAAGAAAGGAGACTGGCTGGTTGAAATAATTAGCAAGCCATGCCCAGCTGCAGGAAGTGAGCAAGCAATCAGAAAAAAAGTCCCTAAAAGATGATGACAGAAAAGAATAGTCATATGCCAAACAAAAGTTACCCACTCTCCAGGAAAAACTCATTCATAAATCAAAACAAGCATGTTCATAGACTTAACAGAATAGAAGGACCTTTCCATGGGCAACCCGTGCTGCAGAGTCCACGACCACGGCTGTCAGACAGAAGCCAGGAGAGGGGACCCCTGTGGAATGCCACAGATGAGGACAAAATCCCTTCACACGGCCAAGAGGCCACTGCCCAACAGGTGTCTCCCGTATACCTGCAACCATCAGAACAGAAACCATAATACTCTACAAGAAGGAACGTGAATGGTCCACCAAGGCGACAGCATCATACGCTGTCCAAGGAAGAACGTAGTTATCTCATTTTCACTCACTTAATTTCATTTAATCCTCACATCCTGGGCAATTTCATTACATCTTCACGTCCTGGGCAATTGCACATGTGGAAGCCATCGGAGTGTTAGGGTCTCAGGGGTGCTTCCTGCCAGTCCTTTCCATGGTTTCGTACCACACCCCGCTTAGTCATAAAGCTCCGTGGGACACCAGGCTGTGCAGAAGCTGACAGGCAGAATTCATTCCAGGAGGCTTGATTGCCCTCCCTCCAACTGGGAGAGTCATTGTGGTTCAACTGGCAGAAAGACCATTCCCGTCGTCCACATTTAAAATGAGGCCCGCGGAGGATGGAGAACGCAGTGAGATTGAGCTTGGGGGAGAGAGGGAAAAGGAAATATCAGGTACCTCTGTGTCTTCTCCTTTTTTTTTTTAATGAAGAAACAAATGAAGGAATAAATAACATATGGTCCTTCTTTGAAATTAATATAAATATTTTTTCTTGGTAAAATAAAAATAAAAAATCGGTAGTCATAGGGCATTATCCCTCACCTTTTACTTTTTCTTTTTTTCCCTCCCACAATTTACTCTTCTGTCCTATCCAAAGGACTTTGGGATCATGGTCCTATCCTATGGGTGGACTCCATGCAAGTCCTAGAATGTTTTCCTTCCAGACAATACACGAAACTGGTTGCTACTTTAAAAAATAATAATAATTAAAAAAAAAAAAGTTTTACCCTAACTCAAATCATGTCAGCTTCACAGATTTTCATATAATGACAATTACTGCCAAAAACACAAATTTTCATGGGAGGAAAACACTTTTATCTGTTACGTTTTTACTCCAGGTTAGACTCTTTACTGCCTTGTGTCTTAGAGTTTACTTTAGAGTAAACCTCAAGAGCAAGTTAAATGTTCTACAGAGTGAATCCTACTCTGCAACTGGTGGTTAGCTCATACTTTCTAGAAAACTCAGTCTCCAAAGAGAAACCAAAGCTGTTAACTCCACACTACTGTGGCTTTATTTTAAATAATTCCATTTTAGGCCAAATTAAGAACATTCACGGATCAGTCTCCCTTTTCAAAATGTCCAAGTACTTTATAGAGATGTAGAAATTAAGCCTCATAAACCTTTTGGAGGGTGAAAAAAATCAAACATGTTTACAGAAAGTCAAAATTTTAGTTTTCTCTTCTGTTTTCCTTTCTGTGTCTAGTGGTAAAAGCAGAGGTGACAGGTGACCCCCAAACTGTGCAATGTGTTGGAGAGAGGTGGTAGATAAGACTAACTTTTTCTCTAATTGGGAAATAAGCCAGGCTGGCCCACACCTCCTCTGTGCATGGAGAAGAATGACCCAGAAGGTTTCCCAAGAAAAACAGTCTGGCGGGCAGTGGGAGTCGCAGAGACAAGGGGCTTCCAGGCTGTAGCTCAGTCCCTGGGGCTCCCTCAGACTCTCCGTAACTGCTCCGGTCTCAGTCCACATGTGGCAGCTCAGGGCCTTCCTTTTCATCAAGATTCTGGCAGATTCGATATTTTCCTGGAAGTGTAAAGTTTAAAGGCTTCCCATGTCCCCCAGTTAAGTGTAGTACATCCATGACAGGGCGAGAGTGAGTCCTTTAGAAAATAATCAGTTCTCTTCTTATACTTTCCTTACTCTCCTCTCTGTCCTAAAATAATCCCCTTTTGCCCTCAATATTTTAGTGTCAAAAGAAAATGCTCTAACGAGGGGTGGGGGGAATGGGGACTTGTTCAGCAGACACAAAGTTTCAGTTACTAAGGATGAACAAGTTCCAGAGACCTACTGTGCAGCATAGAGTCTATAGTTAACAGTCCCTTCTGTACACATAAACATTTAAGAGAGTAGATCTCTTGTTATCTGTTCTTACCCCAATAAAAAGAAAAAGAAGAAATTAATATAAAATGGCAAAAAAGTTAACAATAGCAACAACAAAAATCCTCTAAAGAAGAGTTATTATCTTTAAATGGAAGAGAACCTTGAATAAAGTATCCAATAGAAACGACAACAGAGGAAAGGCAAGCACACCCCACAAGTTGTTTCAACATCCTGGCTGAGAGAGGATGAGCAGGCCGAAACAAAAGATCCCTCTGAAGGATTTGAGAGATAATTCTGTCCCCGTCTACACCTGTGCGGCTTTCTTACAAAGGGTCCTTTAAATATTTCTGATGGGAATGAAAGGAATTATGGCAGATGAGAGGGGGGAGGAGGATGAGAAAGGGCAGGATGTCCAGCCAATGAAAAGGGTGAGTTTCCTGGTCAGCTATCTGTACCCTCCTCTCATCTTCAAAGAGCTCTTTCCCTCTTTTTATTTAAGTCTTGGAAATCAATTATCCTTTGCATGATTTGTTTCTCACCTAGATCTAATCTAGTGCAGAATTATTTGTTTTGATCCCCCCAAATTTCATGCATTATATTTTAAAGGGATAAATACGGATTCTCTTATAATTTATGAAGACATTTCCATCTCCTGCAGTTTATAAACCTCTCTCACCGCCCATCATTTTTCGATCCAAGCCTTAGACAAGCTTTTATTCAGAACCAAATACGTGCCAGGCACTGTGCTATGGGCTGCATTTACTCAACAAGGCTAAATTACCTTGTAAACGGAATCCCTTTTCATGGAGACGTGGGCCAAGGCAAACCCAGACCAGGAGTAAAACGCATGAGACACCAGCTGGCTCTTGACTTGTAGACATCAGCGTTGTTCGTAACTAGCATTTTGCGAGAACTCTCTGCTGTGTTGTATCATTTAATCTTCACAACAACTCTGGGGGAAAAATGAGCATCTGTTACTCAGCACCACAAAGGAGGAAACAGGCCCTGAGCAGCTGCATAATTCAGGTAAGGTCCCAGAGAGGCTTCCCCCCTGAGCTTTCCTGCAAGGCCACCCAGCTCCTTGAGGAAAACAGTGGAGAAAGGCTGTACATTCTGGACATTTAGCCTTCCAATCCAACTCGAAGCACTTCCTTTAAAATACTCAGATAGTAATCATTTCTCCAATTTAACTAATTAATTAATTAATTAATTGATTAAAAATAATAAAATATTCAGCTAATTTTAAATGTCTGGTTTTTCACGTTTTAAAGGACAATGCCATTATTCAGCACTAGGTTTTTCTGAGTTCTGTTGGTGTGTTTTATCTTTTTATTTATTTCTTTAACCTGGAAAAGGAAACTTTATTTAAAAAATAACCCCTTTACATTTTTTTTTAAGATGCCAACAGCGGAATACATGTGTAGAAAACCCACTGGGCCCAAGTATTTGAGAAGTGTACCCCCTGGATATGCCCCCACATGTTAATCCATCCAGGAGTCAGCAAGTGTTTTCTCTAAAGATCCAGTGAGGACCCTTTGAGTTTTTCCAGGCTATCAGGTGTCTGCTGCAACTGTTCACCTGTGGTTCCAAAGCAGCCACAGACGATACACGAATAAATGGGCATGACTGTGTTCCAATAACTTCATTTTAAGGACAGCCCCCAGGCCTGATTTAATTCATGCTTCTTCCACCAGTGACTCTCCCTGTATGATCTCTTAATGCCAAATTCTTAACCCGGGGTCCCTAAGCTTCAGGTTTCTATACTCCCTGAAATCATGTGCAAAATGTGGTTTATGTGTCTTTTTATTTGCGTGGGTGTTTTTCTGGGGGTAGGGGTCCATATCTATCATCAGACTCTCAAAGGCTGTGTGACTCAGAAGAGGTTAAACCTGAGGTCCCCAGTTCCAATGCTGCCTGCAGCTGGGGGAGTCAGCTCCATGGCCAACAAGGGCCCTCGCCCCCTGCCGTATCCTTAGCTACCTTTCCCTATGACTTACGAGCACAACTCACTCTAAACTGTTATTCAGGTCCTGAAAACATCTTGCACAACTTTTAAGTCTCTGAGCTTTCGCAAATGATTTTTTCAATCTGTTTGATGTGGACATTCAGTTCAATTCAATTCAATTCAATTCAATTCAATTCATCTATTCCTAAAACAGCTCCTTACAGCCAGGCTGTGTGTTCTGGGAACAGAGGCTCGGATCATGTGATTGTGAGTTAGTCAGATGAGCAAACCTGCAAGTACCAAGTCAGTGTGGCTGGGAGAGTTAAAGGTGCCATCAGAACAGGAGGGCGCCTAACCCAGATCTGGGGGCATCAAGCAATGTGTCCAGGAGGAAAGGCTGGTTAAGCAGGAGCCTAGAGAATGCAAAATGTGGAACCAGAAGCTTGTTGACCACAGAGACTGAGGCTGGGGTAGAAGAGAAGACGGGAGCTGCAAGCATCTGTAGACAAAACACAGCTAAGCTTGTCGGAACAGGAGACAGGATGGAATCAGCAAAAGATTAGGCTGGAGAGGTGAAAGAGGTCGGGTCACAAAGGGTCTTGTCTGCAGGTTAAGCATTTGTACTTTATTAGAAAGACAACGAGATGTCCCGTGTGATCAGCTTAACACCACCAGCTTTGGCATAACTGGGAGCTGGTTAGAAATGGAATCAAGGGCCCGAATCAGACCCACGGAGTCAAAATCTGCGTTTTAACACAGCCCCAGGTGAATCTTATGCACATGGAAGGTTGAAAGGCTCTTCTTTCTCCTGGGTAAACTCAGTTCCCCATTTCGCCTGACCAGCTTCGACTTCCCCAGGTGTCCCAGATGGACCTGGGGGACTGTCACTTGGTAAGCATGGAGACTCCCAGCCTCTCCCCTGAACCTTCTTCTTATTCAGAGGCCTGAGTTCGAGTCTAGGAATCTATTTTTCCAGCAAATATTCAAGGATGATTCTTATTTTAGGAAAGTTTAGGAAAACATTTCCTGATCCCCAACTTAGCAAAGTTAGCAGCACGCGGTTCCCATGACACCGTCCACCTGTATCACAGAGTTAATGGGTTGTCCCATCATTATCTTTTTACAGATCTGTTTTCCTTGCTGGACTCTGAGCTCCTCCTTTCTGACCTGCTTTTGTGTTGCCAGCGCCTGGCACAGCGCCTTAAACTCAGCCAATGCCCAAGTGCATCCGCGAATAACAATGACCGCACAGGGCACACTAGTGTGAGTCCATCAGGCAGGCCAAAGGTCAAATGCCACAGTAAAGCAGAAAGCAGCTTCAGCTGGAATAAACAATTATCAGTAGCATCTTTTTCTGAATATTCAAATCAGGTGGATGTGTTTGTTACAAATTCCAGCTGAAATTCTTCTTCACCCTAAAACTGGACGCCCCCTTTCTTCTTAACAGCTGGTGATTAGGGCAGCCCCTGCCTGCCTCCCCCCAGCCATTGCACCCTGGACGCAGGGCTTTCAAGTCGACCAAGGGCATTTGACCCTTCGAACTTCTGTAACAGCAAATTCCTCTAGCTGACCACAAGCTGCATGAAGTTATTTTCTTTGATTTGTTCTAAATTTCCTTCTTAACCAGTTAACTTCATTGAAGGAAATAATTTCTAAAGGAAAAATTAATTCTATTGTTTTTTTGTTGTTAGGAGGAGGGGAGGCCAGAGGCTATAAATATTTTTTAAATTTCCTTCAGAATCTCTTATTTAGCTTCAAATGATATACATATATACTTTCTGGGTGTACAAATAATATGCATCTATCTTGCTAATTTGGGAAGAAAAAAGAAAAATGTGAAGAGTATAAATCCTACCAGCTAGAATGTTATGGTGATATTATCTATTAATAGGATTTAGTTTCGAATAGTCTCATTAGCGTTTTCTCATATGTAAATGAGTTTGTCATCTAAGCCCCCTGCAGCTGGAATCGACCACAGGCCTGTGCAATGCTGTTGATTCCTGAAATATCACCGCCTCCCTGGCAGAAACGTGATGCGAGGAACACATGGAGCCAAAATTATCTGAAGTTTTAAGAGAAGGGAAGAGATGGGAGCTAAACTCCCCTGGGGAATTCTGCCTTTGGAAACGAAACAGCTGGGAGGATTTGTCACTCTGACTGTATCTTGGGTTCAGGAGGAAGCTGAAACTCCACTAGAACAGGATGAAAAATCCAGCTCCCTTCCCAAATGTGCCTGTCTTCCAGAAAATTCTGTGTAAGTACCTCTTTGGAGCCTTTCCAACCCTTTCCCTCATTAACAATTCTAACTCCCAACTCCTCAGGTCTCTGAAAGGTATTGGGCTAGACAAGTGACAGCATACTCCACGTTTTCTCTTTGAAGGGAAGAAAGCTCACCAGGCAATGAGTCACTTTAATTACTCCGTGTGAGAGCTGGGTTTTGATTAGTCAAATGGGATCTGTTCCCTAAGGAACCCTAGGGGAAAGCCAAAAAGAGCTTTCTCGAAATTAGGGTTTTTGTGGGCTTCTTTTCTTTTGTCTAAATGAGTGTGACTTTGTTGTTTGATTTTGTAAAGGCATGCACACATGACAAAACATCACGTGATGAAGAAGAATACAAAGATTAAAAAATAAAGTCCTCTAACTCCCAACACCTCGGCTCTGTCTCCTGCCTGAGTTTGTACCACAGGCTCTGGGCCAAGGTCCACTCCACCCACCTGGAGATGTAGCTTATGTTCATGCAGCTTCCTGCAAGGCTTGGCTTGACCCCACAGCTCAGCAATGAGCCCTGGAAAGTAATCAGGCCCGACAGAGCCTTTGCTCCCTGAGAAATTCTGGAGCGGTGAGGTAGAGCCTTCACTCCTAGCACTTTCTCCCTGTTTTTCCCTGGACTTATCCCTTCAAACTCCATCTCTCCTAGATGGGGAGGCTTGACGAGCAATCTTAGTGGCTGTGCAAAACCACCCCAGAATCTTCTGTTCCTCTTCTTGGCATCCAACCCCATTTTGAAGATAATGGCATGAGGCTATACCTCTTCCCTTGTGTGGCTGTTAATAGGAACTTTTGGGGGGATGGAGGAGGAGTAGGATGGTTATTATATTTTATCCATTCCTTGAGGAAATAGTCAAGAGAGAGATTCTGTGCTTCGGATTCACTACTCCATCTTTTCCAAGATCAGGTTTCTAACTCACCGCTAGGCTGGTATCAGTACTCTGCAGCTCCAAGCCAAAGATTCTCTTTTCTTTGATTCTTGTCACCAACAGCCATGGAGAGAGTCATGAAGAGATAAAACGCAAATTCCAAGAAGGGTCTTTCAGAATAGGGAGAAAGTTTAGGCAGTTGCCTT
Source organism: Cynopterus sphinx (assembly GCA_030015415.1). Classification (NCBI taxonomy): domain Eukaryota; kingdom Metazoa; phylum Chordata; class Mammalia; order Chiroptera; family Pteropodidae; genus Cynopterus; species Cynopterus sphinx. The sequence goes on along the minus strand of CM057379.1, from coordinate 7,811,203 downwards.
CCCCACAGAAAACGGGAGTCTTAATTCATACCGAACCTAGCTGTATTTTATTGTTGACTATGTTGGATAAGCACCTTCATCGTCCATTAATGATTCATAGCTTGGCCTGCTGTTGCTAGACTACACCTTCCCTAAGGATAAGACTTAAAAAAATTCTCTTCCATAAGATATAGAAAGTTCTGGAAACAACGGAATCTTCAAATAAGATTAAAAAATATGATTCAGTAACTTTCATCTCAAGTCTGAAACTAGAAATGAAATAAATTTTTGATTCCAGAGAATTAGTGAGCATATCCAAAGGCAGCATTACTTGACACTTGTGCCAGGCAGTCTCCATGATACCCTCCCAAACAGAACCATTCTAGTCATTTCCTTGAAATCAGATCTAATGTTGATTAATTCTGTAAACAAACACTTATTTAGCAGCTACTATGTAACCTGTTCCATGCCAGGCACTAGAAATGAAAAGATGAAAAAGACATGGCTTTTTTTTTTTTTTTGGAAGGTCATAGTCTATTGGGGGAGGAAGTAGATTTATAGCTAATCTCTACTCAGTGCTACACTATAATATAATGCAGGCATGAACAGATGTTGGGGACACAGGAGTCTCTGGGCAAGAATGCGTGTCCCCACTTAAAAACTTAGTCAAGGGGGAATGTTGCTGAACTGATCATGAAGTGACAGGTAAAGAAAGAAGAGGGCACTTAAGGCAAAGGCTCCAGCATGTTAAAGGCAGGTAGGTGTTAAGGAGACGGGTCAGTTAGCACCTTGAGATGCTCGGTGTGGCTGGCCATAAAGTCAACGTGCGACTGCAGGAGGAGAGGAGACTGAATTAGAGTAGCCTGAAAACAGACTCTCAAGGGTTTTGCTCACCATCCTAGAGAATCTGGAAATCATTCCATCAAAAAGGAGAGGGAGATGATGGGATCAGATGTGCTTTTAGGACATTAATCCTTGTGGCAGTGATGAAAATGGCTGGGGTGAGTGGTGATTGATAGCTGAAGGATTAATTGTGAGGCCCTCCCCGTTTTCCTGGCAACAAAAGATATAAATCTGAGCTAAGGTAATTGCCCTGGGGAATAAAGGACAAGGGACAGAAATCAGGAGATATTTTGATAATAGGATTTGGGGTTAATGAATATCCCAGTGGACACAGGTTGAATAAAGGAAGATTTCAAATTGTCTTCCTTGAAACAAAGGGTAGATAGTGACCATGCTAACTTAGGGACGATTGAAAAGGGATGCATTTGCAAGGCAGAGGGGATTAGAGAGGAAAGATAGTGAGCTCAGCTCTGCGATATGTTGTGAAGTTTGGGATTCTTGTTGTACAGTCAGTCAGTAGCTGTGAGTTTGATCTAGGGCTCTGGAGAGATGTGGCCCAGAGCTGATCTAAGGCAGCAGTCCTCAACATTTTTGGCACCAGGAACCAGTGCTCCTATGAGATCTAATGCCTGATGACCTGAGGTGGAGCCAAGGCAGTGATGCTAGCCCTGGGGAGTGGCTGCAGATACAGATAAAGTTTTGCTCACTGGCCCACCACTCACCTCCTGCTGTGCGGCCCAGTTCCTAACAGGCTGCTGATCAGGGGTTGGAGACCTTTGATTTAAGGAGTCCTCATCAATACAGGTCAATAGTTAAAGCTATAGCTTTTGATAACATAATTTATTTATTTCAAAAATATTTTATCTACCTACTACATGCCAGGTGATGAACTAAAAAGAGCATAAAAGGAGAAGCAAGGGATTATAGGAACAGAATTTCAGGATGTGTTAATATTTATGGCATTGGATATTAAACCTTAAGGAGTAATAAAATCAGCTAGAGACCTGGCTAAGAATTAAATCGCTCAAGGCCCGACCTCTGTGATCCTGACATTATTCACCAGCACCCTATGTGGTTATGATGCAGGCGGTGCTCAAAGAAACATGATCTCAGCAAGTGGCTGGAGGAGGTGGAGTCAGTGAAAGAGACGAGAAGGGATACAGGGAAGAGGCAAACCAGATTGTGAGGTCCTTTTAAGATCTAGCTCTCACTCTTAAGCTATACATTTGACCATGAGATTTTAAAATGTTATATATAGGAGCATTCACGGGGTTTGTTCCAGATCTCTCTGTCCTCTCCTTTAGGCCCACTTGAGCCTCAGTTTACCTGTAGGCAAAACCTTATTCACACTCACCATTCTTTTTTTTTATTTTTCTTATGGTGACATTGGTTAACAAAATCCACTAAGTTTCAGCTGTGCACTTTAACATGAGGCATATATAATGTTTACATGGTGTGTTGACCTCCCATACTTAGATTCTTTCTGTCATATTTGACTCCTTTTACCCCATCTACCTCCCCCCTTCCCCTCTCCCTCCCCTCTGGTAACCACTAGTCTATTGTCCATGCCCATGAGTCTCTGATTGTCCTGATCATTTTTTGCTCCTTGGTTTATATCCCACATATAAGTGATATCAAATGATTTTCAACTTTTTTGTCTGGCTTATTTCGCTTAGCATGATTATCTCAGGGTCACAAATGGCAGTATTTCCTCTCTTCTTATGGCTGAGTAATATTCCATTGTATATATGTACCACAACTTCTTTAGCCAATCACCTGTCGTAGGACACTTTGGCTGCTTCCATGTCCTGACCAGTACACACTCACCTACCCACTTCTAGATACTTTGACTGGGCACCTTCTTGCCTCCAAATATTGGGATTGACCTCTAATCTGAACTATAAATGCTCCCTTCATCCAACCAGAGGGTCAATAATGAGCCCTTTTTTGACACAGCCCCAAGATCTCCCTGTAGGGTGTTCCTCCAGGCAACTATCAGGACAAAATCTAGGAGAAAAAAAAAATAATTGTAGAAGGGACTTGAGAAGTTAGTTACCCAAACTGCCTACCCAATGCAAAATTCCCTCTGGCAAGATCCTTGACCAGCGATCATCCAGCATCTTTGTGCCTATATCCAGTGGCACCAATACAGCCTGTTATAACGTTGAACAAGCTCCGTTCTTGTCATGAGCCAAACCTTATAACAATGGCACTCACTGATCAAGTTCTGGCTTCTGTGTCCACACACGGCAGGCCTCGCCCAAGTCTACAAAGCAACCCTTACACGTGAAAGCCTCCATTGTATTTTCTTTCTCAGGTTAAACATCCCTAGTAGCTTTCACAACTCTATCTATGATGCTGTTGAGCCTCTTTATAATTCTGCTTGTTTCATCAGGAAGCAAAAGAACTTTGCTTACTTTCCTATTGCTGCTATAACAAATCACCACAAGTTTAGTGGCTTAAAATAACGTGAATTTATCGTCTTACAAATCTGGAGGTGAGAAGTACAAAAAGAAATCTTACAGGGCTGGCACCTTCTTTCACCTTCAAAGTTTATCACTCCAGTCTCCCTCTGTCTCTCTCTTATACGAGGACACTCGTGATTATGCTTAATGCCACCTAGGTCATCCAGGGTGATCTTCCCACCTCAAAATCCTCAATGTAATGACATTAATGCAAAGTCCCGTTTGCCGTTAAAAGTAATATTTACAGATTCTGAGGATTAAGATTTGGATGCTTTGAAGAGCTGTGTTCTTCAGCCTACCACAGAAATGTCAATCCACATATTCTAAGATTACATCAAAGTTTTTCCATCCACTAAGTTTTGCCGTCAACTAAAACCCTTGTGCTATTTCTCATATCAATCGCTCTGATGCCAAGTCTAACCTGGGATGGTTAGTAGGACCTCCTCTCTCCTTCTGGGTACTTGGTAGGAGTGTACTTACCTTCTCTCTAAAGTGAGATGTGGTCACGTGATTTTTTGGCCAAACATGACATGAAGTGACTTGTGGTACTTCAGCAGGAACTTTAAGAGCTCGCAAGAGATTTTTCTTCGACATCGTGACCAGCATTGTTCAAATTACAATTTCTCCAACACTCTGGATCCCAGCCTGAAGAAAACAAAGGACAAAGCTCCCAGATGACCCACTGCGAATGTATAAAGTGAATGAGAAATAAAATCTATTCATCACTTGCTCACTGGGATTTGGGATGGTGATTCGTTTCTATGGCATAATCTAGCCTATCTTGACTGATACATGCTTTTTTTCTATTGACGGGTCTATTTTTAAAATCTAAACAGAAAATTTCTCATTGATTCTCTTTAAATTTCATCTTTTCTATAGCGACTTGGCCTTCCAGGTTTTCATGATGTCCAACAATCTTGACTCAATTATGGTGTACAATGGATGCTGGATGCTTTTAATATCTGATAAACATTTCTTCTGTGTTTTTATCAAAATTACGGATTCAAAAGAAATTTATTAAGACAAATTTAACTGCATCAACCTACAGCATGCCATTTGAAAACTCTCTAAAGATTGACACTGATCCAACAATAAACGGTAATAATATAGTACATGTAGATACATTGCCATTCAGCTTATGTTTCTTCATCTTAGCCATAAGCCCTAGGATTTTCAAAGTAGTTAGTCCAGTTTGGTGGAATATTTCCATTATAATTCTAGTAGCCTTTTAACAAATTAGCTTAGTGTGGCAACTTTGCACTTAGGAAATGTAAACCAACTCATAGTAGGCAATATATTCTTTACTAAGTGCTCCTAGATCATCTGATTAAATACAAAAATTTAAGTTGTACAGGGGTTCATGTAACAATTACTAATTTGTATTTTTCTGAAGCCACCTGAAACATCAAGTATTATGAGACCATTTCTTAATATTTGGGACAGCAGAGGGAAATTATATTCCATTCTAGTTCTTGCCAATGGTTTTAGCCTGAGAACAAGAGTCCTGAACAGAGACAAATGATATTGGACTTGTCACCCCTTACTATATTTCTCTTCTGCTATACTGCCTTTCAAAATTCACATGTGGCAGGTACCCTAACATGTATTCTTGTGAGGAGAAGGAGAGATTCATGCAGAAGACTCTTTTTTTTACTAATTTTAATCCCTATATGTTAACTAAGTGAATTGTGGTATTTTGTGGACTCATTAAGGAGCAAGTGTGACATAGTTTAATGAGCTCTAGAATGAAAGTACTAGGATTTAAATTTTGTCTCTGTCACTCACAAGTTTTTTAGATTGGACAAGTTGCTCAATCTCTAATCTTTGGTTTCCTTTTCTGAAAAATGGGATAATAATAGGACCTACCTCATTGAGTTATCAGGAGGATTAAATTAGATAATCCAGGTAAACTGCCTAGAACAAAGTAAGTGTTCGATCAATGTTTTCAATGCTATATAAAATGCACTGCAGGGCATGCAAATAATTTGTAAAATAATTTGCTGATTCATAGTACATGAAAAGGAGCACCTATTTCTTACTAAGTTATGTGAGATAGAGGAAGTCACGATCAGTCAAGTGTAGTCCAGATGTTGTCTGGTGCTAAGGGGATTTGACTGCAATTTCCTTTAAAACATGAGGTTGCACGCATGCCTTTGCAATTTTTTCTCCTTGACAGATGGCATGGATTCAGCATGACCTAGACACATTTTGATTACTTTCTTTAATGTCACTTGGCTATTTTAATTAATAGATTAAATTAGCCGATCATCAGAAAAACTGAGAAATCTCACTATTTTTTTAGTTTTATCTCTCTCAAGAAAACAAGTGTTCCATGGAAAGACACGTTCAGCATTCCCAAAAGGAAAAAAAAAACTTCTATGTCAGTAATCCAAAATATTTTATTGTTCTTTAGAGTACCTTTGAAAAACACACTAACTTTTAGAATATGCTAAAGGAGAACAGGACTTATTTCTGATTCTGATATTTTTTCTGATATTTGTTGACTTTAATGTTTATCAAATATTTCTGTTAAAAATCTAAAAGGACTAGCGTGATAATTGATTGGTTCATCTAAATAAAGTCTCCTCAAATATTCATGAGACCATCAGACTAATTTTGGTATGAAAAAATATTTTTTTATCTTTTATACATTTTTTATAACTAGCAATAGTATAGAGCCTATCATTATCATTATTTTCACTTATAATTCTTTGTTTTTATTTGTATGACATGTATTTACCCAAAAAGGAAGCTTGGTCCTCTTATCTGTCTGTCTGTCTCGCTCTCTTCCTTTAAAATAAGATATCTGTCATTCATTTAGGTAGGAGAGTGTTGAGACATTATATCATGAAAGCCTGAGTCTCTAGGCTCTTTCATCTGTGTACTTATTTTCTGAAGTACATTCCTTCACGAAATCGTGGTCAGCTCCACCCTTTCTAAAATAACACTACGGCACTTTGAGATGTACCTCATCCCTCCCCCACTACCCTAACTGCACATAAAACTACTGTTGTAGTATCTGAGAATAGGGGGTTGTCAGGTTGTCAGGATTGGCTACATAATTTATGGGGCTAAGCACAAAATAAAAATGCATGACCCTTTGTTTGAAAAGCAGAGAAAAAATGCCACTTAAAGCACTAAAATAAAAAGCTTTCCTGTCTTCTGTGTTCCCTTGCTTGGCTTGTCATGCTGTTTTTTAAGTTGCTATTTAATGTCTCTCTAAGTAAAGGAAAAAGAAAATTTAAATTATTAGCAGGAATTTTACTGTCCATCTTTATACTGTGCAACACCAATTTTAAATGAAAATATTTATTTCAACTGCATGTGACTCACATGTGAAATCCCTGAAATTACACAATTCCTATTTTGTTGATTGCACACGCATTATATGTACTTCATTTTCAAAAGAACAGTGGGGATGTTCTCACCAAACCATTTTAATTTCAGTCCTTGCTGAATACACATTTTACCACGACGTTACCTTTGAATTAATCATGAGTCAGGAAGGATCGAAATGAAAAGTGACTATGCATTGCACCATCTTTCCCGTTCCTTCTATATCATCACTTTAGGCATAAGTAGTGGATGAATACAGAGAAGTAACATGAGTCAGAAAAGATATAATAACAGAGATTCCCTCAGTGGTTTGTGTTTCTTAAAGCGCTATTGCTTTTTTTCTAAGTTCAAAGCAAGTTTTGATTTGAACAGAAGTGAGACCACTTAGGGCGATTTACCTCATACTCACTTTGAGTCTCTCTGAACTCCTTCGCATCCTTGGTCCTCCAGAATTCTGTCCTCAGGGGGCCTTTGTGAACACTACATACAAATGGGACAGCAAGAAATGGCTGAGAATACACCGTGCATTTCTCCTCTGTTCACATGCTCCACTGTTGAACCAGACTTCATTTACAAAACACAAGTTCAAAAATAAGATAATTAAGAATTTTAATATGGTGGCAGCTGAGAATTAAACCAAGCATGGGGCCCTTCTGGAGTGGAACAGGTCACATGTCCGAAAAGCTGGCCTTAGGTGCTGTTATGTTGAAGCTCATTGGCTGTTCATATATAACAGGTAGCGTGTAAAGAGTGACTAGGGAGTTCGACAGATCTTCAAAAGCTAAACATAAAGTTACCATATGATCCAGCAATAGGAATTTGTTTGAGGGAAATTAAAACATTCCAGAAATAGATAACAGTGATTGTTACACGACATTGCAATGTACTTAATGTCACTGCAGTAATACTTAAAAATGGTTTAAATGGCAGATGTTATGGTATATATATTTTACTACAGTAAAAAAAATTTTTTAATGAATAGGAGCAAAAAAAAAAAAATCCATTAAAAGATGGACAGAGGAACTGAATAGATATTTTTCCAAAGTCGCTAAATCTGGCATCCTTATCTCTTGGTGATTCTGATGCAGATGAAACACTTACAAACTCCCAAGGTTTCCTATGCTGGAGTGATTCCTAACTCCCTGAAAGCTTTTTGACAAGCAGCTGTGAGATTTTTGACAGTGATGTCTCCAAAGTTCCAGAACATTCCATACAACCAGTCTCTTCCTTCTTGAAACAGTTCTCTCTCTGACTTCCACCAGTCCTCTTGATTTCTCTCATTCCTCAATGGCTTCTCCTCAGTCACCCCAGGAGTAGATTCTGGTTTTGTTAGGCTCAGAATTTAGGCAATTTGTGGGACTCTCTTTACAAAAATAATACACAATTACAGGTAAAACTCTAGGTCAAAAGTAAGCACAGCATAGAATAAATAAATTACCACAAACTGCAAATTTTTGTCATTAATGAACACTCGTCTCTAATCATGTTTCTCTACATTTTGTTGGCTGTATGCTCCTTGATCACTTCTTCGAATGTTAAGTTTTGTTTTGTGATAACATTTTCTATAGAGAGAATAGGAATGATCATTCAGTCTTTCTCTAGCACAGTGACTAGCAATTTGCTTTTTATTGTGGAAGTGTTTCCACTTCACCAGGAATAAATGGCAATGTCATGTACACTTTTAGGATTGTTGGCAAATTTGGGCAGACTTTATTCAAATTCCTTTTATATGTGAGCTGTCAAATTTGGAAGAACTTTGGCAGTTTTGCTTCATTTTTTTCAAACCCAATTTTTTCTCTGCGTCTGGTACTGGGCAGCACAGGTCTTGGTCGTGTCTCCCTGTGACTTCTGCTTTCACTCCCCCAGCTTTCTGTCCCAGCAGAGTCAGCAATGTACAAGGCAGGAATGTTCTCTTGGACAGGTAGCCTTCCCTTAGGGACAAACAGAAAACATTCCCAAACACACAAAAACATACACCTCCCACTTGCGGTGGTTAATTTTATGTCAACTTGGCTGTGCCATGCACCCAAATGGTCAAATTTTATTCTGGATGTTTCTATGACCAAATTTTATTCTGGATGTTTCTATGATCAGATTAATATTCAGATGGGTGGACTCTGAGTAAAGTAGATTACCCTCCATAATGTGTGTGTGTGGGGGGGGCATCGAATCAGTTGAAGGGCTTAAAAGAACAAAGACCAATCTTCTCCGAGGCAGAAAAAATTCTATTATCAGATGGGCCCTATTTAGACTCAGACTGCAACTCTTCCCTTGGTTTCCAGGCTGCCGGCCCACCCTGCAGATCTGGGACTGCCAAGTCTCCACATCTTGTGAGCCAATTCCTTAAAACCAATCTTCATAGAAAGATGATGATAGATTAGATAGATAGAAAGATAGATGATTGATAGATAGATAGATAGATAGATAGATAGATAGATAGATAGATAATCTACTATTGGTTCTGTTTCTCTAGAGAACACAGTAATACACCAGTAAACTCCCCCTTACCCAAGCTCACACAGGTCCCCTGAAGGCTCCCACTCACCCCAATGCCCCATAATGCACAGAATGGGATGGAGTTAACTCAGAGTGGAAGATGCAGCAATCTTTAGCTGAATTGATCACAAAACATCTCATGAAAGATTTACAAAAGTATGAGATCATAGGAATAGATCAGCAAGGCCCCTTCCTGGCCCTGGAAGGCTCTGTACCAGAGAAAGCCCTTGGGCTGGAGTTAGGTGAGACCCCTGTTCAGGTTACGCCCTGTCTCACCTCCAAAGTGGAGGGGCTCTTTCCTCCTCTGAGGCCCTCCTTCCTAGTCAGTTTACTCACTATATGGTCTGGGCACTCGATTCCCTCCCATCTCCCCAACACAAGGACATCTCTCCAGCAGGGCTCCCCTCCCCTCCATCCATCTCCTTTCTCACTCTACTGGGACATTGCCACGAGCCTCCAAACATGGGTGGTTTCTCCATCGGAAAATGCAACCTGTCCTTTGTCCTTACTTCCTTCTCCAGGTACCTCTCTGTTTCTCTGCTTCCATTTACAACAAGACTTCGTTTCTCTGCTTCCATTTATAATGAAGGTCCCAGCAAGATGCCATCCCATCTTCTACTTCCACTGTCTCTTACACCCGCTCCATTCGGCTCTGTAGCAGACAAAGGACCTGGAGGGCCCAAGGGGCTCGGAGCCAGTGTGACAGCCCCAGACAGCTCACTTCCTTATTTTAATGAGAGAAACAATAAGCTTCTGTCTTACCAAAAGCCCTGATTATTTGGGTTTTCTGTTTTATTGTGTGTTCGTGTGTGGTTGACCTTCATCGGTGGGAATCCTGAGAGTACTGGGTGGAGAGTAAATTCTCACCCAGAAGGTTTGCTCTAAAAAGCTCTACCTACGGTATGTGCTTAAAATTGTTTTTTTTTTCCTTTGGTTTGTCCACTTGCTGGGGCTGCCATAACAAAGTACCAAAGATCGGGTGGCTTAAACAACATATATATATATATATATATATATATATATATATATATATATATATATATATATATATATATATATATATATTTTCTCACAGTTCTAGAGGCTAAAAGTCCAAAATTCAGGCATCAGCAGGGTTGGTTTCTCCTGAGGCTTCTCTCCTTGCCTTGCAGATGGCTGCCTTCTCGCTGTGTCATCAAGGGGTCTTTCCTCTGCAAGCACATGATTCCTGCAAAACTTTCATGACTTGCATCAACCCCTCTACTTCCAGAGATGCCAGTGCCAAGACCACAGGTAATTCTAATTCCTGCTGAGTACTGCATCCTGTTTCAATGTCTATGCTTATTCTGGCAGCGATCAGGACAAGGGGGCTTGGTATGAGAAGGCAGAGGGAGAGGGAGTCTAAACAGACTCTATATTTCAAAGGGAAAGCAGCCTAAGAGGTAGGACTGTCACCCATCAAAGTAAGTGACCAGGGCGAAAAGGGTTAACAGGGCTGTCACGTGTTCCGGCCCAGACGAGTGCAGTCCCAGCTGTGAAAACATGGGCAGAACTGCCTTCCCAAGCAGGAGAACTGGCTCCACGCACTCTGCCCCACTGCCAGGTGTAAGAAGTACGCATGGCCCGAATGAAACTTGTCCCACGCATTGTCTTAAAAAAGAGAGAAGAAAACTAATATTTCTGGGCACCCACCATGTCTCAGGTGCTGCACCCTCATTCAGTTCTCACGACCCTGAGAAGCAGAGGGTCATTCCCCAGCCCCACGTTAGATTGCCAAGGACAAAGTTCTAGAGCAGTGAAGTTCAACTTTGAACCGAGTTCTTCAGTCTTCTTCTGAATCCATGTAGGACAGAAGAAAGAGCATGGGATTGAGAACCTAGGGAAGGACACAAAGCTGTGGGCAACTGCTAGAAGTCCGTGAGTCTGGGATTCCTCCTGTATGAAATGGGGGGGACTGAAACCTCCCTCACTGAGTCGATGTAAGCTTTAGACAACAGAACACGAAGAAAGCCTTCAGAACAGTGCCCAGCGTGACACTAGCTCTTACCCTTAGGAGCAGTCTTAGTGCTAGGGACGTCGTTGTTATTATTGGTCTTGGCCTGTGTTAACACGCAAATATCTGTGTTAACAGTACTATCTCTTCTTCATTATCACCCTTCCCCTTAGGCAACAGTGACAGATCCTTCTGGGTGCATGAGATACAGCAACATAAAACAGACAAACTGCCTACTCTCAAGGAACTGACATTCTAGGAGAGGGAGGCAGACAGTAAACACAGAAACACGGTAAACAACTACATCAGGAAGCAGCGAATCTTTTTCTGGAGGGGCCCAACAGTAAATATTTCAGGTTCTGTGGATCACAAGGTTTCTGTTGCAGCTACACAGCTCCAGTGCGAAAGTAGCCATGGGCGATCTGTAAATGAATAGGGACACTGTTGCAGTGGAATCGCATTTCAGAAACAGGCTCTGTGCCAGATTGGGCCCCTGGGCCACGGTTTGCTGACCTCTGAGGAAAACAAAGGTTAAACAAGATTCCTGCAAAGAATGGTAAATGCTGGAAAGTAAATCAGAGGAACAATATAATACAGGAGGACAGGTGTGTCAGTGCAAATCAGATGGCTGATCAGAGGACAGACCCCTGCACTGAGGCCTGAGCGAGGAAACGAGGCAGTCCTGTGGAGTGAATGGGGGTCAGTGGAAGGCAGGCAGCACTGCAGGTAAAGGAAACACACATGAAAAGGCCCTGAGGCCCGATTGATCTCCTGGTTGGTGTGCTGCCAGAGGCCAGAGTGGTTGCAGGGTAGGGGAGAGAGACAGGAGGTAGGTCCTGCAGGGCTTTCTCAGCCTGAAAGAGGCTGGCATTTGATGTTAAGTATGAAGGAGTCCCTTGCAGAGTGTTAGGGCACATGCTAAGTGCCACCAATTTACATTTTAAAATATAACTCCAGCAGAGAATGCCTTGGCTATGCTTTACTGAGAAGGCGATGGGGTGGTAGCTGAGGATGATGTACATTAATTGGAAGATTTAGAGATGGGGCCGCTAGAGCGTGTTGTCTGCTAATCAGGAAGATTTGGCTGGAGAGGAAGAGGAGGAGGATAAGGAGGGATGGGACCTACAGAGAATGAGGAGGAGGTGGGGTGGTCTGGTGGCAGCAGGAAGTAAAGCAGCAGGTCGGGTGATGGCTTTGAGAGAGGAGACGGAGGAGTCCCATGGGTTGCATCTGCGATCCCAGTGAGGACGGCTGAAGTCCGCAGCCCAGTGTTTCTGCATCTTCCTCTCTCGATGCTTTTCCACTTGCACTTGACATGGACCTGATTCTGCATGACCATGGATACACTGCCTCTCCTCTCCCCAACCCTCTCACCCTTCATCTCTTACAGCTGCAATACTCTGGCTTTCAAAACGATGAATTAACCTAGTGCATTGACCAGAGCAAATGTGCGCATCATCTGATCTCCCAGTTTACGGAGCCAGCAGAGAGCATCCAATTTGAAAACTTCCCTTTCATCCTCCTCTTCATCTCATGACCTTTCTTCCTAAAATTCTCATCTTCCTCCTGATTCCAGAAATTACCATTACTCCTCTTCTTGAAGGCTCCAGTTATCCCACCTCCTCTGTGGTGGTTTAACTACTACTAAAGCCACAGAGATTCTTTCTCCTGCCTCCCACAACCCTCTATCTTCTTAGCAATTCCCTCCCAAGTTCCTTTTGAATGCGTGACTGTCATCTCATCGATCAAAGACAAAATGTGCCTATGGGTTATTTTATTTTTTGAATCCTAATCCCCCAAGAACAAGTGCAATAATTTATGAAATAGTAGGTGTAAACGTATACTCTTAGATTTGCTCCTACTGGCTCATGAGGACGGATGATTGAATTTTCAGAACTTTTGTGAGCCAGTCGTTAGACACAGCCATTATTCAAAATTAAGTTACATAAACCTACAATTAAATAAATGGCATGAAGACCAAAAATAGTAAGTACTCAGCGCTCATCGTTCACAAATCATTCTGGTGCATTTTTACCATTACCTGGGTGCTTGAAGTTAGTTATGTCTCTGTATCGATATGGTGGAAATATTACTAAGTAATGATGTGCTTTTGTGTGTCTCTTTTCAATCTAATGTTCAGTGAATCATGGTGACAGCTTGAAATCAGTCATGGTGAGAGCATTTACACCACAGAAATTGGCAAATACTGTGCCGTAATACAGGGCTATCCTTCCCAAAACATCAGTTGTTAAACATTTATTAGCACGTCACTGTAAACTAACTCAGTAGAGGTTTACAGCAAACTTTCCCGATTTGTCTTCTATAACCACACACACACACACACACACACACACACACACACACACACACACACACACTCCTAACCATTTTTCATACCCTTGGCTGAAAATGCTTTTCACACCTCTGGGTCAGTCCATGTGCCCTTTGCCTAGAATGTACTCTCTGCTCTTTTCCACCTGGTAGACTCCTATTCATCTATTCATCACAGAGCCCTTGTTCAAGCTCAACTCTCTGGAGAAATTTCCCTGACTCCCTGTATTAGTTAGCTAGTGCTTCCATAACAGAGAACCATAGACTAGGTGGCTTAAACAACAGAAATTGCCTTTCTCACAATTCTAAAGGCTAGAAGTCCAAGATCAAGGCTTTAGCAGGTTTGGTTTCTCCTGAGGCCTCTCCTTGACTTGTAGATGGCCACCTTCTGGCTGTGTCCTCAGGTGGTATTTCCTCTGTGAACACATCTCGACTATCTCCTTGCCTGCCCAGATTTCCTCTTCTTACAAGGACCGATTGGATTGGATTAGGGCCTACCTCAATGGCCTTACTTTAACTTAATCACATGTTTAAGGCCCTGTCTCCAAATACGGTCACATTCTTATACCCTGGGAGTTAGAACTTCAACATAGGGCAACACAGTTCAACTCGTAACACTTCCCCAGGCTTCACTTTTTTTTTTTTTAATGTTTCTTTTAAAACTCAGTATATGCTTCTTACTACAGAAATTTCCATTGACATTTCAAAATTATCTTTTAGTAGCTCTCTCTCTGCAACTTCTATCCTGATTTCCTTACAGACCCTGACTTACTCATCTCCCCACTTACTCATCTTTATTTTGCCTAGTACCTGATATCATACATACATAGTAAACATTTTAAAAATTAATCTAAATTAATCTTATAGAGGAAGTGTGTATCTTATTTTTCAAAATAAGAATAGCTTTCCAATTTCATGAATATTACCAGAAAAATTCATAAAATATAGAAAATGGTCAAGAATAATTTTTTAATTGTCCTTGCCCTTGTTTCTAGAGATAACACTGTTAGACATTTTTTTTCCTCCCAAACTTTCTACACAATTAGTTTTATCAGATGGGAGGGAACAGGCAGCTGTTCCCTAGAATCTACTATTTCTTTCCTCCAAGTCATAGTATTTAGCTCAGCAAACAAGAACCCAGAAAGAATATGTTTCTCAATTTTCCTTGCAGCCGATGACTAAGTTCAGGTGGATAGAATACAGTGTAGGTGTGCTGTGTGATGACTCCTGGGAATCTGCCTTCAGGGGCAGCGGGCCTGCTCTTTGTCCCCCACCCCCATTCCGCCCCCACCCCTCACTGCTTCCTGCTGTGAGGCCACCTTCTGCAAGGATGAGAACCACAGTGGCACAAGTGCCGAGAGAGACCAGGCTCCCTAAAACTCTATGAGATATTTCTGGCTTTTGTTTCGTTTATGAGGAAAAATAGATTCCTGCCTCAAAACACCACTTGTTTTAAATGTCTGTGACATACAGATGAAACATATTGCTTGGTAACTTTTACTTATTCATAGCTCCGCACCAATAAATATGGATAGTATGGTGGATTGAACCTGGCCACAGAGGAGTACGGTTTGGCAGTTCCTCAGAAAGCTAAACACAGAATTACTGTGTGACCCAGTGAGTCCACATCTAGGTATGTACCTGAGAGAATCAAAAACAGGTACATGAAGCTGCACTACTCACAGAAACCAAAATGTGGAAACAACCAAACTACCCAGCAGCTGACAAATAGATGGGCAAAATGTGGCCTGTCCAGACGATGGAATATTATTCAGCGGTAAAAAGGAATGAAATACCGATGCAGGCCACAGCGTGGACACACCGTTGATTCCCTTCATTTGAAATGCCCAGAATGGGCAAATCTATAGGGACAGAAAGCCAATGAGTGGCTGCCAGTGGCTGGGGGTGGGCAGGGGTCTGGGTGAGCACTCAGTGGGCCAAGGTTTCCTTTTGGGGTGACAAAGACATTTGGGAACTAAATAGATGGTCGCGCCACATTGTGAATGTAAAATGCCACTGAACACACTGTGAATGGCATCCTGAGACCACCACCATGCGAAGAGAGACAAGCAGGGGGATGAGGGGTGGCTCCACTGTCCCGGCCACCCCAGCGAGGCCCCAAGTCTCAAGGAAAGGTTTGCCCCACCACCACCAGCCACAGCTGTGCACCCACCTGCTGGCAGCCACTCAAGAGAGCCCTGCTGACAACTGCAGCCGTCAAGCCCAGTCAAGCCCAATCCAGCCGCAGAAATATGGGAAAGAAATGTCATTGTTGTCTGAAGCCACTTCATTTTATGTGGCTTGTTGCACTGAAAAAGGTAACTAATGCAAAGGGTGTGCGGCCACACAGTTACTGTAATTCACCCCAGCCGCGTCCTGCCAAGAGAGAGGCATTTATGCTGCGTCCTGGTTCCTCGCTCTGCTAAACGACTCTGTCCTCTCTATTCTTATCTAAACAACTCTGCACGGATCAGATTTTCCCCCCTAATACTCTCAGCAGCAGTATCCTTGCATTTAATGGAAACTGGAGGGAAAAAACATTCCAACTTATTTCTAACTCATTAAAGAAGCAAAAACAGTGGTGGTGATTTCAGGCCATTTCAGCTGAGAAAGCAAGGCCGTGCCAATAATTTGATTAAAATATATTTCGTAATTCATGGGCCCAGATGAGGTGATTCCTCCACGAAGATTTAGAAGAATAAGTCCTCCAGGATTTGTTTATTCCAACGAGAGTCTGCAAAGATTCTTCTGAGGGTCCAGGCATCAGCTCTCCTTGTTCATGTCCAGAAAACTCCCCTTCACGTTCTTATCAAATGTGCAGTTCATGCCTAATTTCTCTCTCTCACCATGAGAAAAGGGTAGGGTAACTATCATTATTAACAGTGTCATGGCTCCGTGGAAACTGTTTGTATTAAAACAACATAGAAATTCATACCTCTGCAATTTCTTAATGCCACTTATTCCATGAGGGCGGCTTCATCACTTCTGTCGCTGGATTGTCCATCGTGGGCCTGTGAAATGGGCCGCCGATGACACTCTCAGAGGTTGTCGCAGTGCTTTGTTAATGATGGCCAGGAACGCAACCCAGAGTTGCAGGAAAATGTGCATGATGATTTATTTTTGGGGTCATGTTAAACTTACCACTGAGAATTTTGTAACATTAGCATTGAACAACACATCTTCTCTTGAGCTCTGCTAGCTGCAATCAAAGCATTCTGAGCATCTGGTTGACTTCAGTGTTGACTGCATCTTGCTTTCCACGCACCAATAGGGAGGCAGGGAGGCAAAGGGGGGCCACTAATGGAGTGAGAAAAGCTGTTCTATTCGTGCAAGAAACAGTCATCTCTCATCTGGCTCGGATTAAGGGCTACCACCAAGAGCAAAACAACACAATATTGATTGGCTGCAAGAGAGGACATTGACTGGAAAGGCCAATTGACAATGCAGAGCAAGTATCTATAAGGAGGATATGGATGCAGTCAACTGGGAAGATTGCCTGACAGTGAAGAGAGTAGGATGTCTGCCCTATGTGCCAGGGTGGGGGCCTCATAGGCTAAAGACACCTACCACCTCCCCATTGCTCAGTGGTGATGTAGGCCCAGGCAGTACCACTGCGGGTCAGAACACATAGGTGAAGCCCAACAGGAGAGCCTTAGCGTGACACATGTCCAAGCTCAAGGTCACTGGGGGACTGTTGGTGGAAAAGAGTACGGCAGTCCTCCTGTGTCCGAGGCGAGTGACAGTCACTCAGAATCAGCTTGTTAGCATTGTTCTGGTGGCTCGATGTCTCACGATCCTGTGAAAAACACATTGCATGGGAAATCCAGGTGACTCTCCTCCATGAGGACCCTAATAATTGTCAGCCCTGGACTTCCAGATGACACCATGTATATAGTAGAGGGTTAGTGAGTGTCCCACAGGTGGAAGAGAGAGACTGAAGCCCACATAGGATCTGTCCAGGGTGGCATGCCTGGGTGGCATTGCTGGGCCCAGCCAGTCCCAGCACCAGATGGAACTTAAATCACTTGAGAAAAGCATCCCTAAGCACAGAACCCCACTTTCTTCAGTCTAAGGGTGTCACTCTTCCCAAGGTACTGACAAATTGGAGACAGCAAAATCCACTTCAGGGACCTGAAGCAAGAGATTTATGAAAGAGTATTATAAAGTTCGCCATACTGTTGGAAGGGCTGGAGGATGGGCTATAGGCTAAGCTTCCAGAAATAATTCTTATAACCAGAGCAGGCAAGTGTAGGTCAGAGGCTGCTTCATCTACCTGCCAACCCAGGAAACTTTGCTGCTCTGCAGTGTGGAAGTTGCTGCCCACACAGTGGACCACAGAAACATACTGCCTCTGCCGCAACTTGGGCCACCAAAGTTGATGCTCTGAGCCTCCCATTTCCTAACATAGTTTGTTTTCTGGGTTAAATCTTAAGTGGGTGCATCCAACTGGTGGAACTGAGGTCACCTTTTTGGAGTAAAGGAAGCTTGAAGATTCTCCATTGGGCTGAAGGGATTCACAATGCGAGGACACTCTTAGCATGTGGACAGGATCATCAGAAGGTATGGGGGCAGCTCTGAACAGTAGGTATCCACTTACCAAGACGACTGGATCATGTTTATTTTATTAATAGATAAAGGGAAGTTGGTAGAAGTTGCTGAGGAGAGTAAAGAGGCTTTAGTTTAGGAGTATGAAGGATGAGACTAACCTCACTAGGAAAAATCCAACAGATGTTTGGAAATACGGGGTGGGGGTTTCTTAGAGTTTCAGTTATGGACTTGGGAATCAATTATGAAGAGATAGCAGAGGAAGTACTGAGAATTAATGTCGAGAAAGCAGGAGTGGAGAAGAGAACTCAAGCTTAGGATTCACCATATTTGGGAGGAGGAAAGGAAAGGAGGAGCCTATAAAAGTGACAGAAAAAAGGTCAAAGAGATGGGAGGATCAGACATAAAGAGTGTTATAAAAGCTAGGCAGGACTGGCTAGACAATTTGGGGGCCCAGAGCCTAATGGAAAAGCATGGCCCCTTGTTCAAAAATCAGTAAGAATTCTAAGACAACAAAACAGAATATTAGGCCAAGCCATCCAGGCATGCCACTCTGGACAGATCCTATGTGGGCTTTAGTCTCTCTCTTCCACCTGTGGGACACTCACTAACCCTCTACTATACACATGGTGTCATTCTACAGGTTGCACACCTGTGACACTGGCCTGGAAGCGGAGACGTTAGTTTCACAAGAGGGGCAATGTCAAGGAGGATGAAGTTTGAAGATAGGTTGTTGCATTTGATTATTTCAAGGTCGTGGTCCATTTCAAGAGTGTCAGGTAAAAGGCAAAATTCTGATTGTAAGGGGGTGTAGAGTTGATTGCTTGGGGATGAAGATCAGACAGTGAAAAGTTAGGGGTTTGAAGAGTGATGGCCCAGTCGTTCAGGGGGCAATTGGGTTAAGAAATAGCCATTTGCAAGTAGAATGTGATTATGTGTATAATCGCGTTTATTGGCTTGGATCACGTGAGCAGGAAAAGTTGAAGATATAAGAAGGGGGAGGAACAAGTGAAAACACAAGGTTTGGAGGCGGTGAACATAACATTGTCAGGATTACAACAGAGGCAGGGAGATGGCAAATGTTGGAAAATCAGCCTCAGCCTCGGAGTCACTGTAAGAAAGGAGTGGGAGCAAGAACATTCAAACGGAGAGAGAAGGGAGCTGTGGGACAGAACATGTTATCACCAAGCATTTTCGAAATTTATACCATTTATTTAGCACACTCAAGAGGACCAAGCAGTTTAAATAGAAATGGGTTCATTCATGAAAACAACGCTCTGTTTTGTGTGGGATCTCAATTTATAAAAGGTTCTTGTGGTAGTTTGAAGTGATGGGGATTTAGTCGGAATCAGCTATCCGCTGTGGGCTCTCCGATGGAGTAGTTTCATCCTAGTCCCCAGCTCATCGTGTTTAGAAAAATGACTTCTAGCAAATGCATTTTTTGAGTGTCTTATCCCTGCTTTATTTTTGTTTATTCTTTTGTACTTCTTTAATTCTACTGCAATGTGAAGCATTTCAAGTATTTCCCTCCCCCCAAAATTTTATTCTTTCTATAGAAATCGTTCATAATCATTGTTTCACATGAAAAAAAATTCCTCTCAGGATTTTGGAATTGCAAGTTATAAAAAGTAAAAAGGAAGACTTCTCTAACACTTTAAAGAACATTTAAAAATTCCCTTGTTTCTTTTTGTTCAAAAAAGCAAACAGCTGAGTTTTTAAACATGCAAGACTATAAATGACCTGAAAGGATTAAATGCTGTTTAGTTAAGCAAGAAAAACAGTATTTTAGAGTTGTGTCAGTTATAAGCTTCTCATTTCTGTGAAAAAAAAAAAAAAACCTTCCAGAACTTTCCCTTTCTGTAACTAGTAATTAAACCATTACTCTGATTGGAGTAATTAGAGGTAAGTACTTTACAAAAACAAGGGTAACAGAAAAGACTCTACACACTAAAACACATCCAGTTTAGGAACTGCAAAAAGCAACAGAATAACAACAAAGCAACTCAATTTAAAATCACAAAGGAAGTTAAGACACCCCACTCAACTAAAAACAAACAAGGGGGTGGAAAACAAAAGCAGAGAAGGCTGTATTACTTCACTCACATGTATGTATACATAATTCTCCTTGAAAGTGGCAAAAATGGTCCCACCTATATTAAAATAAATTTTTGTCAATTGTGGCTTAATTGATGCAGCTAATTCAGAGAATGTAGTTTGAGCTTTTCTGCTGTTTTAATTTGAAAATATAACACTCCATTAGGATATCTTTGGGAAATAAGTAGGATTATTGAGCAGGAGCTTTGCCTCTGAGCAGTGTGCCCATTCTGGCATTAACGTTTTTAGCCTGTAACTGTCATTTCTCAGAGGGCAGGGTTTAGCTGTTTTAGCCCCAACAGCTTTGACCAATGAGTAACACAGATCCTTGGAAGGAATCATTTAAGTTTTTAAAAACGGTAGCAAGAGCGGATATTCTTTGAAATCTATTGGTTTAAAATGCTTTCCCCTCTCTGTCCCATTTGGTCAAAGCCCTTACAAATTTAGCAGTTCTTTTTAAACAACCTATTTAACCCCTAAAACTTAAAAGTTAAATATCCCATTTAGAATGCTTTAAATAACATGCACTTTACTGCTTGCTCAGCAAATCGTCTGTCTTAATTCTCAGTTTATCTTTACACCTTTTCGAGAGTGCATTTAGAAGAAAAGTCTGATGAATTTTAACCACCCAAAGTGGTGATTCTCACACTCAGAGTTGCCTACTTGGGTGCTTACTAAAATACAAATTCTTAGGCACCCAGCCCACCCCTGAGATTGAGAATTGTGTTTTGTTTTTTAAGAACTATCCCAGGGGATCTGGGGAAGATAGTGTAAACTTTTGAAAGAATTATAAGAATTCTGTAAAGTTACATTTGTACGTATTAGATCTGACGATTCTCTGTATGAGTCAAGTTGTGGGTAATTATTAACCATATCTTCTTCATCAACAGGGAAGTAACTTTTAGAAAATTGACATTATTTTTTGAGCAGTTTTGGGTTTACAGAAAAATTGAGGGGAAGGTGTCCATCTACCCCCTTACTGCCCTGTCTCCCCAGGTTCCTCTGTCACTAACACGTTGCATGAGTGTGCTACATTTGTTACAATTGACAAGCCAAGGCCACCCAACACATCAGTGGCTGGGCTGATGCTGGGAAGCATGCCACCCCACACACTCCCTGGAACAAGCTGTCTGGTAATTTCTCTTGAAAGATGTTCTCTACAGATTAATAATACCATAATGACTTTAATTGTTCTGTGCCTGTATCTGAACACAGGTGGCAGCAGGACTCATTTGACTAAGCACTTTGGATGGTGCCTGGGATTGTTGGCCTTTATCCTGGCTCCATCTTAACTTTCTTTGCAGCCTGGGACGCAATTTTTAATGGCTTATTAAGTGTGTAAACCTGTGAAACAAGGCAATGGCATTGCACAACTTCACTAATTTATACCTTGACTCTTTTCAAAGGGATGTGGGATAAATGCAGTGATGATGCTGGAGAACTGCTGAGATAGTTTACGGACAGGCTTGGATTTTCACACAAGGATTGTAGAAGGATGCTTCATTCATTCATTCTTTCATTCTCTGAGACAGACAGACTAGAGATACAAATTTTAAAGCACCGTTCCCTCTCTTAAGGAGCTTCCATTTTCCCAATTAAAGATGGGTAGGGCATCAATAAAAAGACCCTTACAACATGATGTAGCTTCCTCAGGTTTTAGGAATAAGCCACACCCTGTAGTTAGGTAGAGCTGGAAGTGGGATGAATGGCCTGGCATGTCTGGGTAGGCGTCCCGGGGAAGATGCGACTTTCTGGCTCGAGTTTTAAAGGATGAGGAGCAGCTGGGAAATTCCCTGGAGAGAGTGTCTCATACCTTGTGTGGTGGAGAACGAGTCATTTTTATTGCCAATCTTCCAGGTGTCAATACATGAGATCCCTGCTGTGTTAGATGTGACTCACCACGGAGTCTGACGACACCCAAACTGGTTTACGTACGGTTCAAAGAGGCCACTGGTCATGCGCTTGGATGTCGTGGCATTTTAACATTGTTACTCAAGTTTCTAAACCTTTGTTCTCCGTTTCTGTTACAGTCTCCAGTTTGCAGAACACACAGGGCCAGGTGCCACCCTTTGAGGGCACCTGGAAGCTTGTTAGAAATGAAGATCGTCAGCGCTCGCCCCACAGTCTTCCAATTTGCACTTTACCAAGATTCCCAAGAGATTCTTGTGCACGCTAAAATCTGAGGACTTGCCCTCCTCCCTAGAGGAAACCGGGCCTCAGGACATGTGGGTTTGATCCCTCCTCCATCTCACTTACATCTGCCTGATTCCTTTAGGTCCCAGAGGAGAGTTAATTTTTAAAGGTGCTATTGGCCAGGTCCCCATCCAGGTGACAAAACTTTTCCCCGCTGCCACGAACACGTCTGTTAACCTGGCTTCATGCATGCAGGAAGGGAACTCAGGACGGGGAGGCAGCGTCCACGAATCTTGCTCAGCCTCGGTGCTCCGCTCTGATCTGGCCCAACAGCCGGGGCCGCTCTGCGGAACCCCGCTTCCTTCCCCGGGGTTCGCGCGTCTGCGCAGCCGCGGTAATGAGGTCCGCGCTGAGTGGGTTCCAGGGTCCGCTACGGATCAAAGACACAGAGGAGTCCCTCAGCTTCCCCCCCACCCCCGGGTGACTTCTGGGTCTCGTTACCTGAGGAAAGAGTCAACGCCCCCGCCCACCTCTAGGTGCGGAGGCGGGAACCCAAGTGGGAGCCGCAGGGGCCCCCGCCTTGCCCGACCGCGGCGGAGTCCGCGGGGGCCTGGGCCGAGGGGCGTGGCCGGAGCGGACCGGGGCGGGGCTAGTGGAGGGCGGGGCTCCTGGAGGGCCTAGCAGCCGCGGACAGCGGAGTGGGCGGGGCTGGACTCCTGGGGGCGGGGCCAGCGGGCGTGGCTTGGCGGCGGAGCGGGGCTCCGGGAGGGCCCGCGGACCTGCAGGGGCCCGCGGAGTGGGCGTGGCTGGGATCCTGGGGGCGGGGCGATACAGGCGAGTGGGCGTGGCTGGCACGGCCTGGCTGGTTGAGGGCGGGGCTCCTGGAGGGCCCAGCAGCCCCGGACAGCGGAGTGGGCGGGGCTGGACTCCTGGGGGCGGGGCCAGCGGGCGTGGCTTGGCGGTGGGGCGGGACTCTGGGAGGGCCCGCGGACCTGCAGGGTCCCGCGGAGTGGGCGTGGCTTGGGGCCTGAGGGCGGGGCGAGGCGGGCTAGTGGGCGTGGCCGGCGCGGCGGGGCGGGGCGTGCGGTCCCGTCTGCGAGTCTCGAGGCGGCGGGGAGGCGGCCGAGCCGCGGCGCCCTAAGACTCCGGGCGGCTGTGCCCGCGCGCGGGGAGCGACGCGGGGCTGGCTTTGTGGCCGCGGTGAGCGCTGCCCGCGCCGAGCGCCTCCGGCCGGGGCGCAGAGCGAGAGAGAGAGAGAGAAGGGGGGGCGCACCCCTAAGCCTCCGCCGCCCGCGGTGTGAGGGAGCATGTGCCCCCCGCTGTCCTCCGCCCGCGAGCGCTGTGCCCCCAAGTGAGCCGCTGGGAGGAAGAGGAGACAAAAGGCTGCGTCCGGGACGGAGGAGCCAGACTTGGGATTTTGGGGGGGGGGCGAACAAAAGGTGCGAAAGACTCCTCCGAGAAGGGGGCCGGCGATGGCAGCCGGCGCGCCCCGCGGGCTCGAGGTCCTGGGGGTCGCGCCGTGACACGCGCGGTGTCCCTCGCCCCACCCCGCACCCCCGCGAGCCGGACGCCCGGAATTCGGGGTGCGCGCGGGAACAATGGACAGCTTCTTCCCCGAGGTGAGTGCGCCCCTCCCTGCCCCGACCGGGCCCCCTCGCGCGCCCGCCGGGTGGCGGTCCCCAAGCCCGAGCGGCCGAAACTTTCTGGGAGCCTCCGGGGGGAGCCTCGGCGTGAGTGAGCCCGGGCACGTCTCGCTTTGTCCCGCGCGTCCACTTCGTGCCCGGGAGCGAGGGCGCCCAGGTGAGCGCCCTTCCGCGTGGGTGGCCGCACCGCCCGGGTCCCCGAGGTGCCCCCGGCCAGGACATCTATGTGCTTGCCCGGCCGCCGGGGTGCGGGGAGCCCAGTCAGATGCTGTTCGACCGGGACAAGCCTGTCTCCAGAGCAAGGTCTGGCATTTCCTCTGCACTGTGCGCGGCTTCCTGTGAGCGGGGTGCGGGCCCTCCCCGGGGTGCGGGTCCTCCCAGGGGAGACGGGCCCTCCCCGGGGTGCGGGCCCTCCCCGGGGAGACGGGCGGCGCGGGGCGCCGCGAGCCCGGGCGGGCGAGGGTTTCATCCTTCACCCCCGCGCTCGCTCGCTCTCTCTCTGCCGGACCTTTGGAGTCTCGGCTGCTCCTGAGTTCTCTCCGATCCGTGCTCTCTCTCTTGAGGGCTTGAGATCGTTCCAGAACGTGAGATCAAAAGGTCAGGGATTTCTGCGGACTGTCTGGGGCACCTTTGGAGCTCTAATGTCAAGGAAAGCGTTTAGGGAGGGCCAACAAGGGCAATTTTCAAAAAGATGAAACTGATGTCCCTTTTGAGGGCCACCTGAGGGCAGGACACCGCAGTTGCTTGGAACCCTTGACTGGGGAACCTTTTCCCCCCCTTTGGGATCGAGGGTTACTCTGATTGCTTGGCTCCCTTTCCTTTCTTGGTTGTGTTTATTTAATACGTTCTGTTTAAGTTTGAGATTTGAAGTGGCTCAAAGTAAACTTCGTTGACTTAAGAGAGTCCAGTGTGACCTTCGTTCAAAGCCAGGGTGTATTTCGTTCATCTGGAACAGTTTGGGAATCTCCCAGCAAATGAGATCGGTGAGGGTTTGCCTCTGTGCCGGAGACTTGTTTTATCACACGTAATTGGGTATAACATTTCAGGTCATTCTGATTTCCGGATGCCCATTTACACAACTATTTATAAGGGCCGAAGTGACAAATATATTTTCTTGTGGAATGATATCCAGTCTTTTTCCTTTTTTAAATTAATTTTTATGATGGTGACATTGGTTAAGGAAATCCAGTAAGCCTCAGGTGTACAAGATTTTTCAAAGTGGCATCTCACATGTGACACCCACATTCACTGGGAGAGGCGGGTGGGAAGGGAATAATCATTTATTAATACATATTTTTACTTTAAACAACTGAAATTCGTAAGTGTGAGAGTAACATTTACTAATCTGTAGCTCTCTTTTCTTGCCTGTAAGAAGGCACCAGAACTTTTTGCAGGAGTTGCAAGTTAGCCAGTGATGGAAGACCTGTGGGCGGTGTTTAGTTGCCTTCACCTGGAAGAAAACCTAGGCTCTGCCTGCAGGACACCAATTCTTAACTTTTCTTTTTCCTTGGGGGGGGGGGGGGGGCTGTTATTTTGTTCGGTTCTGGGCCCCTTAGGAAATATGATGGGACATAAATTTTTTATTTTATTTTATTTTTTTTAAGGTCCCGGACCCCATGAAACCTGTCTGTGGAACACAGGGGGGCCCTGGCTCCCCCTTGGGAAGAACTCTGCCCCCTAGCGCAAGTGGGGGGAACTGCAGTGACAGCTGCCACTTGCCCTCACATTCTCTGGTTGACAAACTCCTTACACTGCTACCTGGCCTGGTTCAGTGTAAGAGACCTGCTTGTTGGATTTTATTTCAGTGATTAATATGATATTGAAGTTAGCCTTTAGCAGTCATTTACTCCTTCCTCTGCATTTCCTAAATTAAGAGTCAACCCAACGATGTTAAGTCACTTGCCCAAGGTCCAAGAGCTGGTTATGGAATGCAGAGCCTTTTGCCTCTTTGGCTGGTGATTTGAGCATTTAGGGAAATTTTTCACTTATTTAAAGTTATACTTTTAATCTTGCAGTGTATGTTTTACAATACTGATTTCTCATCAGCTTTCAAAGTTCTGTCTCTAAGGTAGAGGCCAGCAGGGGCCCGCCAGGGAGGACACACTGTGCTGTATTAGAGACAAACCACTAACACAGATCCTGTCTCTATCTGCTCAGTATCTTACAACAGAGCATCCTTTTCTTAAACTGTCCAGTAGAGAAAGTCTTGTTATGTCCTCTTAGTAGAAACAATAAATACGAAAGTGATATGTTTTCAAGGACAGCAGAATTGTAGAGCCTGCTTATCACTAAGTGGTGTTCTTTGGGAACTTGATGCTGTTCAAACAGAAGGTGTTTTGAGGATTGCTGATGGGACATACATGAATGCTTTGATTTTCAGAATAAATATGTAAAGTTTACATAATGATAATCATAAATGCCAATGTAGAAAGCAAATATTAATGCTTTAAGGAATAAATTATTAGGTATAACCGGAATAGTTCTCATTTCTTATAGCTGGTTCACTCTGGGCTGGAACAAACCCAACTCGCAAGTTAAGTGGAAACACCTTTTCCACTCAGTTTGGAAGGTGTTCTGGTTGTTACCTGGAGTTGTTTTAAATAGCTTTTTAAGCTGGGAATAGTTCTTGAGCCTATTTTCCTCTCCTTTTCATAGTATTTTGTTTTGTGTTTTTAGAGCTTATTAATATTTCTTGGTTAAAAAAATTAGGACTGTTATTTTTGGCAGTTTCTTCCCTCCCCAATCACTTCCCCAGAGCAAAAGGGAAGCACTGAGGGCTTCCTTGTCCCACCGAATCCCGAAGCCCACCCTTTTGACAACCATAAACTATAATCGGAAACTATCACTAGTATCCCCTTATTCTGCACACTCTACAAGGACTTCTGTTGTGAAGTACTCATTTTTTTGGCCTCTGTCACATCAGGGACAGCAAAGCCCCGGGAGCAGCTGTGAGCAGGACAGTTGCTGCTAGCAGGGAATCCTGGCTGCCCCCTGCCACCCCATGTCGGTGGCCTACTGTTCTCACTTTCACCAAATCAGGCACAAATCAGCATGGGCTGGGCCTTCACTATTAACCAGAGCGGTGAGGGGAGGAAGCAGTTTGCTTTTCCAGCTCCATTGACTTTACATGGGATCACCTGTAAGGATGTGAACCTCCAATGTGCTCTTCTGTCGAGGTTAGTAGGAAATAGGCTACCTTATTGTGAATGGGCTTCCGAGTTTTGCATTCAGAGGAACTGATGCATGATATTTTCAATGTCATTAATTTGCAAGGAACATTCAAGAATGAGCAACCTGTGAAGTCTGGATGAAGCCTGGGAATGTTTCTCCTTGTCTGAAAGCTCCTGAGCTGATTGAAAAGCACCTCATCCTTAAAAGTAGAAAAGATGGGGGCCCTGGGAGCCCAGCTGTACCCCTTCCACCTGTGGGGCCTGACCTTCCTGGGCTTTATTTCTCTAGTCTAAGTGGGCACAATAGTGTTGACCATGTGTGGTTATTAGGAGACTTTGAGATGAGATTTACAAAGCACTGGGTGCATGGTAGGTGAGTAGAAGTAAGAGATTAGTTATAGTAACTTAGAAACTAGAATAAGTGGCCATGGTTAGTGAATGAAACCCCAGTGCTCAACAGTGCCAGGGAGCCTTGGCCTTAGAGCTGGTCCCCGTATCATTTCTTATGCCGAATTGGCATTTAATGATTGTCTCCCTTTCACCTGTACACTTCTGGCAGATTTTGGAAATCCAGCATTCTGCCTAAAGCATGTTCGTGTTGCTTACAAAATCAAGTTCGCATTCCTTAGTCTGGTTTTCAAGGCCTTCTGATCTTGCAGACTTTTTATTCTTGTCCCCCACGTGAATTTGATTCCAGGGGATCTGTTACTAGTCCTGCTCCATGCCTTTGTGCTCACTGCCCGCGCTGCTGATCGGGTAGCCTGCCTGTCCAGCTCCTTCATGAAACCACCCTGACGGGTCTAGTGCACCGTGACCCCTCTCTTTCCTCTGAACTTGGCTCTGCCTCTTTCTATCCTGGTCTTAAAGAATTCACTCCTGTTAGCCAGAGGCTTTACGTATCTTTCCCCCGCTTTTCGAGTGAGGAAACAGAGCCTTGAGAGGTTAAATATCCCATTTATAGGTTTTATTACCTCGTTTGCACTCTGAGGTCCTTAAGGATGGGATTCTTGTATAGTTATTTTCCCCTCAAGTACAATTCTTTTAATAGCTGGAGGGGAGATGCTCATGACCTATTTTATCAATTACGAAGCATTTTACAATTCTTTGAGGACAATAAATATGGCTAACTTTTATTGGGTGCCTTCTGTGTGCCACTTTTCATCCAGTGACTCATTTAATGCATTTAACAACCCTATGAATAAGGCTCCAACAATGAGGGAAGCGAGGCACAGAGAGGTTAAGTAACTGTCCCAGGGTCACACAGCTGGGAAGTGGCAGCCACGGTTTGAACCCAGACAGGCCGTCTCCGGAACCTCTGTGCTCTGTATGGCCACGCTTTTTTGTCCTGTCGTTGTCATTAGTCTTAAGCTGGCGTCAGCATTTCCGGGCTCTTTGATGAAGTGGCCTATACCGTAGGCAGTTGGTGGTTTCTGAGTTGAAAACTTCGTGGGAGTTTGGGAAAACAAGTGACCACACCCCAGACACACTGCAAACCCAGCAGGAAAAGGCGAATGAATCAGTTTTTGAACATGCCACTCATTTTTCTTCGGTTTGTTCTTTACTTGGGAAAGACGCACACTTTCTGTTTCCTTGTAAAATGTGCTTTCTAAAGGTGCTGGTCCCGGCCTCAGTGAGGATGCCAGAAAGAGTCGTATAATAAGGCACTTAGAAAACTAGGTTTTTGAGAAGTGTGCATTAAAAGGATTTGTCTCCCTAGTTCTAATGATCAGTTATTGGAGGACTCCTCTTTGAAGTTTCCTGATGGAACCTTTTGAGGAAAGATTCCTGGTTGCTTTCCCGGGGTGTCTCCACATCAGGAGCATCTTCCTGTGAGCTTGTTGAGGCCCGTGGACTGATCCTGGACAGTGGAGAGGAACATGGATGGCTCAAAGAGCCTGCCTTAATTTGAGTAATCCACATTGCCGCCTCCCCAAGAGCTTTTTGGAAAATGTCCCTGCCAGGCGGAAAGTGAGAAACTTGAGTCCCCAATTTCAGTGTAGCATCTCATGTCACATGACACGACATCTGACTCTGCCAGTTACAGGCGAAGCCGTGACATGTCTGTAGAAGCACAGCCGGGGTGAGGGAGTGGCCTGCATTTACTGCCCCTGCCTTCACCCAAGCCTCAGTAGGCGCCCTCAGGGTTAAAGTTGCCTCCACGTGACAGCATTTCCCATTGTGGCGGATTAAAAAATGAGATATTTCTGTTAGGGTAGGCAAAGTTGAATTTTTGCTCTTTGGGGTAGGCATGCTTATCTTTACTACCTGTCAGTGATTTAAGGGCCAAGATAAAATGAGGTACAGGGATGTTGGAATAGAACGTAGCTTTTTCACTTGGTCTCTTACCCAGCTTTGGGTCCCCAAAGAATCCCCTAATTTTTTTAAATGTCATCTTTTGGGGATCAGTTAATAACATGTGAGTATGACAGTGGTATCCATTGTGGATAAAGGTGAACTTATCTCTGTGCTTGTGACATCTATTTTGTGTGTTAAAATCCTGTTTCAAGAAGCTCAGTAGACTGCGTGCTTGTGTGTGTGGCCCGCCATTAACACATTTTTAGGCTTTCATTCGTTTCATAGACACTGAAATTAAGTTACTATGAGTATATTTACAATTTAGAGTGTTCTTGCTAAAAGAAATTGATAAACAGATATGCTATATTTTCTATGTCATTCGTAAACCATTTTCTTTCTTAATCATGTGAAGAATATGCACTGAGTTTAGAAAATTTAGAAAATGCCAGAAGCAAAGCCAAAAACCCCGTGGGCCATATTCTTAATGCTTTGTATGATATATGCTTTATATGCCTCTATATATGTTTGTGTAAAAGCTCATCTGTAATATATTTCATTTAGGATTTGACTGAAAAAAGCTTTAAATATCGAGAAATTTGCATGTGTACTGGCAGCCTTAAAAGGGAACAGGGTTGCATTGATAGATTACTGAAACTGCAGGATGTACAAAATTTTTCAATTTCCCTATGTAAGTCACTTAATATTGTGAATCCTCATTATTTATTAATTCTCTAGGCCCATCATATATTTCTTAAATTGTTCATTTTCACTGCTATATATATTATAAAGAAAACTGAACACAAGCTAATTCATTAAAAATCTTTTTAGGTGAGACTATGCCTTAATGCACCTCGGCCAGGAAATAGTCTATATAAAAATGTTTGGGTGTTATGTGTGTATGAATCTTTCCTTCCTAGTCATACAAATGTTTTTATTTCCTTAATATGACTTTTTACTATTTTCTTGAAATTTCAGTTTTTTTGCTTGCTTCACACATAGTTCATTTTTGATGGAAGAAGTCTTTCTTTAATATTTGAAAAGTAAAATGGCCTAATTTGTTCTGTTTGGAGATTTGGGAAGCTTTTGCTAATATTAACTAATAAATAGTTTATCTCAAATAACTGCCATTTGCAAGTTCAAAATTAATAATTGTCACCCAAGACCATGGTTCCTTTTTTGATATTTATTTACTATTTATTTGTGCTTATATTTTTCTGTCTTTGTGATGTACAGGGCACTCAAAAGCCTGTAGCCCAAGGCAGAGATCCTAGGTGTCTGGGTCTGAGTGGCACTGCCTATTCCTCCTGGGCATGTATCATCATTTATATGACCAGTTTAGGTTGCTTCTAGCTGTTTGCTTTCATAGAAGACAGCACATGAACATTCGTGGACCTAGATCATTGCACACTTGTCTGATTATTTCTTGAGGATAACATTTTCCAAGGGTGGAGATGTTTGATCAAAGGGTTTTACACATTTTTACTTAAGATTATTTGGCAGTGAAAGCTTTGTGAGAGGTGTCAGCGCAGCTTACAGCACACACGACTGAGAGACTGTCACGATGTATTTAAGATAAGAGGGATTTCGGAACTTTTGGTTAGATTCTTAACCGGTGCATTGTGTTTCACAGAGGAAGTTAACATATAATCCTAGATTCTGTGTCCACTGTTAAGTCTCTGAGCCAGAGTGGAGGAGAGAGGCTTTCTTCTCAGTTAATTATAGGCAAGGCTGTCAGTTCACATCCAACGCCCAGAAAATCCCAGTGTGGCTTTTGATGTTCATTTAAGACCAAAGTACACACAGGGGACCCCGATTTATGCTGCCTGGGGAGCCATCAGCCATTTAGGGTTTTTTTTGTACAGATTATTCTTTTAATTCTCATTCGTTCCCATTATAAGTATCCCTGGGACTTTGGGGCGCAACACTGATGTGGTTCTGGTTCTAACAGTAGGGATTTGGGTTACATACAGCACTGTCGGGGTGTGTATGTGTGTGTGACGTAATTTAAAGTTTATTATTTTTATTAATTACCCCCAGAAAATCTTTCCACGAACCTTGAAATAAGTGTTGCGTGTTAGGTGCAAACTACACTATACCTTTCATAATGTGCTTCTGTTTATTTCCACCCACATTTTGTTCTTTTAATGAGCTAAGGGTCCAGGAGTACAGCCCTTCCTTCATTTTCAACCTCAGATTTTCAGATGTTGACAAGTGTGTCCTCCTTCTAGGCCTTCTCAACCTGGTCACCAACGACGTCTTCAGCCAGGTCCATCTTTGTAATGAAGGACGGCCCTGTGTGTTGTAGGATATTGAGCAGCATCCCTGGCCTCTCATCACCAGATGCCAGTAGCACTCACCTCCCTCAGTTGGGATCATCGAAAATGTCTCCAGATGTTACAGAGGCCCCCCCAGAAGGAAGAGATACAGAGTGGCTCCAGCCAAGAATCACTGTCCACACTTTCCTGGCATGGATGGCTTAGATTTGGGTCTCACTAGTACTCTATCCACCCGTCCTCTGATTTATTTGTGCTTATTTATTACTGTCTTTGTGATGTACAGGGCACTCTAAAGCCTGTAGCCCAAGGCGGGGATCCTGGGTGTCTGAGTCTGAGTGGCACTGCCTATTCCTCCTGGGCATGTATCATCATTTATGTGACCAGTTTAGGTTGCTTCCAGCTGTTTGCTGTCATAGAAGACAGCACATGAACATTCATGGACCTAGATCTATGCTGATTTCTAGTTGCTTTTCATCTGTCTGGATGATAGAGAGCACACAGGTATTAGTGCCGAAGTTGTAGCCTGTTCTTTGTCATTCAAGTTGTGTGTTAAGATGTTCCATCTGATAAGAATATGGCCTTTCGGCTGTACCTTCTGCCCCCAGGCTCTTGTTGGTCCCCCTTCTGGTGCTTTACCTCCGACTCCTTAAGTTCCTTTCAGAACTGGAACATTAGAGAAATATGTGTTACACACTGCGCTGAGTAATGAAACTGACCATTCTCTGCTAGGAAAGAGAAGGTCAGATTCTCAAAGTTTTGAGAACATGTTGAGCTAAGTTGTATCTCCTGCCCTCTCCCCCATATGTTTTGTACAGTTTTAGTCTGGGATGCCTTTTGGTTAAAAAAGAATACTCAGAAGTTGCCAAAACAGTACAGCGAGGTCCTGTGTACCTGTCACCCAGCTTCCTTGGCCGTGACATGTGACCATAGTACGGTATCCAAACAACCCCAGGAAAATAACATTGGCACAGTCTATGGAAATCATTCAGATTTCACCAGTTTTGATGTCCACTTGTTTGTACGCACACGCGTGGTTCTAAGCAGTGTCATCACGGGTGTAGGGTTATGTAACTACCAGCAGGACCCCAGTTCTGGACTCTCTGCTTCGGGCTACCCCATGGGCAATCCCGCCTCCTCCCCGCTAGTAACTACTAATCTGTTCTCCTCTAACCTGGAATACCTGTGAGTGTTATCATGGCTGTGAGTGCTACATAAATGATTGAATATGTTAACCTTCTGAGGTGGGCTTGTCAGTGCCCTTGAGACCTGGCCTTATGTGTGTGCACAGATAGTTTGTTCTGTTTTATCGTTGAGTAGCAGCTCCATTGTTCTGGTGCTCATTTAAACCCTGTCGCTAACATCCACTATCATTCTGAGACTAGCAAGTATCTGCACAGTAGATTACTCTGTTTTTTGTCCCATGGCGGATAAGAAGAGCTCATGGCCTTCCTTGTTTACTCCTTGTTGTAAAATGCTGTTGTCAAAGGATTTAATGATTTGTGGCTATGTCTCAAGTAGCTTGGGGTAGATTTGGTCAGACCTGGTGCGTTCAAACCCTTGCTCAGCATCCTAACAACTCATCGGTCCCTATTCCTGGGTTCTTTCCCCAAGACAGACCTCAGGAAATAAAATGACTTTGGTTTTGCATGATTAATGCCATCTTCGGTGTCACAACCCTAACCTGTCGCAGCCCCTGTGGACCAGCCAGGTGAGGGAATGGATGTTGGAGGTTGCTAGGGCCCAGACTTCTTGGGACGCCAAACAAATGCAGCACAAATGTTCCTGTCTTCATCCTTCAGAATCTGAGCAGGACTGAATGGAAAAAAAAAAAAAAAAGATTTCTTTGATGTGAGACCTCTAAGGCTATTAAAAGTGCCCTCTTCTCAAGTTCTGACTTGAGTCGGGCGTATGCTGGTGGCAACGGGGAGGGGATCATTGAGTGAAAAGCATGACGAGAAGCTAGAGTGCATGACAGACAGCCTCCACCCACCTGATCAGCCAGGACAGGGTGTCTCCAGCTGTCCCAGTCCTAGGGCGGTGTGTCTGAACCACCCGACGCGGACCGCCGGTCTCTGCGCCAGCCCACTGGGCTTCGTCTGCCTCCATCCTGGATCCCCCATCTTTCTACCCTCTTCCTCTTGTAATTAAAATCTGAGCGGAGAATACATCCCGAGTTCTAGGGGGACCCCCGTTTTCTCACCAAGGTTGTATAGCAAAGGATTCCTCCATATTTGCAATTTTTTTGTTGTTTAAAGTAGTTTTTATATATAAGATAAATCTAATATGTCATATATATGTACCTATGTATGTGTGTTTATATGTATGTGTGTGTATAATGTATCTGAATGGATTCCAACTCCCGGTGACCCTGTTAATGAGTGATGTCCCCAGTGCCCTGTCTTCACCAGCCCTGGTCAGCTCCTGCCTGTGGCTTCTCTCATGGAGTCGACCCTTCTCATATCTGGTCTTCCTCGTGTCCTGCTGCCTGCTGCTTTCCCCAGCATCCTTATCTTTTCCAAAGACCCCATCCTCTCATTATGTGCCCGAAGTAGGGCAGCTGCATTTTTGTCATTTTTACCTGCAGGGATGTGTCAGGCTTAATATGCTGTAGGGGAAAAAAAAAATTAGGACCCACTTATTCATCTTCCTGGAGGTCCAGGGTATCCGAACACCTCTCCTCCAACACTGTGTTTCAAACAAATCGATTTTCCCCATCAGCTTTCTTCACTGTTCCACTTCTGCATATGTACAGCGTCACAGGGAATATGAGGGTATGGGTGACCTTAGCCTTGGTGTCTGATGACACGTCTTTGCTCTCCTTGGTCTTTCCAAATTCTCCATTGCTGCCCTTCTGAGTACCTTCTTACAGCCAGCCTTTGGTTTGGGAAATGAAGTATCCTACCAAGGCCAGGTGGCCTGAGAGTTTTTATCCATATCTGTAGATGTATTATTTGCTGTAAGAAGTAGAGTCTTCGGTAGGCAGCATTTCTGAACTTCTTACAGTAGAAGTTCAGAAAAAGTAGAAGCAGCCTCCCCACCCTTTCGCACATTTTTGCCTTTTTAGGATGGGGTCATCAGAATATTGCCTTGTTATTCATAGGTACTACATTTCCAAAAAATTTTCATTCTCTGCGGTTCTCTCAAAATTAGATGCTAAGTTCAACTTTAAGGATGTGAAGTCAGGTGCAGACTGTAAATTCTGGCACCAATTTTGCAGACCCTGAGAACCACTGAAATTCTTGGATAATTTTCTTGATGATGTAGCTTTCTCAGCTATGACAATTTCCTTTGGGTAGATCTGGAGGTTAGCTTACTGTATTTTAGGACCTAAAATTGTGTTCACATAGAGTTCTCTTAGAAAGGTCAGTGCGCCTTTTCTGTGGATATTTTAAAGATGGACTCGCCTGTTGTTTTTCAAGGTAAGCATCAGGAGAAAAAACATCTGATAAAAAGAGCTCTTGGTTGTGAAATTAGGAGTGGATTCTGCCACACATATTTTAGTAAGCAGGTCAGGGGCTGTTTGTGTATGTCCTGAGGGCTAATTTGTACATCTGTCTTTTCACCATAGTTACCTTCCAGTATTTTATCAGAAAAAAGTATGGATCATCAGTTGGAAGAGTAAAAATGGGGAGCAAAAATCATTCTACTTGGCTGGCTGGGGCCTTGCTTTTCTGTGGATTGTATGCAGCATTAAGAAAAACGTGCTTCTGGGAGTGGAAAAATCTCATGGAGGTCAGAGAGCGCTGAAGGGATGTAACTTTATTCTCTGTTATCTTCGTGATATCAAGTAGACTCCTTTTATCCTGAGTCACAGAGAGAACTAGGCTACTTTACTCAACATCTACCCCCTCAAATGACGGGGTCAGAAATATAACTGAGGTTATGTCCTTGGAGTCTCTTAAAATTCCTGTGGGCTCATAAGCCTCTGGTGGATCCCTAAATGGGAATCTCTAGAGTTGGCATGTGCTGGTGAGACAGGAAGTGGGGTATCCTCAGAAGAATTAAAGGCCCTGGGAGGGTTTTCTGTTGGGTTATTATAAAATATTTGATTAAGTTGAATAATTATTCCCTCAAGGAAAGCAGAATTTTGGGATTTTTTTTTTTAAATGGTGTATCCTGTCTATTACACCCAGCTTAGGAAGAAATTACCTTTTAAAGAAAAAAAAAAATTACATACTAGTAACATTCTCTAACTCAAGTCTAAGGAGGAAAATGTATACTTACGATCTGATAGAGTGGGAGATTTTGGTAACATTTAGAACAAATGGAACTCTCCGTTGTGGCTTAGCCAGTGTGCTAGCTCTTCATCCTCCATGCCATCAGCATTTTTGTTTATCTACTTTAACTTTCTAAAATTTATTGGTCAATTGACCATGGGCTGGGACTGTGCCAAATTCTTTATGTGGATTAATTTCCTCTCCCCAGCAGTTTTATGTGGTTGGTTCTGTTCTCATCTCCGTTTTACATATGAGAATGCAGAGTCTTAGAAGCTGATGATTGGCCCAGGTCCGCACAGCCTGGAAGTGGTAGAACCAGGATTTGGAACCAAAATTCCAGCTCTGTGGGACTCAACTTCATTTGGAGGTGGTGATGATGGGTCACATAGAGATGCAGGTTTGTGTGGAAGTCTTTGAGGATGTGTATGTGCTTCTCTGCAGCAGACCCCAGTCATGTGACACCAGCCTAAGAAGAATTATCCATTTTTTACCAGTGACTGGAGCAAGGAACAGAACTTTCCCATACACCCAAAACACAGCCCTTCGGATTGTATTTGCCACAGCAGCAACTGAACATTCATCCTGAGTGAGAGGCATAGTAGGAGTTCAATTTGGGGAGAAGATTCGAAGAATAGTTGCAGTGACATGTTTATAGGTTTCCGGGGAGCATCTCTGCTGAAGAAGGCGAAGTTCACACTGAATTTCCTGTCATTTGTCTTGGCGCTTGTCTGTTGCTGATGGACTCCAGATTCCCACGAAGCGATGTGAGAGGCGCGTTTGCTGTGGAATCTGCGTGCAGCTTTATGAATCTTGCTTGTCATCTGCAGAGCTGACAGCTTCTGTCTGCCTTGGAGGTGTAGGTGGCCCCTCAGCTGTCCAGCCACAGATTGGGGCGGTCTGACTGTTCACATCTTCCTTGGCAGAGCTGGTTTCATTCAAGTTGAGGCATACTGATTTTTAATATAAAGACTTTCTCTTTTTGTAATAGCAGTTTTAGGTCCACAGCCAGTAATAACATTTTAAGAAACCATTTGGGAGATTGCCTCTGTCAAGAGATGCGAGGTTTTTAAAAGATAATGGTTTACTTTTAAATCGAGTTTTCAAACCTGTAATTCAGTTAAATTAAGATGGTGATACGGTAGCTGCTAATGTTTTCCATTCCTAATGACATTCAAAACTACAGATTGGGTAGTTTAAAAAGGAAAAGTGCTAGCCTGGCTATATCAGCAGATGTGTTCTTTGCTGTAAAGTGTGCAGTCTGGATTTGGTAAGGGCTGGGCAGATCTTTAGGTGTGGGGTTAAAACTGTTTTCTGTAGAATAGTCATTCTCTACTGGGGGCAGTTTTGCCTCCCTTGGGATATTTAGCAATGTCTGGAGACACTGCGGAGGGTACGACTGGCATCTAGTGGGTAGAAGCCAGGGATGCTGCTCAACACCCTAAAATGCCCACAGCACAGACTGATTCAGTCCAAATGCCAAGATTGCTTCTGTAGTGTATTTTTAGGGGTATGTAAGGTGCATTCATCTGATTTTTTAAATTAATACCTGAATTCTACTTTATTGTTTAATAATATAGTTATATTATGTTATAGTTATATTTTTGTTACATTTATTCCAAAATGGATTTATGTAGCATTAGGGAAAAATAAATTTATTATATCTGTGTATTTATCTAGCGGGGTACAAAGGTAGTTTTTCCTGCCCTTCTTAACTGTGAGCTTCTGTTTATCCTAAAAAAGCAAGGGCATTGACAAATAGGACAGGTCTGGTCACAAAATACCAGGAAAGTGACATGTGCATTTCTGAGCCGGAAGAAGCTGGAAGGGGCCAGCACTAGAGATCTGCTCTCAGCTCCCTGGACATTTTCTATCATTTTATTATTTTAATTACCAAGCACTCTGGTTACCAATCCTGATAATGCAAGAGGTGGCTTGTTGTAACCGGGGTGAGTGAACCTTTACCAACAAAAATCCACACCTTTTCTCTTTCCGCTTCTCAATTTTGATGACTAAGAATGTGACTTTTCTTTCTGTTTAATTTTCACCTAGCATGTTTTCTTGCAGCCACGGTAATGAATCACTGAGAGCTTGGTAAGGCTGTTGAATCAGCAGGCAGAACTCTTATTTGCTGGAAATCCATGGAAGAATACTTACAAGTTCACACCCTTGCTGTTCCCCGCAAATCTTTAGGCAGGAAGGAAATTAACTTGGGTTCCTTTTAGAGTTCCTGGATTTAATCTGTGGTTCAGGGGTGAGTTTTCTTAAATTTCAGCTTTATTGAGGTATAATTAACATAAAATTGTAAGGATTTAAAGTACATGTTGTGGTAGGACCGAATCCTTTCTATGTTTCTCACCTTTTTCCCTCCCTTAGCAGGAGGACTAAAAAAAAAAAAAAAATTAATCTGGTGTTCTTTTGACTGTTGCTTTTTAACGTGGAAGATGCTGTGAATGAGACATCTTTCTAGATGAACTTCAGTGTCATGCATACTTTATTATCGGGAATCATTTAAATAGACTCCTCAGCACTCCAAATGGGATATTTAATTTGTCAGAAAAGGTCTGTGCCACTGTCTGTTGACACCAAATGAACGTAAGTGGATAAATTGTTGGGCATTAGCTGACCCTGACGTGGAATTAAGGTCTCTGGAGGTGGCTCACGATGGAAATCTTGGCTTGATAAGGAGGCTTCAGTCATGACATTGTCACCAAGGCTTGGACTTAATACTCGTGACCAAGCCATTGAGCTTGTATGGGACATGCGCCAAGTACTTATTCACCAGCTCAGTGAATTCAGATTAATAAGAAACTTGCGGATGGTGAATGATTTCTTTGCTTCAGAGACCACCGCTTGCTAAAGACCAGTGCTGATGGACACAGCGCTTCACTGTGTCGAGGGACCTGTGATGGGCCTGGCATGTGAGCGGAAGGCTATGCTCAAGTCGACATCTACACCTGACTCGGATTCCTACCCCTGATTGTGATGTCATGGAAGGGGCACGAGAGGACCCAGGAAATACAGTTGTTTCACTGATAACTCGAAAGGTCCCTTAGGTTTATCTAGAGCTCTATGAACCTCTAAAATTAACAACCATAATAATAGAGGACACTTGTGAGATACTTACTTGGTGTCATTTGCTGTGCAAAGCTCGTCATGTATATTGTGTCATTGAATCCTCTGTCTATTAGGAACTGTTAATCCCATACAGAGCTGATCAACCTGGTCACTTAGGTTAAGTATCTGGATAAGTCACACAGCAGCTAGCAGATGAGGTTCCAAGTCTCTTGTCTACCTCCAGAGGCTGTGTGTGTTCACGTCTTCTCTTCCGAGCTGATATCACGAGCTTATCACAGCTCTCCCGGTCCCCTAGAGTGCCAGTCTGGAAGACTGACTGATTTGTCAAATATTTAGACTTTTCCTAGTGCTCTATGATCTCACACGAGGCAATGATCATATTTCAAGGTCATTTTCATGGCTTGTGTACCCAGTTGCCGGTGTGTTTTGTCTAGAACACTCTCAAGTACAGGACAGATCTGGGCTAGAAACTCTATATTAGCAAATAGCTAAAACAAAAATAGTGGATTCAGCAAAAATAACAGGTCTGCAGAATGAACAGTGACATAGGCGGGCCACATAGGCTGCCTTTTCCCAATTAGGAGACGGTCCTGGGACATTTTGATTTTTTTCTCTTGCTGGCCACTCTGATATCATGAGCTTACTGATGATGGATATCAGCTTCTGTTGGGAATGGGTCCTGTGGGCGTCACAGGGAACTCCAGCTGAAGTTCACCAGGGTCCTTGGGAAGGTGTCACAGGTTGGAATCACATGGAGTAGCCGCATGGCCGGCAGGTGGAATCAGCAGAGTGGACTCTGGTGTTCGTGCTCTGCCCACCTGCTGATAACACTGGAATATTAAGGCCTTTATCATTTTCTCAGTATCAGATGGATCTTGCTCATGTGCCTCTGCCTTTCTTGTCCTTATCACCCAAGTCCAGGTTCCTGCTTCCAGCTATATTGTTGTGCTATTTTGCTACTTGCCTTACCTGAAATGATATAAAAATTTCCATCCTTGAGGTGCAGGGAATACCCAGCATCATGAAGGTTATTCCTTCTTCTGGTACCTCTTTAGCAGCTCTGTCCTCCTGCTCCCCGCCTCCTGCCCCCAGTGGGTCTAGATTTGGCTTTGCCTATTGTATTTGAGGGTCTGCTTTTTGCCAGACTTTTTTCTGAACTTTAGTACACCCGCATGTATCATGGTTCTAACTGGTCGCTTTGTTCTGACTTCAGATCTTGTGGTCCCCTGGCCATGCCCAGACTCCCCATCACGTCTTTCGCTGCTTCAGCCCCTGGCCACTGCCCCGGAATGATCTTGTTTCTGTGCAGACCTGCCCCTTCTGGCCTCCTCCCCCTTGCCTGACTCGTTGCTGCCAGAGGCTCTCAGCGATGACAGGTCTCTTCCTTTTTTAACTGGCGTCTCCACCCTGCAGATAGAGTTTCTCCAAAGAGAGATCCGTGAAGGAGATTCTCCAAAATCGGGGGCAGAACTTGAAATTAATCATGCGGTCCTGAGTTTCGGATGCACGTGAGGAGATGCGGGACATGGCAGTTTGAAATGTCCACCGGCGATTCGTGGCCCAAACGGCGGGCACAAAGTGTTCAGTACCTTCGGATTCTGCTTGTGTTTTGTCGCTGGCTTTGGAGAAAGTGGCGATGTTTGCTGTTTGGGGGAGGATATCCATCACAAGAGTGGATGCACTGGGAGACACGTAGACTCCTTTTTGGTGAACCTCATGAAAACCAAAGGGAAGACAGAACTCGTTCTTAGTTTTTTTCGGAGTAAACAGACTTTCCTTGCGTCCTAGTGTTCAGTTGGCAGCCGGCCAGGAAGCGTGCCTATAGCTCAGGAATCGCCCCAAACCAAACTAATGGAAAAAGTCTGACTTGCTGGAGGCTGAAATTCAATATCAAGGCGGGACGTGGAGAGTGTGTGTGTGTGCATGCATGTGTGCACATGCGTGTGTGTGATGGTAGGGCAGGGTGGTGGGTGAAAGACGGTGGAAGCCTTTAACCCCTGGCAGCTATAAATAGAATACTTAACTCACTTGGGTGGCTAAAATTCATGCTTTTCAAA
Source organism: Cynopterus sphinx (assembly GCA_030015415.1). NCBI lineage: Eukaryota > Metazoa > Chordata > Mammalia > Chiroptera > Pteropodidae > Cynopterus > Cynopterus sphinx. The sequence continues at coordinate 7,770,276 of CM057379.1, read as the reverse complement.
AGGGCTTTATTCTGCCATTTGGTCAGAATTAAGACTTGATCCAATATATTATGTCCGAGACTGGCCTACAAAACATACTCACTTTCCTTTTGATTTGAGCCAAGTTTAATTAAGGGCACCGCTTGACAAGCCCATTAAATAATTGAAACATTTCCCTTCAAAAGCTTACTCTGAATGGAGGCTTTCTGCACAAAATAACACATTTTTTTAAAAAACCTGTATTGAGTGCCAGACTCGGCGAGGCACCATGGAAAAGGGTCGCAAATACTGGCCTGTAGCTGCCTGTGGGTGAGGAAGAATCAGGAAAACGAGCCAGGTTGCGGGCGACAGGGCCCGGTGGGGACTGTGGTTAACCGAAGCTCACAGACCTGGGAGCATTAAGGCTCAGTATTGCCATCTTTGAGTTTTTAAAGAGAGGCCAGGTCTGTAGGTGTCTGTGAATTGTCCCCACTTATAAAATGCTGACAGGTAGTGCAGAATGCTTTTGCTGAGCCGGCCAGACAACATTTGGGGCCTGTGCTCTCTAAACAATGAGGACGTGATACTTCTTAATTCTGGAGTGAAGGAGGGGAATGGAATGGCATCTGTGTTCCTTTGGGTTAGTTTTAGCTTCCAAAAAGTGTTTACTGTGTTACGAAACCGTTTTTGAGAGGGTGGTATCTGGGTTCAGTTTCTGCGTTTTTGGAATGGATCCCCACGTGATTGTCTTCTGGGGCCATTCCTTAGGTTTTACTTGGCTAATCCAGACAGAGAAGCTGGATAATCATGTCTTTCAAAAGGAGAATAAGGTTTATTTTTCTATTTTAAAAGGTTTTTTTTTTTTTTTTTGGCGAGGATGTGTGGTCTGGAGGGTCGGATGCCAGACAGGTTCTGTCCCATCGCTCTTCACTGAGTGCTCCTTCAGGAATGACTGAAGACCTGATCCACAGAGTGTCGTGGAGAGCAGCGGTCCCTAACCTTTTTGACACCAGGGACTGGTGCTCCTATGAGAATCTAAGGCCTGATCTGAGGCGGAGCTGAGGTGGTGATGCTGGTGCGGGGAACAGCTGCAAATACGGAGAAGCTTTGCTCTTCGGCCCCCCCACTCACCTCCTGCTGTGCAGCCCAGTTCCTAACAGGTCCAAACCAGTACTAGTCTGCGGCCCGGGGGTTGGGGATGCCTGGTTTAGAGGGAAAGGTGCGGAAGCACACTGCCTGGGTTTGAATGCTGTCCTGCTGCCACCGAGTGTATGACTTTGGGCAAACTCTAGTCCCCATCCAGCACCTCATCCTTCCATTTGTGAAATGGGTTTGCTCTTAGCTGTCTTGTATTACTCTGCTTGAGCTGCCGTAACAAAACACCCCAGACTTAAACAGTAGACATTTACCTTATCACAGTTCTGGAGGTCAAGGTGCTGGCTGATTCGGTTTCTGGTGAGGTTTCTCTTCCCAGCTTGCAGGGGAGGGTGCATATGCGTGCATGAGTGACATCTGTGGTGTCTCTTATAAGGACCCTAATACTATTGGGTCAGGGCTCCACCCATTTAACCCCCAAATAAAACCCTGAACCCCTTACACAGTCATTCCCCTTCCACCCTTCCCCCAACCTGTGGCAACCATCAGTTTACTTTTTCTCTGGATTTATCCATTCTGGGTATCTCATATGCATGGGGTCGTATAGGATGTGACTTTTTGTGTCTGACTTGTTTTACTCAGTGTGTTTTCAAGTTTCATCCACTTGGTGTGGCATGTATCAGTACTTCGTTCCTTTTTGTGGCTGAATGATATACCAGTGTTTGCTCTGATTTTACATAAGTATGTATAAAACGCATTCTATAGAAATGTCCATATTTTATATATATATATATATGCATATTATGCATATATTTATGTTTATTTCTGTCTGGCAAGTGGCCCACAGTTAGACTGGAATGGGATGTATCATTGTGTTCTTAGAGTACAGTGTCATGGTAGCTTTAATATGGGTCTCACTTTGTACCTCTCTTCAATTGATTTAACTAGTTAACTCATTTTAAGTGGTTTGTCCATTGCCCGTCACATCCCCCACCTAAATATACCAGAGGTAAAAGCATCCTCAGAAAACCTAATTGTAACTAATTCACTGGAACCTGAGGCTCATCTGTCAGCGGTCAGTTTGCTCCCATGTATAATTCGACACCCATAATTACATGGTTTGATGTTGATCTCATCATTTGCCCTAAATACAGGCCAGCTGAAATGAATATAGATCTTCTGCTCCCAGACGCTTAAGAGAACATTCAGAGGGGAATTTTCGCTTTCGTTTTAAGTGATTTATCAGTTTGTTGCTCTTTTCATAATAGAGGAGTGATAAGTTTTTATATTAGGCTTTAAAATGAAATGTAAAGCTCAGAAAAAGGACGTCACATATATATGCTGCTTGCATCCCCTTTTCCTTCCCCAGCAGCTAAGGTCAGGAAATACCGAAGCATGAATTTACCATGTTTTTTCCATAATCGTTACATTAAAAAACTCCACCATAAATATACTTTGCTTGCTTTTTTCCCACACTGATATTGTCTGTTCTGTGGGTGGTTTTTTTTTAAGAAGGAGTAAGTGCCTCCTCATGTAAATGTTGTAACATAAAAGGCCTTTTAGTATTGTCTGCATAATCCTTTTGGATATGGTAACAGCACTGGGCCTTGTTTAGGGATGGATGAAAATGTCCAGTGTCCTGTGTTTGTTTGTTTGTTTTTTTCCAATAAATAAATAAATGAAAATACTGTCACTGATGATCTGTCATTAGATGGAGTGATCATTTGATATACTTTGTCCTTGGGCTGTCCCCGGCCTGCGTCGTGCTTCCTGTTTCCTCTGTTGGCTCCTTCTCCGTCTCCCACTTGAGAGGCAGTGTAGCATAATAACGAGAGCACATGCCCCAGAATGCCTTCGGGTTTGAATCCTGGCCCCACCATTTAGTGAAGTCGCTAAGAGGCCAGTAAAGAATAGAAACGGAGTCAGGTTTTCCAAGTGGCTGTTAGAAATCATGATCATCTCCGGGGCCTGTGAATGAGCATTGTTTCCTCTTCTCCACGTTAGCGAGGGGGGTTGAGAGGAGAAGGTAGACCAGGAGATGTCGCTCGGAAGGCGATGGCTGGATGCACAGCATGCTGGCACCTCTTGGATGTGGAGGTTGGGGTTGTGTAGGATGTAGCTTTCCCCCCTGATGACAGTGGAGAGCTTCATGGGTGGTGGGGGGTGGGGGGAGTAGAAGAGGAGGAAGTTTGGAGAGATGATGGCATGTGCTTTGGGATGTGCTGGCTTCTGCCATCCAGTCCTTGCTTGGTACTTAGTGATTGAAAACCGGTTCCCCATGCGGTGTCAGTGGGCCCGCAACCAGACACTGACCTACCGGGAAGAAGGCTCTCAGTGGGGATGATTTTGCCCCCTGGGGGACATTTGGCAATGTTTGCAGGTATTGTTGCTTGTCACCACTAGGGATGGGGGTTATCCAGTGAGTAGAGCCAGGTGTGCTGCTAAAACGCCCTACAGTGCCCAGGATGGCCCCCCACAACGGAATTATCTGGCCCCAAACGTCAGTGGAGCTGATGTTAAGGGGGAATCTGCTTCAGAGCCTTCCTGTCGTGTGGGAGCCCTAGGGGAGGGCCATTCTGGACCCCACTTCTAGGAACAACCAGGGCCCTAATGGCCTGAGCTGTTGTGTGAGGCAGCAGCACCTGCGGTGACTGGTAATGGATACGGGCCGTGTGGTGAGACACATCACTCCTGAGACAGTGCCACCTCACCCGTCGCCGTTGCCTCTGACGGGCTGCATCTGCGGATGTGCCCATCCTAACCAATGGCTGCTTTTCTTCCCTTTTTTTTTTTCTTAACTTTGCTGTGGAAGATATGGAACAGGAAATTGGACTCAACAATTGCTGGATTGTTCTCCCTCCTCAGATGTCACTTTGTTAACAAGCTGCTGTTAAGTCCCCACAGCTCTCACCCTGGACCCGGACATTGTCCCTGTGTGGGGTCTTCTCTGACTGTTTAGTGTCTTTGACATCAGGAGTCACATTTCTCAGTTCCTCCCTTAGCAGGGAGTTTATTCTTTAAAGCAAACAGAAGATCAGTTGGTATCACTGGGTTCATGAGAGCCCCAGAAAGTCTCTAAAAGGGGGTTTGGCAGACCCTAGAGCAGAACTTTCTCGCTTTGGGTCACTTGTTGGTCAGCGGCTCTGGAAGGGCCTTGGCAGGCTGGGGGCCGCTCCTGCAGTGCGGGGAAGGTTGGGTGTCAGGGAGGTGGCTCAGACCACAGGACAGCTGCTGGCTTTACAGTGGGGGTGGGGGGAGGCTGTCCCTAGGTGACCCTCCTCCTCCTGGCCTATCTCCTGTCAGAGCAGTGGGACTCTGGCTGCAAGGTTGGTGTCAGTTTGGGAGACGGGGTTCAGGTCAGGGAGGTGACTGTCCTGAGCAGACAGCAGTAGGCTTTGCAGAGTGACACCGGACAAACGACTGAGGCTGGGCACACTAAACTCCTTCCTGGAGGGGTTTCCTCTTAGAGTTTGGAAGCCGAGTGTGTGCTGGATTGCTTAAAGACGGTCAGGCCCGTCTCAGGAAAAAGGGTTTAGACCACTGTGCACAGCCACTGCCTCAGGTCCTGCGGGTCACACTTGCAGGACTCGTCTGAGAGAGGCTCTGGGCTGTCCCCTGCAGTTTGCATTTTAGGTGAGGTAGCCCGAAATCAGACTCAGCATTCTCAGCCCAGCAAGAAACACAGATCCTCACTCTCACTTAAACACACAGTTCCCCTTTGTTTTTTTATCTGCACTTTTTTGTGTGTCCTTTTTCTTTCTCTGCATTTTATTATGGCTGTTTTCTGTCCTTGCTAGTTTTGTCTCGGATGAAACTCAGAGCAGACTGTCTTTCATCCGTTTTCAGGCCATCGGGCAGTTCTGTCTGCCAGGTGATTTTACTAATATTCAGTCCCTTATTTAACCCCTTCGCTGCTCTGCTGGTTAGGACTGACATGCCTTTGGTAAAGTAGAGAAATGTCTCTGGAATGCTAAGCGAGGGGAGGGGCAGAATTATACGGAGTCATGCAGATGGACTTACCTGGATATAAATAATCTTCTGGAATATACACTATACATGAATAAAACTTTTTAAAAAAGGAAAAAAATAAACAGGTCTGCTACCTGTTGGTGCTGGGATGTCAGGCAAGTTCTTGGACTGCTCAATGCCTCATTTCTCACATCTGGCCTTGTTGGTTGCTTGCTGATGAGGGTGGCGTCAGAATTAAACAGTCGGTGCCTGGGAGGCGTTGGGACCAGCAGCTGTCACGCAGTCCGTGTGTCTGCTGGACTCACCTTTGGATTCTGTCTCCTTCTTGGCCCTGACATGGTGCCCTGTCGGCCAACAAGGGCTAAGTCAATATTTGTAGAATGAGTGAGCGCACTTGGGACTCAGGGAGGTGGTGCTTCCCCAGGGAAAGTGAATTGGCTGGAAGGTGAGCACCTACCTACCTTGGGATGCATGGAAGGAAGGGAACCCCAGGACAGAGTTCTGGGAAAGCCTCATGCATACCTCAGCCTGGGCTGAGAAAGCAAACAGCTTCCCAAATCGGTCGTTTTAAATGAATCTCCACCCATGTGGAAAACGCGGCTCCATGTCAGACCAGACCGGCTCTCGAGGCTGCCAGGGGCCCAGGGCGCTGGGGGCTGGGGTGGTGGCGGGAATTCCCAGAGCCCTTTCTGCAGCCTGGAGAATGAGTCAGGCCGGCGCTGAAGGCGGCCGGGCAGCTGAGGAGGTCAGTGCCTGGGTTCTGGGGTGAGAGGGGCTGGTCCCTCCTTGTAGGGACTCCAGGAGAAGGTGGGTGTCGGTAGGTATTCCAGGGTACGACGTGTTTTTAGGAGGTAGCTTTTGCTTGTGTTATTGATTCCCCCGAATGTGAACCCCAGTATCGGTTCTACCAGTCTCCTCACCTATTTAAGCTGTGGATACAATCTTAGGGAAGTGAGTTGGACACAGAATGTCAAGGTCATTGTAAAGAGGGCAGGGCTGGTAAACACACTCTCTGGGCAAAGTGTCCAGATGGGTGGAGTTTATGCTAAAGTCTCCCCGACTCTCAGGTCTTTGTTACAAGTCCGTCCTTCTGTCCTTTCTAGCAGAGGAGGTCCTGACCCACATCTAGCAGGGGGAGCTGGCATCGCAGGGGTTATTTATTTACTGGTTTCTCTGTCAGGGGACAGAGGTGCAGGAGCAGAGGTGGCTGAGTCTGGGAGGCAGGCCAGGGCCTCCCGGGGTGGGGGGCACGATGGTGATGGCCGGTGGCCAGGCTGAAAGGGTGCTTGGGTATTATTGCCGGCAGAGCAGGGGGAAGAGGCTCCGTGCAGGCTGGGTGCAAATGAGCTCAGCCCGGCCGAGACCTGGGAAAAGCCCACACAAGGCCTGCGGGGGACACGGGCCAAGGGACGGTTCCATCCAAATCAGAAAGGCTTTAAGGAAGGTGGGACTGTGGGGCTGCAAGGATCCCTCTGGCTGCTCGGTGGCATGCAGACTGAAGGAAGGCAGGCCTGGGTGTAGGGACACAGGTGGGGCATCAGACATGGGCAGGCAGCGAGAACAGGTGGCCTGGCTGAGCCTTCGTCCCTGGGTGGCACAGCCCCATATTTTGAAAAGCCAATTTGCCTGTCGGAGGTGCTCACCTCTGCTGGCTGTCAGGGGAGTTTTCTGCAGTCTTCAGACCCCCGAGCTACAGGCTCCACAGCAGTTTGTCCTGTTGCTCAGACACATCTCCCTTTCCAACCTGTAGCTCACGGAGCCTCCAGTGAAGAACACGTTTACCTTAGAGAACGCTTACCCGGGCTGCCAGCCTCTCTCCTCTTTCTCTGTTAACACGTTAAAAATACCCGGTCGTGGTCGGGAGGAGAAGAGGGCAGTTTGGGGGTGCAAGCACATGCTTTTCTGCTGCTCCACGTGTAAGTGCCTAGTGTTATTTGTCTTCACTCTAAGCCGCCAGTGACTCAGATAACGAACTCACATATGCAGTTCAGAGTTCCAGAATTTACCAAACATTGCTGCTGTGAGTTTTGTATGACAGTAAACGGATATGTTTTTCTTCCTTTGGTGAAAAATATGTCACCGGACGCTTTATGTCCTGATGCTGTCTTAAAGATCTTGTATGCAGTTTGTGTAGAATTTACATTCCCAGAGCAATTCTGATTGATCACATTCTTTTATGATTTCAGAGGTAAAGATTGTTCTTTTATCTCCCCAGGTGCGGGTGGAACTAAGGTAGATTAGGTTGGGGCAGGTGAGGCGATGAGTGATTCATATATACCTTTGCTGATTGTCACTGGGGAAGTTGGTGCCTTAAAATGAGAAAAAGACTGCTTTTTCTCATTTTAAGGCACATACAAACTTCCTCTGTGGCAACTAGTCTTTTTGCCTTAAAAAGACAAAAAGAAGACATTGCACTCAAGTGTTCGTACACAATTCACCATCTTAGCTCACAAAATTACCTCGCTAGATTCTAGAGTGTAGGACTTCATGGTCCGGTCCAGTAGGCAACTAAAATATGGCTATTCTGTAAGTGACGTGTGCTGTGAGTCTGAAATACCCCCAGACTTTGAGGGTTAGTACGGAGGAACGAATGGAAAATTCTCATTACATTTCTTTATATTGATCACACGTGGAAGGGATGCTATTTGGCATCTGTTGAGTTAAATAACAGTATTCAAACTAATCTTACCTGTTTCTTTTTTTTTAAAAATGTGGTTGCTCAAATAAACAGGACAAACAAAAACTCATGGGCATGGATAATAGACTAGTGGTCACCAGAGGGTAGGGGGGAGGTCAGTGGGGAGAGGTAGACAGGGTAAAAGGGCTCATATAAGGTGACAGGAAGAAATCTATGGCAGATAAATGCAGAATATAATCTATTCAAGAATTTACAAAAGGCATATATATATATATATATATATATATATATACACACACACACACACACACACACACACACACACACACATACATTTTAATACATTTTAACCTTACGGTTAAAATGTATAGCTGCAGCTTATTGGATTTTAACCAATATCACCATAAAAAAAAAAGTGGTTGCTAAAACATTGTAGATCCCATCAGATGGCTTATGTCGATTCTGTTGGGAGCACTTGTCCAGAACCACCCTTACCCAGGGGTGAGAAGGGCTCAGGGAGCTGCTGACCACTGGGCTGGGAGCTCCTGGAAGTTTCCCTCCAAGGAGAACACACTCTGCATCCTCACTGCTTTGCTCAGCTGCTCCAGGCCTCTCTGCCTGCCTGCAGTGTTTCTTAGGAGAATTCGCTTATCTGCCAGGCCGTGATTGATGACAGCAAGAGGGCACACACACACTTCGAGGTCAGCTCTTCCTTAGAACAAGAAGAGTTCAAGGAGTTCTTGAGATTAGGAAGGGGCTGCAGAGTTTTGGCGACACGCTTCCAGGGCTGGATAGCCTTCAGTGGGTGGCCCGTGGTCGTGCTGAATGTCGTGTTAGCCACCAAGGTGTCATTTGTCCTGGTGAGTTTTCTGTGATCCACTTGCATTCTACACAAACCTCTTTGAGGGGTTTTTGCTCTCTTCTGTAAAGCGAGGGGTTTGGACCCTTTTGGCGCTGCCTTTCTGCACGATGCTGGTCCTTGGAGCCCAGGCAGGGTGTCCCCAGGGAGAGCTGTCACTGCAGCCTGTAAGGCGAGGAGGCACTGGAGATGAATGGTTGTCCCTCTCGATTTCCAGTGTCCGCTGACAAACCTCTGCGGGACTTGTTGGGAGAACAAAGGAGTTTGGATTGTAGGGCGTAAGAGGCCTTGTGCATGCAGGGGCAAGCAGCACACAGACGTCCTGTGGGAGTCTGCCAGGAAAATTTATTGCCATTTGAAAAGCAGAGTTGGGGGCTTAAACATGGATTTCGATGGCTTTATCTAGGGATGATCTGACACACCAGTAGGGTACTTGGCCTGTGTCTCAGTAGGATGTTATGGTCTTTGAATAGAATATCTGCAGTGGTGTTGCAGAGTCTCTAAATAATGCTAATAAAGGATATTTTCTTACAAAGGCTAAATTTTTAGGTGCTGTTTAGCGAGCTAGCTTTGTTGCAAGTACACTTTTGTGGGAAAGTTCTAAAATAATTTTTAAATGATATGTTTAAAAATTAAATAATATCAAAATGCACTGCACTGAGTGTTGATTATTGGAGTCAGTAATAACCGTAGGGGTGTGTCTGCCAGCATAGTGGGGTAAATCACTCAGGAGCAATTCACTCCACTTTATTGTGGACAGAATATTAACCAGGCCTCTTCCTCCCCCTCGCTTGGACCTTAGAGCTTTTCCCTCCAGGCGGCTGCTAATGGTTTTAAACCCAGTGCCCTTTGTTTAAACTGTTGTTTGCCTCGTTTTGGGTTTCCACAAAAGGCCCCCAGTGTTTCCCAGGAGTCAGATCAAGGCCGAGAGTCACTGAGTCTGTGACTGTTGCAGGCAGGAGCAGAAGAAGGAGCCCTCGTCCTGCATCCCCACTGGGCCCACCATCCTGGTGGAGCCCCCCTGAATCCCAGCCCGGCCTGGTGTACATCTGGAGTTGGTCCCTGGCTCTGCCACCGTGCGGGGAGCTCCAGGGCTTTTGGTGCTGATGTGGACTCAGGGGTGAGAAGCTCCCCTTCTGTCCCTGGACCCCATGCTCCGGCTGACGTCTGAGTTATGACTTCTCTCTGCCTGTTGTTCCTTCCATGAGCCTGGGCAGTAGAGAGGGGCCTTATTTTGCAGAGAGGAGGGGGTTAGACCCAAAAGGGTGGCAGAACCCTGCCTGCTTGGTGCAGCTCTCGCCTTACCCGCTTCATCCTCCATCCTGTCCTACCCTGTCTCTAGCAGGAGCCCCTCTGCCCTAAGGCCTTACCACTGGGGGTTGGGGGGTGGTTATGCAGTCCTGCCCTTGCTCCCAGCCAGGAGTCAGGCTTTTTACTGGGTAGGGTGGGTGGGAGGGGTGGTGTGTGTGGCTTTCATTGTGGCTGGGGCGGTTTGGGAAGGATGCAGAGGGGTGGGGTGGGGAGGACTGGACTCCACTCTTAGGAAATTTCCTTTGGTCTCGCTGGGGAGGCAGCAGCTTTGCTGGGTTGAGCCTCCTGTTCTCAGTGCTGGCCCTCAGGTAGTGAGAGGCCTCCTGGGAGTGAGAAAGGGGAGCAAAGGGCCTGCGTTTGGACCAGGGCCACTTTGGTCTAGACAGGGCTTGGCCTCCAGGAGCAGGGGAGAAGCCGACAGGGAGCCAGGAGGAGCTGGGAGGAACTTTCTTTTCGCTTCAGGACTCAGAGCTTCGTGTTAGCTGCCACAGGGGACTCTGCCAGATTTGTCTGGCAGGCCACACAGACTTCAGCTCACCGGGCTCAGCTTGTCCTCTCCGTCCCCAGTGGCGTCTTAACTATTGTCCCTGCCCCTGCTTCTACCCAGTCTAGGAGATCCTTTAGCATTGCCAAGTTTTGAGTGACCGAGGAGGGTCTTTTGAACTGAGATGGAATTAAAAGTTGATACCTCGGAATTGCTTGGCCGCTGGGTTTTGTTTCTTGTTTTTGTAAAAACAGAGAAAAAGAGCCTGTTGCATTGTAACACAATGTCATTTGACTGACGTTTTATTGGTAAGCAGGGAGGCAAGTTTGTCCTCAGTGGTTTTAGCGCTTGGTGGGTTAGTGTCTGAGACTCTTTTTCTCTTGGGCTGGACAAAGGTGAATGCCTTCATTGTTCAGTTGTGTGGAGCTGTTAATAGTTTATGGAGAGTGATTAAGTCCAGCCGGCAAGCCCATTTGCAGTGTGTCTTAGCCTGCACTGGCCCTTGGCTAATTTGCAGAAAATTGGACCTTTCAACTGGAGGCTTCCACCTGCCCCGTGGGGTCTGCCTGTTCATCTTTCAGATCCCCTATCTTATGCCTTCTTCAGCAGCACCCCTAGGTGCTGGGCATTCTCTGTGTTTCCCCAAATTAATCTTTGGGGCCTCAAGTTTAAATGATCTATTTCAACTTTGTTCCCACCGGGCTGCATGCTTCTGGTTGTGTCTGTTGTTAATCTCCGGACTGTGTCTCTGGCGGAGCATCTTCATCCCTCAGTAGCCACTTCTGTCCATGGGGACTGTCTGCTTATGCCTTCACGTTTGCCTCCGAGTCAGCACATTGAATCCTGCTGTTGAGCCAGGAGGTGAGTGGTGTTTATTCCTCCATAGAGGAAGACACCGAGGCCTGTGGTGGTTAATTCATCCCAGGCCTGGTGGCTCAGATGCAGAAAAGCCAGGATTCCTGGTCAGGCAGTTTGACCTCCCTGGGTTGAGCTGTCACTGAAAATCACCCGACTCCATTCTAACCTTGAGAAAAACCCCAGGCACGAGCCAACAGAGGGACATTCTGCACAATACTGGACCCGTGCTCCAAAAAACTGTCAAGGCCTTTAAACAAGGGAGGTTCTGAGAGGCTGTCACAGACCAGGGAGTACCTCAGGGGGCATGGTCATGAGATATAATGTCCCAGATGGGCTCTCAGGGCAGAAAAAGGACAAAGGGAAAAACTGGTGAGACCCAAAGGAAGCGTGGAGGTTTGCTCATAGCAGTGGATCAGTGTCCCTTAGGTGTGGCAACCGTGCCGGAGCGATGTGAGATGTTAGCATGAGGGACCTCCGTGGGGGGTGTACGGGGACTCGTATTCTTTTTGCAACTTCTAAAAAATCTATTAGAACTATTCCAATATTACAAATCTATCTAAAGCAATAGTGGCCACACCACCACAAAACAAACCCACTACGTGCCATCGCTTTCTGGCTTGCTGCAGCCCAGGTATCTGTGTGTCCCTGCTGCAGAGGCCTTGTCCTTGCCAGAGATGTCTCCTCCGATTTCAGCCCGAGCCAGGGATGGAACACAACCAGGCGTTGCTGTGGGGCTGTTGGACGTGTCGTGCGTTTTAAAAGAGGTGTCAGTGCGTTCCCAGACCTCTGGGGAACCCAGGAGGAGATGGACTATGGAGAGAAATGAAAATGGGTTATGGCGCAGGAGAGGAATAATTGCATTTAAGTAAAACCTTAAGATACCAAGTGGGACAGACACTGGGCCTTGGGCCATTTAACATGTGTCCATCTTCTGCAGCCCCCATCACATTCTGATGGGCGTAAATGCGTTGTAACTGGAAAACAGCTGAAGGTGTAGCTTTGGGGGACTGGAGGCGAAGTTGGTTTGCTGATGGGCCTGTGTGTGCCTGGGTTCTCCAGCAAGGCTTTCAGAGGAAAGATAAAGCAGTGTGATGGCCGAAGGCCATCCTGGGTGTGACCCGGGCAGGTGCTAGCAGCAAGACCCCAAATATAGATGGTGCTATGTTGTGTCAAGGGCCCTGGGGCTTCACAGCACTTCAGTTAACTCATCTCATGGGCTTCTCTAGTGGTTGTACAAAAGCTGGATGACTCCTCGCTTTGCACAGAGAGGTCTCAAGTAATTAGCAGCTGTCCTGGGCTCCAGGTAGTGGGGTTAGGAGTCCACGCCTTTTGGGGCACGTCTGGTGTGGTTCCTATGCCCTCATACTGCAACCTTCGGTGGCCCTGCATCTCTGTGAAAGACACAGTTTCTTGCAAATGCCACCATGAGTTTACTGGGCACTAAGCAGGGTGCAGAGTGAGGATTTGGGATTGAGAGTGAATTGATTCCCAGTCCTCATCTAGTGTGCTCAGCTCTGTTCCAGGTGCTGGAGTTTCAGGGGCAAGGAAAGCCAGCCTGCTCCTGGAGCCTCTCATACAAGTGATGCGAACCCAGTTATTACATCCATCAAATAAAGCCCTGAAATAACTGTTCTTTTAGTGTTCTAGGGAAAATGCATCAACACTAGCTGTGGTCATTTGCGTAGGTCTTTCGATGAGTGAAATGCTTTCTTGATTATCTGAAAGTCATGATATTTGTGTATGTGACGGAAACAATAGCTGAGACTCATTTATAAGCTGAGCTTATACATAATAGAAGCTTCACAAACTAGTGTATAAACCAAAAAGAAGGCTTTCTTGGGGTGTGCAGTGTGGCAGATCAGGGATGGAGATGGCCTTGGGGATAACTGGATCCAGGGATTGAATGGCATCAGATGTATGTCTGCTTGTTTTTCTGTGTAGTTGTTTGTCCCTCCCTGAGATATGATAATTCACACACCATAAAATTCATCCTTTTAAAGTATTAGTGGTCTTTGATATACTGAACGCTAGTGTATAGCGTGTACTGCTACAAATACGTACGGACAGCTGGGCAGCCATCATCACCATCTAAGTCGACAGCGTCGGCATCACCCCACACCTGTTTGCAGTCACCCCCGTTCTCACAGTCCCTCCATTCAGCCCTGCGCACCCAGCAGTCTGCCTCCTGTCTCTGGGTTTTGCTTCTGGACGTTTCACATCCGTGGACTCACACAATATGTGGTCCTTTGTGACTAATTGCTTCCACTTAGCATAATGTTGTAGTGGTGTGGGTCAGTTCTTCATCCTTTTTTGTGGCTGAATACTATTCCATTGCATGAATGAGCGCATTTTAAATACTCTGTTCTTTAGTTGATGGACTTAGTTGATGGACGGTAGGGTTATTGCCACTTTGGGGCTGTTATGAGCATTTGTGTACAGTTTTTGCTGTGTTGACATGTGTTTTTATTTTCCTTGGGTACATATCTAGGAGTGGAATTCCTGGGTCATATGGTAACCGTGTTTAACTTTGGGGAAACTGCCTGCCTTTCCCATAGCAATGGCCCCGTTTTTCATTCTTACCAATGGCATGGGAGGGGCCTCATTTCTCTACATTCTCGCCAACATGTTATCTGTCTTTTTGACTGGCCCAGGTTATCTTTTAAGCACCTTTTAATTCAGGTAGTGTAACTTTGTGGGAAACATTCACTGTTCTTGAAATTTAATAAAATTCCGCTAAGGAATTAAATAGTATGTATGGGACAGCAATGAGAAGTAGCTATTTTAAGTTTATTTACTTTCCACTGTGTTCTTGGGTCATCCATTTTTACAAAGTGATGACAAACTTCTGTTCTGAGTACATTTGTGTATTTTTTTTTTCCCCAAAACCAGATGGTAGCCAGAACATAGCCAGGATTTCATTAAGATAATCTTATCAGTTTTTGTTTATTTGTGAAGGCTGGTTTTTTTTTTTTTCCATTTTTCATTTTGGGGGAAAAAAATTCTTGTCACGAATACGAAGGGACATTAAACTCTAGGAAATGAGAAGTCAAGGCCATCTGGTGTTACCGTCCACGCAGAGTGCAAACATCTCCTGGGGGTTTTTATTGCCCCTTCCATTCTGTGTCTCCTACTGTTTTCTTTTAAAGGAAGAATGGAATGCAGTTCTGAAACCAGCTTTCGTGTCTCTCAGCATTTCCCACTAGTTTTTGAGAGTCCTTGGAATTGGAACAGTTTTTTATTCATTTTAGGAACTCTGCACGTCTTGTCTTAGTCTTCTGCCCCTTATGTTTGTTGCATAATGATTCCCCTTGAAAGAAAGGGAGGGGGGAAGTTTTAGAAGAGGCATAGTTTATTTTTAAGATACAGGAGCAATTTTCAATCCTGTTGACTAGATTATAGGGCCTGGTACATAATAAGGGGCTCAAAAGATATTTGTGGGAAGGATGGGGTTGTGGAAGGGTGGCCTGATGGATGGATTTATGGGTAAAGTGACTTACACATGATTGAACGAGTTTTAGGGGTGTTGGCCGATTCTTTAGTTCCCTTTTCTGTTTTCTTTTAAACACACATGTTGGCTATGTGATGATTGGTTAACAGATGGAATAATTTGGTTTTTATCCCTCGGATTGTCACATTGCTGCAGTGTTTGAGATTGCCTCCTGTCTTTCAGTGTTAAATTGTTTCTGGGATTATTTCTAGTCACTATGGTTGAACTGAAAGGCTGTCACAGGGAATTGTGAAGATGGTAGGGGAAATTGGAATATATAGTTGGGACTGTATCAGTTAGCACGTTGGATCCCTATAGCCATGAGAATAAACTCTACGGAATCACAAGTTCGTAATTGAGGCATCTTGCCATTCAGCAGAGTTCGTTTTGGTTCTGATTTGGATTGGGAGTGTGGATGGGGTGCCAGTGAGTCTTTGCGGGATACAAAGGTTAGTTTATTGTTGGTGATACCTTTCTTTATTTCGTTTCCTCTTTTTTCTCCCTTTCCACCACCTGCTCTTCATGTGGATTCGTGGTATCCTCTGCATGGAAGTGCCCTTCTAAGTAGCTGATAGTGCTGACAGAGTCTGGCCTTATGGACAGGACAACGGGGAAGGACGAGGGGGCCATGTGATCCTTCTCCTTGGGCGCAGTGGAGGCTGATGAATTGTCTGTGAATGCGATAGTAATGAATGCGGACAGGCCTCAGTTTACCACTCTGCTGTGCTTATGAGTTAGTTCTTCGGGACACTATACATCTTCCTGTGGAAAAAGTGCTGTAAATGATCCTTAGGCTCGTAGGCAAACCCAAGAAATGATGTCGATGGTGAAGATGACATAGCTGAAAGATACAAATATATTAGAGCTACAAATAGCTGAATTCATTTCTTACTGAAAAAGCAACACCATTAAAGGCTTCTACAGGCCAGACTGGGGAGCTCACCCAGCACTTCTGCCCTAATCTCTGGGGGCGAGGGGAAGCATGGCTGTGAGTTCTGAAGGAGAGTGTCAGTGACACATTTCCCTCTGCAGTTTAGTGATGGCATCATCTCTGACGGGCACACGACTCCTGTTCTTGGGGTTGCCTATGTAGAAAACAGATGCCATCGCTGTTCCACAGCCAACAGTAAAATGGTACAGGCCTGAGGCCCTCTTACCACGCATTTCCAACATGATGGGCTGTATGCTCCCCGTTTTCCTCTTGAGCCTCCCTTTGTTTTTCCTCCTCAGCACCTAGTTGACTGAGTTCTATATCCTTCAAGACCTGACCCTGAAACTGCCCCTTTTTGTTCAGAGCCTGAGCAGCCACAGGCTGACTCCTTTTGGAATCTGATACCCTTGTTCAGAAATGACTGCCAGGCTCAGGTCTCAAACCCAGCAGTCACATGGCAAGGGATGAGTCAGGGGATCACTCAGCATCACGGGGTCCACACACTCTGCCTGCTGTGCGACAAGAGATAAAAGGACCACTCACTGCTGCCTGCTGGGGTGCTGGCAGAGTGTGGCTTCCCTCACTTCTTCACTTTATTTCCAGGCCCCTGCTGGGGGGGTGTGGGGGTCCTCATAGGGTTGAGAATCTGAGGTTCCACCTTCCCCTTTAATTTCTAAGCATCCTGGGACTGTCCCCAGCCTTGTCCCTGCTACTCCTGTTGGCAGTGTGTTTGTCACCCTCATTTCATACATGTAGTTATTTTTTCTCTGCTGTTTCCAAGCTTTCTGACAAGTTTTGTGTCGGGTTTGCAAGCACCTAAGGTGGAAATAGCTCCTGAGTTGAAAAAGCACAGTGGACACCAGATTTTCTTTGTGCAGTTCCAATCTGCGTAAAAACATGAAAAGTCAGTTCTAATTAACATTAAAGTGCATTTAAAAAAAAATACAGAGCCCAGTGGACAGAGAGGAGGAAAAGGAGAAAGTCTCTCTGGCACCACATCAAACTGCCTACCTCCAGGACCTTTTTCCTTATGTTTGTCAAACATTTTGAATCCTATGGCAGAGGTCGCTCCTTCCCTCCTGTATGCACTCAGTTGAATGTCACAGGAAATTAGATCTGCCCCAGATATACTGTATCTGGGCAGATCCTACTTTGAGAGGTTGTGGAAATTCCTAGAATTTACAATGGAGTCTGCTTTCTATCAGTTAGGTCTCGGACCGTGAATGGTTCAAACATTCCTGTAGAACTTCTAGATCAGTGCGTCAACTGGGACAGTCTCCTCACCCTCAAAACAGCTGCCTCATCCGAAATCTCAATAGTGTGGAGGCTGAGAAGGCAGCACTAGAACCTGGATGCTATAAAAGCCATGTGTCCTTTGAAGTAAGTGGCTTTTGGTGACATGGATTAGGAAAACATAACATCCGTTAAGCTGACAAGGTATTCTGACTGCCCACAGGAAAAAATTAAACAGAGATTTCACTTATATGTGGAATCTTAAAAAATAACTTAGAACAGATTTGTGGTTGCAGGAGGTGGGGCGTAGGTGAAGGGAGACGGAAGGTACAAACGTCCAGGTATAAAGAAGGCCATGGGGGTGTACAGAGCAGCAGTGTGATGACAGCGGATAGTGCTGTGTTGCACATTTGAAAGTTCCCGAGAGTAGATCTTAGACGTTCTCATCACAAGAAAAAAATTATAACTATGTGAGGTGGCGGATGTTAACTAGACTGACTTATGGTGATCAGTTCACAAAACATGCAAGTGTGGAATCGTGTGGGACACCTGAAACACGTTGCATGTCAATTATATGTCCAAAAAAAGTAGAAAAAAGTGCTATTTAAATCTTTGGTACTGTAATTTATTATCCACATCCAGTTTCTGGAAATCAGTATCGTTCAGAACAAAGACCAACCCCTTTCTCTCCCATTCCCCGGCCTCCCCGACTCCCAGCCTCCCTGACTCCTCAGCCTTCCACGTGAGACATCATCTAAGCCAAGTTGCTGCTTTACTGACTCACAGCAGGTAAAAAGAATTTACTTTTTTTGGCTCCGGAATTTACTACAAATTTCATAGCCATTTTAATTTATGCATTACAAAATGATTTGATCTCTTTGTAAGAAAAAAAAAAAGATTACATTTCAAGAACAAATCGTGGCTGTACGTGTAGGTTGAACCGTGGCACTTAACACAGGCCAAGCAGGCAGGTAAGGGACAGGAGTAGGTGTGGTGCCCTCTGCCAGGTCAGAGGCCAGGTTGTGTGTTTTGCCAAAGAATGGTCTCTGCCACGGATCTGTCCTGAGAACATGCCACACAGCGTGGTATTTAATATCCATCGTCAGTCTCTCTCTTTAGGGTTGTTTCCCTACCTTATGTTTAAACTTAAATTTTCAGTCAACGTTCAGGAAAATCGTTTTTAAATCAGACAGGAAATATAATAGTTTTTCAAAGGGCAACAGGAGGTTGAAACTTATAATGGTGATTTTATCTTTATGTTCAGGTAGGTAATAGTAAACTTCTTTGTGCAAGGGGGCCACACGGTCAATACTTTAGGTTTTATGTAGCAGCTTCACAGAGCCTGGTAGGAGGAAGGGACCAGGTAAAATTCATTGCCAGGGAGGCAGAGCAAGTCACAGGCAAATGGCTGGGGACTCATTAGTAATTGAGCACCAGGGGACAGTGATGCAGTCTACCACAACTCACGTTTAGATCAGCTTGGGCAAATCTCCAGTGTGGTGTTAACAGACTTAAAGAATTCAACACTCGACTTTGAGTTTTAACACAGCCCCTAATATGATTGAATTTTGATTCCCTTTATGATTCCCTTTGTGATAATATGATTCCCTTTATGGAATGGTTAGGAATAGTCAAGAATGGTCATGTGTAGTTGGGGTGTGTATAGGCTGGGAAATTAATTTTTAAGAAATGATTTGAAATTACCAAGGTGTAATTACATAGAATAAAATTTACCTGTCATAGGTGCGCAGTTGAGCGAGTTGGAGTGCCTTCATGCAGTTGTGCAGCCACCAGCACAGCCCTGTTTAAGAATAGTTCCCTTATCCCCCAGACCTCCTTCCACCTTTATAGTTAGGGTCCCTCCCATCCTTAGCCCCAGGTAACTGTTCATCACTTTCCATGTGTATGGATTGGCCTCTTCCAAAAATTTCATGTAAATGCAACCCTATTGTATATACAAGCTTTGGTGTGTGGCCTCTTTCACTTAGAATCCCCAATAAGGATGAATCTCAAAAACATTATGCTATCAGTTATCTGTTTTATATTACTGAAGAGTTCCAGTGTATGGATGTATCACATTTGGTCTCTGTACCAGTTGATGGACATTTGAATGATTTCTATGTCTATTGTAAAAAAATGATTGTTGTGAATAATACTATGAATATTTGCATGCACAGCTTTTAGAAATTTTTGAGTAGGTAGATGTCTAACAGTTGAAATTAAATGCTGGAATGTGCAGCAAGATGATGTTTTGCTTTTTAAGAAATTGCCAAACTAAATTGGTAGAGCCACTATGGAAAACAGTATGGAGGTTCCTCAGAAAGCTAAGAATTGATCTACTGTATGATCCAGCAATCCCTCTACTGGGTATTTACCCCAAAGACTTGAAAATCCATGTCCGAAAAGATATTTGCACAGCGATGTTCATAGCAGCATTAGTCACAGTGGCCAGGATGTGGAAGCAACCGAAGTGTCCTATAGTAGATGGTTGGATAAAGAAGCTGTGGTACATATATACAGTAGAATATTACTCAGTCATAAGAAAGGATGAAATGCTGCCATTTGCGACAACATGGGTGGACCTCGACATATTCATGCTAAGCAGCTAAGCAAAATAAGCCAGACAGAAAAAGTTGAAAATCACTTGATATCACTTATAGGTGGGATATAAACCTAAAAGCAACAAATGAACAGGACGAACAAGAAAAGATTCATGGACATGGACAATAGACTAGTGGTTACTAGTGGGGTTGGGGAAGAGGGGAAAGATAGGGTAAAAGTGGTCAAATATAGGATTTAGGGGGAGGGCAAAGTGGGTAAAAGGGATCCAATATATAGTAACTGATGGAAACTGGACTTTGGGTAGTGAACACATAATAGAACATACAGATTTAAAATGATAATGTACACCTGCAAATTGTGTAATTGTTTTAACCAATGTTACCCCAATAAACTTACTTAAAAATTTAAAAAGTGCCGAACTGTTTTCCAAAGCGAAAATGTGTGCATTTTACATCCCCACCACTTTCTCCACATATCACCAACACTTGGTATAGTCAGTCTTTTCTTTTATTATTATTGTTGCAGCTGCAAAATCATTTGTTGGCAGTGGGAAATGGGACCCCTGCGCACCCCACTTTTGAAGAAGGGAAGGTATTACTTGCCTCCCTATCTTACAGGATTGCTCTGAGATCAAAGGAGAAGGAGATTTCTGGGCAAGTGCTTTTTGTTGTAGAACTGTCACCGGTGATTATGTGCAGAATCGTTTTTAACAATTACATTTAACACGTAGTCGTCTCAGATTAGAGTGAAAACGTATCCAAGTTTTAATAGAGCCTGCATGTTATGGTCCAACTTGTTCTACCTTTACTATAAAGGCACATTTGACTTAAATCGTGAGCTTTCTTCATGTGCCTGCATTGTATGTTGCATCGCCGGCCTTCTTGGACAATGACAGAATATAATGGTTTGCATATGGTGGGCAAATTTTTCGTTCCCACTCAAACTTGGATGGTCTGGTAAGTGTCTGCTTGGACTTCATTTTCAAGTGATTGTGGGTGGCCTCGTTTTTGGACCTGGGCATATGTGTTCTGTTCCAATGGAATGGAAGTAGAAAGTTTGGGGGCGCAGCGAGAAAGGACCAAGAAACAATCTATGTAAAAATATCCATTTCAGTGGTTTTATTTTGCAAGTCTGATTCTCGGAAAATTGCCAGTTTAAATATTTTTCAGCGAACAAAGGGAGTTGTAAATCCATGTCCCTTGCTACCTGTGGACACCAGCTGTTGCTGGTCTGCAGGAACGAGCCTGTGGGCCCTAGGTTTGCTATCTGGGCTGGATTTTGCAATTTGCTTATCAGCAGCTCTTCACACCTGTTGATTAAGACCTTTGGACTAGGGGAGTTGAGCTGTGTGTTTGATCATGTATAACTATGTCAACAAAGAGCTTTATAGTACTTTTAAATAAAAAGGTAAAAGGAACCACAACAAAACTCAAGTAAAAGAAGCTACATGCTGTGTAGACTCTGAGAGTCCAGAGATCTATATTAATCCTGGTGACAGTTTATATTGACTCAGTAATGTTTTCTAATACAATTTTAATCTACTCTTACTAAATAGACAATTTTAATGGGAAACATGTATGTGAAATCTTTTTTGATAAAAATAATGTTTGTTATTGTCATAGCAAACGATGCTTCGGGCTCAGGATTCTGGGACGGGGGTCCGCTGTGAATTATTATTTTATGATTTTACCAAATGAGTAAAAGTTGTTGCCTTTATATGACTGAAAATTCCCCTTTGTGTGTGTGAGAGACAGTAGGTTTTCAAAGCTTTCAAATGCTACAATCTCTGATGTGCATTAAAAATGATGAAAAGGTAGTTGGGGCCGTAGGAAACCTTTTTCTAGAGCGTTACTGAGGATGCCGTTTGGTATGGAATGCTGTTTGACAGAGCAGTCTTAGAAAAGCCCGGAGTAAATGTTCTTTTTTGGAAGCAGCTGTTCGCTAATAAAGAATCGGGACTGACAGGCAGTTATTCTCATCCTTTCTGGGTGTCACCAGCATCTCAGCTCCAAGTGGGAATCAGAGATACGTGACCCACTCCTGTGGAGTTGGGAACTTGCTGCTGTTGGTGTTGGTTCTTTAAATAAACAGACTTCAGGGTTTACAGAGAGACACTTCTTATTCATGTCTGATGCTCTTTTCCCCCTGGATCATAGGATTTTAACCCCTCTTTGGAGAGATGATGGAAGCAGGGTGAAGTTAACAACTTAAAATCCCCATGATAAAGAGAAATGGGGTGCCTACGGAAAGGGCATTGTAGAGGGGTGTAACAGGGGAGTTGCAGGACTCAAAGGGTAATTATGTGAGCCAGTCACAGGGAACAGAAGCTGGTGCCATTTTAACCTCAGGCCTCAGCCTTGTCTCGGAAGTGCTTATAGAATCTTATATGGATGTGGCCCCCGCCTCTGGGAACCCCTGGCCCAAGATGCTTTCAGCAAACTCAAGGTTTACACACTTACAGTGGTGACAGCAAACATTTTAGGTCATGGCTGGTGTATTTTACATAGGGCTGTCTTTGGCACTGAAGGAGTAACTTTAAATCGGATTTTTGTATTTTTTAAAAATTTCCCTCCTAAAGCATGAGAGAGGGCTTAAAAGGTCGTGTGTGATACCGGCCACTGAAAGGGACCTGTCATTATATTTTAACTGTTAACTGACCTATTAAAGCATTTGACTTATGTATGCATTGCTTTAAGTACATAAATAGTTTGTGTGGTGGGTGGAAAGAGTATGGAATTAGGAATTGAAGAGATTTGCCATCTGGCTCGGTCAGTAACTGATGCTAGGCAAGGATTTATGCTCTGAGCTTCCGTTTCCTCCTGGGGGTATAATTCCTATCTTACCCAGGGCCAGTGTTAGATAGAGTATCAGCGAGGCTTTTAGCACGTGACTGTGGCACCACACGAACACCCCACGACTGGAAGTTACTATTTTTGCAACTGATAAACACATTGAAAGTAGTATAAAGTGATGAGTCGAGGTCTACATTACTTATCTCCCACCAGCTCTGTTGTGAGAGCAATAATAGCCCCTTGAACTAGAAGTCGAACATACCATAACCGGTAAATATTTCACTTAACATTTCATATCACAGCAGCAGTTAATGAAGTGAGGTTGCAAGTTCTGGGAAAAATGGTTGTTCCATTTAAGTGCTATTTCAAGGGACAATTTTGCTATAATATTTGCACTGTGTCATTTTTGTTATAGTTGAGATTATTGAACAGTAGAAATAATGAGATTCTAAATCACACATGTACATCGTACGTCATAAAGGTAATTCTTCACCATTCGAATGACTGGTGAACACCCAGTAATTTCTTCCCGCTTTTATATCACTCATCTTCGAGGTACATATATATATATTTTTATTTTATTGTTTTATTTTTTACGCCTACAGCACCTGGTCTTCCTTGGTGGTCTCCCATCCAAGTACTAACCAGGCCTGACCCTGCTTAACTTCTAAAATCAGACAGGATCGGGCTTGTTGGGGGTGGCATGGCCATAGACCTATCTCACTCATCTTTGGAAGCAAACAGTTTTCCTGTGAATTCAAAGGAAGAGGGAATTCAGCATTGAAAAGCTAAACATTATAGTTATTCCATTTGTCCAGTAGGGAAATAAAAAAAGGACATAAAATCAGGGTGCCCGCGAAATATGCCTGGCTCAAAACAAGAAGCTTTAGAAGTTGCTATCTTTTGGGCTACAACCCCAGATTTTGTAGGACATTAAGCGTCTGGCAGAATCGTACAAAAATTCATGCCTTTGGGTTGGGTTCTGATATCTACTATAACGCTCCTCTGTTGAAGAATCCATTTGACACATGGACTTGGTACAAGTAGGAAGGTGGTGGGGTGTTCTAGTGCAAGGGGCTCAGACCTGGGAGGGTGGGGACCCACAGGTCCCAAAGAGTTCTCACCTTGGGGTGAAGCAGTGTAGTGACCTGGTCAAGCTTATGGTTTCTGGAGCCCCAGCCACTGGGGGTCAAGGTCTCTCTCAGTCTCCTGATGCAAGGCAAGTTCCTTTACCTCGTGGCCTCCACTTCTCCATCTGCGGGATGGGAGTGATCATGTTGCCTGCCCCAGTGAGTAAAATGAGCTAATCCACCTGAGTCTGCTGCATTTTGTTAACACACACGGGCTGCTGTTTTCTCAGTCCTTTCTTTGTTCTCTCTGTCCAGTGGGACACTCTGTCACACTTTTATATAGCGAAGGTTACAGGTGATGCTTTCTGAAGAGTCGTTCTGTGCTTGTTGGAGAAGAACATTTTCTTTTCCAAAAAAATTTTTTTAAAGGAATGTAGTAGCCATAGTCATTTTGAGGGTGGCATTTTGCCCCTAACTGCGAGCCAAGTGCATCATTAAATCCTGCTTATTTTGTTTACAGGGGACACGGGTCTGGCTGAGAGAAAACGGCCAGCATTTTCCGAGTACTGTAAGTTCCTGTGCAGAGGGCGTGGTCGTCTTCCGGACGGACTATGGTCAGGTGAGTGCAGGTCCCTTCGGCTTTGTGACATCCACGTTCCGCTTCCTTAGGCAGGCTTGCACAAGGCCACGTATGCTCGCTCCCCTTGCCCCCAAACCTTAAACATTTCCCTAAGTGGCAAAACAAAATCCCCAAAGGAATGTATAGGGCACACCTCGAGCGTGACAAAGATTCAATAAAACCTCCCACGTGGGGCACAGAAGGTGTTTCCAGAAAGCACAGAAAGTGACAGAAGAGCACTCCTCTTGGCTGGCTTCCTTCCTGGTGATCTTGCCCAACAATCTGAAGTATAGGCTACCAGCAATTTGAGAAAAAAAGTTCAAATATATTGATATTTGCCGATTGGTTTTATTACCCCTTCTCCTTAAAATTCTTCGACTTGAACAGAGTTTTGGGAATATTGGCCTGTCGGTGACAACGTAGAGTGGTGGGGTCCTGATCCCCATAAGAACAAGACGGACTACACCCTTAATCTGAGCTCCTTATCCACCTTGTTAAGCAACTGAACAAGTTCCTTCTGTATGTGGGACATTGTTTAGAGTAAAACAAATGACAAGCCATCTTCATGAACCCAGAATCGGGCTCATGGATTGCACCATCAGCTGGCAACACGGTTTGAACTGCACGGGTTCACTTAACACGTGGATTTTTTTCAATATAGACTATAAATGTATTTTCTCTTCCTTACGATATTTTAAATTACCTTTCCCCCCACTTTAGCTCTTTTTATTGTGAGAATACAGTATACAATGCATGTAACATACAAACCGTGTTAATCGACTCTTTGTTATGGGTAGGGCTTCTCACAGTAGGCCCTTTGCAGTTACGTTTTGGGGGAGTCAAACGTTGTCTCGGATTTTTGGCTAAGCACTTGTGGTCTGCAGCGGGGAGGTTGTTGGTCATTCAGGGCTCAGCTATATTTGGACAATTGCCAAAGGAGCCCAGATTCTCCATGTTATTAAGGAAACCAATTTTAGTGTTACAAATAGGTCCCTCCCTCAGAGTCACATATCAGAACTTAAGACATAAGGAAAAAAGAGGGTGTCATAAACCTTATTTAAAACTCATAGTTTCTGAATCTCAGTTGTAAGTTGTGATGAGAACAAAAGCTGAAAGGTCGGTGTTGTGTGGTTCGAGGCAGACGGGCTCCTTGGTTATCAAGGCCTCTTAGCCAGGAGGGCCCCCTCGGTGTGGCACCTGTCTTATTTCTCGGCTTACTAAGCAGTGATGCCACTCGGGCTATCTTTGTAGCTCCTCTGCTGCTTTTTCATCTGTGTCTTGAATGGCTCTTCAGTGTTTTTCTGGTGGCAAAGCTTATAGCTGTGCTTCGTGGGTGTAGATCTGGAGGCGGGGGAGTACGGGGAGCGGGGCAAAGAGATCACCTGTGTAGCAGCCATCGCCAGTGTGGTCACGACATGGATGCCTAGTCTGCTTGCTTTCCCATCAGGTTCCCAGGTAGAGCCGAATGATTGATTATAAACCGACTCAATGACTTTTGGTGAAATGTCGGGCCGGGCACTGCGTAAGGGTTTGTTCCCGTGCAGAGCTGGTCAGTGTTTTCTTCTGTCTTGCCTTGCCTCTGCCCGTCTTCCCTTCTCACTTTCCCATGAATTCAGTCCCTTTCCAACCTGTGTGTACTTCTCCAGAGGGTTTTAAAAAAGGAAGACAGGACTTAATCAGTGGACCTGACTTTGCATAACTCTGTTCCTAAAAGTATTGTAAAATAGATAAGTGATGGAATTCTTTTCCCATTGACTTATCTTTTAATCCTAAAGAAAACTTCTTTCCTTTTCTTTAAAAAAGTGGCGAAAACACAGAAAATTAACTTTACCATCATAACCATTGTTAAGCGTGCAGTTCAGCAGTGTTAAGTGCATCCACAGCATTGCGCAACGAACTTCTGGAACTTTTTCATCTCGTGCTACTGAAACTATACCCAGCAGACACTGATTCTCCATCTCTCCTCCCACCAGCCCTGGTCACCCCCTTTGTGCCTCTCATCTCTGTGATTTTGACTATTTTCGAGACCTCATCTGAGTGGACTCATACAGTATTTGCCCTTTTTTTGTGACTGGCTTATTCCAGAGCATCCTCGAGGTGCTACCCCTGTCGAAATATACTTTGCTTGGCACGGGGGCTTCTATCATGGCAACTCCAGCAACCTTTTAGTGCTGCTGCCTAGGACACGAAGACAGCAGGCCATGTCACATGCAGCCGCTGCTGGCCTCCATCGACGGGCCGCGGGGAGTGGAATGCGATGTGGGGTCAGTAGCTCTGTTCACTCTTGATGGTATTTATGGATTGTGGGTTTAGAAAGAGCGAAACCAGTGTAACGTGTACTTAAATGTCAAAACAGCCCTCGGCTTTGACTTCTAATCTTCAGTCGGTCATCCAATGCTTGGTCTTATGTTGTCCGCTCTGTCATTCCCGAGTATAACAAGTATAATTAGCTTGGTGATTTGTGTTGGAATTGCAGGGTTTCAAATACGAGGAAAGTGAGGCAAGATCGAAAGAACTGGGCTTAAAATAGGATCAAGAACTGGCAGTGGCTGAAAGGCTTTCGTTTCTTTCTCTCCCAGCATATTTCTTCCTCTCCTTACTTCCCAGGTTCACTGGGTCACATAGGGACAGAGTCATCATGGGGTCAGTAGGGTTCATTCATTAATGGGTTTAGGCTCCAGGCCGGAAATGCCCACTTTTTAACTGGTTCTGGATAGATTCTTCAAGGAATCAGGTCAAAGATGGAGAGCATCATCGCCTTATCCTGGCCAAGCCCATCTGTGCTCTTTTCAACCCAATTTCATGTGTTATTAAAGAGTGTTAAGAAATTGGTGTTTCTGGCAGGGAAAGGAAAAGGAGGAGTCATTGTTTAAAGGGTACGGAGTTTCAGTTGTGGGAGATGGAAGAGTTCAGAGGATGGATGGTGGTGTTGGTTGCACCACAGTGTGAACGTACTTACTGCCAGGGAATTGTATGCTTAAAAATGGTTAAAACGGTAAATTTTATGTTCGTATGTATGTTTTAGCATGTATTCATTGAGGTCAGATGGTCACTGCTCAAATGTATCCAATAGGTATTTTTCTGTATCTTTAAAAGCAGTTTCAGTGAAACTTTTGTTGCCAAAATTTGATTTATCAGGAACATAAACAGCTTGAAAAACGAATTACCTTTTGGTTCAGACAGTGTGTCTCAAACGTCACCACCTGGGGTCTTGCAGTGAGGCTGATTCTGATTGGCAGGTCTGGGCTAGGGCCTGGGGGTCTGGATTTCTCACAAGCTCCCTGGTGATACTGGTTCTTGAACCTCATTTGAGGAGTGAGGATTTAGGAGGTATTCCCAGAAGCGGCTGTAGGGGTCACGGTTACCCACAGTGGAGTCAGAGAAGTAATCTCCAGCCTCCTACATACCTCTCCAGTTTGGAGGAAGCACAGATAAAGATAAGGAGGAGAGCTTTAGGGAAAGCTGGAAAATATTTCTTTGGCCTTTGGATGCTTCTGCGTTATCGGTGCCATTCCATCAACAGTTTCACCTTGAGCACGCCCAGGGGTGGTGCTGACTGCTGATGTAATAATCCTCAAGTGGATTACAAAGCACTTTTAAAAATCCTGTTCCGAGTTAGAGACCAAGCAGAACCCTAGGTCACTAAAATCCTAAAATGCAACCTCAGAGACCCTGGGAGGTGTGAGGTAGGAGACAAGAGAGAGCTGTATTTTTTATCTTTTTTTGTGACAGCACTAAAGGCATGTTTTCTTATTTCATTCAGTCTTAAAACTTTGCACATTTACTCAGCTGCTATTTTATTTTAATTTTTTTTTTGCCGGGGAGATAGTTCTAAAGTTCATTTAAAATTCCATTCCATGTGAAAGTTTAAAAGACTGTGTGTTTGTTCTAGGAATACGGAAGACCAGAATATTCCCCTTTGACTCATAACTTATGTTACACTCACCGGGAAATATTTGCAGATGGAAAAAGACATGTGTAAGTGACAGGCTGACACACTTTGTTGAAAAATATGCATAGTTGTGGCCTCTGGAGAAGCCAGCACATGGGCAGGTCAGCACATGTTCTGAAATTCTGAAATTACTTATCGTCTTCGATAACAAGCTCTGGGCAGCGATGTAAAAGGCACCAGGGTTCTGCAGAGTGCAGCCATGGCTAAAAGGTCAACTCTTCTCCATGCTGTCCCCCTTACACTTTCTGTCTTTTCTGGAACATTCACGAGGCGCACGGGTGATTGCCATGGCACCCTTTAGGTATGTCGTAGAACTGAGTCATAAGTTCTAAATTAGATTTGTCACTTTGAGAGGGAACTGTTATCTTTTCTGAAAGAACCTAATTTGATTGCTCTGAAATAGCTGAGAGAGAGAGAGATCAGTTGACCTAATTGTATTTTAAGGGGTAGTTTTTTAACTTAGCCCAGGAAACTTAATCAAGGCAATTACTGCATGCGATGCTTTTGTTGGGTCTTCTGAAATATTCTACTGGCAGGGAATCGAATTGTCTCCAAATAGATACCCTCCTCCATGCCCTTCTCGTTTTATTTGCAACAAGTATAATTAGACTTTAAGAGTTATTCTTCTTATTTTATTAATCCACACAAAGTGGATTAATCGCCTGGTACATTGAAGTCATCCCCCCAGAAAGACTTCCTCAGGGCACACAGGAAGCTCAGTTCTAATTATTTATAATCACACCTCCCAGTTAAAACTGTTTCTAGTCTACAGCCATGCCACCCTGAACAAGCCCGATCCCATCTGATCTCGGAAGCTAAGCAGAGTTGGGCCTGGTTAGTACTTGGATGGGAGACCACCTAGGAAGACCAGGTGCTATAGGCGTAAAAAATAAAAAATAAGGGATCGTAAGATGACAAGGTCCTTGCAATCTGTGAGGTCAGCCAAGGGTTGCCTCGCCTAAAAAAAAAAGAAATAAATAAATAAAATAAATAAAGCTGTTTCTAACTTTTTTTCATGGACTTTCTGGTTTTGACTCATTGGAATTAATATAAGATGGGCCCAATTTTGGAAAACGTGACAATAGGTTACGATGGTGATTTTTCAACGCATTTTTTGTCACTTTCACACACTTTCCGCCCTGGCCAGCTGCTGTTCTTTTGTTTTTCCCCATCCTCTTTATGCCCCGTTGGTTCCTTTTTTGTCCCTTAAATGTCACATAGACGTGGGTAGCCTTTTCACCGTTGCACACCCTCCCCTGTCCACACTCCAGGTATGCGTGTACTCCTCCGTCTTGGAGACATTCCCCTGACCCTAAAGTGTCAAGTGTTGGGAAATTGACACTGGGACAGCCTGGCATGTCTCTTTCCCATTTCCAGGTAATACTGACCCATCAGTTGTTGGGAACCAGACATCTGGGATTCAGTGATTTCAGCTTGGGGGGAACAGGTCAGATCTGACCGCTGAAGGGAAGTGATGGAACCTAAGTATTTGAGCCAAATGAAAATTTTATCTGAAAGGAAGCTGAGTGCACACAGCAGCCCCAGCGCCCAGGAATGCCCGTGGGAGCCGCATTCCAGGCCTCACACGCAAAGCCAGCTGCCGGCTGAGCAGCTGCCCGGGGCAGAGGCTGCGTGCCACCTCCTTCTGCAGGAGCCGACGGGATGTGAATGAGCAGCAGGTGGCCCTGCGCCCAAGTGGGGCGGCCAGCAGGAGGGACCCCCTGGGGTCTGTAGAGCAGCTCACAGCCCAGGAAAGTATCTCCAGGCTCTGAATGGTGGGGGAAGGGGAAGACACCTAAACTGATGAAGATGGAGGAAAAGGAGTTTGGAGGACAGTATTAATGATGCAAAGGTAGCATCCTTCTGGTACTCTGACCCTCAGCACCCAACATGGGGACATCGGGCCAGATCCTTTCTAGCCAGCTGTCCTGGACATTATTCCCTTGTTGGTTTTTTTTTTTTTTTTAGCACATTTAAACGGTTATTAAGCATTTTTTTTAAATCTCCTTATGTTTGTGTGAAGGAAAATGTTTTCATGTTAATGCATGTACTGGGAAATCTTACCCGTTTTTTTTTCTGAAGAAGAAACAGATTATTTGTATTTTGGCCTCCTGGAGCCTCTCAAGTCTCAGACGTCCCACAAGTTATTGCAGTTGCTACTTCCAACCAGATTAATCTGTGGGGTCTGGTCGAACCCTATGGACTTGCCACCTCCATGGGATGAGAGGGTTGAATGAATATGGGCAGATTCACGTGGTTTCACCTGAAAGCATATTAATGGCCCTCTGTTTTAATTTTGTGTTTTAGCTTATGCATATGTTTATGATTAAAGATAGCATTTTTCTGATGGTGCAAAGTTTAACAAAATGATGTTTTTGCAAGCGAGTCGAGAGGCAAAGCATATCCCTTTCGAAGTGCCACTGCCATCTTGAATTCTGTCATCGTGTGTGCTTGTTTGTTAACAGCTGTGACATTCGTATTCCTTTCGGTTTTGCTGATGGATGTCTAAAAGATTTGCTATGACTGGTCTCTGCCGCAAATGTTTGAATTTGAGCTGAAAGAAAAATGAGTGAATACAGTTTATTTTTATGAATTGGAACTTCCGTTTTCTGCTATCAGGCGCTTTTGCGTGTGCTTATTATTATAAATATATATTTCATAAAACTGACCATCTTAATCATTTTTAAGCATAGAATTCAGTGATATTAATTACGTGCGTACCGTGTGCAACCATCACCATTCTTTATATTCAAAACTTTTTCCTGGCCCCAAACAGAAGCTTTGTAACCATTAAGTACTAATAACTCCCTACACAATTTATTTTTAAGCTATTTTCCTCTCGGATGGATGCCTTGTGCTGCTTTTGTAACTTAAAAAGCATGTTAGAAATTCTGGTTTGTACCCTTTCTTAAGGAGTAGACAACATCAGGAAAGGATAACCAGCTCCAGATTCTTCCTAGCAGGGAAAATCGGACGGTGACTTAGGCCTGCTGACCAGAGCTGAGCATTTGCCACCGGCCTGGGATGAGCACACACAGGGCCGGAGGGTGCTGCCCCTGTGGGTGGGTGAGTGAAGGGCCCTTTCCAAGAGGAAGGTGGCTACATGGCCATTCAGAAATTAAGGGGAAAAGGGCACACTGGTAGCAAATGGCAGTTTTTAAAAATCAGATGCATTAGGCTTTTTTTGTTATTGAAACTTCAGTATGGGTCCAAGACCCTTGGGATTCACTTCAATCAAAACAGTGCAGCTGTATTAAAGGGACAATGTGGAGCTGGGAAACTTTTAAATTCTCTGCTCTTTTCCCACATTTTGCACTTTCATCCTGGAAATACCCGTCTCTGAGATGGAGATGAAACCCCAGCCCATGGAGTTCTTAGAATCACAAGTCTGTTCTCCAGAGACCAAGCACCACTGGGGCCTTCAGTCTTGCTTTGAAGACCAAGTACAGTGCAGTTTGTCCAACGTACTCGATTTTGAATGAAAAAAAAAAAAGTTTTTCTGCACCGAAAATCACATGGTTGACTCTCTAGACCTCTTCCAAGAATTTGGCTTGGCATCTTATGGCTCAGAGATGGAAAGTCAAATGTTTCCATTAACTCTGGGACGATAGAAAAGAAAAATGTCTGATCGTTTAGTAGAGTACTTAGTGCCAGAAAAAAAAAAAAGTGTGCGTATCTGCAAATCATAGCTCCGTGTGGAACACTCACTGGAACCTGGGAAGGGATGGGTGCTGAAGCAGCCTGGGCTCGCATCTTCCCCCTCTCGGGAACCTGGTTCCTGCAGAGATGTGTCTGGCTCCATCCACCTTCACTCTTGTTAACGCTCTGATAAGACCACCACCTTGACATGTCACTCGTGTCTGTGTGATTTCCTTTCTGTCCTCACCCAGCTCTCTGAGGATGGGGCCTTGTCATTAGCGCCTAGGAGCAGAGCCTGGCTGCTGGAGGCACTCGGTAAATGCATGGAGCCGGGTTAGTCATTAGAATGCTTTGTGCTCTGTTGACACTGTTACAGAACATTAAAAAAAAAAAAAAAGGCGAGTCTTAAAGGACCACAGATGACAAGAAAAAGCCACATGTCCCAAGAGTCATGGTGGCAGTTTCTCTATGTTATTCCTGTCCAGGCTGCTATGTATAAACCCCCCTTGGACCACAGGACCAGAGTGAAGTAAAGGGCACAGAAGATAACAGGCTTCTCCAAAGGAATTGTTTTACTTGATAAACTCTGAAAACATATGCATTTTATGTATTTATTTATTTATTTATTTATTTGAGTGGCAGTGGGTGGATATTGAGTTTGGTTCCGAATATTGCCCCAAAGTTTGGCATTTTGAAACCTGAGGTTTTGTTCCATGTGCCTCAACGTCTATGCTGCAACAGGGAGCAAGTTACAGTGACAAACACTGTAAGACACGTGGGAGATCTAAGGAGAGTGGGCCGTGTCACGCGTTGTGGATCTCAGCTTGAGAGGGCGCACACCGTCTGTCACCTGCTGTGTTCCCACCTCTTCCGAAAGAGCCACTGGCAAGATCTGGAGAGAGCCCCGTCCCTGGTTTCTGGGGTCTGTCACCTGTTACTTGAAGTGAATCCTGCTTAAGTGGATTAGGAACCGATCTTATTTCTGAACCTTTCAGGACACACACAGCTTTGCCTTCCAGCCTCTTTGAACGGAACAGCCGGGCCTCTCCCTGCCTGGCCCCTCCCTGCCTGGCCTCTGCACTGGGTGGTGGTTGGGTGGGAAGGGGTTTGGATCGCTCTTAGCCGTATTTACTGGCCCCAGTGAGGCTCTGGCTGAGCATAAACGCACACTAAATGCTTTTGCAAATGAGAACAAATGGCCTCCTCTTAGGGTCACAGTCTTCTTTGGCTTCCTGTCCGCCTTTGGGCCCACTTGTTGACTTTTTCCTTTGTGGATACCTGTCAGCCTTGGCCTCTTCTTTCCTTCTTGGCCCATTGAATGAGCCTCTTCTTCCCAACCCTTAAGTTTGGTCTATTTATTGGGATTCAAGCCTGCCTCTGATCTGCTGGTGTCTCCTATCTCTGGTTGACCTCTCAACTCCAGGCTCCACATCTGGGTAGCTCAGCTGACTTGTGCCTGTGCATATCCAGACCCTTCCTGCAACCAGCAAGAATCCTGGTTTGCAGTGCTAGCATTAGAGAAGGCTTGACTGTTTATGTCCTTGGACCCCATGGTTGCTTTCAGTTTTGTGGTTGGTTTCGCAAATTAAATGGCTCATACTTGCAGGTGAGCAAGATACTGCCTTGCAGTTTCAGTACCTATGAATACTGAAAATAAATAATGCTAAGCTCGGGTTAAATCAAAACTTGATTTTTTTTTTTTTTTGGAGGCTTAGATACTGTACCTTTAATATAATTGTATGTGAAGATCTTGTTTGGAAACAAGAAGAAGTCCAGAAATTATCTACGGGAATCAGACATTCATGCTGGGTGTAATTTCAGTAGAAACAATGGCATTTTGTTAAGACAAATTCAGGCAGTTGTCGTCGGTTTGTGACTGAGTTGCATTCCATTTCAAAAATTCATTTACAGGCCTGTTACTTGGAACCAGTTTTCCCAAAGACTCGGTGATGGATACAATTGGTTATCCAGTGCAGGTACCTGCAATGCCAGACTGAGGGTGTTGCAGAAGCTCTCTGCCCAATTCCATCTTTAAACGGGTTCGGAGTTCCAACCTAGGATGCTACCATGGTGGGATTAGGAAACTGCATGCTTCCCATGATTGCCTCCTTGAGGAAAGGGGGCACCCACTTCTGAGCCATGTCTTTCTCATCAGGGTTGGCCTTCAGGATGGGTCAAAGGAAGAGGATGGCGTTTGCTGGGTGACATCTCTCTGCCAGGCACCTGCTGGTGTGTTCCACCTGTTTGTCCTGTTTAATCCTCACAATCCTAAGAGGAAGGCAGGGTTAGCCATATTTTAATGATATGGAGATTGAGCTTCCAGGAACCGCTGTGTCCAAGAGTCCACACTTTGTGAGTGAGCAGAGATGGAGCTGGAGTTGGCACCCAGACCTGATCATTTTTCCACTGTGTCACCTCGCCTGATGTGAATGAAGTAGGATGGGGTGAGGCCGATGATGGGGGCTGTTGACCTTTTCACTTCTCAGGCTGTCACTCCCCATCCTGGCTGTTTTGCTGTGTTTGTTTCTTATTTCTTTCTAGGCCACGGGGATTTAGTGTCGTCTTTCTTGTCATGACATTTGTGCATTCTCCTGAAGTCACTTTTCGAGATTGGTGGGTTCTCATGCCACCTTCCCAGCTTCCTCCTCTATGGTGATTTTGTTGTTGTTGTTGTTTTTTCCTTTTATTACTCTAAAGAAACAGCAGGGTCAGCAAAAATCACATTTTTAAGAAATGTTTCATCCTCTTGTGTTCACTATCTTGCTTCCTGCTGCTGCTTCTGATGGAGTTGTCCTCAGCCTGACTACAGGTGACAGACAACTCACTGGGTCTGCGTTTACCAAGAGCCTTGCCTCCGTGCCCCAGCAATGAAATCTCACTTGAGACTCAGGCCAGGGTATGTTTTTAAAAAGCTTTATGGGTGCCCTTTAGTGAGCAGCCAAGTTCAGAACTGTTTCATAGACAGAATGAGCCTCAGATCAAAATATTACCTTGGAAGTGGCTGAGAAAGCACAACTTTTGCGTGAGAAAGTCCTAATGTTACCCATGATTTCTAGGCATTGGTTTTTCCCATTCGGCTCCTTTTCTGGACATCTTAAAGGATTCTGTGGCATCTCTGCCATTCCTCCCATGATGCACCTGCCCTCTGTGGCTTAAGAGACCCCACCTGAGCTGGATGAGCTGTGGGGTAAAGGAGGGGTGAGTAAATCCCAAGGGGCTGGCCCTCATTGAGGAGGCCACGGGCTTATGCCCAGTGGTGCCTACTGGTAACTTCTGCTTGAGTGTGTGTCCCTTAGAACTGCAGGGAAAGTGTGCACTTCTGGCTCTTCTTTCAGATTACCTGTTTGCACTGCCATTTTAAAGGTGAAAAACATCTAAGAAATCGAACTAAACAGTTACTTCTGAGGAAAGTTGACTGGGATGGGGATGGGTGCACCAACGAACTTTCTGAGGTCCAAGAAGCTGTGTATGTTGCTGTATGCAAATTAAAGCTCAGTTCTTTAAAAAAATAAAAAGGAACAGAGTTTTTGGAGGCGGCCACTGCGTGTTGAAGTTACGTATGTCAGGAACATAGCATTACTGAACTCAGTAAAGTGTGCATAATTATTCTGTGTTTAAAACAGGTGGCAAACCTCTTGGCTCCCGCCCACTGCCTGTGTTTGTACCGTGTGTGAGCTGAGAATGGTTTTCACATTTTTAAATGTTTGACAAACATCAAAAGACTATCTTGTGACACATGAAAATGATAAATTCAGATTGGATGAAGTTGTGTCGGAACACAGCCATGTCCCTTCACTGGTTTGTCATCTGAGACTGTCATCCAGCCATAGCTGCACCGTCAGGGAGTTGAAAGGCCTGAGGTATTTACCACCTGGCCCTCTGCAGAAGAAGTCTGCAGAGCCTGATCTAAAGGATCATTTTCCCAGTTATCTCTGATACAGCATTTAGTGCTGTGGGGTGTATGGGGGTGTCTTCTAACGGTCCCCAGTCCTGGCTGTGCATCAGAATCACTTGCAGACCTACTGATTAAGACCCTAGGCCCCAACCACAGCCTCTCTGGAGGTGGGCTCCGGAATCTGTATTTGCAACCTACCAGCAGGAGTCTGTGCTGTGACCCCCGCCTAGTAGATCGGTGAGTGAACCCCATCGTATTGCTTCCTTTGTGAGCGGAGATGCCTGGCCCAGGAGGCTAAAGCTCATTGGGGACAAGCCCCATGATTCCTGCTGCTTGCATGGCAGTGGCCCTCTGAACTGAACACGCATCCAAGTCCTCTGGAGGGATCGCTCAGTGAACTGCCGAATCCTCAATCCAGAGTCAGATGCAGCAAGTCTCAGGTGGGGCCTGAAAATGTGCCTTTCTGCTTCCAGGTGCTGTTAACACTGCTTGTGTAGAAGCCACACTTTGAGAACCGGTTTGTAGGGCTTGGCAGGCTCTGTGTGTGTGCCTTTTTTAAAAAAAAAAAAAATGCATGTTGTAAATAAAAGCATCTGATAACAGTCTTTCCCACAAAAAACATAGGTGATCACTCACGCAGTTTAAGTACCTTATGACTGCTCTGGCCGTACAGGAATCATTTTTGAACAGCGTCCTGTCAGCAGTAGGATGTCACCTGGCACTCTTAGTTTTAAATACTAACACCTGATGATAGTTGAGTCTATAACCCAGTTTTTTTTTTTCTGGTTTAATGTGGGGCCACCTCTAGGCACAGCAGAAATAAGAAAAACCTGTGTGTTATGTATGTGTTCATCACATCATAACACATTTCCAAGGAAGTATTTTTAAAAATGAGCTGATTGTGTTTGCACACTTTCAGAAGTTGCTGTATAAATTTTGACACCTCATGCTTATTTTTAATATTGAATCACAGTTAAAGTGTTACCATTTGCCAGTGTAGGCAAATACACAGCTCACATTTCCTAAACGAGGGGCCAAAGCCGGAGAGGGAAGGAGATGATTATGTATATTTAGAAGCTGCTGTTAAGACTCCCGAGCTTTTGATAGTTCGCTTTAGGTCATGTGCTGCTTTATCCCTTTGTCCATGCCACGCTCTCGTAGGGAGCCTTGTGCTGGTGACCAGGAATGGGGCCAGGAGTAGGGTGAGGCAAGTGGGGTGGGCACCAAATGTGAAGAAGCGCTTCTGCAGGCTCGTGCAAGGCTGAAGATGCATGTGCACATGACCCCCAGCACTGGCTCATCCTTAAATTGTGCACCTGGCACCTGCCTCACCCTGGTCCTGGTCCTGATCAGAACCCAGGAGATGAAGCAAGACTCCCTAGGACAAGATGCCCATCTGTGGAATTAAACGCCTCTCTTCCCCCTTTGCTTTGCTTGAATAATTCACTGATACTTTAAAAATATTCTGAGAAATGACTCATTTTGAACAGTCCTTTTTTTTTTTCTTTTTGGTATCTGTTTGCAAATACCAAACCCTCCCACTCCACCTCCTCCCCCACCCCCAGGCAATCTGTATCAATACATTTTAGTGAATTTAAGATTAAATTTATTGTAGTCGACACTTCAGTATGTCATGTGGTGGTTTGGATTATTCGCATGAAGTTTTGAGGGGAAAAGTGCCCCAAAAGGGTTTCCTAGATGAAGGCTTTCTAGCAGGCTTGTGTAATCGCCCCTAAATCTATAACATTACATTGTTAAATTTAGCACATGGATTGTGTTAAAAGTTCTGAATGCAGTGACTTCATTTCAGAGGTTCAAGTCCGTTTTGAATCTAGCTGCTGTTTGGATGTTCCAAAGGGTTCTCGTATTAGTTTTGAATTATCAGTATTTCTGAGTGCCCCCGTGAGGGTAACCAGGAATCCTGGAGAATTCAGCCAGTGTTTGTGTCTTCTGGAATGATCTTCTGTTCTGAAATGTATCCATCTCCCCGCCATGTCAGAGTTCACAGTGACTTGCTGCAAGCATCTGCTTTCGCTCTTGCAAAGGGAGCTAATGACAGATGTTTTCTGGGTGATGCGGAGACCCACTCACTCCTGTGACAATGGGCTGGAGCATATGCTGTCCCCAGTTTCAAGAAGCTGTTGCAACAAAGGGCTCCAAAGAGATCAGGGAATGTTGCCAGCAGGCTTTTGTAAAAGGGCACATCTTGTCCGATTAACCGAATTTCCTTCCTGGAGCAGGGATAAACCAAGGAGATTAAAATTGCAGATTTTTCAAATTTAGCATTTTCTTCTGACTTAAAAAAATGTTCGTAATTAAAATTTGAAGATTGCTAATTCCAAAATTTATTATACTTTATTCTAATCCCCCCACTTACCAAAAGGATTTAACTTGCCTTAGAAAATAGTGTGTGGGCCCCATAAACTTTCACTGGAGGTGGCACTAGGGAGGGTAGATGTCACCATCTAAACCCCCCCCCCACACACACACTCATTTTGGACGTTCCCTGTTTTGGGACATTCTCAGAAATGGTACCATGATGTAAGGCCATAGAGAAAATAATTCCAGCCTTTTGAGGAAAGTCATCCTTAGAAGTATCTGTCGCTGGCTCATTGCTATCTGTGATGGAGATTTTAAAATAGTTTGCAGATGTTACTTTTAGTTGAAAGAGCAAGAGGCTGTCGCCACCTTTTAGCGCCTAGGATATGATTAGTTAATAACTTTCACAAGTTTGAGTCGTGGTCTAAAACGAAAAGGAATCTTTTTTAATTTAAAAGCTGTGATGGGCTGTAATTCACTTTCCATATAGTTTATCCATTTTAAGTGTACAGCTCAGTGGCTTTTATTAAGAGCTGTGCAAGCATCACTACAGTCCATTTTGGAACATTTTCATTACCCCCCAAAACCTGATATCCCTTACCCTCCTACCTCACCTCATCCTCTACCCCCAGGCAACTATTTTCTGTCACTATGGCTGTGCGTCTTCTGGACATTTCATATAAATGGCATCACACAGTATGTAATGTTTTGCAATCGGCTTTTTAATACAAGCCTTCAAGGTTCATCCATGTCGTAGCATGTGTCAGTGCTTCATTCCTTTTAATTGCTGTATAATATGCCCTTTAAAATAGACCATATTTTATTTAAAAGGAATAGTCTTTGAAAACTAAGTAGAAAAGAAAATCTAAAAGAATAAGAATGACTAATCATAGACAGCCACTTTTTAAATGTTTATGATGGAGCAGACATTTAATATTTCTGAAAATGAGAGTGATATGTCGATGTGTAGGCTCCTTCAGAATAATAGTTAAGAGCAGTGAGATAATTATATATTTTTAAAGAGAACCAGTTTAGACTTTCTCTGAGGCACTATTTCTACTTATGGTCTCACATCTGAAAATGGGCATAAGGTTTATTTTATAATAAAGTTCTGAGAAGATGGAAAGATCTGAGACTTAACAACTGGGTTCCCCAGAAGCAGCCCAGGAGGTGGGTTATTTATCTGGGCAGAGGCTAGGAGGTTATTTTAAGCAGCTGGGATACTTGCATCCTAAGTGCAAGCCAGCTCTTCTCTCCCATAGGGGAGAATGGATGTCAGCTAGGATGGGAGAGCTGGTAGCATCGGGGGACGTCCTGACTCTGAGGACCTCAAGCCTTTGAGAATAAATAATTGCCCCCTTTTCTGTCTGGAAGAATGGTCATGCCTTAGGTTTTAGACTTGAGGATTGTCCAGGTAGGTGAGAGAGGTATGGGTGAGACTGTGATCATGCTGACCTCAAAGGGACAGACAGGTGGCCTGGACATTTGACAATATCATAGAAGTATAGCCATTTTTAGAGAAGATTTAACTTTAACCAGTGAGTTATGATTGCAAAGTTTTTTGTAATGAACTTTTGAGGTTCTCTGGTGTCTTAAGTCATCCCCATTTCATTTCTAGTTCTACCCTCACTGGTCCCCCAGATTCCCATGGGTACAGTTTACTGTTGTTGTTCCTCAGCTCCTCGGTGGCTGCCTGGCAAAGGCTTTTGAGGAATTCCTGGAAGAAATTCCAGGTGGTTTACACAGGTCATTTTAGTTCCAGCTTTCGGGGGGGGTATCTGCTAAACAGAGGGAATTTGGGAGAGGAAGGGACATAGGGGATCACCTCGTTCTGTAGTGTCATTTTACATGTGAGTGGACTTGGCCCAGAGCGCCTTGATCAAGGTCACCTGAGAGAGAGAACAAGCCCTGGGAGCAAAGACGGCTTTTCTCATTTTTGGATCAGGCCTCGCTTGGTTCTGCAGGCCATCTCCTTGGGGGCCATGACAGCCAGCCAGGTCGGGAGAATAACACAGATGAACTGAAACAC
The DNA here is from genome assembly GCA_030015415.1 of Cynopterus sphinx. Taxonomy (NCBI): domain Eukaryota; kingdom Metazoa; phylum Chordata; class Mammalia; order Chiroptera; family Pteropodidae; genus Cynopterus; species Cynopterus sphinx. Next base: position 7,730,576 of record CM057379.1, on the reverse strand, counting down.
GTGATGCCCACTGTTCCGAAAACCACCAGCTGGTGAGGGCATCACAACAGGAAAAGACAAAACCCGGAAGAAATTCGATTACTGTGTGAAAGCCAGGGGCCAAAGAGTGAGTTAAACTTTTGGTACCTGCTGCCCAATAAACCCTCGTGAATGAATGAATGAATGAATGAATGAATGTGTTTAGGGTGACCCTGACTGATGAATGAGTTCACTTACATATGTATGGGAAGGAATACTGTTTCTCTACATCTGTGATTAAGCCATTGTTCAAAATCATTCACCGACAGCAATAAACTGACTTAGAACCCATCCTTTTTGCTACTGTGTCTTTTTCAAATACATCCTCACTTCATTGCCCTTTAATGTGCCTAAAATTATACGCACACTTTTATATGGGTTTGTTTTATGGGGCTTATTCACTGCGTCTGTAGCCACCTCTGTGTTTCTCTCTCTTATCCACCCCCACCGATGGTTCTGATTTCTTCAGCTAAATTAACCAGTCATGTATGTTTGCGTGTTAACTGGGACTTCTAGCTCCTTTTAAGTTTACATTATTTATTTCCATCTTCCCAGAGGGCCCATTTCAGTAAGTAAAAGAGAAAGCATGGTCACGGTTTCGTAAACCTGAATCTCAGTAGGTCACTGCTCTTTATTCCTGGGAGCGCTAAAATGGGGTAACGTGTGTGAAGTGCTGCAGAAGCCTGGCACTTCCATAGGCCCCACAGTTTGGAAGGGACTGTCATGTGACCGATCTCATTTTGATCCCCATAACAACCATGTGACCCAAATGGCCAGCGTCTAAAATATCATTTACAAAGATCTATTTATTACCACTTCTCTGTGACATACACAGAGGCAGTTTGGGGGGTTGGTCAGTACTGGGACCTGATTTTCCTGTAAAACAAAGTGAGGTGGCCAGGGCGAGAGCCTGAAGGCCACAGCTCTAGAGGGAAAAAAAAAAACAACCTTATACCAGAAACACACCAGAACATAATGGCTGTTTTTTCATCCTCTCCCTGAAAGACTTGAGGTTCAGACATGTAAAATTGACCTCAGGGTGGAAATAAAGTTTTTATGCTGTCTACTTTTTAGTTAAAAGCCATTTTATATGGCAGGAAACTCCAGAGTGAATTATTTACTCCTCCAATTCCCTCCCTCCCCACCCACCCCCATCTCTCTCTAAGGGTTTGAGGTGCCACGATTGCCTTTAGCTTAGAAACTTACCTGTGTACACGGCTTTATCCTCACCTCTCTTTCCCTGCCAGTGTTCATTCCAGTTCTGAGGCCCTTTAACTGAGAATTTGCTTTTTTTCTTTTTGCTTTCTAAAATTCTTTTTCTCAAAAAGTGTAAACAGCTGGGGTTTAGAGTGTCAGATTTAATATGTCAAGCCAGGATAAACAAGAAGTAGCTGGACGAATTGGTGGTGCTAGGCAGAACGGACTGATACACGGAGGGATGTCAGTGGAGACCAGTTTCTTGCTCCACTAAGAGCATTCCTCTTTGTCCTATAGGATCTAAAATTGCCGTTAGGATATGACTTGCTGAATAAATAGTTGAGATGTCAGTCTTCTCAGTTACTTCGTGCTGAGAAAGTCTGAGCCATCTGGGCTTTACGTGCTTTTATAATGCTGGCTTGAAAGACAGCCCACGCCTTTTGTTTTGAGGTTAAAGCAGATGTATGAAGGCTGCCCTCCTAATTTCTTTTGTATGGGTTGGTATGTATTTTAGCTGTTTTGAAATGTTGGAAGGATTTCAAACCAAATTGGAGAAGAACAGAAAAAATTGATGTTCTTTTTAGGATCAAGTTTACTAGTTCAAATCGTTTGTGAACACGTGTTCTCTGAAATAAGTACGTTTATTTAACACCATCGAATACTTCTCTAAATTTGTTCGTTTATTTATTTATTTTTTTTTGCCAGATGTTTAACTTATGTTCGAATCATGCAACTATGATTCGGTTTCAGTGTATACAGGAAAAGAATATCAGGCCCCGAAATATTTTGGTATTGTATTAATGTGTCGTGAGATGATGTTTTTTTCCTTCCAACCACAGACTCTGCCGCAGTTTATCCTCCTGATTCACCCTTAGCTTTTTCCTTGGCTAAATTGTGCTTTTATAGGTATGTACTTTTTTCGAGTGGCATAAGTAAAAATTCCGTCATTAATAAAAATTGAGTTATAACCGACTTTTATGTGAGTCTCTTACTCTTAAGATTCTGCCTGGAAGCTGTCTTCTCAATTTATTTTTAGTTACTGCAGAAAACCCATTTTCCACGTTTTTAAACGTGGTTGGGGAGGGGATGAAATCTCCACTCCTGTCCAGCTGCAGATTAGGTTGGAGCCATCAGGAAATGCATGGAATGTGCAGATAGATTATCCACTGAAGGTATCTTTCACTTATCAAAATGGAAGGAGAAAAATGCGTTAAAAAGAATTAATTCAAAAAAATTAAAAAAGAATGTAAGGGCTGATTTTTTAGTTGATATTATTTTAGCCTTTCTGAATAATAATATTCATATTTTCAAATGTAGTTGGAAAAACTCCTGTGCCCACACAAGGCATGCCGAAGAGCCTAGGCAGGATTGAAGAAGAGCCATACTCTCAACCCTCTAGGACTTAAACCTATAGCAGTGTTTTCAGTAACATCAGCTGGGGCCGGTAACATGTTGGTGGTGATGCTGATGTGGACAGTGGCCTTTTGAGTCGTCTGGCAGAGAGATTAGCCTGGTCCTTCTGTATGTAGCTGGTACATGTCAGCTTCATTTCACTAAAGGCAGTATTAGCTGCTAGTATTTCTCAAAGACTTAACCAGGGAACACTAGACCTGACTGATACTGGGATCAACATGTGGGCCTGATTCGGAAAGACCACATTGTTCTTCCAAAATTAGGAACCTGCATTTAATCTTCATTTCTGCAGAAAAGAAATGGGTCTCATGCTTTACTCCATAATGCGTCCCAGACAGCAAGAGAAGCTCTTTATAAAATTAACACCCATTAACGCACATTCAGTTCAGGAAATGCTGAGCCAGGTGACACCTCCTTTTTCAGTGGTTGCTATTTTCATTTGTGTTCTTGTTATCAGTGTCACACAGCTAATACCAAAATTGTCTTCTCTGGGACAGGAGTCTGATATGAGCACCTTTCGGATATTTTACTATTTTTAAATGACTGGAAAAGTGTGTATGATTATTGCATGTCTCCTTTCCTGGACTCTGAGCTCCATGCAGGTGAACACCGTGTTTGTTTTGTTCTCTGTGTCACCCCAGCACCTCCCAGTATATTGCCATGTAAAAGATTTCGATAATTATTGAATACATGAAAGAATGGAGATGAATTTTGTGTTCTCAACTCTATGCATTTGAAATTCTATCATACTAAATAGATTTACTTATTGCTGTGTTGAGGGTCCAAGGAAGTGATTTATCTTAATGGCCCGAAAAGGGGTATCTTGGGAGATTAATTGTGACTTTGGTAACTGATTGCAGTCCCGACTGTGACTCAGCCACCAACTGGGAAGCTTTAGACAATTACATAACACTCATCTTCTGTTTTCTTTCCTGTGAAATGGTGATGGAGCTATTTACCTCTCCAGGTTGCTCAGGACTAGGAAGGGAGTGCATGGGAGTGTTAAGGATGTGCTGACCTCATCCACTCAGCACCTGCGCCTGCCCAAAGGCAGGCCCCGCACAGCGATGATCTCCCCACCTTTTAAAACCAGCAGGCTAATTAGGAACCTGTTTGCTTCTCTTCATCCTCTTTGAGCTACAGCCATACCTGTTTTGCAGGTTCAGTTCCAGACCACCCTAATAAAGCGAGCATGGCAGTAAAGCTCGCAGTGATCTTTTTGCTGGTGGAGTGTCTTGCCTTCAGTTTGTAAATAATGCAACATCTGTAGTGCAATAAAACAAGGTATACCTATACTTCTGACAGCAAAGAACCAAGATAATAAAGGCATTGGAAAACCAGCAGTGAGTGACATCATGAACTGTGCTTTCATGAGGAACAAAATCTCAGAGAATTTCTTTTTATGGTGGTGGACTCTCTGGAGCCAGGTGTTTGCCTTTATGCTTGGGTGTGGAAGGGGAGGAAGAAAAGGGACCTGGCAGGTCCATTCTAGAATATTTGGTCTCACACCCAGAAATGGCTGTCACCCTTCGGTGACTTCAAGGTGCTTTTCAGTGTTGCGAAAAGCTTGCTGTGAAGGAAAGAAACTTCATCCGAATCCTGTTTTGTCTTAGGAGACTTCCAGGTCGGCATGTTAGAATTAGTCTTCAACAGCTGGCCTTTCTGTTTGGCCTCATTTTCTTTGGAAAACAAAAATTAAGACTACAACCCATGAAACGTTTGCCGTGATGAGTCTGCATTTGACATTCCTCAGCGGCGGATGCTACAGGTCATTGTTTCCCAGGGCTTTGGGCTTCAGCATCCAGAAGTTCTAGACTAGCAGACAGGGATCTCTCTTACTTATAATGTCAGGTAAGGGCATTTAATAACTGGTGGGCTATCGTTTTCACTTTAAAGACAATTTTAACACACTGAAAGTAGGAAGGAGATAATCTCAGCATAAAAGACAACCTTCTAAGTGGAGGAAATTAAGCTTTAGGAAAAGTTCATTCCATTCTCTTGTGTGACTTGTTTGACTCGAAAATTACCAGCCTACCTTAAGTGTTTGGAAGTTAATTCAACAGTAGGGATCTTTTACATAAGAGCAGCAAATGCATGCCCAATCCCCAGGCTTATAATTCCTGGGCCTTGTCTCAAGCCAGAGGTTTAGTTCTGTAGCAGGCACTCTAAATTATTCTCATTCCTTTTGCTTAAAGATAAGGGTTTTGATCACTTTGATACAGATAGTTATGTCTTCGGGTACAGGTTTTGGTAGGATAAGTAAGATAGTCATATTCAAAAAAGAAAATAAATATCTGTATTTCTTGTGTTCAAATAAAATCTCACTGGAGGGTTTGTAAGTTTTATAGATTATATAAGGAGAATGCAAAAATAACCGTGTCATTTCTTAACTGGTTTCTGTGAAACTTTCAGAGTTCTGTAGACCTCGATTTAACCACCATCGACTGAGAATAACCTAGTCGATATCACAGGTTTTCTTAATGCTGCTGTAATTTTCACCTAACTTCACACTGAGTTGACATACTTTTGCGGACAAAAATTAGGACACAAGATGAAACTTGGAATTAGGGGTTCAGGGTAGGTTCTAGAATCCTGTTTATGGCGGTTCTGTGTTCTAATATGCTACAGACCACTCATCTTTTGCTTTTGAAAAACAACCATTCCGTTCCATGAGATAAACTAGGAAAAACTGAGGATTTTTGTTTCATTTGTTAATATTCTTATATAATTACTTTCAGTACTACACATTTGTCTTTTTTTCATTGCAATTATAAAGAAAAAAAGAGCCAATTAGACAAATTGTTGGAGAAAATGTAATGGGTAAATCTTAGAGCCACTGAGTATAATCTTTGTTTTCAGAAATTGTTCTCTGCTCCACTTACCTCACTAAGGTGCTGTGAGAATGAAAAAACTATGTGAAAATTAAAAGACTTTTGTTAATACAGTTTGCGGACCTAATGGTAGCAAAATGTATTTTTCTTCTGGGAATTATATAAAATACTCTGGGCCCAAATGATCAACGCTGAGTTGGATAAGGAGTTAATTATTCAAATAAAAAAATGGACAAAAATTATTTGGAACAAATATTTTTTCTAGTAATATGATTTGAATGAATCATTTTAAGGATGCACAGGGACAGTTGGGTAGCAGCAAGGAAAAGAGTTGTCCATGTTTACTAAGGGGAGGAGAGAACAGAGGGAAAAGTGAGTTGGTTTTATTCGTGACAAGTTCAGCAGCTGATTCATCGAGTTAGGACAACCGACTTTTCTTGTTTTACCCACTTTTCCCTCTGGTGTGCCAGTCTTTTTGTTAGTGGGGATAAATCATGAAGTAATATGGGTTAATTATTTGAAGTGCTTATGTAACTGTGTAATTATTTATCGATGTCCTCACTTAACCTTCCTAGCTTAACTTGTGCAAACTAATTTCGATGTTGTTAACGAACTTAAGATCTAGAAGCTTGTTGGTTAAATGTTAACTTCTCATTCCCCATGACTGTGTTTCACTCCTTTAAACATTTTTTTTTGTCCATAATTTTACCCATCCCTACGTGTTCGCTGTGCTATGTGAGTCCCACTACAGAGCATAGATGCAGTTTTAAAATACTGTTCCAGGAACTTGATTTTTAGCAGTGGGTCGGCAGGAGTGACTGTTTTCATGTTATTTGGAAAGTTAGATAAGGAAGTTCTAGGACCTTATGGAAACAAACGAAACAACATATTTCAGAGCAAAAGTATCACATGCACGGTGGCACACAAGCCCACACTGCTAGAAATAGCCTGCTATTCCCTGATAGATGGACCTTTTGCCCTGGCCCTGCATGTCACACATTCACCTTAGGCAAGTTATTTAAGCCCTCGGGGCCTCACATTTCTCATAAAATTGGGATGAGAATAGCATCTCCCTGGAGGGCTGATTGCTAGATGGAACATAGGTATTTGCCAGGTTATGCAGATAAGAATCGCCATGTGTGTGGGGGTTTCTGTTATGTATATTTAGGACTGCATGTGGATGTAGGTATGCATACACATGCAAGTTACAAAAGCACTTGGAAGTAGGTCATGGCCATCGGCGAGGTGGGGTGAGGACACGCTTCAAGCCGGAGTGTGTACGTGGAAGGTTTTATGCTGTGCAGAGGCCAGTGCTGAACTGGTCTGGCTGGGTGTGTGGTTTGGGCTGGCTGCCAGGATGGCAGTGAACAAACAGCCTTGTGAACGTGTGGCCATAGGCTCAGAGTATGAGGAGAGCGAGACGAAACAGGGCCGACAGAACCAGAATCCACAGCAGGATTACCAAGGAAATGAGCCTTTAGCAGTTTCCCGGTTGAGCCGATGGGCCACCTGCTAGGTGGGAGCAGGCATCTCACCTTGGCAGTAACAGCATCACTCCCAGGTTCCTTCGGCCTGTGCAGTGGGACCACCTGTCTGCTGCTCCCAGCAGCCTGGCACCTGGGGATGGGGCTGTTTTCACTACAGTCTCCGACAGAGTAAGGTTCTGAGAAGTGGACTGACTTGTATCAGGTCGCACCACTGCAGTGACAGGACTGCTGTGAGGAGGGGACTTTCCTGGCGGAGCTGGTCTCCCCCTGCCTGGAGCCCCTGCACCTTCATCACAACACTTCCAGGGTCAGCATCCCTGTCCACCCCTCTCTTGACCGGCTCTCAGGACCCTTACTCACCTGTTTCCTCAGCCTCTCGCCCAGTGCCGGGCACAGAGTCAACACATTTGGAACAAAAGAGCTTTTGGCAAGAGGCAGGTGAGCAGACTTCAACCCCCACCTCGATCAACATGTGCATCGGAAATTACACTTATTTAAACTTCAGCAGGTGTGTGAACACACTCTCCAAAGTGCTCAGGTACATGGAAGGGGTTTCCTCTAAGGGGCCTCTTACAAAGGCCTTTTTTATACAGTGAAACAAGGAATATTCTAGCCACTGGATTTTCTGTTTATTATGTAATCACTCCCACTCCTAACAGTCCCCCCAAAAGGTTAGCCTCATGGCTGGATAGGCCTTCTTTGTCTAGTTATCAGATATTGTGCTCATCTCAGCTGGAAATGGGGCTGTGCCCCCCGGGTGGGGGCTCATACGTGCCCAACCAGTTAAAAACACTCCAGGCCCCAAACCCGCTCGAGTTTGAATAATGAGTCCAGGACAAAGAGATCCTGGGCTTTGATATTAGACACACTTACCAAAAGGCTTATTAATGAAAGGCAGTTTGCAGGAAGAGTTGGCAGAGAAGTCAGCTTCCATTGTTACAAGTTCAAGGAGGACTTGGCGTTGGCGAAGGGGAGGTGGAATTAGTTTTTATTGTCCCACACCACAGGGCTGCTCCGTCTTCATGGTCTGCAGAGCTCGTGGGACATAACCGTCCTGTCGCAGAAATTTGAAAATTTTTAAATTTTAAATGAAAATGAATCTTTAGTTCTACTGTTTCTTGCTTGCTCGTGCACGATTTAAAGGATGTTAAATTCGCTGAGGCAAATTTGGGGTTCAGTATGAAGTAAAGGACATTTTCAAGCCATTTGTCTCAAACCCTGAAAAATCTGACTGTTGAGTTTTAATCTGATTACCAGAATTGTTTGCACCGATGATAATTTGCTGTAACTTTTTGTACAGAAATATTGTCTCCATCTTTAATAGGCTTATTAGCTCAGTCCCCAAAATAATTACCCGTAATATCTCAATTCATCTAATGCACAGTAGAAAGATTTAGAACGGAATTCATTTGAAAACGTGCATTGTTTCTGAATAATACTGTTTTCTGGGTCTGTCTTGAGGGTTATGTAAGCAGCTTCTAAACATTTTAAATTACTCTTTAAATTTTTTAGACGACAAGATTGAACCTTTTTTCCTCCATACAGTGGTTGGAACTTTATCTGTAGCGGGCAGATATTTTGAATAAGGACTTACAGCCTTTTTCTTGTTGTACCATATCGGCAGTTATAATGTCTCCTCTGAAGACGTGTGGACATTTTACATATTTGATTTAGTTTACAGTGTGAGTAGCAGTTCAGACCATAGTACATTTTCACAAAGGCTTCTAAGAACAGAAAGAATCAAATGTTGCTACTAAAATGTAAAGCAGAGAGCCTCTTGGGGCAGATATGCCTAAGCTCTTTGGTTTTGGGGGTTTTTTCCTTTTTAATTGCTGTGTTACAGCCTGCAGGATTATGTCCACCCCAGGTCCTTCTCATCTCCTTTCGTACACAGGTATGCCATCTTCCTCCTGGCCCCCAGACTCCTTTTCTTCTTCCTTTTCCACTAAATTAAGCACACAGTTGCTTATAACCATAACTAAGTACTTTGCCAGGGAATAGGGCATGCAGGAATTGGGACTTGAACCCTGGTCTTTTAGGAATGTTGAATATGAGGGTTTTTGTTTGTTTTATTTTACTGCACAGACACTACCAGAATCTCGGAAATCTTTCTCCTCCTAGCTTTGTTGCCCTGAATTTTACTGTCACCCTTGCACACAAGTCCTGATGCTCGGTTGGTTAGCATCCTGTAGATTTCTGTCTGCGTGCTGACAACCCCGAATTCAGATGCACATTTATTCAAAGTGGTTGTTCATGGACCCTTTTCCTGGATTCTTTTCGTATCTAGTAACACTGGGGTACAGAGGTACAACATCAGTAATAATAATGATAGACCATCGCTTCAGATGCTGTTTGTGGGTTCCCTGTTATCACCTAAGTCTTAGCCTATTGCAAAAACCCGTTTTATTAGCTCTACCCCAAACCTCTGCTCAGTCAGACCCTCTGGGGGAGGGGCCCGGGTGGCATCATTGTCCACAGTTCTGCTGCTAATTCCTAGACACACGAAGCTGGAGGATGGCCCCCTACCATGTCTAGCCTCAGCCTGGCCTCCGTTCTTGGTTTTACCCTGTGACCCTAAGTCTTTTTGGCCCTGCATGCTGCTCCCCGATTTTATTAGGTGTTCAGGGAGATTTCAGAAACCAATTCCGAAAGCAAGGTGACAATGCTGCTTTTGTTTATGTCATAATGATGATCATGCTAAAATGCTTTATGCTCAGACACAGTGTGAGAATTAAATAGGTGCCCTTTCGCCGAGTTTTCCTGTGACACGCTGCCACCCACCCACCCAGGCACTTACAGTGCGGGTGCAGGAAAGTCACCAGGGAGACTCAGTCTACTCTGCTTACCAGAATTTGTCTTCAGGATTTGAAGGAGGATTTTTTTTTCTTTTTTTGGAAAAACCCATTCGACACGTCGCTGATGCTATTTGATGCTCTCACCTTTACTCATTTGGAATAGCGCACTCCCTTACAGAAGTCTGAGTCCCGAACAGGCTCCATAGCCTGGGAGTTAGTTTAAAATTCTATAATCCTTTGCAGAGTTAACAAAAGCAGTGTGCAAGTTTCTGGTTTTACCTCATTTCTGCCTAAATAAATACTGTATTCGAGAGATTAGTCGAATGGGACAAAGCTCTGTATTGTTTGGTTCACGTAACATCTTATTCACAATCATCTATAGAGGGAAAATGTCTGGCAGGAGACATCCGTGAGGAAAGGCCTGTCGGCGTATATTCCTGAGGCAGAATTCTCAGTTAACTCCATTTAATGATTTTGAGGGCGTATCTATTAAGTATTTATTAGTCACGTCTCCACTAATAGATTAAAGAAGGAACTTTTTCCTTATTAAATAAAAACTTCCCGCAGGTTAAAGCATTAATCCTGTTTTCAGGTGCTTTGCAAGCAAAGAAGTTGGATTTCTTTGCATGGATTCTTTTTGCCTTCTTCATGAGAGCATGGAAAGTGAGAATCCAGACTGTTGGAAGAGTGGAAGGAGGCCTTAGCTAGCACTGGGCGTTCACCTTGCAGTGTGAATACCCACCATTCTCTGCCCCCTGTCACCTGATGTCAGGGGACCTTGCATGTAGAATAGATGACTGGACAGCAGTAATTTGCATAATTCACACTCCTATGAAGTTCTGACCTGAGTTATTATGAAGCCTCAAGTTCATAATAGCTTTGCCGGAATGATTATTATATTATTTGGTTATTGTTAATGAAGTAAAATGTGTTTGGAGATATCCCAGTCACCTGGAATAATGGTTGATAAAGTGATTCTGAGCAGAGGCCTCCTGTGTCAGCTTCTTAGTGCTTAACTCTCAGTGGAAGAAGCTCTTGCCAACTCCTTTTGCACTGTCCTGGTGACCTTGACGTCAAGAATAGGAGTTTTTGCACATTGACTCTGAAGCAAGGGTTTGCTAAGTGCTTTACCTAATTTATCTCCTACCACCTCCATTTCCTAGTTTCCAGTTGTAGAAACTGAGGCAGGGTGGGCAGGCATTCCCAAGGCCACGCAGCCCTGGTCGGATGTGAGCTGGGGTTTGAACTGGGGTCACTGGAATGCCAGAGACTGTGACCCTAACCACAATGACTTGGCACAATCGCTGTGTAGACTGTAGATGGAGCAAGTGATTGTGCGACTTTTCACAACCTGATCATCTTAAACTTCGTGTACCTGCATCCACCTTATTCTGCCACACTGAGCTGCCATGCCTTATGCAGCCCAGCCTTAATGAGATACAGTTCACACCCCATAAACGCACCACTGAACGTGTCCAGTTCAGTGGTTTTGAGTATTTTCACAGAACCGGGCAGTCATCACCACAGTCCGTTGTAGAACATTTTGTCACTTCAGAAGGAAACCTCAGGCCCATTAGCAGTCGCTCCCCGTTTTCCCCTCTCCAGGCCCTCAATCCTGGAAACCACTCATTGACTTCCCGGCTCTGGCTTTGCTTATTTTGGATGTTTGCTATAAATGGCATCATAACATGTGTGTCTGACCCCTTTCACTCGGCATAACGCTTTCAAGGCTCATCCATGATGTCGCAGGTATCAGGACTCCATTCTTCTTCAGTGCGAATGACATTCCACCATCTAGGGGTACCACGTGATGTCCACCCAGTCATCTGAGTTGCTTTCACCTTTTGGCCAGCGGGGAGTGATGCTGCCGTGGATGCTTGGATGCGAGTGTTCGCATGGATGTGCGTCTTCATTTCACTGGGGTACACACCTGGGAGTGGATTCTTGGGATGGATGCTAACCGCGTGTACCCTTTAGAGGAACTGCCAGGTGGTTTTTCAAAGCAGTTACACGATTCAGCATTTCCTCCAGCAGAGTGTTAACTCATATACTCTTAACAGGAGCATGTGTAGCTATCAAGATTAAGAGAACAGAAATTTTAAGTTTTAAAAAATATTTCCGCTGTGATTTAAAATCATGTGGATTTATTCACTTGTTTCTGATGTGAATCTGAGGGAGAGTTCGGTGAAGGATGGGAAGCTGGGCAAAGAATGATGTTGATGAAAATACGGCCATGTTTTCCCCTCATGGCCTTTGCTTTTAAGATTTCAGCCAGATTCCCATCACTTTCCTTAAACCTCACATCAGATTTCCAGCAGCGCAGAGCTTTTATATCCTTCACATTTGCAGACATTTATAGAGAATCGTTCCTTGTCGATACTTTTCGGGGGCAAGATAAACAAGCAGTTGTCGTCTTAGCCCTCTTATGTTGTTCATGGGCCATATCCACATCTCAGTACATACTATTTTTATTATAAAATACACTTTTTAAAAGAGATCTTTGCCTTCTTTGCTTCTGTCTTTTCTCTTTCTGGCCTTCTGCCTCTTCTTCATCCTTTCAGTGATTCAAGTAGCATTTTCCTGACATTTCTAGAGGTCTCCTTGGCCGTGGGGTTGGGGTTGGCATACAAGGAAAGCGTGGGAACTCATCTTTGCATGTTCCACACCGATGTGCTTTGTTTCTGGCCTTTCCATTATCTTTTGGATGGGGTGTTTTTAGAAATTGTACCATAAGTGTGAGCCAAGCTGACCGCTTGCCTCCTCTGTAGAGATTTTACCAAACTAACAGCCAAAAATGACTTTTGGTTTCAGTCTGCGACCTGGAATGACTCCAGTTCTATTTTTGTTCACTGGATTAATAACTACCTTGCGTGGTATCTCTTAATTCTTACTTGACACTTGGAAACGAGAGCGTGCAGAAATCTTAGTGCTTAAAGCTAGGGGTCAGAAAATTGATTTTGACTCTGTTTAAAAACTCCAAGATGTATGCACATTTGGATCAAATATGCTTTTTTTTTTTTTTTTCATTTTTCTTAGAGCAGCCAAGGAGTTATTGTCATATAATTCAGTGTCAGGCAGTTTCAGGGCAGCCAGTGAATGAAAAATGTTGATCGACAACTCAGCCTTTGGGATTAGGGCTTAGATGACCAATGCAAGGTGTCCCATCATATGCTCTTAGCACCGTGGAGGGATGGCTGGTGCTCATCCCTTTGGCAGACAACTAGTAAGCAGTCACTGGTGCGAGACGTGTGACTAGGCAGTGAGGGCCCAGAGGTTTTCACACGTCATCATCCTGGGCCAGGAAGAGATTACAGTATAACGTGGGGAGTGACAGGAGAGGTTCTGTCCAAGGTGCTATGGGAGAGGACACTCTGCTCTGGCTGGGTGTGGTGGCTGAGGCTTGCAAGGGGGATGGGGGGGTGACTGGGAGGAATGAAGGGCAGATCCCAGGAGAGTTCACCCCAGAAGAGAATGTGGGAGGGCTACAGAGAGGGCGAGAGACTCCAAGTCCATCTGACACGGCTGAGTCAGCCTGGTGGGAGATGCTGCCGGAGCCCTCAGGAAAGGGTTATCAGAAACACATGAAGGAGGTTGTTCTATATCCCGGGAGTGGCTGGGAACGAACAGGGAGAGTTTCAGTCAGGGCAGGCTCAGATGACATTTCTGATAACAGTAACAGGACCGACAGTGGAAACATCTGAGTTGCTGACTCAGCTCCGAGAACTGTGCCGAATCCTTTCTGTGCATCATTTTACCGTTCTCCCCACCATCCTTTGAGGTGTACATGTTATTATCATCCTTTTTTTTTTCTTTTTTACTGATGATGAAACAGAAGGTTACAGAACTGAGGAACTAGAGCCAGTTAAGGTTGCTTGGCCAATGGGGAGCAGAGTGGGACTCAAGCAGAGCCAAGCCCATAATGTTCGGACGTGAGCTCTATCCCCTTAAGGGTCCTCTTTGATTCCATTTTGGGAAATACTGGCCCAAGAAACCAACTTTCGCTTTGAAAATGTCTTTGAATTCTGAGTGCCAAGAAAATTTATCATTAAAAGTAGTAGAAAAAAATTTAATCATTAAAACTCAAAATTAAATGTTTCTTGGACTCCTGCTTGAATGCTGTGGGACACAGAGACTAATTAGGAAGCAGTTGCAGGGTCTGGATGAAAACACAAGGAGTGAGCCACAGCTGAGACGGCAGTGGGGAGATGGATTCTAGGTGGGGTCAGTGATCTGACCCCAGGACTTGGGCTGTGGCTGTGGAATCCAGCAAAGGGGGAGGGGTATTTTAGAGTGATGCTGGTTTCTCACTTGGGGGGCTTGTAGTGAAAATGTTACCTTTAGAGATGGGTAAGGAAGTAGGCACAAGGCAAAGAGATGTGGAAACCTAGGGGTTTTTGTTCTGAGGTGCTTATGAAATGTCAGTGCGTTTCAGAATTCTAGAAATGAAAGTTTTGTACCAGACTTCCAGTTCATGCTGTAAGGGGCTGGGCTTGTGACTGGGGAGAGAGGGGTTAGAAAGGGGCCCTTAAAATTAGGATAAGGATGAGGACATTAGGACAGGGCCAAAGGAACCTCAGAAGTGAGAGCTCATCGACCAGTTGTCAAGGGACCCTGAGGCCAAGAATTAGGGTTCCAGAGGTTTCACCCCATTCCTGCTGCTCCTTCCTACTGTTTCTCTGGGCCGAAACTGTCTATGTTTAAAACAAGTGTATTTGCAGCTCTTTTCCCACTAATAGTTTGTGACTCTTGGGGGAGATTTATTATTTCATTTTGTTTCATTTTTAATTTTTTTGAAACAATGAGCATTGTGGAACTGCTAACCAGAAACCACAACTGCAGCAGTTCTATGTATCCAGATATGTTCGCTGATCGTGATGTTGACTGGACACGTTTCTCTTTGGAAGCCTGGAAATGCTTGAACACTTTAGAAAATGGGGAAGGAGTCACAGAAAAGTATAAAACACAAAATTAAAAATGTCTACACGCTTGCAACCCATTATTGGAGTGGCGATATATTTTCTTGCAGTCTTTCTGCCTGTGATTTTTTAAACTTTTTTGATTTTGAGATTGTTGTGGGTCCATATGTGTTGTATATAAGCAATGATACCGAAGGATCCCACGTGCCCTTAACCTAGTTTCCTCAAAGATAACATCTCATGCCACATCACAACCCGTGTTTCAGCACTGATAAGGTCAGGATATAGAAGCTGTGCTTTGGCACCAGGACACCCCGTGTTGCTCTTCATGGCCACACCCATTGCCTTCCTGCCTCACTCCCCCTTAACCTCTTGCAAACACCGATCCGGCTTCCCCTATGATTTTGTTACTTCAGAAATAGAATCATACAGCGTGTCACCTTCTGGGACTGGCTTGTTCAGCTTTGCCTATGACAGGTAAAGCTCTGTGAACATGCATTTGTGCGTTTTTGTGTAAACATGAGTTTGCATTTATCTCGCCCAAGAGTGTAGTTGCTGGTGTGTGTGCCTATATACGTGCACGCGTGCACGTGAGTGTGAGTGTGCTTTTAAAAATAAACCGAGGATTACACTGTGTGTGCCTAGAATCATTTTATCATAGATTTTAGTATAATTACAATGAAAAAACATTTATGTATCGTGATCCCTTTCTTCACCCTGAATTCTTCAACATGGAAAGGCTGGCTAAGCAGCCTGAATATCTCTTTCTTGGTGGATGTGGCCTGTGCGATGGTGTCAGCAACGAAAAAGTGTTTTGAGACACGTCCTAGCACAGTTGGAACAACAAGATGACTTACTTTGTGTGAATTCTTCCTAAAAATTACACACAAAATTTTCTTTAATGAATAAAATTAATGCAGTTGAGCATTTAAAAAGAAATCTGTACCTAATTCCTCTATAAAATCACAGTTTCCAGTGTTACTTATAAATTCAAACTTTAGGTCTTATTTTCCTTTATTTGCAAATATTCTGGTATGTTCTGTAATGTGTGTGTGAGACGTATTTCCAGCCATGCCAGCTCACTCCAACGGTTACCTTTTCTCTCTGAAGCTCACCAGGAGGGGTCAGAGCCAGTGCATCATCCAGGCCTTCGTGGTGCAAGCACCTGGCCATGCAGGAGACTCTGCTGCCTTTAGCACTGCTCATTGGGTGGCATGGCTCAGCATCTCCATCAGCACACGAACCGGTCCACAGATTAGCTTCCTAAACATTGCACACCTCCCAGGTTCTTAATCCCATCAGTCTGGCTGCAGACTCTGTGGTGTCATCAGGAAGATTCCCGCTCAGTGGGTAACATGTACTGTTCAGGGACCCACCTGCCAGAGCCTCCTGTCCTTGGGTTGTGCATCTCATATCTGATGCTTTCGGTGGGGCATTATTTGTGCACGTGAAAGCAGGAAGAAACCCTCCATTTGGAGAACAACGGGGCTCGTAATGATCACACCGTGAAGTGACAAAGACATTGCTTTCCTGTGGGGTTTCAAGACAGTTGGTCTCGTTGAATTGCATTTCACAGCGAGATTCCTTCTTCGTACCTTGTCTCTAGAAAAACAGTGTCAGTGTCACGTTCGGTGTTAGAGTTGTCCGCAATGATGAGTAGGGAGAGAAATGTTGCCCCCACCTAGCTGCTTATGTGACCTTCAGTTCCTTCAGGTCAGGCCAGGTGTCACTGCAGGGCACAGGGCCTCCTCGCACCGTGTCCCCGCCACACTCCACCAAGCAGATGCCTTGCTCTGTGTGGCCACTGTATCTGCTCTTCCCTGGCTGCCCTACATCTCTCAGGGCTGGTTCCCATTGTACTCTGGGAATGTCCTTAGTTACAGACCCCACCACATGGTTAGGATTGCCGAGGGCCTTTTTTTTTTTTTTTTTTTTCTGGATCCCTCGGGATGGTGAGCTGTTTGAAGGAGGGGTGTTTAATTCATCATTGTGTTCCCAGGGGCCAGCTCACAGCATGGCATGAATGATGGGAGGAAGCAGGAGAGAGTAAATGAAAAGCAGTGGACTAAATGAGAGGTGAAAGCAGGCACAGTGTGTTTGGCCCATGCCCCCTCCACCTCCACCCTCGAGTTCCAAGGGCCAGGGCCAGGGGGTTCTTTCCCACTTACTCCAGAGGTTCACAGCCAGTAAGTGGCAGAGGTAGAATTCAAAAGGCCACCTTTGAACGAGTGTCCCTTTCTAACATGCCTGCTTTTACATGCTCCGGAGGAAGTGAATGCTGGCTGCGCTCTGTGCTCTGGGGCAGGCTTCCTAACTTCTCTGATACTTTATGAATTCATCCTTTCAAGAAAGCAACAGTATATCTTCCCTTGCTGGGAATCAAATGAGGTAATGGAGTCAGTGTGCCAGTCGCTGGCAGCCAGCACTCAATAAAGACACTTGCCCCAGCTCAGCTCGCTTCCTTATCTTGGTTTTATACCCAGATGCCACGCGTGGTGCTACAGTGTCATCAGGCATTGAAGACCTGATGACAGTTTAAATGACTTGGTCTCAGAAACTAGTTTGAGTCTCCGCAAAAGAAAATATCAGTTACTGTTGTTATCTCGACTTAGTTATCTAACAAACCCACCCGACAGAGGTTAAAGTAACAGAATAGTTATTTATGTAAAGATAATTTTAATCCCCTGTTCCGTGGTTACAAGGATGCTAAGTCTCTGACAAATTGGAGCTGAAAGCACTGTGTCCGCCCCCCCATTAGACATGTATAGTTTTGCTTTTGATTCGATGCCAATGGAACTTTCTAGTGGGCTTTACATTTTCATGCCCCAAATACTTTCTCCGGTCTCCTGAGGCTGCAGTAAAGGAACAGGCCAAGGCAGATTTTTCAGTTACGTGATGGCTTCTCCCTCAGACTTGTGCTAAGAGCATGGCTTGAGTCAGTGAAGCTTAACCGAGGAAGCTCATCTGTGATTTACACGAACGCTCATTGCAGCCACATGTCAGGAGGCAAACGTCTTAACCTTTGTCACCGATCAGACTTGAATTCATGAATGAATGAGCTGCTAAACGAAAGAAAGAAGGAAAATAAATGGAGGGGCATCCCTAGATACAAGGTAGCATTCCAGGGAAAATCTCAACAAGGCAGCCAGGGATTCAGACTGAAGAACGGCGTGTTGCGTCAAATAGTTTTTCATCAGCGCACGGGTCAAGGTCGTCATAAAAAATGTAGAACTAAATGTGCGGCCCCCCTTTTGCTCAGCCCCTTCTCCCACACAGTCAGTGTTCAGGCCCTCGTCTGGGGCGTGAGCTCCTCCATCTGTGCTCAGACTCTTCATTATTTCCTTGTAGAATGTTCTGTGCTGTTCCTTGCATTATGTCCCCTTCACAAGAGTAGCTACTTTCATTGGACTCTCATGGGTTCCAGGCACTGTGACTTTTATGGACGTTATTTTCTTTAGTTTTCACAGTAATTCTGTGAGTTAGATAGTATTTTTACCATTCTTATTTTAAAGATGGGAAACTTGTGGGCCACAGAAGTTATTTTGCTCGTTGTCTCCCTGTGCTGTGGGTAGCACAGGCCTAGGAGAAATGAGTTCACGCAGATCTGACTTTAAGGCCGTGTCTGGTCATTAACCCGCTCTCCCTCTCCTCTTGTACTATGCCCATTCGGAAGGCCAGGGCCATCTAGTCAACATTTATTGAGTCTGTATAGTGGGCTAAGGCAATGAAGTATTTTTAAATTAAATACGAAGATGCATTGAATCTTATAAGTGTTTCATGAAATTACATGTACAGCAGTTTATAGTATAAAACCTTCTTTTATCCTGTGGACTGTGGTTGAAAGAGTTTAAAGTTACCAGAGGCTCCAGAGTGGGGGTGAGATGGTTTTTAAGCAAGTAAAATAATAGATGAGGTAAGTGATTAAAAACTGTCATAAGGCACTACGAAGCCAGCACATGTGACAGAATAGGGCAGCCTTCTGGGAGGATGACAGTTGGGCTGAGACCTCAAGGAAGAGAGAGGCAGGATGTCAGTGTCACAGACAGGTACAGGAGCCCTGGGCCAGGTAGACAGAAGTGGGGACAGTGGGAACTCTATTGTCTGACTGTAATACAGCACAATTAGAAAGTAATAACGAAAATATAAGCAAACCTAGTAGAAATCTTCCTTATTATCATATAAGGAAGAATCAAAAACTAAAGTACACAGTATCGTCCTGCCGAAGTCTGTGTGTTTATCACTTCATACTATAGGGAGTATTGTGTAAGCTTGGTGGGGTTGCCTTGCCATATACATACTATCCCCAGGTTAAAAACACAAGGGGATTGATAATGGCTCCAATATTTTTGTCTAATTAATTGACGCCAGGCCTCTTTAAATGCAGAAGTGGACCCAGCCTTGGGCAAGCCCTCACCGAGTTGTTTTTCCTATAGTGTTGATTGGTTGTCCTGCTCCCATCCTGAATCCCATCTGTCCTGTGACCAGTGGCTTGTAATTCTATAACAGAAACTTTTTGTTCCGAGACTCTGTTTTCTCTCAGTCGATTTCCTGTCTATTAATTGTCCATATTTTGCTCCATTTCTTAATTCATCTTTCTCTTAGTATATGCTCCGTTAAGGTAGCCGAGTTCACTCTGAGTTGGGTTTGTAGGAGTAATCTTGTTACTGTATGTTGGCCATTGTTCCTGAAAAGTTCCCATAAAAAAGAATTCCATTCTTTAAACCAGAATTTTCTTTTCTGCTTTTTGGGATTACTCTTGTGCAACGAATGCCCTGTTCATTGTTGCACATAAAAATGACTTCACAGTTCCTGGGGCTCTCCTTAACAATTCTTGAACAAGATTGTGGGTCTTATTAATCTCTTGAAATCTGTGAAAATTCAATGAGGTATTTATTCAATCAACATGCATGTAACACCCAGAATGCAGGGGTCGGTTCTGTCTCTTCCTTCCTCTGGGTTTCTACTTTGATGTTACCCGACCAGCGAGGCTGTCCCCAGATACCTAATCTAGAGTAACCCTCTTGGCACACAGTTTCCTTACCCTTGCTATGTCTCCATAGACATTCGTTACCATCTGTGATGCTATATGTTCCCAGTGCTTAGAACACACCAGTAAACATCTGCTTGAATGAATAGATTTTCTTAAATCAGACACCTGTTGAGTACCTTCGATACATCAAACATCATCGTGAGATCTTTACAAATAGTAACTAACCTGTCTCTGGCTGGATGGTTACCCTGGCCTTTCCTTCACAGATACCTTTTCTCTGCCATTCCACTTTTCTTTGAAATAATCATTGTTTTGAGCAGCTGCAGTCCTGGATCTTGGCAGAATGTTTCTCTTTTTCTGTTTGTAGCCTCTTGTTTATGTGACTGTGTTATCTTTCATCGTGATTCTGTCTCCTCGAGGTCATGAGTAGGATTGTTCTAGTTCTTTTGATTTCCCTTTGTATTTTATACACAGTGTGTTCCTGAAAAGACGTGAGGAAGTCAAATGTACAGAGGTGGGGAACTTTGTTTACAGGTCATAACCATTTTTTGCAGTGGCCACGTGACTGGCTCTGAGCGGTTTACGTGGGATCCTGTATTGTCCTGCTGTTCTCAGCACATTAAAAAAGACAATGAATTGTTTACACGTGACGCAAATACTTATATATTAGTGTCTAAGTGTTATATGGTATGTATGATTATTTCCAAAAAGTATAATCAACATAGACACAACAGTTTTAATATTCTAAATTATTTCTATCCTCAAATTCTAGAATTCTTGATTTCCTCACCTGGTGCAAAAAGTTATTTGTTTTCACGTTGGGAAGGGTTTGTAGGGGGGTGAGCAGGAGATAGTTGTGCTGGCTTTGGTCTCCTGTCTTTGTTCCTATAAGAAAAATTTCCTGGGGAACTTAAGTAACTTGTCTGCCAGTTACTGGCAGGACCTTTGAGCAAGCAGAGTGAGGACAGACCCTCCCCGTGTGTGCTGGGAGTGGACAGGTGACCCAGAGTACTGTATTGCTCTCCTCAGCTGGCCAGATGTTCCCCGGGCCAGCCAGGTTCTGCTTCTGCCCCGACCCTCGATGGAAGACCCAGGACCCAGTCCAGTTGTGCTTTTTCTCAAAAGCCTGCCTGCGTTGGCATCATAGGACTGCAGCAAGCTGGGGAAGGCAGAGAGTTCCAGCTGTTTGCTCCTGGGGTTTTCCAGGTTACCCTAAACCCACTTTCACTCTTAGCTTAAATATGCTTAACTTTTTCCCATGGCGTTTGAGTTAAAATGAAAGGTTGGTTGTCTGGAGTGTTTCTACTCTTTTGAATGTTTCTGTGAGTTTTTCTTTAATACCTTGTTATCGTGGCTGTGGTATGCCCCACACTGTGCGCCCTCAGCTGGGCAGAGGCCCTGCTGCAGCCTGTGGGTGCTCACGTGGCAGGCTTGGTCGCCTTGCCATGAGGTGGGCCTACAGGGCCTGGCACATCTCCTAGTGGGTGTCTGAGCACAGGAAACAGCTGGGGAGTGTGGCTGATCCTCAGAAGTCATGGCTGGGTGACTGCTCTGGCCTTGAGTCGTGTCTTAGGACCCAACTCTTGCGGTTTGTGCGGCAGAAATGCCACTGCTGAAGTTTAATTTTTTCTCTAGAAAAATGAAACATGCCATTTTCCATGGCTTAGGAAAACCATGGGATTGGTAATTTTGCCTTTCTCGGTGTGTCATTCTCTTCTGCAATAACATACCATTTGTTTGCCATATAGGCAACTGGGTGATATCTAAAAACAGAATTCCCCATCAAAAAGTCCTCCAAATAAAAATAAGTCCAGAAAGTTGTTTTGTGTGTGTGTGTGCACACACATAAAGATGTGTGCAAAGGAAGACTGCATATTTTTCTTGTTATTTAGGTTCTTGCTTTGTATATCTTTGTTTTACGGATGAATGTAGTAAAAGTATAAAATGAATAAATATGGCACAGATACCATAATTGAAGGAAGACACTCCACGACTTTGTATGTAAAGCTGGTCAGACTTTGGTCAGCAGATGGCATTGACTTAACATGGTTAATCCTCATCCAAACCAGTTGTGATAAAAAGACTAGATTTGAGAAATACATGGACCTTCAATAATCGGCCTCACAATATTGGAGGCGTCGCGTGTACATGCTCTAGCATCTCAGGTGTTGGAATTTTAAGGAAGACAGGCTGTCAAGCAAAGAAACCAATTTTACTTTAAATTGGAGAGGGCGTTTGTTTTGTCTGGAGATCACATGAGTGCTGTATACCCCGATAGTGAGGCCATGATGGCTGGGAATATTTTTCAGACATCCTTGTGCAGATGTGTTCCAATCTTTGAACAACTATATGGACATGTGGTGAATTTGTACAATGTTTAAATGGAAGAATGTTGTTATGAGGCTTTGAAGTAGACGATCCCGTGTGAAACATTGTGTAGTGAAACCCAATTACTTTCTAAAAGCTTGGTTAGCCAGTTCCTGAACTGCTTTCTATCAGTTGGAGAAATAAGCAGAGAAGTGAGCTGTAAATTTATCATTTCTGCGTTTCCCAAAGGGTGGTTAACACTTGCACTGATGTCTTCTAGCAACATCGAATAGCAATTGTCAAAACAAAAACAAAACAAAACAAAACTTGCATTAAAAAAGAGATAAGAGGCACAAAGGAAATGAAGAAGTTCTCTGCAGTATATATTTTATGGGCCAATTCGGGATCTTGTTGCTGAAATGGCACTGAGTTTGTATTGATAAGTCCAGGGACTGTCTAGAAACTTCATCACTGATAACTAAACAGTTGAATTTACTCTTCCCTTCCCTCCCCCATCAGGTATTCACGTACAAGCAGAGCACAATTACCCACCAGAAGGTGACCGCGATGCACCCCACAAATGAGGAGGGCGTGGACGACATGGCCACCCTGACAGAGCTGCACGGGGGTGCCATCATGCACAACCTGCACCAGCGGTACCGGAGGGACCAGATATACGTAAGTGCCACCTCGGCTAGCGCTCGGCCCCCCTCAGGTGCGCGCAGATGTTCTTCTGCTTTTCAAATAATCGCTTTCAAAGAGTATTTTCTGCCTTTTGAGAACCTTTACTTAATTTAAGCAAAGCTACCTTTTCACGTGTTTTTCAGAATTAGTGATGTGGCTCAGTAAATCATGTTCTCTGTGTTTATTGCCTTGGTTTTATTAGAGAGATTATTTAAATTGAAGGGTAATTTGACCTCTTTCTTCCTCTAAAAAGAATTGCTCGTAAGTGTTCTGTTGTAAAAAAGAAGTCACAAGCAGTGATTTGATTCCCTCGGTTAAGGGCTGGGGGGAATGTGGATCTGCAAACCAGTGCATCTGAGTTTAATCTTTTTTTTTCTTATTTTCTTGTTTTTTTTCTCGTTTTATGAAGTTTTACTTTTTTTTCTGACTGTGGAACCCCCCTCCCCTGGGGGATATTTGGATTCAAGGGAACCCATTTTCCTAATTTGTGGGATCTATGTTGAATGGGGACATATCCCTAAAAGGCACACATTTTTCTCCCAACTTTTATGAAACGTGACTATTTCTGTCTCATAAAGTAACATTTAAAACGAACTCCCATAGTTACCACTTTTTGACATTCGAGAACCTGTTTTACGTTATCTGCCGAGATTGATTGGCCTGCAGACTTTATCCATTTTTCTTCTGCCTGTTTGCAAGTCTTTGTGGTAACCTGGGGCAGCCGCTTGTGTGTTTAATTTTCGAGTCAAGGTCAAATTCAGACAGTTTTTTAAAAACGAAAACAAATATATGGATGTATGGTGAATTTATGGAAAAACTGTTCATCTTGAAATCATTTTTTTTCTTTTGGAATGACACTTAACTTGCCAGTACACTTGGCACTACGAGGGGTAGCCCCAGCCTTCACAACAGCTAGGATGGCTGCTGACTAAACCTCCAGGCACGCTCGGTACTGAGGTTCCTCTAATTTATCATCTTTAGACCAAGAGAGAAGATTTGGGAAAGAGCAGGAATGAGAAATTGATGGGTTTAGCACTTAATTTCCTTCATCTTTTATTTTTAGAAATCTGGTTTATTTGCCTTCTTTTGACATTGCAGAAGTGTCACTTTTGCCAGATTGACCTCATGTTTGCCAAATGTTTTCGAACAGCCCTGAATAGAGAAACTCGGTCGTGTCGTAGTCCTCTGAGTTGCCATGTGCTTACGCTAAGTCTTTGGATTTCAAATGTTGGCCATATGTTCCTCAGAAAAGACATGTAACACTCATACACGTGGACTCCAGCGTGGCTTCGTGTCCCATGTTGCGTGGACTGGCAGGACATGCACACATTCCTCTGTCCCCACCTTGAAACTCCACATTGGTGACAGTCATCCCCTTCCTGTGGGATGCTCATGGCACAGGTGTCTGGGTTTCCATGTGCTTTTAGTATTAAGTATTTGATGCTGCCGTGTAACTCTTTGTTCACGTAGCACTTTCCTGCCTCGGTTTGTCAAGGACCTACTTATATTTTGTCCTTTTTGAGCCAAGGACATTGCCAGGCGCCTGGTAGTTGTGCGATAAATGATTGTAAAATAAAAGCCCTTCCTATGAGAACTAACCTATTGTCATTGATAATAAAATGTGAGGCCAACTTAAAACTTTGTTATTGGCGTATGTCTCTCATAGGTGAGTAGTTCAGAACTTATTACACATTGAATCGTCAAGAAAGGAGGGAAAAAAACTACGAACGAATTTAAAAGGCAGAGCCTTTTAAAAGATTGTCCCTTTCTGCAATGATGATGTTTAATCTGATAGCTAAATTGCCTCATAACCACTGTGACTAGGATCTTGTTCTTTTTATCCTGAAATTAAGATCTTTCCCCTCCCCTCTGAGGGAAAAACACAGGATTTTTGTTCATCCAATTTGCCGTTCATTCGATTCATTTTGCCTTCATGCGCCTTCCTCCTGAGACTTGAGTCATTGTGTCATTATCCATAAAGCAGCCATCACGATTTTATCGCCACTGAAGCTGTTGGCGCTGGTGCCAGGACTTGTCAGATTGCCCCATCGAGACAAAACAAGCACCTGTCAGGAGAACAGCTTTGCCACCTTTTATCCCGGCTCTGAGCGATGCCTGTCTATGTTTAAAAGAGAAAAAATGACATAGGTGCTGTGTTCGCGTGAGCCTTTGCTGCGGGCTCTCAGGGAGGGGTCCTCTCCCTGTTCCCTCCTGGTCCTGGCAGGGTTCAGAACTGGCAGCTGTAGGACCGAGGTCCTCGTTTTCTTGCTGGCTGTCAGCCGAGGGCCGCTCCCAGCTTCTAGAGCCTCCCTCCCTCCCCTTCCAAGCCAGCAGTGGTGGATCAGGTTCCCCTCACATTTCAAGTCTCTCCTTTTTTCTCATCTCTCCCTCCAAGTGCAGCTGAGAAAGGGTCTCAGCTTTTAAGGGTTCACGTGGCCAGGCTGGGTCCCCATCTCAGAATTCACCACTTTAATCACATCTTCCAAGTCCTTTTGCTTTGCAGCTTCACCTAGGCACAGGTTCTGGAAGGGAGGCGTGGACATCGGGGAGTGTGGCCGCCCTCCTTTGAGTAATGTTACTGAGAAAGGGACCCCTCTGGGTCTGACCCCGACTCTGAGTCTTGCATTCATTGGTTTTCTGGTCTGAGTTGGCAGGTGACACAGGTCACTGGGGAACAGACCTGTCTCCAGATAGAGAGGTCTATTGTTTTGTGCTAAAAAGGGCTATTAGCTTTTTTCTCTTTGGGGACCATTCTCATTACCTGAGGACTTCACCAGACCCAAATAAAATATTGTTTTCCCCATCTTCTGGCTTCCTCTTTTAAAAGTTGGGCCTAGAGACAATAATGAAGGGATGAAGCATCAACAGACACATCCGGTGGAGCCCCCTTTTCTCCTCTTGCCTCCTCTTGGACTCTGCATTAATCATTTAATCTTGAGTGTGTGTCAGTTTTTTAATTTGTGGGTTTTTAGAAGATCAGGTATCGTAACCCCCACCCCTAACCCAGGCTACTTTAAAATGAAATGCTGAGTGACAGCTTTAGAAGCTTTGTTAAGCTTTCTACCTTTCTCTCCATCTTACTCAGCTGATACCACCAGGTCTTTATTTAGAAAGCTCCCGCCTGGCACTCGGCACCCTGTCCTTCGGGTGTGCAGACTGTTAGTCAGCTGCTGTGTAACTCCGGCTTCACGGGCGATCCCTTTGTCTCTGTCACCCTGACCGGGCACCCTACTCCTTCCATCATGGCTTTGTGTGAGCCTTTGCTGGCTGCCTTGGTGTTGCATCCCCTTCCTGGAACTCCAGGTCCTTCGTGCCCAAGGCGCCACCTTGTCAGCCTTTCCCATCCTCTGGTGACTGCCCAGGTGAACACCTTGCTCTCTACCTGGGAGCCCATCCCCAACTCCCACCTTGAACTTCTTATTCCTGGGCTTCTTCCCAGGAGGCTTGCCCTGATGGCCTGGTGCCTTGGAGATGGTCCGATGAGGGTCCCGCCCTCCTCTGTCTTCCCATTACTGATGTGGCCTGGTGAGGACGTGTACCCACTGTGGGAGTTCCCAAAGACCCAGGGCAAGGATGGGGCAGGGTGTGCCTTTGTGGTACAAAGAGAATATTAGTGAGTGAGAAACCTCAGCTGGCCACGAAATGCCCTAGGGAGCAGCTGCCAGTCAAGACGCCCGAAAGCAGGTGTCAGAGTTGGTGAGAAGGAAAGGCTAGTGAGACCCCACACGTAGAGATGCAGAGATGAAAACAAATTTGGTGAGGTGGCCTCTCTGGACTGGGAGGAGGTTCCTTTGCTTAGGGAGCCTGGTGTTTGTGGGGAGGTGAGGCGTCTGGGCAGGCTGGGGCAGGACAGTAGTCAGAGCCCTCAAAGCTGTGGTTCTCAGCCAGGCCATGCTGCCCCCAGGGGACATTGGGCCATATCTGGAGGCGTTTTTGGTTGTCCTAGCTAGGGCACCTCTGGGGTGCTAATGATGTCTGGTAGGCAGAGGCCAGGGACGCTGCTCTGTGTCCCACCATCCGCAGGAGTCCCCACAGCAAGCAGTGACCCGGCCTAAGACATCAGGAGCCTTTTGGAAGAGTTGATGGGGAAGTGATGGGAGATGAGACTAGAGTGTGTCACCGTAATTCGAGGGTAGAAATACGAGGGTTTTCAGCTGGGGGACAGGTGGCAGTGAGCAGAAGGACAGGGCTGAGAAGCATGGGGCAGGATGGGGACAAGGAAAGACTCGCTTGGACCATTCACAGCCTTGTCAAGTCCCAAGTGGCCGTGAGCACTTGGCGCTGACCATCCCAGCAGCACCTGGAGGACAGGAGCATGGGAAGGTGGGAGTGGACGCCTGTCGTGCTGTGTTCTCCGGAGCCTGGGTCGGTTCAGATTGTCACAGGCACAGGATGCGGACGCAGCGTTGACAGGTGCGTGCGGTGCCCGTTGTGCTCGAAGGTGAGCACCGTGTGCAAAGCAGAGGGACCGCTAGGCCGGGCCCACGGTGTGGCCCTCCGTGTCGCATGGAGGAGATTCCCCTCCCAGCCTCGGAGGACAGGCTCAGAGCCACACGAGGGAGGGAGCCGCGGGAAACGTCAGCGCGCGCCCGCAATTATGGTGCTGGAGCTGCCCCCGGATCCCGGCCCTGTCCCGCCCCGGCCTCTGGTTAGCTCGTGGCTCCTGTTGAACCAACAGGGCAGGGATCGGAATCAAAGGAGCCCATTTGAAAAAGTGGGGCTGTGTGGAAACAGAAGTGCTCCCGGCAGCACAGAAGCCTCTTCACAGCTCGTGTATTTTTAGGTTTTGCAGAAATAGCCTCCCTTGGGTCAGGTGGCCTCCTAGACCGAATCTGTAAATGTGTTTCATGTTTTCCTGAATTAACTTCCAAGTCTATTTCTGCCTGGCAAAGTGTGTTCACATTTTGAAAACGCGGCAGCCGCTTCAACACCTGTCTATTGCAGGAGGCAGGTGACCAGGTGACCAGACGCCCCGGTGCCCGCAGTGTCGTCGGCCCTGGACCTCCCGTCCCATGGAGTTTTCCATTCATTTCCTTGAGTTGAGTTTTCCCAAAGTAGACTTTTTGGGGCACGTGGGGGGTTATTTCCATTCTTTTCCTAAGCTAGTGTCAGGTAACAGGGTGCCCCTCTCGGACCCAGGGGTGGTGGCCTGAAGTCCGGATGGTTGACAGCCTTGGCCTGTGCCTTGTACCGGGAACAGCTGAATTCAGTGTGTTTTGCCAGGGGTTTTTTTAGTTTTTTTTCTTTTTTTCCCACATGAAATCAAGAGCTGGTGTTGCCAGAAGATGATTGTTCCCATCTGTCTGACTGTGTGTGTATTTTAAAACATCACCAACCATTTCTGCTCGAGTGGCCACTTCCACATCAGCACATGATGGTGGCATTTAGGAACTTCGTTTTAGTGAGTTTTTTTTTTCTCTCCCTGCCACTTTTTGGGTCAGATTCCATTCAGCAAGGAGGGAATTTAGTCAAAAACTCACTGGACTAGAAATGTCGCTTTTAAATGTAAGAGATTGACTTTAGTAACTTGAGTTAGGATGTGTTTTGATCTAGTTTTCAACCCGCTTGATGCTTAATGGGTTTTTTAAATTGTTTAAAAATGTTTTTGATTGCTTAATGGGACAGTTTTGTTACGTAGAAGGTAGTGGCTTAGAACAGGGGTCCCCAACTCCCAGACCATGGACTAGTGTTGGTCTGTGACCTGTGAGGAACCAGGCCGCACAGCAAGGGTGAGCGGTGGACCAGTGAGCAAAGCTGCATCTGTATTTGCAGCTGCTCCCCAGCACCAGCATCACCGCCTCAGCTCCACCTCAGATCCTCAGGCATTAGATTCTCCTAGGAGCACCGGTCCCCAGTGTCAGAAAGGTTGGGGACCGCTGGCTTCAAGCTCTAAAACACAGTGAAAATGGGAGTTGATTTGGTGGGTTGGTGGTTAGTCAGATCGTGGGCCCCCAGTGTATCTACATCGACCCAGTCCTGTCTCAGGGTCAGGGTGAGTGCTAGGCCCCAAGGATGCAAAATTACTCGTTTACGGTAATTGTTTCTTGAAAGACTGGGCATTGAAAGGCACTGCCCCTCCAGGACCGCCAGGTTGACTGGAGAAGGCCGACGCGGCACACCACTGACAACAGCTCAGGGTGACGGTGACTGTGATGGAAGTCCTTACTAGGAACACAGAATGAGCCTCTCAAGGGGGAGATGTAAGGACAGGGTCAGAAATGACTCCCAGACGAGACACTGGTTGTGCCGAGTTTTGAAGCCGTCGTTGGGGAAGTCGGTCCAGGAGGAGGGCGGCTCACTCGTTCCTGGCAGAAGATCAGCGTGTGCGAGGACTTAACATTGTGTGATGTTATGCATTTGTCCAGGAGGCTGGAGTGAAGGTCACTTGCAGCAGGAGCAGGTGAGAAAGGGCTCTGAGTGCTAGGTCACGACCTTGAGTAGGAGGACATGTGATCGGCAAGCCTGATAGGAAATGATGGGGGCTCTGAGCCAATCCTGGGAGAGTCTGAGTTCAAAAGACACTGAGGCAGAATCTTAAGTCTTTGAGTTTGGTAGGAAAGTAGGTCGGGCTTTTACAGGAAGATTCCCAGATTTCTGGATTAACCATTTAAGTAGTCCGTGGTGCCATTCGTCACGATGTGACTGTGAGTAGGAACAGGTGTTTTGGGGAGGTCAGCATTGTCCATGTTGAGTGTGAGGAGCTAAGTAAGGGGCATCCAGGCGAAGATGCCCAGGGGGCCGCTGAGTGTCCGGGTATCTGTAATTTTAAACTGAAGCTGCATTCAGGATAAAGTATCCCAGAAGTAATTCGTTGCCGTTTTTAGCTGTGACGATGGAGAGAGAAGGAAATTGGAGATCAGCGGGTGGGAAACAAACCTGCCTCACCACTCCACTTCTTAGGTTCTTCCCTCTAGGAGACTATGCCTGGCACTGACTTTGATCGATTTCCCTAGTGCGTTTCCCATGACTTGGTTGACATCCAGCGTCTCAGGGCCACATGATGAAAAGCAGTTGCGGTTTTATTTTCATCAACAAAAACAATAATAAATCCCTCCGAGTTCCATAGCACTTGCACATAGTGATTGTGTGGGTTGTTGTTACTACTGATGAGAGTTTTAGGTCCACGGGGGTGAAGCAGACTTCCAGGGAATGTAGCTCCAGGCTGAGGACTTCTGGCTTTCGACTTGGCCAAACCTTGCTGTCCAGAGCAGTGGTCCCCAACCTTTTTGGCACCAGGGACCAGTGCTCTTATGAGCATCTAACGCCTGAGGATCTGAGGCAGAGCTGAGGCGGTGATGCTAGCGCTGGGGAGCGGCTGTAAATACTGAGGAAGCTTCGCTTGCTCACCTCCTGCTGTGTGGCCTGGTTCCCAACAGGCCAAGGACCAGATCAGGACTGATTCGCGGCCTGCGAGTTGGAGACTCCTGGTCTGGATCATGTTTTCCTGTGTGGGAATAGCGACTTCCCAGAGGCAGCACAAATCCCTCTGTATCCACAAGCAACTCTGCGTCTGAGGCCACCGGGTCACGTCGTTTTCCTAGCTTTACTTGAGTTTTTGGTGGGGAGAATGGTTAGGGTTAGAGACTAGGTATTATGCCCTAATGCCTTTGGAGAACCTCGCATTGGTAGCTTCTAGACTGAAGACATGCAGTGAGAGTCTCCCACCATTTTAAAGCGGTATGTGCAACAGCTGTCCCAGATTACAAAAATGGGCAAGGAGACGTATTTTTTGGTGAGTTCTGTGGAACTTCTCTGACTAGAAAAAAAAAATTTTTATGTGCTTCAAAATAGAGTGTGCTTTCTATTTCTGAAGAGCTGTTAAAACATCCAGGCTACTTAATTATTGGGGAATTTCGAATCAGGTATGAGGAAACCAGTAAGAACCTGGCCTGACCTTGTGTTTGACCTCCACGTGTCCAGAGTCGTAACTACACGGTGTCACCATGGCTGTTTTTAGAGCCAATGATACCTTTCTGTAGAGTGATACATGGTACAAGCATCCGACAAACGTCTCCTAGCTCTTCCTTGCTACAGTTTATCTTTGCTTCGCTTGGTGCTTTACAGCTGGGCCCTCCTCCTGTCCCCCTCCACTCTCCAGTGGCCATTCTTATTTATGTCACCCGTCGAACTTTCTTATGACTCAGCGAACCTGTTATTTGTTTAGTGACAGAATCACTCGTGTAAAGTGGTATGTTGAGGGTAGCGGGGGTGGGAAATAAGATGGCTTTGGCAGTGACGGTTTTCTGCCGATGGACTGCTACGATTTCACATGATGTCTGAGTGTGAAAGAAACCGTCGGGACCTGTTGCCGTTGCTGCTGTGTTATTTTATTCTGTTTGAGCACGAGGTTCAGAAATGCTGTTCCATATGTGTGTGGGCACGAGGAATAAACCCCGATGAGAGCCCTTCAGGGCGCTGAGGGCCCCCTCCTATAACTGTCATGAGAGTTATTCATTAGGAGGACTTGGGGTGTCCTGTCGCCTCTTTAGGGCCATTCAAAGTCACCTCTCACATCTCTCTGACAGTTGACCCTGAAGGTCATGGGAGCAAATGAAGAGTTTTAAGCAGGTGAGTTTCACCTTCTGAAGTTCATCGGTCAAGTGTGGAGCGTGGCTTGAGCAGACAGGACATGTTGGGAAGTCAGTGAGGGGGGAAATGGAAATCTCGGGTGAGGCCAGGGCATCAGAGATGGAGGGAAGGGGACGGATTTCAGAGTTCACTGAAAGTGGAGCTTACAGGACAGAGAGACCCTGGCCGCTGACGGGGAGGCTGGACAGAGTGGGGTGAGTCCCGTTCTGTATGTGGGTGAGTGGTGAACGGGGTCCCCACTGACCCACAGCGCGACAGACACACACCAGCCGTTACCAACCTCGCTCTCCATCAGGGGCGACATTTATCATCCGTGGCCCATTTCTTGATCTGTCAGAGGAGGCAGAACAGCGGCCTCTGCCCTGCCGCATCTCGAGGTGACGCGGGCGCAAATGAGGGCAGGTGACGATGCGACCGCTTAGATAGTGTTGTCCTCTGTGCCCCACAATTATAAAATGTCAGGTAAAGGTGTTTTGGAAACCCGTAGGCTTAATTGCTTTTTAAAAATCGATGACAAGCCTTTCAAGAAATGACTTTACGTCATGAGTGAGAAGGGGAAATTGTAAAACTTGGACCTTCGTGTTTTAAGAGCCTAATTTACCCCAGTCGTAGATGGAGGCTCTTACAGTAGAGAGGCAGTTTTACCTCTAAATGAGGTCAGATTTCCTGCCATTTTTAAAAATAAAAATAAAAACGGTGTTTTCTCTCCAAACCAGACACACATTCTACACAGTCTTCTTTTTTTTTTTTTAAATAAGAGACTTCAGATTATTGCATTTTGGCTCAGATCGAGTCTGGCTTTTGGCTGTCCCTGTTGGTACGTCAAAAGTCCTGTTTGTTGAATTTACGATCAACCGCGACATATGAATTTATTATATTCAGACTCTAATGAGATCATTTCATCCCTGAAAATCTAAGTGCCTTTCGCTCTCTCCCCTTACTCAATGGTCCGTAATTCGTTACCAGAGCATCTTTGTTTCTCAGTTTGGTGTAAAATCGGAAGAGGTGTGTTCTAAAACATTTTATCGGGGTGAGGGACCGTGGTGCTTCTCATCATGTCTGGATATGCCACCTTGTGCGGCTTCTTTAAGTCAGCATGATTTCAGGTTCGTCCTCGCTGCAGCGTGTATCTGTACTTCGTTCTTTTTTGAGTCTGACTGTTCCGCTGTGTGGACGTACCACTGGTTCCTGCCCGTCCATCTGATGATTGACATTTGGGCTGTTCCCAGCTTCAGGCTGTCGCGAATAATGCCGCTGTGTCTTTGTGGGAGTACGCGTTTTTCATTCTTTGGGGCATATACGTAAAAGTGGAATCAATCGTTGGATCATGTCTCTCTTATGTTTTTTACCTTTTTTTGGCTCAAGATTTTTCCAAAACGCATTACAGACCCCCCTTGCATTTGAGAACAGTTATATGGAACATACGATCCTCTGCCTGATGTTCCTGGCGGTCGCTCTGAGTAAGAACGATTACAAATTGCTATAATGCGGCCCAGATGCTCTGGGGTACGTGGACGCTCCCCTCCGTGTTCCTGCTGTTCTTCTTCTCCGTGCACTGCCCAGCCTCACCCACGACAGAGAAGAGAAGGCTCTGGACTTTGGTGGTCTGGGTTCACGTCTCACCTCTACCCCTTACTGGCTCTGTGACCACGCACAGAGTTTTCTCTCTCTGCCTCAGTTTCCTCGTCTGACAAACAGGCGTAGGAATACTGTGAACCTTCTGGTTATTGCGAGTGTCACCATAATAAGTTGTCACTAACCGGGTGGCTTAAGTGACAGAAGTTTATTTTTTCACAATTCTGGCGGCTAGAAGTTCAAGATCAAGATCCCCAGTAGGGCCGGCTCCTTCTGAGAGCTCTCTCTCTCTC
The DNA here is from genome assembly GCA_030015415.1 of Cynopterus sphinx. Lineage (NCBI taxonomy): Eukaryota > Metazoa > Chordata > Mammalia > Chiroptera > Pteropodidae > Cynopterus > Cynopterus sphinx. The sequence continues at coordinate 7,697,481 of CM057379.1, read as the reverse complement.
TCTGGCTTTCAGGTGGCTGCTTTCTTGCTGTGTCCTCATATGATCTTTATCTGTGCACGCTCATCCCAGTGTGTCTCTCCCTGTCCAGATTTCTTCTTCTTATAAGAGCATCAGTCAGATTGGATTAGGGCTCATCCTAATGGTTCACTTAAATTTCCCTTAAAGGCCCTGACTCCATACGCAGCATAGTCATGTTCTCAGGTGCTGGGGACTTAGAGCCTCAGCGTATGATTGGGGGGTGAGCACGATTCCGCCTGTAGCACCCCCAAAGCCCTGGGCACAGCACATGCTCCATCAGGGGTCGGGTGGCGGTGGTTACACGGCCCCCCTTCCTCCCCTGCCCACCAGCCCCTTCAGCCGTGTCTGAGCCTGGGCACCAAGAGCCAGACGTGGTCCGCATGTCTTGCAGAAGCACGAGGGGGCATGTTCATGTCCACGTGGAGGAGGCATAAGGAATCTGCTTCCATAACTCGGTAGCCTCCATCTGGCAGCCCTGAAGATTTCTCTTACTTTCTGGCCTGGCTTTTTGTTCCAGAAAAGGAAGCTTGTCAAGCCTGTGAAGTTCCAGATCGATGACGTGACGCTTCGGGAGGTGTTTGAGATTATGGAATACCCAGTATTTTCAAAATGCTGTTGACTGCTTTTCTAAAGTCGCCGTTGAATACATAAAATTTCCCATTTGGACGGTTTTGAATGTGCACAACTCGGTGCATTACATACATTCACGATGTCGTGTAACCGTGACCACTGTCTACCCCTGGGGGTTTCCAGCTGTCCCCACCAGGGACGCCACACCCGTTAAACAGAACCTCTCCATCAGCTCCCCCTTCTCTCCATCAGCGCCCCCTTCTCTCATTCTCAAACCCTGCAGGTCCCTGATAGCTGCGTGAGGGAGGGGGTGAGGTCACGGGGGACAGGGGCTGGGGCCTTGGCCTGCTTCATCTTCTTCGTTTCGTTTACCTTTTTCACTGTAAGCTGCCTCGGAAATGGCTTCATTCATTTTGTATAAAATGACAAGGTTGTGACCCAGAAAGGCACAGGACAAATGTATGCAGTGCGGACCAAAAGCCATCTTGTCCCTTAACCTGCACTCAGGTGGAGTCATCAAAGCTCAGGCTTCCGTGACATGTGACAGCCCCTCCCCTCCTCGCTGTCCCTGTCCCAGCGAGGGCGGAGGTGCTAAGCTTGCCCGGTGACCATCCCCAGTGCCTCATGTGACCAGGTGTCCCCTGTCCTTGCAGACCTACATCGGCTCCATCATCGCCTCCGTGAACCCCTACAAGACCATCGCCGGCCTGTACGAGCGTGCCACCATGGAGGGCTACAGCAAGTGCCACCTGGGGGAGCTTCCGCCCCACGTCTTCGCCGTTGCCAACGAGTGCTACCGCTGCCTGTGGAAGCGCCACGACAACCAGTGTGTCCTCATCAGGTAAGCAGCCACCGCGAGGCCGGCAGAGGGCTGGTGAGGGGGTGTCGTGGGAGACCTGGCATTCCACACCCACCTGCTGGTGGCTAAAAAATAAGGGATTGTAAGCTGTAGAGGTCCATGCAATCTGTGACATCAACCAAGGGTTGCCTCACCTAAAAAAAAAAATTGATTACTAGGAACCGAAACAAATAGAATCTATTCCTTTAAAAATAGTTCTTAATTTCTATTAATTCAAATTGGCCTCGTCTCCTATAGCCTAGTGGCATGTCATTGGATCTTCTTATTTACTCATATTGGAATCCTAGTTCTAGTGACAGTCAGAATACCCTTGGATGGTCTCCAAGGCAGACAAATGTCACTTGCCCTGAGGTTTCCATGGAGTCTCCAGGCAGTTCCTTCATCTGTCCCCGGGCGTTCACTCATGGAGCATGGCGGCTACCGAGGACCAATAGTGTGCTAAACAGAACAGCCAGAGTGAAAGACGATTTTGACGTCTGTTTTTAGATGCCCTTCTAGTCCCAACTTGTGGCAAAATAATTATATTATTTCAAGAGGAAGGGGGTGTTTGGATGTGGGGAGGGTGACAGGACTCCGCCTCACCATCGGATTTCCAGTTCAGTGGAAGCCGGGCCCGGGAGACAGATGGACAGCCATATGGCCGCTCAGACCCCCAGCCAGTCAGGTTTGCTGACACTGAAGCCCCAAAGTACACCCACCTGCTTGTGGGTGCAGGCAGGTAGCTGGTGGCCACAGTCACTGTGGGAAACCAGGTCCCAATTGGCAGGGCGCAGACCAGCCCTTTCTCTCCCTTCACCTGTTGGAGAAGCCACTCGTGCCCCCATGGTGGGAGGTGGGGCAGGCATGTGGGGTGAGTTGGGGGACCCCTCATGGAAACTCCAGGGAAGGGAAACAGAGGGGCCCCAGCAGGATATTCGGGAGGCCCTCACGCTGCCCTGTGTGGTGTCTGATTGAAGATGGGTCGGAAACGCTGGCTAACCCGTGCACTGGACACGGTGCCAAGACCTTTTCAGGCATCAGCTCACCGAAACCTTCTGACAGCTCTTTGGTGTGGTGCTATGTGTTGTCTGCAGGTGCCACACAGAAAAACACCGTCAGGGATTCTGTTCTTCTGACTGAGTTTCTGCTCATGACTCTCATGACACAAATCCGAATTATGTGAATATGAAAGACAGAGCAGAGCCTTTCTCATTCCTGTTTCCTCCCTCCCCACACTCCCTCAGCCTGCCTCTGTCTGCCTCTCTCTCTAAGGGGAAGGACACATCTGGGCTGATACAGTCACTTCTCTCCATCACCTTGATGGTGCCGATGTGCTGGGCTGTGGGCATCACTTAAGTCCTGGACTGACCGTGTATTCAGTTAAATAACGTAGAATGATTATGACTCGCAGTTAGTCAAAATGAAGCTGCTCACTTAATATAAAAACAGCTTTTAAGAGTCACATTCCCAGTAAAGTAGGTTGCCTTGTGACGAGGAGCCATCCTTGTGGGTTCTCGCACATCACTTCGCTGCAGGGCAGAAGTCAGGACCTGAGAACCCCCTCTCAGCATGCGGGATCCGAGAAGGTGGGCAGGAGGCGAGGGAGCGCAATCTGTTTCAAGATCGAGTTGTTGTTTTCCACACTTAGATGCCTAAGTCTTCGCCACCGATAAGTCTTTGTGCTTAGTACTTCAAGGGGTGAAAGTGAGAGCGTGACCAACACGTCACCTGCTGGGCAGAGCAGCTTGGGAAGAAAGAAATCAAATGAGATCATGTGCGTATGTGCATGTGCGTGTGTGTGTGTGTGTGTGTGTGTGTAATAAAGTGGAAACGGGTTGGCTTTTCATGCCAAAGACTGTGGTCTCTAAGAGTCAGGTGGAGAGGGTGGGCAGGGGAGGGGAAGCGGATCCCAAACAGAAAGCTCCCATTGTGTAGAGCCCACGTGAAAGGGGTGACTGTTATTTATCTAAATTAACTCAGGAACCAGTCCTTAAGAATTGATTTCTCATTAAAAATGTGTTTGGGTTTTTAATAACTCTCTCCAGAAGTTTCTTTTATGGGGGCGGGGGAGGGGGATTGGGATTTAGGGCTGTGGGAACTGAGAAAATTGAGTATAAAAATCGTAAAAATGTGTGGCAGGGGAGCCCTATTTAGAGTTCCTCAGGCTTGGCCTGCCCCCCGGTGGCTCAGACGTGTTTTACTACTTTCAAGACATCCCATGGTGATAGATTTCAAACCCGAAAACAAGCCTGTTTGGAACAAGGCAGGACTTCGTATTGGCTTTTCTCTCACCTTTTGAATTCCCAGCACTTGGCGGGGGTCCCCAGCTAGTTGGTGGCAATGCCCCGTCTCTAGGCGTCTAGCTCAGGCCTCTTTTGTTGTCCCCTCTCGTGGGTGTTCCCTCCCTTAAGCTTTATTTTAACTTTCTGTGCACACTGAAGTGAACGCTCACGTTGTTGTAGTTTTTCAAACATATAAGTTTGAAACTTGAATCTTTTTTTTTTTTCACCTAACTGACAAGATCAGCATTTGGTCTTGGGTGATCTCGTACATTTTGCATTGATTTCGGTTTTTCATACATCATATTGGGCAGGCAGAGAGCGTCTGGTTGATTATGGTCTTTTCCGTACATGGCAACTTTTGAGATATGTAGGGCAGGCAAGGCCTGTGGCCGGATCACCTTTGCCCGGGACAGCGTCTGGTGGAGGGCCAGCATTCGACAGCTGCCAGTCAGGATGGATGGAAGAACCGGGGGGTGGGTGGGTGGGTGTGTGTGTGTGTGTGTGATAAAGTGGAAAAGGGTTGGCTTTTCATGCCAAAGACTGTGGTCTTTAAGAGTCAGGTGGAGAGGGTGCTTTGTGCGTTTTGGTTTTCCAAAACCAGAGTGATTTCTTCTTAATTATAGCTTTTATACCCTGGAATGATAATTTGAGTGTTCAGTCTTTTTCTGATAATATATTTGGAAATGAAGGATTTGGAACAGTCAACAAAACTCGTGTCCTGGATTATTAAGGTACCAATGAGCACAAAGCATGGGGCATCCCTCATGCTCGTATAATACTGTGGGTTCCTGTGCTAGGCTTTGGGGTTAAAAAAAAAAAAGAGAGACCCAATCACTGCCCTTTAGGGAATTCTATTCTGACAGGACGAAATGATGTAAATAAATAATTTCGATACAGCCTGCACTGTGGTATAATAGAAATAATGTACACGCTGCTCAGAGAAAGTGCTTAGTAGATGCTTAAGAAGGAACCAAGAAAACATTTCATAGAGAAGGTGACGCGTGATCGTGAGTTAGAGTCTACAGAAACATTTGGCTTTTATTGATGTTATATTTTCTTTGTATTAAATTCCTAAATTTCTTTTGGCTTCATGACGTTGTGATGATGATGAGCAAAGAAGTATATTCCTAGTTATATATGTCACTGCAGTATTATAATATAGATGCTACATATCGCATAGCAAATATCATATTATTTAATCCACAGATTAATTCTGACACTGTCTACCTGGAGATAGCATCGCATCCCACGGGTTAAGGCTCAGGCCTGCCAACCTCCCTCGACCCCCTCCCTTAGGTGCCAGCCCTACACACATCCCGGTTGCCACCTGTGCTTCCCATGAACTACCTACAGGTGGCAGGTTCCAAGCCCCGTCCTTGGTTTCCATCAATTCGCTGAGTGGCTCACAGAGCCCAGAGCAACATCTTACTGACTAGATGACCGGTTTATTGTAAAAGGCCAGAACTCAGGAACAGCCAGGGGGAAGAGATGCACAGGACAAGGTAGGGGACTGGGCTCAGAGTGTCCGGGCCTTCCCCAGGTGACGCTGTCTCGGCGCCTCCACATGTTCACCCACCTGGAAGCTGTCTGAACCCCACCCTTTGGGGTGTTTATGCAGACATCGTTCATCGCACAGGCACAGTTGATTCAATTATTGGCCGTTGGAGGTTGACCTCTTTCTGCAGCCCTTCCCCCTCCCAGAAGTGGAGGCAGGGGTGCCCCAGTCTTTGGGGGAGGGGAGAAACGTTCCAAAAGTCACCTCAGTAACATAACAGAAGACACCTGTATCGCTGTCATAGCTCAGGGAATCCCAAGGGTTTTAGCTCTGCCAGGAAAAGGACAAAGTCCAAGACTATATTTCTTATTATAAACCACAATATCACACGTATAATGTGTTATGTTTGATGTAGATGTCATCATAATGATGGTTCCTTTGAAAATGGTGCAGGGGGTGTCGCTCTGTGATTCACGATCCCCCCCCCCCCCACTCCCCTGTGGAAAAGAGCCAGCTCCATGCTTGACTGGAAACCGGGCTCTCGGTGGGACCCCAGCCCCCACCCCCTGCCCATTCCCAGGCTGGGGCCGGGGAGGCTGCTTTTCCTTCCTCCTGGCCTCCAGGAGCTTCCTCTGCAGAGTCTGCCTGCCCTCCCCATCCTTCAGTTGTCACGCACTTAGCACCTGTGCCTATCCTTACGTTTCGCTCTAAATGCCCTTTCCCCAGACAGGGCTGTACTGACCCCTTACGGCTACCTAAGTTATGAGTCCTCCCATCTCCTGGGGTCTGTACTTGACAGCATTCGTCGTCATCCCTGCCTGTTGGATTCCTCTTTCTGCCGTGAGATCGTGGATACTGCCCGTGGCCATTCTGCTCGTGACGTTGGCCAGCCCTTGGCCAGCCCCTGAGCAGCCTGACACACGGTGTAGAGTGTTACAGGAGGGAGGGCATGCCTGCAGACAGATGCTCTCTCCAGTGCTGCAAGGATTGTGTGACCCTCCGTAGAGCGTCTTCATGAGGAATATTAGTCACAGGCAGGGGTGGGGGGAGGAGGAGGTGTGTCATCCCTGAGGGCCCCCCTTGCCCTGGATGTCAGGCCTGGCAGGTAGGACCCAGAGGGGCCACCAAAGGGGTTTTAGCCACCAGGCATGGAAACGGCACACCGCCCCCTGGCTCAGTTGTCCAGCCACCCTCTTGTTTCCTTGGCCACCTTCAGTCTCTGTTACTAATTGCTGTCCTTCCTGCCCTCGAGGTTGAAATGTCACCTGCTCTGTGTGCAGGAGGGTTGGGGAACCCGTAACGTTACTTCTGCCTCCCGTGTTTTTTTGTTTGCGTTTTTATTCAGAGTTGACATTCAATATTATTTTAGTTTCAGTGTCCAGCATAGAGGTGAGACATTTAGATAATTACAGAGTGCTCCCCGATTGGTCCAGTACCCACCTGGCACCATACGTAGTTATTTCAGTATTACTGATTACCTTTCTGTGCTGTTCTTTACATCCTCGTGGCTGTATTATAACTACTAATTCGTACTTCTTAATCCCTTTACCTTTTCCACGCCGACCCCCCTCCCATCTGGCAATCACTGGTCTGTTCCCTGTATGAATCTGTTTCGTTTGTTCGTTTATTTTGTTCCTTAGAGTCCACAGAGATGTGGAATCGTGGCATTTGTCTCTGGTATTTATTTCACTTAGCACAATACCCTCTAGGTCCCTTCATGCTCTTGCTAATGGCTGCCTCACACGTGTGAACTGGAGAACTTTTCTCTGTTTTGTTTGCTTTAACATAATCAACAATTGGCTTAGATAATTTTTTTTTGAATATTGAGAATCATCTAAAGCATTTCTTTCACCTTTCTCTAAGTTGCTGTGTTCTGCATTCAAAGCATCCTCACTGAAGGCCTCCCGTGTGCCAGCCACTGGGCTGCCAGGGCCCAGTTTTGCAAAGGTGAATGCTAGGCCCCTGCTGGGAAGTTGTGATCGCTGAAAACAGAAACATCCAGCCAAAGTTGTCCGAAAGGGCCTTTTATCATCTCAGGGGACGCGAGACAGGGCAACTTTGGGGTTGTGGATGCCACCACCCCCGCTGGGGGCGTCTCTGACTTTCCAGGTGTGGATTCCCGGGCACCTGCTGTCTGCAGCAAGGGGGGCCGTGTCTGCCTCTTCCCTTTTGTGTGTGTGGGAACCTCCCCAGGGGCCCTCAGCCCACTTGCCTTTAAGCCTTTTGGGCTGAAATCCTGACACCTGACCAGCCAGCCCTGTCACTTGCAAAGGGAATGGAATGACTGCTGTTGGCCTAGACCAGTGGCGATCCCCCAGGGGGGCCTAGGACACCCAGCAGGGCCCAGAAAGTGTCATTTCAGAGTCATTTCCTCTCCTTCATTATGTGTGCTTATCCGCTCACCGTGTTTGCAGCCAGATTCCTCTTTCTCGATAACTTCCCAGACCGTGGCGGTCAACAGAGCTCATCTGTGGATCTTGCGCATTTAGCGATGATTAACTACTGCCTTGTGACATTGTTGCTATCGTCACCTGTTCCTTCTGTCCTTGGTTCAGTCTTCGTGACAGTTCCCTGCCTTTTTCCTGCTGCTGCTGTCGCCCAGTGCCGAGCATGGCTCCTTACACAAACTTGATTTTCGCCTTCCGACTCACTCTCATCTTCATGCCTGCCTTGCCATCTCCAGCCTGGCCACACTGGTCCAGCACCTACCAGGGCACACTTTGATGGTGACCACGGCTGTCTCCGGTGGCTCCCAGTCCTGGAGCACAACCCCCAGAGCTGTGTTCTTTACGGGCGGCCACGAGAAGTAGACTTTGCCTTCAGCTCTTCTCTCTACCACGCCTAGCTCCGTCCCTTGGCCTACCCAGAGTCCCACGCCCTCACATCTGGCTTCTGTGCTTTCATTCATGTTGTCATCTTACCCCAAGGCCTCCCCTCCCATCTTTGCCTGGCTGGTGTTTGCCAGTCCCTAGGGCACAACTCGGCCACCTGGACGCTTAGCTGCTGCCTCCTCTGTCACAGGATTATCTTGGGAATAAAATGACAACGTGGGTCAAGTACCTGCGGGTTCATTCGCTTATCCCCTGAGTGTTTGTGAGCGATGGCATTTATACTGAGGGGTCTCAGAAAGGTGGTCAGTGTGTTCATCCGTTTAACAAACTTCCACTGAGTGCCTGTGGGCAGCCCATCACTGTCACGGTGGCCGGGAGATGAGTGGACAGAGCGAAGGTCCCTGCTCTCGCAGACCTGCCCACCTTGAAGGCCACCCTCCACCTCATTCAGGAGAGGTGGTCCAGATCACTTCACATGCCAAGGGGCATTCGTCACCCCCAAACCCGTGTGACCAGGGGACAAGGGACTTGAAACAGGTGTTTGGAGCTCCCTTTTCCCCACCTTTTGACAGTTTGTTCAGTGGATGAATGGTAGTGGCATTGGCCGGGGTGGTGGTTTTGGTTTTGTTTGTTTGTTTTTACACTAGAAGCACAAACTCCTGCATTTTTGTCTTTCAGTGGTGAGAGCGGGGCAGGTAAAACCGAAAGCACTAAATTGATCCTCAAGTTTTTATCAGTCATCAGTCAGCAGTCTCTGGAACTGTCGTTGAAGGAGAAGACATCCTGTGTCGAACAAGCCATTCTCGAAAGCAGGTATTTCTTGTTTCCCCTTCTCCACGGTGTGGCTTATCGAGGGGCGACTGAAATGAGTGCATCTGTTTTCTCTTTTCCTTCACTTCACACTTCCTCAAGGCAGAGTCTTGACGTGCACCTCACAATTTCCAATAACACGAGTAACCACTCCCGGCCCTCTGTCTCTGGGCCAAGGCCCGTGATGGGGCACTTCTGAGGGACATTCTGAGTTTCCTTCCCCCAGAGGACTTTTGACTGGCTTTTAGGAGGCCTTGTTATTAGCAGGAATTTCGGCCTCCAACCTCTGCTGAACAGTGGGCTAGGCACAGAGCCTCCGTTCAGCATTCAGCCCCTCGAGGTGCCATGTGAATAGATGGCATTTTTGTAGCCTTATGTGACAGTGATACATTCAATGATAGTGAGCCTTGGGACTTTGAAAGAGGGCCGTGTGGTAAGGTGTCCCGTGAAATTTTATTTAAAATGTGCAGTTGCCCAGTGTCTGATTTATGCCTCGGAAGATTTTAGAACCAATAGGGACTTTAAGGACCCCGTTATGTAGAAATTAGTCCAGGAGTCCCCAAACTCCAGCCTGACACCTGTATCCTGCAGGCTATTTTTGGTGTGCTTTTTTTTGGCATTTAAACTTTATTTTTTAAAATTGTAATGCAATATGCATAACATAACACTGATAACATTAAACGTTTGTCAGTGTGCAGCTTAGTGGAATCAGGCGCACTCACATCATCATGCAGCCCTTTCCACTGTCCACCACAGAGCATCCCCATCTTCCTCCCGCAGCCTGTTCTGTAAATAAAATTTTACTGGAGCACGGATGCTCGTTTGTTCCCATATTGTTTATAGCTGCTTCACGCTGGAGCAGCAAACCTCAGTAGTTGCAAAACGATTTACTATCTGGTCCTTTGCGGACAAAGCTGACTGACCCCTGATCTCGTCTGACCACACGTCACAGTTCGTAAAGGCCCCAAGGAGTTAAATGAGTTGCTCCCGGGACATATAACAAGCTGGTGGAATGTCCGGGACTGGAACTTGTTTTCCATTCCTAGAATTTGAATAGGGGCTTTTTCTGCGCAGTCCCTGGTTTGCGTACATAAAGGCCCAAGCCTAGTGAGTGTAGGGACCAGCCATCATGGTCTCCTTAACCGTGTCGCCTCCTGTGACCACCAGCCGTGACATTGCTCCTTCAAGGTGGATATGAGCAGTGAGCCCATTTCAGCAAGGGCTTTGGAGCTCTGGTTCTGCTGTAAAGAAGCATCAGCGCCACAGGTCCTTTTGCTGTCAGACTTTCCTTACAACTGTGTGTCTTGACGTTGGTGGGGAATGTCCTTGGCGTGTGGGGACCTCCCCTAACTCACACTGTCCTCACCTCCTTCGCAGCCCCATCATGGAAGCGTTCGGCAACGCGAAGACCACGTACAACAGCAACTCCAGTCGCTTTGGGAAGTTCGTGCAGCTGCACATCTGCCAGAAGGGGAATATTCAGGGCGGGAGAATTGTAGATTGTATCCTGTTTTCGTTTAGTTTGTTACCTGTCGTCTAGGACTCTGTAGAAACTGTTCTATAAGGACAGATGAAGAATGTGAAACATTTCTGTCCGGTTCAGCCTAGTTATATTACTCTTCTACTGTGTTTTATCTGTTAATTATTCAAGGAGATTAAAAAAACATTTTTTTTTTTTAAATCTCTGATATCATGATATTATTTTATTTCTGGAGATCTGGAAAATTGGATTCCTCATGAAACATCAGATCTCTGTTGTTTGGAATCAGTTCTGCCAGTGTGGTACCTTCTGGGGCACCACGTGACATGTTCGAAATTGGATGTAGGTGACATAGTCTGTGCTTTGTGGGCTTATCTTTAGTCACGGAAAGTCTCAGTGTCAGAAGAGCAGGGAATTGTCATTATTTGGGTTAGAAAGGATCGAAAGTTAAAGGCTACATAAGGGGGCCGGATCCTGGTTTTGTTCCTTGACTCGCCATTGCTTTTCACATGAAGATTTATTAGAAAAAGTAAGTAACTGTGATTCGCTTTACAATTTCTCCTGCAGTAACAATTTTCAGAAATGATTGGTGTGTGTGAATCAGGAGAAGCATCTCTGACGAGAAGTCTGGTTTCTCTCTGCAGAACCGAGTAGTCAGGCAGAACCCTGGGGAGAGGAACTACCACATATTCTACGCACTGCTGTCCGGGCTGGGACACGAGCAGCGAGGTGCGTGAGCGGGACAGCGGCCAGCAGAGATGCCCTGGTGGCCCATTATGCCTTTAAGGGCCATCAGTACATGGGAAGACATCCGTTTGGACATGGGTAGTGGTTTTCCACCAATTGAAAGGAAATGAATGAGTACCAAAGGATGTCGAGTTGCTTTTATTTTTTTTTTCCTCCACTTTAATCCCCCCTCACCCACCTACCCACCCATGACCTGTGGATGCTGCCATCTCCTCTTAAAAGCTGGATCTCTGAAGGTGGGGTGTCCCCTCCCACATGCTCACAGTGTGCACCCAGGGCCTGGCACCTCCTGTGCACTCAGGGGGCCTGGACACTTTGGGCCAGGCGCCCTGGGGTATGGTCCATGGCTCTACCTGGGGCACGAACCCAGGACCTTCTGCATGGAAAGCAGACTTGGTAACCACTCACTATGGAGCCACCCCTATAGAGTTCATTTTGGAGGCAAATCCTGTAGAGGGAAGATCATCAGTAAAGAAATCTTAAATTTTTTGTCTGTTCATTTCTGGAATCTTGGTACTTTTCTGATTTCAAGGGTAGTTATGAAAGCATTTATAATGTATTAGAACTGGTTTTACTTTTAAACCACACCCAAATGAAGCTAATTTCTAAACATTTGATTTTTTAAGAGAAAATCAAAGCAAGATTCTCATTGATTATTTTTTTCAGTAACATTTTCTACCATCGCACTGAGTTTAATTAAATTCTACTTTTCCTGTTTCTTGAATAAGGGAGAACTTTATCTTAAGAGGGGAACATTAGGAGTATGGAATTATTTGTGTAGTTTATTTTAACATCACAAAGTGAGAACTCAGATTTGGTCTAATCCTGCCCTGTCAAATATTGATGCTCTGTATTTCTTTTTGTAGAAGAATTTTATTTATCTGTGCCAGAAAACTACCACTACTTGAATCAGTCCGGGTGCCTAGAAGACAAGACAATCAGTGATCAGGAATCCTTTCGGGAAGTTATTGTAAGTGACTTTCTTATTTTCCTTTATTAAGAGTGACCAAAAGAAAAAAAGCGACTGGTTTTATTTTTTTTTTATTTCAAAACAATTTTTTAAAGAAAACAAGTCATTACATTTGCACCACTGTGCGAGTATGGTATTTAAAATTTTCTTTCCCAAATTTATTTTGGACCCATAGGCTTCTCTCCTGACTCAGACTTTCTCCATTCATGATTCGATTATTACTCTTTGCTGGAAAATCCTGTGTTAGAATAAATATGAAAACTCATTCTTTGTTTCCGTGAGTTACAATAAAAGATCCATCTCAGGATTTTTTTTCTTTTTAATTTGTTTTGCTTCTTTCTCGAAGCTGGAGAACAATGCTGGGTGATAGAAGGATGTTGTTCCTGGTGACAGACGCCTAATTAGGCAAATCATAGTTTCAGTGCGAGTGAAGCTGATTCGTGGCCTGGCCACCAGGGTGCACTGGGCATCGAGGCCGCCCCTTGTCTCCCCGGGTGCCTGGAGAAGGTGCTCTGGTGGCTTTCCTCTGCTTTCCTCTTGGGGGATCATTTTCTTGTTCAGATTGTTTTGTTGTTGTTGTTAGCAATGACTTAACTTTTGGAGCTTGGCCTAGTTTCAGTGATTGCTGGCTTTTATTTTTAAATCGAAATGATAGGTTTTGGCATTTGAGATTTGGTCTTATGATGAAAGGCTATATCATAGAGAAAGGAAGGAAAATTTATACATGAAATTGACATAATGAATGTGCACAGCAAACTTGTAAGTATCCTATTTATAGATGCTTAATATCTACTTTGCAATTACTTTTTAGGGTAGAAATGTCAGTAACAGCTTAGCTGACGAAGTTTATTGAAATTGGGGACATGTAATTTTTGTTATTATTTGACCTTCTGCAAGTTTTAAGCAGTGTGGTCGGAATATGTATAAAAATGTCACCTCCGGTGTTCATTTTTAACTACTAGAAACTCACTCTTTTTATCAGCTTTAACGTCATATACTCTGGCAGTAGGACCCTTTTAGAATTTTGCTTATTTCACTGAGAATGTATGTATTTTTAGAATTCATCATTAGCATCAACTGACATTAATATAAATACCTGCCTGTGAGGTATCCTGAGCCGCATCCTGGGTTTTTTTGGGCTCAGAAACAGTGACCATATGCTAAATTTCCTAGCCATTTTTATGCAGCCTTCCAAGTTGCACCATTAATTGTTCAGTCGGGATGAAAAGCTATTGCAAGTCAGCAGTCACAAGTAATTTATTCTGTTGCCTCATTGACTCATCATTGGCTGATGAAAGTGTGAGGTGAGGTGGGTCTTTGAGCCATAATCTTGTCATTCTCTTCCTCCACAAGAATTGAATGTTTACATGTGCCTGGCTGTGGACCATCTCAGCCTCACTGGGCCTATCCGTGGGGTTTAAGTGACGTGAGCCCATGTGTATATCTGCATAAATTCACTTGGCATGAGTCAGAGTTGTGAAGATTTAAAGAGCCCACTTTATACCTCAGTTCTGGCAAGCTTGGGAACATCAGTCTCATTCAGTGTTGGACGACATGGGAGTAGAAGCAGATTTTATGTCGTAAAATAACGTGGCCTCCTATAACACAACATTACGTAATAAATCATTATCAAAGTAATTACTTGGAAGTTATGGCCAGAATAGCCTACTCTTCAGCATGCTGGTCATACCGTTTATTTAGGATTCATAAGGGGTGCCTTTGGCTTCTGGAATGGCACCTCTCCTCCTCACAGCTGGCTTCTGAGACCCTGAGCAGATGTACCTTTTGGTAGTAAACTCCCCCTAATCCACCCTTCTCTCTGTCTAGTGCTAAGAGCCTGATCTCCTTTGGTCCTTAATGGTTGGGACTGTATCACCTATTTGTGCATGTGTCACACACACACACACTCTCACAAACATTTTTTTAAATGTGTTTAATAAAGACTTTATTGGGAATGTTTTGTATAATTTGTGCCAGTTTTATAACTGAATGGCTGTTTAGCGCTTCCAAACTATGCTAATTTCCCAGGATTTTGAAAGTCTTGGGCCTTACTGTCGAGAAAATCAGATAATTACGTTAAGCTTTAAAGTGGCTACTTTTGCCAAAGGGGTGGAGATTGCTGCTAAAACTTTCTTAAGCAGGACAGTAGGAGACAAAGAGTGGAGGCTCCAGCTAGCAGTCTTAGGGCAGCCCCCGCCAAGGTGATAATTGCTCGTAGCCATTAAATTACCCCATGGTGTGATTGATGCAATTACCACTTATCACCACACTGCTAACTAATTAATTCGTTTACAGTTAGACTTGAAAGTGAAGAAGTCACAAATTTATTAACGTAGTAAACACATTTTATTCGTTTGCTTTCATATCTCCATATATAATCCTTGTATTCTTTGAACTTAACCACACATTTTTCACGGGGCATCTTTTGATATATTTCCTTGGACAGTTTGAAATTTTCTGCGACTGTAAACTTATTTTACCTTATTTTGTTAGTGTTACATAAAGTTCAGGTTGGTGACTTAAAGAGTGAAACTTTCATTTCTGTGGTTATTCTTAAATGAGCTTAGAACGTTTTTATAAATTAGTATCAAATATGTCTTGTGATATATGGGGAAAACTTAATCATAGGAAAAGAAAATAACTTTTGCAAAGCAGAGGTGCTTTTTAATTATTTTGCTCGTGACTGATTTGTTCATTATCACTCTTTTAAAAATCTTGAGCAACATAAATTATTCTGTATTTCTTAGCCGTATTTCTTTGCCTTTAGAAGAAGTAAATTTGAATAATTCTTTTTCCATAGGCCTTTTTTCTTGATAAACACTTGACTAATAGTTGTTATTCTTTGCATCCATTTGTTAGTACCCATGAAATGAGAGTCTTCTCACCCTTGATTAAATCATTCGTGGTCTTTTTATTTTTTTATAATCAACTTTATTGAGATATAATGTACATATAATCAAATGCTCCCACTTAAAGTAAGACATTTTGATGAATTTTAATTTATACACGCTCATGCACTCACCACCACAGTCAAAATAAAGGGCACTTCTCCACTCCAAAAGTTCCTTTTGTTCCTACCCAGACAGTCCCAGCCACCCCACCACCCCTACCCTAGGAAACCACTGATCTTCCAGTCACTCTAGTATAGATTTGTTTTTTCTAGAGTTTCATGTGCCTGAAATCCCACAGAATGTATTCTCTTGCATCCAGCTTCTTTTCACTCACCCACGTCGCACTTAACAATTCATTTCTTTTTATGGTGAGTAGTATTCCTTTGGATAGACAGCAGTTTATTCATTCACCCATTAATAGTCTCATTTATTATTGTAAAAAATGTTATTGTAAAACTTATGTCAACATTAAAAGAGATGACAGAACATAATATATTTTACAAAACTTTTCTGTTGAGATTTTTTTTGGGGGGCGGGGGACAACAAATTTTCACCATTGAAATTAAGAGAGAGTATACAGCAAGTTTTTTTTTTCTTTTAATGAAAAAAACAGAGTTGGATTGTCCTAGTCTTTGGGTTCGTTAGGCCTGACTTCAACTCTTGGTTGTGCAAACTTGAGGAAGATGTAATCTCCCTGAACTTTGTGATATTGTGTACACATGTGGCTCAGCACAGCACTGCCACCTAGTCTCGTTTTCTAAAAAGATTATACTGATTTATAGTACCAATGACCTGTGCTTATGTATCCCAGTTTCACCCATTTTAGATTTATCCTTCAAAAATTTTTTGCTCGTTTAATAGACATGGCCTCAGATTTTCCTTAATTTGTGCGTGTTTCATTCATTTCTAGGAAAGGGGAACATTGTAGATTTGCACTTCCTCCTTTAAGAAAGGGCCTGTTTTATTTTTGTCACTCGTGTGTCTCCTGGTACAGCTATTGCTCCTTCCCTGACCATTTTTTCTTTTAATTCTCTTCCTCCCACTATTGTTTTTGCCCTTGGTTTCAACTTCATTGTGTTTTCCTTGTAAAGAAATTGTACGTTTCACAATTCAAAATCTCCAGTTGTTTCCTTTTGCAATTTCTCTTCCAAGTGGTGCGTGATTTCCTTCTTCCCAGACTCCTGGGGTCTTTGTAGTGATTTGGGGTCCAGGTTCTTTTTCTAGGTCATTTTCAGCAGTCTTGTTAGAATTCTGTCCTCAGCTGTGTGTGTGGAGGGGTCGCTTTTTTCCTGACAAGAATATGGCTCCTAAATCACGTTAGAAAATGAGCAAGCAAATCTTAGATATAATTCAGAAGACGCCTAACTAGAGTTGTTTAGATACATGTTGCTGGGGACAAAGCTTCTGTAGGTACCTGTTTATTTTTATTTTTTCCCCAAACAGCATTATATTAACTTTCATTTACCATCCAGAGGCCAAGACCTTAAAAATCTTTTGGAGAAATGAAAACTAGAGATGTGATGAATGTCTGGGGAAGAGAGGCCTAGACCCATTCACACGTTCCATCTGTGTCTGTTCTAAAAGGAGCAGAATATTCTATCTACAGAGTTCCTGACAGAATTTCATTCCACCTCCTTGGGTCCCCTCTTTGTTTAACCATGAAGACAAGGCCCCCAATTTACCCTGGAGGGCTAGTTTTACACCGCCCTCCCTCACTGAATTACCCCCTCCCAGTTTTTTACATGTAAAAAAATAATGTTCCGTTATGCTTTGATAGCTGTAGCAAAAAGTATTTATCACCATCATTGCAGTGACTCTTGGGTAATTATTTTTGTGGCATGAGTAGATTTATACATGAGGCAGATATTTATTTTTATTTCATCAATTGGGTTCTCTCTGCATTCTACAGCCCTTTCTTACTATCATGTTCTTCTGTGTGCACCTCTGCATATCATTTAAAAGTGAGTGATCATGCATCCCTTTCCTGGTTCCGTGCCTTTGAGAACAATACCTAAAGATTTTATTAAGTAATGAGCAATTTTTCATTTTCTTTAGTACAAGGGGAAAAAAAATCTGTTTATTTTCTTCCAGACGGCAATGGAAGTCATGCAGTTTAGCAAGGAAGAAGTGCGGGAGGTTTTGAGGTTGCTTGCTGGTATATTACATCTTGGGAACATAGAATTCATCACGGCTGGTGGGGCACAGGTCTCCTTCAAAACGGGTAAGAGTGCCTCTCCCTCCCTCTCTTCTTTCTTTCCTTGGCTTTTTCCTCATAGGAAACTTCGACCTAAAATATTTACTGTCCCGCCTTTTACAGAAAGAGCTTTCTGACCCCTGCAATAGAGAGCTACGGAGCTTAGTACATGATGTGAGCTGTCAGCTAGCAAAGGGTCAAGACATACGAGACATTATTTATTATAAAATGGGAAGGGGCTGTGTTCTTGCTGAAAGAGAAGGAAAATGGGCCTGATAAGCGGAAATCGGAGTAACAAGGGTGAGATGTAGGGAAAATGTTATGTTAGGAGGCATGTTGTCACCATAGTTTTTCATAATTACAGGGTGGTGGCGTAGCGTGATGGTTCATACCATTCGTTTTCAAGCCAGAATGCTTCCTTCGTAGCCTGGCTCTGCCTCAAGCTGTTTCCTTGGGTTATTTATCCCCATGACTTTAGGTCCGTAGAGTGCCTCAGAGATGTGAGTCTTAGCTGTTTCCTTTTTTTTTTTTTGGGGGGGGGGGAGGGATCATATTTATTGATGTTTACCACACTAGGATTTAAAACCGAGGCATTTAAAAAAATTTATTCCAAAATAAACCACAGTAAACCCATTACATATTAAAATAAATGTTTTTATTTAAAAGACTATTTTCCCAAACTGAGGACGGTGACGTGGTTTGACAGTTTTGCAGATTTCTTTAATATCTAACCTCATGGAGGGCAGCTGCATGCTCATATCTGCTTTTGCATTTTTTCTGTTGAGATGCCCCATGCCATGTAGCCGCTGGAGAAATCGTCTGTATGCTGATGAGGGTATGAGAGTGAAAAAGCAAATAACATCCTAGTACTATTACTGAAAATAGTCATGACCTCACAAACCTCTGACAGGGTCTTGGGGACCCCTCTACCCTTGGGGTCTCTGGCTTACACTTGGTCCAAGCACCAGATTCTTCAGTGCTAACCTATGACTCGATAAAGGAGCGAATAACTTACCAATAAAATGTGTGAACACACAGTGTGAATATGTATATGCCTCACTGTTAAAGTGTACAGCTGAAACCTATTGGATTTCGTTAACCAATGTCACCATAAAACATGAATTAAAAAATAAAAAGTGTGTTCCAGAAATTCTGCCTGAAGGGTTTAGGGCTGTTCTCTGCTTTAAGGCATCGCTGTGTGTGATTAGCTATCAACGCACTTGGGGTCCCATGGCCTGTTCCATCCTCATGTTTACCTTGCTCTGTCTGCATTTCCAGCCTTGGGCAGGTCTGCAGAGTTACTCGGGCTGGACCCGGCACAGCTCACAGATGCTCTGACCCAGAGGTCGATGTTCCTCAGAGGGGAAGAGATCCTCACGCCTCTCAACGTCCAGCAGGTACACGCACTTTGCCAGAAGCTTGTTTTCATAAGACAGTCCTGGGTTTTCAGATCCGTGGCTTTGATTCAAGTGGGTGACTACAGCAAACCTTTTCAATGAGTTTGGTTCTCAAGAGATGATACAGCTGCATCTTGAAGAGTGCCCCGGCCGGCGGGGCAGGACAACGCGGGTCGAAGAGGATCCTGTGGAGGATGGGGGGAGGGGAGAGACAGGAGATACGAAGAAATGGAGGCAAGACAAAGTTCTGATCAAGCCTCAAATTTTTTATTTTCTCATGGCCGCATATATACGGGGGGAACAAAGGGGGGCAGGACTGACTAGGCAGGGGTATACTTGTTACAATTTCATTGGTCCTTGGTTGATGGGATTAGGGGGTACAAAGGTTAGAAGTGAAGAGGAACGAGGAGAGGGGCTCCTTGGGCAGGTCCACAGCCATTCAGTAGGTCCTTCTCTATCCGGCGGGTATGTTAATACATTCTGTGGTTAACTATTCCCTGGAGCATTATCTGCTCCTGCATTCTTTAGATAGTATACAGGTTTGTTAACGGCCAGGTTCTATGCCGGGGGGCTGGGCGGTCAGGATGAGGGTCTTTTGGCTCCCAACATCTCCTCCCTTTCTGTTTTAGAAAAGGTGGGCCTTAACCGAGTGGGGGAACATTGACCTGGTTCCTCCCTTGAGCTATGAGCCCGCCTAGTATTTCAGCTCTTGGTATCTTTTGGGGAGGAGAGGCAGAGCCATTTTGAAATAGTAGTTTTTGGATACCAACCTCTATGCAAACCAGGTGTGTTCTCAGGGAAATACAGAGGGGGTCTCTTTATTGTGACCTTCTCTTGCAGATGCTTTGCTCTTGCACCCATCTCGGTGCCCATACCCCCCCTCGAGTTTTCGATGGGCGAGGGTAGACATACCTCTGTTCTATATGTCGTCCCGTGAGAGGAAGAGCAAAGTTATATTTCTCCTTTTACAGTGGAACCAATGGTTAGGGTTTTGTATATAACCTGAAAGGGATTTTAAAGAAGCCGATGTAAATTTAAAGGTAAGATAGGGGCCAGTGGGGATCTTGGGTCTTTGGGGTTTTCATTATTGTAGTCGGTGGTGTCATCGCTCTGGGTTTGCTCTGGGTAGCCAAACGGTGATAGTGAATGTGGACAGGTTTGGCTAGTAAGGCATCTACCTGTTGCTTAATGAGATCAGTTATGCGCCGGAAAGCCTAGGGCCCAAAGGTTATAAGTAAAAGAACACAGAAGGGGCGAGGATGGGAAGGAGGTAAGGAAGGAGCCCAATCAACCCCAGTTAGAAAGGGTTCTCTTGGAGCTCTCTGCGTCTTTTGACGAGGTCTTCTTGAAGTTTCTTGATCTTATCTCCTCGATCCCAGATCTGTTAGGCGTAGAAGCAGCAAGCGTTCCTGTAAACCAAACAAATCCCTCCCTGCTCTGCTGTAAGAAGGTCTAAGCCTCTGCGGTTCTGTAACACTACTTCAGCAACGGAATCAATTTGATCTTGTATGTCGCTTATGGTTCCTGAGAGGGCTTGAACGTCATCAATTAATTGGCGGGACAATTTGTTGTAGGAGTGGACTGCGACACCAACTCCAGCTGAACCAGAAGCGAGCGCTCCAGTGATTCCTAAACTAACAATTAGGGGGATGGCCTGGATGGCTCGTTTGTGTCATCCTGCTATGTAATCTAGGCTAGGGAGGGGGACCGGTTCGTCTCCCGGTATGATGGAGATGTCTGGAAAAATATTAGCTGATACACAGAGTCCAGTCCAATTTTGTGGTAAGGCAGTATATGCGAGATTATTTCCACATAAGAACACTTGTCCGGGAGCAGGGCATAATGGCCCAGTGCGATTAAAAAGACTAGAGCAATTGGTAAAGGTGACAAACCCTACATCAATGTCGAAAGAGATATTTTGAAACGGACCTTGGTAGCAAGTAGAGGAGTTGAAACCTACAGGCTGGACTCTAAAAGGAGGGCTGAGACTGCAGTTAAGGGTATGGTCAATAGATGAGCTTAAGACTGGGATAGCAGTGGGCATAGGGATGCCTATAGTCATGTATAGCCAGCAATCTTGAGCAAGTTGGGGATTAGAATTATTTAATGCCTATAGAGTAGTTTCCAGGATACTATTGGTTTGGGTGTCAATGTCAATATTTCCTCGGGATCTAGGAATAGCTAGGGGATGATAAGAAAGGGGGGCGTAAAGCCTTTTGGAATTCCTCAAATTTTTGTTATAATTTTATATAATGAAGAGCATCAGCAGGACCATCACCGTCTGACACATAAGGCGGAGGATCGGTTGGCCAGCAAATTGTTTTTCCAACATCTTTAGATGCACCACAAGGGGCTATTGGGAAGCTTCCAGGGCCTACAGCTGACAGGGTATTGGCCCAGTCGCCAGTGTTAGGGGCATAAGGTGCCCATCTTGTTAATTTAGCGGTGTAATATGTCTTATTACCCTTGGTGCATTCAAAACAAAAATCCTACTTAGACTTTGTTGGAAAATTTGTCACTATGTTATAAGGTTGATCACCTGGTTAAATAGGATTACAGGTCATTATGAAATAATACTTAGTTATCTATTTAACCAATGCAATAATAAAAGATTTCAAAGGTAAATATGACTATAAAAAACCTTAGCATTCTTAATGTTAAGACTGTTTTTAAGTATCAGCATTTAATAGATTAGCAAATTTGTGAATATACCAATCTTATAATTTTGTAATCTTGAACAACTAGTAGAATTAGCATACGCACGACCTGATGAATACAGGTAGAATAAAATTGTGTTTCTGATAACTTGAAGACACAATTACTTTTCCTTAACTTATAATATTAAACTATTCTTATTACCAAAGATTATCTCAGGTCATGTAGATTTGATAAAACAAAAACAAAACATTTGAATTAGTTTCTATTTTTCTGACAATTTTAGGAAGATGTAATTTATCTATACGGTTCTTATTTTTTTTTTTTCTAAACCAATTAAAGCAGAGATCTTTTATTAATTTATTTTTCAATAAAAAATAAATTCCAACCTAAACTGAAGAACCAGCCAGAAGGGGGACTTGACTATTCAGGACTCCGCCCCACAGACACTCTGTAAACACTTAATCAGTTTTATGTTTAGTCATTCTTCAGACCTAAATCTCTAACACAAATGCACATTCTCTGCATTGTTTTAAAAGAAACCTATGATTACCACAGATAACATCTCGCAGCTCAAAGGCTGTTTGCAGGTCCAGTGGCCCCTCTGATGGTTACTGTTCCAAACGTGGGCTAATTTAGCTGGCAGAACCTTTGAAGGTTGAAGGGATTGACGCTCTAGCTCCGTAGGCTTGGGCTTGTTTCCTGAAATCCTTAAAATGGTTAAAGAAGTATTGAAAGGGGGGAGAACATAGGACGATTTGAGAAGGAAGCCTGACCCATGTTAGTGAAAACAGGTAAGAAAAGAGAAAGTCCCCACAAGAGCCAAGGTAGGATCAGCCTTTCACCTAGCATCCAGTCGGGTGGGGCCACGGAGGCCAGACCTAAGGAAAGAATCAACATAAGTATAGGAGGGTAACAGTACATTCGGCCAGCCCAGACAGACAGACACAAGACAGACAAGACAAACTACAGATAACACAAAACGCTAGCGCATCAGAAACCAGAACCAGAACATGTACAGGGTCAGAGTCTGACGTCTCAGACCGACCGAACTAGGGAAGTATTGCTGCGTCCAGCCTTCCGCTAGTCAACCAAGGGCCCAATCAGACAGGAACAGAACTCAGGCATCTAGATAGATGTTAATGCAGTCTTATTCACCGGTGAAGCTGCTTTAGGTGGCTCATGCCCAATTACAATTAAAGTGAGACTTCTTCTCCTCCTGCCCTCCTGAGAAAGGCTGCTTGGCATCCGGGGCTGAGAAAAATCTCTCAGCAGCGCCCCTGAATGCCAAGCAAGTCCTTACTCAAGGTGACTGGGGGTTTCAGGTTTTAGGAGATCAGGAACAGAAGTTAAAAAGAGAACAGAAGTGACAAAGCTAGCAGAAACTGGTCATTACAAAGATAAATGTAGCCAGGGAATTTGCTAGTTTTAAACATGGCCATGCAGATGTTCTTGTTATCTGTGCCCTGGAATGTTGCGCTCTTAGCATATGAGAGAGCTCTTTGTCACAAGTTTCACAGCAGACACTAAGCAGTTAAAAGTTCTAAGAACTAGGCATTCTTGTCCCAATTAACAATTGCTAAGGTATAGACTTCTTTTGTCAAGTTTTGGGACTTTTAATTAACTTTTACCTTTTCCACATTTTAGTAGGCTGTCACATTCCCATTGGTTTTTAGGCACATATCAAATCTTGGATGTCCTATAAATTGCGGAAACTGAGATACCCCTGTTACTTGAGTAGAAAATACTATTAATTTAACAGTCTGGACTCCCTGTTAATGTACTTTATAAGGCAATTTACTATATATGGCCTAAATAGCAGTCCTTTCAAAGCCAATATTAAAGGTCTTTGTTTTACTAAGGTTAGACTATCTCGAATTATGCCAGAGTGGTTGGTATAAAAACAGCAGTCTTTACTTAAAGTTATACAATCAAAGTAAGATCTATGCTTTATGGACTCATTAGCCTTATATGCATGAATTAATACTCAAGATTCTTAGTTCATTTTACAGATTTTGAAACTAAGCTGTTTAAAAGGTAAAATTTGAGACTATGGTTGCAGTAAATGAATATTGAAAAAAACAAAAACTTTATCTAAATATTTACATTTGAAATAATGTTCTCAACTATTCAATATACTGTTTTTCTAAGTATAATAAGTACAATTACCTATTTATCATTGGCTTTTAACAATATGGTACACTAGTAAACAACACTTTACAGCAATTATCTTATGTGAAATTACAAGTGAAAAACAAATTTCTCAATAACAGTGAGTTATTAAATTCCTTTATCCAATAGTTGTTACAAAATTTTTTTTAAAAAGCCTAAACACACAAACCTGATTTCTTTGATAGTAGGTGGGTGCATTGTGCTCTTAAAAGAGCTAAGGGAAGGAAGCTTACCTAGTTTTCACTAATTTCTAATTCGAATTTAGTCAACGTTTTCTTAAAAGTCCTATTTATCCTTTTTTTTTTTTTTTTTTTTTTTTTGACCTGAATTCTGTGGTCTATAAGCACAATGCAATTTTTACTCTATTCCTGGTAATTTTTCTATAATACTTGGCGTTTTATGAAAACCTAATCTCGGCACCTATTGTGATAGGCCCTGAAGTTTTTCCTGAGCTTGCTGCAGCTGTAGCTGTTGCATCTGGGCAGCTAATGAAGTGAAAGCGTTTTGCAAGCACTGTAGCTCTGCCCACAAGCAGATCAGCCCCAGGGGGGCTGCAGTTCCATAAGGCCAATCCTCAAGCATATCTATGGAAATAGAATGGCAGACTGAAGGAGGACGTGAACTTTCTTTAAGGGCAGTTTTCCCCATTTCTATTACTTTTTGGATATCTGGATCATGGGAATGAACTTTGAGGACATCATTAATTAAATTCCAATATGAAAATGCAGAAACAGGAACTTTGGCTGGACCAAAAACAGTGTAGTAATCATTTAAGCTGTCCCCAACCCTTTTCCAACACTTTATATCTATTGTTCCCTCCTAGAACCATGGACAAACATCAGACAGAAAAAGTAAAAAATCACGTACATCTTTTTTCCGAGCCTTAATCCTTCGTACCTTGAGAAGTCTTTAAGACCCGAAATAGAAGAGCTCTTGAGAGCTCAATTCCTGTCCATAATGATCACTTACTTACCTCTAAACCGATCGCTCCGGCAAGCGGCTAGTCCCACAGCGATCACTCACGGGTCAATACCTCGTGGCGAGCCTAACTCACTCCTCGTGGAGGCTCAAGGGTCCCAGGCCTGGGCTTCTCTAGTGGGTGTCCTCCGCAGAATTCCGTGCTTGAGCCCCACGTTGGGCGCCAATTCTGCCCGGCCGGCAGGGCAGGACAACATGAGTCGAAGAGGATCCTGTGGAGGATGGGGAGAGGAGAGACAGGAGATACGAAGAAATGGAGGCAAGACAAAGTTCTGATCAAGCCTCAAATTTTTATTTTCTCATGGCCGCATATATGCAGAACAAGGGGGGCAGGACTGACTAGGCAGGGGGTATACTTGTTACAATTTCATTGGTCCTTGGTTGATGGGATTAGGGGTACAAGGTTAGAAGTGAAGAGGAACGAGAGAGGGCTCCTTGGGCAGGTCCAGCCATTCAGTAGGTCCTTCTCTATCCGGCGGGTATGTTAATACATTCTGTGGTTAACTATTCCCTGGAGCATTATCTGCTCCTGCATTCTTTAGATAGTATACAGGTTTGTTAACGGCCAGGTTCTATGCCGGGGGGCTGGGCGGTCAGGATGAGGGTCTTTTGGCTCCCAACAGAAGAGGGTCGGGTCTTGTGCAGATGGCCTGTGTTGGAATATTAACTCTTCCACGTATTACTACCTGTTCTTGGGAAATTTGTTCACTGTGCCTCAGTTTCCTCCTGTGAAAAGCAAGGATAATTATCGTTCCTGATTCATAGGGTTCTTATAAAGATAACGTTAAAAAATATATGCTAAGTGCTTACTGATTGTCACAGAACAAGAACTAAACATTAACTATGACAATTTATTATTATACATGAAATCAGTGCCACAGTATGTTGTGTATCACTTATTTTTGCCTCTGCTCCTGCCCGGAGCCAGTTATGTGTTCTATTCGATCAAATCTGCTTTTGATTGGATAAGTACAAAATGCTCACCACATACCATGAAAAAAACTTTTATGCATACAGAGTAAACAGGAGGAGATGATGAAAATAATAATAAAAAAATATATCAGTCTTTATTATGGTTTTAAACCTGATAAAATCTGTAGCTAGATCTATTGGTTCAGATTCTTCCCTATAACTCAACTTATAAAGTTGCCTTTGGAGCTTGATATTTAAAGGGGTTTTTGGTGCATCTTACTGTAAAAGTAGATAAGTGAGCTCCATAAAGTATTGATTTACTTAACATCAGGGGCACAAGTGCCACCTCCGGTCAGTGCGTGTGTGTCTCAAGGTCTCCAGAGTCAGACAGGGATGGACTTGCCTGCCCGGGCTGTTTGTGGTGACCACGTCCCCTCTCCCTCAGGCTGTAGACAGCAGAGACTCCCTGGCCATGGCACTTTACGCACGCTGCTTCGAGTGGGTGATCAAGAAGATCAACAGCAGGATCAAAGGCAAAGATGACTTTAAGTCTATTGGCATTCTCGACATCTTCGGGTTTGAAAACTTTGAGGTATGCTTCCGACGAGTGGGACACCTGGATTCTTTTCTGTCCACTTATTGGCTGGCCTTAAATCTTTTCTAACAGACACTGGTATTTTTCTTTGAGGATTTTTTTGTTGTTGTTTTCTTCACTTCTGCCTGTGATAGAGCAGTAAAGATACTTGTCGAATGGTTGCTCCCCTTAGGTTAACCACTTCGAGCAGTTCAACATAAACTATGCAAATGAGAAACTTCAGGAATATTTCAACAAGCACATTTTTTCTTTAGAACAACTGGAATACAGCAGGTAAGTACTCGCAGATTCTAATTCGAATTTTTTAAACATCAGCCACTATCTCGGATAGCCTGACAGCTGTATGTCACTGTAACTCAGCCCCTTTTCATCCTCCTACAGGGAAGGCTTAGTGTGGGAAGATATTGACTGGATAGACAATGGAGAATGCCTAGATTTGATCGAGAAGGTAATATACTGTTGAAGGGTTGTTACAGTCCCAGGGGTGTCTAGCTGGGCTGATTCATGTTTATGGGAGTGAAACAGCTTGTGTGAACAAGCACATCAAAGATGTGAACGTTGAGAACACAGTGGACCATTTGGAAACTTAGATGTAAATGTGCCAGGTTGAATTTAAATACTTGGCTGCTTCAAGACGATTGTCTCACTGAACTCAGTACTTCAGAATCAGCGATGTGCAAATTGGCTTCGCCTAGATTTTAGGTCAGCATCAGAAGCCTTGCCAGTGCCAATAATAATAGGCTGGCCGATTGTCAAAGTTTTGTCCACAAAATTTTAGTGGGTTCGATTTATTTTTTTTTTAATATATATTTATGTGGAATTTAAATATATTGGATTTCCTTATTGTACTATTCTGAATTTTTCTATTCTAAGAAATTACTGTGCCTTTTCTTTTAGTCACTTATTTGATAGGAGAGAGAGAAGGAGCTCTGGAATATTTAACTCTTTATTCATTTAACCTTTTTCACTCTTCTAGAAACTTGGCCTGCTAGCCCTTATCAATGAAGAAAGCCATTTTCCTCAAGCCACGGACAGCACCTTATTGGAGAAGTTACATAATCAGCACGCTGTATGTCAGGATCTGCCAATTCTTAATTAAGTTTGAATAGAAAAATCTGTGGATTAACATTACATACGAGATATTTCTGTGCCATTATCTCCATTGTGCCTCCCATATTTAATTTTTTTTCTCAAATCAATCGCCTTCTTCTCTGATTGCTAGAACTAAATTGAAATAAGCCAAAGGAAGAGATTTGGGACTGTTTTTCAGAATATGCGCATGTTTAGTTTATAAGTATAGAATTTAATGGTTTTAGCCTACTTTAATGACACAGACCAGAGTTACATGGTTTTGATAAAGTGTATCTCACACTGTGTCCTAAACCTTGATACTTGGTAGGTTTTGAAGTTGTTTTCAGTGTTGGAGTTAGTTTTTTCTGGAAGTCAGTGGAAATCAGTAAATGAAACTAAGCAAGTTTATATTTGCTTTTTTATTAGAATAACCACTTTTACGTGAAGCCCAGAGTTGCAGTCAACAATTTTGGAGTGAAACACTACGCTGGAGAGGTAACTTCTTAACTAAGATCTTTTTTGCTACTGGCCTATTCGGTATTTAGAGAAATAGTAATTTCAGAAGTTTATCATAAAGATATTGAAAGGACCTCAGGGGTCTCGCTTTTAAAAGAGATACTTATGACCTGAAATTATTCTTTTGGTCAACTCTGCCTTCTCTCTCTTATTTTTTTTTCATAACCATGAAAACTAGGTGCAGTATGACGTCCGGGGCATCTTGGAGAAGAACAGAGATACCTTTAGAGATGACCTTCTCAACTTGCTCAGAGAAAGCCGGTATGTCAGTCTCCTCCCTGAGATGCCATTAGCAAGCAAAGTAATATTTGTGCAAATGCTTTTAATCACGAAGATAGAAAAAAGTAATATGGAAGCAGCTCGGTTTATGATCTTTTTCCTTGGGCAATATTTCATCAATAAAATGGCCAAGAGATATAAAATAATGTTAGTAACAGCGACGACCATTTAACGAGGTACCATAAGAACAGTAAACCTGTGAGTTAGGTGCTATTATTAATCCTGTGATGCAGATGAGGAAACTGAGACTGGAGTGGCTAAGTGACTAGCCCAGCATTCCCACAACTAGTTTCGGTGTGGTCTGCTTGGCCCAGGACCCTATGATTTTAACCAGTACGATCTGCGTTCTTCACGACGACCTTAGAGCTATGTGTCAAACTGATTTCAGCCTTGAGTTTTGTAGAACCCCTTTGTCCCTTGTTAGTGTAAATGATGTCGAGAAAAATAAACAGGTATTAATTCAGCTAAAATTTATTGCATTCATTTATTCATGCCTGAATTTTAAATTAAATCAATAGTAGAATAGTTTAGCTCTTTTTGTATTATAGTAAGCCAGGAGGCTCTGTGAGAGAGAACAGTAAGCCTGAGTTAGAGCTTTCAATACCTGTCTCAGATCCAGAGTGAACCTATAACAGAAACAAATTTTTAATATCTAAGGAAGGAAAGTGATACTTTTAAGAAGGGCAATGCCAGATGGCCTCCCTGTCACTTACATAGCTGTGAATTGGGGAGAACAGAGCCCGTCTAAAGTGTCAGCTTAGAAGCTCAGGACTGGAAGTGTTCAGTCTTTAAATGTTGCAACTCTCTTATCTGAAGATTTCCTATTTATGACATTTCCAGCCATTTTTACTTTTAGGTGAGTTTTCCAGACCTGTTAAAAAGCGATATTTTAAAAACACCATAGCATTTATCTGTCAAATCAGTTTTTTGGTTATTAGGTGGTTTTAAGTAAAAGCAGTGCCTTGATGTTAAGGTGAGGCCTTTTGGTGTGGTGTGGAGATCGGCACGCTGGTGTTTTGCTGGTTGCCTCTGTCAGCCCAGAAAGTGGTTTTGTGATTGGAATAAGGAACTTTTTCTGTCTCAGCCCCAGGTTTCTCTGTGTAAACCAAGGGGCTTGGGCTGTTTGCTTACTCTGCTCTTTCACTTTTGACATCTGTGACATTTTAATGGAACCAGAGCTTTTCTCCAGAGTGCTCACATCACTGTTGGAGAACATCAAAGAAATGTGTGTGAAATAATAGCACCCCAGAACAGAACTGAAAGACGCTTGGGGCAAAGTGAGAAGTGACAGGGGAAGCACTGACCTTGGGAGGTGTGGACGCCCAGGCATTGTCCGCCACCTTTCCTTGTCTCGGCAAAGCCACCAAACACCCCCACTTTATAGTCCATGGAAGGAAGATAAAGATGTTGAGAAGCCTTTTACTTGATCAGTAGTGACAGTGAATTTTGTAGCCCTTTCATAGTAGTGACAGGTACCAACACCAGCACTCATGATGCACCTGGCGCCATGCTGAGCTTTTTGTATACATTTCCTCATTCCATTCTCATACCAGAGTTATAGGATCAATTTAAAAATTACCCCCATTTTCCAGATGAAAACACTGAGGCCTAGAGAGCGGCAAGCATCCTGTCCAAGCCATGCAGCCAGGTACTGGTGGCGGCAGGATTTGAACCCCAGACCGCTTCATTCCAGCATTAGTGCCTTTCTATCTGTTAACTGGTTGAATTTTGCAACTCGGTGAGATGTGCAAAACAAACATCCCCCTTCTACAGGCAATCAAGACAGCAGAAGCTTAGGTGACACTCCCAAAAGCACAGCTCTCCCAAGTGGCCTGTCACTCAGGGCCACTGTCATCCCAGTCCACCTCTCTCCTGCAGGACTAGTGCTCTGAAGGCGCCACATGTTTTTCCCAGTGCCTAAAGCTCTTTGGCATGGTTGGTTTGAGATCTTTGAAAGCTGTCTTAGCTCTTCCAGGCCTTGATGTGTTACTGTCAGTGGGAAACTGCATTATAATTACAGTAATAATCCAGCACCTAATTGTTGGGTGTGTGCCCCTCACGGTCCTCTGTGCTCTCACAGATTCGACTTCATCTATGACCTATTTGAACACGTTTCAAGCCGCAATAACCAGGATACCTTGAAATGTGGAAGCAAACATCGGCGGCCCACGGTCAGCTCCCAATTCAAGGTTAGTCTGCACTGCTGGCTTTGCTGAGTCGATCGTAACTGGGATTTGAGGATTAAAAATTGGAACTAGGGATGTGAGCTCTATGAGAATCCTTTTTTTTTGTTTGTTTGTTTGTTTATATTATTTTTTAAACCAGACTTCTTTAGAAATATGCTTTTTTTCTGAGTCAGAAGAAAACATGCAGCTCTCTTTTTGTTGTTAAAAATAAATAACTACTTATTCTAAGCTTTTGAAATAGCATTTCTTCTTAAGAAGGACTGCTTAGACATATAGGATCACTCTGATCTGCATTTAGATGATCTTATGAAAATAGAGTATATTTCTTCCCAGCTCTGGAGTTTTGTAACTGGTAATAACTAGTAATAATAACCAAGTATATATTTAAATAAGATCAGTTTCAGTCACCTTGTCTAGATGTTCAGAATTCAAAGAAAACAAGGAACATTTTTATTTTCATTTTAAATACGTAAGCATTTTATGTAGTAAAGAGATAGAGCATATGATGGCCGATTCCCCAACTTCATCCAAATAAGAAGGCAGATAGAGGCACAGCAGGCGACCAGCATTAGAAAATCTGCCCTCTGTGGGGCTGTCTTTCACTGACTCACAGTTGAAGGCATCGGGCAGGGGCCTGTGTGAGGTCTGTGTACAGTGGTTGATGATGAGCCAGATACACCCAGTGTGGCTGACAGTGCTGGGTAATGTGATCAGGTGAGAGCAGGTTTGACCCTGATAGAATAAATGATAGAATCACTACCATTTATGATAAACTGATTATGTGTCCATCGTTGGGCTAATCACTTTACATTATCTTCTTCACTTCTCCCATAATCTTGTAAGTACATGTTATTGTTTCCATTTTACAGATGAGGACACTGAGGTTTATCAAACAGAAACCCATTCAGTCTCTCTAAGGACTGAAGCTAGGGTTTGAGTTAAACCTAGTTCTGTCTGATTCTAAAACCTAGACTCATCGTCTTCCAGTGGAGCTTTCTTTTTCTACGGCAGTCTTGCCTGCAGTGTCTTAGGAGGCTCTGTGGATATTTGGGAATTAAATTGGACCAGGAATCAAGGAAATGGAAAAAAGCAGGAGGACCTTCAGGGCAGAGAAGGAGCCTCGAGACAGGAATGTGAGTGCAGTCCCTGGAGGACTGTGAGGAGATAGGGGTCAGCTGACCAGATGCCTTGTAGGAAGTTCAGTTTGTACCAGAATATGAAGGGCCATGAAAGCCAGGCCTTTTCGTCATCTGTGGAAAAACCGGAAAGCTTTCTAAGCAGAGAAGTCACTAACCAATGTAGTGTTGTTGACAACCCAGTTTCTTCCGAAAATTTGTAAGCCAAGAGACAGAATTGGAGGGAGAAACCAATGGATTAAAACAGACTTAAAAGATGAATTATAAACCTTACCTGCATTCTGATGTCAAAGAACAAAGCATTTAAAACTGACGAAATTTGTGACAGCTGAGTCTCTTAATATGAAACTTGAGGCAGGTGTACTTTTTAATGTTAATATAAGGAATTTGTGTTTAATCTTTTTAGGATGATGTTGTGGATATGGTGACCAGTATATGTTTTAAAGTGATTAGCCATTAATGATAGATGTTGAAACGTGGAGGGATGAAGTAAATAATAGGCTGGAATCTGCTTTCCTACAAGGGGTGGGCGTAGTGCGTACTGAGGCAGGGAGCAAATGGAATGGAATTGGCCATGAGCTGAAGGCGATGATGAGCCCCCATTCCACGTCCACGCTGTCTGCTTTGATAAATGTTAAAAATTCTTCCCAAGGACAAAATAACTTGAAAAAGAAAAAGCAATATTGCAGAAGGTGGGTCTGCCTGGGGATTTAAAGGCAAGAGTGAGAGATCCTGGTTCAAAGACCAGCGAAGAACTGGTGTGGATTGTCATTTAGATGGAAATGATACATTAGGAGGCATGACTGCAGAGGGGTGGGGCTCCTCAGATTTTCTATACTGAACGTTGGAATATCCCAGGGTGGATTTTTGATGTTTAACAGGATGGTTTGTGTTTTTTTAATGGCACCATTTCAAGGAAGTGACAAATGAGTTTGTGTACTGTATTGTGAAATAATTTTAGTGTCAGTTGTAATATATTTTATATTAGAATTAAAAATAATTGAAAATAAAAATAATTAAAAATAAAAATATTTCTATGATTAATGTTTTTTTTTTTTTGTCTGTTTGTTTCTGATAAATGCCTACAGAGCTGAGAAATGTAAAGAACAGCAAACTAAGAGACTAAATCAACATAAACTTTTTTCTTTTCTGATAGGACTCTCTGCATTCCCTAATGGCCACGCTAAGCTCCTCTAATCCTTTCTTTGTTCGCTGCCTCAAGCCAAACATGCAGAAGGTAAGACTTTGGACAGTTCTCCACTGAGACCTGTCTTTAAGGGCACTGCCTCCTGGGGTTGTCACTCGCAGATTTGCTTTCTCCTAGGTCCTTTCATTATAGGTGGCTGGAAATGTATATGATAATATTTTAACCTAACACCACTAAATGGGTGCATTCCCTTTGTCTCTTGGGCCTGTTCGTCTGCTTTTGAATGATGCCATTAAGCTTCAGAGAAATTTAGTTGAAATTGAAACATTGTGAAGCCTCACTTTTTTTTTTTTTTTAAGCATTTGGTGTGAAATTCTTGGGTAAGCTTTTATTTTAGAAGAAATGGCGTATTTTTTATTGTTGATTTTCTATGTTTTATTTCTTTCTGCTTTGTGGTCAAATGTGGCGAAGCGTCTGTAATCTGAATGGGAATGCTGAATTTTACGGACTTTAACCAATCTGAAAACTCCTGAAAGGGGTTGTCAGTTGTGAGTTTTCATTCTTAGCGACATGATATTAGATTTTTAATGCCATATCCTAATCAGAAACAATGTGAGCTTTAAAAGTAAATCTCTCTGAATAAAGCTGAGTCCAAGACTGAAATGGGTAACTTGCCTTAGAGTTTATTAAAAATGGAAATTCTCTTGATTTGGCCAACATTGGCTCTTAGTGTTACTGTTGGGGGCGATTTGAGCTTCGGTGTCATCCCAATGGCTCAAAAGTATAATTAGCAGTTTTTCCCCACCACAGTGAAGAATCACAGGTCAGTGAGATTTAAAGTGTTTATGAAGACAAAGCATGCTTCCAAGGAGGCACCTGGTTTTAGGGAAGAGCCGTAGCAGGGTGCTGTAACACAATCAACCTTCCAGAAGCGGGAATGTCCACCTTATACCGGGGCCATGATGGGTGGTTCCAAAGGCATTCCTCCTTGGTTGGCAAGTGAGGTCATTTTGATTGACACCTGGCTGCCATGTAACTCTGCTTAGTGCTCATGTGTGTACCATTGGGGTGTTCTTTGGCCGGTCTCTAGGCTAGGCCCCTAATTCCTTTGTTCCTCTGTTGTTCATGTCCGACTAGCTAGCTAACATTAGTAACCCCCCTGAAGAGATGAAAACCCCCTCAAGACAGTAAGGTCTAGAGCCCCTCATGCTGAAAAACCAAATGTCATCCTTATAAGGATTAAGATAAGGAACCTGAACTGTTTCCCTTGAGACTTGTGTCACATTCTGATAACTTGGCTGAGACTGGATCTCTTTACTAGTTGCCTTTGACAATATGACAGTGATTCCTGGTTTATAGTTTAACGATGTTGACGTATAAGAACCACACTACTGAATTCTCTGTCTTCTGTGAAGGCAAAACCAAATGTTCTCTTTAAGGAGGAATAGCTTGTTCAGTTTGTTACCTCACTGTGGGGTGTGATGGTGAGAAAGTGGCACTTCGGTATCAAGTGACCTGTGATGGCTTGATGTGCATCTGCTCTGGTAGTTTAAGAAGTAACTCATTTTTTCATTTTTCAGATTTATATTAAAACGTTTTAGGTTATTACAAAAAAAATTGGAAACTTTTTTGACATAACCTAGGAAGTTGGTCGTTAAGATGTAACCGTGTACCATGTCAGCTGGGTTAAGTTGCACTTCATAACCCCGGTGGGCAGTATTTACAAGACAGTGTGACCGGGCTTTGTGTTCTGGTGCATATACTCAGTGAGCTGTTTATCTTGTCGGTGGTTCTTCCCTCTTTTTACATCAGAGATGATACCAGGTTTCATCCTTTAAAAAGCATATTTTTCCCCTCCACTTGGGGTCTCGGATGTTGAGAGGGAGTTACAGCTCCTAGCAAACCATAGTTTAAACGGGAAGGCTCTTTCTTGCTTAGTGTCTCAGGACAAAACCGTGCAGCTTTCCAGACATGGCCACCTCAGATTCGGGGACCTGCTGTGCCAGCCCCGTTAGGATTGAAATTTTACTTTGAAAAACTCAGCCCCACGTGTTCTCGTTTTCCTTCTCTGATGGCATGGAGTTCCTTTTTCCATTAAATCGCCGTAGCTTTTCAAAATAGGCCGGTTTGAATTGAAAACTGTTCAGCCAGAATATTAAAGAAATTACTCTCTTTTTGATGTTTATTTTTCCTTGCCGGGATTTGATTGTACCTAACTGCCTTGGCTCTTGCATTTTAAAAAGCGATCCAGCCCAACCTTATATTTGCATTTGTGTTGGCTCCCACCCCTTTTCCTCTCCTGGACCTGGGGCAGACAGTCATTCACAACACCCCAAGAGAGGGGCTGTAAAGAGTTGAAACAAATGTCTTGGTCACATCTTAAAGGCACCCAACCAGTAAAGGCAAAGGTACAAGAACTGACTTGTCTGAGGCCTAAGGTGTAGGTGTGATTTTAAGGGTAAAGATGCTCATTAGAACCTGGAGATCTTAAATTATGACTTGCTTAGCCTTCCTTTGGTTCCATTGAAGATATCAGAGGGAGTGTGTTATGTGACACGAATGTAAACAACCCTCATTTGGGGTTTGTTATGAATATTCTTCTGTCTAAAGATAGGTGCTTGTAGATATTTCACAGGAGAAACCTTGCCCTCCTTCACCTCAGAAAATGGATGTTGCCAGTGTGGAAGGATGAGGCTGCCTCCCCGTACCTCTCATTTACTTCTCAGAACAGTTGTTCATCAGGCAGGGGAGGGAGCTCGAGAGCTCGTGTTCAAATGTATGTGTGTGTGGGTATTTCATCCAGCATTCAGGAACATGGATCATGGCTTCTGACAGATGCAACAGTTTGTCGTTATTTTTTACTTTTGTGGTTTGCTTGGGAAAGCAGATAGAAGCAAGGCAACCGTACCTGAAATGCTGGAACAATTATGTCAATGCAACTATAGTAACGTGGGCTTTTCGTTCTTATAAACAACTTGTAGCTAATCTTGGGTGTTATATAACAGCTTCACTTCACTTGTGTCCTTGGACAGTCCTGGCCCTAAGTTCTGAAGCGAATTTTTAAAAAGCATACCTCTTGATCCAGTCCTTTTCAGATAACAGAGAAGGGTGTCATCCTCCTCTCGGCTTAGAATTTTCAGTTTCAAAGGGCAGGGGCTTCTCCATGAGACGATGTTTAGTTGATGATGTTCCCGTTAGCTTTTTTCTCTTGTATTGGCTTAGGCAGTGGTGGTTTCTGGCCTGGAGTGTCCACACCACGCCCAGGAGATTTCTGTCTCAAAGGAAACCTGCTTTGCCACCTCAGAATTTCTCCCCAAGGGTGTTGCAGAGCCTGTTGATCCTTCCCTTCCCTCCTTGCTTGGTATTTTAGCAAATCAGTTCTAGTCAGAAAAGTCTGTCATTAGCATTCCTCAGAAAAACCCTGAGGAGGTGCAGGACAGAATTAAAGGAGGGAGCTGACTGATACCTATCAGGAAAACCTGCTGGGTGTCTGTAGTCCCCAGGGAACGTGAGGCAGGCCCGCTTCGAAGCAGTCAGGGTGGCAGTCAGGGCTGTCACTGGGGGCTTGACTGGCTGGTCCTCCTCAGGCCCTGGTTCGTTCTGTAGGTTTGATGAAAGGAGCACCCACATTACAGATGGAAGCACCTTGATTCCAGCAGCATCGTCTCTGGATTTTTAACCAGATATAAGAATATCTTCAAAGAGTCTGTCATGTCTTCCACAGAAAGGCAGGACTTGGGTCACCAGACTGTACGTGGGCTGGGGCCTGGCTCCCCGCAGAGGTGACTACTGGGAATAGTCTATTTAAGGGAAGAGAGAGGGGAGGGATGGCCCTCTCTGAGGGGAAGTTGGAGACCAGGCCCCAGAAGAGGGAAGCCGTGAGGTCTGTCAGGGGGCCTGCAGTCATATTTGCTAGAAAATGGAGCATTAATCAGGAGAACAAAGCTGGAGACATACGGGTGGCCCTTGTCCTAAAGCTCAGCCTCCGTGAGACATGCAGACATGTCAGATCTCATAGGGGAAGTCATCACCGTTGAGAAACTTCAGAGGGTGCCAGCACTTTGCTCTTAAATTGCTCCTGGTGACCTGTACCCCTCTCTTTCACGCTTCACTGCTTATATCAGACCATGTCCCCCATTTAGACGGCATCCTAGACAGCTCGCGACCAGAGAGTGGGGACGCTGTGCCCACATTATGGGAACACGAGCCTTTTGTTTCCAGAGGCATCACGAGTTGATGACTGAATTACTGAATCATGCCTTTAATCCTCAGTATTTGTGTGTGTGTGACCCAGGTGCTGCCTGTCATTTTTTTCTAGTTTTTTTTTCCTCTTAAAGACCAAACATTTCTATAAAAAGTTCCAATGACAGTGTGACACATTAACTACCTTGTAATTTTGTCCATATTTATCCTTCCTGTATTTATTTTATTTTATTTTTTTATTTTTTATTTTATTTATTTATTTATTTATTTTTATTTATCTTATTTCTCATTAGCCTTACGAAACTTCATTCCGGTAACCCTTTACATTTCTTTTAAAGCTTTGGTCTCTCTACCCTCATCCTATTTTCTGAGTAAGTAGTCCATACACATGGAAGACCTTGACTAGTACAACTTTGCAGGGCCTGCCTTGTGTACCTTCTCACCTTGTGGCTTAGCTCGGGGTCCAGACTGTCATGTGTGCTCAGTAAATGTTGAATCAAATTGCTCTTAAAAGGACATTGGGGAGATACCCATGGTATATGAGTGCTTAACTTTGCCAAAGATAAACTCTTATGTGCTGTCTTTAACCCTTATTGCCACACGTCCCATTCTAGTTATTTTTGCACATTTTTTTTTTTGTTTCTGGGTTATCTTTCACGTAGTTGGAAGTTATCTAGGAATAGTCCAGTAGGTCAGTATTAGAGTGCTCTCCTAAATATAAACCAGTTTATTTGTGTTAACACGTTACTTTCCCCTGTCTCCCTCTCAGAGGTCACTTCTCAGAAGTGGCCCCCTTGGGCTTCAAAGCCTTTTTGGAACAGCCAAGCACAGCACAGTCCCAGAGACTCATTCACATACTTCCAGTTGGGGCTGGTGCTTTATACTCACTCAGATGTCTAAACAGAGTCCCCCCAGGCCTCTGTTACCTGCCAAGACTGGGCAAAAATTATCTGGATGTATGCATCTGTCAGGTAGCAAGGGTTTAAACTGAAAGGTTAAACGTTGAATTTTAACATTTTGATTGAACTTTCTGAAATTGTACATGATTCAGTTCCAGCATCTTCTATTACCATATTTTGCTGAATCTAAGGCTCCCTTGGTAAACTCCGGGATTATTTACATATCACTGGAAGCGGAACCTCTGCTGCTGTCTTATCTTGGTTGTTGCTTTGCAAAAAGTATGAAAAGGAGGCATGGAGGAGGAGAAAAATTTCCCCTTCCCTCCTCTGCTTCTCTTAGCAGCTCTAATAACCAAATCAACGGGGGGGCAGATTAACAGGAGAACATCACATCTCATCTCCTGCGCACTCGAACCCCACATGTAGGAGAGGCTCAGAGACAGAAACGGAGAGTGAGGTGCATTAGAGATCCTGAGCTGGGGATGAGTTTATGCATCTTGGAGGCCTCAAAGGGTCCCTGGAGGATAATGGCAGATGTTTAGTCAACAGAAATTTGCTTTGGCTATGGATGGGTCAAAAGCAGTTATCTCTGATAAAGGCTTATGGGCAAGGCCCCTAATTCAAGTTCTTGTAGGTGGTTAGAGGGAGGGGCAGAAGTTTCTCTTGAGCCTGAAGCTAAGATTGCCTTTAGCTCAAAGTAATCTGCATGCCAGGGAGGCACATTTTAAGGTAGCTGGTTTGGACCCCCCAGAGGTCATTCCTCCACCACAAATATTTGCTTCACTGTAGCACAGTCGCACTTTGCCACTCCATTGCCAGGCCTTTCTGCAGATAAAGTAACTCCATTTTCATGGATGAATGTGTAGTAGAATATTTTGACTACATTTACAGGACAGCTGGAGTCAGTGTAATTCCAGTAGTGCCTAGAATTTGATAAGATGGAATGAAAAGCTGTGATGAAATTCACAGGCACTCAGGTGTGGAATGACATCAGGATGGCTGATGGGATGTCAGGGGTCAGTGACACGTCTTGATTTGAGGCATGTGGAGGTGGGAACATATTTGCATTACTAATTAATGAAATACAGTCTTTTCGTCCCTTTAAATATGATGCAGAAGAGGCATCTTCTTCCTAAATAACCATCAGGGAAAGAGAATTTACTCTTTCCTTACACCTAACGGCAGTCTAGTGTGATTTTTTAAAAATCCACCCCCAACCCTTGTGATTTCTTTTTTAAGCGCTTACTGTTTATGGAAAGGTCTCGTACTAACGATGAAACCCGCATTTCTGCATCGTCCACTCACTGGTTTTCATCCAGTCATTTAAGATTAAAGGGGCTGTCAGGTACATATTCATCCCCAAGAGTGTGTAAAGTATTTTTAAGCTCTTCATAAGCATACCTTTCCCTGCTCTAATAAACAGCCTCCTGAGCATGACTTGATCTCAGAATCTTCGTTCAGGCATCAGCACACGATAGTGCGATTTCTCAAAGCTCTCGGAAGCACCGGGCTTTGAAGAGCTTGGCTGGCCTTATTACTGAAAATACTAAGATTTTTTGTTCCTTCACTTGGTTTCCTGTCCCAGCCCTCAGCCCCTCTCCCTGTGTGCGCTCCAGTGAGGTTATCTGCAGAACCGGAGACTGGGTCAAAGACAGATGGCTCTGCTCCTTGCCGGCCAAGGCATACAGATTGTGAGGAGGTGCCCCGGGCCTGGCACGTTACAGTGAGCTACAGTCCCATTGGCGTGGGAAGGCTGCACAGGTGCAGAGCCACGCAGGTGCAGAGCCACACACACAGGTGCACAGACAGACAGGTGCATAGCCGCACAGGTGCAGAGCCACACAGGTGCAGGGGCCCATTCGCAGTGGATGAGATAGAAACGGATCAAAGGTGTGGGCCTGGGTTCCCGTCCAGCCTCTTGTCCCTAAGCTGGATGGCCTTGGGATTGTTTTTCTTCCTTCTCAGGTGCCTATAGTTACAGTGACTGCTTAGAGAGTGGCAGTCGTAGGTATGAAACAGGTAGCGTGGGCAGGCGACAGCTGCACTTGACTGTGAAATAATTCATACTTGCGTTATCTGTTTGAATGTGGAGAACATGCTCAGTAGCTTTACAGCTCACTTCATTCACCCTCTCAGGTTTAATAAGCTGAATCACGGGAAAATCTTTCCGACAATTGCCAGATCTGTTCCCTTTTGGGTTTCGTGTTAAATCATCTTTGGCAGATTCTTGTAATTAGCTTCTTTTATTAAAAAAATATATTATTTTAATCCCTGACCTTGTTATGGGATGAACATTTTTATTTCCATTTTCAAAAATTCATAGACTTTATTTTTGGAACAGTTTTAAGTTTACAGAAGATCTGAGCACATAGAGTTCCTGTGTTACTCTCCCTTCCAACACACACACATACAATTCACCGCATTAATGTGGTGCATTCGTTATCATTAATGAATCAGTATTAAAGCAGAAAGTTAATATGAACATTGACTGCACTGAACGGCTCTTCGCATTTTGAGAAATATAATCATCACGGTGTGTCAAAACACCCAGCGTTCATTCTCTATTCAAAACACAATGAACGTGTTTTATTTTTCAAGTCATGTTGTTTAAATGAAGAGGACAGTTTCTGGTTGCCTGGCCAAAGCAGAGGTGAAGTATCGAGAATGAAGTTTCACTGCGCAGGATGAAATGTGAATGATCATCTTTTATGTAGAAGAGGCTGAATGAAAACTTGGGGAGGGTGAAAGCCCCGGGAGAGCAGGGAGCAGGGGCTTTTTAGAACCCACTGGATTATCAGCTCCTTTGTCTCCTCCCCACATTCAGTGAGTCTGATGGCCTTCTGAGATGGTCCCATCCCGTCTGCGTACTTACTTACTGGAAAATGCCCAGTCGGTACTGGGTAGCCTTCCCTAATTCCCCCTGTCTTTCTGGCTGCCACTCGTGCAGCCTGACCCCCTGTGCCTGGAGCACCATAGCCAACCAGCATCACCTTT
The DNA here is from genome assembly GCA_030015415.1 of Cynopterus sphinx. Taxonomy (NCBI): domain Eukaryota; kingdom Metazoa; phylum Chordata; class Mammalia; order Chiroptera; family Pteropodidae; genus Cynopterus; species Cynopterus sphinx. The sequence continues at coordinate 7,657,215 of CM057379.1, read as the reverse complement.
GCCTTTTGGGAACATCACACACTGACGACCTGTAAAAATGCAGCTTTATCTTCTCAGGAAATTTTAGCAGAGGAAGCATTAAAAGCCACCATTCTCCTTCCTAAAGAGAACAATGCCACTAACCCCCTCAGTGGTCACTCGAATCCTGTTTACTGAGTTGCCATGGCAACTATTCAGTCCTGCTATGTAAAGACCAGGATAAATAGCCATAAATGAAGCTCCGCTCAAGTGAAGAGTGTTCTCTCGGGTTAGTCTCAACCGAGGTCACAATTGGCTTGATTTTTGTCCCTGGCTTTTTTTTTTTTTTTTTTTTTAAATAATAAGTGATCTTTTAAAACCAAGAGTCTCCGGGCCTTCAAAGGTCTGCACATTTTTGGGTGCACAGAAGGCGGTTGGTTCGCTCCCCCCTCCTCCAGTCAGAAGTGTCGTCAGTGGTTGCTATCCCCCCCATCCTCGCCAGGCTGGGCTTCCTTTCGGGAGAAGCAGGAATGAATTAAGCCAGCAGAACCCAAGACTCCACATAAAGGGCCGGGAACCCCAGCCAGCCGAAGAAAGCCCTTTTTTGTCCTTGTCGGCTTAGATGCTCCTGGTCCGGACTGCTAAAGATGCAGCCGTTTGCAGTGGATGGAAACTGAGGGAGGCAGGAAACCCGAGGTAGGGCTTTTTCGCTTATTTGCACTTATTTGCTTAAAAGTTGTGTGTACCTTGCAATGATCAGGGTCCTGCAAGATTTTGCAGAGGGATTTTTAAAACCCTAGAGGAACAGGTTTTGCAGTCTCTCTGAGCAGGAGAAGTGTTTAGTTTCTCAACCAATGGGTGAGTGCTGGTTTTGATTGCCTGTAGAGTTTGAACTGCTAAGGCTTTGTTAATTAAAATGCCCTTATCAGATAAGGCATTGATAATGCGAAATGCTTTTGAGTGGGAATTCACCTCTTAAAATCACTTCGAGTACTAGGTTGTAGAGGGAAATTGAGGGGTTGGTTTCTTTTGCTCGAATTTGTTATTTTAAACAATTTCTCTTTAAAAGCGCATATTACGACCGTCGTGCAACTTTTTCTTGCCTTGTGCCCACATGACTCTTTAAAGAAGTCTGCACGAGGATGGTCATCTTTTTAAAGGTTGTATTATAAACTGGTTTCCACACGAGGATGGGAGGGGGAGAAGATGCAGGAGCTGAACGGTCATCTGTTGAATATTCTGTGCTTGTTTCACGCCAGCTCATGTGCTGGAATTTTGCAATCCGCCTGGAGAAACCTGATAAGGCACATTTTGTTGAGATTCTCTTATTCCCCAAAGTAGATGTTCCCAAAGAAGAGAAAGAACATAATAAAGAGAGACTGGAATGCTAATCTCTTCCTCAGCGGACCTATGAATGTGTTCTGTTAATTTCCATTCACTTGCTAAAAGTGCCTTTTAGGGGAGTAACTTTTAGATGTGAAGCGGGTCTTTCATATTAAATTGAGTCCCATTGAAAAGACATGAATAATAATGTGTCTGACTGCTCCTGAGCTAAATCAGCTTTCGTTGAGCCTTTTCTAGGGAAAACTTAACCATGAGAATGTTTTACTTTTACCTTTTAAAATCTCGAGAGTAATTAATCTGACATAAAATTAATTACCAGCATAAGAGAGGCGGAGCGTCAGTCACCTGTGGGAAGAGAGAGTACCACTCATTTCTGCCTCTCTCTTTTCTCACGTAATTTGTATTTAAATATCGGATCCCCAGTAGCATAATCCCATTGCTATTTTCAGGAAAGCTGGAGCCACGGGGAGTCTCTGATGAGGAATATTTCAGTTTCTCTGATGAGTACCGAGGCCTGGAAAGGGAGTATTCAGGGAGGCTTTGCAGCAGTTAGAGGCACCGCCCCAGCCTTCCTGGCTGGCATCCCGCCCCTGGGAAGTACCAGCTGGCACTGTGAGGAAGCCACCGTCCCCTGTGCCCGCCCGATGGAGGGCCACGACCCCCACCTGCAGCCCTCCATTGCGCCTTTTCACTTTAGCTGGTCCCGGTGAACTTGATGCCTGGCGCCCAGTCAGAATCCTGTAGCCCCAGGGCTTCTGTCTCTCCTTTGTGAACTGGAATTGTTGTTGTTGTTGTTGTCGTCCTGGGCTGTAAGCGCCCAGTTCTGATTTAGTATTGTCACGGGGAGCCTCCTTGTCCCCTTCATGTGCGATTTCTGTTCGTGACGCTAAAACTTCCCGATGCTCGCTCACTCAGGAGCTTTGCAAAGATCTGATTCCAAAAGCCGTGGCTCCCCTGGGTGTCTGGAACCCAGGCCCAGCTTTGAGATGGGAGACCGAGGGTGCGACCCCGGGGAGCACGCGGCATGGTGCTGGGGGTCCCCACAGCTGCAGAGAACGCCCCAAGGCCTGAGGCCTGCTCCTCCGCCTGTCCCTGTGCTGCCCTGTGCCCGGGAGAGTACCTCAGCCAGCTCTGTCCCCAACTCTCAGAAATATGACCACAGTACGTAGTGACAGTAAAGAATGTACCCCCACTGGACCTACTGTGTGTCACCTCCAACCTGCCCCAGTAAAGAGGCAATACTTACTGATTTTACAATATTTTGAAAATAGGCAAAATATCAAAAACCATAAAATTACCATTACCCGTCATTTCCCCACCCAGAGGCGGTCCTGTTTACACCCTGTTGTGTGTATATTCTGTTTTTCTCTTTAAATTTGGGTCTTAGTCTACCTTAGGAGACTGAGTTTGGTAACGCACTTTTTTTTTTTTTTAATTTACCATGTCTTAAAATATTTCTGTGCTTTTCCTCATGACTAGCATTTTGCCAGTGGCTGTACTTTCTCAGATTTCTGTTGGATCATTTTATTTGCTGATGTAAGCAGCGCTGCTGAATTGTGCACATGTTATGAGTATCTGTGCATGTTCAAGACTTTAAGGTAAATTCTCAGTTTATCTGCTAAATCAGAGCATGCCCTTGTTATTACTTTTATGTTTATACAACACAGTGGCCAGACTGCTCTTTACGAAGGCAAATTTCTTTTTGTGACAAAACGGAACATTCTTCTGCAACAGGCGTAGCAATCTATGACCTAATAAATAAAGAGCTCTTACAAATCAATAAGAAAATACATGTTTCAGTAGGAAAATGGTAAAATACACGAATGGGAAATTTTCAAAAGGTGAAATAAAGATGGAAAATAACTTGACAGCTTCAGGGATGTAATCAGAGAAATAAGACTTAAAATGGTGCAATAACTGTCCGTGTGGGGATTGAATGAGCTGTTTTGTGTCGCTTTATAAAGCACCTCCCAGGGCCTGTGACTGTTTGAACAAACGGCCGTTAATGGCTCTGCTGCCCGAGTTTGAATCCTCAGAGCCTTTCTGAAGGACAGTCTTACTCTGTCGTCTTGATTTAAGTTTTTCTTTCCTCGCCAGGACCTTACTCCATCAAATTTTTCTTTCTTGTTCTGTCAAGAGTCTTTTCCAGGATTTCATCTCCTGGTTTACACTCTCTCTGGATTAAGCATATCTACGCATTGTAATATAATATTTAATATACAAGTACAAAGATGCATGTAAAAGAGAGGGGAAGTGGGAGTGAATAAGGCCCTCCCCCCTTTGCGCAGTTTTCTTTCCACTGCTAAACATTTCTAAAAAGAGTCCATGCCCATTTTTTTTTTTTCAGTTAAAATTGTTGAGGTTGTAATCGGTTGATAAAATCAAATGAGTTTCAAGTGTACAGTTCAACACTCTGCCATAGGTTGATTGCATTGTGCTCACCACCCAAAGTTAGATCTCCTTCCGTCACCAAATGTTTGCCCCCTTGACCCCTATTCCTCCCCCGCCCCCACCATTTTCTTATTTCTGCTGGGCTGCCATCAGAACTTCTGCAGAAAGCTTCCAGGTAGGGCTTTCTCTGCCCTGCCCTCCTAGTCCCCACCCTCCTACCCCAGGCCTGTGACAGAACCAGGCACGCCTCCTTCCTGGCACCTCTCTGACCCAGCCCCTCTCCCTCCCCCCTGCTCTTGACTGGCTCCCGGGATGGAGGCATGGCCTCTGGGTTCTTCCCTCACCTCCTCACCTGCCCCGGGTCCCAGAAGAATGCTCACTTCTCCCCTTCAGCCCTCGGCCCCGGGTGAGTACCACCCCACTGTGTTTTTCCAGCCTGAAAGCCTCCTCTCAGTGTTGGCCTCCTAGCCTTAATTTTGTAACCTAATTTTTTTTTTTCTAGTTCTCTAAGGTTCCATGCTTTAGAGCACATCCCCTGCTCAGCACTGCACACTGAAATGTGTTCATAATTGTATATTCGACCCCTTCTTCCTCCTAATTTAACCATCTTCTCATTTATCGAGTCACAGTCGAGTCTCTGAGCCTTGGCACCACTGATGTTTCGGATGGGACAGTTCTTTGCTGTGGGCACTGTCCCGTGGGGCACTGTCCCGTGCATTGTGGGATGTGAGCAGCCTCCCTGGTGCCAGGAAGAGCTCCCTTTCCCAGATGTCTCCAGACACGTCCAAACATGCCCAGGGGACACAATCGCCCCTTGCTGTGAAAATCCCTGAGTCAAAGTGTCGGTACTGGTTATTTCTTGGTTTTTATCCTGATTTTTCTTTTGCTCTCAGTAAAAGGGGCATCTTTGTACATTTTAATTTTTATGAGAGCGCTTGTCATGGCTCTGAACCTCGTGTTTCACTGTTGATTATATGGCGAAAACAGAAAATTGTGTAGCATTTAACGTTTTCCAGATGTACTGAGTCATTAAGTTAAACGATTACTGTTTCCTAGTCAGTAGTACTAGAAATTTCTAACTGGGGTGAGGGTGGGGGCGGGGTGCCGTTCCCTTCCCGGTGCTCTGCAGGGTTACGTAATCGCTCTGTGCTATCCACTTTCTGAAATGAATGGCTGTCCTAGTTTCAGCCACTCTGAAAGGGTAACACAGCTCATTAAAGTGTGCCAGATGCTTCATTTGTCAGTATTTCCCTTAAAAGGGAAGCCTGTTTCGCTTCTGAATTCCACTGCGAGGGACTCAAAGTTTGCCTTCATGAAATGAAAGTGTCCCTGTTCAAAGCATGGCGCATCCCCCCTCCTCCTGTGCCTGTTGATGAGAATGAAAATTTCACTGCCAAACAAATGCTTCAGAGACCGGTGAGTGAATCTTTCTCAAGTCTCTTTGGAGATAGAATAAAATGAAGTTCGAATACGCGTGCTGCATTTGGAAAATGTCTTCAGTTTTGAACCGATAAGCAAAGGACAAGGGTTTGACTAATCTTTTAGGGACACCTTGATACTGTTGGGACAGTTTAATTCGGTTATGAAACTAGGAAAGCAGAGGACTGAAGGCAGATTTTGGGGACCCAAATAAGCAAATCCCACGGGAGCATTAGAGCCAGACGTAAAGCATCATTAACATGTCAATTGTGACTTGAGAGATGGCAGAAGGAAACCCGTCCCAGCTCCTTTTCATTTGTTTGTTTGGGTATTAACTCTGAAACACTGGCCTGTTTATGTCACTGACTTCATTGCCTCAGTTCCAATCAGGCTTGGACTACTCAGTGTATGTTGGGCCACGTGGTGGCAGCTCTCAGAGCCTTTTAATAATAGGAGGCACCTTGCAAATGAGAGAAATGGGGTCCCGTGTGGATGTGGAAGGGCAGGTTGAACCTGGTCGTGATGTCACTCGAGTTGCATTTCCAGGATTCTGGACACGGCCTGTTAACACTCAGGGCCAGGTCTCCAAGGTGCAGAACCGTTCAGAAAACTGCAGAGCCCATCTCGAGACCAGCGGTCGTTTGTCACCTCCTTCCATCAGCAGAGAGGCCACTTCTGCTCGGGAGCTCCTGCTGCTTGGGCCTGTGCTGCCGGCATGGCTTTCCCGGCCTACAGAAACCTGGGCCTCTGCCAGTGTTGATGGAGCGAAAGCCATTCCTTTCTCATGCTCGATTTAAAAAATCGACTGCAACACAATTGCCACTTGTTCTCCATTACTCACCTTGCCTGCTCAGGGCACATCTCCTCGCCTTGTTACAACATGTTGCGATAAAGTACCCAGATGATTGAGAAGGTGGTTTGGGCATGGGTGAAGGCCACCCGTCTGGGGGTGCAGGCTTTTTTGTTCCGTGTTCTGGTGGTTTTGGTAAACATGCCTGAAACGCAGATTATTCTTTCTTGCCTAGAAGGGGCCACTGAGGTATCGACCTTCTTATGTTGAATATTAACTGTGTTGAGGCACAGAAATCTAGGAGTGACGAGATGGACAGGTCATGTCTAAAGCATTTCTGTTTCTGTCCGTACGTGACTGACCAGTCTCGGATGATATAGCCCATAACACCAGAACGTCGATTGTGGGCAGAGGAGGATGCAGAGATAGATCGAGGAGGATGCAGAGATAGATCGAGGAGGATTTTTAAAGTGTTCACCAGTGTCTTTAAACACCGGTCTCATGGTTTTGTTGCCTAAATCCCAGAATTTAAACTCTAATTCAGTACTCATCCCGCCCAGCCGAGTGACATTATAGTAGTCATCTGACATGGGGCTTTCTGCATATTCTGGGCCTAATGGCATACGCCTTTCATAGTTCTCGGAGAACAAGTTGATGTTGTGACTCTGCTGGGGAATAAGGCCGTCTGTCTTTTAGGCACGAAATGGTTGTTAACAGGACGGTTGAGCCAGGGTGCTCTTCAGATGCTGAGGATGTACTGGGAGGCCCTGTGTGGTGCTGGAATGGGTGACATTTTACAGGAAATGTCCTCCCCGCCTTTCACCAGCCACGGGTCTGTCATCGACTCAGTGTTCTCTCAAGGATGGAGCAGGGACAGAGCTCATATTTAGGGTGGTTACAAGGATGGGTGTGATCATGTATGTGAAACTCCCACTGCAGACTGTGGCACACAGTGGCCACCGATGATCAGGGAGGCAAATCAATAATCATTATCTTATTTGTCCTTGTGGAGAGAGACAACGTGTGTGTCATGAGAGAGACCGCTGATGCTTAACTGTGTGGCTGTCCCAGCCAAAAAAAAGGAAAAAAGAAAAAGGTGTTCATTTCCTCTTAGGATTTGTGATTCCAACTTTTTCGCTGCTGACTGAACTCAGTGCCACATCCTCAAATTGGCTTTATGAGGGACAGACATTCATTTGACATTGGTGTGGCGAGAGACAAATCCGTGGAGAAAGTATTATTGGAACCCCCAAACCGCTCCTTCAATCCAATAAACGTTAGGTGGAGTCAGGTGGCTTGCTAACGGATGTGGGTGGAATGTATGATGCTGAGGACACGGGTGCAGAGAAAGGCAATACATACATGTCACGTGCGTGTGTCCTGTTTCCTGCGTCTGGGATTTAGGGCCATGCTTGTTCTCTGTGTGTCATTTTCATTTTTTTACTATTTGCTCATTCAAGTGGACGAGTCTTCAGCTTAAAACCCTTCCTGCCACACTAGGTCTCAGGCACCAGCGTCTTAAAGAGAAGTGCTGGGTTGCAGATGAAGCAGCATGGCACCTCGCACGCAGGACCCTTCCCCCGAGTGGGGCGTGTGGGTTTAAGTGGCTTCAGTCACACAGCTCAGAAGCGTGGCCTCGCGATCTGGCTGCCACGGTGCCGGACCCAGCATGACCAGGCCCTGCAAGGCCCTGGGGTGGGAATAACCTGGCCTTTGGGCATGGCCTGACCCCCCGTTGCCTAGCAACGCCCAGCTGCTCAGAGGACTATGTTGTGGTCCCCCTAATTTATACTTAACAAATATTGGCTGTGTCTAAGCCTGGCTAATTTCCCATTATGACTGGCCGACAACCACTTTAATACATGAATAAGCAAGAGAAAGGAGTCCTAGGAAGCCGCCTTCTCCATCACCCCCTTCTCACCAGGCCTTGGTTTTCCTGCTGAAAAGGAGAATTTACCCAGGACCCGCCAGGCTCAGGGCAGACCCCGTGGAACACTTTTCAAAGTTAAAATTCTCCATTTAATTTTTTTTTTCCTGACATCCCAGCCTGGATTCATGAATATTTATACATCAGTCACGTTTCACGTTGTACCCATTTTCAAAGAGGTCACTGTTGCCTGGCTTGGTGTTTTTTTTTTTTTTTTTTAAGCAAATGTGGAGTGGTCACTCCATCTCGGTTTCTTTCTGGGTAAATCGGGTGATGGGATGGGGTCGTTTCTCAACCCCCTTGCGGCTCTCAGCCAACATGAATCTGTGAACTCAAGCTTTTTCTAATAACTGACATCTCTTTGGTGTTTGGCCCAAATCTCTCCAAGTTACTATTTCTTGTTTTCACACTTTTCTGGCAGTTCAACTCCTCTTTCTTAATTTGGCTTTTTACTGATTTGAGTCTGAGAAGCGTTGTTCTGCTCTGTATCCTAACTCTGAAAAAATTTTTTTTAAATTAAGTGTGGTGAATGATCTCCATTTTCCAGTGGCTCATAAGATTTTTGTCTCCAGAGTCACCTTGAGGAAAGAAACCAAATGAGTATATTCTCCTGACGATTACCTGTAAACGGATGTATGCTATCAGGGTGGCATGTCTTAGTACCTGTTGGTGGAATATTATAAAAATAACAGTTGTGCCAGCATTGCAAATCTCAGTTTGACGAATTTTCCTGGCTGTGGACGTGGACGAATGCTTGACCGCTGGGCACACGTTTCTCCTCTTTGCCTTCTCGTCCCCTGCTTTTCATTTTCCACCTTCGCATCCTTATCATTTTGAAGCCCCTTGGTCATTGTGTCAGTGACTGGGTGAGTTCCACAGCTATTTTAGCATTTTTTAAGGACCGATGGGAGCCTCTTTGCCAACATCTACTACAAAGAGAGACGGCTGCCCTCCTAATTTGTATTTCTCAGCATGGTTTTTCCGAGCGGGTCTGGATAAAAGGGACTGTGACCCGTTGTTCGATATGTTGGACCGAGAAGCAGAAATATAACAGCGATGAATAGAGCGAGATTGGGTTTATTTTAGCAAGATAAACAGGCCTTAATTACGTTCATTAGATAAAATGGCAACAGATTATACCCAAGAGGGAGGCGGCCCTGTGAGGATTGCCAGATGGGATTTATGCTAAGGACTGAACCTTCTGTTGTCTCGACCAGGGCGTTTGGTTTGATTTAGAACCAGTCTTAGTTTCTTCTTCTCCTTCCTCCTCCCTTCTTCTGCCCCCTTTTTCAATGTGTTTTTCTGAGTTTCTCAGGATTGACTTTTCTTTTTTAATATCTCTTGAACTAAACTCCCGCTTATAAATTTATATGACTTGTTCAGATTTTAATTTGTCTCCCAACCCAGCCTCTCGTCCTCCCATTGTTTTCACTCCCTTTTAGGCATGAACTTGTTCATCCATCATGGAGCACAGATCTCTCAGTCCCTTAGTTTTTTTGGGTCTCCCCACGAACCCCCATTGGAATTTCATTATTTCTTTGCCTCAGTTGACTTCATCCGTGGGCCTTAATTTTATTATTTTTTTAATTGAGACATCATAGCCATGTTTTAGAAAGTGCTGTCCTGCTTCGAACACCACGTAAGCCCAGACCAGACATAAAGCAACATCCCAGGCATTCAGTCATGAACTTGCGTCTTCCGTAAGCTCTCTTGGCTCAGTGACCTCTCCTCCCTCCACATTGCATACCTTGTCTTGCATCAGGCCCACGTTCTCCTCTGTCACATTCCATGGTGTTGCCAGAACATCATCGAGAAAGACGCTTTGATTGGTTCTAGTTCACGTTTGTACCAGCCTTGGAGGAGGAGACCTCCCTGCTCCCTGCAACCCACTCATGCTTTCCCACACTCTTGAACCTGATGCCACCCTTCCCCCTCCATCCAGCACATGACCTCACCTTAGAGGCCGTCAAAGGGCTGAGAACATCTGTCATCAGCCAGCTCGCCTGCCCACCTCCACAGCGTCCCGTTTCTCATTGTCTTTCTCCCTTTGTCAGGTCCTCATTATATTTTGAGGGCCACGTTGCCAAAACTACCCCATCCCAGGCCACCTGGCGAGTTGGCTGTTTCAGGTGAGGCCACAGCCTACGGTTCTCATTGTGGCTACAGAACCTGGGTGCATGCATCCTGTCTTTGATTCTGACCTCTCTGACCTAGATTTGAACTTGACCACAGCCCTGCAACGCCCATCTGGCTTTGGCATAATATCTGTCTGCCCCTGTTGCCATTGCTGACCTCTGCTCTGTTGTTGATGTGCCTTCTGGGAAATTTTTGAGACTTAACAGTAATAACCACTGAAGGGTTTTAAGCTAGGTACCAACTTTGTGTCATCATCTCGGATCTTGATCTTTCTGGAGTCTAAGCCTGTTCCCACTGGCACCCTTACCTTCCCGAGTGTGACCCGTCCCTTCCTCCACAGTATCTCTTCCATTGTATGCCACACACACTGGCTACTCCCTCAGCCCCCTCCTGGGCAGGCTCTGACTCTTCAGCAGCAAGACCCAGAACACTGTGGCCACCAGCGACCTGCACGGCTTACATCAGTATCACATTTAATAATAATTTTTTAAAAGGCTCCACCGTGTCAGGGCTTTTGCATTGATGCCTTTGTGGTTCTCTTGGTCCTTCCTCAAGGTTGCAGAACAGCTGCCGTAACGGCAGCCGTCACAACCTCCCAGGACATCCTTATTCAAGGCTTTCAGCAGACAGTTTTTGAGTACCTGTTGTGTCCTTGGGATGCATCTCTGAATAAAGCAAACAAAGACTTTATCCTCCTAGGATGAACATTAACCCCTGAAAGGAGCCAGCTCAGGGCTGTGCTGAAAGGGAGAGGCTGCTCTCCTTTCATTAGGAGGGAGACAGTTTTTCCCAGGGGTCCCTAAGTAGGTTTGCTTCATGTTTTCCTGGTTCTAGGCCCGGACTGGGGACTGGGCTGAGCCTCACTCCACAGAAAGCTGGGAGAGTGAGTGTCTGGCAGAGGTGAGAGGGTTTGCAGGTCGGCTTGGCGTGATCTCATTCCTAGGACAGTGGGTGTTCCATCAACAAGTGAGGGCTGATGGGCCCCACTGGAGGGTAAAACTTTAGATGAGGAGTGAAGGGGATAAGGGGATGAAGATGGAAAGATAGAAATGCAAAAATGTTTGGATTTTATCTTGTGTACCGTTTGGGGAACTTTTAACAGGGATATGAAGTCAGGAGTTTCTGAATAGACATTTGATGCTTATAACAGCTTTGAGGAAGGATTTAGATAAATAACACTTACCTATGGAGGCTGACTTGAGGTTTAGCAAGGGAAAGGGAAATAACTTTATGCAACATTAATTAATAACGTTATAATAACAGGTTCGTGACCACAAATATTCTCATAAGCAGTGTCGGAATCGACACTGGCACCATCTGTAACATGTAACAGTGTTTCTCAAACTACATGTGGAGAAAGGCCTGTTCTTTTTTATTATTTCCAATTTGTTGTAGACTGGCACTTTTGAAAAAATACATAAAAAAATGATTTGACCGAGTCAAATTATTGGAAAGTTCCTAATTCCCCCCTCTTTTGGTGTCCGTCTTGTCATGGTCCAGTCCTCGTCACAGGCCGTACTTGGAGTCATGCCTTTATAGTTTTCCTACAGGGAAGAAAAACACAGGATCTAGACACGGGTCCTGGCACTTCCTAGTCACATGACCTTGGGCAAGTCACTCAAGTCGTGTGTATCCACTTCCTCTGTGCGTAAAATGGAATAATATTCCTGAGTTGCCTACTTGCCTCCATAGGGTTCTTTGGGATTTAATTGAGATAATCAAAGTCCTTGGTATGGGGTAATTCGTTTTTAAATATTCGGTACCATTTATTTGCTATTTCACTCCTAATTCAGCAAGGAAACTATAGCTTCTTTTATTTTTGGGAATTAAATGCAAGCTCCACGTTTAGCAACCCAGGGGTCCCCTTTTTGTAGGGACACACTGTAGCAGAGGGTGTCCACAGGAAACCCCAGACTCCTCATCCCCGAGAGGGGACATACGTGCTGGTGTGAAGACTGGGAACTTCCTGCAGAGTCTCCTGGGGATTCATGGGCGGGAGGGAGGCAGAGCGGGGCCTCTGGTTCCTTGTGTGCAGGAGAGGAGGGAAGGAAACCGAGCAGCGGGCAGCATCCTCCACACAGGGCCATCCAGAGGAAGAGAAGGCAGAGCTGCAGGTGCAAGGGGCTGTCCTTACAGAGCAGGAAACCGGAAAGGAATAAGAATGGAAGAAAGCAGCTATGGAGGAGGGTGGGCTTTTGCATTCTTGTAACTCAAGGAAGCATTCGACCAAACATTAAATCCCAGGGTTTTTCAGGCCATGTAAGGGTTTTGGAAACGAGTATGTTTCACAGGCACAATAGCAGCGAAGATTCAAATGAGTAAAGGTCCCACAGACACAATTAGAGTGCTTGAACGGAACGTTAGGGAGCTGTTAGGCATAGCCGGTCAAGCATTTACTTGCCAGTTTGGGGGGAAAAAAGATCAGAATGTGTGTGCCCCCATTTTGGCCTCTTCGGTCTTGCTTTCTTACCAATTCCCCCCACGGGTGCTCTTTTTCCTCCTTAGCATATGGGCTGAAGATGCTTCTTCGTTCAGTGGTTTGTTTAAAATGATGTTTTAGAACTTAATACCCTAGGAATCTTTTGGAATGACTTTGGACACTAAATATAAGCGTCTTAGGAAAAATAAAGTATGTATTTTGAGGATCATGTCTTGATTTGAAGTTAATGGAAATTCTTTGGGTCTTATTTGTTTAGAGTTAGCTTCATAAACTATTTATATTCATGGAGTCTCTTCTATTTCACGTTATTTGCGTGACTGTCTGAATAACAGATACCGTTGTTAGTTAAGAAATAATTTATTTCGGTCTCTGCATAAGCTTTGTTAAAATACTCTGATAGTCCATTTATATAAAACATGCTCCAAGTTCATTTAAACAAAACATGCTCCAAGTATCAAACAAATGCAAATCAAATTAGAATTTTAAGCCTTGCCCTTTTTCTCCCTGAGACCAGAGTCTGAGCCTAGTTTACTACACTAATGCTGTCCAGTAGAAATATCATGTGAATCAGGTGTGTGACTTAAGTTTTTCTAGTAGCCACGTTTAAAAGAGTAAAAAGGAATAAGTTTTAATCATCTCTTTCAGCCCCATAGATCCAAAATATTGTTTCAACATAGTAAATTTCATAGTTATTAATGAGCTATTTTACATTATTTTTTAATTGAATTTTTAAAATCCGGTGTATAATTACCTTTAGCACGCAATTCAGTTTGCACTGTTTGAGTGCACTGTTTGTCCGGCTTTCTTTCTCTAATTTGGGTCAGCAAACTTTTTCTGCAACTGCCGAGATAGTAAACATTTCAGGCTCTGCCATTGTGCTGTGAAAGCAATCACAGACAATGCATGGCTGCGTTCCAGAAAATCTTTATGTGCAGAAGCAGGTGGCAGGCTGCTGTGGCGAGCGGTTAGAGTTTCCAGCCCCTGCTCTAACTAATTATTCACTGTATTGTCTTATTTGTGTTTTAATCCTCAGAAGTTGATTTTTGTTTTGGCTTAAAGGCTGTTGCCAAGATAGCTATTGTGATGAATTTCATTCAGAAATATTCAGGAAAAACGCACACCCCACTCCCCTTCCTGAATGGCACCTTGCAGGACAGCTCGAGGTTCCTAGTTCTGGTGTGGCCCTCATTCTGCCTGGGTTTCAGTCCTGGCTCTGTCAGGCACAAGCTTTGTGACCCTGGACACATTAATTAACCTCTCTGTGCTTCAGGGTCTATATCTGCAAAAGGGGGGTGATGGTAATACCTACCTGATGGAGCTGTTAAAATAAAAGACAACATTGAAGAGCTGACGTAGTACCGAAGCACATGTTAGCCTTTGTGATTGCCGCCGCCACAACTGCTGCTCCTACTATCACTAGCACTGTTACTACTCGGAGTATCAGTACTGCTCCTACTTCTGCTCCCACCACTACCGTGGAGGTTCGTAAACTCAAGCCAGTCCATGCACCAGAACAGAAGAGCATCATCACCTCCATGAACCACCCCCAGATGGTCACAGCAGCTGCTCACAGGTGTCCCTTAGGACTCGTGGGTACACAGAGGAGCTGCCCTGCTGCATTCTAGGGAAGCTTCGGCAGACTCTCGGGACTCTGGTGTCAGAAGTGGGTGCCCGTTGCTCCTCTGTGCTGGTGACTGCTCTGTGATGAGGCTCAGAACGCTCACGTTTTGGGGAGCGATTAAACGAAAACGCTAGGAGCTGTCCTGCCCCCCTCACGCAATGGAAGGGATGAGCACGTCTTACGTGTCAGGTACTTCGGAAGGGGCAACATGCTGCGCCAGTGTTGGCTGATGGCATTTCTTGAATGGTTGCTTTCTCTGCCTTATCTCAAATGTTTAATTCGGTCATCGTGGGCTGCTGATTTTCATGGGGTGGGTGTAAGGGGTAAGCGAGACCATACATGTAGAGCTCTTGATTGTGCTTTCATGGCAATAGTCCTTGTTCGGCGAGTCGGTAGTGCTGGTTTTATTGTCAGTTTAAGACAGCCTCGTAGCATAGCCTGTCCCTTTAGATTTCTCTCATTTGGACTGGAAATATTAAATGACTGTGTTATGTAGGGTGACAGATAAGCTCCCAAATGTCCATGGTCTAACACAATAGAACACAACAGAAAATTGGCAGAATTGATCACTTGAGTCTTTTCATTGTCTCTGATGATAACTTTCTGACTGATTGATGAAAACGTGGAACACGTGAAAATGGGGAGCAGAGGGAGCCCTGCAGTGTAACCTTTTCTGTAGAGCAAAGACAGCCTCACACGCAATTCACCTCGTTGGTCATCAGGTTTCCCTAGAGGCAGAGGTTGGACGGAGTCGGAAGATGGTTAAAGCTTCACGTTGGAGAGATCACCTTCCAGTTAGCTGTGCTCCTGACGTTGGCCCCAAAGCATCGGACTGTGTTGCCCATGAAACAAAGAGGATTCTTGAGGGGCCGGGGATGGAGGTGTTGACAGGAAACTCTTGTGTGAGGACTCGCCTGTTCCACCTTTTTATTTCCTTTCATTCACTAAAAGTTGAATAGGGAACAACAAAGGGTAAAAACAACCCAAACGTTCATCAGCAGGGACTATCTGGCTACATCCATTCTGGTGGTGACGTTCGGTGCAGCTGTGACAAGAACGCGGGGGACCTTTGTGTCATTACAGGGGACGGATACTCTGAGAATCCGTTGGTGAAAAGGGCAAAATGTGGCACCTTTTTTTTATTATTATTTGCATTTTTTAGAACCACATGCGTGTGTTTATCTGTATGTGCATGTGAGTGTGTTCACGTGCACACACATGCAACAGTGTTCTCACTGTGCATGAAATATGTCTGGAGGGACACACAGGACACGAACGGGAGTGGCTTTCTCCGGGGGGGCTGTGGGATTTTCACTGTATATTTGGATTTTTGTCTACATCATCTGTATTAAATGTTTTGGATTTTTTAAAAACCTTGGGGTACGTTATTCTTCCTTTGACAGTTCAGTGGGGGGAAATGAGCCTTTGCTTTCATCTCCCGAATTTCTTTTGCATCCGTCCCCATTAAACTCTATTGAAAAGTCACACATCTAGCGGCTGAGCCATTTCCCATAGAAACATTCCAGCTGTGCTGGAAAAATAACTGGGTATTGAGCTGTGCCTGGGGCATGTTGTCTAGAACCGCATTTTGAGGACCACTTGGACCTTGTGGCTGGCATCCTTTAGCACGACCGTGAAGCCAGCATCAGCACTGACTTTTTCTGCCACCTTTTTCATGGAAGCAAGTCAAACTGGAAGCAATCAAGATGTAAATCAGATCTAGTTGGGTAGAATTTGGTTCGTGAAGGTTATCTTGGGAAATTCTCACTCCGGTGGTGAGAAGCCTGGCTCCCGCCCTCACCATCCATTCAGTTAATTGTATAGTGTGAGGCTTGTTACTCCGGACGCCCACCCCGTTGGCTTCCGTGCGGTGCTTATTATACTCGGTGGCTTTTGCCTTTAGCCTTGTAGACTCCGTTTCCAAAGTTACTTAAGTCAGCCCGCTCGCCCCCCTCCCCCCTCCCAACCCCCAGTCCTTCAGGGACATCGTTTCATATATCGGCAGCACATTTAGGTTCTTTTATGACAACACGCATTTTTTCCTGGGATGATCCTCCAAGGTCCATTCTCCTGTTGTAAAGTTCTGTGGATTTTCACCAATGGATCATGTCCCGTTTCCATCATTACAGAATCGTTTCTGCCCACCTACTCCGCCTGTTCATCCCTCCCCCCAAGCCCCTGTAGCTTTGCCTTATTCGGGGGATGTTGTGTAATTGGAATCGGGTAGCGTATGCCCATTTGAGACTCACTCCCTTCACCTAGCGCTGTGTACTTGTGATTCCTCCATGTCTTTGGGGGAATTTAAGAGCTCTCATTTTTCCTTTTAATCTGAATAATGTCTCTTTGTACAGATGTACCACAGTTTCTTCGTCCCTTCTCTTGAAGGACAGCTTGATTGCTTCCAGTTTGATGGTCACGAATAAAGCTTTTAGAAATGTTCGTGTGCACATTTTTGCATGGACATGAGTGTTCAGCTCAGTCGGGTGGATACCTAGGAGTACGATTGCTGGGTCATTGGGTAAGACTAGGTTTAGCTTTGTAAGAAACCGTCTTCCAGATTGGCCGTGTCATTTTGCATTCAGACAGCTATGAACTCACGTGCCTGTTGCTCCACGTCCTCTCCAGCATTTGGTATTTTCGGTTTTCGGGTTTTAATCATTTTAATGGGTGTGTGGTGGCACACGCCTATTTTAATTTGTTATTTTCTAAGGCAGCTAATGTTGGGCATCTTTTCATATGCTTCCTGGATGTCCCTATATATTCTATGGTGCTGTGTCTACTCAGATCTTTTGCTTATTTTTAAAATTATGTCGTTATTTTCACACTGTTGAATTTTGAGTGTTTCTCGTGTATTCTGGATACAGTCTTTTTTCAGAGATGTATTTTTTGAATATTTTTCCAGTTGCTTGTCTCATTCATTGTCTTAACGGCTTCTTTCATGGAAGAAGAGTTGTTAATTTTAATGAAATCCGACTTACCGTTTTTTCCCTTTCGTGCTTTTGATATTGTTCCTCAGTCATTGCCAAGCAAGTACATTAGAAACAGCTGTGAACAGAACCACAGTTTCATTTAAGCAACACAGGAGGGTGGCGTGTGTGTATCTAGCGTGTCAGGTCCAATGGCAGGCGACAGAATGAGAAATTCATAACACCGAGCTCCTCTCCCGAAAGTATTTATACTCTCAAGGGGAGTTCACGTGGGGTATGTGTCTGAGGGATGTGCAAAAATATGTGCCACGAGGAAGAACATGGTCAAGGCCGCCTCGTGTGCCAGGAACCCAGGGAAGGGGGGCAGATCACAGATGGCACCCATCGGACGTGTCAGGAACACTTTATGGAGGTGGGAACATATGAGAGAGTCATGGCACTCAACAGTCAAAGACAACCAGAGATCACTTGGGGAGGAGAGGCTAGTTCAGCCACGGTAAGGTGGGAAGGGAGGGTTCTAGTCAGGAAACAGCTAGTGTCTGTAAGGTGCCTAATTGCGGGGTCTGTGTAGGGAGGTCTTGACTGGAGGGAGAGTGGGCCGTCTTGGTGGGGCCTTTGTTGTGCAGTCGTAGCCTTGGTCTTAGTCTGGCATTTGCTGGAAGTTTGTGAGCAGGTGTGATATGGCTGAAGCTTCGCCTTACACAGATCTTGTGGATGTGTGTTATCTACGTTCAGGTTTTTCCTTTCCTGTTAAGTGGTTGGGGTTCATGTGGGTCTGAGGTGGACACAGCAGCTCCCCCCTGTGACAGAGCTGGCTGTTTCCTTGCTCGGGGTGATAGATAGCTGGACTCATCCAGGAGGGCTTTTGGGGTAGGGCTGGGGGAGCGCACTTGGTGAGTGAGAAATTTCCATGCTCTGACCCCCAGAACCGACTCACAGCGCTTGCCAGTCATACAACCATGTTGCTTCCTCATCCTCCTCCTCTTCTCTAGGGAAAATTAGCTTCTGCCTCTTTTCTCAAAATGCGAAAATCTGCAAGTGGCAACCACTGCGTAAAATGTTTCACAGCCTGGGAGAGAAATGACCGATGTAAGGACAAGGAGCCTTTGTCACCAGTTTCGTTGGCTTCCGTTTGCTGTCTGTTCAAGGTCAGGGAAATCGGCTTGCTGCTTTAGTCACCATGCTTTTGCAAACCGTCCAAAGCCTGATACATTTCTTATCCAACATCTACTCACCGCTTGCGAGAGCTGGATGCAGCAGAGAAAGCCAATAGAGATTGAGAGGCCCTGCATCTTCTTTAGGTAATTTTCTGTTAATTAGTGAGAGGTGAGGGCAGGCGTCCTGCCAACTTTCTCAGTCGTTATAGGGCTGAGCATATTTTATTAGTGGATCACCATCAACTTTTGTGGCTCTTCTGGCATCTTTGACTTCTTAAAGTTGAAAGATTATCAAAGGTAAGGTGTGTTTACTGGTTTGTATTTAAAGCTGCGCTAAAGTAGAGGCATATCCCATATCGCTAACGCAAATACAAGGTACCTAATAGATTAAATCTTCTCTGTGAGTCAAGTTGCAGTGCCTCTCCCCTTCTCTGCAATATTTACTTAGCAAAATAAAGAATCATGTAATTTTTTTTTTTTACCAAATAATCAGCTTGTTTTATATTTCTTAGGATGCCGTGGGCTAATCTTGCATAATAGGCACTATATAATGTCCCTCAGTTCGGATATGTATGTAAATAAAGTTTACAATATTTCCCATAAAGTAGGTCAGGATCCATTAAAAGAAAATAATGAGAAAAAGAACTCTTTAATTTTAGAATTTTACGCTACTCATTTTGAGAAACAATCCACCGATGTGATGGGGGGTGGGGGTTAAGCTTTACAAAGATAGGAAGCTTTAAAAAATGTTTTATTAATACGAAGTCAGAGCAATAAGACAAGCAATAAGAATGCTAGATCCCACGTCTGGTTTTTCTGCTCGGAGCAGCCCAGTTGCCAGGCCTGGGATCTCTGCCATGTTGTCTGAGCAGATTGGAACCCAAGAAAAGCCTCTGTGTGTCTTAAGACGTCAAAGCAAGAACTGGGGTGACCCTGGTGCCTCCCATGGCAGTGACCCGTATGGTGGCTCAGTCTGCGGAGGGTTCTGAGTAGATACTTTTGATCCCAAGAATAAGTGATTTTTACTTTGACCCGACCTCCAAGGCATTGTGATCATACCAAGTGGTTGCTTTTTAGACTGAGTAAACTGTGTTCAAAAAAGGGAGGGACGGGTCCATTCGCGAGATAAATTGTAGCCTGTTGTTATGAAACACATTGTCGCATGCGGGCTTGTCCCACGGGCTGCGTTCAGCACATTCCTGTGTGACCCAGAGTCCACTGTGTATTGGATCTTGAACACTGTCCTCGGCGACATCCAGATAAGAGGAAGGAGATGCAAGTAGCGTTGCAGCCACAGGTGGGTCAAAGAACAGGGACATTCTCTGTCGTTTATCTGAGGCCGGGTCACAACGTAGGGATGTGTCGTTAGCTTTTCATCGTATCAAAGGGACCACAGCCACCAGGGATGGATTTGCTTAGAGTTTGCTCCCTGATTTTCCAGAAGGTTTCCTCTATGCACAACCACTTATTTCCATATACAAGTATTGGGCTGAACTCACAGTGTAGTGGGCCAATCAGTTGCTGATCGACATTGCCGTGGCCCATGAAATTGTGATTTTTATGTCACTTGTGTTTAGACCAAGGTCCTTCTTTATGCTAAAATCTTCAGAGGGTCTCTCTGTGGTCCCAGGAGACAGAGGGCTCCTCAGAGTGCTACAATATAAGCACATTTTTCTGCCTGGATTCCAGAGTAATCTTTTCCCTAAAAGAGTTTCCAACTCATTCCTCCGAGAATTACATCCTAAGGAAGTATGCCCCCGATTTTAAACATCAGTGGGAAAATAAGGTGTGACGAGTACAAGTTTGATTCACCTAACTGGTTTTCAGGAATGCAAAGTTCTTTGAGATTCACTTTCCTCCTAATTGTTTGATTTAAGCAAATACGAAAACTGGTTTGAACAGGTCGTTGGACTTTGCTCACTTCTCGTTTCCTTATCCGCAGATTGGAGGAGTATTCCCCATCTAACTCATCCCATTGGACTTTCCCATTGGTCAAGTGCTCTGTGACTTGAAGGACTGCACTTGGTACCTTACACACACACAAAAAAAGTGTTTAGTTCCTGCAAGGTCGCTAAGCAAGAATTAGAAAGTCTGTGTGTGTCATCAATAGCAGACCTTTAAAGGCTGATTAATATGTCTTTTTTTAAATATTATTAATGCTTTTAATATTTTTATGGTTGTTATTTTGGACTTTAAAAATAATATCTGCTTCTTAAAGGAAGTGAGGGATCTTTTGATTAACATCTATGAAAGTTGTTCAAAAATTAAGGTAATATCAAATACCGGGTTAAAGACAGTTATTATTGAGAATGACATTTAACTTTAGGCTTCCTGTCAGCCGAGGCAAAAGGGGGAATACAGTGCATTTTCTACTCTGTTTTCTAATTTTTTTCTTGTTTTTTAATCACTGTATTTTCAGTTTACTATAAGCTGCCTTTCCTCTTTGGCACCAGGTATGGCATAAGTGAATTACAGTGACTTATATAGTTGTCATTTTACAAATTTATAGTCAGATTAGGCATGTTATTTTTTTCTAGAGTGATTTATTTTTCACCCCTCCAGCCAGGTTTTTAAAAAATTGGTCTTATCGATCCGGGTTAAGGGATATTGCCGAGCAGTAGATGATGGGAAAGTGAAGTGAGAATCAGATGTGGGCCCGCCCCACCTCTGTCTAACTTGTCCTTCTGTCTCAGGAGAGTGACAAATAGGGTGTATTTGTTCTCTGCAGGAGACAGGGTCTCACCCTAGATGTAGTCCTGATTTGGTGTCACCTGATTTGGTGTTTCGCAGATGTAATGCTCCATCGGTGTGTGTGACTTTTGCCGTCAGAGTAGAGAGATATCTTCTCCCTAGAGCCCTGGCTGGCCCCCACCGAACCCCACAGGCCTCCGTGTGGCAGGCTGGATTCCCACCCCACCCCACCCCTCTTCTTGGGTCCTCGGTTTCTGAGATCTCTCAAAGAGGAAAAAGCAATAGAACTACAAGGGTCCATAGAAAATAAACTCATTCTATTATTTTTAATGAAATGAGCACAGCTTGAATGACCCTGTACTCTAGGCAGATAATGATTTCTAAGTCTGCTGTCACCTCTGATTTTCTTTATGCCGTATTTATGAAATTATGGAAGGTGAGGTAGCGTTCAGGGTAATCAGATTCATTAACGCATAGACGAATTTCTTCCTGGCTTTTCATGGTAAATCACCTCCCCTGTCCTTTTCCCTTTATTTAGATTTTAAGCTGCAGAAGGTAGGGCTTGGCCATAATTGAGTTTTGTGGAGGGCTTAGCATGCTCTATCAGTCATTTGTTTTGTCTAGGGCATTCTGAAGTCTAATTTTTTCAGGTTGTAGGGGGAAAAAGGTTTTTCTAAAATTTTTTTAATTGAATTAAATTACCTGAAACTAAATATATCTAATCCTGTCTTCAGGATGCAAACTTCCTCTTGCATCCATCTCTTCTTGTCCATTTTAAATGCTTCCATGACTGTCTGGCTTTTAAATGCTTCCTTATTAAAAAAAAATAATAACCAAAAAAAATCCATAAAGCTTTATTGAGATATAATACACCTACCATTCAGTTGATTCCTTTAAAGTATACGATTCAGTGTTTTGTTTTTTGTATATTCACAGTTAGGTGCAACCATCACAGGCATCACTGTTAGAACATCGTCATCACCTCAGAAAGAAAACCCCATCCATTTTGGCTGTCCTCATCCCTTCCTCATTCTAAAGGACCATCACTCTGCTTTATATATAGAGTTCCCTGTTCTGCACATTTCATGTGAATTGAATCTATAGATAACGTAGTCTTTAAAACTGGCAGTTTTCACTTAATATAATGTTCTCAAGGCTCATCCACGTTGTGACATTGTATCAGTGCTGCGTTCCTCTTTATGGCCAGATGATTTCGTGTATGGACACACCACATTTTGTTTATCCATTCATTAGCTGATAGACGTTTGTGTTGTTTCTACTTTGAGATACCCTTACGGCAGCTTCTTACCTGGTCTCCCTGATTCTTTTACCTACCTTCTTTCACCTGATTCTATGCAGGACCTCTGGAATCCATTCTGTAGCTAATTTTTACCTTATAAAAACTATTTTTTGAATGTCTTCAAAGATACATAACTGTATATAAATTATATGTACATATCATTTATATATTATATAATTATATATATTATAAATTATATATATAATTTATAAAATAATCATACGTATATATATATGATTATTTTCTCTGTCTAATGCACCCTTATTGTTTTTTCTTTCTGCTTTTCTTAGCTGTCTCTTATTCGCACCAGCCATAGCAGTGTCCCCCACTCATTGGTAATGTAGCAGGTGTCTTTCTGCGCTTTTCTGCACATGCATGTTTGGACACCTATGTTCACGCACATGCACATGAACAGAGGAGTATGTTTTCATTGGTGGGGTCATGGTTCGTTTTACAAAAATGAGATTACATACTCTTCTATGCCTTGTGAAAGGCCTGAGGGTCAACTGGTGCATCTTTAACTGGGTCTTATATTTTTTGCTGTGTATCATTTCATGACGTACGAGATATCAGAGTATGCCCAGTGTCCGGATTTACCCTTGCCAAAAAGAGGTTCTTCTGTGGCACAGGTCTCACCACAAAACAGCATCCAGCAAGCTTGAGCGCAGTGTCCACCAGCAGTCCAGGTCCCCCCTCTCCTCCCCTCATTCCGCCTCAGACCACTGAACATGCCAGGGGCTTTTTCAGCTTCTAGCTTTTGTTCATGCCATGAGCTCTGTGTGGAATGGCTCATCCACGCCCCCGTTAAGTAGCATATATAAGACCCAGAACTCTGGGTCAGGCCTGGGTTCAGATTTGTGAGCCACCTATTTGTCTCTCTTTCATTCCCAAGGAATTTCATTTGATCTTTAATACGGATTTGTGTTAGCATTCTACTATGTAAGTAGTGATGTTTGGCATAGCTGTCACCCTCCTAAATTTCAAGGTTCTTGGAAACAAAATCTAGCCCCTCTGAGGCTATGCAGTGCATGGAGCCAGGGGCTCATGGGAAAGCACTTCCTCTCAATTTGCAGTGAACCCCAAATTGTTGTAAAAAAAAAAAAAAAAGTCTTACAAAAACTGTGATGACAGTAAAAAGATTAGTGGTTACCAGGGCCTGGGGGAGGTAGGGGCAGCACACAGAGGATTTCTAGGCCAGTGACACTGCTCTGTGTGACACTGTAATGGTGGATACGTGTCATTATACATTCATCAAAACAGACTGTACAACAGGCGTGAACCCTAAAGTAAACTCCAGACTTTGGGTGACAATGGTGTGTCCGTGTCAGTTATAACAAACGCACCACCCTGGTAGTGGATGCTAAAGAAAATCAAGCCCCCGCCTTTTCTAAAAATCCTCCTTTAGCACAGACCAGGGAACCTTGCATACAGTAGGTGTTTAACAATTGAACATTCAGTCAGTGGGTCAAGGCCGGGCTCCTATGACTATAATTACCCCAGTTTATGCCCTGGTTTACTGCCCAAATCCACTCTTGTTGTCGCCATCGAAACGTCGCTCTTTGGTGCACTGCAGGCAGGCAGGCTTTTGGGGGAGTGAACTCTGCTTCTGGAAAACTAGTAGGGACCAGAGCGTGCGCCAGCAACGTTTCGAAGGGCAGAGAAAGTTGGTGACTTGTCCAGCCTCCAGCTGTGTCCTCTTTGACCGTTGCATTCACCAGAAAAGAAAGTGGACACTGAAAAGAGAAGCCCAGTGGACACACAGGTTAACCTCCTCATGACTGCAGCTTGAGTCGCCTCTGGCGACACCCTGCCTGCAGATCCTGTCCTTTCTGTGAAGGGATAGAAACACAATCGCAGTGGACGCCTGAAAAAAGCGGGCGGCTCCTGGTGGCTCTCTCCCGCCCCTCCATGGTCCCCTCCCTGGACTGTATGAAATCCTACAACCACACCACACTAATTAGCCCGAGAGGGGAAGGGGTTGCCATGGCGACCAAGCACTTTTTAAAGCTCGGGAATGGTGTTCATTATTGTTCAGTGTCTTTAGCTGTGGCCAAAAAAAAAAGGTCAGTGTGGCAGTTCTTTTCCCTATGAATTTTGGCCCCCGAGCCAAACCGAAGGTGGACGATGGTAAGTGTGGCCGAGCGGCCGGCCGGTCACATTTGTCAGAATGTTTTGATAACTAGGGTGGGACTAGGGAATTGTGCAGACTTTGTTAACTGGAGATTGGAAGAAAAGTGAAGCAGCCGGGGAAAGCAGTATGGGTCAGGAATGGTGAAGGCTTGGAGAGAGAGTTAGAAAGGTTTTTCATTTCAAAAGTTTTGGAGCTTGAAATGATGCCGTGAAAGGAGTAGGTTTCTCTGTGGATTTAACTGAGTTGACTAAGTCGGATCTTTGTTATGCGTTGCTTGTTTTGTGTTCCCTGTAAACCGGTCTTTGTAGGTTGCTGCTGGTCAGATTATATTCCCAGATAAATACAAGCATTTTAGCCAAATGCTGTCAGCACAGTTGCCTCTTCCCGTTCGTGAATGCAAATATTAAGGTGGAAGGGTCACCAAGGGTAATTTTGTTTTCATATTTTTATGTCCTTCCTGCTGTTCTAAGTAGATGTAAGGTGATAAGGACTGAAAGTCTGTGAGCCACAGTTCTGGGGCATGTTTGCCCTGATTTGTCGGCTGTGCTGCTGAGTAAAGACAATCTGGCCGGTGTTTGTAAAAGAAACTTGCCTGCTGGAGATGAGGGCAGCTAGCCATTCCATCAAAAGCTGGAAGGGAGATTTGCAGGGCATTCTTTCGATTTAGTCTTTGCTGGTTCGGAAAGGTGCAGAATAACATGGCTTTCAGCCTCATTTTTTGTCAGTGACTAACTGCATTTTCATGGCTTGCAAATTTAAGCTACTCTTTCTTTTTTTCTTTCTTTTTCTTTTCTTTTCTTTTTTTTTTTTTTCACTGTTTAACAATGTACTTATGTCCTATGGCACTGTTTTTGTTTTTGTTTTGTTTTTTTCATCTATTTTATACACTGCTGTGTAGGATAACAAAATACAAATTAATTAAAGGGACTGGGCATTTAAATTAAAAACAAGTCACTGCCCAGAGCTGTGAATGGGAAATGGCCTACTTTGGGGCTTCAGTTTGAAAGACTTATTGTCCGGTCAGCAGTGGCAGTTCGTTAGGCAGCTGAGTAGCTAAGAGAATGCATTCGGGACGTTAAGTCTTGGTTTGATTTCCTCTGTCTTTCGTTTGCGTGTTCTCTGGGATTCATTTATTTAGTGATTATGGTATGGAACGTTCCATAAGTGGGGTATTTGACAAGAAAGAGACAAAAATGAAAAAGAATCTTCATTTTCTGCCTTTCTCCTGCAGCCCTCACTGGGTCATTGTATTCTTTAGCTTAAAAAAAAAAAAGTTTTTAAATGCCTTGAAATTGAGGTTTAAAAAGTAAATAAAGTGATATTTGTACGGCACTTTAGATTCTTTGGGTGGTACAGTTAGGATATTTGTAAAAC
This sequence comes from Cynopterus sphinx, assembly GCA_030015415.1. Lineage (NCBI taxonomy): Eukaryota > Metazoa > Chordata > Mammalia > Chiroptera > Pteropodidae > Cynopterus > Cynopterus sphinx. The sequence goes on along the minus strand of CM057379.1, from coordinate 7,631,609 downwards.
AAGTCAAAACTCGAACGTGGGTATTCATATCAGGGCATTCTTGGCATCTTAAGATATAATGTGTTGTGATATTTTAAAAAAAATGATATTGATGCATTTACAGATGAGGTGGTGTGGTGTCTGGAACTTGTTTCCAAAAATACTCAAGGGCGGGGAAGTGGGCTGTAGATGGGGCAGGGTCGCCGGGGGTGGTGGCTGTTGAAGCTAGGTGCTGGGTACCCGGGGTGGTTCAGTTTTTATTGTGTATTTTTGTGTGGGTCGTGTGTGTGTGTGTGTGTGTGAGAGAGAGAGAGAGAGAGAGAGAGAGAGAGAGAGAGAGAGAGAGAGAGAGATCACTTTGTTAACTTCTCAGCGTTTCCCATGTTTCAGATGCCAGACCACTTCGACCAGGCGGTGGTGCTGAACCAGCTGCGGTACTCCGGGATGCTGGAGACTGTGCGGATCCGCAAAGCGGGCTACGCGGTCCGGAGACCCTTTCAGGATTTTTACAAAAGGCAAGACAGGACCCGCAGACATCCTCTTTCTTGTCCGAGGGATGGGGGAAGGAGGGAATGAGAGCACATGTGAGCCTGATGCCTCGCTTGTTGCAGGTATAAAGTGCTGATGAGGAGCGAGGCTGTGCCTGAGGACACCAAGGGGAGGTGTGCGGCCCTGCTGCAGCTGTACGACCCCTCCCACAGCGAGTGGCAGCTGGGCAAGACTAAGGTACGATGCGCAGAGAGACGGCCACACACACACCCACACCCACCCCCCACCCACCCGCCTCCAGGTCCTGGCAGGTGCTAGCCACAGGGCCACCCGCCGGCCGTTTTTAACATTGGGATGATACTCATGGGATCATGCCCACCATAATCTTTTGTCTTCCAGATAGTTCATATTTTACATGAAGTCCTTGACTTCTCAAGGACTCTGACTGCTGGGGACACACAGAAACATCAGATCCAGGGTATTTCTATGTATGTGTTCCTTCAGATGGCCATCTCGGGGCTGGGGATGTGCTGTGTAGCCCCCCGTGTCTGAGAAGGTGGCTCCCCTCTTACTATGTCCTTACATGGTGGGGGGCAGAATGAGCTCTGGTCTCTTCCTGTAAAAGCACTAAACACCAGATACCATCGAATACCATTACTTTGGGGATAGGGCTTCAAAAGGTTTTGGTGGAGACACAGCTGACATTCAGTCCCTAACACTGACCAGTGCGAGGTCAGCGACAAGTATTTAGGCAGCATTTCAGGGCCAGTCATCCTTCAGGTCCAAACCTAGATGTCGACCTTGCCAGGAATCCTTTTCAATATTCTTCAGTGTGTGCTAGAGTCACGAAGCAGAAGGAAAAATCAAAAGAGGGGAGCCGCTGCTCCCCTGGCCACCCTCAACCTCTCCATGGGGAAGGGAAGGGCGTCAGCATCTCCTGCGTGGCCTGTTCCGACAGGCCCCCCACCTTCTTGAGATATGCTTGCCCATCCAGTAGGATCGCTTGCCTTTCAAATGTCATGTTTAATCCGGCTAAGTCAGACCTGGGGCCGTGTTGAATTCGCCGACCACATCACTGCCACATTCAAGACCCTGGGAACTTCTCGACCAGTAGGTCCACATGTTCATCAGAGAATAATGGCTTAGAATACCTTCTGGCAGCAATACTGACCAAAGCACAGGCTGGTGTAGTGTTTTGCAAATGCTTGGGAATGCAGAGCAGGAACAGGTAAGGCCGTGACTCACGCGTAGGAGGTAGCATTCTTTATTTGCTTCTCTGCCCAGATGTCTTGGAGGAGAGAGAGGATAGAGTCTGGAAAAATGTGCCATCAGGAGAACATAGTGCATCATTTTAGGCCAGAATGACTCACAGGAGCATGCATTTAAAAGTCATGAGAGAGAGGGTGCCGTTTAGCATCCCCTCCCCACTATAACCAAAATGCCCTCATGCTGACGGTTAAGAGAAAATCATAAAAATATTTGGCACTAGTTTTGTAGGGAATAATTCAGAATTTCCTATGCACATGTTAAATTTGAAGTTGCATCATTAAAAGCTACCTTGAGGGAGCATCAACATTTTTTTTTCAAAAATCAGGAATTCTGATACTGAGTGCCAATTATCAGACACCCTTCTCTGGTTTTGAAAAGCATGAGATTGGGGAGCCTGTTCCCAGAAACAGGCCAGCAAAACGCTGCAATCTGTTTAGTCCCAATTCTTGTATTCTTGGGATGGCTAAACTGAGATGTAGCTTAAATGATTTAATTCTAGTTTCAAACTCAGTTTTCAGAATTATTTTCTTAATGTCAGTTTTCTCATATTCATTAGTGTTCGAAGCCCAGATATTCTGATAGTAATCACTTCATGCTTGAAGAGGGTTTTCATGTGATAAAATAGTATTTTACAACCTTCTTATATTTCCTTCCTTCCTATCCTCCCTTCCTCTTTTTTTCTTTTTTCTTTTTAATATAGGGAATACCTCTGTGTCTCTCATTAATGAAATAAGTATTCACAAACTTTGATAGCAATGTCACAATCCTTTTATATCTGTTGAATCTAATAACAACCCCAAAAGGGGGCTTATATAGCTGCTTTTTTTTGTTGTTTTAGTAATATATTTTTACTAGATATCTTAGTCTGTGACAGATGGAAAGTTTTTTTAAAAGATAGGCAACGAAAGATTGAACAAGTCGAACTATGTCAAACTAAAAAGCTTATGCATAGGAAAGAATATCAGCAAGATGGAAAGGCAACCTGCTGAATGGGAGGAAATATTTGCAAATCTTATATCTAATAGGGGGTTAATATCCAAAATGAATATAAAGAGCTTATCCAACTCAATAGCAAAAGAACAAGCAATCCAGCTTAAAACATAGGCGAAAGACCTGAATAGACATTTTTCAAAAAAGGACAGACAGATGGCCAACAGGTACATGAAAAGATGGTCAACGTCACGAATCATCAGAGAAACGCAAAAACCACAGTAAGATACCACCGCACACCAGTCGGAGTGGCTGTTATCAGGAAGAGAAGAAATAGCATGTTGGCAAGGATGGGAAGAAAAGGGAACCTTCGTGGGGATGTAAGCTGGTGTAGCCACTATGGGACACAGTATGGAGGTTCCTCAAAAAAATAAAAATAAAATAAAAAATATAACTATCCAGTGATCCAGCAATTTCACTTCTAAGTATCTGAAGAAAAAGAAAATATTGACTCCGGACAAGACACACACCCAGGTTCATTGCAGCATTATTTACAACAGCCAAGATAGGGAAACACCTAAGTGTTCATTGATGGACTAAAGAAATTACGATGCACGTGCGTACCCATACACACGCACGTGCCCTGAAATGTTCTGCAGCCGGAAGAATGGCATCTTGCCATTTGCGACAACGTGGATGGACCTTCTGTTAAGTGAAAGAAAGAAAACGAGTCAGCCCAAGGAGGGCAAATGCTGTGATCTCTTAGGTGGAATCTAAATCCTAAGGGAGAAAAAACCAGCTCATAGCTAGAGAACAGACTGGCGGTTGCCAGAGGCAGCAGGTAGAGGGGGTGGGCAAATGGGCGAAGGTTGTCGAAAGGTACAAACTTCCAGTTATAATGAAGTCACGGGGTGTAACGTACAGCATGGACCTTACATGCTGCGGAGAGAATAGATCTTAAAAGTCCTCATAGTAAGAAAAACAGTCTGTCTCCACACATGAGGACATGTTAACTAACTAGACTTACTGTGGCGATGATCATCTTGCAGTATATACTCTTGAGGCTCAGGACAGGCCACCCCAAGATATGCCACCGTGAGGCATTGATGATTTTGCATTTAAGTTACTTGGGAAATAGCTGGTGCATAAGAGGCACCCTGACCCTCCACTTCCTCCTGACAGCAGGAGATGGATCTCCCAGGGCAAGTGTCCTCCCTCTCCTGGGGGCAGAGGCGCCCTTATCAGGAGATAGGGAATCAAGGCTGACGAAGCTGTGGGAACAGACTTTGTTACCGCGGTAGCTAGCTACCCCAACACAAACCCCTTTGTTTTGTCTAATCTTCACAAATAATGGTTTCTATGTCTAAAAATGGTACATGGGCAGCCTGCTTCTGTGAGACCTCCATAGGTGATGTCATTAATTCCCGCCCCCCCACCTCCTGGTTATCTCTCATGTGTCCATTCAATTGTTAGACCAGCCAGAGGAACCGAGAGGGATGGGGGGCAAATTTTTCCTCCTTCGCAGGACAAATATCAAGTGGTTATGATGTTCAGCCGAAACTAATATAATGTTGTGTGTTAATTATACCTCAATTAAAAAAAGTAATAAAAACAGCGGCCCTTCCCCGCAGGGAGTTTGAGGAGCCCTGTGCTAGAAAGCACAGCTCTGTGTGTTCGGGGCAAACCTGAGAGTAAATGCCTCCCCCACTTCCCCTAAAAGAAGATATCTCTGACCCAGACACATTGTTTGGTTCTGACATGTCGCTCCCCCCTGGGCAGGTCTTCCTTCGGGAATCCTTGGAGCAGAAACTGGAGAAGAGGCGGGAAGAGGAAGTTACCCGGGCGGCCATGGTGATCCGGGCCCACATCCTGGGTTACCTGGCACGGTAAGGGGTGCCCTGGGCCAGGGGGGAGGGCTTCCCTGGCAGGAGCCATCAAGTAGCCGGGTCGATTGTTTTTACTTAAAATAGACCCGGATGGAGGGCTGGGACCGGGCTGAGGAGGGTCCCACCCAGGTCAGTGCTCTGGTGATGGCAGAAGCCTGGTTAGCATGACGGGTCAGAACGTAAGAAAGGGGGCCCTGGGCATCTCAGAGCAGTGGCAGTCGGGGACCGTGCTGGGATATTTAAATGGTGGGCCCACTTCATCTTCATCACCTATGGAAGTCAGAGGCAACCTGGCTGTCGCCGTTGACCTTGGTGTCCTCTCCCTGGGTCCCCAGAGGCCCACCCTCCGGTGTCTGCTAAACGAGGCAGCGTTTCGTGGGCCCTTGTGCTCTATCTACCCCTGAGGACCAGCGTCCCACGTGAAACTCCACACTATGGAATTTCCTTTAATACGAGCTGTCTTGCTGTGGCTTATTTTTTTTTTTTTTTCTTATAAAAACAGGAGAATAGGTCAGATCTCTTTCAGTCCTGTTTACAACCAGCTTCCTGCCAAAGCTTTTCAAAGTCAGCCTTAGGGGTTTTGTGTTTATTTAGCCAAGAGATGATAGGGTTCTTGCTTTGTTGTCGTTCTCTTGTCTTTCTTCTGTTTTGTTGTGCTCCAAGGGGCCTCCTGTTCGTATGACGAGAATATCTTCCCACACTAGGTCTGACAGCATTAACAAACTCATCTGAAGAGCTCGAAACCTCATTCCCTCAACAGTTATGCTGTTGTGCTGCGTTTTTGTTTTCCTTTTCAGAAAGCAGTACAGGAAGGTCCTCGACTGCGTGGTGATAATCCAGAAGAATTACAGAGCCTTCCTTCTGAGGAGGAGATTTCTGCACCTGAGAAAGGCAGCCATCGTTTTCCAGAAGCAGCTCAGAGGGCAGACGGCTCGGCGAGTTTACAGACGGATGCTGGCTGCGAAACGGGAGGAAGAGGAAAAGAGGAGACGGGAGGAAGAGGAAAAGAGGAGGCGGGAGGAGGAGGAGGAAAGGTACAGCACACCTGCCTGTCTTGCTGGGGTGAACAGAAGGACGCCTTTGGAGTGTTGGGCTCTATATCCATCCCTGCAGCGAGAATCCCCAGTGGATGCTGCCAGACCTACCGCTGGAAACATGAACTTCAGGGGCTCCCATATAAAATTCCTCAGCAGCATCAAGGACTCACGTCCGTGTTTTTATTCATGCACAAATCAGGTCTCTGGCCAAGGGAACAGGCTCCATCCTTCGTGCTTTTGAAGTTCTCTTTAGAAAAGCTTTTTTTAAAAAAAAAAAATTAGCTCGCTCTGAAAAGTGGTTCTAGGGTTTTTTTCATTGTGTGTTTTTTTTTCACTGTCTCTTTTCTTTACTATTTTTAGAGAAAGAGAGAAAGCACGAAGAGAAGCTGAGCTCCGCGCCCAACAGGTAAAGAATGCTGTGACAACGTGGCACCTCGTCTGTCCCTTTCCTTCCCACTTCAAACGCTTTGACTCAGGATTCGAAACGGAAAGTATAAATATTGTAGGAAGGAGAATGTCAGAGGAGACGTTTATGATGTGATTTATTTTCTAATTTTTTTATTATGGTGATGTTGCTTGATAAAATAGGTTTCAAGTGATGATGCACTTTCTAACCCTTTACAATTGGGTGAAAATTAGCAAACGTCTAAGATCTTGGAGCGAATCATGACGCTATAATTTCTCGAAACCCATAGAACCACTGCGTTACTGCTCAGGCTGCCGTAGCAAATCAAACAACAGGAATTGATTTTCTCATAACTCTGCAGTTGAGAGGTCCGAGGTCAAGATGTGGGGAGGTTTGGTTTCTTCCGAGGCCTCTCTCCTCAGCTTCCAGGCGGCCACCTTGTTGCCATGTCCTCACGTGGCCTTGCATCTGCGCATGCATCCCTGGTGTCCGTGTGTCCCATTCTCCTGATAATAAGGACACCGGTCAGCCTGGATGGGGGCCACAGCTCACAGCTTCCTTCTAACTCGATCACCTTGTTAAAGGCTCCCCACAGACACATTCTGTGCGACTAGGGTTTGAAGCTTCAACACAGCAATTTGGGGGGAACACAGTTCTGCCCCAAACAACCGCATCTCGGGCTTCTTGGGTGCCGAGGAGGAGCGATGCCTGTGCCCGTGGTGGGGACATTTTCCACCGTCTTCCTTCCTCTCCTGTCCAGGAGGAAGCGGCTCGGAGGCAGCGGGACCTGGAGGCCTTGCAGAGGAGCCAGAGGGAAGCGCACCTGAGCCGGGACCTGGAGACGCAGAAGGAAAACAAGCAGGTGGAGGAGATCCTCCGCCTGGAAAAGGAGATCGAGGACCTGCAGCGCATGAAGGAGCAGCAGGAGCTGTCCCTGACCGAGGCCTCCCTGCAGAAGCTGCAGCAGCTGCGGGACGAGGAGCTCAGGAGGCTGGAGGACGAAGCCTGCCGGGCCGCCCAGGAGTTCCTGGAGTCGCTCAACTTCGACGAGATCGACGAGTGTGTCCGCCACATCGAGCGCTCGCTGTCGGCGGGCAGCAGCGAGCCACCGGGCGACCTGGCCGGTGGCCCCGAGACTGCAGGTGCGGAGAAGCCCAGCTTCAACTTCAGCCAGCCCTACCCCAAGGAGGAGGAGGAGGAGGTGGACGAGGGCTTCGAGGCGGACGACGATGCCTTCAAGGACTCGCCCAACCCAAGCGAGCACGGCCACTCGGACCAGCGCACGAGTGGCATCCGGACCAGCGACGAGTCCTCGGAGGAGGACCCCTACATGAACGACACGGTGGTGCCCACCAGCCCCAGCGGCGACAGCACCGTGCTCCTGGCCCCGTCTGAGCAGGGCTCCTCCGGTGGGGAGCCCACCTACTGCATGCCCCAAAGCAGCGGGGGCCACCCCGCCCCGGAGGGCGACTACGACTACGACCAGGACGCCTACGAGGACGGTGCGGGCACCTCGGGCAGCAGCGTGACCTTCTCCAACTCCTGCAGTAGCCAGTGGTCCCCAGACTACCGATGCTCCGTGGGGACCTACAACAGCTCTGGGGCCTACCGCTTTAGCTCGGAAGGGGCGCAGTCCTCGGTGAGTACCACCCCGGGCCCGGCTTGGTGACATCCACGCCACGTGGCACCACTACTCAGTGATGACTCCTGCAGGGACCGTGCCCTGGGTTTCAGCGTCAGGCTCTCCTTGTCGATCCCAAACCCCTTTCTCGCCCCAAAAGCAACCGCATCAGGGAATGGAACTTTGATGATGCGCCTGCTCTGAGTTAGTCACAAAGCCCGGACCCCAAAGCCTAAGAAAACTGGCATTTTTATTGGATAATTTGTGCCTGTGCCTGCCCTGGCTCTGGCAGCAGGTTGGGAGATGAGACCTACCCTAGCTGGGACCCTGAAATGCCAAGGGGGCTTCGGAGACTTTTCCTTACGTTAGCTGCACAGCCCACACCCCAGGATGAGCTGTCCTGCGCTGGTGGAAAAGGAGGCATCTTTAAGGGCTTAAACGTGCCCTTTCCACCCTCTGGATTTGTCATTTGCTTTTTATTTTTTCCCATCGTCCACTGCCTTGACTTTCTGACACTTGAAGGTATCTTTAGTTTAGTAATTTAAAGTGCTCAGTTTTTAAAAAATTATACCTAGTAATTTAAAGGGAATTAATGCTCAGTTTTTAAAAAAATGATACCTTTAAGCAGCAGTGTTGTTTTAGAAGAGACAGTGTTTGTGTTAAAGTATGCCTGGTGTTCTGTGTATCCATGCAGCGGACCGTTTGACCTTAAAAGGTGGCGTTTTATGACTATGAAACTTTTGACAGCCACCGTGGTGTCACGAATGGGCGTGTTGCTGCTTCGTCTGCATTTGTTTTCAGTGTCGGTGGCTGCTGGCCACCTTCACGGCTTGTTCCCTTGTTTCCTTGTCCCCTGATGGCTCGCTCTCCTTGTGCAGTTTGAAGACAGCGAAGAGGACTTCGACTCGAGGTTCGACACGGACGATGAGCTTTCCTACCGGCGGGACTCCGTGTACAGCTGCGTCACGCTGCCGTACTTCCACAGCTTTCTGTACATGAAAGGTGCGGCCTGTGGCCACCTGGTGCCTGGGTTGGCGGTAGAGGAGGGAAGAGTGAGGTTTTGTCTTCACTGAGTTCGATTGAGGGGTTGGGAACGTCACCCAGTCCTTGCCCCTCGCCTCGTGTTAGGTCCTCTGGGTGCACAGAGGGTGTCGTGGTGGAATGACAGGGGTGACACGGTCATACCCAGGAGGACGTCGCCTTCGTTCCTCTCAGTTGGTGCAGTGTTAGGGCAAGGTTTACAACCACTGTCACCGTTTTCAGCTCCTCTCTCCTCCCTGTTGTCTCCTCCACTTCCTAAATCTCCCCCTCCCACCCCCTTCATGCTCACTTTTGTCTTTCCCTCTCACATATACACCCCACACTGCTGCTGGAGCTGGTGCAGCCCATTGCAGTGGTCACCTGCATTGTCCCCTCCCATGGGAGTATTAGAGAACCTAGAAGGACATTCTGTATATGGAGAAAAGTAAACTCTGAGACAGGGCCACACCTGTGCTTGCACAGCTGCCGACACCTGCTGTCTGTCCCACACCTGATGAGAATTAAACTTGGACATTTTGCTCACTTTTCAGCTTTGAATGTGCTGTATGGGGCCTCAATCCCTGGGGTCTTTGGAGCATATTCCTTATGGGAGGTACTTAGGACCTCGCACACATGCGTTATTCATGTTCTTGACTCTTCTGAATTAGTGACGCGGGTCCTGAGAAACCATATTCTTCAGTTTCTGGCAGGAGTTTTACATGGATCCCCAGTATGGGCACCGTCTTGTTTCTCACATGGCCCTACACGGATGAGGGTGAAGAGCCCGGATCTTGGGGCTGAAGTGGGGATGACAAAAGCCATTGTCCCCAGAGGATGTCCTTTACTCTGCTGCGCTTTCTTTCCTCTCCTTTTCCCGTTTTCTGCAGAATCAAGTTTGTTTTCTCTGCCCCCTTTCTTCACTTTTACTACCATCTTTCTTCATTTGCCGTTCCTTTTCTTCTCCCATGAAAAACTTTCATCGTCCCTTTCACTGTTTCTCTGTTGTCTTTTCTTTTTTTGCCTTGTCTTCCCTCTTCTATCAGCATATTTGTCTTTTTTCATATCTCTATTGTCCTCCTTAATATTTTCTTTCTGTTCTTTACTTCCTTTTCATTTGATTTTTTTCCTATTTATTTGTTTGATTGTTTATTTATTTATTTATTTTGCTATTTTTGCTTCTCATCTTTAACATCAGCTTAACTACAAACATTAGTCGTTCACTTTTCAAAGTTCTGCCATTCTCAGCCTCAGACCCCCCCAAGGTGCTCATGGAAACCACGCCAGGTGTGTTTTAACGGGGGTTCTTCCTATAGCCCAAAGTCACTGGTTGGTGGAAATTTTTATAGGAGTGTTAGAATGAAAAAGAGGGAGAAATTCAAACCCAAAGTTACCTAGCTAACATCAGAACACTTGATAAAGGAAAAAAATCTAATCACAAATCAAAACCTAATAATCCAGTGTATCTAATCTAGGATTTTAGGATTTTCTCCTTCATTCTTGAGAATAGTATGAGCTTTTTATTAATATATTTCTCCTCCCCATAATTGATTTTAGTTCCTTAAGATAGCTTTAAAGTTGCTTACGATATCATTCTTATTTAAAATATATGGCACTGACTTAGTGCATGTTTGTCTGATATAAACAAATGAGATTAGGAAAAAAGTCAAGATAATTCAAAGCACATTTCACGATTAAAGCATTAAAAAGCTCAAGAAGGTAATAAGTGACTTTTTGGCAAACTCTTTCAAAAAGTTATTGTGGAAACGCATCATTTAATCTTTGCTAAAAGTCTTAAGATTGTGACAAAATTTTTCAGTGAAACCAATGAAAACATCCAACCACCAGATTATATTTGATGAGCATAAATGAGTTTTCACCAGCCTAATGGCCTACTACAGGTTTTTGCAGTTCGTAAATTAATGGCATTGATACAATTCTTTAAGAGAGCGCCCAGAATTACAGAGCGGTAGGAGTGAGTCCCATTAATAACGTAAGAGCAACAGAGTGAGTGAACTGGGGGTGATGGCCTGGTGATGACAGCCGTTCTGTGACTTAGAAACTGCGAATGGCCTTTATCATTTAAAGACGATAAGATAGAGCAATGGCTCTGTATAACAGTTTCCTCTGGGCACGTTTTGACAAACCCAGATTAAAGTCACAAATCAAAAAGAAAAAGAAACTTTCTGGTAGTCCTTGGCAGGTTTCTTGTTAGGACCTTGGTGTGATCACAGACTTCCCCGCTAGGTGAGCTGGCCATGCTTTCGATACGAGAAAAGGCAACTGTTCATATCGTTCAATGAAGCCATATCTCGCTGGAAGAGTATTAGGAATATTTTTTGGCTTTTAGAAGATGACATCTGTAGATCCTTGTCTCCTTGTCTAATTTCTCTCCACCAAAGAAGTTTCCACTAAAAATATGACAGCTTCTCATTTTTTTAGGCCTCGTCACAGTTTAATTTGGAGTCTTACTGTTTCATATTCAGAATCGTATGCATCAAACATATAAGTCATTTTCATATGATGATGTCTTTCTTTGAAAAGATGCGTTTATCCACATTTTTAAATGTAAGTTAGGGTTTATTGCTAAACTGCAAAGTCGCCCATCAGTCCTGCTCCCCACATTGACCAAGATGAAATGGGTAAACTTGGACAGGCGTTTGAAGATAAACACACAGGAAGGGTCCTGGCCCATGGCTCTTGACTCCTTGCAGGGTGAGAGTGTCTTTGTCAGTTCATTTCTTGTCCTTTCTCTTAGCTCCTCACTAAGCGTTCTCAGCCTAGTGAGTAGGTGCTGCCCTGGATAAAAGGAAGGGACAACATTCTTGTATAATCCAGCCAAGCTAGTGTAACATCTGTCCAGCGCCCCCTGGACACAAGCCAGTGGTGCCATCATCCTTCATGGAGGGGTTTCTGAGGTCGGGTCACTTGGGGCTAAGGATAGGCTGAACCTTAAGACCTTCCCCTCCTGTTGTCATCCTATTTGATGGACTTTTCTTAAACCCCTCCCTGCCCCATCTCGGGGGAACAGGTGGCTTAATGAACTCCTGGAAACGCCGCTGGTGCGTCCTCAAGGACGAAACCTTCCTGTGGTTCCGGTCCAAGCAGGAGGCCCTCAAGCAAGGCTGGCTGCACAAGAAGGGCGGTGGCTCGTCCACGCTGTCCCGGAGAAACTGGAAGAAGCGCTGGTTTGTCCTCCGCCAGTCCAAGCTCATGTACTTTGAAAATGACAGTGAGGAGAAGCTCAAGGGCACCGTGGAAGTCCGGACGGCAAAGTACGTGGGTGCTGCCCGGGTGTGGCCCAGTTGGGTGGCGCTTGGGAGGCTGGATGGTTGGTGTTGACTCCTGATCATCCACTTCAGTTGATTGAATTATTAGGAAACTCTGGGAAATGGCTTCATCTGTGAATGATTCACTTTTGTGGTTACATTCAGCTATTTGGCTCTTGTTTGTAAGGTGTCCGCTGGACATAGAACTCTAGCCCCCTGGAGATGTGACTGGTTGTTTGTAGGAATCATGGTGTGAATGGTGCATGGTGAATAGCTGGTTAGGAACCTTTTTTTCTTTTCTTTCTTTCTTTTTTTTTTTGTCAGTCAACCTATCAACTTTCAATTCATTCCACACGCCCAGCTCTGCTAAATTGGGAGCAGACTGCAAATCTGGGGATTTTTTATTATTATTATTATTATTGAAACACAATAGATATATAGCATTATATTAGTTTCACGTCTGCAACAAAAAGGTGTGATATTTGTATTGCAAAATGGTCATCAGCACACAAAGTTATTTTTCCTGTGATGAGAACTTTTTCTAAGCAGTTTTCAAATATGCAATAATGCAATACAGTATTGTTGACTAATCACCGTGCTATACATTATGTCCCCGTGACCGACTTATTTGATAACTGGAAATTTGTACCTTTTTATCCTCTTTATCTGCTTTTTTGTACTTTTTTATCACCCTTCTCCTGTGAGGCGTGTTTTAAAATGAATCATTGTTCTTCTGCCTGTGCTGGGTGTATAGCCATCTTCATTCCCAGTAACGAGAGGAACAGGACTGGTCTCTGAACCTAACACGGTTCCTTTTTCTGCCACCCTCTTAGAGAACCAAAGTGTTTGAAGGCCTGTTATTTTTGTTAAAAAGTAAGGTTTTTGAAAAGTCGTTAGAGTTAGGAGCAGTTGGGTAACTGTATAACTAGCATAAAAGTTGTTTTGCTAAAACCTGTAGCCATATTCCATTCAAAACTTAGGAAACCGTTAAAAGGTTCATAGTATTTAATCAGTCAACAGATCTCTCAGGTGTTTTTTAATATATATGTTCCCCTTCCATCTTTCTTCCTCTTGCTACTTGTTAGTGAAGATGCTTCCTCATTTATCCTGTAGCTTCCAGACTACATTTATCACATCACACCCTCTCATCTCTAGGGAAGGTTTTTACAGATGCAAATCCCTGGACCCACCTGCAGAGATCCACACACCCCCATGTTTTCCGAATGTCTCCCAGGATTCAGAACCACAGCCAGATCACAGTCTCACCCTCCGACTTTACATACATGGTTGCTGAGTTCCTGAGAGGCAAAGTGGCTGGGCCAGGGCGACCTGGTCTGGACAGTTTTACCAGGATTTATTGTCCTGCCCAAACGGCTCCATTGCCAAATGCCCGGCCGATTGTTCCCATCACTCCCCTCTCCCCTGCCACTCAGAGGATGCATCACAAATTACTCTGTGAATCCTCATCATCTTGATTTTTTTTTTGTTTAATATTTTATCTCGTCTCAGTGATCCTAGCTATAAGATTGTAGCTAGTTATTTTTCTAACCCTTGTAGACTGCTTAATTTTGTAGACGTAAAATGAATGTTTCGCTGTGAAGTCGTAACTGTGTCAGTGGTCAAAATAAACTGGCTTTATGCCCAAGACCTTTCTTCATCAAAGACAGTCACGTCCCTGGGCCAATCCTAACACCTGCTGGTGTTTTCCCCAGATACCTTGGTCCACCGATTTTAAACCTCCAGAGCTGTTGAGAGAGCGTTGGGATGGGGACAAGATGGCACTGAGATCCAGAGACGCCCAAATCCTGCTTTTCCGCCCTAAAGCCCCCAGTGGAAATAATGGACATCAGAGTCATTGGCTGAGCTTTAAATCATGATGGAAAGCTGTGATGAATTAGGGAGGATTTTTGGAAAGATTAGTCCCCGTGTGGGGGTCCTTCTATTGAAGAGCAGTAAGAGGAACCATGGGAAGGTGCAGGCCGGAGTGGGGGGCTGTTGCCTCATGCCTTCTGAGGCCTGAGCCTGGAGATGGGGTGGGGATGGGGGCTTGGGTGGGCGAGTGAGAGAAGTGTGAGGAGAGACAGGCCAATCCCACGCCCTGGCCCTGCCTGCAGCCCCTCCCTTGGGAGTAGACAGGAGGCTGACTTCCCTTAGAGGATACAGTGATCACCACTTCTAAAAAGGTGATTTTTCAGTTATCAGTTTGCAACCAAATCATCAGTTGGGCGATGATGTTTTTCTCGCCGATTGTTAAGAATTCTGTGTTCTGATTTGCATTGGGTGCTTTTGTTCCCTGGCAGAGAGATCGTCGATAACACCAGCAAAGAGAACGGGATCGATATCATCATGGCCGATAGGACCTTCCACCTGATCGCCGAATCCCCGGAAGATGCCAGGTGAGGCGCTGTGCTGTCTGTCGACTGCATCGTGACTGCATCCTCACTCCTGCGCGCACCCGAGCATCCCTGAGATCACTGTTTCCTGGCTCGGGAAAGATTTTAATTGCTTTCCTAGTTGGGTTTTTGTATTAGGTTGGTTGAAGGACTGTGAGTCGTTAAGAGGTTGTTGTACTCCTGTCCTGGAGGATCTGTCACTGGGCAGACGTGTCCACATACAGCGCATAGCTCAGGCTTTCCATCTTCGAATGCCACTTGACAGACCCCTTGTCATCCCGGCTTAGGCTTTTATTGTCACCAGCAGCAGAGGTACACCGTGCAATTACACATAGCTCCAGGCCCACCCTTCAGAAGCTTCTGGGCTTTGAAAAGAAGTGGCTTGTGTTTGCCAAAGGATGCAAGAGCAGGAGCATTAACCACGGGCAGTCAAAACATGAGATGGCTGTGACGTTCGGACAGTCTTTAAGGTCTTGATGTTGAAGCGTTCAGTGGGATAGAGGAGGTAGTTAACATTTAGAGAATTTACTGATTTTCAGGCAGTGTTCTAAAACGCATCCTGCTGCTTGGGGATTCTGTGAGGTCATGCTGGAGGTGTCCGTCATCCACTCTGAGCCATGCCGGAGAAGATCTTCCCGTCTATGAGGGTGACATCCTTCGGCCTGTGTTCTTCACTTTTTGGCTCAGAAATCATTAGAATCCTCTAGCGAGTTCTCAGGGCCTTTCGCTACCCCTGACCTTTGAATGTTTCTGAGTTGACACAACACCATGGTAGCAGCATCAAGGGAAAAGAAAATAACTCTTCCCATGGGAACAACCGAAAACCCTGCATAAATCCATAAATTACAAAACAAACTGGAAAAACAAGCAAACCTGGAATTACAGCCCCATTCTCCTGTCCGGGCTCCGAGAGGCCACATGTGGTTGCGGTCCAGGAACGGCCCACAGCTTTTCAGCCAAATTATAGGCCCAGTATTTGGCAATTGTCCTGGCTGTTTTGGCCCATCCTGAACCTGCTAAATTTAGCATCTGGAATCTTTTAGCCAAGGACTTTTTCCCCTGGCCAGTGGAATACATTTTTAAAATTTCCTTTTTAGATTCCAAGTTATTCTGAATTTAGGAAGAAAAATGTATGAATTTAAGGGTATCATCCGTACAGATCCCAAAGCACAGCAAATTTCATTTCCGTGTGTGTGACCTGTGGCCTGTATCTTGAATGTATGGGTTTTCCAGTATTTTATGTGCAAGTTCAAAAATATCCTAAATCAAGCAGTGACTGAAGTCTTCTCCTTGGGTTAACTAGAGTTACTGAAGCCAGTTCGTGTTAGAAGGTTCCGATGGTTTCTCTTAGAGTCTGTGTCTGTTGAGTATTTTCAAACTCTTGGTCACATTTTTCTCCTCCAGGAATCACAGGAGATAGATTTTCGTGCTTTGCTACAAATAACTTACATGCCTCCCCTTTATTTATAGGCATTACCTTTTTACTTAATTATCCCACCATCAAGTACTTTCTCCTCTGCCGGCCTTCATAGGAGTGTGTGTATGTGTCTCGTTAGCCCCCACGGGAGAAGGATGTCCGAGCATCTCACATACCTCTCACATTCTGTAGTTGCTAGATAAATGTTGGAGGGATGAACTGATAGATGGTCATTTTCCTCACGTGTGTATTGAGTTCTAGTTACATCACGACTTTGGATCCCGACTTTTCTGGAGTTGATATGTTTTCCTTTATTACCAGATTCTGACCGAAGTGAGAAAACGTTTGAAATGTTTTAGTTCAAGGAATTGTTTGCTGCTTCCAGCTCCCCTGTGGTTTTAGTCACTTTAGAAACCCCATTCTGGAATGAGCGGGGAAAGAGGCTTCAAGCGGCCGGCCTTTCTGAGATGGCACTCTCATATTATTGGCCTTCTTACCTTGTAATTAAAACTGAAATGGCACTTGCGTGTTCCGAAGGTTATAAATGATGCCTTCAGTAAAGATCCGTCATGTAAGGGTTTTGAGCAGAACCGAGGATTTCATCTTTGCTGCCAGTTTCTCTGGGAGCTCATTATCATCGTTAAATGTCTGTGAAGGTCTGTGGGGCCTGGAGGCAGGGTCTTCCAGAGATCTTAAACTGCAGCAGGTGGTACTTAAAGGAACTTGGGCTGTTTCTTCTAACTTTGCTTGCTGGTGATAGCAAACCTGCATTTTACCCTGAGGAGCAGGCCAGTTAAAAGCAAAGTTGCTGCATTTTCAGTGTGGGAAAAGGGTACCACTGTTTTGCAAATTCAGAGACCAGTCGCTCTCTCCTTCCCACAGCCAGTGGTTCAGCGTGCTGAGTCAGGTCCACGCGTCCACGGACCAGGAGATTCGGGAGATGCACGACGAGCAGGCAAACCCGCAGAATGCCGTGGTGCGTGAGCACGTTTTGAGGGGGGTGCGGTGGGGTGGAGGGCGGCATCCTGGGGGAGGCCAGAGGGCCGGGAATTTCTACTCAGTCCTTTTTTTTTTCCCTTAAGTAAAAGTATAATAAAGATAAAAACAAGAATATTTTGCTTAAAAGTCATGCAGAAAAATGGAATAAATTATAAATGATTAATAGTAACCGATTTCAATTCTTCCACCTTTAAAATATTAAAAGGAAAAAAAATCCAGTTTTTATGAAATTATGGAAGCCCATTATACTTTTCTTCAAAGGGCTTAATGAATCCTATTTATTTATTTTTAGCTTTTTATTTTTAAAATTATTTTTATTTTTATTTTATATTTATTTATGTAATTGAAGAAATGATTAATTTTTTCCCCCCATCTACCTGCCCCATCCAACCTCCCTGCTACCCTTTGGTAACTATTAGTTAATGAATTCTAAATTGTATTCTTTTTTCACTCTATCCCAGACAAATATACAAAGCCAAAAAATTAGATTTTAGAAATAAGTTTTCTTTTCTCATAAGAACTTAACATCCAGCAGAGTTTCTTAGCAGAATAAATAGAAAATTTAATGACAGATCATAGTATGCATCAGCATATTTGTAATATTGAAAGAAGTTTGTAAACACTCTTCTCTGAAGATATTTTAAGAAAAAAGTAAAAACTATAATTTTTTTAACAAGTGAACTATAGATTCTGCCCTGTCTATACTCACTAAACAAAGGTGGGGACCTTTCTTGGTAACTAACTATTCCTTTGCAGCGAACACGAAAAGGAGCCTTTTTGTTTGACTGTCTAGAGGGTCGTAATCTTGGGATAGTACGATGACGTGCACTGTGCTGCGATGCTTCTCTCACTGTGTCTCCATTTTGCTCCGTTCCAGGGCACTTTGGATGTGGGACTGATAGACTCCGTGTGCGCCTCCGACAGCCCCGATAGGTGAGCCGGGATGTGACTCTTAACAGAAGTAATTAGTTAGCTGCACGCGCTCGCAGATCTCTCTGCTTCTGCATCACCTTCCTCCCCGCTGGGCTGTGGGACGGTTCTAGGCTCTGTGTTCCCACCTGGTCAGCCCCAGCAATCCAGAGTCTTCGTTCTTGGTGGCTAGTTTTATGTCCTCCGAAAGTCTTCCTCCCTGGGACCCTTCAGAGTATGTGGGGAAGACAGTGGAAACCTAATTTAGATCATCAATTAAAAAAGAAAATGCACATATAAGAGAAATATTCTTCATCCGTATACAGGGAAAACTCAGAATTCATACAGGAGGAAAATGCCCATTTAGGAAAACAGTATTCCAGGAACTGTATAATTCCCCTCCCTAAAATACTAATAAATTGGAAAAAGATTTTGATGGCAGTTTATTTGTAGAATATTATTAAATTAATCTGCAAACGTTTATTTTCCTTTACATTTCCACCTCATCTGCGCGCTTAAGAGAGCGGGCTTTTAGTTTTATTTTTCAAAGGCAAATCATCTTTGGAGATGGTCTCAGGAGTCTTTGCATCCAGTGACCTTTGTCTGTATCATCTCAGTTTTTTTTTTGCTGCTTTTGAATTATGAGTGAGGATCAAATTGGCTCTTGCCTTCAGTAACAGCTGTAGAAAGTGAATAAAGATGTTCAGATTCACATCAAAACTAGCGGCTACTAGGCAGCATTAGAGTTTGGAGTCTCTTGGTCACCGCACTGTTGACGAAGGCTCTTCTGAACCTCAGATCCTTTGCTTCTGCACTTTCTGATACCCAGCTTGGGGACATTTAGCACATGCGTATCACACAGTAGTGAAGCCCCGATTCTTGTTCTGATGGTCACGGTCCTACCTCAACTCTGTCTTCTAAGCCCTTTCACTACAGCAGGTGCCCATGTGATGACCCCTCTAGAGAACTTTCCGGCCCTGCTCAGGCCTTCTCTCTCAACTGCCTACCTTTCTCCCTTCTCAACTATAGAAAAATCTCACCTTTAAGGAGCACCTATCTTGCCCTGTCTTCCACAGTCCTGTTTATCTTTTCCTTGAACTTGGAGCACTTAACTACACTGAGCATTTGAAAATTTGCGAGAAATTATTGATAGCTTAAGTGGTTAGGTAGACAGTGAGGATGAGCAAGGGCCCATGAGAAATTCAGGGCATTCTTAGACAAAAAATAAAAAATAAGGGGGAAAATAAATTTCCATTATTATGTTATCCCTGTCTGAGAGGTGTACCCTTCCAGGGTGCTTTGAAATCGTGGCCCCAGGTGGCTTTTTGTACCAGGAATAATCAAGCGCATAAGATATCCCACTTATACCCATTTACTGATCCCCTCTGTGACTGGCGTCTGCCATTTCATTACTGACCCACAGAAATATTATCCGAGGCAGTACCCAGAGGCAGAGAGGAATTTACTTTGGAGAGGCATCAAGACAGAATTTTCCCCACCGTCACCTTATTTAGCCTTCCTGGAGCTGAGTTTCATCTGGAAAGTTTTGCCTGAAGAAATATTTTCCCTTCCAGGGCCTTCGAAATTGTGTCGCTCCAAGTTTAAAGGTTAATGATGCATAAAATAAACCTTGCAGAAACGAGCAAGATTTGCCCCATCATCAGACACAAAGAGCACTGGGCAGCTTATCCCCACGACCTGTAGGGCAAGGGAAAGGCATTCAGACGGTCTTGGTGCAAACGAGGGTGATGCTGACAGTGGAGCTGAGGTTTTGCTTCCTTTCGCCCTGTCGCTCAGACCCAATTCCTTTGTGATTATCACGGCCAACCGGGTGCTCCACTGCAACGCCGACACGCCGGAGGAGATGCACCACTGGATCACGCTGCTGCAGAGATCCAAGGGCGACACCAGGGTGGAGGGCCAGGAGTTCATCGTGAGAGGTAACTGCTGCCCACAGGGCTCTGTCCCGTGGAGTCCTGCTTTCGTTTGCCTACACACCTGCGGTGTTTCCACTTTGGGCCGCTTTTTTCAGTCATTTCGACTCTTGAAGTTGCTAAAATTGAATCAGTGATCGTGGTCATTTCTACGGGAATCCGACCCGTTTGTGAGCATCATGCAGCTTGTCCCCTGCTCTTTCTAGCTTTCAGCTCACCTGGAATCTCTCTCCCCAGGGTGGCTGCACAAGGAAGTCAAAAACAGCCCAAAGGCGTCTTCGCTCAAACTGAAAAAGCGGTGGTTTGTGCTCACCCACAATTCGCTGGATTATTATAAAAGCTCAGAGAAGAGTGCGCTGAAGTTGGGCACCCTGGTCCTCAATAGCCTCTGCTCGGTTGTCCCTCCGGATGAGAAGATTTTCAAAGAGACAGGTAACCGGGGCAGCATGTCCGGGGCTCTCTGGCTCGGAATGTCACACGTCCCATCTTCAGAGTTCTTCGGAAAGGGATGAGGTTCCTATCTCCCTTCCTGCCCTTTTCCCCCTCAAAAAGCCACTCTTTTTCTATGTGGTTTATCTTCTGAGACTGTGCGTGGTCAGCTGTAGGGACACTTAGTATTTGAGCCAGAGTAAGGAGGCCTGGATGTACTGAGTTGCAAGAAGAGTCTTCCAAGGACGATAACGTGTAAACATTGTCCCACAGGACGCTGTGTTTTCGTCTGCTCCAGCTTCCTCCGTGTCATCCTTGCACCACGAGGGTCGTGATGCAACCTAAAAAAGATAAAACCCATCAGCTTAGTGTGTTTTTTTTCAGTATTATAAAAAACTTTTCTAGATGGTTTTGATTTTCGTTGCCAGTCTTGATTTGGTGCTTTTTCAGTATAGCTATGACATTCGACAGAATATTGGTGTTTAGTATAATTACTTCATCTCAAATGACAGCTTATTTCTGGAGACACACACTGCTTGCTTAGTCTTCAGTGTTTTCCTGCCAGTGGAAGTCTAAGGAAGGAACGGGAGAAACAGGAAAGGAGGAGGCGAGTCGGAAATCTGCTAGAAGTTTCCGCTCTTGTTCCAGAGTTTTGAAAGGGTCTCTACTTTGCATCTGTCTTTCTTCCAGAGCAAAGGCTGCAATGAATATATTTAGTTCTGGGCTTTTTATGTTTGTCTTCCTCTCTCAACTATAAGTGACCCTTGTCTTTTGGATACTGAGACGCCCAGCACAGGGCGAGGGACATGTACAGATTCAGCAAGTCTTTGCTAAATTTAGTAGTTAAAGGGCCTCAGGTGGAGGTGACACAGGCTTCTAACGGGGCTGGCTTCCTGGGACTCTGGTGCAAGAGCGTCGTGTCACGGAGGTCACAGGCTGACACTCATGTGTGCGCGATGCTCTGTCGCAGGCTACTGGAACGTCACCGTGTACGGCCGGAAGCACTGCTATCGGCTCTACACCAAGCTGCTCAACGAGGCCACCCGGTGGTCCAGCGCCATCCAAAATGTGACGGACACCAAGGCCCCGATCGACACCCCCACCCAGCAGCTGATTCAAGACATCAAGGTAAGGTGGCTCTGAGCTCGGCAGGGTGGCTCAGAGCAGCTCACAGATCCTCACCCCTGGGACATCAGGACGTCAACGTGAGGCTGTTTCTTCTGTAATCGAAACAAAGTATTGGTAAATTTGGTGTTTGTGTATCCGTGCTTTTAGGAATCGTAATACAAGATTTTAAGTGAAATTTTACGTTGGAAATAGCTTGTCCCTTGGAAGATGTTCACTGTTGCTCCTTGAGGCAAACCCGGTTGTTGGGCTCATCGGGCAGAGGGACAGTGGTCTGTGGTGTGGAGTTAGGGCCCCCATCAGAGGGACGTGGTGTGGTCTGTGACGATGTAGTTTCTAGACTGCACAAGGAGAGCCACACGGAGCCCAGACTGGTCTAGAAAATTTGGAAGGTGTACCGGGTGCCTCCACGCACACAGACGCTCCCAGGTCTCTGGACCAGCACTGACCATGTTCACTTGTCACGTCCTGTGTGTAATAAAGTCGAGTTGCTCAGTTGGTGTTGAATGAATGAACACGCAATTAGGTGTGTGTGGGGGTGAGGATTGCTGCACTCACGTTCCAGGCGTGGGAACGGACACGTGGGATACCCTGGCTGCATTGCTCGGCTCCCTGGCCTGTCCCTGGTGTAGGACCAGGTCTCGGGGTTGTTACTGCGGTTCCTCCAAGTTATCCATGCAGGTAGCCTCCCTGTACCTCCCTGTACACAGGAGGGAGCTGGACGATGCCGGCGAAGATGCCAGAACCATAGTGAGACAGGAAATTAGATCAGTGGGTCCAGGAGGCAAACTCTTCCTTGTCGATAGTATGTAATTTCCTACCAAAGTCAAGTGGGCCTCTTGATACCAAAGTGATATATTTTTTTAGGTATTTGAAGGTAAATTCCACCAAGTCATTTAATCTCCAAAACTCTGCAAAGCTTTTGCATATGGTTAGTAATTTTATTTCTAACCTTAAAAATATATTTTTTGAAGCTTTTTTTTTTGAGAAAGGAGTGAAAAATGCACCTATCAGCCAAACTTTCTCTTCAAAGTTACATCTATTCCTTATATTTTATAACTAATTTGAAATCTGATATTAAGGAGTAATCGTTTTCCAAATATGAAACAATGCTTTTTAAGAAATTAGACAAATTGTACAAATTAAGTCTGTACAAAATCTTTCAATTAAAAGTTTTTATTATTCTGGCTTTCAGAGGTGTTATTGAAAACGTTTTACAGTGGGAATGAAATTACCGGGGTAGCATGATTCATCGTTTTGCTTCCAACTTTCCTGTTTATTTAAAGTTCTAAAGTAACTTTGGCCTTTTTGCATCCCAGATGGACATTGCAGGAGCATACATACATCCATGGGGAATTTCAGTGAGAGGATCTCTTAAACATCAAGAGTGAAAGAGGGGGCAGGTGCATGGAAGGGACAGCCTCACTAATAACCACGTTAACATTTGTGGTTTTTAGGTAAAGCGAGCAAAAGTACTTTAGGTGAATGAATCAGTAAAGGTACATGGTTCAGCTGCATGGTTAATGGCTAAATGATTAGCAAGAGAACTTATTTACTTATCTATCTATCTATTTATTTATTTATTTAAGTATGGATAATTTCAGGGGCTAAACTTTTAAATAACAGGAAATTATCTGCACAGCACACAAAGAGAGTGAGCTGTGTAAAAATAACACATAATTGTGATTTGCCTTCCGTCTACGGCCACGCCACCCTGAACAAGCCCAACCCCGTCTAATCTCGGAAGCTAAGCAGGGTCGGGCCTGGTTAGTACTTGGATGGGAGACCACCTAGGAAGACCAGGTGCTGTGGGCGTAAAAATTTAGAAAATAAGGGATTGTAAACAGGCAAGGTTCTTGCAATCTGTGAGACCAAGCAAGGGTTGCCTCGCCTAAAAAAGAATTGTGATTTGCCTTTAGATGCAGATTGTGGGTCTCTTCACACTTGAAATTGTTAATGCTACATTCCCACTACCGTCCCGAGGCTCGTGGGTGTGTTTAGACCCTTTTGGGGGATCTGGATGTTTCAGACTTGAGAAATGTTCATGTGCGTGAGACTACAGATGCGCCTGTGTCTGACGATGCGTGTGCTTGCTCTGTTGCCAAGGAGAACTGCCTGAACTCGGCGGTGGTGGAGCAGATTTACAAGCGGAACCCCATCCTCCGTCACACCCACCACCCGCTGCACTCCCCGCTCCTGCCCCTGCCCTACGGAGACATCAGCCTCAACCGTAAGTCCCCGACTCTGCCCGGCCTCGCAGCACTGTGGGTTGCTTTCCCTAGCATATGTCAGGGCACGTGTTTTAACTCAAGGACGCCCAGTCATCACAGGTGGGAGAAAAGGCGTGAAACAGATTCATCACTAAAGCAGGGATTTCAAGGTTGCGTTGTCGTGGGGCGAGGATTGCTGTCCTAAGAGAAGGATTTCCAAGGGAGTCAGAAAAGGCCAGCACTCCGTGCACGCAGAGCAGCCTTCACATCCTACAGAGCCAGGTCCTGGACACTCTTGTGGTCCAAATACGGAGCCTGCCCGGCAACAGGCCGACTTTTAAGCAAGCGTTTTGTGCAGTAAAATAGTTGAGTTATGGAACGAGACAGGGTAACGCGCACATCTTGTGTTTTGCAGCTTCGTCCAGCTGGTTCAAAGGTACAGGGCCCGTGGTGGCCACTGCGTCATGAAGTAGCTGTCTGTCCCCACTGTCTGCCGCTTAGATGGTACCTTTCCCCACGCCCCTCCTGTAACCTCTGTGTTGGCCTTGCTTTTCCTCAGTGCTCAAGGACAAAGGCTACACCACCCTTCAGGACGAAGCCATCAAGATCTTCAATTCGCTCCAGCAGCTGGAGTCCATGTCTGACCCCACTCCCATAATCCAGGGCATCCTCCAGACGGGGCACGACCTCCGGCCCCTGCGGGACGAGCTGTACTGCCAGCTCATCAAGCAGACCAACAAAGTGCCGTGTCCGGGCAGCGCGGGCAACCTGTACACCTGGCAGATCCTGACGTGCCTGAGCTGCACCTTCCTGCCGAGCCGGGGGATCCTCAAGTACCTCAAGTTCCACCTGAAAAGGTGCGCGAGGAAGACGGATTCCATGTGATCTCACTCATGAGGGGAGCCTAAAGCACAGGATGAGCAAAACAGAAACAGGCTGATAGATACAGAGAACGAGCTGATGGTTGGCAGAAGGGAGAGAAGCTGCAGGGCTGGGTGGAAAGGGGAAGGGATTAAGAAGTCCATGCTGGCGGTTATTAACAGCCACAGGATATAAGGACAGCGTAGGGAACCGAGTCAGTGATGCGGTGAGAACTTTGGGTGCTAGATGTGTCAGGGGGATCCCTTAGTCTAACCACCAGGCTGTCTGTACACCTGAAACTAATATCGCATTGAGTTTCTACTATGATTGGAAATATTTTTTAAAAAAACGCTATAAGGTGGCCTGCACAGAGCTATTCACACAAAGGGTGTGATGGATTATAGTTCAAATAAAGAGGATGTTGACTAGAAGATTCCTTGAGTGGGTCAGGCATCTCCCCGGTCGCTTTTGAACGGCTCACAGAACGCGTGGAGAAATGTTTTTTCTCTCACTGAGCCACAGAGGCTGTTTCAGGGACCAGGTCATGTTCGGTGTAGTGCCCTGAGTGTAGGACATGGGATACACTTAATTACCACTGCCCTATATAAATGGGGGGGGGGACCCACCAAAGCTTAGATATTTATTCTGGATCAAATAGAAACAACTTGATTCGGATTGACTATGGAACAGTTTCCACACAGCAGCCGGAATAGCACTGCAGAGGGGGCCTGGGAGCAGAAGCTGCTCCCAAACATCAGCTCTTTGGGGTGTTTTTCTGGTATTTAAAGTAAACCTGGCCAGGGCCCCTGCTGGGGAGCAGCTGGTGTCTGCTCCATGCCCCGCCAGGCCCCTGCCCACCCCGACGAAGCAGCCCAGCTGCCCGCCACCCTCCCGGTCCAGCAAGCAGCAGTTTCGTGTTTGTCTCCTAGGATACGGGAGCAGTTTCCAGGAACCGAGATGGAAAAATACTCCCTCTTCATCTACGAATCTCTAAAGAAGACCAAATGCAGAGAGTTCGTGCCTTCCCGAGACGAAATCGAAGCTCTGATCCACCGGCAGGAGATGACGTCCATGGTGTACTGCCACGGCGGAGGCTCCTGCAAGATCACCATCACCTCCCACACCACAGCGGGGGAGGTGAGGAAGCGGCCGCCGTGTCACACTCTGTCTGTGTGGCGCCAGATGGCCGACATGCACAAGTCGGGAACGCCGTGCGCGGTTAATCGGCCATCGTGCCCGGCTGCGGTTGGCACAGTCAGCTGCTCAGTAAACACAAACAAACATGCCCTGCGACCAGCCCGTGTTTATAAAGAGATAAAAACGTGTATTAAGGATGAGTAGGAGCATCACATCAGACTGGCACCAGCAGTGACAGATGCAGCCCTGTCGCTCCCAGAAGCCGTCGAGAGTCTCGTGGCGACTGCGGCCCGGTCCGAGGCCGCCCCGTGGGACAAGAGCTTATCGCGTCCTCGCTGCAGTGAGGTGCTCCTGTTTGCCACACGAGTGTCTAGAATGCTGGCTCGGGTGAACATTGTAGGGTGTCCTTTTTCAGTGTAAACCTCACATTATAAAACCGACTGGCTCCAGGTAGAGCCACAAAACCCCAAAAGCTGCTTTTGTAGAAAAAACCATCGGTCAGAATCACTCCTGTTTCTCCGTGTCGTGACTTGATGGGAGGAAACTCGGGGCTGTGGTCTCCATGCAGTTTCCCTGCGATTTTGGGTTTGCAAGAGGTAGGCCCAGCTCTGCCCCAGAGGCCAGAGTTCTTATAGGCAAGGAAGAGAGAAAGCCGGCCTCGGGGGGGGACAGCACCTCCGAAATCCTGGGCGAGTGCACGGTGGTTCTAGGCTGCTCTGGCCCTCGCTGTCGCCACAGCTCCCCCTGGGTTCGGGTGGGGGCACACACAGTCCTGCACCACGGCTCTGGGTGCTGAGGCCCGCCCGGTGTGTCTTCCAGGTGGTGGAGAAGCTGATCCGAGGCCTGGCCATGGAGGACAGCAGGAACATGTTCGCCTTGTTCGAGTCCAACGGGCACGTCGACAAAGCCATCGAGAGCCGGACCATCGTGGCCGACGTGTTGGCAAAGTTTGAAAAGTAGGTTCCTTCTCCCCGAAGGGCCAGTGGGTCGGACGAGAGGAACTAAGGGCGGGAGTTGAGGATCGGGACTTCGTTGCGTTTCCAGCTGCAGTGTGCACTGGAGTCCATGTCCCTTTCCCTGGGTTACGCTTATTTCATTTTTCACATCTCCGCGCTGGCTGGGTTTTGTTTTTGTTTTGTTTTTCTGTTTTTCGGGGTTTTTTTGTTTTTGTTTCTGTTTTGGTTTGGTTTTGGTTTTGGTTCCTAGGGAAAGGCACAGTCTCAAATCTGATTGTCATGGTTCCTTTACCACCCTGTCCTTTCAGTCCTCTCTTGTACTCCTTACTTTGGGATTCCTAGATTTTCTTAGGTTTTCACTTGTCCATTAGCTTCAAAACTGGCCTAGTAGATGCAAGCCAACTTGTAAACGCTTCAAAACACACTTTATAGCTCTTGGGATCCTCATTTGACCTATGACTCTCATATCTACCAAACGGCACGAGATATTCCTGCTCACTAAACGCAGCATCCACATTCATGTCAGCGTTAATAAACGTCACCGTAGATGATTCGAAGGTGGGTAAAGGGGATTGAGAAATAGGCTGTGTTTCCTTCCTGTGCATTCAGCATAATGCTTGCTTAGGGCTAGGTAGACTGGCCACTCCGGAAATACTCGTTGGCACAGTCTAGTTGAAGGCTGCCCGGCCGTTGCTGAAAGCATGGGCTCCTCCTCTTGGTGAGGACCGCAGATGCACCTCACTCTTGTTCCCTCTCCCGTCCTTACACACACACACACCTGTGTCACCGCCCACTGTTACCATGGATAGGTTGTGTGCATCCTTAGAACACGCCGTGTCAGGTCAGCTCCCTGCGGGTCGCCCGTCCTGCTCTCTGAGTCCCTCTGACTTGTGTCTGCAGGCTGGCTGCCACGTCCGAGGTGGGCGACCTGCCCTGGAAATTCTACTTCAAACTGTACTGCTTTCTGGACACAGACAACGTGCCGAAAGACAGCGTGGAGTTCGCATTTATGTTCGAACAGGTACGGGGAACGTTTCGAAACACATTTCTCTATCGGAGAGCTGGGGGAGCGTCGCTACTACCCCTCGTGAGGGAGCCGTCCACCCTGAGAGCTTGTGCTGGCCAGATTCCCCCCGCGGAGGGGGCGGCTGCTTTTATTCCTTTGTGGAAGGAAACAGAGACATGTTTTATTTCAGTTCCTGTGCCGGGAACTGGCCGACAGAGACAGCCGGGGATAAAATATACGTGTCAGGTGGCATCGTGCGAGGGAGAGGGGTTAGGGTACAGTTTTAGGGAAGGTGAAACTTGGGGGGTGGGAGGCAGCCAGGCTGGGCACCGTGTGACACCGTGTGACACCACGGCATCTGCCCCTAACTCTGTCCATCACCTCCCCTCAGGCCCACGAAGCCGTTATCCACGGCCACTACCCGGCCCCCGAGGAGAACCTCCAGGTTCTGGCCGCCCTGCGGCTCCAGTACCTGCAGGGGGACTACACGCTGCACGCCACCGTCCCGCCCCTGGAGGACGTCTACTCCCTGGACAGGCTGAAGGCCCGCATCAGCCAGTCCACCAAAAGCTTCACCCCCAGCGAGCGGCTGGAGAAGCGACGGACCAGCTTCCTGGAGGGGACGCTGCGACGGAGCTTCCGGACCGGCTCTGTCGTCCGGCAGAAGGCCGAGGAAGAGCAGATGCTGGACATGTGGACCAAGGAAGAAGTGTCCGCCGCCCGGGCCAGCATCATCGATAAGTGGAAGAAGTTTCAGGGGATGAGCCAGGAGCAGGCCATGGCCAAGTACATGGCCTTGATCAAGGAGTGGCCTGGCTATGGCTCGACGCTCTTCGATGTGGAGGTGAGGACCGGCTGCTGGAGGTGGTGGCAGGCAGGCGGGCAGGCTGGGACCAGGTTCACGTGGAGGGAGGATGGGGTAGGACACGGCTCTCTTCCCCCCTTATTAGAGCCCCCCTAATTTTTCCCTTACCACGCCCACCCACCCCCAATTTTTATTTCCTTTATAATAAATGCTTTGATAATGTTAGGAACGAGTGAACAATCAAGATGTCACGTATTCCGAAATAACGCCTCCGTTTTCTTATGGAAGCTGTAGATAGATCCAATGAGAAATGCTGGTAACATTCTGCATTAAAACTTCTTTAAAAAATGTTCATAACGATTTACACAAAATTGGAAACTTGGGATATGCTGGGATTTTATCTTCCATTTTCCCACGTCTGTAGAATTTCTGTTTCACAATTGGAACTTAGCCATCAGCAGCAGCCCAGTCGTGGTTCGTACCTTTTATTTATTTATTTTTTTAAGTAGACCATCGATAGAAAGAGATTTCTACTCTAACGATTTAGATCCGGGCTTGGCCAACTGCAGCCCAAGGGCCGAGCCCTGCGTTCCTCCTTTCTGATCACGTTTTATTGGAACACGGCAATGCTCATTCCTTTACTCTCTCTGGCTGTTTTCACATTAAAATGGCAATGTCAAGCAGCTATGACAGGAGACCCCTTTTTGTGTGTGTGGCCCACAAAGCCTAAAGTATTGACTCCCCATCTCTTAGGAGAGACGCTTACCAGCCCGGGGTCTAAATGAGCTTCTGTTTTTCTTATCACAACCAATTCGGCCTGTTATCTGATGGCCTTCAAATGAGACTCTAAAAAGCTAACACTGATTATGTGTTCCAGATGCCTTCCTGTGGTTGGTTAGTTTGGCTGGTTGGTTTCAGTTATGTTGGGCTTTAAGTACAAATCAGATGCTTTGTCCAAGTGTGTCCTCTTCTCCGTGTCACTCATGTGTCTCCTCCTGTTTGTACTGGTTCAGACCAGCCCTGAGTTGCCGTCCCCTGCCTCGGGACTCTTCTTTTCCTTCACTGGTCTGTGCAGGAAAGTCTCGTTAAGTCAGTGAGATCGACCTCTGCACACTGCAGGTCGCTGCCGCTTTTCTTTTCCGTGACAGTGTTTTTCAAGGAAGAGCCCAAACTGCTCAGCACGTAGGGGTTTGGAGAACTTTCCTCTGTGATCCCAGAGTCTGCGTTTGAAGGATAATCATCAAACAGGGTTAGAGGCAGGACCGGAGCCGGAAGAGCAGACCTGGCTCCGGTGCTTGGTTTGCTGGGGGTCATGCTCAGGGTCCTCAACTAGCCACCTCCACGTAGCTAATCGAAATGACCCCATAGAGTGGTGACGTCCAGAGGCGAAGAGTCTGAGCGTGATGAGGTGTCTCCAAATATACAGGATTGATTGACCAGCCAGAAATCAATTAAAACAGCCGAAGAGCTAGCGGCTCTCATACTTAGCCTCCCGTCCCCCCACTCCAGCATAAATGCGCCCTGAGTACGTCCAGCATCGTGCTGAGTGCTCGCCCCACGGCCTGCCTCGTGCGTTCTGGGCTCTGTGCTTCCAGTCGCCTCACGGTCTGACCCTGCTGCTGACTCTTGCCCACCAGTGCAAGGAAGGCGGCTTCCCCCAGGACCTCTGGCTGGGTGTCAGCGCGGATGCCGTGTCTGTCTACAAGCGTGGGGAGGGGAGACCGCTCGAAGTCTTCCAGTACGAGCACATCCTCTCGTTTGGGGCGCCCCTGGCCAACACGTACAAGATCGTGGTCGACGAGAGGGAGCTGCTCTTCGAAACCAGTGAGGTAAGAGGCAAACTGATGAAATCTTGCGTTTGTGGTCTTGACAACACGGAAAAACAGGGTCCCATTTCCTGATGCCTTTGGCCAAGTAATTTCTTACTTTTATTTATTTATTTTTTCTAATTAACATTTTTAAAAAATTAATTAATTTGTTAAATTGAAGAAATGATATAAATTCCTCTCCCCATCTACCTCCCCCCTCCCCTCTGGAAACCACTAGCCCATTGTCGACGTCCGTCTCTGTCCTGCTCATTTGTTGCTTTTAGGCTTATATCCCACAAATAAGCGATATTACGTGATTTTCAACTTTTTCTGTCTGGCTTATTTCGCTTAGCGTGATTATCTCGAGGTCCATCCATGTTGTCGCAAATGGCAGTATTTCTTCTCTTATGGCTGAGGAATATTCCACTGTATACATGTCCCACAGCTTCTTTAGCCAGTATCTATCGTAGGACACTCCGGTTGCTTCCATGTCCTGGCCACTGGGAATAATGCTGCTGTGGACATTGACGTGTAAATATCTTCGGATATGGGTTTTCAAGTCTTTGGGGTAAATACCCAGTACAAGGATTGCTGGATCCTATGGTAGATCAATTCTTAGTTTTTTGAGGACCCTCCACACTGTCTTCCTTAGTGACTGCACCAATTTGCAGTCCCACCAGCAGCGTATGAGGGTTCCTAGTTCTCCGCATCCTCTCCATCCAGCATTTGTGTCCTGTCGATTATAGCTGTTCAAACAGGCGTGAGATGGTATCACTGTGGTTTTGACTGAGTTATTTTGTTAGAATGTTTGTGTTGAGACGCATGATGATACAGTGTGGTGGGCCTTCCTCACCTGCAGGTCCCTCTCAGGCCAGATCTGGCGACCCCAAATTTCTTCTGTGTGCCTTCTCAACAGAGAAATGTGGTTCCCTTGTATCATGGGGTCTTACAGAAAGAAGGAAAAGAAAGAGAAATGACAAAGAAAAAATGTATAGTTTGGCAGTAAAGCCATTTTCAGGTAGTAGACGACGATGACAGTGAATCAGTGACAGCAGGGTGACTCAGCTCTGCAGTGTAGACGGAACAGAAGGAGCAAGGGGTGTGACCATCCTGGGCAGAGCTAATCCTGGCTCACAAAATTACCAAAAAAAAAAAGAAAAAGAAAAAGAAAAAACCTCTAAATATGTGTGCTATTTGCTCCAAAGCTTAAGATGTAAAAATAATATTACAAGAAGCCTATTGAGGTCTCCACATAGAGAGCAGAAGTGGGGAATGGAAGTCACAGTCCCATGTGGACAGTTGAGCCTAGGAGGCACTGAGGATGCGATACAAGAGGCAGACGGCCGGCGGGAGGTGTGTGGGGGGAAGGAGAAAGGTGGAGGCCTTGGACAGGAGACAACAGGGAACTGTTCTGGGATCTGTGTGCGTGATGTCACAGGCAGCGCGTTTACAAACCCTGAGGCGGGGTGGGATTGGCAGGGAAGAGAACCGGGAAACGGAAGCCCGGGAGGATGTCTCAGCAGGGATGCAGGCGTGAGAAGGGACGGGCCAAACGGGGCGCCGTGACTGCATCATGGAAGGAGCTAATTTCAGATCGCATTTGGCATGGAGCAGAACTGGGCATCTGCTCCTCCCTGCCAGGCCCTTCGAGCAGCGGTCCCCAACCTTTGTGGCACGAGGGACCGGTACTCCTATGAGGCTCTAACGCCTGATGACCTGAGGCGGAGCTGAGGCAGTGTTGCCAGCGCTGGGGAGCTCCTGCAGACACAGATGGAGCTTTTTGCACACTTGCCCGGCGCTCACCTCCTGCCTTGCAGCCCTGTTCCCAACAGGCCATGGCCCAGGGCTGGGGACCCCGGCCCTAAATAAAGCCTCCTCCTGTTTCTTCAGCTGCATCATCAGTCGTTGACTAGAAGGATGCAATCCCAATGTTTAGAAACTAACTGTGAGCTCTGTCACCCACCCTCATTTTAAGCGGGGAGAGCATTCTCAGCCTCAGTGATACGGACACACTTCAGCCTCACGGGGCGGGTTTTGGGTTGATTTGATGTTCAAAACCCGGCAGTTTCACATCGAGCATGATTGCCACTTCTGCATGCAAGCACCACCAGGTGGTGCTCTCTGCATTCGGAAAAGCCATAATATCCCCCTCCTCCCTGTCTGGGCAAAAGCAGGTAAAGCTGGCTTCAGGTTGAACTTGAGCCGAGGGTTCGCCTGCCAGGCTGGTGGCTTTTGCTGGAGGACTTCTTGGTGGCTAGGCCGGGCCCACGGAGCCCTCGGAGACTGGTGACCGTGTGCCCGTTCTGCTTCCCCGGCAGGTGGTGGACGTGGCCAAGCTCATGAAGGCCTACATCAGCATGATTGTGAAGAAGCGCTATAGCACCTCGCGCTCCATCAGCAGCCAGGGCAGCTCCAGGTGAAGACGGCGGGAGTGAGTCCCTGTGTCTTCAGGGCCTGATCGCGCCCCCTCTCGGCCTCAGCTGGCTCCTGCGTGTGGCGCTCCAAGCAGAGCTTGCCTGGGCTTTCTGGAAGCCTCTGGAAGGCAGGGAGGTGTCTCCGAGGGACCTCTTGCCCTGTCCTCTTCGGTGATCATGTATTAAGCTGTCAACCTTAACCCGATTTCCAAAGCTTTACTACTCTTAGATGACACATGCCTTAAAATAAGAGGGGAGAAAACCGTGCTGCCACCAAAGCAGCCAGAAGTGCCTTAGCTTTTGGGGGAACCGACACTGATGGACCTTGACCGTGCTACTGACGGGCAATGCTTCCCCCACCGGTTGGGGAGCCTGACAAAGCCTGGAAGGGGGGCGTTCACCCATCACTTATGCACTAACTTCCCAGCCTGATTTCCCCAACTTGGAGGGAAGGTGAGGGATTGGGGAGGAGGGGACAGAGAGCTTACAAGGGGACAGTGGATTCTAGTCAGAGTGCTGCGGGCAGCCTTCCTCGTGGACATGGATTAACTTTTTTTTCTTTGTTTCATCTTCTGAGTATATGTGCTTGCCCATGCATGCTTGTGTTCATAAACTCATCGCTCTAACCATCGTTTCACGAGCAGCAAAAGCAAAGGGAAAAAGGATGTGCAATGGTGTACACAGTCTGTCTGTATATTTTCATAGCGCAGAGCTATAGTCTCCAATCGTCCCTTTAATGAGGTGGTTTTAGTAACAAACCAGAATCCTGGATTTTCCTGTCTGTGCTGCGTTTCGGAAACCGCGTTCTGACTCAGTGTTCGTTTCACGCGTAGCAAAGTCTGCATTCTGCGTCTGCTGTATCATAAACGGATGTGCGGCCTACGAATCCCGTGTATTTATAAACCACTCTCAAACAGCTGGCTCCGAGGCTGTTTTTAGAACTATATGAAGTCACTTTGGAGTCCTTAGTTTCTAAAAGATTTAAGTTAAAAAAAAAAAATGTTTCTTTGAAGGTTAGCTTGTGTCACTCTGGGTAGATGACGATATATATAACCATGTTGCATATGGGAGGGAGAATCTTTAATGAAAAGACCCTGACATCAAGTGCTGAGGCTTTAATAAAATACACGTATTTTTATCCCAAGTTTCTAATGGTGGTCTGAAAAAGGCACCTGTAAATAAATCAGCATTTATGACCAGAAGAAAAATAATCTGGTCTTGGACTTCTATTTTTATATGGAAAAGTTGTAAGGACTTAGGCCAACTAAGT
The DNA here is from genome assembly GCA_030015415.1 of Cynopterus sphinx. Taxonomy (NCBI): domain Eukaryota; kingdom Metazoa; phylum Chordata; class Mammalia; order Chiroptera; family Pteropodidae; genus Cynopterus; species Cynopterus sphinx. The sequence continues at coordinate 7,598,033 of CM057379.1, read as the reverse complement.
CTGCCCACAAAGAAAAAAAGCGATTGCCTTACTCCCTTACGGACAGCCATGTGAAATCATTGTTTCTTGGCTCACAAAAGTCTGACAATAAAAGATCTTAGCTAACATGCAGTGTGTGTTCTTTATCGGGGCGGCTCTGAGTACCACATGGGATTATGTGTTTGTTTTTGTCGTTTTGGGTTTTAGTACCTTTGACTTCATGGTGTGTTTCATGTACTTGACCGCCAGATCTCAAAGCAGACATGTAGACATCTCGACTGCTCTCCTAGACACAGGAAAGCTGAGAAGTGAAAGGATGGGGTTTAATGAAATCCCTGAAATCTAAGGACTCGAGATGTTTACGTTGAAGTCTCCTGTTGCCTAGCCTGAGTGTGCCTGATCCTACAACCTGTTCAAAGCCCTGATCACTGTGGAGCACAATGCTTGGGCGGCAGGACCCTTAGCCACCGAGTGACCCAAAGGACCAGCTCAGGACACTGGGCCTCTCACCTGCAGAGGCCCCTCAGCCAGACCTGGGACATGAGCACCACCAGTTCCCTGACGTCACTTTCTCTTACCCCTTACCCCACCTCTGCCGTGTCCAGGCATCAGCCTTGCCCCACTCCACAGGGCCTGCGAAGTCACCTCAAGCCAGGTGCTGCCAAGCACCTGTGCCCTTGAGTGACAGAAGATGAATGGTCACTCATGTTTTCTTGTTTTTTGATTTCAAGCCTAGAGAGAAGTTGGCCGAAGTGCCTTTTCTATTGCTCACGAATCAGGATTCCCTGTCACTTCTTATACCCCAGAAAGCCACCCTCACCCTTGTGTAAGGAAGTCGGCAAAAAGGGCAAAGCGACTCAGCCGAGGCCCTGGAGCAGCACCAAAGCTAGGACACAGGCCTTTACCTGTTAATAGTTTCGTTTTGGTTCGCTTTACCCTTTTACTTAGAAGTAACTACAGAGTTAGAGGAAATTGCAGTAGGATGGATGCATAGAGAGGCCCGTCTCCTCTACACCTGGTAGCATCTCATGTGATGGAAAAACAGACACAACTGGAATGAGTAGTAAGCTTCCCCGATCCACGAATTATTTCACCAGATTTACACACACTCATCGGCACAGTAGGTTGGAACATGGTTGGTAGAGTAATTTTGAATGTCTTATAAGGGAAAAATGTCAATGTGGCATCACGGCCCACTTCAGTGACCTAGTTGTATTTTCAATGCGTTTTAATTTTTAATTCTTTTGGAAGAGAATGCACATAGGTGTGTTTTTTTTTTTTTAATTGGCAGGAGTAAAGTTACTTTTTCTCCCAGCCCTGATACCCAGCTGCCCAGTTTCCATCCCCAGAAACAGCTATTTTTACCATTTTCTTGAATATCTTGCCCCAAAATATTTTAAGCATCATATACTCACATATAAATTCCTTGTCCCCCTTTCCTTTTAAAAAACATAAAAGCATAAATTCTCTTGCATTTTTCCAGAATAATATCTTTGAAAGGATTTTAGACATCATTTACACAGTTGCCTTATTTCTGTGTGTGTGTATAGGATCGACAGCTATGGGGGGAAAAAGGCCACCTGATTTCTCTAAATATAATTCAGAAATTCAAGAAGGCAAATGCTTTATCAGACTTTTTGCTCAGCACAGTGTTGAGGTTTTATATATACATAACATGCTATAGTAAAATTATCATCAATCATGTACTGGATCTTTATTTGGTAAATTCTAGAAATATTTGTTGGATATAAAACTAAGTGCTTCGAAGAATGTGAAAATCCTCACACCAAAAGCTTATAGGGGACAAAAAGTACACATAAACCTATAACTAGTACAGTAGTATCCTAGGTCCCCAAACCAGCTATGTCAATGCGACAGGGAAGCCAGGAGAGGACTCCAGGTGAAGGGGTGGCGGATCTTGAGTTGTCCTTGCAATGTGGCGGAGGGGACTGAATTTCTGGGGGAGGGCCCTGGAAGGAGCACAGGCACAGGTGTGGACGTGGCGATGGCGTAGACCCGGGGTCAGGGCCCAGGCCAGAAGCCAAGCTACGGTTCTCTTGCCTTGGCTCCAAGTAGCATCTCCCTGGGTCTCCATCCTACCTTGGCATCCCTCATCACCCCCTCAATCTCTCCACCAACCCCAGAAATGCTCTTCTCCACAGACCAGGTGCCAGAGGAATCTTTATAAAACACAAATCCAAACACATCCCTCTCGTAACTTTCTCACCAAAACAGACATCTCTACTACACCGCCCTGTGCTTTCTGCCCCCACCTGCCTCTCTTGCTTCAGCCAGACCGGCTCTGACTCAGCAGCACACCTCTTGGTCATGCTCTCATTCCATCCCCATTTTACCAGTCCCCCAAACTAGAGCATCCCGCCACCCAGCAGTGAGGTCAGTGGCTGATGTTCCCTGGTAAGGCCCAGGGTCTGCCCTCAAGGAGACGAGAGCTGTCTTTGCTGGGATTCCGGCAGTGATGTGCTGGTAGGTGTTGACCACGGGCTTTCCGGGGAAAAACGGTCCGCTTTGTAGTGTTTGCTGATTTCCATGGTGTCTGTTTTCCCATCGTGGCTCATTTCAAGGGGCAAGGTGACATGACTGAATTGTGGAGTTGGAAGAGGTGCATGGTTGGCTTTTGAAAGCTGGTAGAACTCGGCCTAGCACACCCCTGACGGGTCACATCAGTAAGGAGCATTTAAATCAAAAACATCGTCTTACTCTGAAGAAAATCTCAGATGAAAAGTCTCGGACGGAAAAAGGATGACTCCTGGAGCCTAAGTAGTTTGGAAGAAAGTTACATGGGAAAGTTAAAGAGATCTTCAAAGTATATCATCTGCTTCTATCTTTAGTTTTCTCCGGGACTTTGATTTTCTCTTTCAAGTAATAACAGGATTACAGCTGATTAGCAGTTTGAAACATAAACAGGGGCTGCTACCCCGGAGGCATCCAGACATTTGCTTAGTGGGAACCAGTTGCCAGATTAGAGTTCTCATCACTCCCTTGTGACCTGCCAGAAAAGCAAAGGAATAATTCCTATAGCTGTGATCTCTTGCGGGAATTGTTCTCTATAAGTTGACTGAGCGACTTGACGCTGACACTTAATAGGCCTCTTAATTAGAGCTCAGCTAACTCCAAGGATTGACAACTACCATTACACAATTTTACCAAAATTTGCTAAATGTTGACTGAATTCTAACTGGATGACAAAAGACAAAACTATCTCAGTGCGGTTTGCGAAGGAAACGAGAACCGTCTTACTTTACTTAGGGCCCAGTTGGGGGAGGAAAGTATAGATAAATGGAACAAGTAGTGGACTGTAGCATGGCGAGAATATATGAACCGTCTGCATATGTGTCGGAAGGGGTCCAGAAAGCCAGGTTCACGGAGGAGAGTTTTCAGAAGAGAATATTGAGCCAAGAAATGCAGATCTGTAGTGTGGAGGGTGAGCGCAAGCCAGTGGAAGAAAGGAAGGAAGCCAATCCACGAGGCAAAAAATGAACAGGATGTGGACGTCTCAGAAATTCCTTCTCAGGTTTTCACCACGTTTTTCTTTCACCATCTCTGATGCAGTCAGTGGCCCGAGTTCCCCTTTGCTCAGCACGTATGGCGTTTCAGGCTTGGGGCCGGGCGGATTACCATCGTCATCTCATTGTGTCCTCGGAAACTATGATGTGGGTGCTACCAAACCTAGTTTTCAGTGAGGGCGTTGTGATTTGGAAAGCAATTTATCTGACCTGCCGTAACAGCTTTGCTGGGTAATAAACCTCTCCAAAATTCGGTGGCTGAAACAACAGTCATTTATTCAGGTCCCGGTTCCATAGGTTATAAGTCTGAGCTGGGCTCAGCTGGGCTGTCTTCCTGCCTCCATGGCTGTTCAGTTCAGGTGCAGCCAGGTCAACGCGTTTGGTCTCACCGTGGCTTTCTCCTGTGTCTAGGGCCTCAGATGACATGGCCGAGCTCTCTCTGTTCCATGCGGCCTCTCATCCTCCCGTCAGCTCGCCTAGGCTGATTCGCAGGACATTTGGCAAGGCCTCGAGAGCTAGTGGGAACAGGTGAGGCCTGCTGAGGCTTGGGTCCAAAACTGCCGTAGTCGATTGGCCAAAACAAGACCTAGCACCAGACCAGAGCTGAGAAGGGGGGAAGCGGACTCCTCATCTCGATGGAAGTCATCGCAAACTCACTCAGCAAGAGGTTGTAGAATGGTGGCCATTTCTGTCCTCTGCCACACTCGCGAATAGTCACAAAGCTACGATGAACGGAGGATTCAGATCCAGGTTCCTCTGACTCTGGAATCTTGCTATGATCACAAAGCTACACTAAAATCTGAAGACTCTTGAGATGGCCATGCCCATGCTATGTGGCCTAGTGTACCACAGTGCCATCACCAGCTTCCTCGAGCTAAATGCGTCCTTTTAAAGTAAACAGACACACGTGCCCACCATGCTCCCTTTTCCGAGCGTCTGCCCAGATTCTTCTCTCGTCTGAAATGACCTTTCTCCCTGCTCACGTTCTCTTCGTCCATGACAACCTGGTTTAGATTTGAATTTCTCCCCGAAGCCACCAGTGCCCCAGTAATCTGTTCACTCTCTCCTTTTACCTTTTAGTTATAGAATTCCCCTACGTTTTCGCTCGTGGTGGTTGCTAAGCTACAGAATACACTTCCCAGCCTCCCTTGAAGCTCGGTGTGTGGGGTAGTTTGCAACTTCTTCATACTCCTCTCATTAAAAGGTGAGGACTAATCCCCAGGAGTATGGGCAAGCCAGAGTGACTCCACTTCTCAAAAGTGAATGTGGAAGTTGATCCTGCATGTTTCCTGAGGTCCAGGTCTTAAAAGGTGACACCTCTCTGCCTGCTCTGTCTCTTGGGACACACGCTTTAGCAGCTCTGGGCTGACATGAAAGAAATCTTCACCTAAAGCTGCCATGTTAAAAAGGCTACACAAGGATGCCCCATAGAGATAGACAAGCCCCAAGTACTCCTTTCCCCGCTGTATGTCTCCTCAGACTACACCACAAGGTAGATGAGCGAGTCTTCAGATGCGTCCAGCCACCAGCACTCCACTACCCTTCATGCGAAAGTATACTCCCTCCCTCTCCAGAACCATCCAGGTCTCATCTAAGTTCAGGCCTGAGGCCTAGGACTTGGCCATGTCAGTCAAGTCCAGGAGTGACTAAGGCTGCTTGGGTGTGGTTCCTGACACAGCTCATCCATTCTTCTTGATTGGGAGATTTGTATGCCAAGGAGACAAGTTTTCTGTCCTCCACGTACTGCGGTGAGACTGGCATTAGAACACTGCTCTGGACACTCATGCAAACTAAAGAGAAATCGGAGGTACGTGACAGTCACTAGTCCGTGGCATTTACGGAAAAGGAAGACTCAGAATGCATCCGAGACCCACGGAGAATGATTCTCAGGGGAACTGAGTCCTCGTAGCAGAACTGGCAAGGTGTGCTCAGCTGGAGTTTGGAAACGCATGAAGGAGAAATGTAAACAGTTGGGGCCAGAGAACCAATGTGGTGGCCTTAAATATATCACAAATTCTCTGCTAATCCTCCCAGGAGAAGGTGGAGTCTAATTCTCCTCTCCTCATAAATAGAATGTGACGGGAGGGGTGCCATGTGACACCCAAAACTATGTCATACATGGAGACCTTGCAGCCTCTGCTTGACTTTGCTTTTGGAGACGCATGCTTTTGGAGAGACCATGTGGAAGCTGGGCCTGCCTCCCGCTATTTAAATCTTCCCAGCATCAACCACTAGATGTGCCAGTTGAGTGAACCTTCAAATGGTTTCAGCTCCCAGCCTGCAAGGTGCCTCAGGTGAGGCCATGGGGCCCAGATGAGCTGTCCCCACTGAGGAGTCCCCAGCCACGTCAGTAAAACAAAGGAGTAAAAGTACGAGGCATGAGAAGGATCTACAACTGTCATTTACAGCTGACATCATGAAGCACTTAGTTCACCAGCGGGTCATGCTGGATTTCCTGTTAGAACTAACGAGTAGCAAGATCACTGAGTAAAAGGTCAATATTGAAAAACCAGCTGCATCTGTTCACAGCAGCAACAATGACAAGGTTGGTAAGGGAACCTTTTTACAATGGCATCAAAAACATTTAATACCTGAGAGGTCTGAAGACATATCATATCCTCTGATGACAAATCCCATGACATCTTTATGCGACGGTCTGAGCTAAGATGCAGATTGACCTACAAAAGCATTGGAAAGGAGGTGAAACAACGATACAGATATCAGCCAATTATAACAACAATTATGCTGGGGCTAGAAGGAAATGGGCTTACAACCCAATTTATTTGTTTACAGGTGAGGAAGCTAGTCACAACGGATAATTCACGGTCCTTGCTAAATTATGCTGAGTGTAAAACAGTAAAAAAATAAATACATAAACTTCTAAAGTAGAACAAAACACCCCCCTTCACAACAAAGAGAAAAATTCTATTTATTGGTTTGTAGAGCACTTCCGCTTGGAATGTTTATTTTGTACGTTAAACCATTTGGCCTTTTGTGGCTTGGCCGAATCATGAATTTTTTAAAAGTAAGTTGCTGCTGTTGTGCAACTAGAGCTCGCTACTTAAAATCATCCCTGTGAGGAGCACATCGAATGCAGAGTGATACTTGCCATTAACTGCCTCTCCCCTTCCCATGACTCTTTGCAAACGACTGTCATTCAGGGAACTTAAACGTCACCTCTCTGGAAAGGCTGTTCCTCCCACCAAATAGAAACTAGCTAGTCTTTCTTGCATCCCCACGTTTTAAATAGCCCTGGCCACCAAATGGTATTTCCCAGCTTAGTTGTCTGTTGTATGTCTTCCCCAATGAGATGTAAGCCTCGTGAGAGCAGAAATCTTTTTGTCACTCAACTAGAACAGTGTCTGAACATAGTGAGACTCGGTAATTATTGCTTAAATGAGTGAAGGAATAAGTTTGATTCAGTTTGGGGGCCTCCCCAGCTGAGATTCCCTAGAGAACGGAGCCAAGACCAAGGTTAAGGGCTGATGCTTTGGGGTTTGGGGAAGTATAGTTCCAGGGCAGAGAGAGTAAGGGAGCGAGGCAGAGGAGGAAGGCATGGGATGCCAAGGGATGTATTTCCACGCCAGCCACTGCCTCCTGATGGGCCACCAAGAGACCGGGCCAGTTGCTTAGCTAGAACATGTGTAGGGCCATGTGGGATGTCCCCGCACAGGTGGCAGAGGGGGCTCCCCCCCTCAAAGCAGTGGTGCAGAGAGAGGAAAGAAATGTCTCTTCTTGGGTTCGTTCTGTCTACTGCTTCCCATTGGGTGAATTTCGCTATGTGGGGAGCCAGCTCCTTCACATTTTCGTGTCATCTGGTTCTTTAAAAGCCACGTAGGGAGACGTATCCCCCACTGTAGCAGGCTGAATAACGAATGGCCCCCAAAGATGCTCACATCCTGATAATGCGACTTTGCAGATGGGATTACCTTGAGGACTGAGATTATTCTGAATGATTCACGTGGGTCCGATACAATCCCTTTATAAGAGAGAGGCAGGAGGTCAGAGTCAGTCGTAGAGGAAGTGACAGAGCAAGAGGCTGGAGCGATGCAAAGAAGGAGCCACAAGCCAAGGGATGCCAGCGACCCGTAGAAGCGGCGAGAGGCACGGAGCGCATTCTCCCAGGGAGCCCTCGGAATCAGCCCTGATTTTAGCCCCGTGACTCACTGAAGACTCGTGACCTCCAGACTGGAAGGAAATAAACTTATGTTGTTTTCAGCTTCTGAGTTTGTGGTAGCCCGTCACGGTGCCGGTAGGAAGCTGTAGGGCAGCGTTTCCTCTGAGCCTGCGGCTGGAGGATCTAAGAACCTGATACACACACGGTGGAGTGGGCCACTGAGCCGGGGGACAGGCTGGGCCAGAGACCCTGAGGAGGTCAGGAAGACGTGCACGACTCACCAACCCTTTGTTAAACTGGCTGCTTATATTAAGGACAGATAAAAAATGAATATTGACCTTATTAACGGTGCTTCATTTTCAGGCGTGAAGAACAACGGCCTAGCTTTGTAAAACGTCTCTGGGCCCCTTGGAGAGGATTTGATGCATGTCTATACACAATCTAGACTCTGTAAGTCAGACCATCGCAAAGACCCTGCAAATTTGGTAAAAACCTATTCAGAAACAATTTTGGTTTATGTCTATTTGATGTAGAAGGTATGGAGAGCAAGCAGTGGGATAACTCAAGCTCTTTAGCAAACTTCTACATTTCTACGACCTGACACGCGTAAAGGTGGTTTCTTGCTTACATAACAGTCTGGAATGGGTGTAATGCTGGCAGGGTGGTGGTCATGCTCCTGTGGTTATCCAGGGGCCCGGGCTGACAGAGGCTCTGCCTTCAACATTTAGCTTCCAAGGTCACCCTGGGTGTAAACTGGCAGAAAGGGAGCCGTTGATTGGATAAGGACAAACACCTCTAACCTCCTTGGCCTAGAAAAGATGGTTTCTGCTTACAATGCCTCCAGCAAGAAGCAGTCACATAACCTTGCTTAGTATGCAGGAGATGCCTGGAGATGTAGCTCCAAGCTGAGCGAACCACCTTTCCAGTAACAGCTCTACATTATGTATGGGGAGGATGAAGCTCTGGTGAATAGCTGACTGTCACTTGCCACCGCGTGCCCCTCTGGCCAAGAAATATTTATAAAGACTCTTCTCCCAACCAAAAAAAGAGTATTCAAGGGATGTAACTCAAAATCCTATTAGCACATTCCTAGGGACCAAACAGAAGATAGGTTAACAACAAGACAGTGCTCAATCTATATGCTCAAAATTAGTCAAAGAGGGATGATCAAGAGGCTGAGGGGCCACCACCCCAATAAAAAGGCACAACCCCTTGTTTAGTGTCCAGGCCCGAGCTAATTTGTGGACCCACTCCCGTTGATTGAATTAAAGACTGTGTCCCCAGGACCTGGAACCCTGCAATAGCACATGCGCTTCTGCGCCCCTGGGTCTCCCAGCCCACCAAAGGGATTACTCGGGTGATGGAACTCAGGAATGCCCAAGCACTTTGATGACCTTGGACAGGTCTAAGTAGACATTGCCACCTAGAGACACAAATCATCATCACGGGCCTCTGTTTGCATGAACATTGGGCTAGGTAATAAATGGAGGCCTGGCCAAGACCCACCCGGGGGTTATTCCCCGAGACCCCAAACATCGTGGAAATAAACATGCTGGGCAGTTGCACAACCTCATTAGTTCCTTGGCTTAGGGTGACACTACCACAGTGCAGAGGGCCAAGGGTGCTCTCACATGAATCCCCTTCATGACCAAGACTGTCCGAAAACTCTTGGGGGGAGTGACAGAAATTAGGCATCTCTAGAGAACTAGAGGATTCAGGGTGAGGCCCTTTCATGAAGCCTTTTCATACACAAGTATGGACCCTGCAAGAACCTTAGCACATGTTATGTGTGATTTAACATTCGTTCTTCCTTGGAATCCTGTGATTTTGAACTAATTTCAAGTGAACTTAAATCAGAATGTATGGGCGCATGTCTGAGGATACACCGTGTTATTGTTATGTTAATTGTCCTGAGTGAATTATATGCTCTCGTGTGATCTTCTCCTACAGTGATCTAGCTTTGACCGTGTGATGTGCTTTTGGGCATAGGGACATTAGAAAAGGTGACTCAAGCAGCGGCCTGATGAGTGCTTGCATAGTAAGGGCTTGCCTTCATGGAACCCGAGCTGCCACATGAGGAAGCCTGAGCTAGCCTGCTGGAGAGGCCACAGCTGAGACACCCCAGCTGAAAGCCCCAGCCAGAGGTCACCCAGCATCTGCCCCTTGGTGGTAAACGCATAAGTAAACCCAGCAACACCACATGGATCTGGGATGTGCCATTCCAGCTGAGCTGCCCCGAATGCCAAACCCGTGGAATCAAGGACAAATAAATAAAAGTCGTTTTAGGCTACTAAGTGTTAGGATGGTGTGTTATGCAGCAGTAAAGGTTACCCATGCCTATTGGCTCATTGCCTCCCTTCCCTTCTAAAAGTTAAGCTCTGTGAGGATAGGAGCTTTACTTCGAGGACACTGTGGCCCCCAACTCCACTGTCTGGCCCAGAGAGGCATGTGGAAAACATTTATTTTTGAATGAATGAACACTCTCTCGTGGGGCAGCCTCATCCCATCCTATGGCTTCCACTAAGATCTCTGAATTTGGCCCAATAGGAAGATCTGCCTCCTGAGTGTCTGTTCCAGTTGACCATTGGACAGGACCAACCGAAATTCAGCATCTTCTAAACTGTTATTTTTCTCCCCAAGTTTTCCCCCCTCTATTCCATATTATAGTAATGGCACAAAAAAAATTCAACCCATCTTTTAGGGGTTTGCGATGGTGGTTTATTTTACGTGTCAATTTGGCTAGGCCATGGTGCCCGGTTGTTTGGTCAAACACCAGTGTAGATGCTGCTGCGATGTGAAGTTGCTGTTTTAAAGATGTGACTAACATTTAAATCAGCAGGCTTTGAGAAAAGCAGATTACTCTCCATGCTACGAGTGGGCCTCCCCCACTCTGTTGAAGGCCTTAGGAGAGAAGACAAGTCTTCGGAGGAGAAAAGAATTCCGTCTCCTGCTGGCTTCCAGACTCAAGACTGCAACATCAGCTCCTGCCAGAATCTGCAGCCACCCAGCCTACCCTGCAGGTTTCAAACTTGCCTGTGCCCACAATCGCAGAGCCAATTCTTTATCCCTCCCTCTCTCTCTCCATCCCCAACCACACACACACACACACACACACACACACACACACACACACACACACACACGAGGTTTGTTCCTCTGGGTAACCCTAACACAGAGGTTATCTCTGACGGTCCCCTCTCCCTCACTTTCCAACATTGACATCCAAACCCTATGGATTGGTGACTGTACAAAATGTCTCCTGCATCTCCCCTTTCTCTCTCTCCACCTCCCTGTCTTGGTTTAGGTTCTTAGCATCTCTCACCTGGACTATTACAAACGTCTGTTACTCAGTCTCTCTGCCTCCACTCCTCCTAATCCATCTGCCACTCCACTACCAGGTTATCTTTCAAAGAACATGATCATGTCACTTACCTCTGAAGCCTCATCAGATTAACATGCAAGCTATCAGCTACCCCGAGTTATATTCCTAGCTCCATCACTCCTGCTTCTCTACAAACACCCAAATTTCTACCCATATTTAACTACCGTGGATTCCCAAACAAGCCACGCTCATGGCATACCTACATGTTTTTGCACGTTTTGTTCCATTTGCTTGAAAGCCTACCAATTTGTCCTGAAAAACTCCTGACCTACTCTTCGAGCCCTAGCTCAGAGCTACTTTTTATTCTGACGTTGTCCTTGGAAGCTTGGCCATAAGTTTTAGGTCTTTTCATAAATCCTGTCTTGTGGTACTAAAGGTGATGTATGTGTCCGTTTCCCAAAAGATAAGGGGCTCTTTGCTGGCAGGGACTGTGTCTTATGCATAATTAGATCTCTACTCCTAGTCTTCCATCCAGCTCATAACAGCCTCTCGAAAAATGTAGGCTGAGTCCATGTCTGTGTTAGATTTTGCGTCTTTCAAGGCTGAAACCACATTGTCATTCATCTTTGTATCACTCACATTATCTCTCAGGATCTTGTACATAGTTGATGCTTAATATAAAAAGATTGAATTAAAGAGATACGTTTCTGTTCCCCGGAGAAAATAGAAATATTTTGTTTCCTGTTGCTAGACTATTTCAACCATCATTGTGTTCCCGTATTAACTGATGTCACACCAACTTTAAGTCAAGCCACTGTTCACAGGAAGAAATCGCTGGAGGTCACAATCTTGAGGAAAAAGGAATTGAAAGGCACCATGTCTTAAAATATTTTTTCATAAGAAATGACTCTATTTTCCTATTTTGTCATACAGTCTTCTCAAAGCATTTTCATTGTTACTGTTTTGAAAAATTTCAAACCCAAAGGAAAGATCAAAGAAGAGTGCAGTGAACAGCCGGATAGCCCTGCACGGATTCACTGGCGTCTTGCCACACCCATTTCCTCTCTCTCTTTTTCTTGTCTGTCTATATTTACTTCCCTTTTCTGAAAGCGGATGGCTGCTACCATGGCATTTCACCCCTAAATGTCACATCTTGCATCACTCGGGAAAAGGGCATTCTCTCACACCCCATAACACCATTATTGCACCTAAGAAAAGCAATATTAACTCAACAACATCATCTAACACACAGCCTGGACTCAAAACTTCCCTAATTTTCTCTCCACATGTACTTGATAGCTTTAAAAAAAAAAAATCTAGAACCACAGCAGGTTCCATGCATGATCTACCTACTATATCTCTTTATTCTCCTCATATTCTTCCATTGTTCTTGCTACCCCACACTTTGAGGACCCAGGCCAGTTGGCCTGCAGGACGTCCTACATTCTGGATTCCTCTGTTTTGTCAGGATTAGATTCGGGTCAAATGTTTCCAGCAAATTTTATTGTGCCCCTCCCGTGGCATCAGATCAGGAGGCTCGTAAGGTCTGATGGTCCCACTAGTGGCTGGTGATGCTGAGCATGAGGAGATGCAGACCAGGTGGAGACTGACAGGTCTCTCCAGGGTAAAGACTCCCCTTGCAATGCATAAGTAACCTAGTAACCTACGAGGCTGTGCAAACACCCTCTGCCCTGTGGTCTCTTTCCCAACAGGTCGTGTTATTCACTGATGATCTTTATCTGAATCAATTATTACAATAAGAGTTACAAAACAGTCCTTTTCTCAATCTATACTCTATATGAGTTTATAATCGTTTGCAACGCAGAGCTTTCTTTCTCTTTTGAGACTCCCTATGGAGTCGTGAATTTTTTTTTAACTCAATATGTTATAATCACTTACTAGGATTATGTTCTTTGATCCTCAGAGTCTCCCAGAACTGGTCAGCAGGATCCCTTTCAAGCTGACTTCCGTGTCCTTTTGACTTGGACTAGTAGGAGTCTTTGCTTTCTGGCACAGATGTTCCGAACTCGGTCCTGGCATCATCCAGTTCTCTGTGGACCTCTGGTTCTTTTCGGTAGGAAATAGTCAGAAGCCAATGCCTGGCCCCTAAGTGAGCTCATTACCATGGGTGTCAAGGATTCTAGTCTCTTCCACTGGACAGAGCTGGACTATCAGATTACGATCTCAGACTTACTAATAGCTCCAATTGAACTGCTCCCCTACAGGGTTTTTCCTCAGCTCCCCCATCTCATGTTCTATGCCTTCCCCTGAAACCCCTCATCAGGTACTAACTCAAGCCTTGATGATCTATCTGGGTTTGGGGTTTCTCACCTGATGTGGTTGGTGGCAGAAAAAGAGGCAGAGGAAAGAGTCCCCTTGCCAGTAGGCTGGATTGTACCCCAGGGAAGCTGGCTGCCAGGCTTCTTGGAGTGAGCAAAGGTTTAAGCAGAAAGGAGAGGACATCTCACAAGCGAAGACATTGTCCATCTGAACATCATTAACACATGCACCTCTGACCCCAGTGCTAAAGGAAACTACCTGCGGACTTTTCACATAAAAGCGGCTTTTGAAGATTTCCTGCTTAAGAAGAAATGTAGGACAAAGCCCATTTTATAGTTTTCTCTGTGCAAATAACATTTCCAACAAAAAGCTACTCGGCCCATGACCCCTGGAGCCATGGCCTCTTTATTTATTTCCTCTGAACAGAATTCTCGGCAGAGTTTTGTGGTTAACCCCCCCCTGAGTGACACTGGTTTCGCTTTCTGATTCTGCACACGGCAGAGAATTTTGTGAAATTCTCTCAGGGCACACACTGTGGTTATCTGTTGCGAGAGTTCTGCCACGTGGTCCAGGTCTTCCCGAGAGACACTGGGTGATGATTACGAAACGGCTGGCATAGGATCCAGATTCCCGCAGAGGCGCTCAATCCCCTTTTCCAGTAATTCCCACAGCAGCCCTGAGAACAGGCATTATTCCTGTCTAAAAGATGAGAAAACTGAGCTCCTGAGAGCCCGGGTTGGTTATAACACAAAGTCAACGAGACAATGTAAATAGTTGGGTCTAAGATGCCCACAGCTTGTAAGGTGCATGTCATTCTCAGCCATGTTGACGTCGGGGTGACTTGGAGTCACTGCAACAGTGGTTGGTGCCTGGACAGTAGGATTGAATTCAGATCTTCATGACCTGAAAGCCACCTCTGAGCAAAGGGCTAGTGGAAAAGGAGCGACAGGAGAGCCTGGGCTCGAGGATTCTGAGAAGATGGGAAAGGGTTTCAGAGCGTGAACCGTGGCATGGATGGACTCAGTGAAGCGCTACCCTGACTACGGCCCAGTGTTCAGATCAGGGAGCAGCTCACCTGCCTAAAAAAGAAAGAATGGCCTCTAGAGAGAGAAAGTGAAAGGCTGGAGAAGGGGGTTTATGGTTATTCGGGTTCGGCTGCTCTGAGTCCCCAGGCATCGTCGTAAGCACACGGGAGGACATCGCCTGCTGAGAGCTGTGTTTAGAGGAGGGGTGTGCAAGGTGGGTTGGAAGAGGAGCAGGTGCGATGCTGCTGTGGCTCAGACAGGCCCCGAGTGATGAAGCGTGAACAGCCTGGGGAAGAAGGGGTGCACCTGGGAGCACTTGAGAGGAAGGATTCTCAGAGGTTGCTGATGGGCTGGCGACGGATGGGCGTGCATATGATTCATCATCCACACCAGTACGCCTTTGAGAAGGAAAGCAAAGTGCCTTTAAGGACCATGCCAGACAGCAGGCATAAACCAGGCCTGTCGTGGGCGCTCCTGACACATGGCTCCTGCAGACGGAGGGATGAAGGAGAGACCAGAGGCAAAGCTGACTCCTGTATGTCTTGCCTTGGGGACTGTGTGTTGCTGCAGTTGACAGGGCAGTTGTGAGTGCTTCTTGTTGTGCAGGAGGGTTTCTCTGGATTGAGGAACAGGCTTTACTCATAAGGCATGTGGCAGGGCCAGGGCACTTTCTGGGACCCACAGGGGTGGCATTCCTGGGAAAGGAGCCCTTCCCCTCCAACTCTGCCACCTCTGTTCCCTACAGGGCGAGAGCAAGCACAACCTTGAGAACAAACCGAGATAGGTGCGTGGACAGCAGCAGTCACAGCTGTCTGAGAAACCTGGCTCCAGGACCTGGGGGACTGCAGGACCCACGGGAAGCTGGCTTGGGAAGCAGGAGCCAGTGATTCTGTGAGATCCTGGGTTCAAGTGCACCTTCTCCCTACAGGAGGGAGAAATGTCTTCAGTCTCAGACAGGCCCTTGTCCAGACAACCCAGAGTAAGGTCCCAAAGCCATTTTTTTATTTTGATGTTTGTGGCCCAAGAGTACCTGGTTTAGGATGGGGTGAATGAGGCAGGAGCGAGAGTAACAATGGGGTAGAGAGAAACCATCCATTTTCAATAAATCGGCCTAGCAGCAGTTACAGCAGGTCCTTGGATAATGCTGTTTTGTTCAATGTTGTGTTCTTACAACGTTGCTGAGGGAAAAAGCCTCTTCCGGGCCAGGACCACTGTCTGTGTGGAGTTTGTACGTTCTCGCCATCTCTGTGTGGGCTTTCTCCGGGGACTCTGACTTCCTCCCACACTCTAAAGCTGTCTGTGCACGTGAGGTGAACTGGCGTGTCCACACTGCCCCAGGCTGCGTGTGCGTGTGTGAGTGTGTGTGTGTGTGTGTGTGTGTGTGTGTGTGTGTGTGTGTGTGTGTGTGTGTGTGTGTGTGAATGGCCCTGTGAAGGACAGGCATCCTGGCCAGGTGGGTTCCACCTTGTGCCCAGAGCTGCCTGCAGAGGTTCCAACCACCCTCCACCCTGGACTGGAATAAGAGGGTTGGAGAAGAATTATCTTACCAGTTTTAATGAATCTTTCTTAAATGCGTGTAGAGTTCACATGTATTTCAATATTTAATATGACGGGTGTTTTGACCCTTTTGAAAAGAAGTTGGTGAAGTTTTTGTGACCAGAAATATGCTGTAGGAACTTACCTGTTGTTTCTGTCAGCTACCCGTGGGGACATTGGTATCATTCGACGTCATTTCATGTAAAGTGGCAGTTACAAAACCTACTACATCTAACCCTAACATTCCTTTGCGGGTTCAGAAAGCACCTGAGCCTTGTACAGCTTACGGGCCCCCGTGAATACCACTGGCCGGGTTGCAAACACCCGGCTGTGCCCAGTCGTGCATGGGCTCAGGGAACACATGTGACACAGCCCGTGCGTGTTCCCCCAGGGCCTGTGGCCACTAGTTGAGCCGAAAGGGTCACCAGGTTCTGTCCCTCCTTTCTAACGAACTGATACTGGTAAGAGGCGACAAGACAAATGTACATGTGGAAGGGGTGTCTGTGGGATGTAACCTCATGGCTACTCCACGACACGCCCCCAATCTTAGTTTAGAAAATACCTTTGAGACTGGAGGCCCGCTTTGGAGACTCGGATTTAGACACAATCACACCACAATTTCACTTTGGTGATGGAAGTCCAGCTGGAGCTCCTGGGCCCTCGGGACACTGGCGTTTTGAGTCTGTCACTTTCTTGGTAAAAACAAACCGTCACCAACAAAAGAAGTCCACGAACTTCAGGAAGTCTCCACGGCTCATCGGATGGTGTCTAAGTTGGGAACCGATACCCAAAACCCTCCTCCGTCTTTTATCCCAAAGTCTCCTCACCTGTGCTCCATGCAGTCGCTGTCATCTGGCCAGAGCCTCTGAACTCATCCCAGCCTTGCCCTCTGCCGAGTTCTCGTTCAGGCCATTCCTTCTGCCTGGATCCATCTCTCGTTCACAACTCCTGCTGGTCTCTGAGCTGCAGAGCCCTGTTCCCAACTGCCTGACATTTCCAAAGACGACCCAACAGAAGGTGACAGCCTCCCTCCCAAGCCCATTCCTCCCCCTGCCCCGGATCTTTGTGAAGGACAAGGAAAAAGTCTCCTCCAGTGTCTCGGCCAGGCTCTGCTGGCTCCACTTGGCAGAGACACCTTTCAAAAACACAAACCAGGCCTCGTCGCTCACCTGCAAAAAGCCCACCTATGGTCCCGAAGCTCAACCTCTTGGGGCAGCACTTGGGAGAAGGCTCTCTGGAGAGCACGCCTGCTCATTACCCCTGTCTCCTAGCTCAGATCTGCTCGTGGTTTCCTCCGAGGGCCAGGTTGGCTTCGGAGGCCTGCCCCTGCCTGTGCACATCACACATCCCCACTCCCGTCACCTGCCTGCTTCTTTAAGTTCCTTTCCCTTTGTCCATGGCCTAAGCACCACGAGGGAAGCAAGCAGTCCTGCTTACCTTACTATGAGCCCACAATCAGCTTTTAACGAATGAAGAAATAACGAGTGGATGATACTGAAGTGCAATGAGGCAGAGCCAGGACCATAAAGAAAAAGGAGAAGAGGCTGCAGACTAGGATGTTGGTCTGCACCTTCGGGAGGTCCCTGGGAGACATTTAAAACTGCCCCCTGTACATGGAGGGCAAGGAGAGACGGAAGAAAGAGGCAGACCACCCAGAGAGGGAGGCGGCAGGTTTGACAAGCAAGGAACTTACTTACTAGGCTTGTCCTGAGCAGCTGCAAGGTCCCTGCCCCTGCCTGCCAGGGTCCAGAGGGTTTGTATTAGAGGTCTTCACAGGGTTCGGTCCAGACGGTCTCAGCAACACCTTTACTCTCTCAGCCTACATCCTAGAAACTGGATCCCACCTGAGAAACTGGGTGGAATGTACATTCCAAGGACAGGGAAAGGGTTGAGGAGCCTCCCATTGCCTGAGTCCAGCCAGCAGGTGACCCGGCGGTCAGGTCCTCTCTGTGAAGTCCTCCAGCGCAGCATCAGGATGGCCGCTAGTCTGCTGATCCCAGTGTAACTGCTGGCCTGGTGGACAAGGTTCGCAGCTAATGTCCTGCAGCCATCCTTGCAGACTGTGTGCATGTGTGTGTGTGCACTGGTGTGTGTGCGTGTGCATCGGTGTGTGTGCCTGTGGGGAGGTACATAGTACCTTTTCGGGACACATTTTTATTGTCGTGTGACCCTAAGTTCTCTTGAACCATTGTGAAGCCTTACAAAAATCCTTTTTGTGTCTTAATTGGGAGCGATACCTAAATGGGGATCCCAGGTGTTCCCCATAGGGGGCCACCATCTTGGTCTTCATCCTTGGTGAGCATCCCCCTTACAGGACGTCAAATGTAGCCTATTCTAGTTAGCATATTCCCATTCCTAGAAGCACCACTGACAGCCCCACACAGAGCCAATTCCCTCTGCAAGCTGAGACTTAGAAACCAGGTACCCTTTTTCCCTTCCATTCCTGCCGGGTTGCTGCTGTTGGGTGGTGTTCCCCTCTTACAGGGACCTAGATTCTCCTGGGTCAGGGATCAGAACATTAGGGAAAGTCAGGAATGAGGAGTAGAGGCGTATGGTAAGAATCAAATTGTCAGCACAAAAATAAGCTGCCTGCAGGACTAGTAAACAATACTACTACACGCACACATGGATGCTTCATTGAAGGAGTCATGGCCCTGCTGCAGGAGGATTCTAACATGAAAAAATTTAGGGGAAAAAGATACTGGGGCATTTCTCTCTCATTCTAAGGCATAGCTTGATGCTGCCTATGCAGCCTCCCGGAGTGGGAATGAATTATTCATTATTTTTCTCTCCTATTACCATCTTTCTAGCTACTTTTGGAAAGAGGAAGGTGAGTTGCCTCTTTGAAGAGTTTCCACGTGTGTTTTGCCTGTCTTTGCCGGAGCTGTGTTGTTTTCTAACTTGCCTCTTCGATTCAGTGGCGACCACTGTTGTCTCTTTCTTTCCCCTCTAATACATTTCCAGCCTCCTCGTTTTCCTGCGGTGTGTATTGTCAAATCATCTACCACCTTAGTATTAACCACTCTGTTCCCGACGTAGAGATGTGAAATTCAGAAGAGAATCGTAAACAGGGAGGTCACCCACAGGAGTTTTAAACGCGACAAGTTCTTGCAACGGGAGGATGAGGTTTATTTTAACCATCATTAGCAGTATTTTTATGTAGTCTTAGCAGTGCATAAATTACGCACACATCACAAGGATAATTAGACTGAGGAAAAACACCCAGTTGCACCCATTTATAAGTCTATGCCCATGTCAGCGCTCGTGATATTATTCCTTTGTCAGTAATTGGTAAAGGTCGGGGGTGAAAAGGACAGATTAATTAGCCCAGCTTTTCATGCAAAACAGCACTTTTTCCATAGTCATTTGGAGAGAGAAAAAAGGGAAGATTTCATTTCACACAGCGGTGAGTGGGGAGATTTATTATTAGACAGAGCTAATAAGGACTATCAGGACTACCGGCCACATAGAGCGAGTTAAGTTTAGCTTTTGCGTGTCGTGGTTGTCAACAGCTTTTACTATTTCAGCAGATCCTGACGATAATAAGAATTTGGGGGGAGAAGGAGGAACGTGAATAATCTCACAAATGTGCTTCTGGAAGCATCTCCATACTGGCTTGGACCATGGGGGTGCCCAGTTCCTCATCTCCTCCGCCCCGCATTCTCCCCTCCAGCTGTGAAGTCCAGTAACAAACCTTAAACGACCGCACCCCCCTGGGCTGTATCCGGTGCTAAACAAAGGCCAGATGGCTCCTCCACTCGGGCCAATAGAGGGGGACCAAGACCTGGGAAGAGAGAGTCTTTCTTTTGTGGAAAAAATGCCTGAATTGTTTCCACGTTGCGTTTTCACTGCCTCCCTGGCCACTTTCAGGTGGAGGGAAGTGTTCTCCTCAAAGGCAAGTGAGAAACGCCAGAGCATTGCCTTCCTGATAAAACCCAAACTTCCTGCCACTAATGAGTGGCTCACTCAAGGCCTTGATGATCTGCAAACACACAGGAGGGGCACGCCTGTACCCACAGGGGCCACCCCCACCTTCTCTTACGTTGCTCTCTCAACAGAAATTATTGCCCCTCCCCCCAACCTGCACCTTACTTCCCTCTTTCTTGCAATTCAGGCCAGAATGTCATCGACTCCCAAAAGCCTCCTGAAACCTGAGTCCTCCACTCCTTCTGCAGTTTGATGCATGATTTAAGTAAGGACTCTCAGCACTGAGCGACTATTTCCATCACAGCGGTTCTCTCAGTTGTAACCGGCCCCTCCTGGGGCTGTGAGCTTCCTGTAGGCCAAAGCCATAGTCGCAGAGCTGAGCGGTGCATCCGGCACATAGTAGGTGCTCAATAAACTTGAATGTGACCTGGGGAGGAATGGGCCCCTCCTAAGGTATTGCATATATAGGATAAAATGTGCACATCTGCAAAGTACAGACCAAGGGATTTTCACTTGTGCGTCCACAGAGGGATAAGTGTGCGCAGTGACCCAGCAGATGCACCGCGTTTCCTTCCCTCGGAACCACAGGCTTTAACTGTTCTGGGAATGGGCCCCAGCCGACCTGTGAAGGCAGCTGCTCGCTAGTCGTGGACTCCAGGAGGGTGTGAGATACCTGCATTCACACCCAGGTCGAGTGCTGGGGACGAGGGGAGGGGCATTTTTTTTCCCTAGAGAAAAGCAAGAACAGGGGGATCAAACACTGCATAAAAAATGCAAATAGCAAAGCGCATAGGACGATCGTCCTTTCCTGTCCCCACACCCACCCAGAAGCACCAGAGCCAGTGAGGTTTCAGGATTCCCTGTCACCGCCCTACCCGGCCGCCTGCTGTGACACAGAAACCGGGGTGACTCTCAGGGGAGCGCAGTCACGCCCTGCCGAACCTCCTCGGCCCATGCCACGCGCCCAGTGTCCTCAGGGGTTCTGGCTGCCGAGCTCCCGCTCACCCGCTCCTCCCACATTTAACCGACCCCAATGTTTTTATTCTTTTCTTCTTCCTTCCTCCACCCAACACGTCTGTCATCACGTCTTCTCGGGGCACAGCAGACCTCCGCGGGGGTCGGGCCGGCTGTCCCCGCAAGGGCACTGCCTGGGCCTGGGGGTCGCCGGGGACTGGCATCCGCGGAAGGGGCGCCCCATGAAAGCCCCCGGGGCTTGGGGTGATGGCGCGGCGGCCCCGGCTGCGGAAAGTGATGTGTCCCACGGATCAGGGCCGGGAGGCGGGCCTCTCCCTGCTTCGCCCCGCTCCGCAGCGGGGACGGGAAAGGGGGGGTCACGCTCCCTGGGCGCCCGGGTCCCCGCCCCGCCGCGCCCCGCCCGCCCGGCCCTGCGCGCTCTGGGCCGCACCCACACCCCCCGCCGCGGCCGGGCTGACGTCACAAGGCACCCCGCGCCCGCGCCCCTCTCGGAGCCGGCGCCACCCAGGCGCGCCCCGCGCGCGTGCCCGACCCCGCGTGCCCGGCCGCGCGTGCAGGCGCCGCGGAAGATGGAGAGGCCGGCGCCCCCCGCGCCCAGCCAGGAGGGGCGCCCCGCGGGGCGGGGGCCGGACGCGCAGGTGCAGGGGGACGCGGCCGCGGCCGCCGGGGAGCTGGGCGCCCGCGCCCGCCGCCTCCTGAGCTGGGAGAGGCCGCTGCGCACCCTGCTCGCCTTCGCCGGGGCCAACCTGCTGTTCTGGTGAGAGCCCCGGGGCGCGGTGGGGAGGGGGGGCGCCCGGGTGACCTTGGGGCGCCCGGCGGGGGGGTTAGGGGGGTCCGGGGTGCAGGGGTGCGCGCTGCACCCTGCCCCGCCTCCTCGGCCCACCCGCCCCGACCTCCCTCCGGGCTCGCGCTCTCCCTGCCCGGGAACCGGGCGGCCCGCCCGCCCGCACCTGTCCTCACAGGTGTGCCGGCCCGGCGGGCCCCACACCGCGGCTCGTTGCTTTCTAAAGCTCGCGGGTCGTGACCCGCTCCCCAGAGCGCGAGCAAGCCGTCGCGCTTGAACTTGGATTCGGTTTTGCTCCCCCCACCCCACCCCCACCCCAGCGGGCGTATCTGGACCAGCTTGGGTACGCGCTCCAGGCGGCGCCGCCTTCCCCTGCCCCCTGAGATGGGCCCTGCATCCCCTCTCCGGGCGGAGGGTCGGGTTTGCTGTCCCCACTCCATGATGAGAAAGCAGGAGGCAAACAGGTGGATGATGGACATCACCCCAGGTGCGCGCAGGGTGCAACGCAGCCCCATGTTTAGGGGAGGCACAGAGAGAAGCCATAGGAATGTTCTCTGGCAAGCCCCTGATCAACAGGTTTATCTCTCCAAATAGAGCCCTTCGCCGGTAAGGACAGGGCAAGTGTCTGGCTCCCTCACGGAATAACGTGTCGTCTGTTACCGGTGGGATGGAGGGCGGGGAAAAGCCTTTGTTGTGTCCTCATGGCAGGCCTGAGCCACACACGCTGCAGACCGCGCTGATCTCAGGCATCAGATACGTTGTGATAAGACACAGAGTTCTTAACCTTGAAGTTAGGAAATAAATAAGTGCACACAGCCAGCCATTTTCTGGGTTAATTCGAGCAATTCAAAGATTCAAAAAACAAAAAAAAAAAACAAAAACAAAAACAACAACAGCAACAAAAAAACCCAACAGATCTTTGCTAGTCCTCCTGGTTTTCTCTAAAAACTGGCTGTATCTTATCAGGGCCCCTGAATGCGAATCGGCTTTACTTTGGGTCTCTTAGCTCTGTGTGTTTCTAGAGTTTATTCCAAATTTCTCTGCCTGAGGTTGTATAAGCAACTCAGACAGGGAGGGTATGTTGTATTGCGCGAGGATGGGCAATAGGTCAATTGTCTTAGGGCCGCATCTCAGTCATTTTACCAATGAAGAACATATTTTTAAAATTCTTCTAATTTAAAAATTTATTGATTAGTGTTACCAGTTCCTTTTATCTTTCCAGACAGAGCATATTTCACCAAATATACAATATTCCATGCAAATAGTAGAATACTGTCTGGTTTATTCCTCTTTTTAGAGTGCCTTGGAGATCATATTCATGTTCTTTTCCATTGTAAGGATGACCCAAATTATTAAACCTTACTCCTGGCGATGGACTAAGGTTTCCAAACTTTTACTGTTTCAGTGGTATAGCTAATGGCTTTGTACATGCATTAGTTTGCATGTATGCAAATTCTGTAGGATGAATTCCCAGAAGTGGAAATTTTGGATCAGAGAGGATATGCACTTGTAACTTTGATGGATATCGCTAAATTATTGCACTTCCTTGGAGTTCTACCAATTTATACTCCAACCAGCAAATGCGTGTGACTGCCTGTTGACACCTTTGCCAACAGCATTTTATCAAACTTTTTGATCTCACAAATCTGATAGGTGAAAAAAAGTATCCCACTGTGGTTTTAATTTGTATTTTGCTGGGATTGAGCATGTTTTACTATGTTCAAGAACCATTATAATGATCTTTTCTTGGCATTCATTATCTGTTTATAAATAACATCCATATTTCTCGTTGAGCCATTGGGTTTTTTCCTATTGATTTGTAGGAACTCTTTTGATATTAAAAACCTTAACCTAATTTTTGTGATTGAGTTGCAAACATTTTTCTATGATGTATTCTTAATAGTGTCTGTTGAAGAGAATGATTTTTGCCTAAAATAGTTGAACGCATGTTTGATGTTATTCAGGAATGATGTCTTCCATCCATTTTTTTTTTTAAATGAGTCTTATGGAGAGGCATACAGTGATGAGGCCTTGAATCTGGTTATAGTTTTCTTCTTATCTGTTTCATTTCTTCTCCTATTTGCAGTGTCTGCATTCTAAGTATATATTTTCTGACAGAACGATAATAGTAGTGCTTTTTTAGATTCTGAAATATTCGTTAATTGGAATTTCCAATTCATTTATTAATTTCATTAAAATTTTGGACTTTTTCTCCCTTTGTTGTTTCCCAGGTTAAAATATGGTTTGAGGACATTATTTTCTTTAAATAATGTACTTCTTATAAAGTGATCTTAAATTATGTGATCCTCTGTGTCCCGGGAACTATAAAACTCTGTATTTTTTATGAGATAAACAAAAAGATCAATCTCAGAAATATGAGGAACCCAAATCTTGTCTTAAGCAATAGTGATGATGTGTTCACTTTATGGTATTATTTAAAAATTTTTTTTGAAAATTAACTTTTTAAATATATCTTTTTTGAGTGATTTAGTACCTGCCACCAGCAGTAGCTTTCAGGTTTTAGGGTCTGAGTCCCAAAGCTCCAATGTTTATCACCTGCCTGTTATCTGCGAGATTTTAGTCCTGTGTACTGCAGGGACCAACAGTGAGACATGGTCATAACAGATGGGTATGACTCAAGGCTGCATGTGGTAGAAGAGTCAGAGACAGGAGAGCTCATTTCGATGTGGTTTTGGAGTAGTGGCGCCACTTTGGATGGAAGAGATCGTGGGGGTCTTTATAAGGAGATTATTCTTGGACCAGACCTCGATGGGCAGGAATGATCTGTGTAGATCTAGATTATGTTTAACAGCCCTCCAGCCCCTAAGGAGAAGTACTTAATATTTTGACCAATATACTAAACTGGTGTAATGGCATGTGGGCTGGTAGAGAGAAGTAGGGGAGATGAGACTGGCTAGGTGTTTCTGGACATGCATTTGGGGGCAGTGGTTAACAAGAATGTCATACTGAGTGTTTGGACTTGTTTTTTTCCTCCAGCAGATGGGGACCAAAAAAATGCCTTGTAAAACTGTCCATGGCTATTTTAATGGATAAATTAATCGTAGCACATTTATTTCTATCCTAAAGTGCTATGTAACAATGAAAATAAACTATAGCTGTAGGCAACAACATGGCTGAATTTTACAAGTGTAATTTTAGGCAAAAAACACAATAATATGTGTGGAATGATTCAGTTTTTAAAAAAGTTTTAAAATCTGCAAAACTAAACAGTATTAGTTAGGGATACACACATAGAGAAGAGAGACATTCTTATCCCTAAAATCAAGAACGTGCTTGTGTCTTGCAGGAGTGAGAAGCTCTGAGCATGGAGGGGCACATGGAAGGTTCTGGGGTGTAGGCAGTTTTCTGTTTTCTGACTGGATGGCTGTTTCATGATGTTCAACTTGTAATTCTTTAAAAATTGTGTGTGTATGCATTCTCATCATTATATATAGTTTATGAAAAATACTTAATAATGCTAAAAAAAATGGTACCAAGAGCTGAGAGGAGCTTGATAAATGCAGACCACATATAGAACCTCCCTTAAGAAGCAGGGTTTCCACAACCTGAAGTAGATTGGGCCACAGTTCAACAGTCTTAGGGCTGTGTCTTCCTCATTTTACCAGTGAGGGACATGTTTTTAAAATTCTTTCTCTTAATTTGAAGTTTCACTTATTTTAAAAATAGTTCATACCACTTTAGGGTTAAAAGGTTTAAAAGTCTAAGAGGGTAAACAGTTTGCAGACCTCCTTCCCACGCCTATCCAGCTAGAGGTAACCACTGACAACCACTGTAAATCCCACATGAAACAGAACGAACCCCCTGAAACAGAAAGGGCCCATTGGGTTTCGTTTTCAAAGACTGAACTTTTGCAGTAAACGTCACATGCACATACCCTGAGTGTACAGTCAAATGTATACACCTCTGCAACCACAATGGCACCCAAGATCTAGAACATTCTGCCACTTGTTCCTCTTTGTTTATGGCCACTTTGGGGACATGCCACAATGTCCTTTTGTTAGTGGATGTTCATTTGGGTTCTTTTCACGGTTGGCTATAATGAATAAAGTTATTAAAAAAATTTAGGCAGGAGTCTGTGTATGAAGTGTCTGTTTTCAGCGAGAGGAGTGGCAGGCTCTGACTCATGTTTTATGGGGCCACATGACGGTTGCCTTGGATAGGCAAGGGATGAAGCAAAATGCCCCTCTTCTCACTCATCTGGCCAGTCATAGTACTGAAATAGGACGTCTTCTGGTGCAGCCCCATCTTGGGGTACACGGCCTCTGCAGCCTCGAATACACGCAGGTGTGATTTAGCATTGAACCCCCAGCTGGAGACCATGGCTTCCAGGAAAGTCTGCTCACAAGCCTTTTTCCCCGGAGCATCTGGCATTGCACAGCACCTTACCCTCTGTGTAAACAGTAAAACTTCAAGAAGTAATTTGAGGCGATTGCCCAAGGGCAGGAGACCTTGGGTGCCCTGGCATTGAGGGTGTCCCAGGCTGGCCATGGGAGTCCCGCTGGGAGTCCTCAGAGCGATGTCCTCTAGAGCTGGCTTGGAAGGTTGCAGGGTCCAGCTCCCAGCTGGTGTCAAGGGCACGTCTATCTGTACCGTCTCTGACGGTTCTTCTGGTTGGAGAGAGGTCTCGCCAACCATCCAAGGCATCACTGGGCCCTTCTTAGGGTCACAAGTTATGGTCTCCATAGCACACCTACAGGACTGGAATCCCTGCATGTGGGGCCTGGACAAACACCCGAATTTCCACCTGCTCCTTAGGGGACTTCATACACACTCCCGTTTGAGCACTTTCTGGGAGCCTGAGCTCTCTCCTCCATCAGGCAGCATTTCCCGCTGTTGGACAACTCTGAGGAGCAACTATTGTCCTTAGGCAGAGTTAAACCCACCTGTCAGTTAGCTCTGCAGATGCCCGAGATGGGGGGCCCCTCCTAGCACAGTGCTTGGTCTGTGCCGAGGTTTCTCCTGTTCTCTGTGCCGGCTCAGTCATCTTCTTCCCAGATCCTGGCCTCCTTCTGCTCCCTGTTTTCCAGACTTTTTTGGACAATCTCAGTTCATCTATGCTCCTCCTCGAATGCAGCATTTCCGAGACGCCCTGGCCAGCGTGGACTCTGTCCCCTCCTCTCAGACAGCATCCTCCTAGCCACACAGCCTGAGATAGAATGTCTTCGTTCTCATTGCCGGTGACTCCCTCTGGCAGCTGCCACTGTTGACCAACGCTAGATTCTCATCAGACTACACCTGCACATGTAACCGTATAACTGTGTTTACAGGTCCGCCTTGACAAGCTATCTTTACTGCAATTATTAAGAACGTCCACCTTCAGCACCTCACTTAACTCTTGCAGCAGCCCAGTGAGGCAGGACTGTGCCCTTTTTACACAAGGAGACCCTAAGGCTCATAGAAATTAATCGAATTATCAGTGATAACTTCGACACTGCGGCCTGTTCTGTTTAAGAGAATATTTGCAGCGATGGAAATGTTTTGTATTTGTAGTGTCTAGTAGGGTAGCCTGTAGCCTCCTGTGGCTATTGAGCATGTGCACTGTGGCTAGTGTGACTCGGGAGCTTCATTTTTAATTTTATCTCATGTAAACTTAAGTTTCATGCGGCTAGTAGTGGCAGCACAGGCCTAGACCGTAGCTGCGGGGCTGGGTCGTAAGGCTTGTCTTAGGAAACTTGCTCTCTGACTTAGGAGACGTGGCTTATCCAGTGAATCAGTGAAAACAAAGCACCACAGTCATAAGTTGTAGGTCACAGTGTCTAGGGCTCTACAGTTTAGGGATAGTGGAGATCGGGGGGTTTGGGATAATTGATGAAAGCTCTGTGCAATCCGTTGTGCAGAGAGGTGTAATTGTCAAGTAGGGTTAACAGGGAGGGCTTGCCACGTGGGACGACCCCTGGAAAGAATGGGGATGGGCACGCGATGCTGTCGGCACGGAGGCTGACCTGCTTCACGCTGAGGGCACGTTCTGGGGAGCAGGGAGCATAAGCGATGGCCCTTGGATGCCTGCAACCAGCATGGGTCCAGAGACATAGTGGATGCTCAAAAGGATTAGTGAAGTGAGCTGGACCAGAGGGTATTCCCCTAGCCCGGCCAGGGCGGGCTGGTTTAGGAATGGATGGTCTTGCACTGGAGAAAGGCCTCGGTGCATTGAAAGCGGTTGGGGACATGTGTTGGGTCTGGCATGCAGCAGGTGTTTCTGGGGCGGTGGCCCCTGCGCTTGTCTTTAGACACGGTGGCTCTTTGACAAGTTCCCACGTTCAGGCTCTTCTCTCAGACCTCTGTCCCTCAGATCCAGGAGGACTTGAGAAACGGGGCTGTTTTTACTAAATTAACACTCATCCTAGGATCCCAGCACGTTTTCCTCACAGATGTCATAATGACAAAGCTCATCCTTAGCGATTCTGCACGATTTTATGGTTACGCTCTTCGGGTAGTAACTTCACCTCAGCAGCAGCTTTTCGCTGCTCTTTTTTCTTTCCCTCCTGTGGGGCGTGACTGTCTGAGAGCCCCCTGATTGACCCCAACGAGCCCAGATAAATGAAGTACGTCGCTGCTGCCAGCTTCTGGGGACACAGCAATGACCAGGACACATTCTGATCGCTGGTGAGGAAGCGGACGAGTGAGCAGACCATGCTGATGCAAGGCCAGGCCGTGAGTGCTGGATTGTCATGCACGGGCCGAGAAGAACCAGCAGGATTTCCTTGGTGTTGCATGAGGGGGTCTCGGGATTGGGGAGGAGGGAGACTGGATGATCGGCATAGAGAGGGTGGAAGAGAACGAATGCAGACTGAGACGTCGTTGCATGCTAGGTGCTCAGTTAGCTCGTGGGAGCTGGAACAGGGAACATGGCATAAATATTCACTTAGAGAGAAAGACGGAGTGAGGAAGGCAGGAGGAGGAGAGGGGAGGGCGATTTTCTGTGCTGGGGGGAGTACCAGAGGTGAGGCTGGAAAGAGAAACGGGCAGTTTATGGAGAGATCACTGGGGCTGTGCTGAGAAATTTGGGATGAAGCAGTCTCTACGATCCTAACGTAAATTCCGTCATGTTCCTCCCTTTCAAGACCAGTGGTCAAAAGCTTAGCGGTCATTTATTGAGCATCTCCTACTTGTTGGCCCTGTTCTAAGAGCTAGAGATCTAACAGCAGAAAAAAAAAATAATATCCCTTTTTTTCCTTGGCATTTATATTCTCGTGGCGGAATTGGTGGAAAAAGGACAGTAAATATACAATATTCTAGGAGAGTCTGGATGTTAGAGAGAAAACTAAAGCAGGGACAGGGGATGGGGAGTGACAAGGAGGTGCTGCTCTGCTCGAGTGGTCAGTGCTGTCCTCTCAGACATATGACCTTGAGCAGACACCCGAAGAGCAAGTCAGGGATGGACCCAAGCAGCTGCCTCTGTGGGGAATGTTCCAGGCAGAGGAAAGGTGTGTGCAAAGGCCCTGGGGTGAGGGTGGGCTCGGGGTGTTTGTGCACCAGCTGCAGCTGGGTGAGCAAGGGGAGACACCGTTGTTTAGCTTAGTGCTTTGTGCGGCGACTGTGCCAAATCCTGCTTGCCGGCTTTCCATGGGTGCCCTGGGTGAATCGGGGAGCAAGAGCCTGGGGCCAGACCCCAGGGAGGAAGGACAGTGGGGATGAGGAAGAGGAGGTGGATTCAGGGGAGACTCCAGAGGTAAAATCGGGAGGATTGGATGGTTTCAGGGGGAGAGTGAATGACCCGGCCCACGGTGGTAAATGGAGAGTGGTTTGTATTAACAGTTATGAGGGTCACTGAAGCTGCAAGCAGGTGGGGGTGGTGGGAGAGGAGGGGGACAGCTATCAAGTGATGTTATCCAGTGAGTCCCTACAGGGTAGATAACGGGCTGGCACTCATGGGACAGGCTGGGTGGGGGGACAGATTTGGGTGCGTTGGGGGTGCAGTAGGAGAAGGGAGCAAAGGGACAGTGCTGAGACACTGACATTAACTAGGTGGGTGACCACACAAGCACCTTTGGAGGGAGTTAGACTTGGCACATCCCAGAGACAGGTGTTCGGGAGAGGCCGAGGGAGGTGGCACCTGTCGCCAGAGCAATGGGCGGGGGTGCACGGCCCTCTCAGCCACACCAGAAGGGGAGGCGCCTCTCGTCCTTCCTCCCCATCACCGCCTCCTCCAAACAGCTTCATGGAGGGCAGTACCCGCTCCCCCGTCCTCTTGGCCCCTCTGCAATTTGGTCCTCCCGCCTGTTCCTGACTTGGCAGATGGAGTTCAAGCAGCTTAGGACTCCACGTTCTCTCTAATGCCTGGCCCTGGGGTCTGCTGAGACACCCCGTTCTGAATGTCGCTGGCTGCATGTTAGCTGGGTTTCTGTGGCGTCCTTTCCATAGAGTCCTAACCACCCCCTGCCCAGGCCATTGTCCACCCACTCCTCGGGTACCTGGAGACACCTGGAATGTGTGAGGATGGAGGCAATGCCATGGGAGAGGGAGGAGTGACAGCAGGGGGCTCTGGGGACGGCTGGAAGGGCTGGCTTTAGCCCTTCTTCTGACACTGGAGGACAAAGGGGAAAGGCGGGGGTACCTATAGCGGAATCATGTGCCAACAGGGGCCAATTTCTCTCCGAAGGAGGAACGTGATCTCCTGGGACTGAACAGGTTGGCGAGGATGAGCCTGGCTGTAGCTTTCATGGGGAGGGAAATCAAGCGATCTCAGGGAAGGGACATTGTCTTCCTGGCTTTATTTGTGTTCCGTGTCCACGCGTCTTTCTAGACCTGCTCCGAGAGGCCTCAGACTCAAGTGCTTTCAGAGATTCTGCAGACAGATTTCCTCCCGTGCTTTGTTCCCCACTCATTTCCGTTTATATGGAGAGGAAATATTTTTTGTCTTGGGGATGAAGGCAGCATGACCTAAGCGACGTCACGCCGGGCAAGGTGTGGCCACTTGGATGCTTTTCATGGAATCTTAGGACCGGGGGCAAGAGCTGGGCCACCCATGGGGCAGCCGGCCTCCCGGCTCTGCCCAGACCCTGACCGAACCTTTTACTGGAAAAATAAACTCAGATGACACCGCGTGATGCTCACTCAAGTTATGGCCACGTGGACCCACTGGCTTTCTGGATAAATGATGAGGTTACCGCGTAACGAGCTGGTTTTCTTTTGGCAAATTGTGGGGCACCCTTCCTGTGGCCTCGCGTGATTTCCCTTGGTAATACCTGTCGTGGTGATTTGACATTAGTAGTGGCCATACCGGGCTCCCGACAGGGGTCTCTTACTTCATCCTCACACCACCCAGCAAGGTATCCTTGTCCCGTTTTGCAGAGGGGGCATGTCGAGGCACGGGGCGTTTCAGTCACTTGGCCCAAGATGCCAGCCTGTGGCAGAGCTCTGTGTCTTGTCCCCATCAACCAGACTGTCCTGCAAGGGCAGGTGCTGTGTGCTCAGAGCGCGATGTCACGTGACTTATCCCTTCTGCCTTCTAGAGGACGAAGGTAATTCACTTCTCGGTGAACACAGCTGCCTCCCACATCGCTGGTTATCTCATCTTCTCTGCCTTTGGGGAAGAAGTTAATTTTTTTCCCAGGTGACAGTTTAACACCAGCTACAGCTCTGCTCTGCCACCTTTTCCCCCCCCATTTTTGGCAGTCTTTACCAAAAACGAGGGTGCGTTTCTCTGAGTTGTCAGGTGGTCCAGCTTCATCGTGGTTCAGTTCCCGCTGGGTGTGGCCTTCCGACATGAGGAAGGTTTTTCCCTCTCTCCAGGTAAAATGTCTCTTGGACTCCTGCATCTTCTAGCTGGCTGCACTGCTTGGTGGTAGACTAGTGTCTAAAATATGTACCTACCATCCTGTGGGGTGTGAGTCTGGGTGCATTTCGTTTTGGGGACATGAGACATCTTGTCTTTAAGGAGCACGGCTGCCACACCCAAGGAGGAGGGATGCTGGGCTGCGGGGTTGGTCCTGATGGATGTGAAGGGAGCACAGGAGGATGGCAGCAGGTCCTTTAAGGCCTCTCCTGGCTCAGCTGGTTCTTCCCAGCTCCTGGGCCCACTCCGTCCGCCTCTCAGGCTCTGCCTGTCCCCATCAGCTTTCCCACAGCCCCTGTGCTGTCATTAGTCCCATGGTCACCTCAGTGGGTCATCCTCACCACCCGCCCTAGGTCTTGCCTCTTGATTTCAGTTGTATCGTTCATGGCACCTGGTACAATCTGAAGGTCTTTTGTTTCTCTGTGTGTTTGTTTTTCTAATTCCTAGACGCTTATTAAAATTCTCCAGGGTTGAGTGCCACTCGAGTCGAAGAAAACAATTAAAGCTGTCATCACAGAATATGTGGAAATGCTGTGTGTGAAAGTCAATCACTTTTTCTCTCTACACATAGATACTCTTTCTCTTTTTCTCTCTCTCAGAGCATTAATTCCACACGACTTTTAATAAAAAACCCCCGTCTCTGGCCCTGCCTCTCCCTGCTTCTCAGTTCTGTGTCTCAGAGCAATTGTAATTTTTTGCTTTTAACTGTATTTAGGCTTTTCTAAGTCATATCCTTAAAAGGCCATTTCTCTCTCTCCTTTTTACATTAATAATTTCTTTAAAAATATGTTCAAGGCCTAATTGATGTACAGCGTTATAGTAGGTGTGCAACATAAGGATTTGACGATGTATACATGGCAAAATGATCACCACAATGCGTCTGGTCGTCGTCTGTCACTGTACAGAGTTACACAATTTTTTTAAATGCCATTTCTTGGTTGAGCAGTCTGAGTCATTGTTTTTCTTTTCTTCCTACCCCGATTTACAAACACTCTCTCCCCATCCTCCATCGGCTATGATGATGTCACAATGTGCGATTTTATCATCGTGTGAGCATCACGTGCACATGGACTAGAGAAAACGCCGTTGACAGCTCCTTTCTGGTACAGCCTTCTTCTGCTGTTACTCAGCATTTTCTTCTATTTGATCTTTTTAAACTCGCCAACATTTCTGGAAAACTTCCGATAAAGGTCAAACACATCAAGGCGATGCTTCCGTTTCTTCCTTTTTTCCTTTTCCCTTCGAGCTGTCCCCCTAGGAATCCACACCCTCCTGTTGCTGTCTAGTGTGGTCGTCCCCTGGGCCTGCTGTGTGTGCCCTTAGGACATCCACGATGTCATCCCGGCTCCGCTGTCCTGTGTTAGAGCCTCCATGCTGGGCTCTTGCTGAAAACGGGGTCAGGAAAAAGTCAGCAGCCCGAATGGGAAGGCCCCCGTGCCTTCTCCTTAAGAAGAAACCGTTCTCGATGGTGTAAGGCTCTCTCATGTTTGTCCTGAGTTTCTCATTTCTGTTTGTTTTTTCTGTTACTGGACTCTTCCTTGGTCAGCTCTTCTGTACTGAGAGAGCACATTCTCCTGCTCTGAGAAAGTACAAAGGAAACGCATGTTTTGAGAACTTGGGAGCCAAACATATCTTCATCCCACCCTTCCAGCTGATTGCTGGTTTGGCTTGGTTTAGATTTCTGGAAGTAATTTTCCCTTGGAGGTTTGAAGCGTCGCCCTCCTCATCTTCTCTCTCTTGCTCCCAGCATTGCCTCGGAGCAATGGATGCTTTCCCGATGCTTGATCTCTTGTAGACGATCGGTGGCCTGTCCAGCTATCGATTTCCGATTTCTGGCGTTTAGGGAACCAGGCAACTGGCCAGACTGCTGTGTTGTTATTGCTCGGGCTTTGGATCTTCAGGGCAAGCTCAACACATTTCTTCGTGGCTTTCATACTTCCAAGATTCAACATTTGCCGTATAAAAGCTGCACAGGACTCTTCTGGTTCGTTGTAGCCCTGTGAAGTTGAACCTGGGGCTTCTGTGCACCTCCAAGGGGCTCTCACACCGAAAACAGCTTGCATGATGCCCCCTGGAGTTGTGCAGGGAGGATGCCCCAGCTGGATGCCGTGGGCTTTGCTGAGTCAAGCCCTGGAGGGTGGCATCAGGCCCAGCTTTGGAGAACATGTGACATCCTAGAATACAGGCTGCACCTCCATGAACCCAAAGGTGGAGAGAATCTCTGCCTTGACCCCCTTAGTCTGGTGCTCAAAACACACATTCTAGCTTGTCACAGACCATTTTAGGTTTGGAGCTCAGTGCCACCTAGGTGACACTTTCTGCCTGTCACCTTCCAGAAAACACCCTGGTACTTTGCTTGCATTTTGCTGGTCTGTGCAGCACGGAAAGAAACGTGGATCCAGAGCTGCAGATGTCATTCAAAGGATCAGAACGGATCTATTCAAATCGTCTCGGACCCCAAGCTCCCCAGTGCCTAGAAGGCACCCGCCTCTTCTCCGTATTGCAGACGGCTGATGGGAGATGCTCATCTCTATGGTCGAGTTGCACTGGCTCTGACCTAGTGAACCAGTTACTTGTTTTATCAGCAGCTAAACCTTTCCCAAGAGGAGGCATCGGTACGACGAAACAAAAGACAGAGAGGCTGTGGTCCAGTTGCATCACCTCATTCTATGGATGAAGACACCGAGGCCCACGTCCCCACAGTGAGCTGGCGGCGTGACCCATACTGGAGCCTCCTGCCCCCTTTTAAAAGCGGTGCGCTGCTGAGTGTTGACACCACGCGCATGGTGAGACTTGAGAAGGCAAAACCATCATGTTCCCAAGTGCCGAGTCGCGGATCAGAGTTTTCAGGTCAGCCTGGAAATTTTACTGTGTCGATCTGACCCTGTCTCGGGGGGTCTCAACGGTCTGACAGCTCTCCCGGCGGTTTGCCGATCTGCCAGGGCCCCTGAAAGCTCCTCGCTGCGGGCTCTGGACTTCACCCTCCCTCCTCACCCTCTGTCAGGGGGCCAGTTTGTTGAGGTCGTTTTGGACAAAAGGAGACAATTGAGGATTTTCTCTCGTTCTCAGTCATAATGGTTTCACTTGATCACATCTACTTGACACAAGACGTCTAACATCCAGCCGATGGCAATGCCACCTTGTGTCACGTGACGATGAGGGTATTTCCATCCTGGAAAACCTTTCACAGGGAACATTCTAGTCACTCGGAAATGCATTTGCTGTTCAAAGGAAACGCTTTTACGGAAACTACAAATTGATACTTGTGTTTGCTCAAGCAACACCAAGACCTATTAAAAGGGACGCGGTCACTTTAATAGTGACATAGGTTATCAAACACAACTGAAGGGCTTTGTTGTCGTCGTCGCTTTTAATAAAACCCCTTTCAAATAGCTGTCGACCTCTCCTCATCGAGCTCTCCTGCTGAGCACACGCATGGTTTCTGTTTGTGAATACCTCGTGTCGCACGCACTCAGTGTTTTCACAAAATTCGGACTTTCCTGGGACATAGGATCAAGTGTAAAAGTCAGAACCTGAGATGGCCATTGGAACAGTACAGTTTGGGGTCCATGGTGCACAAAGCTGTACATCTCCAGCATCCAGGGAGGGACACTCTGCCGTGAGCCTGAAGGCGGCCTCTCGGCCCCTTGTTTGGGGTTCAGTAGCTCATGCGCTGTACGTGGGGGAGACCGCTCACACGCTGGAGGAGGGCATCGCATGAGCCCCCTGCAGGGTGTATCTCACCCCACACGGGTTTATCTTTGGGTTTTGACTGGAGTATTTATTATTATGGACTTTATTAATTCGCCTTTTTTGGAATGAACATATATTTATTTAGTTTACCTTTTGATTTCAACTTCCAAATACCTCCCGGGCACCTTCAAAACAACTTGCATTGTTGTGTTGTGGAGAACATCAGAAAGTTTTAGTGACTTTGACCGGTTTATCATCGTCGTTTTTGCAAAATGACGCATTAAACTCTTACTCTTTTCAAATGATAGCTAAATATTTAAAGAGATTTAACTATACAATTTCGCTTTGGGCTCAAGTTCTAAATTTATTCAAATAGATTTTTAAATATATCCCAGGTGGAAATGGAAAAGAGGGTCTAAAAACGACTTTTCTGCTTTATTAATTTACGAGTGTTCGTGAATGCTAGCTTTCATCTATCAAAATGGAAATCGTTAATGTCCTTTAAGGTTTTTATTTCTAAGAATGTCACTAAATAAAGCTGAGAGGTTCAGCACGCTCGTGTGTTAGTGCCATGTATGACTAAGACAGTGGATTCTGTGTGCGTGCCAACTGTTAGCTCTGACGTTGCCCGTGGAATCTCTGCTGCGTGTGGGTTTTGCCTTGTGCAGATGGGGATGGCCTGAGGCGCATGAGCCCATGATCATCACGTGTGTATGACATTCAAGAGTGTGGCTGTTAGCAGAAGAACCATTCTTGGGCTACAGCCCCCAGAATGTCGTGATGATCTTTGGCGCTGGTCCAGGGAACTTCCAGATGCCTAGAAAGAAGCCCAGACAGACGTCGTGTCAAATTGGCGTGGCTTTCGCGGTAAGCACCGCTTCTTAGGCGTGAAGGCGGGTACCTCGCTCCTGCTCCTCGGGTGACGAGGATGCGTGAGTTGCCAGGGCACCGTCTTCTCTGAGCTGACCAGCCACCTCATGGCAACAGGGCTCTAGCACATTGCCAGCTAGGAGAGCCGGACTGACATCCAGTCACTAACGAGAAGCCAGGACTTCCCATAAAGAGATGAACATTAATCTAAGCCAAGGTCCAAGGGCCATCCGTGTTCTCAGTTGCTTCCCAAAGGGTCTCCAAATCTTGTAGAGAAATTTTCATGCTCCTCCATACATTTTTTTTTACCCCATTTTGGTAAGCTTTTGCTATTATGATAGGATGCTGATAGGGATTTCATGATGAATGACTATGCTCATTACACGCATCATTATTTCATTACGTGAATTGATTCATTCATTCAACAAATACTGGATGAGAAACAATGCAAAACGTATTTATTGAGCACCTGGTATTGGCCAGGCAGTGCTGGGGGGACACGGATGACTAGGAGAGAGTGGACCCTTCCCCATGCAGGTTGTCGTCTGTGTCAGGAAATGATAAACAAACGGACAAGCAAATAAATATACAAGTGGGAATCAAGACGAGTTCTATGAAAGGACAAAACCATCCTCAGGGAAGGCAGAGGGGGGGCCTAATTTGATTCCAGGCTGCCAGGGAGACAGATTCTCAGCGCCGTGGGGCCGCCGAGTGCGACAACTGTCTGCAGGACGGCGACTCGACTCACTCTTGTGCCTTTGACCAACTGTTGCACACAAAGGCTTTTTACCAGAGAACCCAAGTGACCAGATCCCAGGTCCTCCTGGGTGCGGCAGATTTGATGTTCTGATGTAGCTGACTCTGGGGTTGGGGTTATTTGTGACAGACACGTGGGTGATGAACCGAGGGCCTTTCTCTGTCATTTGCCAGCAGGTTCTCCTCTCCTTCACTTCTTACCGGGTTGCACCTCCAGCTTATGGTTGAAGTGTGCATCCTATTCTGTTCTAGGCTCAGGTGCTTGCTGACTGTGTGTGTGAATGAACGGAGGCGTTTGCTTTCTTGTTTGTGTTTAACACCAAATGCTTAAGTACAGAAGCTGAGTCGCTCACCTGGAGGGCTTAATGAGAACCTGCCATCTTTCCTCATTACATCTCCTTTTATTCTCCTTCCCCACAGTGTTTGTTACGGGCCTTGTCTGTC
This sequence comes from Cynopterus sphinx, assembly GCA_030015415.1. Taxonomy (NCBI): domain Eukaryota; kingdom Metazoa; phylum Chordata; class Mammalia; order Chiroptera; family Pteropodidae; genus Cynopterus; species Cynopterus sphinx. The sequence continues at coordinate 7,561,005 of CM057379.1, read as the reverse complement.
TTGTTTGGAGACTTAGCATGGCCCTGGAAATCTCAGGTGGAATCATCAGGAGAGGTGCATGTTTTCCCTGGGACCTTGGCGAGGGACGGCTTCGTCTCTCTTGTTTAATTAGAGGGGGTTGTTAGGGCTGTTTTACCACAGTGCGCTGGCCACGTGGGCACAGAGGGGACCGGAATGAACAAGCCTGCTGGGTCAAGGTTGCTCCTTCTCACACCCCCAGGTGTGTGTTTAAACTGTGTGTTTTGAAGGGGGGTGACTTTGTTCCCTGCTGTCACCCATCAGTCACCACCAACACTTCCAATCGCCATTTCTCTTGTCCCTCCTTTTTGGTAAACAGTGAAAAGCATTAAAAACAAACAAACCTCCCCATAGAGTCACCTTAGCAAGCCAGGAGGGTACTGCTGTTCAGACCATTCCCGTGGTCCCCAGACTCTCAGAGGCAGCTTGGAGTAGTCGCCTGTGACATTCCCTGTCCCACTCACTCATGTACCGGGGGTTATTAATTTCGTATTCAGACGACACGGAAATGTTCTCCGTGTCATCAGGGACTGCTCCTGATGAAGTGTCCGCTTCCCGGCCTTGGTCTCCTCAGAGCCAGCTTTGTGGCTGTCTCCTTGCATTTCAGCTCATGGCCTGAATTCTTGTGGGCCAGCCTCAGACATGAGTCACGTCGTTCCTTTGGTTTATTTTCCCTTTGCCAATTTCCTTATGTTTTTGTGCATATTCTGTACGAGCGTAGATATTGAAGCTCTCGCCATTGCTTTTTGGACTGAGCTGTCGTAGAAATGCAGGCAGGCATATGCATGTGTGCATACGTGTGCCTCTGTGTGTGTGCGTGTGTGCGTGCAGACACGTGTACGTGTGCCTGTGACCAGGGAGGAGGGGTTTTGGAATGAGATGAACTAGTTTCTAGCAAGACATGCCCAATCTTCCTGAGCTTCAGTTTCCTCATTTGTAAAAACTCGGTGCCTCACAGGATAGCAGTGAGGGTCACGGAGACAGCCCCCCTCGAGTCTGCGGCCTGCAGGCCGTGACCTCACTCAGGCCAGGGTCCTTGCCCTGTGGCTCTTTCCCAGAATCACAATCTCAATCTCCCACTTAACGATGTTCCATTAAATGTCGTGTTGCTGCCTGTCTGTGCCATTTTTAAAATCACAAAGCGTAAAAGCAGACATCGAAATATTTGTCTTAAATAAAAATAACTTCAGAGCCAGAAGGAACTTGATTTATACATGAACTCGCACTGCAGGGCCCAGGTCCAGCTCATCTGCCTGAAAAGGTTTGAAGCGAGGGGACGTTTTTGTTACAGTGATCGTGTGCGCTCACACGCACGTGTGCACACTCGCTCCGTCTGAGCGGACGGGACAACCGGCCCGAGAGAAGGGCTCTGCTTGGCTCGCGCCTCAAACCCTGTCGGGGGGCCTGGCAGTCCCAAGATCGGGGGCTGAAGTTGAGGGACCTTGAAGATTTGATAGCCATCAAGAGAGATTCAGTCTCATCCCAGGTTCACTCTCAGTTTGGAATGTTCTAGAAATAGAGGATGTAAGGCATTTTGAGGGCTCAGGTGCTCGAAGCAGCCAGCTCTCTCTCCTGCTTGGAATGAGGTGCCCTCATACAGGCATTCTCTCTCTCCTCCTCCTCCTCCTCCTCCTCCTCCTCCTCCTCCTCCTCCTCCTTCTCCTCCCTCCCTCCTTCCCTCCCTCCCTCCTTCTCTCCTTTCTCTCTCACTTTCTGTCTTCTTTTTCAGTTGGATCCATAGGACAGAATCAGAAAGAGTTTTCCTTCCTGGGATGACATAACACAATCTCTGGCCTTGAGGGGGCCCTGCCAATCAAGGTCCAACTGGGCAGTGTCCGTTGGCACGTGGGCCCAGACTGGATGTTACTGAGACATGGTCTTGGTGCCCAAATATTTGCCACCACTTTGTCGTGTGCCTCAGGTCTGGCCACAGAGGGGCAGGGAGTCATAGCTCCCCACACACCGTGAATGATGGGCCACAGTGTCCCCTTCCATGCCAGTAGCTAGGACATCCACTGGACACATCACGAACTCCTTTCTTTTTTTTTTTTTTTCCTTAACTCAAGTTTTGAAAAAGTTTCCTACCCTGTTAGTCAGGACAGTTGTACCAAGGAGAAGTACAACTGGAATTCCCTATTTCAGTGTCGCTTTTCATAGGGACAGTCATTGCTGTCCTGCTACTTAACTGTGTCTGTGGAAACTACAATGACCAGAGTCCACCTCCAGCTCCGAGCACTCTGTGGTTTGGGGGCACATTTTGGCAAGAAAGAGGAAGATGTGGGTGGCACGTTCCTGGGATCACTACTGGGTGATGATCCCGATGTTAAGAGCACATCTGTGTGGGGAGGCTCCGCTTTCCTGTCTGAGAGGGGTGTGCTCATAAATGGGGTGACCCTGGGGTCAGCTCTGCTGGGCAGCACAGCTTCAGTGCACTGGTAAAGGACACTTGACTCTGGCCTTCGGATAAACGGTCCTCTTAGGACGACAGAATTGCTTCATCCAGTGCTCAGTCTATTTTGTGATTTGGACATTTGAAACAAACCGGACAGTTGCTTCTCTGTGCCATGTGATCATGGGTTTTTATTAGGGTGACCGTATATTTTATGGTCCAAAGCTAAATATGCTGGGCAAGGTATGAGTCCGGGCACCGTGGTCTCTCCGATCTCAGGGAATCGGTTTGTTCTTATGTGCTCTGTTTCTTAACGTTTGTCTGGATATGCCAGCCTTGGTCTCCAAGCAGCCCGAGAGAAGGTCTGCCTTCGTAGCAGGAGTTGGAGGAGACAGGCTGGGTCCTCAGCTCCGTGGGGCCAACAGGGCCAGGTGCAGGGCTTGGGAACCTTGACATGGAAGGAGACCGGGGAGCAGGCAGTTCAGTCCCGACACTCGGCCCGCGGGGTGTAGAAGCCTCAGTCCTAGTTCTGGAGCCTCATGGTCTCAGAATGGGGGTGGTGGTGGTGGGGTCTGGGCTGTGTGACATCTGGTTGCTGAGCCTGGGATCTCGATAGGGAATCGTCAGTCTGGGAAGCCTGTCTCTATGTGATCCTGAGCAGCGGGTTATTAGGGTGTGACCAAGCGTCACTCAGCTGGAAAGGGGTTGGCTGGAGCTAGAGAGGCAGAGGCCAGGCCAGGCTGCCCAGGCTGTGGGGAGAGAGGCAGGTGAGGGGTGAGCTGGGGAACCAGGCTGACCAACAGGACAGAACCAAGGTGACGCCGGTGCCACGTGGAGGCACGAGGGCTGAGGTTCGGTTCCTGGTGTCCTGGCCTTTTAGAGTGAAGGAGGTAGAGGAACCAGGGGGGCACCTTTAGCTGTGACAACACCAGCAGTCTCAGAACCACAGGGTGGCTGGATTGCTTTTCGGGACCCTGGACAGGACCAGGTGCATTGGAATGGGCTCCTGAACAGAATTCGAGGACCGGAGCTGGTGAGCGGTGACCACACCGAATGGACATTTTTAAGGCGGGAGCCAACGGGACACCGTGGACCTGCAGTCAAGAAGAAGCGACCCTTGCAGATAGAGGCCTTGTGATTTTAGACAAGTTGCTCCGGCCGAATCTGCTAACGAATATGTGGATCATCCGCGTGGCGGGCCTCCCGGCTTACAACTCAGGGACCAGAGTGTTTGATGGAAACGGCCCGTGGGAGGCACAGCCCAGCGCTGGCTGCGGACACGTGGATGCCCGCGCTTCACCCTGAGGGCCAAGGGTGCTGCTCTCCCAAGGGTGCCGCTCTCCCGGCTCCAGATGGGGGCCCAGGAGCCAGTATTTCTGGAAGGTACCCCAGGTAATTCCGCTGGTCAGCCAGTGTGGGGCGGCTTATCTAGCCAGTGCCTCACCTTGCAGACGAAACTGAGGCACAGAGGACAATGGGGCGGTGCTTCTCACCGACCATACTGTGATTTGGGCCAGAACTATGGCAGGTGCCCTGGGCAGGCACGTGGTCTATATTTCATTGCCATTTGTACGAAAACCCAGATAAACCAGCTGGGCTGCTTGCGACAACAGCTTCCTGACCTCCATGTATTTATTTCTCTTTTTCCTTCTGTGCTTCTCGGTTTCCCTGTCCCTTTTACTGTCCCCTCTTTCTTCCTTTCGTCCCTCTGACCGCTGACCCACCTGCTACATTGCAGTGTGTGGCTTTGATTGGATCTTTTCTCTTCTCTTCTTTAACTCCTCTCTGTGACTGCATCTGGTAGTTAATATTTCACCTGCTGCCCGGCCCACTCGGAGGCCCCCTTCTCCTGAGCCGCAGGGACTGCTACCTCTGGGAGGAGGTACTGGGTGCTGTGGATAAATGGGTGTCACACACCAGGTGGAGCTAAGGCCCCCATTGCCTTGCCCTCTGCTCCTGCCTCGACTTGCCTTTGGCTCGTCTCTCCTCGATGCAAAGCAGCACTGGAGCGAGCTGATTTGGCTTTGCCTTGACCTCAGATGCACTTGACTCCACGCCAGCCATGCCCTTGGCTCCTCCCACTCTCAGGGTTCAAGAATACAGAGTGCCTTGCGGATTCCCCACCTCCAGCGAGCTTTGCTGAGCTGGGCGCATTCCCCGAATTCACTGGGTCGTCACCACTGGTTTCTGCCAGAAGCACCCTGGCTCCCTCCTCCACCGCAGGGACACTTCCTGATCCCAAATGGGCAGTGTGTCCCTGCCCGTGGGTGCCTTCCCAAACTGCTCATCCCCCTGGAGAAGGAAGCTCACGCTTTTAGTTTTTCCCTCATAGTTCTTTCTTCTCTTGCTTCTGATTCAGTTTTTTGGTCATCACAACTCAAGAAATACTTCTCTAGGAAAATATAAATAAATAAAAGGCTACTGAGTTTAATCTCCCATTAGTAATTAATGGAGTCATTACTTTCACTCCATTTTATGATTACCCTCTTTTTTTCCAAATTATTGAAAACTACATATTTTGTGATTTTTAAGACATATAACCCTCTTCTCTCGAACGTATGTGCATGTTTAAACATGTCTGAAATTTGGATGCTTTTTATATAATGCAGTGGGTCACAGTTTATTTGGCATCATTTTTTTCCCCCTTAATGGTCCATAATTTAGTTTCACTTAGCATTTTCAGTCAGGGTTTTTGCAGGAGATGTATAAAATACCAGGAAACTTAAAGCCAATTTAGTTAAGATTCCAAATTTTGTGCTAAAAATGTAGGTGGCTGCCTGTATGCCAAACTCTTGGGAAGGTAACACAATTATTTTCCAGCAAAATGTGATGATCTGCACTTTGAATAATGTTGGGTAAATCATTATACCTTACGAGGCCCGTCTTTTATGATTAGAAGCACCGCAACATTAAATACAGCCAGCTACGTGAGGGACTCTATCTAGGCCAAGTCGACGGTTACATACATTTCAGTAAAGAAAAATGGAATCCAATTGTTTGATCCCTATTTTGAAAGATTTACAAAGCAAATATTACAGATTAATTTCCACGTCAGAACTGCAGACGTGATTACTGTTGTCCACAGATTTTCTTTATTTGGAGACCAAAAAAAAAGTGTACTTTAGCCATCGATAGCATGCATTTCGTAGTACAAAGCAGGTTTACCCAGAAGTGAGGGTTAGGTTTTTACACCTGGGATGAATTAAATATTGTCCTTTTCATCCATTACCGAAGAAGTTGTTTTCTCTTTATTTTTGCGAATTATCCCTTTCTTTGCTTTATAAAAAAGTACCTCCCATCGAGCCACTTAATTTGGCCTTGTGGAACTCATCATGAAGTAATGAAAATGTAGGTTAGGTTTTCCTTGTCAAATGGATGCGCAACTATTTTTAAATTGTTTTTAGAGATTTGTAGTTAGCCGCTGAGTGGAGTTCTCAGAGGGTTGCCCTAGTACCTTCATCTCCTGTTTCATCTGTCAGTTGTCCACACAGCCCAGTGCCTGGCCAGCCCGGCCTCCTTGCTGTGACCTCCTCCATGGCTAGGCTGAGCAGACATCCCCGGGGCCCCATGTATATGTGGACATCAGTGTGCTGGAAGATGGACACAGGGACAAGGCAAAGCCGTGGGCCTGCATGATCGTGCACGGAAAGCCAAGGCAGTGGACTACCCCAGAGTGGTCGGTCCCCAGCCTGTCATTTTCCTGTGGAGCATCTTCACGGAGCGAGTGCCCAGCTCTTACATGTGTGCCTCATGAACAGCACATACAGATTGATTAGACGGTAGTCAAAGCCCATGATTCGATAGGGGAATTTTCTATACAAAATCATGGCGCATTCTGAAGCAGACACAATTTTGAGACTCCCCGGCCTTCTCTATTTTTTTTTTTTAGTTGTTTTTTTTTATTGTTGTTGTTGTTTTTGTTGTTTTTTTTTTACTTTTGGTACAGGGTTGACCCTTGCAATCTTTCATGCTCTCTCTGGATCTCTCCGTTTTCCTCTTACGCTCCTTTGTCTCTGAGCACGGGAGACTGAGTCTTATTTCTTAGCTGATGACTCCAGATGACTGAGTAGAGACTAATCCTATAAACCATCCCAACAGTATCACGTGGGCTGTGGCAGTCTGCTTGAAAATTAGATTAAAATTCAAAATTCTGTAACCGAACCAGAGAATGAGAGAGAAGAAAGTACAGAAGAAAGAAAAAGCAGGGAGCAAAAAAGCAAACAGACAAATTTATTATCTAACACAAAGGTGAATCAGAAATGATGCTCTGCGGGCCTGGCTAGAGATCATCCGTGAGCCGTAATAATCACAAGCTCAATATGAGTCAGCTGGGTGACAGTATTTTTTTAAAGCCATCATCAGATTGAGATGTAGAAATTGGACACAGCTTGCTAAAAGTACACATAGTGATTTGCAGAACTTTTCCAGTGGCAGCTAAGCCGTGCAGTATGCCTTTAAAAGGCTATTTTTATGTACATATAACTTTAGATACAGGCATCCGTCTGTATCCATAGGTTCTGAATTCACAGAATTCAACCAACCACAGATGGAAATATTCGGGAAAAAATGTTACATTATTGCTAACGTGTACTAGGTAGTTAGGCTTAATGGTTGCATCTGTATTGGACATTTACACACTTTTCTTGTCATTAATGTCTAAACAATACATTATAACAACTATTTACATAGCATTTACACTGTGTCAGGATTATAAGTAATCTAGAAGTGATTTAAAGTACAGGGAAGATGTGCATAAGTTATGTGCAGATGCTGTGCCATTTTATATAAGGGGCTTGACACCCATAGATTTTGGTCCTGGAATGAATCCCCTGTGGATACTGAGGGATGCCTACATCTAAAAAATGTATATTTATATATAATTTTGGATATTTATTTATAGCACATAATTGTCATGTGTAATGTTTACCTATCGTGATATGCATGTGTGTGTGATAGTTGTCATGTATAATGCCTACCTTGCTTGGTTTTCAAAATCTGGAGAACATTTTGTCAGATAAAAGCCATGCATTATGTCAGCTAAAATAAGTAACTATTTCAGCAAGCAGAAATACTTGAAAAGATGTAGTGGTTTTTTTTTTCTTTAATTGGTCATGAAAATCTACAGGCGGATGTTTGTGACAGACGTAAGGGTGGATGGTGCTCCTCGTGGTCTCTGTTCTGGGATCCATCGATACAGCCACAGGTCCCTAGGCTATTTTGGATAAAGACAAGGATCAGTGGCCTTTTCTATTGAACTAAAAACGACTTTAAAGAGAAAAATATCCTTACTGCTCACTCACGAGGACCTCACCTCCAAGATACAGTAAGGGCAGAGCCACCTGAATGAGCGAGAGACCAGTACCGTTGCACAGAGCCGGGTGTTCAGAGGGCCCTGGATGTGGGATTAATTCTCAGAGGTTGTTGCTTCGCAGTTCTTACTGTGTTCACATTTGAATTTGTGTTTTGTAAGTGCAGTCTGACAGGATGATGGAGCATATCAGGCCTCAGCTTATATATGGACCTTTATCCTCAGGTTGGGGTTCTTGACGCCCTGTCCCTGCTACTTGGTGTCAGTTCTGCCCCGGCTTCCCTTCCCCACCCCACCCTGCGTGGCTGTCCAGGGTCTTCTGCCCAGGGCAGTGGCTGGGTTGGAGGCTTGCGTTGTCCTGTGGCCATCTGCCTTTCTCTAGGGCCAGAGCACAGGTGTGAGAAGGATTTTCCTCAGTCACATGTCCTGTGGCTGCAAGACAAGGTGGTCACCTACCTTTGTCCCCACCGGCAGTGTCTTGGGTGCATTGAAAGGCAACTGGACAGGGCCCTCAAACCCACCCTAGGTAAAGGTCCTGAATGTCCCTGGAATGAAGATTCCAGTATCTTGGGGACCTTCCATTAGTCATGCATTAGGGCTATAAACTGGTGGGATGGGGATATTGGCTTCACCCTCAGGGAGGTGTCTGCAAGAATCATGTGGCCCCCTGAGAGTGGTGTATATCCACAGATCCCCTCTCTTCAAAGTCTGCCGTCGCTCTGCTTCTCATGGTTTCCTGGGCATTCAGCATTTTGACCGCAACCCGCCTCTTAATAATTATTCTGCAGCATTTAGGAATCCCCTGACTGCAGTGCGTGGCCATCTTTGCCTACAAATTCCTCTGTGGGCGAGGTGGTCACTGAGCGTTTTCTGTGAATTCAGTGAATGAGCAGATAGCAAGGTCACCCCGGGGCTTGGATCTGGCTGTGCCATGTGATACTCTTTGGCAGGTTCTAATGGTGTTTAGCTCTTCTGCTGAGAACTGCTCCTTACTGCAGAGTAATTCTCAGCCTCAACCAAGCCGATCAACACGTGCAGCTGACTCTTAGACCTCAGGGATGCAGTAGTTTTCAGCCAGGTGTTTAAGAACATCTCAGATTATGTCCTTGTGGATGAGGCGAAGTAAGGTGGAAGAGAGTAAAGCAGCAAACTAGATATTCTGCGTATTCACAGAGCACTGGTTCATAAATCCAGGTCGGCCTGGGAGCACCTGCTGGTGGGGAATGGTGGACGTCCAGTCCTGATGGATCTCTGATCCATTGTGTGGATGGGGACTCATGACATGCAGGTACCAAACATGCAGGGGTCATGAGCCCAGACAAGAGAACAGTTGCGATCGATGGCACCATTAAGGTCTGTAGCTTTGAATGATGGGCTGTGTTAAACAGGAACAAATTTCCTAAGACACACTTAGATTCAAAAATTACATCTGAAAAATAGAATTTTAAGGGTTTTCACGGCCTGTAAATTCCAAATAAGCCAGCATGCTGACAGGGCTGTTTCAAAAAAGGCTGTGACCAGATAAACTGAAAACTTATGAGCTCACCAAATCCTGCGCATACATATTTTTAGAGCAGTTTCATCCATAACCACCCCAAATTGGAAGCAGCCATGATATCGTTCAGTAGGTGAAGCGATAAACATGGTACACCACACAATGGAATAGTATTCAGAAAGCAAAAGAGACGAGCGATCAAACCATGAAAAGACACAAAGGAAACTCAAATAAATGCTTCTAGGTGAAAGAAGCCCGTCTGAGAAAGCTACGTGCTGTGTGATTCCCACTGTATGACATTCTGGAAAAGGCAAAACTTTGGAGGCAGCGAGAGCATCATTGGTTACCAGGGTTTGGGGGAGAGAGGGAAGGATGAACACGTGGACCACAGCGGATTTTTAGGGCAGTGAAAATTCTCTGTACGATACTGTCGTGGTGGATACACGACATCATGCATTTGCCAGAACCCACAGAATGTATGACACAGCGGGTGAGCCCTAATGAGAACCTGGACTTTCGTGATGACGCATCAGTATGGGGTTCATCAGTTGTAACAACTATGTCACTGATACGGGATGGCAATATGGGGGGAAAGTGGCAGGGGAAAGGAGGTACATGGGAACTCTCTGTACTGTCTGCTTAATTTCTCAGTAAACCTCAAACTGCTCTAAAAAAGGGTCTGCTAATTTTTTCAAAAAGGCCATACAGGCAATCCAGAACAGAGGGATGTGAGGTCCCTTGTAGTTCTCCCTCTCTGCAGGGACCAGGTGACTGGGACCAGAAATGTTTGTCCTGAAGAAGATGACGCTTCAGGGTGGGGGGCCTGAACAAAATCCCCAGTTTCTGCCACTCTCGTGGTGACTGCTAGTGTCTTTGAGGAGCACTCCTGGAATCTCTTTTTAGTCGGTTTGGCACATGTGAGTAGCCACACTCGCAAACTGGTGACAGTCCTTCCAGCTATTGTCCTGCAGACAGGCAGAACCTTGTGTCTGGGAGATACTTAGCGGGGGATAATCAGCGGAGTGTGAAGAGCTGGTGCAGAGTCGAGCCATCTGGATTCACATCTCCGTTCTACCTCACCTTGGTCTTGGGGCCTTAAACTCTCTTTCCTCATCTGCAAAATGGGCACAATGGCAGGTGCTTCCTCGTGGGATTGTTACGAGTGTTGAACGAGTGAATACATAAGCAGTTCTCGGAACCATTGCTCACACTCACCAACAGCAGCTATTTTATTTGTTCACAGGTTGACTCTGGAGGACACAGCTAGCACCCCTGGGTCCCGAGGCAAACTAGAAGGGCAAAGCTTCCTCTCTCTCATGTCCTGGCCTCCTCACCCTTGCAGTTCCCTTTGCTTATCCCGTTCCCCAACCTGGAATGCATTTAGTCTTTCCACCTGGCCAAGTCTGACTTCTTCGGGATGGCAAAGCTCAAAGGCCCCCTTCTGCGGAGCGCTCTGCAGCTTTCTGAATGGTCCTGCAGTCAAGTGTGGTTGTTTAGTTGTCTGCTTCCCACTCCGCTGGGCTGGCTGGGAGCTGGTCATCTGTGCACTCCCTGCAGCTAGCCCAGCGTCTGACTGACAGTCCTTATGAAATGAAAACAACATCCCCTCCCCCAGGAATAACAGGATACTGAGGAAATCGGATGCCGTGAGAAAGGGTGAGCTTCCATGCACAAGACATATTTCAGTGGAGGTGGGTGATGCTAACTGAGAGGATTCAGGCAGCAGATGAAAGGGTGGCATCGGAACACCGAGGCCAGCACACAGGGATTTTTTAGATGTCCTTTAAGACAGTTTTCTTATAAAGAAAAGATTGATTGGAAATGACTTAGCTAGTTTTTTAAAAAATAAATTTTGCTTTAGTAAGGTCGTACATTCGAAACTCATTTATTTCCTTTGCGCTTTGAATTTTAACTAATGTAATCTATTTTGTTTATAAATCTAGGAAATTTTAACAACCATTTCCAAGATAGTCTTTGGTGAATAATTGGTTTCATTAAAAAATTTCATTCCACTCTTTTAAATATTTTAAATACATTTGTAAATTTTATATATTTCTCTGTCTTTTTAAATATTTCATCATCCAAGATGACTAAGGCTACACCAAAGGGGTTTGGGAGCCAACCTGAATAAGTGCCCACCAAGCCAAACTGGTTTACTCTGGGATCAGTAGGGACAACACTACAGTAGACTGAAGCACATCAAATACGTCCATAATAACATGAAACAAACATAAAAAGAATGAGGAAAACCAACTTTTGGAGAATACTCTGGAGTTGCCGATTCTCTTGAAAGCTGGTAAATAAAGAGAAAGAACTGAGTAGTGACCTGCTTCTCTTGTGAGATCCATCTCTCACAGTAAACAGGCATCAGAAAGTGCATGTTTCCCTTTGTAGATGTGATCCAGCTAACACCTAAAGCGAGAATAAAGGGCCGCCATCCTCCTGTGTCTCCAGGCAGTCATCATCAGTGACTGCTCATATCACAAAAATATTGGTACCAGACACCAAGAGAGTATGTGGCCTGATGGAAATACACACAGCCACCTATCCTGTGGTTTTACGGAAAACAACAACAACAACAACAAAAAATCTAGTCAAGCCTCTAGATCCTGTTACCAATTTTTACAGTCTGCCCAAAGGATAGAGGAAAATGTTAAACTAAACCAAAGGATACAGTGAGTGGTTCTTAGAGTCTGGAAAACTACTGGGCAAATAAATCTGTTTCTTCCACAAAAAATTTCAAGCAAAAAAAGTGAGAGGCAGTTGCAGGAGACCTGTAAATTGTGGAAACTGAAAACACATCTTCCACTTTCCATGTATGACTTCTTCAGATCCTGTTTCAAACAGTCTTTGTGTGCGTGTGTGTAAACAGGTGTGCATGTGTACGCAAAAGGTGATTGGAGAGGTGTGAATGCTGACATATCTGATGACATTAAGGAATTAAAACAATTTTTTTAAAGGAATGATAGCAGTTTTGTTCTTAGGTTAAAATGTCTGTTTTTGGAAAATAAATGGCGATATTTGAAAATTAAATTATATGATGGTTGGGATTTGCTTCAAATAATCTTGGGTGTGGGATGAAGAATGGGGGGTGGAATTTAGTGTGTGTGAATATAGAAAAAACAGATTGGCCACTAATGGAGAATCGTGGAAACTGGGTTTATTATACCTTAGCTCTCTCTTTTTGTATATGTTTGAAGTTTACTAAAGTAGAGGTTACAAAGAAAAGGTCTGACAACCCAAGCTTTTCCAAATATTAGGCAATTTCTGTAAAATGAATAAATTAAACTCAAAGTATTTCTAATATTTTAATTTCAAATCACAAGTCTAAATTATACAACTACTGATTTTAAATTGGAGCCATGAGATGAACCTTCTTAGATAGTATAAATAATTAAAATGGCAAATGTGCACAGGTTTTTCAAAATACAGATTGTTAACATTAGGGATTTATTATTTCTCTACATAATTCTTATGATTCAAAAAACGCTAACCTACCAAGAAACAAGTGATCGCATGCAATTTTGGCATTACCGTCCCAAGCCGTTGTGGAGGTTGCCTTCTCATCTGGCTGAGGATTCGTAATGACCCATGAGACCCTTGGCCAAGATGGCAGTGGGACCCTCGCCCAGGACACAGGAGCATCCCCAGGGTTCTTTGGAGTTGCTATGGCAATGCTCTTCAAATGAAGTTTTCTGGAAGCTAGGGCTGTGGGTTGAAGCCCTGTCATTACCTAGTTTTTCTATTCCTGGAAGATTGTAGCTTCCACTGAAAGAGTAACTAACAACGACTTTCGCTGTTTCAGTCGCTTTGCATTTCTTTGATTTTTTTTTTTTTTGACTTAAGTGCCTTCTTCCTGGTTAGCTCTAAAGACCTTTATCCTTGAGGGAACTTTCTCTACCGCCTAGGGCTTGCCTGACTATGCAAAGAAGGCCATTCTAATGAAACACACTAATCTAAGGTTTGCAGATCCCCCGATGCTGTGTGGGTCAAACTGTGAGTGACAACTCATTTGTGAGTCACTTTAGTGTGTCACAGCCAGCATTTAAAAATATAACAGAATTGAATGGAAAGTATCCAATGGCATTACAGATTGTAGGGATAAATATTATTTTTTGAAATTTTGGTTTTATTTGTATATATTTAGATATAAATGAATTACTGGGGGTTACCATCAATAATTTTGAAAACTGCTTCTTCATTACAAAGCAGGGAAGACTGAGAGGGCCTGAGATACAGAAAATAGCAAGAATTAACCAAAGAAAACATAAATACCCCAAACAACCTTGATTAAAACAAACATAGGAGCTCAAAAAATGGAGTAAGCTGTGGTTGCTTAGTGGAGGAAAAACTATTGTTACTGAAGACATGGATATTGGCATTATGGGTTGTCTTTTATGTTTGTTCTTTCCCTTTGTGCTTCTTTTTCACTATTAATTCCCTTTTGGTAGAACAGTGCCTGGCCCAGTGTAGGCAATCCATAAACAAATATTTACTGACTTCAAATTATACTACAAAGTGACAATAATCAAAACAGCATGGCGCTGGCAGAGAAACAGACATACAGATCAATGGAACAGAATTGAGAGCCCAGAAATAAATCCACATATATATGGGCAAATAATTTTCAACAGGCCAGAAACACATAATGGAAAAAAGAAAGCCTCTTCAGTCAATGGTGCTGGGAAAATTGGAAGCCACATGCAACAGAGTGAAACTAGACTGCTGTCTGTGACCACACGCCAAAATTAGCTCACAATGGATCAAAGACCTAAATACAAGACCTGAAACAATAAATTGCATAGAGGAAAACATAGGAACTAAACTCATGGACCTTGGATTTAGAGAGGATTTTATGAATTTGACTCCAAAGACAAGCGAAGTAAAAGCAAAAATAAACAAATGGGACTATATCAAACTAAAAAGCTTCTGCACAGCCAAGAAATCATCAGCAAAACAAAGAGGCAAGCAACTAAATGGGAGAAGATGGTTGCAAAGATGCTCAACTTCACCAGCTATTAGGGAAATGCAAATCAAATCCACAATGAGATACCATCTCACACCTATTAGAATGGCTGTTATCAATAGGACAAGTAATAACAGATGTTGGAGAGGTTGTGGGGAGAAAAGGAACCAAATACACTGCTGGTGGGAATGCAAACAGTACAGGTTCCTCAAAAAACTAAGAATTGATCTACCATGTGACCCAGCAATCCCTCTTTTGGTTATCTACCCCCCAAAATTAAAAAAAGATTGATTTGTAAAGATATATGCACCCCAGTGTTCAGTGCAGCATTATTCATGATGGCCAAGACATGGAAATAACCTAGTGTCTTTCAGTAGATGCTTGGATAAAGAAGACGCGGTCCATATGTACAGTGGAATATTACTCAGCCATAAGAAAGGTGAAATGTTGCCCTTTGCGACATGGATGAATCTTGAGATAATCATCACGCTAAGCAAATTAAGTCAGATCGAAAAAGTTAAGAACCATAGGATTTCACTCGTGTAAGATATAAAACTGAAAGCAACAAATGGACAAGACAGATGACTCACAGACACAGACGACAGTTGAGTGGTCACCAGAGAAACGGGAGGGGGCAGGTAGAAAAGGGTGGGGAGGGGTCAAATGTATGGTGACAGAAGGAGATTTGACTTTGGGTGGTGAACAAACAGTGACGTATTATAGATGTATACACTCGAAACCTGTATAATTTTATTAACAAATGTCACTGCGATAAATTTAATTTTAAAAAAGGATATAAATACTAGTAATCAGAACACCTCCTTCAGAGGATCTAAAACAGGAGCCTGGGGTGTGGAAATCTGTATTTTAACAAGCTTTCCAGGCAGTTGCAGACCAATATTTAAGTGTGTGTGACCTTGACCTGTTCTACCCACCTGTTCTACCCACTCATTTTACCAGCCAAGGTCGCACACAGTTAACATTAGAACCAAAGCCAGCAGCGTGGGTTGCCCACCTTCCGGTAGAGGGCTTTTCCTGCAAGCTCACCAGCATCTCATGCTTCCCTCTTCTCACCAAACGCATCGCATAACCTTCTAGTAAATGTCCTGGCCTCCGTGCTTCGTCCCTATCCCACTTCATTCACCCTCTCCGCTGCCTCCAGACATATCCCTAAATCAGCCATTTCACTTTCCTACTCTGTGTCTTTGGCTTTCTCTCTAATGCTGGTATCGTTAAGATCAAACACCCTAGTGTGGCATTCAGGGCCAGCACGGTCTACCCCAGTCTGTTTTCTCAGTGTCGTCTCCCTTTGCCAGCCTCCCATCGCTCCCATCCATCTGTCTCCTGCTGCTGGGCCCACCCCTGGAACACTTGGCATGCCCCGGGCACACCTCATCCTTCCATGTCTCTGATCTTCTGTGTTGGCCCAGCCTCCCTTTTCCTCTGAGTTGTATCCGTTCTCCCAGACCAAGTTCAGGTGCCACTTTTGTAAATTGTCCTTTGCCTTAATTGTTTCTTCTTCTTCCCTCATGTCCTGTGACAGCGCCTAAGACTCATTTCATTGCCTTGGACTTTGTGAGCTCATTCTGTGTTCGTGTCTCTGGTGAGGAAGTAAGTTTCCAGAAGGCAGTCTCCATGTGTTCTCTAATTCCCCATATTCTCTACAGTGCCTTGCGATTAGCATTAAATGACTTATTTGTTAATTTAATTCTTTAATATTAGTTGGCATCTTGGACAATTAACTTGTATAAAATGGGGTTTGACCTCTGAGTCCTCAAAGCTTCTTGTGACTTTGCCATTCTATCCCTTCATAAGTCCCCCCCACCCCCCAAAAAAAATACTGTAGGGTTTGTGTACTGTTCATGATGAAGGTGTTTTTTCTTCTTTCTGGAGAGGGGGTGGGCAGATACACAAAAGGATAGTGATCGTAAAGGCTTAGCAAATTGGATTCTTAATAATGGTTATTTTTAAGAGATTGGTAGGGAGGGAGTAATAGTTAAAAAAAATGGATATGGCATAAAAGAAAAACATAAAACAGTGACAGCAAGGATCGGACATCTACTGTATATCAGAAAACCCTGCAGCTCTGTCTTTTCAGCCCATCATAATTCCGTTTCAGGTCAATTCCATTCCCCATCTGTTAGCAGAGCAGTATTTAGGCCATACCCAAGACAGCACATCCTGCGTCCAAATTAGAGGGTGGAGCAGAGGCCTAGCACCGACGTACACATGCTCACGCACTTTTATTTTGCTGACTTTGTTGCCTATTAAATAACTTTCATGTCACATTGGGGTGATTTTCTAAAGTGAAATCGTTAAATGTATATTTTGTTTCTGCGGCAGAGCCTAAACTTAGGTTTGTTTGTTTGTTTGTCTGTCTTTTTAAAAAAGATAAAAATCCTCAAACTGAAATAATGATTTGTCTGTTTTTGCTGCGATAGGTTCTTTGCGTTGACTCCCTGGAGAGTGTATCACCTGATTTCCGTCATGTTACTTGGGCGCGTTATTATGCAAATAATAAAGGATATGGTTTTGTCTAGAACGAGAGGTAAGAAAACTCAGAATTCATTTTTTATAGTTTAATTTTCTAGACCCTGAATGTCTAATCTCTGTGTAGGCACATTAACCAAGTAGTTCTTGGAAAAAGAGCAGAAAGCCAGATGAAATGGGCATGGACTTTGCTAATTTTAAAGTTGATCAAGTATTTATTGATTAAACATGTATTTAATATTCATTCATAAATTTTTATTTAACTGATGTTGTCCGTAGTCGTAGCTACGGCCCTTGGGTAATAGAAAGTATGTATGTTGTTCCTCTTTTGGCTCTAAGTGCTGTTATTAAATACCATTTTGATATTTAAGTAGGCTGCCATGAGGATAACAGTTAAATAGCACATCCCACATGATGAAACTAGGCCACTGGAAATGGACTAGTTTCTATAAAAAAATTTTTTTCTCTCTTAATGGACAAAAATAATTCAGGGCTTAAGAACAATTAGGTAATGGTTCAACCAAATTTAAAAATTAGTCGATGATGAAAAAGGAATTCATTTTAAACATTAAGTTTAAAAGTTGGAACTTAAGTTATTTTAAAATTTTTCTTATGATGTTTTCTGACTAATGTGTTTGTGTTTTAAGTCTGAGTCAAGCTTTCTCGTAGTCAGCTGGGCCTCTTCTCCCAGGGATTGAGCTAGTTTTATAAAATGGATAAAAATGCCTCCTTGGAATAATCGAGCCCCATGAACCTAAACGTGGTTAAGACTGATTTGCTTTAAAATAGCTAAGCGAAGGTTACAAAGAGGCGTTTTGATTTCACTACGTGTTACCCCAAATGGAGGGATCATGTTGGTTGGGGTCCATGTTGTTCAATGCACATAAGGCCCACCTAGAGCTCTAGCCCTGGCAGGGGCCTGGGGCCTCATTGTGGGGGGCCCTTCTCCTGAACACCAACCCCAAGACCAGGGGAGTAAACGGTTGCAGGTTCACCACCGTGGAGTTCTAAGGTGGACTTCAGTCTGGTTTAGAGTTTAAGCCTTTATAGATCTTAAACTAAATCATGCGTAAACTGGTTTTTAGAAAGATGGTTTTGCATTGGTGTGTTTGAAGGTAATTCTTTCATTCCGATATTCTGGGACGGTGGACAGATTTGTTTTTGCCCAATTATCTCTCGAATCCCTAGATTTAGATTGTATGCTTGCATGTGGTCTTCCTTCCTTCCCTCCTTCTCTTCCCTTCTCTTTCTCCTTAACCCCCTTCTCTGTTTCAGAAAACAGACTCCCTAACTTTTAACCCTAACGGGCACCTGCCCTGATGCTCTGTTTATCTCAGATGTGTGAAGGGCGCCCAGAGGTTGGGCTATCTCCGTTTGTATGGGGCCTGGTTGCATCAAGGCGTGGTGTTTCTGCCCTGGTTCATGACTGATGGAGGAGAGCCCCGCTTTGCGACATCTTCACCCTCCAAAATGTCCCTTAGGGAAATGTAGAAGGAAAAGCCGCTTACAGATTGTACCCATAGTCATTTTAGCTCAGGAGAGGAGACTGGCCCACAGGGCAAGCCGGGCATCTCAGTGATTTTCAGTGGTGCATCACGTTCCATCATCACAGCACAGTTACGAGGAACGACAAGTGCAGAAAGCCAAGGATGAGGCTGCAAACCTTTCTGGCTGGCTTTCTCTCACTCTCGGCCCCTTACACGGGTTGTCTGCAGCACTCACGCGTTGGCTTGCTCTTCTGGCAAGCGCGGATCTTTCATCTTTACAGAGTGCAGCAAACCTCTGCATTGCAAACATTCAGCCTTGTAAACCCTTAAAAGTGATAGGGTCGAACCACTCCTCGCCTACAGGGTCCAGTTCTTGAGCTCATTCACTCCATTTCCTAGCTGTGGGGAGGCCCCATCGCAGACGGTGTTAATTCCTGTGGCCGCTGTGAGAAATTAGCACAGATTTGGTGGCTCGAAGCCACAGAAACGTCTTCTCCCACAGTTCTGGAGGGCAGGAGTCCAAAGCCAGCATTGCTGGGCCAGCGTCAAGGTGCACACAGGGCTGCCTTCCCTCCAGAGGCTCTCGGGCAGAGTCCGTTCCCTTCCTCTTTCAGCTGGTGCTTGCTGGTGTTGCTGGTGTCCTTGGCTTGTACCTGCATCGCTGCAGTCACTGCCTTCACGGTGGCATTACCTTCTCCTCTTCCTTCTGTGCAAGGCTCCCTCTGCCTTCCTCTTGCAAGGACACTTGTGATTGCATTTGGGCCCCATCTGGAGGACCCAGGATCGTCTCGTGATCCTTAGCTTGGTTCCCTCTGGTAAATCCCTTTTTCCATCCAAAGTCAGATTTTACAGTTTCCAGGGGTTAAAGCCCATTGTCACCAGAAGCTGTCGTTCTGTCTACAGCACATTCTGTCCAGACCTTTCTCTCCTGTGAACCCAGAGAAGCCAGCACATGCCAGGGGGCTCTGTAGGGGTCGGATAAGGGGGTGACACCGAAGTGCTTTGGGCATAGTAGCAGTCTGCTCTGCTTAGCTGTGACGTGTCATCGAACCAACATGGATTTATTTTCTTGTCACTCAGTCTGTGAGTGCCTTTCTGTGCTGGGGCCTGTCGTGGGTGCTGGGCTTCCAGTGGGACCCAGTCACTGGAAGCCCAGCACCCAAGCAGAACCCTCACGCTCCATCCGTAGAGCAGCCATTGGTCACAGGCCAATTTTTCCAAGTTTTCTCCAGCTGACATTGCTCTGGATACAGCATTTCTGCTGCATGAAGGGAACAACACACAAAAAAGGAGAAACAAGGTTAATTGCTATGCTCTCCCAGCGCTCCCGAGTCTGTGACTGGCGAAACACTGGGGCCTGCTTCGTCCTCTCTAGCAAAGCCTTTTAAGACAAAAGACCCATTGGAGGCCTGTCAATAGTTGGCAGGAGCCTGACTTTGCAGGCCTTTCGGCCCCAGGCCCGGCTGTGATGAATTGGTCTCTGGGAGGCACAGAATCGGCCTCAGATTAGATCCAGATGCAGTTATGGTAACGCCATGGCTCCGACCAGAACTTCCAGCCGCCCCGAATATCTGCCTTGGCTACAGCACCGGCAGCAAGGGCCACCAAGCCGTGTCTCTTGACTTCCCCACTTCCCACCACCTTTTTGGCTAAAGATATTAAACTTCTGTTATTAAGAATTTAATTGTATTCCTCCTCCCCCTCTGTTCTTATGTTTAGTTCTGTCTTAGATGCTTGACATGAAATAGGGGAGCAACAGGATGGGGTGCTCCTTGGGGGTTCATCTTTGTGACAACTGCTGGAGTCCAGGTGTCTGTGACGCGTTGGCAGTGTGAGCGACCTGCATGTGGCCTTGTGATGTTTGCCTCACTTGCTGTTGTGAGCTTTGAGCGTGTGCCTCCTGCACGGACCCCTTCACCTGGATTTGGGGGGCTCTTCTGCAGTGTGGTAACGCCTCCTGCACTCTCCCCGGACCTTTTCCTTCTCTCTCTCTCTCTGCAAAAGAACCAGAATTTCTGCCCAGCTGTCTCTCTCTGAGATGCTCCTCAGCTCCTGCCCTTTGCAGTGGGAGCAGAGCTCAGCATGGCTCCCCACGGCCACCTGCAGCGTCTTCATCTTCATCCACTGTCCCTTTGTGCCTTTCCTCCTGCGAAGCCCACACTGCTCGTTTGTGCCACGTTCTGGTTGGCGTTGAACGTGCCCCACCTGGAACCATGGCCTGGGGACTGCAGTCCTCTGTGCATTCTCTTTCCTCTGTCATTCCAGCTTGTGCTGTAAAGGTTTGTACGACAACCTGGGTTTGGGCACCTACTAGCATGACCTTAGCTTAGGCCTCAGCCTTTGGGGGTGCTGTGTCTCCAACCCCTGCAAAGGCTCAGTGGACCCTTCTGTGTGGGCTCCCACCCTTTGCCCCTGTTGAACCAGCTCCTTGCCCTCGGTTCCAGCATTTTCCTGCTCAGCCTCGTGCCATTGCTCTGTCCCTCAGCCCTATACAGCCCCAACTGGTCTACGCTTGGTGACTGCAGTGATGCCATCCTCGCCATTCTAAACGTCCTTGTTCTAAATGTCCTTGTCTCTTGTGTGTCTGTGTCCAATTTTTAATAACAAAACAAATCAGCACACAGCCCATTCTGTCATCTGCTTTTTTCCCCGCTCTTGGCTCCTCTGTTGTCAGGGAAATGTCGTGTGACAAGGTGAGTTTGTGCCCCTAGAATTGAGTCTAGCCAACTTTCCAAGATTAGCTGTTAGCTCCCTAGCGCTAATAATTCCTCGGGTTCTTTTGTGTTGTGTGTTTGCTTCGTTTTGACTTGCCCTCTAATTGCAAAATACTTGAGGCAGCTTGTGAGGAACATAAAAAATAAGCCTGCTTACAAGAGGTCTAACAGAAGGACAGGAGTCTAACGTGGTGACTATACTCGAGCATCAGGATGATCTCTGTGCTTCCTGGCAGCCAAGGCAAAGAGGGAAACCAGGTCCGCTGCACAATTCTGATCACCTGGCGAAAGGATAGAAGCAATTTTGAGAAACTTTTCCCTGGGATTAAATTTTCAGAAGAATTCATCACCTAGATCCTGGACACTGAAGCACAGAAAAGACAACATCCTTGGCATTTGTTTGGTGGAAAATGCAGAAACTGCCTCATGGCCATTTCTTATATTGGACTTTATTAAAACTGGTAACTAGGAGTATAATATTAAGACATAGCCCAGAGAAGAAAGTTACTGGGGAATTAAGAAAGCAAATGAGATCTAAAAGAGTGTATATATATATATTTATAAATATAAATATATATTTATATATATATTTTTCCCATTTATATATATATATATATATTTATTTATTTCCTGTTTTTATTTAAGCATGGATATAAGCTCAAAACCTCTAAAGAGTGAATAGGTAAAAATCTCCTTTCTCAAATAAGATGTCTTAGTTTCCCTTTTGTCAGCACCGTTTCAAAGCTCACTTTAAATGCCACCCCCGTGTTGGTGCTTTCTTGAGCAGCCACATCTCTCTTTCCCGGACTCCCATGGTTTGTGCTTCTCGTACAGTTTCTGCACGGCCTACCTCGGTTCACGTTTACTCGACTGCATGTTTCGGCTGCCCCACACAGCAGTCGAGTCCCTCAGGCAGAACCGTGAGTTGTATAGTGCTCCATCTCCCATGGTACCTGTCCAGGTGTCTTGCATGTCGTAGGATCTCAATAAATATTTGTGGATTAAATGCCTGAATTAATGATAGTATCAAAGGTCATCACTCTATGATTGGGTGGTTTCTAGCATTTAAAGGTCTAAGCACTGCATTTTTAAAAAGGTCAGAATATTTCTAAGTTGAGAAATGCCTCTAATTTCACATTTTATTTCTCTTGCAGGTGCACAGCTGTGGAGAAGCCTCAGTGAAAGGTAGGGAACGTTTCTCTCAGCGTCGTGGCTATTGGCAGGCAGGGTCTGGGGGGTGACGAAGCCACCAGGGTGGCTCTCTGAAATATTTTAGTGACAGGGACCTAAGTCCTCTAATAATGAAGAAGAATGGTAAAAGAAAAGAAAATCCAGCAAATCAAAGGCAAGGATCAAGTTGAGACTCATTTTAGGAAACAGTTCATACCTTGCTCTCATACTGGGCAACATGAACGGGCTGTGAACGACACTGCTGTAGCGAGAAAGGGACAGGGGACCCCGAATCGTGAACCTCTGCTGGAACATTCCCGCAGGGTTGACCCAGCTGTCGGTTCAGAGGACTTTGGGATGAAAGGAGCAGGTGCAGGTCTCTCAGGGGTCTGGGTGCAGCAAATGCGGGTCCACCTCTTGACTCCTTGCCCAGCTGGAGACACGTCATTTCCCGTTCTGTGGGGTGTCCCCCATGCTGAAGTAGCAGTGCTACTTGTGAGTGGGAGGGAAAAACCGGGCATCAGTAAGGGGAGCACAAGTCACTCCCCCAGCTGTGCCCGTGAGACGCGGGGGACAGGGAAGCGTAAGGGACTACGATTCCAGTCAAATGAATTTTTATAGATACTTCTTTTTTTAAATCCTGTCTTAAAAACATTCTTGTATACTTAAAGTAAAGTTGGGGTGCTCGATTTACATCAAAGTGGACAACAGGGAACGAATACGCATAAAGGAGGACAAAACGATGCCATTCAAATCCTATGGAAAAAGAATAGACGTTGGCATTTTATACGATGCACCTACAGCTGTGCTCTTGGAAATAATGTTGATTTCGGGAGAAAAGGGTAATTTTATGACCAGTTTACTTCTCGCTTTGTGAGAATTTCCGCTGTTGATCTGGAAGCTGTTTGAGTGTTTTGATAATCATCTGGAAAAGACTATTAGCAAGCGCAGCAGGACCAAGGCACTCCCTTTGCTCATACTGGGTTTGGTCAGGGACCAAGCAGCTCCTTATATAAGATAGCTTTTATTATTCTTATTTTGTTTAGATTTATAACATTTCAGTACTTTGGGAATGTGGCCACGTGCCCCCAGGGAGGGCACAATGATGGAAATAACCTTTTCTGGCAAGGGTTGCACCCACCCCACATTCGCGGGCACGAATATTCAGGTGCACCCAACCTTCCATCCTGATTTCACCCCCTCAGCTAGTGATCTTGCCAAGTTCATTTCTCTCCTGGCCTCAGTTTCCTCTTCTGCTGAATGAGGAGGTCAGGGGGAGAATCATCTCGAATGTTTCTTCCAGCCCCAAGAAGCCTGTGGTGTGATTTGAGGGATTTGTGTGTTTGTGGTATTGTGATGTGTGGTAAGAAATATATATTTGGTCTCTGCCCCTGTTCCTGGCACAGAGGTCCTAGAACCACGGGCATTTCCGAAGTGCGGAGGGGGATGAAGGGGTCTTATGTTAATGAGGTGACTTTGGGGTAGCACTTAAGGATGGAGGCTGGTTGCCAGGGGAGCTAACAGTGACCAGAAGGATGGAACGTTTAGTCCCACCCCTTGACCTCTGGGGAGAGGAGAGGGGCTGGAGGTTGAATCAGTCACCCATGGCCAATGATTTGACCATCCAGGCCTCCATAAATCCCAAAAGGACGGGGTTTGGTGGGCTGGTTGGTGAACAGGTGGACGTTTGGGGACAGTGGTACTCCTGGAGGGGGCATGGCAAATCTGTGTCCTGTCCCCACACCTCGTCCTCTGCATCTCTTCCCTCTGGCTGTCTCTGGGTTAGATGCTTTCATAATAAACCAGTGGTCTAGTAAGTAAATGTTTCTCTGAGTTCTGTGAGCCGCTCTAGCAGATTAACCAAGCCCAAAGAGAGGGGGCCATGGGAACCTCCAATCTGTTAGCTGATGGGTTGGCCGCATAGTGGCACCCGGGACCGGTGATTGGTGTCTGAAGGGTGGTGGCCAGACTGAGTCCTCAACTGGTGGCTTCTGACGCTGTCTCCACGTAGGTGGTGTCAGAATTGTCAGGATTTTGGGAGACGCAGTCGGCGTCCGGCACTGACTCCACACATTCGAGTTGGTGCCGGATTTGTAGTCGGTGATCAGGAGTGGGGATCAGAGTCAGAATCGTTAGTGTTCCCTCTTCCTGTCGCCCTTATACGTTTTTGTTTGGCCAAGGCCTCTCTTAAAGTAATTTAATTCACACCGGAAGGGATGCTTCCAATGTTTGGTTCGCTGCAGTGTCCATTGTTTCATTCTCTTCTCTGTCATCACATCGAACAGGTAGCATTAAATATTTTTTCCTCGAATTCTTTTGCTGATTTTGTATGTTGTTTACAGCGTTTCTCGGCGCCTAGTTCTGGGTGCTGCTTGTGTTTTTAGAACTGAAAAATTCAAAACGACTTTAGGGACAAAATGCAGTGGTGGATAAGAGGGCCAGACCTTCTTTGTGGGGCTTTAGCTGGTTCACTTAAGGACCATAAAAAGCAGCATCAAATAATGGACTGTTCTCCCTTCATAAAGCCATCGTAAGCTTTTGAGTGAAAAAAGGAGCACCTCGAAAAGGGAACCTTTGTGCACTGTTGGTGGGAATTTGAAATGTTTGGGCCACCCTGGAAGACCGTATGGAGGCGCCTCAAAAACTTCACCTACAACCACCCCGTGATCCAGCAATGCCACTTTTTGGGTATATGTCCAAAGAAAATGAAAACAAGCTCTTGGGGAGAAACCTGCACCCCCACGGTCACTGCAGCATCATTCACAGAAGCCCAGACATGAAGACAACCCAAGTGTCCATCGGTGGATGACTGGACAGAGAAATCTGGTATATATTCACAATGGAATATTATTCGGCCATTAAAGAAAGGGAAATTCTTCCCTTGGCTACAACTTAGATGAACCTTGAGGGCATTAGGCTCAGTGAAATAGGTCACTTATATGTGGAACCTAAAAAGGCTGAACTTGGGAAATCAGAGGAGATTGGTAGTTGCTAGGGGCGGGGGGTGGGCTGGGGGAAATGGAGAGATGTGGGTCAAAGGGGTGTGAACTTGCAGTTGTGAGGGGAACGGGTCCTGGGGGTCTAGTGTGCAGCCTGGTGACTGTCATTAACAACACAGCACTGTGTCCTTGACAGTCGCTAATAGAGTAAATTTTAAATGTTCTCAGCATCACCACCACCACGAAACAGTAATTGAGATGAAGAGTAGCGCAATCTAACCTTATTGTGGTAAATATTTCACATTATTCACATTTATCAAGCCGTTATGTTGTACACGTTAAATGTATACAGTGTTTTATGACCGTCATGTTGCAGTAAAGCGGGGGGAAAATGGAACTCCTTCCTTACCTGTCTATACCTAATGGCTTCTTGTTTCGCAGGCTATTATTTATACGTTGGGAAAATCGATTTTTGTCAGCTAAGCTAAGCTTGAAGTATTTCCTCAAAACTGAGCGTGGAGATGATGGTGTGTACGTGCACTAATGCGTGCGTGTAGTATTTCTGGACGTGTAAGGGTATTCATGAAGTCCCCCTGCATTATACTTAGCTCGTACTTGACAGTAAATCCGGCATCTCGTTTCTGAAATTGCCATCCACAATAAAAATGGGATCATTTGGATCACATGCCATTCCCATACTGGCTTTTGTCCTTGGAGAATTCATTCTGGGCAAACGTGGCCCAGTGGGTAAATTCCGGGAAAGGCTCGTGCTTGTCCTACTTTTTAATAACCAGTAAGTACTGACTCTCCAGGCTGTGAACGGGATTTACACAGAGCCGCCTGTCAGCCTACCCCAATTGCCGTCTTTTCTGACTCATTCCTGGTATTGAAAGGAAACCTGATGCATAGTAGAGAAGAGCTTTTCATTTCTGCATGTGACTGTTAAGAACTGACCGAATAAAATCCTCTGTTCACAAAGGAAAAATTGTGCGTATCACCGTTTAAAAACAAAGTTGTGTTTTCAAGTTAGACCAAGTTATTTAAGGAAGTATAAATTAGAAAGAAACGACTTTACTTCCATTATGTTAATCATAAAGTTCCTTTGTAGCTAGTTCTTGAATAGTTTTGTATAGAATAACAGATTAAGGAGCTATTCTCATCATAAATCTTGTTTCATTGTTCAGTGCCAATTTACAGAAAATACAGGTTGTTTTTTTTTTCTGTTCATGACAGCTAACGATTTTGAAAATTATGGCTGAGAGCCTTGGGGTTTTCTAACAGATGTCGCACAATCCCCATGCCTCTGGCAGGGAGTCCTTCACGGGAAGTGAAAAGTGGCTTTTGAGTGATGTAAGGAGGGCATCAGATCTACTTTGCCTTACCTTGAGCTGGCTCTGCAGGGCACAACAGAGAATCAACATTGGTCAGTCTTTGTAGAGCCAGCAAGGGTTAGTGAGAGCTGTCAGCTTTATGCCTCTAGCTAGGCCACCTGGTAGGATGACTCCCCTTAGCCCGGCTCTCTCACCTGCTCTCGGGAGAAGGATTCGGTGGTCCCACTTCATGGGAGGAAATGCCCTTTGTCCTTCAGCTTCCAGATAACTTCCAAAATGTTCTAGCATGTTCTATTCCCCACCCCACTCCCCAGCCCAGGAAAGAGGAACCAAGAACCTTTGATTGTAAAACCCAAGTCCTGAGCGTGCCCCAGCTCATATGCCCAGAACGAACTGGAACATTTAAATACAAGGTGTCTAATTAAATCCCTGAGCACAATAGTAGTCTCCGTTAATAGTGAAAAGTCATCCAGCGTTCGTTAAATTGTCTCTTCTGAGGAACAGAATTTAGGGAGAAGATGGTGTTTTCTATATTTATGACTCATCATTACTCACCAAAATTGCACCTAGGGCGAATTTCCAAATAAAAAGCACGAAATAGTCGCGTGTGTTAAGTAACAAAAATTCAACCAGGTAAATTTTAAAGATACAGCTGGCTTTATGGGATGATTTATGAATCGGGCAGCATCCCAACTTGCAAATAGGAAAATTGCTCCAAGGAGCTATGCAGAATGGAAGGCTTTTATAGGCAAAAGCGGGGAGGGATAAGGAAAGAGCTAATGACCTCATCTGCCTGTGGGGGAGGGAAAGGGCCTGTGTAGCAGATCACCTCATTGTTGCTCATCGGAAAATTCTAGACTGACCAGTTAAGATTACATTCCTGGGGAAGGTTGAAACTGCAGGTAGGTAGGGTATTAAATATTGGTTTGGTGACATGGGCATAGCACAGGTGACTCCATTTTGGTCTTGTTTCTTTCTAACAGACAATAGCTTTAAAAATTTCTTTGTTATTTAGGCACGACGATATTCTGACTCGTGCATTGAAACTACTATATTTTACAATTTTAGTAAGGCATACTGTTTGGAAACTCTAGTTTTGGTTTAATTACAGCCTGTAGACAGGGAGCCACATCTCCATGAGTTTTAAAAGAAAATCTCTCTCGGAAGGATACATTGGATTGGATTAAATAAAAAAAAATTATGTTTCTTGGGGGAAAAAAACTTACTTAAATTCAGAATATGCTGGATTAGCACAAAAATATCTGTGCTTGAGTAAGTTTTTGGCTGAATGCGTCTGGGCTAGCCTGGGAGCTAAGCACCACTTTGAAAGTCTCTACCCTGCCAACATGAAAATCCAAATAGGCCTTTTATTTCCTTTTACAAAATAATAATTGAGCACAGTTGTGTAGTATGTATTGCACAATGGAGAGTCAAAGCCCTTTTCTTCCAGTGTCAGGGAAGAACAGATCCATTCATTGATGGAGCGATAGTGAGCTCTTAGCCAGAGCTCCTGAGATTGGGTCTGACAGTTCCTCAGAGCCCTTCATCTGGATTTCATTTTTCTTTTTTAAATTGTACTTTGAAAATTATCCCATTTGCAGACAAGTATGGAACAAAGGACTATCAGCCATTTTTAAGGCTGTTTTGAAAGACAGTGAGATGAAGACTTCTGCTTAATTCTTCGCCATCAGTGGTGAACCAATATGGAAAATTATTTAGTATGTTTTGAAAATGCCTCATGCTAGACACTTAAGGGCCATTCTTTTCTCTCAAGAGTCTGTTGAACTAAAGTACATGCCTAGAATGTGAGTTTTGGGGGAAAAGCTCTCGTGAAATTGATGTGGGTCTTCATGACAGCAACTGAAACATTTCTTGAGGTCTTAAAAATAAAATGAAAGAAGAAGTACGTTTCATAGCCCATGGCTTCTCTGACAAGGCAGTAAATTGTGAGGCCTGTTCTTGGCTGCATATTCCTTTCATGAGTAACATATTCTCCTTATATTCAAGCAGATTTATCAAGTCATAAAACTGGTGAAAAACCAGGGGTCGGGTTCTCTATGGGTCTAGGAGCAGCAGCCTTCAGGGGGCCTTAAATGACTTACTGCTTAGGGCTCCTTAAGTGAAAAGTACCTTATATTGCATTTTAATTTTTTTGATAGTTTTTAACATCTCTTTAAATTAATGTAATGCCATAGAAATCTGATTAAACAGGAGTTCAATTACCATTTCTTCCCCATTATTTTAGAACTCCACTTTTGCATAATTAAAAGTGTGTGTGCATTGTCATTCCCCACGACAGCCCCTTGGGTCTCTGCCACCACTTTTATGTATAACAAATAAAAATTCCAACTCTGATCATTTTAATCCATGTTTGCAGATTCTCTTAACCCTGTGCTTACTAGGTTTGATTAGGTGATAGATCTTGAATTATTAAAGATTGGAAAATGTAGTTCATCTAATAATGTATAAAATAATTAAGCTAGACTAATTGTTACTTAATAGCATTCTTGCACTAATAAATTTACATTACCAGAGAAAGAAGAATGATTAGTAGTTAACATTTATCTTAACTTGCCCTCGCTTATGTTGCAATTATTTGAATATAAATGAAGACTTCACAGGTATGTTGGAAGTTTCTGTCTTTTTTTGTTCCCATTGTTATTTATAGTCATATTTGCCTAATTGCATTTAAAATATAACTTTTTTATTTTAAAAGTAACACACACTAATGGAGTGTCCCGGCCCGCGGGACGATCAACCGAGGCCCTAGAAACCAAGAAAAGAAGGGGGACAAGAGACGCAAAGAATGGAGACAAGACAGGCTTTCTGATCAAGTCTCGTTTATTGGGGGCTCAAGCAGTTGCTTATATGGGATCGGACGTGGGGGAAGGGGTTTTTTTCTGCGAATGCAGGGTTGCTATGGTGACCTAGCTGTAAGTTGACTCTTCTTCTTATCTATACTTTCCTAAAAGCAGCTGCAAAGGCTCTTCTCCTTAGCTATACTTTCCTGACAGCAGCTATAAAGATTCTTGTCCTTATCTATACTTTCCGGACAGCAGCTATAAAGATTCTTGCCGGACAGCAACTTCAAAGGTTAGAGGTGCAAAGGTTAGAAGTAGGGCCTGGGCTGAGCTCTGGGAAACAACTCGCATCTTTGCTCTCATGCCATTTGTTGTTCTTCTGTCCGTAAGCTTTTTCTTACGAACTGCTCCCCACAATGGAGAAAAGTAAAAATACAAAAAGCTTATTAAAAGATGAAAACCCAAATGCCTCATAGCCCCATCACCTAGAAATTAAACTGTTTCAATTTTGTTTTTGTTTAGTCTTTTGATAAAATTATATATGTGTGTTTGTTCATATATCGAATGCTTTATTGCCAGAACTTCTAGGCATTTGTAGGAGAAAGAAACAAAACAAAACAAACAACCATGTCCTCATGGAGTTCACATTCTAGTGAGTGGGCCAGAAAATAAATAAGTTACTGCAATACATAATGTTAGATGGTGAACAGTGTTTAAGAGACACTGAAGCCGTAGAGGGGATTAGGGAGCCTGAGGATGGACAGGGAGGGTCAAGTTGTAATAAAATGCTCAGGAAAGACCTTCCTGAAAAATATTTTTGAGCAAAGACTTGAAGGAGGTGAGGTCCCAATGAATCATGCTGAAGGAAGAACTGGGCAGAGGGAACAGCAAGTGCAAAGGCTCTGAGGTGGAAACTGTATAAGGGTGACTTTTTTTTTAATGGAACCATAGTAACTGGAATAAATAAAATATTACATAGCTCTTTCAGATCATGTGGTAAAAGTATTCAGGGATATAAAAGCCTACCCTTTATTGCTAATTATTAAAAAATTGTAGATTTAAAACAAGGGCAGGAAGGTGTCATGCACAGACATTATAATTATACGTTGGTACATAAATGTGGTATCTCTGTGCAAAGGGAATATAAATATGTTTTTTTTCTTGATTTGGTTTACTCTTATTCTTTCTTTCTCTATAATGAACGTGCTTAGGCTTTATCATGAGGGGAGACAGAATGCTCAGTGAAGGGGGTTGGGGGTGGTGTCCTGCCGGGCAGGTGCAGCCGTGGACGTGGGAGGTGGCACATGGGTCGCCGCAGGCTGCGCCAGGGCAGGTATTTAGTTCACCCGAGGGCCAGAGGGCTGCTGTCCAGAACCAGGGCTCCGGTTACCAGGAGAGAGACCGGCAGCGCCCGGTTATTGGAGACAAAGGTCAGGGAGGAAGTCCAGAGAGGCGGCCTCAGAAATAAGGCGGAGACAGATGGCCTGGCCGGCCCATGTGCCGCTTGACACTGGGTTGCATAGAATTGGGGTGAGGAAGCGCATGACTAATGTATTATTAACTCATAATTAAAATGATCATTTCCAAGGTCGGGTGCAAATAATTCTTCCTCCCTGAGGCTCAGCAGCAAGCCCGAAGTTGAGCCTCCAGGTGCAGGCGAAGGGGCCTAAGTGCATGGTCTCATGAGTCAGGGATGTGTCCTCCAAGAACATTTTCTTCAAGTAAAACTTGGAAACTCTTTGTGTATCCAGAGTAAGACTGTATCTCTGTCCTTATGCTCCAAACTATATTCTTTGGGACATTTAAACAAGGATGAATCTGAGAAGACACTGTGTTCTCTTCTGAACAGTACAGCCCTGGGTTCTGTCGGCCCTTCTGTCTGTTCATCTATCAGATTTCAGCTGTCGATCCATCCGTCTATCAATCTACCTACCTACCTGTACATAGTCCTTAATTATATTTTACTGATCATATTTGGTATATTGAAGAATACTTATAATCTATACATAAGTTGTAAGATATTATCATGAACACACACGCACCTGTCTCCCAACCAGGACTGACACCATGTGACCCACCCCCACCAGCTGCCTTCCCACGCCAAAGGCAAGCACAGTCCTGAACTTTGTGCTCTTCATTTCTTTGCTTTTAAAAATCCATAACTATATGTGTGTGCACATAGAAACATAGGTATAAACATACATATGTATTTAAATTACATATATATGTATTCCTAAATAAAATTTTTGTTTTTGAGGGCTATAAAAGTGGTACCATATTTATGTAGTCTTCTGTTTTTAGCATGAAACATTTTACAAAAAGATTATTAATCCACGTTGCTGCATATTGCTGAGGTTCATTCATTTTTTATTGCTGTATAATATTCCATCGTGTGGCTATACCATAGGTTCTTTATACTTCTATTTTCACTGGGCATTTGATTTTTTTTTTACCAGACTGCCCATTGCTTCTGTGAGTTTCTGAGTTTACTACACAGCAGCACCAAAGGTCACAAAAAAGAAAAAAATGCCTAACACGTAAAGCGATGGTTTCCTGAGCCAGAACACTGTATATTCGAAAGCTTGTGTAATATCTGACCCCATTCTTGGGCTCGGACACCTATTTTAGAAATTTTTCCTTGCAGGACGGCTCTGTTCTGGTGCTGGGTGCCACTAGGGGGTGCACGGGCGATGAGACATCAGCATGTGGGAGAAACTAAGAGTAGCACGGCTGCTGTTGAGACCCAGCTGCTGGCTCCAGAGTGCACCTGCACATCTCAGCAGGGCAAGCGGATTAGTATGGCTCCCGTTACAGGAAGAAAATCCAGCTAAAGGCTCTGTCTGTATCCATACCTGTGGGAATTTAATCTATGATACAGAAACATTAACTCTGTGCATAGCTACCCATATATTTTAGTGTGGTGGGGAAGGAAGAAAATGAACAGGGCCTAAGAGGGATGATAGAAGGATGCATCAGTGGAGAATAAGACAGACCGCGTGGGGAGGAAATTCACAAGTGCATGACAGATGACTGCGCGTCTTAGTTTAGGGACAAGCTGATGGTTTTCGAGGCCTCGAAGAACTCAGTGGCACCTTGAGTCCATCCATCTTACTGCTGATTTCATCCTCTGTCTTGTGAAACCTTTTGAATGTTGTTTGTTACGAGATTTCCAAATCTCTCTTCCCTCACTTGTTTCTGACTCAGGGCTTGTTCCTCCCTTGGAAGTGATGGGAAAGATGGATTTTTTCCTCCCACAGAGCTCTAGACTTTCTTGAATCTCAAATCTCAGAAAATCCCTTAGTTTGTGCTTGTGCAGAGAAAGGACTTCTTGGTGAGTTGTTGGCCCTGAGGAGTGAACGGACCCATGAAATATCGAAGCCAAAGGTCCCTGCTTCCTAGAAAAGTTTCCAAAGGAAATGGCCACTGATGCCTCAGACTCTTAGGGTGTTTGTGGTAGACTGACACTGCAAGGCCTCCCTTTCCCCCCCGCAAAGATGTCCCAGAACCTGTGACAGTTCCTTCCCTGGTAAAAGGGACTTTGCAGTTGTGACCAAGTTAAGAATCTTAAAATGGGGGGATGATCCTGGATTATCCAGGTGGCCTAGTGCCATCGTCAGGGTCTTTATATGAGGGAGATCATTGAGAAGATGGTAAGCTTCTGGCTTGAAGATGGAGCATGAGGCCACGAGTCAAGGAATGGACAGGGAGGAAGAGAATGAACAGGTGGGCAGCCTCTGGAAGGTGGACGAGGCAGTGACTCCCCCCAAATTCCCAGGGGTGTCTTCGAGTTGCTTCTGATCTTGGTTCCTTGCATTTCTGGGTCTCAGGTTCCATAGGATCCTGAGTCCAAATAATAATGGAGTCTCTGGAAGTCTCTGGAAGGAATTTGCAGCCTGGCAGATCCATTCTTGACTGTGACCTTTAGAACTATATGATACTATATCTGTGTGGTTTTAAGGCACTAAATTTGGTAGTTTGTTAACAGCAGCAACGGGAAGCTAATGTGGTGTCCTTGTATATGAGAGAACTGGTTTGTTTGAGAATGTGGAGGGCAGTTTTGCTGGCTCACGTCTCTGCTGAAGACACAGGGTTTGATCTGGTAGTGGGCGAACAGCATCCTGGAACAAGGAGGATTAGAGTGATGATAGCCTAAGGATCAAGTTGACGAGAAAATGGACAGGGACCGGGAGTAGGTCCCCCCTGGGCAGGTAGGAATAAGAAAGCCTGAAAAGGGACCTGTGGCCGAGAAGAGTCACAAAGACACTGGGCTTGGATTCGGGGGCAAAAAGTATTTCAAGGAGGAGGCAGTCGTTTGTATCCTTAGAGCACTGGGGCGGGCCACTGGATTGAATTAAAATGTTTGCGGAGACCTTTGTAAATGGTTCTTCATGCTTTTTGTTTCTATGTCTGGAGGAGGAGAGGTCTTTTGGAGTGAAAAACCAAATTCGAGGCTTAAAGATGAGAAAATGGAGGTAGGTAGTGTGAACCACACATCAGAAATTGGTGGTGAACAGATGGAGAGACATTAAACAGTGACCAGGCGAAGCAGCAGCTCGTCTTTAGTTGTTATTTTATTTTTTTTATCATCGTGATAAAATCTACCTGATGTGAAATTCGCCACGAGTGACATTTAGCACATTCACAATGTTGTCCGAACACCACCACGACCTTGTTCTGGAACCTTTTTATCACCCCCAAAGGAAATCCTGTAACCGTGAAGCAGTCACTCCCCATTCCCCCGGCCCTTCAGCTCCTGGCAACCTCGAATCTGCTTCTGGTCTGCGTGAATTTGCCCTATTTTGACTATTTTATGAGTGGAACCATACACGGTATGGCCTTGTTTTGTCTGGCTTCTTTCACCTTGTGTAAGGTTTTCAAGGTTCATCCATGTTGTAGCACATGTCAGTGCTTTGTTCCTTTTCATGGCTGAGTAATATTCCACTCTTTGGATATACCACATTTCTAGTCATCAGCTGATGATCTTGGTCATTTCCATCTTTTGACTGCTGTGAATAGCGAGGTGCTTGGGGTTTCCTTTTTTCTTTTTTTCTTATTTGGTGTTGTTTTCCGAATAGAAATGTGTGACCATGTGGGTGAAGGAGAAGAGCTGTGTGGAGGGGCTGGATTGTGTTCGACCGGCAAATGGTCGACCTTGTACTCGCTGCCCACCTGCTGGGAAGAACTTGCAGGAAGGGTCTGGACTGTCCCTAGGGGCCAGGATTATGGCTGGGGCAGAGGTGGACCAGGGCAGGTGATTGGCTTGGCTCATAATCCATTAATCTCCACCGGAAAATTGAAGACAACATTAGGTAAGTCGGCAAATGCTGGGGAAGTCGAATTCCAGCAGCAAGAGTGATGCTTCAACAGGAAGAACACAAGACTGTGCCCTTGACTTGTCACTTTAGTCATGTTTCCTTTTCAATTCTTTTATGCAGGAATGAGGGAATTGAGGCCAACCACATTATTATTTAGAGGTGTTTGGTAAAAAAAGAAAAAAGAGGAAAAACGGTGTATGATGCAGCACCTTCCTGGGTGGATTGCATTACTCGTGGGCTGTTTGTTAGTTTTTTTTTTTTTTTTTTTCAAGGCTATTCTTACTTGTGCTTGTTTTTAATACCTGAACAACTGGGAGAGAGAACTTATAATCCTGCAGTCATTTGGCTTGTATTCTAAGAGAGTATTTTTAAACTATAATTTCAGAGCCATCTAATGCCACTTAAATCACAAGAAGTGCTTTCAGTATTCATTTCTTCTGAGCGGCAAGCTTTAGATTTTGAATAGTATTATTACTTACACTTGAAAACAGAGTTTTAAAAGATCTTTTTCTTGGTGTTTGCTCTAATTTCGAGGGGTGTCACTTGTTGCCTTTATTAAAATGACTGATGATATTTTCAGTCATGACTCAGGAGTCATCTGCCTTTGGAAGGAAAACTGCCTGAATCCGAGTGTTTATCAAGCTCACCAGCCTCAAGTCAGAAATGGATGTTTATTTTGATTAATCGCACATTTAAAGACTCTTGCTCTGGGGCTGCGTCAGAATGAAATCATCTTACTTTAAAGGGCTTTTAATGGATGTACCATGCTCGGAATAGATAATGAAGACGCAGTGATTGAGAGAAGTTTGAAAGGGAAGAGAAACTTGTATTTTTAAATTGAGGAATGGATCTGAGATTGATTTGGGGTCAAAACAGGACTGTCTCAATCCGGGTCCTCGTTAAACTGGAATGGAAAAGGCCACCCTCTTCCACGGTCTGGCTCACGTACAAGATGTTCAGTAAATGCCTCGGTGATTAGTCGAGCCAGTGCTAATTGCCTAACGGAAGGGGAGTCATGTACCTGGCTCGAGGATTTATGCTTTTTGTGGGGGGTTCGTGGAAAGTTAGAGATTAACTTAATGAGTTTGTCTTTGTTCCTTGTTCAAGGCCTAAACGTGTAGCAGCAGTGAAAGAATACACGGCTTATAATATATGAATTTTCTCCTGCTGGTGAGAATGAATATAGGAGCAATAATCTAATCAACAGTGGGAGTTAGCTAAAATCCTAGAGACATTTTTCCTTTCGATACTGATAACAGAATTCTGGGATGGAAAACAAGTGATTCTTAGTTGGCAGGTGATTTTGAGAAGTAGAGAGAGGCCAGCGAGAGGCAGATGAGGCTGATGTGCCTGGGTTGCGGCCTCCATGTGGCATAAGTGATGTTGCCCAACCTCATCACCTAGACTTCACCTGGGGTTCTCGTCCTGCCATCTCCCCCATTTCGAGTTTAATAATGAGGGTGAGTAGAGAGAATTCATTGGTTGCCCAAGTCATAGGAAGGCAGAATTAGAGACCAGGATGAAGCTGCAGGTGATCCAAGCCTCTGAAAAAGATCTTCATGAAACGAAATTATTTAGATGATCTGTCCCGCACTCAGATTCCTAGAAAAGGGGCTGTTTGCTCATCCCTTTGCTTATGTAGTTCCAGCATCTCGCCACCTGTTTAGTGACTAAGAAGTGCTCCCTTTCATACGCTTTTTGGAAACACTTTTCCTGCCTGTACTGTTGAGCTCTGGGACTCCTGAATTATGGGAGTTATTTTGGGGACATTGTAGGTTCTCCGGTGTGGATGGACCGTCTCAGTCACATGCTACCTTCGCCTGTTTGTATTCTGACACCTTCAGGGGATAACTGTATAGCCAGTAATGTGGGTCTCACTTTGTGGTTGGAGTCTGAGTGGGTGAGGGGGGGAGTGTGGGTCATGTGGCAGGGTCACCTCATGTCAAGACAGTATCAAGGTCACCCTCTCCTCCCCCAGCCCTGGAGTCTGATAGATCTTGGCTCTTCATTCCTGTAAAAGGAGGAGAGATTCTGGACAAAATAAAAGTAGCTCTGTATAATTTTTTTTAATCAAAAAGTTTATAATATACTATACTCGATATTGCGTACAATTTTTCTTAATCAGCAGTTCATGAAACCAAACAGAAACACAGTGGATAATGAATGCATTCGACTCCCGGATTTGCCATTCTTTTCTCTTCACTGCATAAGGACTTGTCATGGTCAAGCAAGCATGACAATCTCAGCGGCATCTAGTCAGCACTTATTCCTTCTTCGTGTGTCTGTGGGTCAGCTGGGGCTTGTCTGGTTTCTGCTGGACGTGGCTCCGAGTTCTGGGCTGCATCCAGGCCTGCTCCTCACTCCTTCGGCCTTGTTGGACCAGAGGCCATTAAGGGCATATTGTTATGTTGGTTTTTAATCTGCATCCAGAGCATTTTTTGTGCATATATATTTTCTCACTTCTGGGATATAAACTTACAAGTCCAGTCTCCCCGTTTAGTTTGGAAGATGGCTACTTTAACTACCTTTTTGCTAACCCGTAGGTGGTTCTTGAATTTTTGGCCATAATTACTAGTTTTACTCAGGACTAATTTTAAGGAATTTACTCGATACCTTATTCTTTTCTCTTTCAAGATCAGAGTGGTTTTACCCAGTGATAATTTCAGGAGATGAAATTATTGGCACAGTTAACATTATTGTGGCATATTAGCGTGTATTCATCTATTCAGAGCTCAAAGGGCTTTATAAAACCTGCTGTTATAGGGCTGAACCTACCATATATCTTTATATTTATAGATGGGCCTCTCTGTACACATTGAAAGGGAAACTTGGAAGAACCAGATATATTCTTTGGCAGAATCATCGACCTATTTCTAGGCTTAAATTAGTGCTGTTTAAACAGGAGTTAATGTTTCTGTATCATAGATTAAATTCCCATTGTTGCTACCACTTATAGCTATTCAACAAAAGTTAACAGAGAGCCAACGATAAGCTAAGCTCTGTGAGACATATGTAGAGTGTTTCGAAATGTTACTTTTATTCTGAGAAAAACAAATTTTCCTGTTATCTCTGCAAGAATTCATTAGCCATCTGTGCTTTCCCTCGATAAAATACATTTTATCTTGGGCCTGACTTTGAAATTGTGCACTCGAGCCTCTTGTGGTATTTGTAAAGGGACGAAGCCCTTTATAAATGTCAATCTTTTTGTTTGAGAATAGAGGACTGGAGGCGACAGTTTCCTTGGGGACCCTGTAGGTCTCTAACAGCTGCTATTTTGGATTCCTGTTTGAACTTCGGGGCCACTTTCCCTGTCGGTGTCTTGAGGTTGATCAGTGGCTCCATTCTTGCATCTTTCTGTTAATGCCTGCCGTGTAGAAGGCACTCTGCTGGAAATCTAGCAATAGTACTTCATGTCATGTCAAGATTTCATTGGATTTCCCTTGATGTTGGAACAAGGGGAGAAGGTCTCAAATATCAGAGAGAGTTGGGCAGAGTCGAAGCTGTGTCATTCCACTTTACAAGTGATTCTAAAGCGATTCCATTGCTGTTCGCTCTGCCTAAGGAGGGAGAGCCCGTGGCCACAGAATGAAAACAGCAGTAAGTATTACATCATTAGGAAAAGTTTTCATTGGTACCTCAGGCCTTGAGGGGAGCAAGCCCAAGGAAGTGTTTAGATTGATTCTGTTTCGCTCATTGAAATGATAATTTTAAGACAAAGAAAGAAAAAGGAGGGGATGGGATACTTAAACAAGGCCACCCACCAAATTTATGCTGTACACATTGATTAATGTTTCAAAATTGGGGTTGGTATTAATTTTTTTATATATTAAATCAGAACTCTATTCCTGTTTTCCAGTCACCTGTTATAATTACGTCTTCTACTTAAACTATAAAAGCATCTTCGAGGCAACACGATGCTTCTGACAAATTACTCTTCTCAAATGCCGAATATTTCTTTTTCAAGAACATGAAATTTTAAGATTTGTGTGGTGAAAAGCAGAGGTACCAAAGGAAATTTTCTTTTTAGTGTTTTTTTTTTCTTTTCCCCCTTGGGATTTTGGTCATTGCATCTTGTCGCTTAGCTTTCTGTGAGCCATGAAGACTGGACTTGTTTAGAGTGTCTCACTGAGGGATGCAGGTTTTCAGCTCCACACCCATGTGATACATTCTGTCATAACCTGGTGGGGTGTCTCGTCTGGACTAGCACTCCTGGCCCCCTGGATTGACCGTGCTCCGATGACCCGATGACCCATGGGCACAGAGAACCACGAGTCGGGGGAGCTAATTCACCTGTCTTTCCAAAGAAACTTCTGTAGGTGACAACAAACAGAAGCCCCTCAATCTAGCATGAATAAAAGGAGAATTATTATTTGGACTCAGGATCCTATGGAAGCTGAGAGCAAGAAATGCCAGGAACCAGGACCAAAAGCAACTCCAGGACACACCCAGGAATCTGAGGGAGCTGCCAGGGAGCTGGGGGTACAGCGAAGGGCAGCAGAAGAAGGGTAGGATCCTGGATGGTGATGATGATGATGATGGTAAACCATTCATAACTGTCATCTGTTAGGGCTTGACATTTGCCAGGTACTGGGCTGAATGCTTTCAGCATTACCTAATCTATCTCCATGACAATTCACAAGGCAGACAGCATAGCCCCATTTAAAAGACGAGGAAGGTACCAAAACTTGGGTAAGTGACTTGACCAAAGTGATGGAGGGATTTCAATCCATGTCCACCTCTCCCCCTCAAAGCCAAGGGGCTTGCCTCCATGTTCTGCCACGTCTTATATCAAACAATTTATATTTCCTTTTCCAGAAGACAGCTTCTTAAACAGTATATAGGCAAATAAAGGTTATTTATTTATAATGTTTATTTATAATAATTAGGACTTTAAAACAAGAATTTAAAATGTTTTCATCACATGCCAACTATGAGGAAGCAGAGTGTAGAAATCATCAT
The DNA here is from genome assembly GCA_030015415.1 of Cynopterus sphinx. Classification (NCBI taxonomy): domain Eukaryota; kingdom Metazoa; phylum Chordata; class Mammalia; order Chiroptera; family Pteropodidae; genus Cynopterus; species Cynopterus sphinx. Next base: position 7,521,623 of record CM057379.1, on the reverse strand, counting down.
TGCACAAGGATGAGAGGTGTTCAGAGCTCATGGGGACCCAAGCTGGATGGGAGGAAGCTTTGACCCAGGTAGTGGGGTGCGAGGGGCTTCCTAAATGTTGGAAAGACCAGTTGTGCTTTTTTTGTGTGATGAAATGTGTTTCTTTGCTCTTGCTAAAAGCTGAGTTTTAATAGGTTTAAAGCTTGCTTTCTTCACAAAAATGCAATTGTATTTTTTGTAAAAATATGTTGATCTGTCATTTCAACTTTTTTGGCATAGAATTTCTCATATGTAAAAGAATTAAATCTTAGGAGATAATGAGGCAACAGTGAAGAAACTTTGAACTTGGAGCAAACCCGTTCAACTGTCAGGCCTTGGTTTCCTTACGGGCCTAATGAAGTGGGTAGGCTCATTTTAAGGCTATGGTTATCAGGAGATTATGGTAGATAAATCAGTGGAACAGAGTAGAGAGTCCAGAAGTAGACTCACACATACATGATGACTAATTTTCACCAAGGGTTCAGAGGCAATTCAGTGAGCAAAGGACAGCTTTGTAACAAATAGCGCTGGAAAAGTTGAATAACCACATGCAAAAAGATAAACTTCAACCCGTACCTTGTACCATATACAAATGTTAACTCAAAGGGGCATGACAACATAGGACTCAATGTAAACTGAAATCTACAGAACTTCTAGAAGAACACTTAGGAGAGAGTCTTTATAACCCTGAGTTAAGGAAAGATTTCTTGAATATAATACTATGGACGTAATAATAAAAGAATAATTGGGCAAATTGGACTCCATCAAGATTGAAAACTTTTTTTCACTATCGAGGAACTGAAAAGTCAAGGCACAAATTGGAAGAAAATATTTGTAAACCATATCTCTGATAAAACTTAGTAAGAAAACAAATAACCCCGAAACAGAAAGTTCAAATGATTTGAACAGAGACTTTGACAAAGGTGAATACATAAAAAGATTCTCACCATCCTTAGTTATTAGCACTGCAAATTAAAACCACATTGGGATATCACTGCACTTTTTTGAATGGCCAGAATCTAAAAGGATGGACCCTACCAAGTTTTCTGAGGATATGAGGCCATTGGAGCTCTCACATGTGCTGGTGGGGATGCAAGTCAGATGACACAACCATGGGCTAAAACAGTTGAGCAGGTTCTTAAGCAAATTAACATATACTCACCATGTGATTCAGCCTCCTGCTCCTGGGTGTTTACCCAGGAGAAATGAAAGGGTATGTCCGCACAAAGCCTTGGACGTGAATGTACCTAGCAGCGTTATTTGTAATTGCTGAAAACTCTCTACCAACAGGTAGAATAGATAAATTGTGATATATCCATATATTGGAAAGGAATGAATTATTGATACATCAATAAATGAAACAGTATGGATGGATCTCAAAATAATCATGCTGAATAAAAGAAGCCCGGCAAAAAAGAGGACATGCTATATAATTCCATTTGTATAAAATTTTAAAAAGGCAAACTAATCTATAGTTACAGAAAGTAGATCAGTTGCAGAAAGTAGATCAGGGAGGGGGGAGGTGCAAGGCAGGGCCGGAGGGAGGTTAAAAAGGGCACCAGGAAACTTGGGATGGAATTGTTCATTATATTGATTTTGGTGATGGTTTCATGGGTGTACAAATAGGGCAAAAGCTATCAAATAATGCACTTTAAATATGCACAATTTATCGTATGTCCATTACACCTCAATCGAGCTATTTAAAATAAAACCACGTGGGTACAGCAGTCAACCCCGGTACAGAAATGGGAACACAAATCAAAGTAGGAGCTGTTCTATTTAGACGCCAGCAAGAGTTGTATCAAACTTTCTACAGATGGTTCCAGAGCTAGTTCCCACACCCTTTCATGTGTGCTGCGTGGCATACGTTTATTTATTTTAGTTAAAACGATTCAAAGGCCTTTTGACTTCTGAGAATAATGCATTCACCACTAAAAACACCGAAAGATGCTTCATGGAGGCACAGTGCAAAGCTGGACAGGTTGTAGACCTGAATTCTGAGCTGCGTTTCCTTGGGGCAGGAACGGGGGATGGCTTTCGGTCTTCTTGCTTGCCTGTCCGAAGCACAAAAACCAAAGGGGACAACTGGTGCTACTGACTGGAAGACTGACAGCTCCCCACGCCCAGGCCTCTCTTCTTTCAAAAGCGCTGTCACCTGCTGCTGTTGTATGTAGATGAGCAAAGTGAAATCCGCACACATGTGCCCAAACACCCGGAATGGAAAAGCCTTCGGGTAGAGGTCAGGTGGTGGTTTTTGTTTTTTTTTTTCTTTCCCTAGTGCCATTAAATAAAACTCAGGCCTTCGCTAATCTGTAGTGACAGAAAGCAGAGTGGTGGTTTTCCGGGCCTGGTTTGGGCCCTGGGTGGTGGGGTTGACTTTTTAGGTGGGCCTCGGAAGTGTCGTGTGTCTTGCTTGTCGTGGTGGTTTCATGGAATTCATGAGTTCCCTACATTTTATGCTTTAAGCACATACAGTTTATTTTCTGTTAATCACACCACAGTAAAGTCGCTGTTTTAGAAATTCCACACGTTTCTGCCCTCGGCTCTCAGAAATGAGAACATAGTGGCCGTGCACACACACAGCCCAGTTAATTAGGTTGTAATGAAACGGTCACATCTTTGCCTCCCTGCACCGTTTTTCTCAGGCGACAAGAAGAAAATCACCTTTTTAGTGCTGCTTCAACCATAGGCATGCAGAGGAGTTTTTATGGTTAAACGTGGACATTATTCATTTACATCTGGATTTTTTAGGACACATACAAGTGTGAAATGGAGGCAGTTTAATAAAATATGGAAAAAAAAAGCGTGATTATTAGGTGAGTCGTCAAACGTGGAAGCTCTCAGGCGGGGCCTACTGTCCCGTCTAGCTGGCACCTCTCCAGCACAGTGATGTCGCATAGTAAACCCTTGTTTACTTGTCAGTTGACTGAATCGATGCATTTTTTTTCCCGAATTGTTCTGAATCAACCGTGTTAAGCAACTGCTCTGCTCCCTGATCCCCGCAGAGACGCACATAAGTCCTTTATTAGCGGCCCTGGAAAATGTCCTCACAGTCACCTTGACCCCCTCCTCCTGTGCCCAGGTCTTTTCCGTGTGCTTGCTCTCAGCGTGGGTGAGCTGAAGGGTGTGGGGTGCCTTCACCCCTCCTTGTCTGGAACAGGCACACTGCTGTCCCCCTCCTTCCTTTCCCTGGTGTGGAAAGCATCAGTTTGTTCCAAATTACTCATTAACAGGCCTACATCTTTCCGGATTTGGTTTTCCTAAGGTGACCGAAGTGAGTCATTCACAGGCATGCGTACCGAGTTTCCTGAACAGATTAGAATCTAAGGGTTTCGGAGTCTCAATTGTTAAGATCCTTTCTGTGATAACTGGAGGCATGGTAGAAACGGCTCCATCTCTGAGCCCTGGCCTGTGTCTGCAGAGGACAGGTGCTTGTGTGTGACAGCACATTAATCCTGAGCTCCACGTCAAGCCTCATCAGCTCTCCCCACTCCTTCCCACTTAGCAGGTACGCTTTGTCCTCTCACGGTTTATCAATTATTGACTTTATAAATGACTTTGCTCAATAAACAAGCATAATGAGGTCATTGACTTACTCCTAAGAAACGTACGAGTACTCCGAATGCATCCGAAGGATAGAGATCGCTGCCACAGAAATCGAGCCCGTGGTGGTGGTAATTTTTAATCGGGGGATTCAGGAAAGAGAAGGCCGTTCCCTCGGGATGCCTCGCTCCCCCTCAAAAAGGGCCTCCGATTTTGGTAACTCTTCTCACTGAATGTCTGTGTTTTTATCAGCAGCCAAATAGTTCGTCCTAAGCGAAAGCAGCCAAGAATATCAATAAAAGGAGTTTTTTACATTAAGAAAAAAAACACATGTATTTGACTGTGTGCCTCTCTCAGGCAGAATTCTTGTCTGTTCACTTAAACGTCATTCATGTGTTCTGCTCCCAGCGCATGTTCCTGTGAAAAAGGAAAGTTATTTTAAAACATGTCATTCAATTCAGGCACATTTGGTAAGTGGAGAGGCTGGTACCAGGAATTATTTGATCTTTAACTGTCTGGCGAATAAACTACTTGTTAATTTTTTGACAGTTCCTCAGCGCATGTGCAAGGCAAGTCAAAGAAGTGATGAGATCTGCCTTGGGTGGTAGTCAAGTGACACGGGGGGCCCTCAGAGAGGGCCAGCGGCCTTCTGGGGGGTGGTTGGGAAGGCATTGGGGGGCGAGCAGGGAGCAGTTCGTGCAGGCGGGAAGATGAGACCGGGTGTGGCAGGACTGGGGCCTGAGTTTTGACCTTTCCCGTCCGGCTCACCAAGTCCCGGCCCTGGATTATGAAACATGTTCTGGAAATTATTTCCAGAGGGCACACGTCCCTTTGGTGACAGCTTATTTCTGGATTCCCGGTGCAAATGCCCGGACTCTGATGACATTCAGGGGTGTGTTTCACGGCGCATCATCTGATTAGTCACCTAAGTGTAAGGACTGTCCCTCTGGCTTCGGGTCAGAGCACGTGAGCGCGCGGGAACAGAATAACTTGTTTATGTCCCCCAGGCGCGTCTCACAGACCGTGAAGTCAGGGCCTCCCTCCTTTCTTGGGTGTCCCCCTTTGTGGATGTCCCCAGCCGTTTGGAAATGACATGCTCTGGCTTTTTTTAGGGAAACAGTCTTTAAAGCAGGGTTCTTTGAGGCTCCTTATGGTGTGACCTGGGAGCTTTGTGGCTGGAGACATGATTTCAATCCCCCCTGTAGAATCTCAGAATAGAGAGTGGTATCTTTTAACAGATTCTTACGAGAAAATAAATGCTTTTGTTCCTCTTTGATTCTAAGGTGGGGCCTGTGACCTCACGGGCAGGGTGTCTCAGGGAGCAGTGGTTACACTGAGAGGCACAGGCCAGTGTGCTTAAGTCAGGCTTGCCTCACTGTGCTCATCTTTAAAATGGGTGTAATAATAGAAACCCACTCCGGGACTTTGGGGACGTTTGAGTGAGGTCGTGTGCGTGCAGCAGTTCATACAGAAGGGTGTGTGTTCAGTTCATCTTAGCCACCTGTCCCTGTTGCTGTCCATCTTCACTTTATGTGACAAGTAGGAGAGCCCCTGAGCTGAAGCCTCTTCCATGCTCTGAACGAGACTCCCCGGGGGGAACCAGGGGCATAGGGATCCTCCAGCTGCCATGCTGTCCCTGGCCTCACAGGCTCCTCTTGTCCATGGCAGTGTCTTCATCTCCCCTGGAGGTTTGCGGCCTGGTCTTCAGAGTGGGAGCGGGGGCGTCTGCTCCCTGCTTCGGTCAAGGCGGGTGGGGGTTGGGGGAATTAAGTTCCTGAGTCCCCTCTGAGGCTGGGGGCTGTGCTACAGCTCAGCAATCTTGTTCTGACTCAGGGTGCCGCCCGAACTCAGTGCGTGACCCCGCAGACATCAGGACATTCTGTGCATGTACTCGACGCTGGGAACTCCTGTGCTTTACCTGCCCGATGTTGGCTCCCGAAACAGTGGCCCTAGCCTGCAGGCTGAGAGCAGTCCCAGGCAGGGCTGTCACTTAACTAATACAGGGCCCCTCTGGAAGGTCCAGCCCTCTTCCTCCTGTCACCCCATATCCATGCATCACCAAGGCCTTGTCCCTTGAAAGACCGAAAGCCTCGTTTGACCTGTGGTCACATGCATGCACCACACATGCCCCACGCTGCATGGTTTAGCTGCTGCAGATGTTGGCGCTGGCAGCCTCCCTGAGGCCTGGACACCTCCTCTGGCAGATGCAGGCGAGGAGAGGAGCCACGTACAGAATGCTCCCACCTCTGTCCCAACAGGTAGCTGGCCCAGGCAAGTTCCAAAGCCTCCAAGCCTCGTTTCTTCACATTCACCGAAATGCTTTCTAATTCAGGGAGTTTTCCTTGGTGAGGATTAAAACACGCAGAAGCCTGCAGAGTACCTGGCACTGTGAGCAAGCAGGTCTCTGGTTCCTACAGCTGTTTGGGACCAGCCTGGTTAGTCCAGCCCTGGAGTGTCCAATCTCGTCCTTAGGGACAAATCAGGCAGAGTGGGGTTGGTGTGGGGCTGGCCAGGGGAGAGTAAGGAAGAATCCAGAAAGTGGTAGGTTGAGATTGGACCTTTTGCCACCTTGGGACCATTGAGATACAATGATAGCCCTTCCACTGACCACGCCTGTGTCCTCCCCACTCTAGGAGCACATCTGGGGACAAGGTGTCAAGCAAATCCATGTTTGGGAAATAATCTTTCAGTCTTCCAGACATGCTGCCCCAAAACAGGAGCCTAAGGTGACTTGGGAGCCTGTTCGTTTGTAAAACAATCACACTGTGATTTTAATTTCTGAAAGTCACAGTCTCAGGCGTCCCTTGGCTTTGGTGCCACCAACACTGTGCTCTGATCTATAGACACTTGGCAAACCTCACATGCACCACGATGATGTGTGGGTTTTCCATCCAGGGTGCTCTGACGCATCAGTGGGGTCAGTAGTTCCTCTCGGGTAGGATGAGGGGAAGAGGAAATGGGAGGCGTATGTCCTGACACCCTGTTTGTCTTGGCGGCACCTGGGGAGAGAAGTTAAAGTGTGTTGCAGTTTGGACATGTCCAGGCCCAGGGGAGAACCAGGCTGGCGATTTCATGTTCTGTGAGGTCGTCCACTTACGCAGACTCATATCCTTGTCACTGTCGTTGTCACTGTGAGCAACTGACTTCTTCCTATTTGAAGTCCTGAGGGGTGAGTTTGAGTTTTTAGCAACACTGTCCACCTTCAGGGAATTTCGTGAGAGCTTCGCCTGGGGACTGGCCGAGAGGGCTCGCCGATTTCAAGGCCCTTGTGAAAGCCGGCCTGCACGTTCTGCTCCATCCCAGCATCTGGATGGTCCGTTTCAAGCAAGAGAAGTGAAACGGATGGGAGGGGCAGGTGTGCTCCAAAGGAGACACAGGACTGCAAAACTCATGCTGTGTATGCTCCCCTGTGATGGGAGATGCGCACGGCAGCGAGCTCCCCCATCCACCTCCATGCAGCGTGCATCCCAAAACCACGGCGCCCGTCTGTTCTCTGAAGGATGCTCTCTGCCCTCGGTATCATCAAGACCAAATTGCACTCAGATCTCGTGAGGACCGACACCGACTGCAAATGTATTGGTGTGCCCTTGAGAGTGGGGGCAGGAGAGAGAAGGAGAAAGACAGGAAAACCAGTACAGGCCTTCTGGCGGAAGGCTTACCCTCCTCGGACCCAGCTTCTCGTAGCTCTTGATAAAACGCGCCTTTCCGTGTGTGTTTGTGTCTTCCCCTGTTTAACATCCAGATTCTCCATCGCCCTGGGAGCTGCACGAGGCAGAGGACGTGCCTCCCATCCCCACCCCTAGTGCAGTGTCTGACTTTAAGCGTGCAGTGAAAATGCTTAGTGCGTGAATGCGTGTTCCTGCTCCCCTAGGGAGAGCATCATTTCCAGGAGAAGGAGAATGGTAGCAGGAGACATCACCCTTGGGAAGTTAGGTGGGGACATTGTATCGGTGCAGCAAACCCCTGGTACGGGAGTATGCTTCTGTTGGAGGTGGGGGGTGGGGGCTTCTCCTAGCAAATTAATAAGATGGACGTGCCGAGTCGCATGTGAAAGTGGCTGGTAGAAACTCAGAAAAGGGAGATGGGAGCTGGCTGGCCCTGGAGTGTGAATGCGGAGCTGAGTACAGAAATACCCGGGCAACCCCTTCTGATTCATTCACACATTATCACATGATGGCCTTGGCCTTGATAAGGTTGGCTGAATCCACAAGCAGGGTAGTCTCTCCTCTCTGCCCGTGCTATATGATGAACCAGGCGTCCAGAGGGGCCGGGCGAGGGTGGCGCGCTCTGTGACTCCAGACACGAGGTGGCCTTGGGGCGCCTCCCCTCACCCCTCCAGACCATCTGAGAACCACTCTCCCGGTCCTCAGATTGTCAACAGTGCAGTTCCCACACAGGATCAAAGTCTCAGCTGCTCCGAACATGCTCCCCTGCTCAGTTTTTTGTTTTGTTTTATTTTGGGTTTTTTTTTTTTTTGGTTGATAAAATGTTCATTTTTGTGACTCAGGAGGTGCAAGGAAAACATGTCATTCTCTCTGGCCGCCCACAGCTTCGGAAGCGCTTTTCCCCAGGGGAATTTTCTGCTGGGTGGGCCTGGGCCTCCCCAGTGTAGAAGCCGGAGCCCACTTTCCCAGCCTCCCCTTGAATTTGGGGTGTGAGCTCGTGACCCAGGCTCCACCAGCCTGATGCATGGACACCGGGCTTGGAGTTGCAGGCTGGTGACGAAAGAAGCAGGCGTTAGGGAGCACACTCTGGGGAGGGTGGCCTTCTATACATCCGTTTTCAAGGTAGCAGTGGAGAAGGTTCTAGACCTTTGTGGGCTGCTGGGTGTTTCTACAGGTATTTCTGGTGGAGCTGGTCAGTGGTGAGATCTGGGGAGCACATTGGCCTGGTTCTCTGTCCCGTCTGGGGACACCCTGGACTGCCCTTTAGTGAATTCCTTTCCTGTCCAAACCAGCCGGAGTCAGTCATCCTTACTTGCCACCAGGAGTCTTGTCTGTTATTGGGGGTCATTCCGGTTCTAGAACCTGTGGGAGTGTATGCGAAGTTTCACCTGTCATCACTTGGGCCTTTGTGTTTTGCCTCTGCCGGTACAATAGAAGTTCTTCGTTCCTGAGCATCAGTCAAGAAAGGCTTAGACCCAGAGATCTGTGGGTGGATCCACCCTGGACACAGTTCCCCTCACTTGAAATCTGGCATTTGTCCAGGGAGGCAGGGAGGACGGAATGGTGGTCAGACTCTTGGGCCCAGCGGTTAAGAGGATCCAAGCGTACCTAGGAATCTGGGTGTTCACCCTGTCAGCTGCTGACAGATGCATTTCCATCCTTTGCAAATCCCCTTCGATTTGGGAGTCTGGAATCCGAGATGAGCATCTTGCCTAAAAGGGTTTCCTTTACCTTTTTCAGATCTTTCCAAAGCGACACATGCAACGAATTCAGATGGCATGCGGTATACAGTCACGCTTAGGTCTCTGTTGGGGTTGACTGTTTTTGTGGGATGAAATAATCCTAAATTATCTTCTCTTCAAAGCTGGCATTGTTTTACATTGCACCAGCCTTTCACATGAGCTGTGTTATATCAGCTCTAATTGTTTGTAAGACAGAGATAACAATCAGCAGCGAGGGAACCCGGGCTTGCTCTCCCAAGGCTGAGTGATGCTGTTGTCGCTCAAACTATAACTTCGTGCAGAGAATTCAAGCAGTTAGCTCCCTGCTTAGGTAGTTTGCAAAGCTTCTTCAGAAATATACAGATAATACAGGCTTTCTTTGTGAAAAATTTTTTTGAATTTTGCATCTAGGGAATTGCTTTAGTCTTCCCCTTCATTCTCACGGAGAACCCACATGAAGAAACAAAAAGGAAAATATGAACCAAAAATATACGTTTAAACACTAATGCATAAATTGAGAGGAAACCTCTGATGTTCTAGAAAACTGTGCACCCTCATCGCCAAAGACTTGAGTGACAAACAGGCTACTAACATTCAGTGTCATTGGGTCTCCATAGGATGTCAGGACACGGTCGACCTGAGTGTCTGCCTCCCTGTGCCTATTTTAAGGGAGATTTTCCAAGGCTGAGGAGGACGTGGGTCCATCCCCTTAGCAGAAATCCTGTTTAGTGCTGGGTGGAGCCTCACGTACCTCCTCCAGTTCTCTCTAACCACTGGAATCTCCTATCCCAGAATCTCCCCCATCGCAAGCCCAGCACCAACACCTTCTTTACCATCACCGAGGCATCGCCTCCGTTTCTGCCTGCCGCAGGCCCCAGCCCTCCCTCCTGGCTCGTCGTGGGATTCTGCTCTCCCTGTCATAATAGCACCGACCCCATTGCTTTGTTATTGCTTGTGGGTTTGTCTGGGTTCCTCACCAGACTTAAACTCGGTTATGACAGGAACCACATCGAATCTCTGTCCTCCTAGTGTCTGGCCTGCGATTGGCATCAGTAAGCAGTTATTAAATGTATCAGCCATTAAGCAAGTTAATAAACATCTAGATGAGTCGGGAATGGTACTATGAGTAATGGGTGGGTGAGTCAAGGAAAATAAACAAAAAAACATAACCCTGGCTTAGCCATTTACAAACTCTGGCCTTGGGCAATATACTATGTCTCTCAGCTCAGGCTCCTTATGGGTGAAATGGGACAAGAAGACCATCTTTCTGAAGGCATTTTAAGTATTATGTGAAATAGTTAACGTAAAGAAAGCACTTGACACGTCAGTGTTAAACACTCCTTAGCTGCCACGTTAATTTGTCATCAAAGGGTGAACTGGCCTTTGGAAAGGAGGCACCAAAAATGAAAGAACAGGAAATCTAAGAACGTTTCGTTCATTACTTCTTACGCTGATGTTCTGATGAAGGTCAGAGAAGGAAAGATCATTGTGGTTGGAGAAAGCAACATAGAGAATGTGAGGTGGAATTCCTCTAAATTGAGCATTTTTTTTAAAGCGGACACTTCAGTGTGACAACCCAAATGCCAGCTCTACTCTCAGTATTTTGCATGTGTTCACATTTTCCTGCAATCTTACGTACTTAATCCAAATCCACTTTACAACATTTGCACATGCATTATCTTCACAGCTGTATGAAGCACTATTACCCCCATTTGACAGATAAGGGTACAAGCACAGAGAGGTTCAGTGACTTGCCTGAGATCACACAGCTGGTAGGGAGTAGCGGCCGCATCAGAACCAGGCTGGCTGGCACCAGGGGTCACCTGGCAAAATTGCCCCTGGAAGCACATGCATTGTTCCCAGTGCAATGGAGGGCTCAGATGCCAGAGACTCTGCCCTTCAGTGGCTTCCTGCTTAGGCCAGGAGCTGCAATCCTGTGGAGAAGCAAATAAAACGTGGAGACAGAGGAGAGGACTCGAGCCAGGTGGGTTTCCTGGGGGTGGTCTGTGAGGTGGAGCTGCGCACGCAGCCTGCGTGTTAGGACCTGTCCCTAGAACAGGAAGAGCAAGAGTTGGGGCAGAGGGCACAGGGAGCTGCCGAGCGCCTGGCCTTCTGGGGCACTGGGCGGGAGCAGGATCTAAGGATGGGGGGAGTACAGGGCACAGCTCCCTGGACCAGCAGGCCGAGCCGTGTTAGGCTCTGCTTAGGCTTGACTTCAAGCTGATTGAAACAGAGAGGTTGAAAATGAGCCTGACCACCATGCAGAATAAATGGGAATAATATCTTGAGGATAGTGTGTACGTACCTGAAGGACAACCAAGGTTAAGTTTCACCCCGCCCCCTGTCCCACACACCCCAGTGGACTGACAGAATGCAAGGGGATGCAATCCAAGGCATGAAAAAGAGTGAGCTAAAGTAGCTGAGCGAGCTGGGGCCTTATCAAGACGCTGGGTTTCCTCTGAGGTTCAGCGTGCTGTCGAGCAGTGCCACAGAATAGCCCTGTGGGCGCCTTCTGTGGGCTGATGACAAAATTCAATCAGACGTGGACACACGACAGGAGCGCTTCTGGTTTGTTCGGTCACCACATCAACAGCAAGCGCTGCTGGTTTGATCTGCACCTGATATGATAAGAGGCTAATTATATGCCAGGGTGACCCATGTGACAGGGCAATTTCAGTCATAGCAACACAATATTTATCTGGACCGCCAGCAGTCGAGCTGCTAATTCCAGATGCAACCTTTTCCAGGGACGCAGCCAGTGCGGTGAAAAGCACCTTTCCCTCTTCCTCACGCAGACAGACAGGCTCCCCGTCTGAGGAACACAAACTTCGGGTTATCCTCTCGCCAGCTCCCAGTTCAGATCTTACCTACTGACGACCTCTTTCTACTAGATCATCTTCATTAAAACAAGTATGACCCATGACAGGACCCCAAAGCAGAGAACCCCAGACTTCGATTTTACGTGTAGGTTTTGAAAGGTCGAACTCCAGACTTTACTAATTTACTTTTTTGTATAGAGTTTATCTGATTATGGAAAGGATAACGTAGGTGGGGAAAATTGCAAACACACTGAAAGCACACAAAAGAAAGTAGGAGTCGTAGAGAGAGTCACTATTCATGTCGGGGTACCTGGTTCCTTACCGATGGTTTTCTCTGTGTGTACATGACCCGGGGGGTTGGCCGACTGCGGCCTGTGCTCACCTATTCGTGCTGGGACAGTGGAGTCGAGTAGTTGTGGCAGATATTGGCTATTTGGCCTTTTACAGAAAAGGTTTCCAACCTGTTTTAACATGTCAGGCATCCCCTACCATTCAACATTCTTCAAAAATGGGCTTTTAGGGCACACGTGGCATTCGGGTTGGTAGATCGAAGTCATTTTTGATTGCACGACGTCCCTATTCCACACTCTTTCATCCACTGGTAAACCTGCTCGGCTCTGTCCCCTGTCATTCCCGTGCACCTGGGCTGGGTCCCTCTCCTCACTGGCTTCTGCACACCAGCCAGAGCTATTTCAGTGACCTCCCACTCCACTCTGAATGTGGTCTGTGCCAGAACAAGGGACCTCGAATGTGTGGTGACGGCCCCCCTTTCCATCACCGAGGTTCGGGAAAAGTTTTTGGCCACCTCCATCCAATATATAGGCTTCCTGACTGTGAATTTAAAGGGTCCAGTTTCCTCCTCGTGCTAACTGCAATCCCAGTTTAATCACGGTTGTGTAATTCAGTGACGTCGCTACATATAAAATCACATCTTATTGACGTAACGTGTGAGTTTTAAAAGGCTGCTCCCCTTTCTCCCTTCAGGTCAGTGTCATTGAAACTCGGGCCCAGTTTTGAGCCTAACACAGTTTCCAGAACAGGTTACCTTCACTCCTGAGTTGTGATAGAGGACTTTTAAGAAGTAGAGTCACCGGCAATTGCAACGAGCTATCGACGACGCTTTTGATCGCTTTTTCCCCTGGTTTTATTCTGTCCCCAGTTCTGTGGTGACGTGACGGACCCACGGCATCGTATAAGTTTCAGGTGTCCACCGTAATGATTTTAGATCCGTTTCTGTTGTGAAATGATCAGCACAGTAAGTCTCGTTAACGTCCATCCCCGCACACAGTTTCTCCCCCTCCCTTGGGATGAGAACTTTTCAGATCTACTCTCGTAGCAACGTCCAGATCTACAATACCGTATCGTTCACTACACTTAGCAACAATATACAGGTAGTCATGCTGTGCGTTGCATCCCCAAGACTTACTTATCTTATACCGGGAAGTCTGTGCCCTCGTCCCCCACCCCCAACTCCACTGGCACCCACCAGGCTGTCCCTCGGTCATCACATGACCACGTACTCTATGACATTTTGAAGAAAATTTAAAAAATCTTACTTGTAATAATGCTTACTAACCCTCATGTATGATAACCTTTTATTGATGGGGTCACGCCCACACAAATAATTATGAATTCGATGACAAACGTCTTTCTCTTTAATTTTATTATCATTACTGTTGTCTTACCACGTCTAAAGGCTTCCCACGCACTGATTGATGTCATTTCAGCCTTTTTTCCTCCTGCAATACTTTTCTAAGTAAAGAAATTAAACATATAGATAGCCCTGATATGTGACAGGTTTGGTAAGATCGCAGATATGTGGCCACATCCTCTTTCTGAGGGATGACTTTAAGTAAAACAAAGCAAAGCAGGTTTTAAAGGGACAAGTAATAAAAGGACGCTTGTCAGCCCCATGGTGGACTCCGTGAGGCACCACCAGGTCCCCCGCAGGAAGGAACCCTGACCAAGGCACCCGGGAACCCAGGGCTTGCTCTTCCTCCGTCTCCTCGCTCTGCCTAAGCTGCTGCTATGTTTACGTCAGGGCCTGTGGACACACAGCTCCAAGGCAGGCACCAACTCATTCAGCGAAGCCTGCTTCTTCCTCTAGACAAGCCTCACTTTGCCTTTGGGGTTCCTAATTCCATGTTATTGTGAAGCCCCTGGGGACAGCTCTTTTCCAGTGTTGGTGAGAATCCCTGTTTCTCTCCTTCCTTGAGGGCCGCTGCCCTTTCATGGGGGAAGAAGGGACCGGTCATCCTTAGACGACAATAGAAACATAATGTCCCCTCTCGTGCATCCATCTGCGGATGCTGTGGAAACACACACTGTTTCCTGGCCTCTGTCACAGCTTCCAACACAGCGTGTGCCTTGCTCTTCACTTATACTTAGGGCTGAGATGATGTTTAAACTTTAACTGGACACAGAAGCTAGATCAAGGGGAGTCTTAAGTAGGTCTTTGCACAGTACAACCTGCGGTTTTATTGTCTTATTAAAAATATAAAGTCAAGTTTGATATAAAAAAAAGAACTCACACTGGTTGTCAATGAGCAGATGGAAGGCAGCGTCTGGCAGCGTGAATCCGCCAGGAAGACCTGTGATGAAGTGTGGGTATGACATGGCCATGGTTCGATGCTAAAAGCAGGCCCAGGTAAAGGAGCCAAGTCTCGTTTCCATTTTTAAACTGTGGACTTCCTCTAATTCTCAAAGTAGGGAAGAAATGTGGAAGGTGAGGACAAGTCGCACACGTGGAAAGGAAATTCGAGCTCGGTTTCAGTCCTGGGAATTTCATCAGAGAGAGAAAAATGGCAGGTTGTCATGGCTTTCCGAAGAATGCGCTGGCAGCCACTCACAGCACCTGGCACGCCATGGAGGAGCACCTGCAGCGCCCTGCCTCGCATGTGTCCTTGCGAACGGAGGCACGCGTGCGGAGCACAGGCTTTCGTTCCCCTGTGCCAGCCCACCTTCAACTTCTGGGTTCAGTCCCAGTGTCACCTCTTGGCTGGTGCCCATGTCGGGTGGGAAGGAAGCGAGATAGGCTTGGAGGGGGCTGGGTGCACGGAGATTAACTCCGAGCTCGGCTGGGAAGTGTCAACTGGCCAGAGCTGGACAAGTCTAGTGGACCAGGGCCAAGAGGGCAGAGGGGTGGCCTCTCCGGGTCGTTGGAGAAGGAGGCAGGGTGGACACAAACAAGCTTGTGGCTGGAACAGTTTGAGCAACAAAATTCAAAACATAGCACTGGAGGGTAACCTAGACTCTTAAGTCCTCCGAGTCCACATACGCCCTCACTGGTATAAGTGATACAATCCACGTCCCTGTGCACCAGCTCCCTCCCCCCTGGATGGAGGTGGCCTTAGGCTTGCTCTCAAAGACTGGCGTTTGGAAAGGGGGAAACAGCGGCGTTGCAGTGGAGGAACCCCGCAAACTCTGCACTATGCACATGGTCAAGTTCATGTCACCAGGGAGAAGTCGCGTGGCCATCACGCACCCCCGGCACGATGTGATGAGAAAAGCATCCTCTGCAGTCTTCTTCCCCCAAACCCGTAACCTCAGTCCAGTCAAGAGAAAAACACAAATTTAACCCGAGGGACACTCTGCAGCATACCTGATATCTGCAAAACACCCCTCAAAACCGTCAGGGTCCTGGGACCGAGACGGTGTGGCGACTCACCTCGGTGTGGTGCCCTGGATGGGACCTCGGGAGGGATAAACGGACATCAGTGAAGAAAAGCCAGCGAAACACGAAGCTGGAGTTCGGTTCACAGCCACGTGCCGATGTCGGTTTTCAGTTTTCACGCAGGCCCTGTGGTCAGATGAGATGCTCCCCCAGGGGCAATCGGGTGAGGGGTGTAGGGACAGCTCTGTGCTGCCTTCACAACCCATCTGTAAGCCTACTATTATTCCAAAAAAAAAAAAGTTTAAAAGATCAAATCATATTAAATCATCTTTATATTAAGCACATACTATTTTATTAAAATAAAATTAGATTGTCATGCTTACAGGAGAGAGAGGGGCTGGGTGCTGGGTGAGGAATTCCTGTAGAGGCAGGAAATCAGAACCCACCAGGGTCTCGCCGCACCCAGGTTCTCTTCTGAGGCTCTTCAAGGTTCGGGTTTTGGCTTTGTTCCAGTCCATTTTGAAAGCTCTTGATTTTTGGTGCTCGTCGAGGGGTACCTGAAGTCACTGACGGGGCACCTGCAAGTTGATGTGAGGGTGTCATTTGGAACCCTCAGGTGGCCTGAAGGAGAGACACCACGTTTCTGAGAGGCTGGGTTTGTGTTCAGTGAGGCAGGGGTTGAGGCAACGAGGAGACCCGTCCATTAGGTGACAGGAGGAGTCTGTCTGCCTTCCTACAAGGAGCCATCATGAGGTGTCTTCTTCTTTCCCGCTCATCAAGGTCAGCAGATGCCTACCTTTCCTTGTAGAAAGTGCTTCTAGTGGGGCTGCTTCCTCTTCGCAGATGCCTAGAGGCTGTAGGATGTTGGCACATTTCCTCAAACCCCATTGTGTGGAGGAGAGGTTCTGTCAGTGGCCGCAGAGATTCCTCATCCCCACCCAAGGCCTAGTCACAGATGGTGCTCAGCCATTCAAGGCCATCACGGTGTCACCCAGTGCCAAGGAAAAGAGACTAGCAGGAGGCTTTCTGGCCTTCCAACCCATAACCTCAGAACTAACATGAAAAGAATGATTAACTACTGAAGGCCTGTTGAGCTGGAAAGTCTCCATTTTCGTTTGGCTTCTCCCCCAAATCCTGGGTAAATGTAAAGCCGAGAAGCGTCTTTATCAGGTGCTCCTTAGGAATGAAAAGTGACATTTAACGCTGACCTGAGCCACTCGTGCTAAGGGTGATCAACACAGAACAAAAGTAATACGTAATCCATAATCCAACGGGCGGTGATCGTTGCCCTCTGTCGTGCATTATATTTTTAAGCTCGAGATAAGGTTTGTTTGGGGCTGTGTGCCACTGTCGTTCAGTCACCCTAGACTTTACCGTCCACAAAGACCCCTGTCCCTAGCATCTGTGATCTTAGAAATTTCCCATTTCCATATGTTTGCTTAAGAGCAGTGAAGTCTGCCAGACCCCTTCTCCTCCTATGGCCGTTTGGTCTAAATTTCTTGGAAACGAACTTCGCCTGTCAAGGACCTTTCCCCCTGAAACACACGTGAAGCCTTAGAAGAGAGCGTTCCGTAAGAAAACAAGATGATTCGAAGGAACAGGTGTGTTCTGCAGAGGAAAAGCTAGAACCAGTGGTATCATTTGGCCCCTTAGGGAATTGGATTTTTATCGGTGTCTCTACTTGGAGTTTTATAGATTTGGGGGGGGGGGCGGGTGACAGAGGAGGTTGGGGAAGGATGGGAGGGAGAAGAGATAAAGAAAAAAATAACTGGTTTGATATGGAAGCATATCAAGCACGTTTTAAGGAGAGAAGGAAAGAGGAATTAAGGAGGGATGGAACCAGCCGCAGGTGACCACAGGCCCCTGGGAGAGGTGAATTCTGAGTCATGAACAGGAGTTTGTGGGCACAGGACAGTCAAGCCAGCAGTGTAGGGCTCTGGCCTTGCTTCATGGAGGCCGTCCCTTCCTTCTTCCTTAAGTGGCTGCCAAACCAGCCCTTTCTCCATGTTTCCTAAGGCCAGTCCTGTACTCCGAATTCACGGTCACTTCCTGCTCTTCTCCCCCAGCCCCCATCACCCCACCCGTCCCGCTGTGGACCCACTGAATGAGTGGGCGGACGGGTTGCACTTGGTGTTTACACATGGCTCCGTGGACTTCAATCACCATTGACTCCTACATATCACTATTTAAAATTTAACAGCATATAATGAACTTTTGTGAAAAAAACCCTATTCGACTATCAAGTCAGGGCATCGAATAGACCTCCACAGAGAGCAGCATGACCAGAGGAAGCTGGCCCAGGGCACAGCTCCTGGAAGCTGTTGAGTCTCAGGTTTGCTCCCCACAAGCCTCTCCCCCGCCCACCTTCCCTCTGTTCCTGACCCTTGCTTCCCTCCTGCCATGTTAAGACTCCCCTCCCCTATTTCTATCTTCCACTCCTGGCCTTGTCACCTCTACTGGGCTGGCTGGCGTGCTGGTCTGGGACCCCCTGGGTTGCTGTGCTCTGTTCTGCCTAAGCCACACTTGGCAGAGAGCTTTGCTTCAGTATCTTTTTTGGGGGGAAAACATAGTTTAACCATGACAGGGTCAGAGGGCAGGTGTGGCGGAGGCAGGTCTGGAAAGGTGTGAGTGGCACTCAAGGGCCAGACAGTCGTCCGTGGCAAAGATTTGGTTGCACCTAAGTGGGAGTCCCCACCGAGGCCATGACACATGATGTGACAGTCAAGACATGACCGTCTAGCACGTAGCAAAAGAGAAATTCTGACAAGTAGGGGAAAGAAAAAGGTGACACATTGGGTTACCCTACACTTGATGGCCCAGCCAGGCGCACCGATGAAAGTGAGAGCAGACTGTTATTGATTCTGCCAGGAGAAGAGGCACAACTGGGGACGGTTAGGCTGGGGACTAGGGTGGTACAGAGAAAGGAAGGTCGACCAGAAAGCTGAGGGATGGGACCTTCAGAGGCTCCGTCTGTCGGTTTTAGCGTGCCGGCTATTTTTAGATGAAAAGAAATTGGAGGGAAAACACTCCACGTGCAAAGCTTTAAAAAGGTAAAAACGATAAAACAGGTAACTGAGTCGAGTCTATTCTGACTATCATGAGAAGAGATGGCAGAAAAGGTTCCCACTTCCTCTTCCCGGCGTCCAGATGCTCCGGATCGTGGCTTTTTAGCTGCATCTTGAGCAGCTCGGGGTTTCTAAGGCCCCGGTTTGGTGGCTGCCTTCTGGGGGGAGTGAGCGCCCTGTCCCCATTTAAACCGAGTAACTCCTTAGTCGATGACCCTTTTGTACTAAGGTTTGGCGTGGCATTTGGGGAACCGGCTTTTATTGCTTTGAAAGCCACCGAGCTAGGACACGTCTCAGTGTGATCCCTCCAACCAGAAAGCAAGAGAGAGGGGCACGTCACGGCCAGTCGTCATATCCGTCACCATTCACGCCGTGTACACGTACGGTTGTGTGACCCTTTGGGTGTTTCTTTTTCTTTCTTTCTTTCTTTTTTTTATCTAAGGAAAAAATGCCTTTTCCCACTCTGTTCCAGAAATATACTGGCTTTGATACTAGGTCCATACCCTTTTTCCACTTTTGCAAAGTGGATGATGCATGGTCTGAATTTCTGCAAAACACAGATTCTGCGTGGGCAAGGTTGGAAGTCGTTGGTAGGGAGGGGGGTTCTTAGACACTTAAGGCAATGGGAGGGGGAGGGCTTGCCTCTGTTTCCTTTCTTGTTCTTTCAACCAACATGTGTCTTCTACCAAACTGTCGGCTCCTCGAAGGCCAAAGGCTGGGACTCTCACTGGTCAAGCTGGAGGGAGAGGTTGTAAAGCCTGAGGCTTCCAATGGCTTTGTTTTCCATGGAGAAGAGCAGGGATTTTTTTTTTTTTTTTAATTTAGTGACAGGAAGCCACAGACAAATGTTTTCCCTTCCATTTAAAATAACCTTCTTACCTTTTTCATCTTTTCAGAACAATTGATTTTCTTATCGTAAGAGCAATTTGTATTTGTGGCTAAAAAATAGACAATACAGACAGGCAAAAGGGATAAAAGGGAAAATATTCATTATTTTCCTAAGCCGGAGAAGAAAATCATAGTTAACCCCTTGGCCTAAGTCCTTTATACTGCTTTTCCTTTCTCTTCTCTTCCTCCTCCCCTCCCCTCTCCTTCCTTAATCTATCCTCCTGCCTCTGTCCTCCTTTCTAGATATTTTCATCAGTGTATAAATACATATCTCTAAGGCCACATACCACCGGGTAGGACCTTTGGCTGCAAAGGACAGGGGACAGAGGTTAGTAGCTAGCAGGTGTGTGGCCAGTGGTGGGCTGACGGGGAAGAGCAAGGAGAACTCGGATGGTGAGAAGATGATGGGATCACTGGTCGTTCAAATCAGAGAAGAGAGTCGGGGCGGGAATCGAGAACTCTGGAGGCAGCCTGGCCTTGAAGAAGGTACTTCTGGGATTTTATTCTTGTCCTCGGAGGCTGGAAGGCAGGCCGGACAGGAAAGGGTTTTATTTTAGGTAGAGAAAAGCAGAGGCCCGGGGATTGAGGGAGTGAACTCTGAGTGGACTCTTCTCAGTAGCGTCCTGTTAGTTGCCTTTTGTAATCTCTACCTTTTCCTCCTCTGATTAAAAGCGGTTCTGGAAATGTTTTTTTGAAACAATTGGCAAGACTGTGCTAGTCAGCTCTCTCGGTAACTTTTGTTTTATGTGTAATTTAGGTCAGTTTTGTAAAGAAGCAGAGAACTGAAGCTCTTGAGCTGCAGGGCCGATAGAAGTGGGATGCAAACTACATCTATCTCTAGAAATGTTTAGTAGCCAAGTTAAAACAATATGTCAAAAAGTCAAAGTGAAATTCATTTTAATAACAGATTTTATTTAACCCAGATATCTCAAATATTATTTCAACATGCAGGCAATCTAAAAAACTTAGTGATGAGATGTTTTACATTTTTATTTTCCTATTTCGTCTTAAAAATTCATGTTCATGTGCTCAATGGCCACACACAGCTGGTGGCTGTCTTGCTGGACAGTTGGCTCAGGAGGTTCATCACACAGTTTGTAGCAGTGAATGCTGTCTAAGAAAAAAAAAGTGCCTGTTCTTAGGTCACAAAGACCCTCTCTTTGGCCAAACTCTAGCCAGGCTCCTCTGAGCTCTTTGTCCATCCTTGGGTATGTGCTCAAGAACCCGTTTCAGCAAGAATCCTGTCCATGGGATTTCAAACATGCATGGACATAAGAAACTTAAACTATGCAAGTGTCTGGCCACACTTTTGCCAAAATATGTGCACTCTGCTGTCTCTTCAGCTGGAGTCAGCCCCTGGCTTTGTCACCAGCAGGTCACCTAACTGCTGGGCCCCTGTTTCGGCCTCTGCAAATCTTCGATAGCTTCTGTGGCCCTCAGGGTCCCTCTCACCTCTGTATTCTCTGAGTCCTTAAATGTGAGATACCCTGTGGATTTCAGGTTAGCACTGATGAAGGACCCCATGGCACCCCCACTCCTCACCCCCGCAGGGCTGAAGGTGTCATTGATGTGAGGATCCGTGTAGCCACTTTCTCAGTTTTTGTTATCTGTGCTGTGTTTTCCCTTCTTGTCCTTGTGAATTTCAAGAAATTAAAACACATATGCCTATAGGGGAATCCGTGGGCAGAAAAAGTAATTTAAAAAGGCATGAAAGAGTGCTCAAAGGAAGCATATCCCATGGTAGTGATGGGCAGGCAGGTCACCTGTTAGAGCACTTCTCTGTCATACTCGTCCTTTAAGACCGAGAGGCAGTTTTCCAGCAATATGTTCAGTCCTGTAGCAACCCGCAGCTAAGTTCTGCAGCAGCTACACTCAGAGAGTCGAGCCATTGCAAAGCAGGAGCTTGGGGAAGCAGAAGGAGCATGAATGGGGTAGAACCGTCAGAGCTGAGAGTTAGATCGTAGAACCAGCATTTTTGTTTCTGTAAATAAGGTTAGATAAAAAAGCTGTAAGATTCTCACTGGTAATATTTTCAGTGCTTCAGCTTTCCAGGTCTTTAGCAGCACAGCACGTTGCTGTGGTGCCAGCAGCGTCTGCACAACCCGATCTGCAGAACTCTGCTCGTGCCTGTTCTGTCAAGGTCAACAGTATTTGAGTGATGGCTTTGAGTGTCTGCGCTGACTTACCCTTAGACTTTGACGTCTAAAACTTTAGATGTTGTGTGGAATGTTAAAGAATCATCTTAAGGTGTGATGGGCATGCATCACAAAGCTGCTAATACTATCAACAGAAAGCAGGTTAATGTGGTATTTGCTTCAACTCTTCAATTCTTCAATGCTTTAGAAATCACTTTGACACCTATAAATGTGAAATACATATTGCCAGGATTAGCTATGACGTGACAGTGGCACACTGACATTTAAAAAAATAAAGATGTCTCGTTTCATAATAATTAGACCTTGTTTACTGCTTTGCTTAACATCACTGATCAGGAAAAAAAAAATAATTTCGAGGTTTTATAAAAGCTTTTAGGGTGCACTCCTAAAGGACTCTCAGTAATATTTCCCCTAGCCATTTTTTTAATGAGGAAGGAGATATACTTTTTATTTTAAAAAATTGAGATATAAGTGACATATAACATTATATTAGTTTCAGGTGTCCAGCATAATGATTTGATATTTGTGTGTGAGTTATGAAATGATCACAATAAGCCTAGTTAACATCTGCCACCACATGGTTATACATTTATATATTTTTTTCTTGTGATGGGACCTTTTAAGATCTACTCTCTTTGCAACTTTCAAATACATAATACAGTTTTGTTACTCACCATGCTGTACATTGCATCCCTATGACTCATTTACTTTATAAATGGAAATTTGGACCTTTTGACCACCTAGGTGCAGACTTTTCCCCTAGCCTTTTTAGAAGCAAGTACAATTGAAGTGATTTTTGTCCTGTTCTTAGAAGTTGCAACAAATGAGGATACGTAGTGATTGGTGCCTCCTACACAGTGACGAGCCACGCTTTAAAAACATCTGAGGCTCACAGCTTGGCCATGTGCCATGGTCAAGTTGCTCCCTGATGACAGACGGAAGTCCTGCAGGAGAAACCATATTGCCCTGAGGAACATATGGACTCATCCTATCTGTGTGGACACCTTCTCCGAGTGGAGAGATCCAGATGACCCAAGGAAAAATTCTTTTTGTAAAACAATATCCCTCAAAACACAGTGTTTTTTGGCTTTTTAAAATTTTTCCTTTCTTTTTCTTTTTCTCTTTCTTCCTTTTTTAATTTTTGATTTATTTAATTATTTATTTATTTTTATTTTTACTATTATTTTTTTTTAAGTGAGAGCTCTTTTGCAGAGTGGCTAAGCTGTCCCAGCACAAACAAACCTCTCAGCTGTGGCACGTACAACCCATTCGATCTCTGCCCTCCAGCTCCCTCCTGTGTGCTGGAGATCTGATAGCCCAGGCTGAAGTTTCAAGCTCCCTGTGGCCACCCCGGTCATGCCAGGGGGAAAAAAAAGAAAGAGAAAGAGTAGGTAGGCCTAGGTGAAGTCATCCCAATAAAGGTTAATAGCTGGGTGGTGACACCTTCTCACACGACTGGACAGAAAATGCTGGGCAGTGCTTTCTCCCAGCTGCCTGTCATGGTACTGGGAGTAAGAGGTGACCTATTTATTTTTAGAAGGGGATAGTCAGGATAACTCGCCTCTCTGAGTTTCATTCAAGGCAGGCAGTCGCTTTGGAAGTTTGTAAACACCTACTTTCTGAGTAAGGGAGGAGTGCTTTTTTTCCAAAAAGGAAATAACTTGACTGCTGGGGTTTTTCCCTGCTGACACTCACCGTGAGAGCGGAGAAGAAACCACTGAGGCACGGCAGTGCTGCAGCCTTCTCCCCGGTCTTAGCATTTTCAAAGGGCAGAAATGCCTGAAGGTGAGGACTTGGGACCAGGCAAAAGGTAACTGTGGTATATATTTCTTCTTGAGTGTATTTCACCTGCTAGTTATCTTAAAAAAAGAAAGAAAAAGATTATGACTAATTTAAGTGTGGTTTATGTTAACAATTTAAAATTCTAGGAATGCAATCTCTCAATTCCAGGGAACAATTTTCTTTAGCAGGAAGAGACATAAAATTAACCTAATCGACTCTTAGAAGCATATGTAAATAAGTATTTTTCTTGCATGAGGAAGTGATAGCATGAACGTTTTCAAAGGTGTTTCCCCGACACGATGTAAAGCCTACTTGAATGTTCAGTTTTTAACTTTAGGTGCTAGTTGTTGGAAATCAAGCTAGTGAATATTTTATGAAGTGTTTGCATTTTAAAGGCTCGTTGAACATTTGTAAACATTAAATATTAGACCAATATACCAATTTAGATATGACAACACTCTAAAAAAAAAATCAGAAACAAAAACACGGTTATCTTTGAATTTGTGATCAGTTGGGCCCCCAATGCAGTAAATGTTTTTATTAATATCTAGTAATATCTAGTTTTAAGAAGAGGGGGGATAGAGATAGGGAGATAGGCACTTATTCTTGCTAATCTGAGCATAATTTGTGCCTATCTAGAAGTTCTCCATTTCTAACCCCACTGCTGTGTTAATGAATTTGTATGATTCAGTTTCATTGGAAATCTATTACAATCATAGAAATTTGGATATGAAGAAGTAGAAGGAAAACTTTTAAAATAGGAAAAGGGGTTATTGACAATGTTTTTGTCAAAGAAGGTAGAAACTGGTAACTCTCGAAGGGGAACAGAAGTGCCAGATACTTTTTGGTTCCTTCTTAAAGATAAACATCCCTTTTCAGCCATGATTATGTGATGTGTGAGTGTGTATTATAATCAATTGTCCTCCTTAGAATTGTCCTCAAAAGCTACTTTTCTCTTTAGTTTTCTAGTTTTTATTTTCTTTCAGATTTCTTCCCAGTATATCACAGGGGACGTTAAATTGGCATTCAATTGAATAATGAAATGATTTTCTACGTAAACTGAGACATTAAATCAAGTGCTTGAACATAACATTTATAAAAATGCCTAGATTTAGGACACGGACTAGACTAACTAGTCAGGAAAACATTTCAGAGAATTTTAATGGTAGCCTTGGTTTCGAGATGATGGGTTGATCCACCTGTATCACGTGTGTTACCCCATCCCCTGTGACATTTTAACATTTCAGGACTTTCTCTTTTTCTCTTAGCATCTGGGCATTCTCACCAGCCCTCTGCATAGCATTTTGCACAGAATAGGCATTTTTAATAAAGACTTGTTGAATGTCATTTATTTTTAGACTGTTTTCATGCCTGCAATAAATATTTGGGAGGCCTGATCATTTTGGAGACTGACGGGAGAGGTTTGGCAGACATGTAATAAGAGTTGCCTTCATGAAATGCAATATCACAATCAATTAAGTTGTAATTAATTGTGGATAATTATAAATATTTTAAATTAACAGTTTGTGATATAAACTAAACAAACATAAGATTATTTTCTAGGATTTTTTTTTATTGGCTACAAAGGATAAGCAGTTAGGGAGGAGAATATATGTCTTAGTAAAAATGATCATTACCAAGGACTCATAATATATTTGCTGAAAACAGGCAACTCCCTCATTTTTTTTATTTCAATGAGGTAACCCCCAGCTTTAACGTTTGGCATTTTTCTGTGCAATATCCTTTGCTTTGATTCAGAAGTTTGTTTGTTTTTTCCCATCTGTGCAGAAAGTTAGAAAGGGCACCCCAGACAGGGGGAAAGCTTAGAGCTAGGCCGGAAAGAAAATATTACCCTTGAGAGGGAATTTTGCTCTTGCAAAGTCCGAGACGAAATGCCACTAGACAATTCCTCTGGTTCCACGTCTGAAAGAGAAATACCTGTTAGAAGGGGTGGATCGGACGACAAACCCATGTTCAGGGCTTGGGTGTGGCAGGGTACAGCTGACTCTCATCGCAGCCAGTCACATTCAGGCTTCTTCATGCTACTGCCTTAGTCCCATTTTGAAATTTGGTGACCCGAGGGGCTCTGTAAGCAGCAGTGAAGGAAATCTGAATGTCATCTTTTAAATCAGTGGAAACCAAACGATACGAAGCTTCATTAGTGTGTCTGGACATGTGCCACAGGCCCCCTGTGTCAGACTGATTTGTGCACTAATGATCTGAGGCACCAAAGAGACAAACGTGAACGTGACTGCCTGGGAGGGAAGGGAGGTGGGCGAAAGTCCCTCCTCCTTGCTGTTTATCTTGTCACCAGCCATAAACACTCTTGGTAAGAACCGCCAGAGATGCCAGCCCAGTATCAAGGTCAGGGTGTGTAAGAATGGCATTCTGAAATGGGGTGAGCAAGGCAGAAACCCAAGCAGGGGGCACTGGGTGCCAAAGAAGGAGGGAAAAAGTGAGGTGAGTGGCCAGGGGCTTAGACAGGACCAAGAAACACGAGGAAGTTTAGACCCTGGCCAGAGGCCTGGATCTATGTGCCTCCTTAGCCCACCTACCCAGGGGCCCCACCGTGGAGGCAGCAGTGTATGCCCTCAGAGGTGGTCAGTACCTGGCTGGAGGATGGGACAGGTGTATCATTTTCTCTTCCGCTGCCAGCAAGGGGCATGCGTCCTAGAGTCCCAAGTGAGCTCTGCATGTGTCCTATGGAAGCACATCACACAGGACTGTTGTGCTCACATGTTGCCTGGTTCACTCGGAATGTGTTCAAATGCTGTGCCAGGCCACCCGAGGGCAGGTGCGGCCCCTGCTGTCACCGAGCGTGCAGTCTGAATGGGGGAGACAGACACTCAATGAGTGAAAAATTAAGTAAAGAAGTTTTCAGAGGCTGATAGGGCTGAAAAAAGTTTTTATAGGTAGCATGGGAGAGTAGCTGGTGTGGGCTGTGAAGGAGTGGTTAAGAAGGCCTCTCTGGGGAGGGGAGGTGGCGCCCTTGGAGCCTGATTGGAAGGGGCCACTGTGTGAGGGTGTCAGGCGAGTGGTTTCCAGAAAGAGGACCCAGTATGGCCACGGATCCTGAGCGAGGTATAAATTGACACCTGTTAGGAACAGAAAGGCAGGGATAGAGGACAGTGAGTTGGAAAAGGGTATGGCCAGATCCACAGAAGTCACCGGAGGGTTTGAAGCAGGGGGCCGGTGGGGTGTGAGGCCCCTAAGTAATTCAGAGGCGTTACAAGGGAGTATGTATGCTTTTGTGAATTGGCCTGAGAACTTCACCATTTATAATTTAGGGAAACGTGGATTCTGAGGTATAAAAACGCTAACTTTGGGACATAACTGACTTCGTAAGTTGGGGATTAGCTGGCTGTGCATTTCAGAAATCCGTATAAATTACACATCAAGGGAACCCAAGGGTAGAGGCCAATATCCCGTTTCTTACAGAGTAGTTCGTGGTCCCCCTGGGTGACAGATGACTGGGTCCTCTGCCTGGTCGCACAGGTCTGTAATAGGTGCTTAGAGTCATATGAGGGGCTTTACCTTCTGCAGAAAGAGAGCAGCTTGTGAGCCTGACCCCGTGGTGACCCGGTGGGGTGGGTTCTGAGTGTGTGACAGCCTCAGTGCCTATTTTTCGTTTTAATTTTTGGACAAGTGTCTCATAAGTCAACGGTGAAGAAATGAGATTTGGTGTCTTGCTGACGATGAGACACTGGGAAGAGGACTGTTGGGAGGCCCTCTTGAAAGTCACAGACAGCAACTTTTTTTCTAGGTTGTTCGGAAGGATCTAATGTTTAACCAATACGTGGATTATCACTGGAAAGAAAATGGGCAGTTTCAGTGATCGAGAAGCAAAACACTGGCTGTCAACAGGACTCTCTGAAGCACTGTTGTTTGACATTATGTAACGCGGCAAAGACTTGATTAACCCTTCGGTTGAGAAAGGCCGCCGAGCCTCTAGAACTGTGACGCTGTCATAGCCGTGTCAGCTGCTCACAGATCTCGCTGCCCTGTGCTGGAGAGGAGGGGTGGCCATACTCTTGAGTTCTGGATTCATGGGGGGCTGTTCTATTTAAGAAAACCAACGCTCTTTTAAAGCACCATGGCCTCATTAGTATTTGGAAATGGCATTAGCGATCGCATTGAATTTAATTCTTGAAAGGTTGAAAAGAAATTGATTTAAATATAAATATAGTCTTTGGTCCAGAGGTCCTAATAATTCAAGTGGGCGCGATTATAGGCTTAATTATCCATTGTTGATGAAGCCTGTTCTTAGAAAATACTATTTCCTTAAATTACGAGGTCAGGCTAAGAATAACCTCTCAAAGAAATCGGGCAAGCGTGCCCATCTCCAGCTTTACGTGAGAAGGGTTGCCATGAGCGAGCATCTTTTGTACATCTGAAGAAGTCCTTCTGCTGCCTTTGCTTTTAAAACAGACACACGGAGGTGAGGCCAGCGAAGCTGACACAGCCATCGAGAGAAGGGCTTGCGATTTGAAGGCGGGCGGCTGACTCCCAAGGCTATGTGGTTAGGCACATGGGGAGTCGTATGGTGGTGATGCTCTGGGTGGGTTGGATGCTCAGGTCAGTGTGGTCGGCTCACAGGGAGAAAGGAGGGAGTGGCTGGAGGAGAGGGGAGAGGTACCCAGGAGGCCCTCAGGGGGCCTTCGTAGGTGATGCTGCGCTGGTCAGTGTTCAGTAAGTGGCTCTGGGAGTGGGGAGGGGAAGCTCTGATCTTAGCATTTGTGGTTCCTCACAAGCCACCCGTGTGAGGTCATCAAAAGTGGAGCTGGGGAGAGGTGCACATAATTGGTTCCAGAAAGCCTGTGGGGGTCGGCCCTTGCCCATGAAGGGGACATGGGCTGATAGGGGGTTAATGTTTCATTCTAACCATGCTGTGTCGTGTTCCTCATGGATCTCTCCCCAAGACAGGCCCGCCGCTCAGGAAAGGCTAATCGAGGGAATTCATGGTGTGTTTTCCTTCCACGTTCCAGCACAGTCATGGAAAAGGTCTCTCAGGCCTAGAATATGTTTACCACTTTTGAAATCCTACTTTGACCCAGCTGGGCTAATATTTGAAATTGATTAGGAGCAAGGAGAACAATGTAGTCGGTCTTTGTCGCAGCAGCTTGTCTCACATGTGCCATATCGCAGCTCCCGATGACCAGCAGCGTGCTCCCCAGTGAGCTCCTGGTTGTCAAGCCCTGTTAGAGCCGATTTCTGTTTTACAAGCACAAGGTGACAGTTCTTCAGCACCCCTAAAATGTGATGAAGGTCTCTGGGTTCCAGTGTCAGGGGAGGGCCGTGGACAGGGCTGTATGGTGGGCCGTGGACAGGGCTGTCCCAGTGCTGCCCACAGAAGTCGTCCCTCTGCCACAGGAAAAGCCCATCGTGTGGGCTTTCCTCTACTGCCAGCCTCCTGTCCCTTCTTGGGCAAATCTGTGTCTAGATCCGTCCCCTTGTCTTACTGCTCCTCCCCACTGTGTAAATCGGGGCCCCACACAAGGTGTGTGAGTGCCTCGGGCCTAGCTCATCATACACACTATTGTGTCTCCACTGAAAGATGTTATAACTTCTTTTCACTTGGAGAAATAAAAATAGTATCGGAAAAATGAATAGAAAGAAGAAAGGATCAATGGTCATCTCACTATCCTGAAAAAGAATATTGATTTATTTTGCTTTCTAGTATTGTTTTAGACACATTTTCTTGGCACACAGCTTTGTATGCTGCTTTTTTCCCCTCTTTCTCTCTCATGAGCATTTCCCAATGGCATCTGAACATTTTGGAAGCATTTTTTAATGCCTGCACAATATTCTGTCCTTTGGATTTTCCCACATATATTATTATTCTATTATTGACCATTGTTTTGCCATGTAAACGAGAGTGAGATATATCACTTTAACTTTTCTAATTAGGGACTGGCTGGATCAAAAGGTGTGAGTCTTAGGAACACTGTGAATCTTCTAAACGATCATATTTCCGTCTCTGATGTAGCCATTGAGAGGTGAAATGACAGCTCACCACCAGCAAGTGCGTGGAACCCTCTAGAATGCACTTTTGTATGCTCTTCTTCTTCCCTGGGCTTTCTTATTTTCTTTCCCATCAGGCCTCTTAGCCCCATTCCCTTATGGGGTCACCATCCCCACCCATGGCTGTAATGTGGAGTATGCATCATGCCATGAGACCCAGAGAGGCCTGGACCCACCCCAGCCTCTGCCCCTTGGCGTAGGGCCTGGTGTGGGGCTATGTTTCCTGGACAGAGGTGTACCTTTTGTACAAATGTAGTTGTGGACCAACAAAACCTGCTTCCTGGGGTGTTTATTTTATCCTTTGTTTTCTGTGTATTACAAACTTCAAATCCTTTGTGGACCGGACTGAAATACAGTCATTACCAAGGGAATAAAGAGCCTGTGCTACACACAAATGAGATCCATGCACATTTATGAAGACACGGAAAATGAAGAGTTCCTTTCACCTAGTTTTTAACTTGGGACTAAGGGACACACAGCAGTTCAGTCCTAGAGAAGGTCATTTTCAGTTGGAGATAGGGTGAAAGAAATGCAACGCCTGGATTTTATGGGTGAGAAAATAGGCCGTCGGCTTGCAGTGCAAAAGGAAAGGTCGCTTTGAAAATGAGTAATTTCCTTCAGCATTCGGTCTTCTCTTTCAACTCAAATCCAGGGATTTCAGTTGATTTCTGGAGCTGCTTGGCCACACTGTAGCCTAGGAGGAATGCCTCATAAGAAGCAGCCCAGACTCAGTGGAAAGACCTTCGGGCACCAGAGAGTTAAAACTCTGTTTGTGTTTTTCAGCCCTTCTTGTGAAACCACTAGTCAACTCTGACTGGGAAAATAAAAATGACCTCAGGGGGAATACTGGCTTCCGAAGCTTTGGCCAGAGTCACATGACCTCATCCAGTGTCTTCTGTCAGTGAGGTGCAATCAGGCAAGACGGCTTACCCCGTTCTGCCCTGATTTGCACTTTTTCTGATATTTCTCTCGTACTCCCATTCACCCCTCCTCGCTCTCTCATCTCTTTGCTGCCTTTGGATCTTCACGCCATGAACTGCCATCTCTCACCTCCGGAACCTGCTGTCTCTGAACCCCCAACTGGCAAAGGCGAGGGCCAAACCCGGATGTGGCAATGCATGGCAATTTGTCTAGGTCACAGAGTGTCCTGATGCAGAAGCTGGGAACAGTGGGAGGATCCCGGCTGTCCCTGGGAGAGATTCACGAGGTAGCTGGTGGTCCAGAGGGCATTGAAAGGAGACTCCTGTCGGTCTCCCAGGCCAGGCCACACTCCCCCCTTCCCCCCTCCCCCGCTACAGCCTCATTTTTGCAGGGTTGGCCTGCCTCGGCTGTGATCGTCACCCACTGGGTAAATGCCACCGAGAGTATTAAAGATGTTGCCCTGTCATTTTCACAGTGTCTAGGGAGTGGGGAGGGGGGAGGAAGGGGATCTGGGCTGTGGATCCTTTGTCTTAGACAGGGGGACCACAGGTGTGAGGACCCAGTGTGGGAAGAGGTGAGGGAAAGGCTCGAACTCCCCCCAACCCCTCAACATCCCCTCTGATGTTGGGTTTTGAGGAGAGCAGTGTTTCAAGGGGGGAGCCTGGTGCCCCAGAGTTGGGCGGACACCCACAGTGTTGGTGCTAAGGAGTGTCGTGTAGTAATTACCATCATGATGTGGCCTCCTTGCTCTAGCTATAAACAGAGCCAGCAGCTGTGCACAAACTCTGCTCTGTGATTCAGGAAGTGACATCTCGTGGTGGCGTTGTGCTTGGACTGTCAGCAAGCACTTTATTTCAGAAAAGAAAGCAAACCCATCATGCATCAGCGAGTGGGGCATCTTCACAGTCCACCTGTGAAAATCAAACCCGTAAACTCCATCTTTAGATAAAGTGCGGGGGGGTTTACAAATGTCTGTCTGTGTGACATTATTGGCATCTGTTACTTATTCTATGTGGATCTCACAAAGCATGTGTCAATTGGATGTTGAAACATGGCTGTCTTCTCTCAAAAGTTAACAGCCTGTTTCTGGAGCAGTTTGTCAAATAAGTGGTGGTAACTTTCCTTCCAAAGTAATGAAACTGAACGTGACTTCTAAACAGTCACAGTTTCTCCAGTTTTCAAGAGTTTAAGGACTTCCTTTCAGAAGCATGTTAGTGTTTGCATGGGAAGGCTTGGAGATGCAGACTTAGGAATCCCCACGTGGATGGATGACAGACCTAGACTAAATCCACTTGCTTGCTGAAACAAGAAGTTTGCTCACTAAACCAAGACACAACAAACATTGGCGCCGGCAACCAAGTAGCTGCTCATCCCTTTTAGGGCCAGAGAAGACGGGGAAATGGGAAGCTGCTGTGTCCCATAGGGCAGGTGCGAGGGTTTGAGGACAGTTGGCTTCATCCCCTCGTGCCCACTCCTGCAAACTGGACATGGTGCCTGGAGTTCTCATAAGGACTGTGAGGCCTTGTCGGGAAGGTTCTGGAAAGAATGTTATGATTAGTGTGAACTGTCATGTTTGGGGAGGGTGGACGGTTGTGTGAGTGAAGCACAATGTGCCGAGATGAGAATGGGGGTTGTAGGTGGCAGGTTGGGGGAGCAGGGGTGGAATAATTTTCGTTGATTTAACTTTGAAAGACTTTAAAAGTTTTCAGTGATATCGATGGCACCTTGACCCCCCTCCCCACCCCTACCCCTATTAGTTTCCAGTGTTCTGAAGCTTGAGAGGGTAGCAAATTTACCCAGGAAAAACCTGAAGGTTAGATACCTCTGTGCTAAACCCTGGATAAACCTCTAGGGCAATGACTATTTTAAGAGGAGAAGGAAAGCTTTCTCCCTGGAATACTTTACAAATCAAATCTGGCATATAACAGGTTTACCAGTAATATGACAGAAACAAATTCTGTGCTTATATTTCATTTATGATTAGGTTTTCATACAATCACTGTAGAACAGAAGTGGCAGGCCAGTGGGTCGGAGCTGGAAAGATCTGGAAAGGTCTGATCCTGGAGCTGCCGCTTCTCGGCTGTGTCTGCTTTCTCATCTGGAAAGTGGGGGCATTTACTCATGTCCTCAGGTCGTAGTGACGAGTAGGGGTAACATGACAAAGCTCCCAGCTTCGTTCCTGGCACCCGATGTGTGGACAGGACATGGGAGGTGCTTTACAGTAGAAGCTCTTTGAATGGGTCCCAGTCGGCTCGCTGGGTTAATCGGTGATCTCCATCCCCGCTGTAGGGCCACATGGCTAAGGTCGGTGACAGCCTGAACCAAGCAGACTCGTGCGGCCTGGAAGCCCAGCCCACCCAGAGGCCTGGTTTGATAAATCACATTTTACCAGAACACAGCGTGCTCTCTCCTTTGCATATTGTCTGTGGCCGCCCTCATGCCACAGTGACAGAGATGAGTACGGGGACCATATGGCCAACGAAGCTGAAAACATTTGATATCTGGCCCTTTTCAGAGAATGTTTGTCTCCCCTTTCCCTAGGGTGTAACCGCTCCCGCCACTGATGTCGTGTGCTCACCAAGTCGGGGTGTTTCTTCACAAATCCCTCTGTGCCTGTTGCTGTTGCAATTGCATCAAAGGGAACAACAACAACAAAAAAGAGGATTGTGGGAGATTCTGTGGTTTGTTCCCCAATACCTGCTTCCTTTCCTTTGGGGACAGAGTCTCAAGTGGCAGCTAAATAACGGCCACCAGCAATGATGACATTTTCCAGGTGCCCTTGCAGCTTGGCATGGCCGTGTGACTCTGCAGCAGTCAGGGGGACGTGGGCGGGAGCTCTGCCTGCACCTCGCAGGCCATGAGTTTGCGGGATGGGGGCGTGCCCCCTGGTTCCCTTTTCCCCTTCCCACTGGCTGTGACACAGGTGCAGTGGCAGCAGCTACTGCCTTGGACTATGGGCTGGAGGCATGATGTCGAGTGTCTGAGCAACAAGGTGGAAAGAGCTCGGGTGTGCAGCATCGTGGACACCCCACGGCAGCCCTGCACCACTGCCCATGAGGGAGAAATGAAGGGCTCTCCTTTAAAACTGTGTCACTTCGACATTTGAAACAAGAGGTCAGCTTATATCTCAGTACGTGACAGCTGTTTGCCTCTGTGAAAACAAGTCAAATAAATTGCATTGGAGGGAGAGTCAGTAAGGGCAAGTTGCTAATAAATATCGCTTTTTAACAAAGTGCGTGAAACTTAGAAAGTTGGTGGGGATGAGCATAGAATGATCCTGTATGTGGGTTGTTGGGACATTATTAAATTCTTCCTTTTTTTCGAATAAATGAAACTAGACATCGTAGATTATTCGTGGGGCGGTGGGTATTTTATGCAAGAACACCCACCTTTGTTCCGTGCCCTAAATCAGTTGACAGTTTTATAACTCTCACCATGTGTGTATGTAAGTTCATATTTATAGGATCGAGTCGAATGCCCCGAAAGAGTGCACTGCCTGGTTTGCTAGTCCCCAGGCTAAGAGTGTGCATATCCATTTCTTGTTACCACGGTTTGGAATTAATAGATAATCTATGCTATCCTACGTGAAGGGAGGGAAAAGTAATCTAATACTGAAAAAGCAGCTTAAAATTGACCATTGTTTGTAGTAGGTACGATAGCCCTGTTAAGCCCCACAGTGAACATCTGAGAACGGAGGAGTTAACTGCTCCCAGGTCATGGGGCGCTGCTGGTTAGCAGCACCCATCGTTTTGGGGGAATTTGCCTTTACATTCCAATCCCATCTCGGGAACCTCCAGCTCATGTTTCCAGTGAAATCATAGGTTCCTGCATTGACCAAATGCAGACTTCCTCGTCATGTGAATGGGTTGCTCATGACAGAATCTTGAGCAGGAGGTGTCATTGATGATCCAGTCCAACAGCACTCCACCCAGGGCCCGTGGACCCTCTCATTTCCTGAGATATTTCAAAGGCGGTTGGTGATCCAGAAAAGGATAATATCCAGTCTGGTCCAGCTGGTTGTTTTGCAGACCTGGGAACCCAAGTTCCACCTGAAGTCAGAACTTCGGACAGCCTCCCAGTGACCCCTGTGACCACCGTGCTCCGGGCCTGCATCATAGCCCATCCCCACGTTCTTTAGCATGATCCGTTAGAAGGACATTAATTTTGTTTGCTCTTTCGATTCCAGAGAGTCCCTTCATAACGGAATTCACAGAGTGGATTCATTCCTGGCCTCGATGGCGATATACTCAAAGGGAACTTAATTTTTGAGTGAACCCAATCATACAGTTGGTGTCTGGGGTGTCTACTGACTGTGATAGGTACAGGGGTCACTCAAACCACATTGGAACAGGATAGCTCAGTCAAAGATGACATAAATCAGAAAGTACAAGCCTTTTTGTTTTTGGCAAGAGAAGCAATGACATATATCTGACTTTAAAAACAATTGCCTTTTACAGAAAACCCAACATTTTGATGAACCATTTTTTTCCCCATTTCTCAAAAATACAGTATGGTTGCATGAGCTAGAAAAAAAAAAGAAAACTGCGTGATAGATTCAGTTCTGATCAAAATCCAATTCTAAAGCTTAGAAATGTATTTCAAGCTAGCAATTAAAGGATGTATCTCTTATCTCTGTCTTTCATTGCATATTTGTTTAAAATAGTCATTGTGTTGTTTAATAGCAGGTGATTTTCTCTGGCCATCTGGCTCCATTGGTCACGTCCCTGAAGACTCATTACCTTTATTGCTCTCACCTAGGCTTACGAGCTCCCAAGTAGCTCAGGAACAAATGTTTGGCATCGCTTAATTGACCTACTTACTTTGGGGGAAACAACCCCTAGGATGTCCAGACCCAGTTAAATGCCATTTCACAGAAGTTTTGTCCTGGGGCTTCTGGATGGTTCTCACTTAGGAAAAGTAAATAACTGACATTGATTAAAAAGCTGTCACCTTGCTAGAGGATCTTACCAAGCCTGTTTCATGTAACTGAAATACAGAGTATAAGCAGGAAACGATAATAATGGACGAGAAGGTATTTAAATGTTTACCGACTGGCAAATCCCAGTCACAGTGACCTAGAGTGAAAGGCGTAGGGCGTGGATTTAACACCGTGCCTGATGGAGGTGGTGGGTGTAAACACACAGGTCCCTTTGGGTGAAGGTGACTTCCTGATTTACTGAAGGTGACTTACCTGGAAAAGGCTAGAATATTGGGCAGGCAGATTTCCAATCTGCTTGGCACTTTTCCCACACATGAAGCACACATGACAGCCATGAGGTTCTCCTGCAGCTTGGCCTCTGGAGGCAGAGACGAACACTTGAAACAGGTCAAAGTGCAGGAGGACCGTGTAGATGGGCCGGCATCTCTCTCACGGGCAGAATAAGGTTCAACCTAGATCATTTAGATCTCACTCATTTCACTGAATTACATTTCACAAAGGAATACTAATTTTAAAGAATAAGATTGTCTGAATAAATTAATAATGTGAATAGAAATGAAATGTTGGAGGAACTCTTTAAGTCTTTGGAGACAAACACAGTGACTATGTGGCAATGAGAGATATACAATGACAACAGATTTCTGTTCAGTTTGGGGTTCGCCACATTCCTGCTGCCGTTCCGTATATATGAGAACACGGGGGAAACGCATTGCTATAGAAACTCGCTCTGAATCAGACAGGCTGCCTTAATTAATTTTTATAATTTTGTTTTCCTAAAGAACCTATTACTAGGAGAAATAACTTCTTTTGTGATCTGTCCTCACTCCCTAGTATCAACCCCGGTAACCCCCTCCCTAAGCGAAAGACTTCTTCACAGTAGCACATTTCATGTGCCTGTGTCCCTTTCTAGTTTGTGCCCTGCCCAATCCCCAAATACAAACCCATCATCTGTTCATGCTATTGTTGAGTTTTGCATTATAACGATTTACCGTTAACATGTGCACTCTCCACACAACCGCTTATTCTTAAAATCCGATTTTTGGGGGGAGGCCGATGGCAAGTTGAGCAAGCATCGAGACATCATAACGAGATTCTCACTTTTTCTGTGATTGATAAGAGTGACCTTCTTGGTAAGGCTGTGTTCCTTGAAAACCACAGATGTCATTCCATGGTGGGCTTATGAATGCAGATAAATGAGAGGTGCACTCTTTAAGAGTTAACGTGAGAATGCAGCCCACAACTTACGGGTCCAGCATCTCAAATGAATACCTCAATAACTGATAGCCACTGACTCCAGATTTGCCATATTCCAGGCGACCCTCCACTCACACAAAGACTGACAACAAATTCTCCAAACAAAAGTAGTTTCAATCAGCCTTCGTGTGAAGGCACGTTGGAGGAATTTGATCATTCACTCAGTCTGGGTTGTGTATGACAGTTCAGGCCCAATGAGATGGGAAAGGTCTCTGAGAGGAAAAATTAGGAACTACACTGCTGATGACAACTTTCACACTGCAAGAATTATATCCTTTGGTATTGTCACAGAAGCGTAGGTTTCATCGAACTAGGCCAAAGGTGAGAAAAGCTGAGAGGGGACATTTACTTCTGACTCCAGCTGCAGTCAATCCTGGATTGGACTTTGTTGGAAATTGTGGGTCCCAAATAGAGTGCGAAGAAAGGCCGATCTCCAAGTTAGCCAACCTGCTTCATGATCATTTGTTTTCCTTTGAGAAGTGTTTCTTGACTTTCAGATTATTATCCATCCTTCAGGGATCAAGTAGAAACGTTTTCTTTCCTCGGGGACAGTGATCGAAGCCAATCTCGGCATTCACAGATGGAACGGTGTTTAATCTCCCGCAGGTCTCAAGTCGGGGCCTGTTCTGAACTAGCAATGGGATTTCAGTGGCTCATGCCCTGAGTTTATGAAAGTCGGGTTGTTGAAACGTTAGCAAAATTGAAAACGCTAGGAAATGATTAGTAACTGGCATCTGTTCGTAGAAACTGGACTAACGTGAGAAGTGACATGGTGGCGTTTGAGTGCCAGCTTTTTGAATTGTCTCGATGGACAATTGGTGGTTTGTGCACCTGGGGAAGTGCAGCCTGAGATGGAAGGGACAAAGGGACAATTTCACAAAGTGACTGACCTCTGGTTCCTTTGAAACTTAGTTTAACAAGAGGGAGAGAGAGCCCCAAATAGAACCCCAGCTGGCCAGGAGGGAGGTGGCGCCTGCTGGTCCCTGGCCTGGGGAGGAGTTGCTCACGTGACCAATTGGTCTGAGAAAGTGAAGGCTTCAAGTTCAGTGCCATGTAATTTCTTAATCTTGTGTTTGCTTATTTTAATCCTCCAGTTGACACATCTCATTTGCTTTGTCATGTTCTAATGCTGTGCGTGTGCAGAGACACATTCCCCTGTTTTTATTCTGCCTGCACACACGCGCACACACACACACATGCATACACACACGGAGGAATATATTATATATCCACAGGATTAAAAAAAATTCTAGCACATTGCACTAAGAAATGTTCAAATCTGTAACTGGATACCGACTGACCTTTCTAAGAAAAATTCGACAGGAATTACCATCAACAGATGTTCACTACCAACAGAAAGCATGAGACCATTAGTCACTCGCTGAGAATGACAGGGCTCCGAGAGCTCCAGGCCAGAGCGTATTTATAGGTGTGATGGTTGAAGCAGCTGCTTGTCACGGTTGCTAGGAGACCACTTAGGTTATAACCAGACCCCTTTGTCAAAAAGTTTGTCTGCGTGGGATGTGGACGATTCACTTGCCGAAAAATATTGTTTGGCCTCAATTTCCCGTTCCTATAGGTTAAAAATAAAATCAAATAGTGTAAAGCAATGCGCATTCTCTGGAGGTAGTATGACAGGATTCTCCTAAATATCATTGGAAATGATTATTGCAACTTGAATTTTTAGGGATGTGGAAAATCTAAAAAGTGACTAGAATGGTGTGTGTGTGTGTGCACATGTGCACTCATGTTTGTGTGTGTTTAAGAGGAGACAACAACATCTGAACATCTCTCCAGAGGGTTGAGGTTGCCCAACAAAAACCAGAAAGGGACTCATGTTTATCTGTCATGTATGAAGGCTGGGTCTTGCTGACCTCCCCATTCTGGCCTGGGCTTGCTCTCCGTGGTGTCACAGATGCTCCTGGGTGATGAGATGAGAGGGTGCCGTCTGCAGGAAGTGCACATGGATCCAGGGATCCCCATGGAGGGGTCGAGCATTTGGACCCACGTTTTGCAGAGGGAATTCCACACGAGATACTTATGTCTAGTTAAGGCAACTTTTGTAATAAATGAGGCATATTCTCAATTGCCTAATTTCGAAGGCAGTTTAACTTTCCATTTCCAAGGGGAAGAATTTAAAACAAAACTGTTTCATATAAATAAAAGTAATTTCCAATTTTTGGACCTTTTGCCTATTATTATTGTATATATTTTATATAAATAACGGAATCCATGCTAATTATTGCCAGGATTTAATGTTTCTATAATTCAGATAAGCGAATAAGAAATTATGTGTAATGTCAGTACATGACCACTGTTAACTATTTTTTATATTCTTCGATCTGCATTCATTGTTTATATTCATTCGTTCAATATTTCATGCGCCTCAGATGTTAAGCTCTGTTAGCTGCTGAAGCCAGAGCCATATCTACGAATTCTTTCATGAAATTTAAAGTCGAATGAGGAGGCAACAGTACAGACATTAAGTAACGGCAACTGGTAATTGCTACAAAACGATGTGCTAGGGAGGCCAGGAAGGGGCTCGGATGGAGAGGGCTCGGATGGAGAGGGCTCGGATGGAGAGGGCTCAGTGAGAAAATGCTTAACTCAGTGCCCGGCACATGCAGAGAACTCGGCCACCGGCCACCGTGACTGTGGTTATCGTTGGCACGTGCTGTAGGGTCACTCTGGGAGTCCTGACTTAGAAACAGCCGCAGTCGTGGGGGCAGAAGATGGGAGTCGAAACTCCTCGGTCCTTAGTTTCCCTTGGAAACCAAAGCTGCTTTTAGATATTTCTGTCTCGTTAGCCTGGCCCTTGGGGCTTCTGTATCCCTCCCCATGTTACTGCTCTAATGCTCTTTCCCACTCACCTTTGAAATGATCCCTGTGCTCCAATCCGGAGACTTCTTCCCGTATCCCTCCTCATGTTGTGGGCGGTCCCAGCTCCGTAGGTCCCTGTTCCCCTGTGTATTGTTTCTGTGATCTTGATCAAGACAGAGAGTGTATCTGGGCCTCAGTGTCCTCATCTGTAAGACAGAAATAATCAACAGCACCTCACTCCTCCGTCGGTTGTAAGGATCGAATATGCTAGTTAAGTTTACAGTGCAGAGAGCAGTGCCTGGCCCCTGGTGTTAGCTCTGTTTCTTTCTTTTTTGATTCTGGCTGAAACCTCCTTAACTTGAATTGTTAACTAACTGCCTTGACTTGAATTATTCACCCTATTTCCAGCGTCCCATTCTACTAAAAACTGTCATCTCAATAAAACTGCGATACTAACCACTTGGTGTAAGCTCATCCCATAACTCTTTTTAAGTAGTTATTTCTACTTCCTACTTTAAAACGTGTTATACAGCAATTCCTTGCTCCCACTGAAAACTGTAGCACTTTATTTTGTGTTGCAAATGCCAGAAACCAAACTGAAACCAGCTCAAGGCT
Source organism: Cynopterus sphinx (assembly GCA_030015415.1). Taxonomy (NCBI): domain Eukaryota; kingdom Metazoa; phylum Chordata; class Mammalia; order Chiroptera; family Pteropodidae; genus Cynopterus; species Cynopterus sphinx. Next base: position 7,481,783 of record CM057379.1, on the reverse strand, counting down.
AAAAGGGAATTGGCTCCCACGAAAGGGAAGTCCACGGCTGGCTTTGCCTCTTGGTGGGGTGGGCAGGACCCAAGAGCTCACACCAGACCATGCAGATTCATTCATAGTCTCTGCCCCTCACCTGCACCCCACTTTTGCCTTCCCAGGTTACCTGCCTCTTTTTGGTAATTATCTTCCCAAATCTAAAGCTCGAGAAACATGTGAAAGGATTTGAGCTTTGATATATTTAAAAAATCTATTTTTTTGCTTTGACAAATAACTTTTAGTTATATTTTTTGACTTTTAAGTGTATTAGTATATTATTATCCTGTCAAAGGTACAAGAATGAAAAGAGTATCATATTAACAGGGTCTCCTCACATGTGCAATCTGTAACTTAGTTTTTTATTTTTGTCCCCAATAGTTCTAAATGCCATTAAATGTCATTTTATAAAAGTCAGTTTTATATATAATGATGGGGGGGTGGGGGCGGGGGAGAGAGGGAGGGAGAGAGGTGTCATTTTGGAGGTCCCGTGTAAACTTTTACATATTGGATGGGGGGGGGTGTGCCTTAGTCACCTCTAAGTCCCTGGATTCGGGAATGACTGACAGTCAACTGCCCTCAACGTGTCTTTTGAAATGAACGGAAGGGAAGTGATACTGAGAGACATTATTTTTCCTGTGTCAAGATTCATTAGTTTCAGCATTATTTCTTGTAGTGCTCAAAGGCCGTGTGGGTGAAAGAGACGAAACAGGCTGCTCGCACACGTTCTCTCTTACAGAATAACAAGCTATTTTTAAAGAGCACAAGAGCATCAAATTTCTTAGTCTCACAGCACCCCCGAATGGAGAAGACTGGGTGCTGCATTCTGAGTTTCACGTCCGCAGCTCGTAAACGGTACAAAGACAAATTTCTTTTTTAATATAAAACTGAAAAGATGTTTTCATTAAGTACACTTTTAAGGAAAAAAAATGGTACATGATAATGTAGAGGGGAAGTATCACAGAAAATAAATCTTTCAGATCCCAGTTTGGCCATGCGAGTCATCTGGTTCATAACAAAACTCGCCACTTTTCATTCCTATGCAGGACAGTTAGAGTACTTAAAATCAGTTCGATCCTTTTGGAGCGCACTTTTAAGACCTGTTAGTATTAGGAAAGCATTTAGTCTAGGATTAATTCTTCTCTGCTACTGAGGCAAGACTTCGAAGTCCCTGAATTCAAAGTTTTCCAGTCTGATCGATAGGACAGGCATCATTCTGGGCCTCTTCCTCCTCCTCCTTTTTGATGGCTGTTTCCTGGACCCCCACACAGGTACTGGTAGCTCTCAGCTGGAGACTCCATGGGTCCCCCTTAGATGGTCGACATTTTCTGTCGGTTGTGCTCCCCTACACTCCGTCCGGCCAACGCCAGTGTCTTTTGTCTTCTCTTTGGACTCTGGGTTCTATCTTTTTAGCTCAGGTAGTCGCCAGCCTTTATCTTCCCTGTTCTGGGGCCTAGAAACTCAAGGCAATGAGCTGAACCATCATAGGACCCACCATCTTTCAGGAGTGACTGACCTTCCTTACTTACATAAAGCCCACTGTCTTGAAAATCAAAGTCATCTGTATATATTGGTTTCAGATGGGAGGGGAAATTGCATGTCCCTTTTAGACCATCTTGACCAAAGCAAATTCCCCGTCTGTTTTTATTTGAAATGGGAATTCTATGTGATATTCTCATGAGATGTTTCTTGCAGTGACTCTTAGGGCAAGGAACACCTGTCTCAGAAACACCTCAGACACTTATTAAAAAGACAGGTTTCTGAGCTTCCCCCAGGCCTGCCCCATCAGACTCTCTGGAGGGAGGCCCAGAGGGCCACTGTGTAAACAGTGCCCCGGGGGTTCACTTTGAACTTGAGGACTGCCCAGGGTTATTCTGGCCAGACCACCTAAAGTCTTTACCTAAGTGTCTTCTAATAGGAATATGGAGGCAGGAAGAAGGGATGTTAGCGTCACATTCTTCCCGGAACCCAGTTCCTTCTGTGATTAAGTGAGGCTGCTTATCTGAGGAGCCATCTTTCTAATGTTTATTCCCTCAGAGTTTCTCAGGCAAGTGGAACCATAAATTTGTTCTTTGGTAAATAAATGCTTATCTTGACCACACAGAATGTCTGTTGTTGACAATGTGTCTATTAGTTTTTCTTAGGAAGGAGAATGTAAGTAAACGAATCTGCCAGCGCTGTAGTTTTCAGTGCCTTTTTTTTCTTTCTTTCTTTCTTTCTTTCTTTCTTTCTTTCTTTCTTTCTTTCTTTCTTTCTTTCTTTCTTTCTTTCTTTCTTTCTCTCTCTCTCTCTCTTTCTCTCTCTCTCTCTCTTTCTTTCTCTCTCTCTCTCTCTCTCTCTCTCTCTCTCTCTTTCTTTCTTTTTTAGAGCACTGCACAGATGCAAATCTTTGGACAGAGACCTTTTGAAAGATGGTATGGTTGTGAGGGGACCAGGAGCTGTGGCTTCTTGCTTGGAACCACTTCAGCTGGACTCAACAAGAATGTGGGAGGCTGGGGATGATGGCTATGAGAGAGGGACTCTCGAGTGGTCCTTATCTTGTGGCTGGAGTGTGGCTGAGTGAAGGCATAAGTGAAAGAGAAAGCTGAAGGAAAGAAGCAAGCAGGTGAGGGAGGAAAGAAGGACAGAAAGGGAGAGGGAGAGTTGGATGAACCAAGAACCTTACTTCCCTTTGAACTTGGCAGATGCATGTTTTCTCTGAAACTAAGGAGGAAAAAAATCAACCCTGGAATATTAATACTGAAACCACTGGTGTCTGGTTTTCTCCACTAAATGAGCTGCTATCACAGAAGAGTTAAACTCTTTGGTCAAGAACTTGGTAAAGCGTCACACTGTTTTTAAGCCTCCTTTTATGTGAGTTGGGCCTTACAGTGCACATGGATCAGAGCCAGGGACGGTGGGAAGACAGCCACATACCACGTAAATGATCTCTTTCCCAAGCATCATCCGGTATTCACAGGAGATCCTTTCTCTGCTTATGTGTTTTCCAGATAAGGGTGTCTAGGAAAACCCAGAACCTTATTATGGAGCAATTCAGCGTGTGTGTGTGTGTGTGTGTGTGTGTGTGTGTGTGTGCATGTGCACATATGTGTGCACATGTCACCTGTATTAAATATCCCAACCACCAAGCGTGACTCTTAGTTTCCACTGAGTATTTGGATTCTACATACAAAGTACTCTTTTTTGCCAGGAGAGATGGGTCCTAAATGAGGCTATGTGGGTGCGGATCTATCAGATCTCATGTCCCCTGACTCTAGAAAGGAGTGAGGAGGAACAGCCAATGTCCCTTCTCGTTCTAAGTATCAGTGTGGGGTTTCTCCAAAGGATGCCGTTGAGTTCATTCATCCTTTGAATAGGGCCCGTGTTCACAGGAAATAGCACCGCACTAGAAATTTGGGGTCTGGGCTGATGGTGGCTCTGCCCCAAACTCATGGAGGACACTTGAGCTTTATTTTCCTCATTTGTAATAATAAGGGAATTTGAAAAGTTGACAACACGTCTTCCATCTCGTTCTACATTATATAACTGTATGGCTTTATGTGATGTTGTGACATCATTGAATCGTGGTGATGTAAGTTAATGGTAAACCATATATAATGGAAGAGTATAGAAATATATGTCCAAGGGGTACTCAGAATTAATCACTGGACAATTTAAAACTTTAAGAAACTTCCAAAGATGGACTCTTCTGGGTCCATGTTTCATTTAAAGAAGTGTAGATGACATCTCTCCTTTGCCTGTTACTTCAGATTTTCTTTTTAAATCGTATATTTTCTATTAAATTTTAGTCAGCACCATCTGTACATTTATTTTTATCTCAAACATTTACTACTCTTTCCAAAGCCATTCGGTTAGAAAATATTTCCAGCTTGAACACAATGGATTTCTCATTTTTGTTGCCGATTATAACAGTAATTCAGAGATCAGTTAGAATTATTTAAGGTTCTTAGGTTAATATAAATGTAAGTAGCAACAGAATTTATTGCCCCAAAATACTGTCAAGGGCTTTTTCTGAAGGGGGGAAATTTAATATAAATGAGCATTTTTTTTATGGCTGTGGAAAAGATTCACACATTGAATACTCTCGTTTCTTCTTCCCACCAAGTGGTAAAATCTGTTGACAGAGTGCTACAGGTATTGTTTTTATTGGTTTGAAATAACAATATTAAACACACCAAGTATAAGTAGGTCACAATCATGGAACTTGATAACTTTTTACTAAACAAATGAATAAGATAATGAATGAATGGATACTGAGGTTTCTTCACATCCTTTTGAAGTCCACTATGAGAATAGGTAAGATTCTTAAAGGCAAAACAGAATTTTTAGTTATTTCATTGTATTAAGCACCTTAACTGTATGAAGATTTTGCTATAACATGATCTCTATGCAGATAATTCATCTAATTCTAGGGATTTAGTATTAGACTAGGCTCCTTTCCAATTTTAGTGCATTTATTTATTAGAGGAATAAAATCTGTATACAAATGTGGTGTCATATCTGAGACATGTATCTTAAAGATAGTATCAGAAGAAGGTACCAGCATCTACCCAAAATACCACTCATTTAAAAAATTATTTTCATGGCACCTCCCAGCAGAAATATTTTTACTCCACAGTAAATAAACTGAGGCAAAAACTCAAGTAACATTTATATTTTGACTATAGGATATGAAGTGAGATAGACTCGTGTGAGAATGATATTCATTAAATAAAAAGCATGACGGTACATGTAAGCATCGACAGTTTTAAATAGAGACCATCTAGGTATATGGGTATATGTAGGTGTGGCTTTAAGAATAGTAGTAAGTCGATTCCCATGTGTCCATCACCTAAGTTAAGAAATAGACACAATCAATACCCAGGAAGCTCCCACATTGCCACACTCAAGTCCCACTCCCTACTGCCCCTCCTCACCCCTGCCTGAGGTACCCCCTCGGGAATCGTGTTTTGTATCATTTTCTTGTTTAACTAATCTGTTAGCTTGGCGTGATTTTGAGCTTTACATGAATGAAGTCATACTGCATCTATTATTCTGAGACTTTTTCCTTTCAATAGTATGATTCTGAGGTTCGTGGAGTTACAGTTCATTTCCACCGCTGTTTCATCCTTCATTGCTTGAACACACTCACTTTTTTTGCTCATTGTCCCGATCAAAAGATATATTTGAAATAGGAAATGTCATTCATTCATTTTAATCACTAAAAGGACGATCAAATCATTCCATTATAAATTTTTCATTTTTTTTGTTGTTGGAATTATGTTTGCCAAACAGTTCAACCAAATCCCTAACTATGTCTCAATACGCGTAGAGAACAGAAATTAAAATCTGTCTTTCTGTCATCTTTATGGTCCCATTAACCTGAACAGTAGCCTAGCTTAGCCTTGCTAATTTGCATCAAGTGTGTGTTGTTCTAAAGTAGCCACTGTTTTTAATCTCCTTATTAGTTTCTTTGCTGCTGCAGCTTTTGCTCTCTTCTGCAAAATCTCGTTCCCATCAAGCAGACATATTGGCAAGATTTTTGTTGCAGATAAAGTGCTTTCCTAGCTATTAGTTAGTATTTCTTTTAGTAGGTCTAGAATCTTTCCTGAGGTACGCAGACCTAGTGCAAGATTCGGTCACCACGAGGGGTAGAGTTCATGGATGCATAAACCACTCCCTGATACCTGAGCATCCCCCAGAATTCATTTCTTATGACAACAGGACCTCGAGTGACAAGCATCTACTTAGGAAAACAGCATCAGCCTGAACAACTTAGCTCAGTGACTCTCTGGCAGAGCATTTGTTAGTTGAAGCTGATAGAACAAAGGAGGAAAATGAAATACTTTTCATTCTTCTTTTAATGCTATTTATTTCTTCTTTCAATGCTATTTATTCTATTTAAAATTTATAATTTTAAATTGTGCTATTTAAAATTTATATCGCCTAAGGAAAGTTTATTGATCAGTTTACAAATTGTCTTAGTATTCCAAGTACACTAAAAAGTAACAGAATCTGTATGGACACAATTTCTACATAGTTGAACATTAAGGGCCAATGTAGTTTTGACTTGTCTTAGATGTTCCAGGGGTCGAACCCAGATGTCAGCCTCATCCTGATGCCCTCGTAACCATAGCTCAAATGAGAGCTCACTAATGACCCTTGTCTTTTACTCAAAGTATGTTTACTTTATGGCCATATATATCCTTAGCTGTATGGCAGTGCCTTCATTTAATAATTATCTATTAAATGAATAAATTTGAGGTCCCTTAGCAGAGCTTGTTTCAACTGGTATATTTTTGTGATGAGTTAGGGTTGCAAGAGTGGGATTTAAACTTGATATCATTGTAATTTTAGGGGATGCCCTATATTTGCTTGCGTCTTCTTCCTGGAGCGATTATTACTAGTTTTGAGGTCACTGACGTTCCTATGGAAAAATGAGGGCAGGGACACAGCACGTGCTTGGGACATGCATCACATTCGACACGTTCTATAATGATGACTGGAAAAGGATACCCTAGGAAAATATGGGGTATTGTGAGATCCTGTTGAGTTAAACAATTTTCTGTAGAGTGGGCCAGTTACGGTATCTTTGGAAATGTATTGTTGATGTTGATGATGACGAAGATGATAACATTAATGCCAAGGCTTCTTTTAAAGTGCTGTGGCTTCCCTATCCTTAAGGTTTGAAATGTGTCTGACAGGCCCTCCAGGGCCCTGCAAGACCTAGTTCACGTGCTACTTCCCCAGCTTCTTGCCTTGATATCCTTGTCGTTTATGGAGCCGCACCCAGGCCTCAAAAAATAGTGCTTTCAGGGCCTTCTCACTGCAGGGCCTCTGTGTATGTTGTACATTGTCCTTTCTGGAACTCTCTGAGCCCTTATGGCAAACTCTTGCTAATTCAGGGTTTAGCGTAAAGTGACTTCTTCAGTGGAAATGTCTGAAAACCTCTACCCTTTCCCTCATTGTGACTGGACAATCGTGCAGCTCACTGTTTAGCCTGTATCTTCTCCTGGCATTTGGGTTTTGTTAGGCAGATATCTGACTTGTATGCCTCTGAATTCACAGGGCTTTTCCTGAGAGCATGACCAACAGTGGGTGCTCAATAAATATTTGCCGAAGCAATGAATGTTGAATGAAACACTCACAGTTCCGTTCATTTTGTTTGTTTGTTTTCTTTTTCTCTCTGTAGCTGGGAGGTTATCGATTCTAAACCAGATGAAAGACCCAGGCTCAGCCACTGTATTGCAGAGTCATGGATGAATTTCAGCATATTTCTTCAAGAAATGTCTGTTTTCAAACAGCAGAGCCCTGGCAAGGCAAGTATTCCAGTACGGGAGAATTACTGTGTGTGTTTGAAATGTGGTCAGCTTAGAAAGGAATGAATTAACCCCTTTTATCAGCTTGTAAAGTGTTCTCCAGCTCAGAATACACTCTACTACGAACATATGCCCTAAAAGCTGGTATCAGCAAGGTTCAGAAATATTCATGTGTTAGCACTTTCTCGAGCTCATATTTTGAAATTAGACTGGTTTTCTGTTTTTATACATCTTTATCTAGCTTGTTAACTAAAATGAGTGGTGATTGGACTTATCAGCCAAACCAAAGAGAAATTTTTAATATTAATCTTATTAAGGATTTCAGTTTATAGTTCTGAAGTCAGAGGGAGGTGAAATGAACACATAGCCCTTCAAGGGTGCTTTCAGAGACGACTGAATCTCACTTTTAATCTAAAAAGTGGAGATTGTCATATGGTTTATTTAAGAAACAAAACCTATGGCAAAAGCATTCATAGTGACTGTATATATGGAATGAGTATTTTCTGTTAAGATGAAAACCCACGAGAAGAGTCGTACGTGGTTTGAAAGGGATTACATGGAGAAGTGCACCCACTGTATGTTTTTATGTGTAGAGGCAGCTTCGGCTGTGAACTTGACAGCCTGGGTGAGGTGCAGAGGCATCAGTACACTCTTTCCTTTCCAGTGTCATGCTCGAGTTTATTGAAGGCCTTACCTGTAAGTGGAAGGAAGAGCCTAGGAAGGTCAGCATTTAAAATCTCTCTTGTACCATGTGCAGGCAGGCTCTTAACTTCAATACTAGGATTAAATAATAGAAACGTACTTGGACACATTTCAAGCATATTCGAGTGGCGGCACTGTATATGGATGGATTTCTAAAAATCACCGAAGTGATTTTTAGAATAGATATCCATATGGGGGGAAGGGGCTGTATTTTTTATGCCAACTTGAGATTCTGAACCTAAAACTATTGGATTGCATTAATGCGCCCCAAGTCAATTAGCTTAAGAGGACACTGCTACAAACTTAGTGGATAATACGAAATAACTTTGCAAAACTGAATTCTGAATGTAGTCAAGCTTTCATGGACTTAGTTGTCCTTTTAACGTTTATGGTCTTTTCTCTCCCATTTTACAACTAGAATTCTAAATTCTTGAGGGACCCCTGCTGTTTCAAAAACAGCTCTCGATTTAGTTCCACAAGATCATTAATTCTCCTTTGACTAGTTAATTTATTATAACCCTGTGCCAAAGAATGAAAAATCAAAGTTAATCTGAATTGTAGACCCCCTTGCTTTCTTTCAATCAGTTATTAAGCAGTTACGAATCTCTTATTCGTGTCTTTTTGAAATTCCCTTATTTTCTTTGCTTAGCAGTTTAATTGAATACCATAATTTAAAGATAAAGCGAAAGAAGTAAGTAGTTTAAGATTGGAGTGTGGAAAATATACGAAGACTTTATGGGGGAATATTTCTATCTTGATGTTTTAAATTTCTTAAAACAACCAAGAATTTTTTTTTTTGGTCATGACTGACAATAGGAAAATAATCACATTTCACTATAGGAATTTCATTTCATTGGTAGTTGGTTTCTAGGTGACCTAGATGCTGGGTTAATTTGGGAGATGGATATGATTAGAAGGAGGTTAGTAGATTCATCTCAGTAGTTCATCAGCTGTGCAAATTGCCATTACACTTATGTAAATCCCTCTATTTTCTATAATATGTTTTGCTGTATTTATGAATTTCGGTGGGCTTCTCAAAGTAGTTTGAACTTGCAGATTTAGCTGCTATATTCTCAGTGAGTGACCCTGAGTAGAAGTTTCTGCGGGCCATACAAATCTTCATTTCTCCTGCATCTGGCAGCTGTACAGCCACAGACATGATTAACGGGAGATGTGCCCCGTGCCAGAAATTAGCTTCTGGAACGTCAAAATGATAATTAGCAAGTGTGAAAGTGGACTTAGGCGGGTTGAACATCATTAGTCAAACCTAAGGGCAAAAGAAGTGTTTGAAAAACAGTTGCCATAACGTGATAGATCACACGTAGATAAAAATAATGTGTGAGTATCCTATGCTCTAAAACGTGTTGGTGTTATGCGTAACTGTCACATGTTATTTCTGTGATTTCTAGTTTTGTCTCCTGGTCTGCAGTGTGTGCACGTTTTTTACGATCTTGGGAAGTTACATTCCTGGGGTTATACTCAGCTATCTCCTCTGTAAGTATAGTCGAGCATCTGGCTCGTTTGTACGATGCATATGGTATCATTTAATGTAAATAAGACCTTCTGTGGTTTGGAAAAAGAGGGTTGAATCCTTATGATAAAGAAAGTTGATTATTCTTTAATTTCCACCTGTGGAAATTTTCTCCTTTTCCTAGAGACATGTTTATATTTTAAAATTGGAAGAACAAGTTGCCAAAAGGTAGGATGACGAGTGATTGCTTTTATTTTAAATTGTGTCTTAAAACCATAAATAAGCTATACTTCCCACCCCCCAACAAGCATATGAATATCTTTGCCCTTGTGCATGTTCTGTGGCTCAAGAAATAATGAAAAACAAAATGAGATACCATTAGACCAGAATGGCTAAAATTAAAAATACTGATTGTATCAAGCATTGGCGAGGATGTGAAGCTACTGGAGTTGTCACACGCTGGTGGTAGATAAGTAGAATAATAGAGCCACTTTGGGTAACAGTTTGGCAGTTTCTTAAAAACTACTATATGTCCCAGACATGCCACAACTAGGTATTTAATCAAGAAAAATGAAAGCATATGTCCACAAGAGACTGGCACGCGAATGTCCACAGCAGCTTCATTCATAGTAGACGAAAACGGAACCCAGTCTATAGCCCATCCACAGACATATGGATAAACGAGTTGTGGTTCCCTGTACATGGATTACTGCTCAGTTCTAAGTTGTTAATATGTGCAGAAATCTGAGTAAATCTTAAAATAATTAGATTGAGTGGGAGGAGCCAGATTTTTTTTAAAAAAGAGAATATATAATTCCATTTATATATAATTCAAACTAATTTTTAGTGACAAAGCAGAATCCCCATGGTTTCCTGGGGACGAGGTAGGAGAGGTCAGAGGATTAGTACAAACATGCGGAGACTCGGGGGTGGTCGATATGGTCACGATGTTGACTGTGGTGATGGTTTTTTAGTTGAATCCATCTGCCAAAACTCATCAAATCATACAGTTTAAATACATGCAGTTTACTATGTGTCAACTCTAACTCAAAAATTCTGTTAAAAAATAAAAAAGTATAGATTTCCTGCTTCCCCTGAAAACCATGATCCAGCGCTGCCACCTGTAGGTGGTGCGGGGTAGGCGACCCACACTCCACTTAACCCTCCTATTTCATATTTTTCTCACCAGCTATAACATTTACATTTAGCACCTTAGCTTCTAGAGATATTTGTGTTTGCATCGCCTATTTTTTCCAAGGTAAACAGGCACGTTTCCTAATAACAACCGAGAAATCAACATTAGGAAAGACAATACCGTCTTCGTTTCTTGTTGTATCCCTAACAGATGGCAAAATGGTCCAAGCTCAAGTGCATTCCCCCAGTCAGAACTCACGTATCATATCAGCCTCTTGATCCTCCTTGTTCAGCAGGTGGAGGAGGAGAGCCAGGGAAGGGGAGTCTAATACAGGCAGGGCATTGTTCAGATGGTTTGCATCCATCTCACTGACAGTTCATAATAGCCCTGGGAAGTAATGTTATTATCCCAGTCTTGTTGATGAGAGGCTAGTAGATAATAACTTTCCCATCGCATAATGGCATTTAACAAGTAAGTAGAGCTGAGATTTTAACCTAGGACTGTTGTCTGGAAAACATGAAACCTTTGTATAAATTTTGAGGGTAAAATCATTGAAGGGAGGGAGTCGATCTAATTGCAAGTCTTTGAAAAAATGACTTATAAGCACAGTGTGTGTGTGTATGTGTCTGTGTGCACGTGTGTGTGTGCACACGCATGCCACACATATAGGCATGAATGTTTTCATTACAGCGGGAAGAATTGAAATTATAAATTTCTTTCATCAGGCATTCCTCTAAAGAAAAAAACTTCTATGTGTCAGTAACGGAACTGAAATATTTTTGTGAAATACAAAGATGTAGCCATTTGAAATAAAGATCATCTTACCGACACACTCTTCCTTCTTATATTCCAGTACTGTGTGCATTTTTGTGTCCACTGTTCAAATGTAATGACATGGGACCAAAAATATACAGCAAGATCAAGTCAGTTCTGCTGAAACTAGATTTTGGAATTGGAGAATATATTAATCAGAAGAAACGTGAGAGAGCTGGTAGGTAAAGTTGGACTTTTAGATTCCATGCATTAAAATGAGACATCAGTGGGCTATTTATTATGGAATCACATTTGGTACATTTCAGGTGTTTTAGCCTTTTACTACATATGATCACAGAAACTAAGCCCCCCCCGCCCGCAATGTATCACAGCCTTTTCCTATTTAGACTTTCATTCTTTTCTGAAACTTAAAAGAAATTTGACTTTTTAATCCAAATTGTCAGGGGTGGAAGAAGAGGATTCAGCCATTCTATATGATTTACGTTCTTTAAACTGTTTTATTTGGGGATGGGCTATTGCAAATAAAAAATGACACAGGTAGGATTGAGAGTGTGGGAGCCGTATAAGAGGGATTGAAAGAATAGGAGAAGGAAAAGAAAATTCATAGAGGAAAACCAGTGTGATCAATTTTCACTTTTTAACTTGGCTTATGACGTTACAGAGTCTCAAAGTATAGCAAGCATCACAGCTTCCTGCAGGGCTTATGAAGGATAGATTGCTGGCCTACCCCACAGTTTCTGATTCAGTTGGTCTGAGTAGGGCCTGAGAGTTTACTTTTTAAAAAAGTTCCCGGTGATGCTTATGCTGCTGTTTCAGGGACCACCCTTTGAGAAACCACTGATATGGACCATTTCCCTTGGAAATCAGACATTTACAAATACACAAAGCTTGTTAGTGCAAACATTTAATCCCATGGAGGTGTTGGAGAATATGACTGTGGGGGAGCATGTGTAATGGGTAAAATACACTACTATGTCTATGCCGGCCGGGAAACTGAAAGCTTCCAAACTTTTTCTCAACAGAAGCAGATAAAGAAAAAAGTCACAAAGATGACAGTGAATTAGACTTTTCAGCTCTTTGTCCTAAGGTATTTTCTGTTTAGTTTTCAATCTGTTCTTGTGTGGTTTGACTGTGAATTTATTTATAAGCTCTAATGCTGTACAGTTTTCCTAGTAGACTCCTCCTGTTTCTCTAAGACGATCGAACAGTTCTGAAAGGAAAATACTCATCTGGTTGCTATTTTTTGACATTTTTGGTGTTAGTATGGAATTTTCAAAAGACTTGCCACAGACGTTTAAAATGTGCCACTGGTGTTTCTATCAACACAGATCAGCCTCTCCGTGGCTGCCAAAGAGCTGTCTGTGTCGGACACAGACGTTTCCGAGGTGACCTGGACTGACAACGGGACCTTCAACCTTTCAGAAGGGTACACTCCACAGACAGATACTTCCGACGGTATGCTCATATTTCTAGATGCTCTTTTTATCGTTATGCCTGCACGCAGAAATGTTTAACTGTCAATTGCCATAAACGAAATGGGGCATATCCTGTACAGTGGAATATCACTTGGCCCTCAAAATGAAGTACCGATACATGCTACAACGTGGATGAAGCTTGAACACATGACTGAGCTGTGAAAGAAGCCAGACACACGTCTACCTGTTACGTAACTGCATTTATATGAAATGTGCAGAATAAGCGAATCCATACACGGAAGGTAGACGAGGGGCTGCTGGGGGTGGGGGAAGAGGGACTTAGTGGTGATCAGCATCAGTTTTGTTTTGGAGGGATGAGAATGTTCTAGAGTTGATGGTTGTACAGCTCTGTGAACGTATTAAAAACCACTGACCTGTACACTTTAAAAGGGTGAATTTTGTGGTATGTGAATTATATCTCAAAGCTATTTTTTTGAGGATGAATAAATATCTAAGGAAGTCAATGTCAAAAATTCTGCCTCTATTTCAAAAACAAATATTTACAGTGAACAAAATGAAGTTCTAGAATGTCTGGTGACGTTGTTTATAGCAATAATGGACGGAGGGGAAGAGAGAAGCGAATCCCACATATCCAGGCTCATCCTCATTAAAAGGGAGTGAGCATAGAGGGCAAGGTCCCGGAATCCAGGGTTCCTCATGTTTTTCTTCAAAGTTAGTTAAAAAAGTTTAAAAACCTCGTTTTAAGTTCAATTTAATATAAATAGACAACTCTTCTGTAGTAACTTTTGTTAGTCTCATTGGATTCTTTTAAGTCGTCTTAGCCACATACTGAAGATATTTGCAGATTATAATGGAAGATTATGAATGAACTGTTTTGTATGTGTTTTTAGAAGCAAGAACACACGTTCTTATTCTCGAGGAAGGCAGGAGACTGTGCGGTGCCTAATAGGAGACAGGTGTGGGGATCAGGAGACCCAACTTTAGGTTTGCCTTTGTCATTACTGTGTGACCTAGAACAGGTGAAGAAATTCTTGTGGAACAAGAGGATCGCTAAAATCCACAAGCTAAATATCTACCAGATCAGGATAACACTTTGTTCTCAAGCATCCCAGCTCAGATTTACATAACAGAAGGGCAACAACAAACCAACCCACATAGGACGCTTTTCGGTAATTAAATTGAAGATTTCAAATCACTACTGTAGAGTTAACCATTATGCTGAAAGATGATTTTATATACATACATACATACATATATATATATATATATATATATATATATATATATATATATATATAATTTATTTATTTATTTTCAAGACACGACTTTGATTAAAATGGTTTGGTCAACATCAGCTCTATTTATGAAATGTTTCCATAAGCTCTGAGGTCGCATGTGGAATGGAAGGAGCGATGACCTCTGATTCATTGCTTTCAACAAACACAGGTTACAGATACTTGTGAATCTCTGTAGGTGAAAATGCTGAGGTTAGGTAAGAGTCCACATCTACTCTTCTACTATACTGGATTCTGTGAAAACCTCCAATTGAAATATTCTTTATTTTGTCCTCATACGTAGCCACATTAGCTTAAGCTAATTCCCTTCCTAGGAGCCAGGTGAAATTGTTTATGGTGAACATTTAAACTGTAGTCAGAGCCTCACGCTAACGTTAGACAGGTTAAAGATTGTCATTACGTACCCTGTCTCATGCTTATAAGGAGAGTTAAAGATGTAGGAGGAACACGGAGTATTTGTGCACCTGTGGACAGGTAGTGTCCCAGATTTGGGAGGGGTCCAATATGTGGCTAAATTGCTTTAAGCTGAACCTGGAGGCTAGGTGAATGTCAAGGTTGCCTGAGGATTCAGATTAAAATCAGATACCTTTGAGACAGCTTTTTTTATTTCTAATATGTCATGTGTTTAAACATGAACTTCTGTTATACATTTCGCAGATCTTGACCGACCCTTGGAGGAAGTTTTCTCGCGAGAACTTTCAGATTTTCCATCTCTAGACAACGGCATGGGAACAAACGATGAAGATGAATTAAGCCTAGGTTTGCCCACTGAGCTCAAGAGAAAAAAGGAACAGCTGGACAGCAGTCTCAGACCGAGCAAAGCGAGGCAATCAGCAGCTGGTCTCACCCTTCCTCTGAGCAGTGACCAAACCTTTCAGCTGATGAGCAATCTCGCCGGGGACGTCATCACAGCTGCAGTGACTGCTGCTATCAAGGACCAGTTAGACGGTGCACAGCAAGCCCTGGCTCAGGCTGCACCCAGCCCGGGAGAGGACACAGACACAGAAGAAGGGGATGACTTTGAACTCCTTGATCAGTCAGAGCTTGAGCAAATTGAGAGTGAATTGGGACTTTCACAAGACCAGGAAGCAGAAGCGCAGCAAAATAAGAAGTCGTCAGGCTTCCTTTCAAATCTCCTCGGAGGCCATTAGTCTGGGAATCGGCTTATACAACAGAGCACAGATAAACTACCAAAAAATTTCAAACAAGTGAAAAAAAAAAAAAAAGAAAAAAAGAAAAAAGTGTTTTTGGAACTGTGAGCTTTACTGACTAGTTTTTTTGTCTTATTTTCCCTTCTGCAGTGAATTCATTGGATATATATCAGCTGACACTGCTAGATTGATATTTCTGATAGTTTTTTTTAATGTAATAAGCATGGAAATGAAATATATATATACAGTTGACCCTTCCAACAACTGGGTTTGAACTGTACGGGTCCACTTACTTGTGGATTACTTTCAATAAATACTATAAATGTATTTTCTCCTATGATTTTTTTAAAATGACATTTTCATTTTTCTAGCTTTATTTAAGAATACAGTATATAATACATATATAAAATATGTGTTCATCGACTGTTTTTGTTATCGGTAAGGCTTCTGATCAATGGTAGGCTATTAGTAGTTAAGTTTTTCTGGAGTCAAAAGATACACACAAATTTTTGACTGCACGGGGGGTGGGTACCCCTAAACCCTGCATTGTTCAAGGGTCAACTGTATATATATAGAGAGATGAATACGAGGGGTTGTTTTTAAAGCAAAAAGAACACACCAAATAATTGAGCTCCTCCGTAAGTATTTCTTACTTTTTCCTTTACGATTAATTTTTCAAGCATGCAAAAACAGTTCATTGTAACTCACTGAAATATTAACAATTAATTTTGAATACATGCTGTATCAGCTCCTCTGTTCCTAAACCTTAGAAATATTTTTTAAAAATCTGGTTGATTTTGGTGTAAAAAGACAAATATTATTGAGGCCTCCTTATTAAAAGGACATTAGGAAATACCATAATTAATTTCCTAGGAAAAAGTTAAAAATATATTTAACTCCTTCGGATAGGCTGATACATTTCCATGTTATTTCTGCTGTTACAGACTTAGACTTACTCGTAAATGGCATGCTCCATTGACTGCCAGCTCTAGTCTTGCAATGGGTGGTATTCGCCCATAGAAAGCAAGTAATTATATATCACGTAGATGGTGGTTTTGATGTAAACAGAGATTGAGCTGTGCTTTGTTGCTCACTTGTCACATATTTGTAATAGAGGTATTGTGAGTACAGATCTACTCTTACCTGCCCAGACTTAGGTTAAGCCCTCATCTTTCATATAGTGTCATAGAAAAGTCTCTTAAAATCATGAAACTAGTTCCTGGTATGTTCTGTGAGTGAAGTAGTCATCAGCAGTAGAGAAACAATAACTGTTTTTGTAGTCTGTATAGATTCTCCTACAGGAGAAAACCTCGCTTGGCTTTAAAGTGTATTTATTTGCCATTGAAGTTTAAATATTTCATCTGTTTCTCATTGGGAAGCTGGAATATATTTTCCCTTTATTTTAAACTCTTTAGATCACCTTGAAGGAACCAAATTTGACTTAGGTTTTTAACAAAGGACTAAAGAGCAGAAATCAAGCTAATTTTGTTTTTGCGATATAACTTTTAATAGTGTTGAGGGACCATGTCAGCAACTACCAATAATCTCTTCAATCGTTGGGTACAGCTGGCATTGCTACAGGCGCGTCCAGACATCTGAGACCCTCAGAAAGGAAGGATAATCCAAGAATATAAGAAATCTGTGGTCCTCTCCCTTCATTTTATCCCTTTCATTTCTAAAGATTAATTGTAGGTAATCTGATGTTTTAATGTAGCATCTCTTATTTATTTTTTCTTTCTGAGGTATTAAAATATCTAGACTGAATTTTGCCAAATGTTAAAGGGGGAGAAGTTACTGGAGAGTTTGAACACTTGCTTTTTTGTGATTGACTATGCTTATATGTCATTAGTGCCTCATGACTGTGTTTGATGTCCTTTATTGATACAAAGTGAGCCTGTGCCTTCAGTATCTTGCCCATTTTGGTACAAATGAAAACCTGGTGTTAGATCTATGAACTGTGTGGGTTTGGGAGGAATATACCTGAATTCTATTCAATAATGGTTTCTGGACATGAAGAAAAATACAGTCACATATTTATAAAATAGTTGTTACCAGGATTCTTTCTTTTATGTGTATGTTTTTTCATTTTAAAAATATTCTTCGCCATTAAGTCAAAAAGTTTAAAGGTCATTTCTGTCTTCAGTGAGGGGAAAAGAAGTTTAATAATCCAAGTAATGAAAGGATGTGTTACAATCACTCGACAAGCTTACAAGAAAAGATAAACCAAGAGTTGATGGTATGAACAACATGCTAGAATCAAATGCTGTAAACTATGAACTAAAAGGGGTTTAAGGATGGGGAAGGGATGAGGATAGGGGAAGGTAGAAAAATGTGTTACCTGCACTGTGGAGACCTACCAGCTCTCTATGGTCAGTAACATTATAACCATTTATATACTTCACTATCATCTGCTTACGAGAAATAATGGAAACCAGTCGAGGGAATTTAAATCTTGTGGGCAACAGACAACCATTTTTGTACAGAACGAGTGACATAAAAGGAGCAATGCTTTAGGAAAAGTAGTCTGATGATCTCTACTATGGGGTAGAGTACAAGGCAAGAAGAGGCTATCTGGGAGACAGCAGAAGAGGAACACATTGGAAATAATATGGTGGAAAGGCATTTGGGCAGAAACCTTAAAAGGAAGCAAGCCAGCATTCCAAGCAGAAGACTTAGTACCAACAAAAGATGCTTGCTTAGCCTTTGAGAAGAAGAATAACAGCTTCAATGTGGCTGAAGTGGGCTGAGCAGTGTGGAAAAAGGGTGTGGCAGAAGGTCGGAGGTAGGGAAGGGGGATGAGTGCTGGCAGATCATATAGGGCTTCCCAGAATCAGAAGTGTTTTAGCCCATTTAAGTTGCTATAACAAATACCACATACTGCGTGGCCTATAAACAACAAATTTACTTCTCACAGTTCTGGAGGCTGGAAGTCTAAGAGCAGGGTACCAGCTTGGTCTGGTGGGGACCCTTATCCTGGTCAGACTTCTCATTGTATCCTCTTCTGGGTCTCTTTGAAAAAAAAAAAAGCACTAATCTCATTATAAGGGCTCATCCCTCCTGACCTAATCACCTCCCAGAGGCCCCCACCTCCTAACAATACCACCTTGAGTATTAGGTTTTATTTGTTTATTTATTTATTCAAATTTTTTTTATGCCTACAGCACCTGGTCTTCCTAGGTAGTCTCCCAGCCAAGTACTAACCAGGCCCGACCCTGCTTAGCTTCCAAGAGCAGACATGGGGCTTGTTTAGGGTGACATGGCATAGACCATGGACCATGGCTCCACTGGGGTGTGAACCCAGGACCTTCTGCATGTAAAGCGGACGTGCTAACTGCTACACTAGGGACCATGTCCGTATTAGATTTTTTAACATGAATTTGTGTGTGTGTGTGTGTAGGGGGGAGCACAAACATTCATACAACAGTATTAAGATATTTGAATACTATTCCAAGTCAGGGGAAACTACTGGCGGTTTTGAGCAAGAACAATGTTGACTTGACCTAGATTTTTAGCAATGTGTCTCGTCTTTGGTGTTAAGGGTCCCTTGGATCCTGAACATGCAGTGCTGGGTTCTGGACCAGCGCTGAGTGGTTTAACCAGGATGTGCAGTTGAGTCTAAAAACTCATAAACCTTTAACATTCACGTTTCCTGTAGAATATACTGCTACATATGAGGCCACAAAGTTAACTCAGCACACGAAAGGAGGCTAGTCCGAATTGAGGTGTGCTGTTAATTGTAAACTACATGCTGGACATCCACGATTTAGTTCCAACAAACAAATGTGAAATTTCTCATGAAATCTTTTGCATTAATTACATGTTGAAATGATAAGATAGTGGATATTCCGGGTTACATCAAACCTATCAATCTTACCTCTTTTCGTTCTGAAAATCCTGGCTATTCGATGTATGATGGCATACGTAGCTTGAATTATATTTTTATTGGGCAGAGACACGGCTGGCTCTTCACTCCAAGGGGGCAAATTTTTCATTTAAGAGTTTCGGAGGCACTCTCGGGTTTTTTGTGTGAATCTCCTCAGGCTCAGGCCTGAGCCTCCAGTGTCCCCTCCTAAACCACAAAAAAAAATGAAGCGGGAAGTCGCGGAGGCCTTCGATCCTCACCTATCTTGGTCGATTCCATCAAAACTCTTATCACTGAGGATGCAATCGACACCGCCTTAGGCTGGTCCAATCAGCACGCACCTTGGGTCGAGTAGGCGGGGCCTGGTTAGCGGAAGACATCCCTCACCTTCCCTGGTCTCTCATTGGATGGGGCGCGGGCTGGAGGGCGGGACTTCCTGTCCGATCGGGAATAACTTCCCCGGGGCACCGCTCCCTACGTCAGATCCGGCAGCGAAGTTCCGTGTGTTGGGTGGTTCTTCGTGGGGCCTGAGGCGACTTGAGGTTTGACTTCTTCGTGCGGTCCCGGCGCGCGGGGCTCCCGCCTTCCGCCTCCGTCGCCCTGGCAATGGCGACCTACACGTGCATCACGTGCCGGGTGGCGTTCGGCGACGCGGAGCTGCAGCGGGCGCACTACAAGACGGACTGGCACCGCTACAACCTGAAGCGGAAGGTGGCGGACATGGCGCCGGTGACCGCCGAGGGCTTCCAGGAGCGCGTGCGGGCGCAGCGGGCCGGGGCGGAGCGGGAGCGCCAGGGCACGGCCACCTACTGCGCCGTGTGCGGCAAGAAGTTTGCGTGTTTCAACGCCTACGAGAACCACCTCAGGTCCCGGCGGCACGTGGCGCTGGAGAAGCAGGCGGTGCACCGCAAGGTGGAGATGATGAACGAGAAGAACCTCGAGAAAGGGCTGGGCGTGGGCAGTCTGGACAAGGACGCCGTGAACGCCGCCATCCAGCGGGCCATCAAGGCTCAGCCGTCTCCCAAGAAGGCCCCCCCGGCGCCCGAGGAGGAGGCCGGGAGGGCCGTGGCGGGGGCCGAGAAGCCGCCCCGGCTCCAGTGGTTTGAACAGCAGGCGAGGAAGCTGGCGAAGCAGCAGGGGAAGGAGGAGAGTGCGGAGGGCGAGGAGGAGGACGACGACGTGGATGGAGACGGTAAGGGCCCTGTCGGGGAATGGGGGGCCGGGGGAGGGAGGGAGGAAATGGGACCCCTTTACGTTTCCAGATTGATAACTGGAGGTCGGAGAGGGAAAGGTACCCGTTTTTAAGGGAAGATGGTGTGAGGGGCGATGCAGATAGGATGCGTTCCGAAGTGACCTGCCTGATCGGCAGCCCCGCAGCGATTTTTTGTCTGTTTTCGTTCACGGTTGGCAGATTCAGGGCCTGGAACCTTCTCCGCGGGGGGAAAGTAGCCCCTCAGTGCACACTTGCGGAATGAATGGATGCCTTTTCTTATTTGAATAAGGAGGCTTTTGACGTATGCACGGGAAGACACGTTGCCACCGCCCCATTTGCCGTGGAATTGATGATTCTGTCGGGTTTCTGGTTGTCACTTGGCACTTAATTTGGTTGATTGAAACGATCAAGTGGGGGGTTCTAGAATCAGCTGGCTAACCTGAAATGGGGACCTGGAGCCAGCCAATCCAGCCTCCTTGACTTGATGAGTTTTTTTTTTTTTCTTTCTTTTCCATGTCATGCATCCTATTAACACTGATAGTAGGAGTTCCTATAGTCTTAGGAAAGACTCCTTCAGGGAGTTTACTGTGGGCTGGAAAGAAAGATTAAGGTATTTCTTAGCCATACAGATTGGTCTATGGTAAAGGAATAGTTAAAACAGAGATCTTGAAAGAGGGTTTGTCCTAGACAGTAAATCAGCACCCACCTCCCCAGATATAGGACTGGACACCTCATGCTTGTGTATCTTTGGTGGCTTCTTCGATTGCTGTTACCACTTGTCTTTAACCTCGTCTTTTGAATCTCTGGCTTGAAGATTGGGAAGATATTGATTCCGATGAAGAATTGGAATGTGAGGATGCTGAATCAATGGATGAGTTTGAGGAGCTGGATGCAGAGGAGGAAGAAGCTGTGGGAAGCGCCCCCCCTGGTGCCATCCCTGTAACGGACTGCTTATTTTGTCCCCATCATTCAAGCTCCCTCATGAAGAATGTGGCTCATATGACCAAAATCCACAGCTTCTTTATTCCTGATATAGAATATCTTTCAGATCTTAAGGGACTGATTCGATATTTGGGTAAGTCCGATAGCTTTCCTTTTAACGAGGATATAGCACATTATTGGGGGGAAGGTCTTAATGGAATATTAGTTTTGTGTTTCCCACAAATCTTTAATTACCTGTTTATTTTGTGAAGATCAGAAACTTAATGCATTTTTTTTTTTGAATTGTGCAGATAAATGGCGAGATTAAATCTGGCCGCAAGAGCTTTCTTAATATTTTTTCCTCAGAAGCTTTCTTCTGTTTTTTCCAGGAGAGAAAGTCGGTGTGGGGAAGATTTGCTTGTGGTGCAATGAGAAAGGGAAATCCTTTTACTCCACGGAAGCTGTACAGGCGCACATGAATGACAAAAGCCATTGTAAGCTCTTCACAGATGGTGATGCTGCTTTGGAGTTCGCAGACTTCTATGATTTTAGGTAAGTCTATAGTTTGTAATGCGAGGTGAAGTGAGATTATCACTGAAGTGATATTACCTGTGCCAATGCCTGGTATGTGTTTGGAACTGGACAACATAGTCTTTGTCACTCTCACGACACTTCTGTGTGAGCGGTTATTCCCTCTCATTTTGAAGATAAGAAACAGAGCATAACAGAGTTACACACACACACACTCACTCAGTCACTCACCTCATAAAGAGGTCAAATAAGGAGACGATCTCAGGCCCAAACTGAAGTTTGTCTGACTGGGTGTTTAATGGTCAGGAGTTCCGTAATGCCAGTTACCTTGGGAACAGAGGCACAGAAATGAGGTTTCATGGGGCCTGAGTGGCCTTGAATCACAGGCTGTCTCCTACAGGAGTAGAGGTGGTTGCTACACCAGGCGTTTGGTGGTGAGGTTGTCCCATAGGTAGTTCACCCTTTACTAGAAACCTGTGTAGTTCGTGTGTCATGCACCAAATCTCTATTCGGGACTCTGGAACAGCTAATCCCTAGTATGGAGAGTCGGTGACCACAGGTGTGTGCTACACAAGTTGGTGTGTATAATTACCACGCCGGGTGTACATAGTTTATGTTGATATAGGTGTTCAGAAAAGTCCTAGTCATATCAGTTGTCCTTTTGCATTTTCCTCCTGATTTCCCGTTTTTGTAGTGAGGAAGAGTTTTTCATTTTTGTCCCTTTTGTGGCTGTGTACTAGAATCTCATTGTGGTTTTAATTTGCATTTCCTTTTATAACTCCTGTAGTTGAGAACCTTTTATATATTAATTGGCCATTTCAATGCCTTTTGCGAAATATTTAATCAAATCTTTTTGTTTTTCTTTTGGGTTATCTGTCTACTGTTAACATTTTAGTGCATTTCTCTATTTTCTGTGTATTTGTGAACATCTCTGGGAACATTGAGATTCTTCTAGAACTGCACTGTCTAATATGGTAATTACTAGGTGTAATCATGTGGCTATTTAAGTTAAATAGAAATTAAATTAAAAATTTTTAAATTTGGTTTTTCAGTTGCACAATTATATGTCAGAGCCCAGTGCTTAAAAGCAACTGATTGGTAGCTACTCTGTTAGATACATGGGCATAGAAGAGTTCTGTATCACAGAGTTCTGTTGGACAGAAACATTCTAGAACTTTTAAAAAATATTTTTATTTTGCAATTACCATTGACATACAATATTACATTAGTTTCAGATGTACACCATAGTGATTAGACATTTATGTAGCTTACAAAGTAATACCCTGATAAGTCTAGAACCTGTCTGACATCATACATAGTTATTACAATATTACTAATTATATTCTCTATGCTATACTTTACATCCCCATGACTGTTTTATAACTGGTAATCTGTACATCTTTTCATGCCAACACCCATCCCATCTGGCAATCATCAGTTTGTAGAACTTCCTATTATAGTGGTTAAATTGATAAGAGCTGCATCTTCCAGCTCTATATTCTCTCATCTTTTCTGGCCACCTTCCTAGGGAACAGTAGGTAAAAGAATTCAGTTTTAGGTCATTCGCTCACATTTTTTTTTAAGTACAATTTTAGATTCATAGCAAAATTGCGCAGCTAGTACAGAGATTTCCCATATATTCCCTACCCCCACACATGCACAGCCTTCCTCATTATCAACATCTTCCACTAGTTGTATATTTGTTTAAACTGATGAATCTGCACTGACTCATCATTATCAAAGTCCATGGTTTACATTAGAGTCCGCTCTGGGTGTTCTTTATTGGACAAATGTGTAATAACAGGTATCCACCATTATAGTATCATACAGAGTAGTTTCACTGCCCTAAAAATCCTATATAGACCCACTTCCATTTCAAACCCTGGAAACCAGTGATCTTTACTTTCTCTGTAGATTTGATTTTTACATAACTTCATGTAGTTGGAATCATACAATATGTAGCCTTTTCAGACACTTCTTTCACTTAGTAACATGCATTTAAGGTTCCTCCATGCCTTTTCATGGCTTGACAGCTCATTTCATTTTGGCCTGAATTGTATACCACTGTCTGGATGCACCACAGTTTATCCATTCACCTACTGAAGAACGGTTTGGTTACTTCCAAGTTTTAGCTATTATGAGTAAAGCTGCAGTAAACATCTGTGGGCAGATTTTTGTGTTGACATAAGTTTCCAGGTCCTTTGCGGATATACCAAGCAGCAAGATTGTTGGACCATATGGTAAGAGAATGATCATATGTCAGTAGTTTTGGAAGAAACTGCCAAACTGTCCTCAAGTGGCTGTGCTGTTTGCATTCCCAGCAACGCATGGGCGTTCCTGTTGCTCCACATTCTCACCAGCACTGGTGGAGTCTTCTGGATTTGGCCAGATTTAAACATCCCTTTGTTTCGATTTGCATTTCCCTGATGATATGTGGAGCCTCTTTTTATGTGCTTATTAGCCAGCTGTGTATCTCTTTAGTGAGGTATCTTTAAGGTCTTTGACCCGATTTTTTTAGTTGGGTTTTTATTTTCTTATTGTTGAGTTTTAAAGAGTTTTCTGTACATTTTGGATAATATATATCTTTGGATAACATCTTTTATCAGATGTGTCTTCTTTTTTTTCATCTGTAGGTTGTAGAGTAATTCTCTTGACAGCTTTTCCATAGAGTAGAAGTTTTAAATTTTGACATAATCTAGTTTATCAATTTTTTTCTTTCATGGATCGTGCCTTTGGAATGGTACCTAGTCATCACCAAACCCCAAGTCATCTAGATTTTTTTCTGTTTTCTTCTAGGAATTTTTTATAGTTTGGATTTTTCATTTAGTTCCATGATTCATTTTGAGTTCATACGTCATTTGCCCAGTTTTATTACAGAGAAAATGCTAACAAGTTGTTTTCTCTCAAACCTTTCAGCTTGTAAATTGCTGCATCTGTGTAGCAACTTTTAGGTAGCTAGCGGGTCTGCCCCTTTGCAAATACAATTTTTGTCTTTTAGTTAAATTTGAGATATCAGTCTGTTCATTAACACCCTTTCACTGTGTTCCAGGAGTAGCTACCCAGATCACAAGGAGGGGGAGGGGCCCGATGGGCCTGAGGAGCTGCCCTCAGAAAAGACTTTGGACTACGATGACGAAACCATGGAGCTGATCCTACCTTCTGGTAAGTGCGTTTGTCAAAAGTAACTCAAGGCCAGCGAGCCATTGGAGACACCTGTTCCTATCCATCCTTTTCCATACTGAGGGAAATAGAACATAAAACTTAAAATGTGTATTGGTGTTCTCAGGTATGTGGTACACTCTGAAGGTTGCCCCTCAGCTATGTGTTGTCTTTTTTGTTTAAACTGGATTGGTGTTTTTGCTCGTTTCCGTTCTGACTCAATGCTTAGATCAGTCATTTAATTTATTTTCAAATATGTAGACTTGTTCTATTTCTTTGATATATTTTTTGGCCCCATCTAGGTTTTTCTTGTTAATCTGGACCTTCCTCTTATTCTTTGAACTGATTCTTGTTTCCTTGTTTTGCTCAGACTTCTGAATGGTGTCTGGCATTGGTGAATCTGATTAGCGGTGCCTGGGTTGCCTGTTTCTGATCGTCAGGGGGAGTCTTAGAGTTTGAATTCTGCCTTCTACTTTGGGGAACAGTATTCGTAATGATGGGAATTTAATAGAGGAATGAAGAGATGAAGGAAAGCTGTGAATATGAGAAACATCCACTATTGTTTATAGTGTTATGATTAGCTGATAAGAATGGGAGAAGCTACACGAGACGTGAGAAGGAAAGTGAATGGGATGGTAGAGATAATAAGTTAATTAAGATCCTAATAATGCCTGGTATTTCTGACCAGTGAACATGTTCAGGCAGATATTTTATTTTCACAAGCCTCTGGGGCTTGGAATCACATTTGCCTGCAATACTAGGAGCAGATTGCTTTGCCTCTGCATTATCACACAGTCAAAGAAGGTGGCATGAGACGAGTTTGAAGGTCCAGTATCACTGGTTTTTAAAGCCTGGGCTTCCTCGCTTAGAGCCGCAGGCCGTTTACTGAGTCTTGTTGCTCTTTTAAGGTGTTGGATAATAAACCTCAGGAGAGCTCTCTGAGGTAGGCTTGGAAGTAGTAGTAGTGAGGTGACTGGTTTGGTGCTAGAGTACTGTGAAATAACTACTTATGGACAGACAAACTCAGGAAAGATCAAAGGTTCCTAACTAGGCCATGCATGTGTTTTTTTTTTATGGAAAGGCTTGGTGTGAATGTTGACATGAAGCTAATTTGAGAAAGATTCTAATTGAAGAGCTTAGTCATATTTTATTCACCACGCTTAGTAGATTTAGCTTTAAATTGGTTTCGAAAGCAGCAGTTGTACTTAAAATCTAGTTATTTTTAGCTCAAGTAGCTATCTCAGAGCCAGTGACAAAGAGCATCCAGTAGAGGGCACTGTGGGCATTGTTTTGAAAACTGGTCTGGCTCTGTTGCTTGAGTTCTTTGCTGTTCAGTTATTGTGGAGTAAGTTGGTGTGAAAGACACATCCAGTTAGCTGCTGACGCCAGATGAAACTTGGTGGATCCACCAGAGATACATAACTAATCTTAGGAAAATTACTGTAAGTGGTTATTGCTGTGGTGACAGGTAGATGGACAGGTTGTGACTTTAACATAACTCGTATAAGCCATCTGTTACATATTGTGCAGTCAGTGTGTTCTAAAAATAATTTTCTTTGATATGGGCCTTTAAGTTGAGCTGTTAGCACATTATACTTGGTGCTTACTGTCAGATGCTCACTGTCATTGTCAAAGGGCAAGGGTGGCTCTAAACACTGCATGTTTCATTTCTCCTACCAGCTGTCAGAAACCTTAGCATTGAGTAATGAAACCTTTTCAAGGATGTTTTAAAAAGCCAAACTTCAATTAACATTTCCAAATGCTGCTTAAGAATATAAATATGTTGATTTATCATGTACCAATGACTGGCATTATCATTCAACGATTCTGAGGTAGCCATTATTACAAACCTGGAGCATCCTGACCTAATGTTGCGAATAGAAAATCATAACAAATGATGCTGGGGTTTCCTGCTAGAGCCTCTGTTTATGTTGTGTTGTTATCCGTCAGCTGTTCCACACTTACTCCTTGTGGTCAGGATTTTTGTTAATGCTTAGCTGCCAGAACAGTCAGGTTTGGGACAGCATGTTTTCATCCACATTGGTATACAAAGCCCATATATTGTCTTTGATTTGAAGGTTTTATTTTTTTGATATCCCTTGAGCCTGATCACAAAAAGAGATAGCTACTTTTTTGTGTAGCAAGCAAACTGTTTCAGGTAGCTTGCAAACTGTTTCAGGTAGCCTGCCAGATAGAGGGACTTAAAATAACTCGGCAGAATTTTCTCATGTAAATTAAGGGTCTAGATCCTAAAAGCAAATACAGCCACCTGCCCTACACAGAGGATTCTGAAAGAAATGGTTTTAAATATGTAAATTTCAAATTTTTCCTAGAAATTGTACACATTTCCTTTATTCATTTTCTGTGCAGATAGCTGTTTCATTTCCTGTGTCTATGTGGTTGTTAAATTTCTACATCTGCCTGGGAAGATGTTTGATTGCTTATTTCCTAATTAACATTCTTGTGAAAACATAACTTGTGAGTAAGCTCGCAGGTAATGTTGATACCATTGGCCCAGGCTCACCTTTTGAGAGCCCGCTGTCTGATGGAGTCTGGAGTCAGTTATCATGGAGGCCTGTCCCCTTCCCTCTTGCCTGCTGTGAAGCTAAGATACAGGGATCAGCATACTTTTGCTCTAAAGAACCAGATAGTCGATAGAAATTCATTTCTAAAAGCATGGTTGATTTGCATATTTTTACCAGATCTTTCTAAATTAGCAGAAGGTGTAGAGAGACTCCAATTTAATCATCTTTTAAAATTCTGGTTCACCTGGTAATTTTAATCATTTAGACAATAATAGAGCATGAAACTAGACTGCTGTCTGTCTTCATACACTAAAATTAACTAAAAACAGACGAAAGACCTGCATATAAGACTTGAAACAAATTGCATAGCAGAAAACAGATATTGAACTCATGAACCTTGGATTTAGAGAGAATTTTATGAATTTGATCTCAAAGGCAAGGGAAGTAAAAGCTAAAATAAATGAATGGGATAAATTAAAAAGCTAAGGCACAGCAGAAGAAACTAGCAACAAAACAAAGAGACAATCATGTGAACAGGATATTTGCAAACAGTACCTCCCATAGGGCTTAATATCAAAATAAACAAACAACTCATACAACTCAACATTAAAAAAACAATCCGATTAAAAAATGGGCAGAGGACCTGAACAGACACTTCCCCCAAGAAGACGTACAAATGGCCAACAGACATATGAAAAGATGCTCAACTTCACTAGTTATTAGGAAGATGCATATCAAAACCACAATGAAATACCATTTCACACCTATCAGAATGGCTGTCATCTACAGGACGAGTAACAGCAAGTGTTGGAGAGGTCGTGGGGAACAAGAACCCTCATACACTACTGGTGGGAATGTGGATTGGTACAGCCACTATGGAAAACAATATAGAGGTTCCTCAGAAAACTAAGAATAAAATTATCATTGACCCAGCAATCCCTCTTCTGGGTATTTACCCAAAAAACTTGGAAACATTCACAAAGATGTATACACACCAATGTTCACAGTAGCAGTGTTCCCAGTGGCCAAGACATGAAAACATCCCAAGTGCCCGTTGATAGATGACTGGATAAAGAAGAGGTGGTGCATATATACAAGGGAATATTACTCAGCTGTAGAAAAAGATGAAATACTGCCACTTGCGACAACATGGGTGGATCGTGAGATTATTTTCACGCTAAAAAAAATAAATCAGAAAATGTTGAGAACCATATAATTTCATTCATATGTGGGATAGAAAACTGAAAGCAACGAACATGACAAACAGAGACTCATGGACAAAGACAGTGGATTAGTGGTTACCAGAGGGAAGTGGGGCAGGGAGAAGCTAGATAGGAGTAAAGGGCGTCAAGTATCTGGTAAAGGAAGGAAATTTAACTTTGGGTGATGAACACACAAGGCAGTATGCACATGACGTATTATTGAATTGTCTGCTTGTAACCTTTTTTATTTTATTAACTAATACCACCCCAATAATTTTAACAAAGTGTGTTTGTAAAACAGCAGGGCAGTGTTCTCCACCCAGGCACTCCTGACACTTTGGGCCAGAGGATTCTTTGACGTGGAGGGTTGTCCTGTGCATCAGAGCATGTGACTCCGGTCCGCTGCGTGCCTCAGCCTCCATCTAGCTGTAAGGACCAGAAATGTCTCCAGGCACTGCCACATGTCCACGGGCTAAAATAAACCCTCATTTGGGAACTGCTGCTGGAGAGCACTGCTGGGGGCAGCACTGCCAGCAAAGGAAAGGCGGATCGGCCTCTGCCCAGACTGTGGCTCGTGGGCCGAAATGTCACAACTCCTCTCTGTGCTTAATCTTCTTTCTATTAAAAAAAAGTTCCAATCCCTTACCTCCTAGGTCCTGTTATCTGTGTTAGAAGGTGTTACTATGCTCACATCTAGGGAGGCATATTGTATATAAGTACAAGATACTGAGTTTTTCACTTAACAGTGACTTATTTTAAAAAATTCCTCTTGAGTTTCTTTCCTTCATTTTTTAATATGCTGCTTCATCTTTCTCCAGCAGATAGAGCAGTTTCCTCTCGCATGTCCATTTTCCAGCTCAATTTGGAAAGCCTTTGCTTTATGTCTCTGCCTTGAAAAACTATCCATCTCCATGTTTAAATATCGCTCTTTTGAAAAACAGGTGCCAGAGTAGGTCATCGCTCCCTGATGAGGTACTACAAACAGCGCTTTGGCTTGTCAAGAGCTGTGACGGTCGCCAAGAACCAGAAGGCCGTGGGCCGAGTGCTCCAGCAGTACAGGGCCCTGGGATGGACCGGCGGCACAGGTACGCCGGTGTGGACGGCCGTGGACCTGCCCAGGAACACGCTCACAGCAGGGGGCTGGGGTGAAGTCGCTTCCATTTATCTTGCCCTTGTGGGTCCTCCCTAGGGGAACCTCAACCTCTCGGCTCTTCGCTTCCATTCCCACCTGATGTGTTTACGGCAGTGAGCCCAAAGCCTTGTGACTTCAAACCTTATTTTCCTGTCACAGTAACTTT
Source organism: Cynopterus sphinx (assembly GCA_030015415.1). NCBI lineage: Eukaryota > Metazoa > Chordata > Mammalia > Chiroptera > Pteropodidae > Cynopterus > Cynopterus sphinx. The sequence continues at coordinate 7,451,789 of CM057379.1, read as the reverse complement.
CTAAAACTGCATAACCATCATTAACTTTTTCCGAAGGTTATCATTACCAAAATAATGATTTAATAACGGTCAAAGGATGAAATAATCCAAGAGGTTACACAGAGGGATTAAATAGTACCCTTGTGCAAATAGCTTGAGCTGTGGGGTCAGACATGACCTATCTGTCACACTCGTAGGTTCTCACGTGATAAGCATGAATATTGTAATTCACCTAAGCCTCTTTCCTCGTTTCTAAAATGGAGAGGAATACAATAGGAGTTGTACAGCTTGAATATCATAACGCACATGTGACAGAGTGCGTGCACATAATCGAGGCTAGCTAGCACTTCCTTTTGTAACTTTCACATAGAAAACTTAGTAAGAGGCAGAGGAATAAAGCAGGCCCCTGAAGTTGTTACTCCGGACACCTCGTCACTGTGAAATTATTTAGATGTATTCTGGTGTCTGCTGTTTGCAGCCCTGTCCTTAGTTCTCCAGGGAAGGCTTCTGTGCACTGGAATCCCAGAGGCAGTGAGGGGAGAGTTGTTTTCATAGCCGACATCCATTTCCAGGGCCGCCGTGTCGATGGGCACCTGGTTGCCTTCACTGTGGCTGCCCCTGAGCCATGAGGCGCCGACTTCATGTTACTCTTGTCAGGAATTGTCTGCCTTCCTCTGTCCCCTGAGATCGATGGGCTGTCACTTGTTGGGCTTGTAGACTCTTCTTTCCAGGTGATGAAAAGTAAAGAGGTTCATTCCAGAGAAAAATGATATCTGTTGAAGTTCTGGGATGCAGTTTGGGGGTGCACAGAAACCCATGGAGAGCCCCATTGTGTAGAAACCCAAGTTAGCATTTAAAAAAGAAAACATAACCCCAAACTAAGTTTGAGGTTCTTTGCAAAGATTGGCTTTTCTCTGGTCGTGATTAACAACAGCCCTTTGCCCCTGCTGGGCCTCCCTTCCAACCACAGGAGCAGCTTCTAGGAGCCATCGGGACATGCAGTATGTCCAGAGAATGAAGTCGAAATGGATGCTGAAGACAGGCCTGAAGAACAATGCCACCAAGCAGATGCACTTTAGGGTCCAAGTGATGTTCTGAGGGTCTGCCGCAGATTGCGTCATCCGTCTCCTGCACAGGTGTCCTTGCCCAAAGACCAGCGAAAACCACGTGGTGTGACAGAGCCTTTTTGCTGCTACTTCATCCTGTATTTCATCTGTTCAGAAAAATAATAAAAGGCAGAATCATTGGCTTTCAGATGTCATTTCTGGACAGAGTTTAAAGATCATGTTTTCACGAAATGGGCAGTATCTGCCAGACTCAGGACCTGCACAGCTGCAAGGCAGAGTCTTTGTTGCCTCAGCTTTTACCTGACTTATGGCTGTCAGAGGGATAAGGGAAATGGAGTGGCTTACTTGTGCCACCCAAACATAGTTTAACTTTCAGAAGAATAACTTAGCAGGTTATGGCACTTGAACCTACATAAGGAGATTATTGAATGTCACCCATTTGAACGTGTCATGGCCCACGAGTTGGCGAAAGTCTCTGGGCACATTCAGTAAATGCAGGCGAGTTAAAGAGCACGCCGGGGTCCTTATTTCTGAATGGGTACCCACAGAACGACAGTGCTGTGCCCTCGGCCGGTTCCAGTGCCGCCTTTGCTTGAGCAGTCATTTTAGGAAGGAAATAAATGTAAAATGTTTACGCCTCATTTTAGAAACAAATTACCTGGGGGTGAAATCTCTGAAATGATTCTGTTCAGGTGATTTAGAGGAAACACTGATATATTGGAAATGAAGCTAAACATGAAGATTAAATCGATTGAGCTACCTTGGTGGCTTTGAAAAACTGACTTGTTTGATTTTTCAGTCTGTAAGATGTGTTTATCTCATGTGTTGTCGGCATTAAATAAACTTGCCAGAGGAGCCCTCGCTCATTCAGTCCTGCGCACAGGGTAAGTGCTAAGTTCTCCCTGACAGAACCAATGGCTGCCACCTTGGGTGGCCCGCGCTGTGGTTGGAGTGCCTGTCCCCCAGTAGTGGGTCAAGGACGCCAGGAGACCAGCTTGCCCTCCGCGAGTGTTCGCTGCTGGTCCTTGTTTGTAGAGACATCTTGTCTTCAAACTTTGTGGAACTGAGTTAATTCTCTTTCCTCTGCACAGGTTCACTGTCACCCACAGTGGAGGGCTCCCTGGCTTTCATTGTGCTGCTTCATCCTGTTTTCTGACATTCTTCTCGCACCCTCTTGTGTTTGACACATTTTAAATCTGTATCCTGGGAAATGAGGTAGTGCTTCGCGAGAGGTATGTTTTTAATTTAAACTTAACATGCATGATGCTGTCGCTCTTGTCAGTTCCATTCTTCCATTCACTCTACATGATTAGCCCACTTCATTGCTTCTGACTGCTGCAAGGCGTCCGTGGTGTGTCCCCCGTACTGTGCCTGCCTCTCCCAGGAGCCGACACCCACTTGTCTCCAATCTGCCGTCGCCACACAGCCCAGCACTAGAGTGTCCCTGGTTTGCCTCCTTTTAATTTTGAGCATTTTTACCTGAGGGGTCAGTGAGGACAGTGTGGCTGCTAACCTCTCAAATGCTCCTTCCACTTAATTACCTACCTCTTCCCGGCTTCGGGAGGTACCCTCTCACCTCTACCAACATCATGATTTTATGAAATTTTGTTAATATGCCTTTCTGGAGTAAAATTCTATTTGAAAGGGAGGGTTAAGAAAAGATTTAAATATCATCTCTAATTATTGCACGAACAAGACAAGAAACATGAGAAAGTGCTTATTTGGGCAGGGGACGGGGGGACTTAGTGGGGTAGGAAAGTGGGAGTTCCTGGGAGTTTATCTCCTGGTCATCCCCACCTCGGACGTGTGTCTAGTGTTCTTTCTCTTGGTACACTGTTCCCACACTCTGCCTTCCGTAGATCCCTGGGGCTTCCTGGCCCTTTTGCCACGTGGTGACATGCTACCAGTCCTCCCCCATACTGGTCATTTCCCAGCTGCATGTTCTTTTCCTGGCATCCCACGCTTCCCACCGGAGAAGTGGGCGGAACCTGTCAAACAGCTTAAAACCCAGGGACTGCTGGTACCCTTACCTTCATGTTTGATCATTTTAACTTTCCTTGCAGTATTGTTGACATAGTGCTGTTCTTTCTCCAAGTTTTTACTTTTTACATTTCTTTTTGATTAAATCAGAAATGATTCCAAAATAGCCCCAAGTGAACTCTTTCTGCTCAATTTAAGTTTGCAATGCAATCCCTGTGGCCATTCCGCCACGCTGCCTGCTGCCTTCCAGACAGCTGGCTGTCTCCATTCACAGTGGGTGCCAGAGTGACAGGTTCCAGGTTCTTCAGCACCAAGTGGGCGTTGGCTGCTGCAGCCGGCCGCCGTGACAAGTGTGGAAGCTTTTCTCCTGGGAGGAATCTCAAGACCTCATGTCCCTGGCAAACTGACATGTCTGCCTGTAGCTCGAGATATCAGGACGTATCGAAATTGACTGTGGCGATGGTTGCACAACTCTGCATACGCTAAAAGACAATAAATTGCACACTTTAAATGGGAGAATTGGGTGGTATGTGAATCATATCTCAATAAAGCTGTTTGATTTAAAGAATGGGGTCCAAAGTGAGCAAACATCATCAGTTCCCTCTCTGCATGTCACTGAAGCCCGTGGAGGCTGTGCTGCCTGTGCTGCGTGTCTGCAGACAGGACAAGCTTAATTTAGTCTCTGCTTTGTGGGCTGTGAATTTAGTTTAGTATAAGGTGCTTTCGTGCACCATATTTTTCTCTCCACCATGAGGTGTAGTTAGCATTCCTATTTTACAGATGAGGAAATGGACCTAAGGCAGGTCAGTGACCTTTAAGGAGACACAGAAGGAAGCCAGAGATGGCGATGTCCGATCCAGCATTCTTGTCATCCCATCCTAAGGAGCATATTCAATGATCTGGATTGTTTTCTCCAATCCATGAAATTTACAGCAGCTCTGAAAGTGTCTTGCTCTAAATCTAGGAAAACAGGGAATCTAATGTTTGTATTAGTGTTACATGCACAGTACATGCGCGAATAATGAATGTTGCCTACACGCATGAAAGAAAGTAGCACCTTTCTTCCCTAGAATGTGAACGAGTGTTGCCCCCCACCAATTTTGGTTCTTTGTGAATTTGTAATTGTTAAACTGCTTTCCTCCACCTTAGTTATTTCTAAACTCTTTTAAGATCCCGAGTCGGACATTATTAATTTGGAATTCACAATAATTCATGTGCCGTAGATCAACTGTGTTGCCAAGTGAATGTGCAGACTATTTTTGCAAGACACTTTCTGGTTGTCTAGAGAAATTCTTAAGTGCTTTGATGAGTGCACATCACTATTTAGAGTCATTCATAATCAGCACATGATGACACCAAAATTGATGGAGATTAGGAAGATGTATGGTTAGCTTGTTAATACTGCTGCAAGCATTTTAAGGTTAGAGTAGTAATTTATTGGTGATTTATGGGTGAAGCTGGGTGCTCAGGGTGCTGTGACTCCTGCAGTATATAGCAGCAACTGGCAGACGATTAAAAACCTATTTTTCCTCACACGAACTGGCCACTGTTCTCTGCAAAGTCAAACTTTCACCTCCTTCAAAAAACCTTTTAGTATTAACTGCTGAGCAAACGTGATGCCTTTCTTTGGAGGAGAGACTGCACCTATATTTAGCATAAATCTAAAACTACAGGAATAGCATTAAAACTATATCAAATATATCAAAATCTGTTCCCTAAATCTGTAACATTGATTTCATTGGATGTGACCTCTAAATCCTGAATTCAAGGCATTCGTTGTATCATTCCCTTGTCTTTTATTATTAATGACAACACCCAGTACTTCATCCTCAAGTACCACTGTCACCTGGGATAAGGCGACTTAACGCACGTGGCCCTGCCCAGGATGCTCCATTCTCCACTGCGGCCTCTGCCAGTGTGGAAAATCAGACTCTGCTTATAAAGGTGAGGGGTTTTAGTTTTTTTCCAAAGAGAGTTTTATACTGCTTAGTGCCAGAGGCAGAAGAGAATATTAAATTAACAGTAAATGGAAACTCCTGTAGCATTTATGTTTGAAGCATGACTCTCCTTTCAAGATGCCTTTGCTATTTTTAATTCAAGTGAATGAAATGTGTTTGGATAATTTGGTAGTATATTTTTGTATCCATCTTGAAAGTTGGGGGAATTTTTCCTGGAAATAAACTCAAAAATATATACTACGTAAGAATCTATAAAAGCAAAAACAAATATCTCATCTGCCAGATTGCCAGATATTGTTGCATGCACATTGCCTCTGCTAACTAATCCTCAGAACAACTCCAAAGTAGGTACTAAATCCATTCATCCAGGTGGGGAAACTGAGGCAAACAAGGCTCCAGAGCTGGTAAGTGGCAGTGTCGGGATGTGAATCTAGGTAGTCACCTCCAGGTTCTGCATTCTCAACTCGTACACAGGGTTGATCTTGGGCCCCTTTCCACTCTTTAAAAGCAGCGAGGACGCTGAAGAGCTTTTGTTTTTGTTGGTTGCATCTATCACTACATACTGAATTAGAAATTAAAATTGAGAAAAAATTTTTAAGTTAATTCGCCTTAATAAAATTTTACATTGACATGAATATATTTTTATGAAAAAAAAATTGTATTCCCTTAAAAAAAATACCTGTAGTGGGAAGAAGAGTGGATTGATTTGACATTTTTGCAATTATCTTTCACAACCAGCTTCGCGGAAGACAGCTGGATTGTCATATCTGCTGCTGCATTTAATCTGTTGTATGACACATGTCACAGATACTGGAAACTCCACTGTAACTTAATGAGAGAATGAGAGTGAAAAGGGCAGATTCCATCTTAGCTGTTATAAACACAGCATTGACTAGGCAAACCCCTTGAAAGGGTCCCTGGACACCCAGGGGTTACCGGATCGCACCTTGAGAACCACTGCATTACGCTTAACTGCCCCTCAGTACACAGGGGACGTGTCTTGGCTGCATACTAAGTGCTCCCTAAGAAACAGTATTTCTTCTAGTCAGTCCCAGCCTGGCCCGCAGAAGGAGCAGCAGCTGTGGACTCAGAGCCTGGGGTGCATTCTGCTTGGGCCTCGGTAGCTCCTGACCCTTGCTGAGTTCCTTCGTTTCTGTCTCAGATTCCTCATATAAAACCGGACTAGTTACAAATCCTTCGCAGGGGCCTCAGAAGAGTTCTGAAAACTGAGAGACAAGGTGCCTAACAGGTACTGACACACAGGACCAGACGCCTGATGGAGGGTGGCTTCTGTTCCACATTGGCCAGTGAAAACCAGGGAAGGAAAGAGGGGGTCATGGTTGGAAAAAGGGGAGGAAAAGAGAGCCAATGAGGGCAGACCTACAAATCCTTATCTAAGAACCACACAGAAACTGAAAGTCAGGTATGTTCAGAGATTCCTAAATCTGGGGTTTTAAAAAGTCAATACAGTGCCCATACTACATAGCAGACCTCCACGGGGCCTGGGGACCTCCTGAGAAGGGAGCACATGACTGTTTCTAGAGAGGACCATGTCCCATGCTCACCAAGTCCTAGTAATAGTCGTTCAGGCAGGTTTGGATACCGAACAGTTTACAGGAAATCAGCATCCAGAGCTCTGGGGATTTGGGGATCGCAGGTGAGGGACTGTGGGTTTCACCAAATGCTGCTGTGCAGCCACCAAGCTAGGGATGTGTCCGTGCAACCTCATTCAATTCTCTCAGCTCCACGAGCAAGAAGCAGACACCTCAGCATCCAGGAGCACCTTGGCTGGCTTCTGACTTTTGACCAGCTTCACAGGATCCCAGGGCCAGAGCAGCGGCCTCTGGCCTCCTCTCTTTGGCCGTTGCCTACAAACTAAAGTCCAAACATTTATTGTATGTGGATGAGGAGAGGGAGTCAGACATGTGGATTGTATGCGTACGTGCACGCACACGCATGTGTGTGTTTCAAAATGAACCCGACAGCATCAGCAGAAATCTTTTTTTTCTTTATTTCTTTTAAACAAATGTCTTAATGAATGCCTAGAGAGTTTGTCTTTAGTTTGTTGAAAATCTACCTAGCCAGGAACCTAATTTTCTGAAGAATAAAGATAAAGTGAGATGGTATATTTTAGATCCCCATAAAATCCATTCCATACTACATTCACAGGGATGGCAATTGAACGCATTTAAAAATCTTTACACAAGAACCCACACTGATTGCTTCATGCTCATCATCTCCAACTTACAGAATTTCACAGGGAAGTAAACCCTGAAGGTTTTTGAAGATAAAAGTCCTGGCTGTGAATCGATGTTGAATGCTGGGAAGGGATTTCAGGTACCTGGAAGTAGACTTCTGAAGAATTCAACCGATTCGAAATGACACAAGCTTATGACAAGGCTTGCAGATCTGAAGAAACAGTTCAACTACCAGTTATTGAGGGATTTAAAATAATTTGCAGCTACAAAGGTAAAATAATTTGAAACAATTTTTTTCTGCTTCTACTTACACTGCTTTGAATTTAGGGAGACGTCAGTTCCATTTATTTGGACATCTGTAATGCCACACACATTAATAGGCGTGTCATTTTGTTGATTCCAACTTCGTATATATTTTTAATTATAGTAGAAATCGTGGTATTGAAATGTCCCCTCCCCAGCCATGCCAAAAAGCAGCAAATGTCATTTACTAAAAGGCGGGGAGGTAGAAAGATCAATTTTTTATAAAAATGATCTTTAGTTAAGCAGAAACAGCTGCTACAGTGCGTTGGGAGGACTTGACTTTCGCCCTTTTATTTTCTTTCCTCCCTCCCTCCCTCCCTATTTTCTTTTCCTCCTTCCTTCCCTCCCTCCCTCCTTCTTTCCTTATTTTACCCATCAAAGTGGATTTTCTTGCTTCTCAGACCATAAACCTCTGCTACTTTATTGTCTTTATTATCTGCAGTTTCTCTAGGAACGACATTTACAGTCACAATAATTAGCTGAACCCAGCTCTTCTCCCAAGATCCCAAGTGACTAGGATGTGGCCGTAAACTCTGGGCTCGTGGAAGCCTGTCTGATCTCCTTACCACGGGTACGTGAACTCACTATGTACCTATAACGAGAGGATGTGTTCATGTGCACCCACATCCCCCCTCCAGGACCAGGGCCCTGGTTCCCCCAGAGCTGGCCTTTGCTGTCTCACACGAGTCTCCTTCTGGGAATGGCCCTTAGCGGAAGGAAGCCACGCTGCCCAAAGCCGCGCTGCCCACGGCCGCACCGCCTCTGCAGGAGCAGGCTGCATCTGCTGGCTGCCGCCTTGCCATGATCAGGACAACTCCGAAGGCTTCTCAGCTCCAGAACTCTCCACGGGGTTGCCGAAGGCCTTTATTGCCACTGAATCATAGTCCAGCTTCTCCCAGTGTGGACGCCTTTATTTTTCCTTTATAGGTGTCGCTCCTGAATGCACTGCACTCCCCAATGAAAGCGCTACACATAGATCTCCACCTGAGCTTGTTCCTCTGGGAAGCATAACTAAAACCATCGGGGCCAGGAATGGGCCAAGGAAGGAGGCTTTTTAATGGGGTCTGGAACTGGGCCACCAGCTGGCCCGTGGTCAGTGGGGACACCACCACTTGAGGTAAGGGAGTACTGATGGCCTTGGGCGTGCAGTAGCCCTGCAGTCATCAAAACTGTCCCTGTGGTGAGGCAGCTGAGAGGACTGCATTGGTGGGTGCAGGGTCTGGGTATTTGAGAGGTTCAAGGAAGGTGGTGACCAAATACAGAGTCCTCAGTGTCCTCAGTAAGGTCTCAGAAATGGTGACTTTAAGCAAAACAACATACAGTGAAACCAGTTTTTCCCACAGGCTAATTGATAGAAGAGTTAAGTTCCCCTGGTGGCATAGTCATGGTCACAGAAGCATCACCAAACTTCTAGATAGAGACCCCAAACACTGCTTCTATTAAACATTGAAATAAATGTGCGCTAAACCTATATTTTCTAAGATTAATAAAAACGAGCGAGATAATTATTTTCGAAGCTGCTGATGCCAGTTCAGTTCTGCCACCTTTAATACACTCAGTGCTGCAAGGGTGGTGGTCCCCAATGTGTCCTGGTTTAAGTCACTTCAAAACCAGGGATCCTGATAATTGAAAGCAGCCCTCTATAACATCAACGAATCACCTAATGTACCTACTGAAACTTTTGAACTCAAGAAGTGACTTTGCCTTTCCTGCCCACAGGGACTCAGCCACCGCCACCATCGATGAGCTTATAGATTATTTGAGATACTGACATGGGATCCTACATGATGTAACCCTGGACCAAGGATCCCATTTAAAAGTAAAGAAAGAGCAACAGCAGGCATATGACCCTGGGACCCACTGGGTCTCACATGCTACCTGCCCAGTTGAACCTTTTGAAAACATGGCTCAGGCAATGGCCTGGATCTTACATCATGTGAGGATGGGGTGGCATTAAATCAGTGCCCATTATACAGCGCTGTGCTCCGGGTAGGCGAAGCTGATAGGTCCATTAAACGAGAATGGCAGTAGGCCTGGCCCCATTTACCATTCCTCCTGACGACCTGATTGGGGAATTTGCGCTTTCTTGTCTCTGCACATTGAGCCTCTTGGGTCCCGATCCCCAGAGAGAGAAGAACCTACCAGGGTACACAGCAAGGATTCCATTAAACTGTAAGCCACGCATGCTGCCCAGGTGATTCTCTGGGTTGGTCCTGGTACTTTCTTGCCAGATTTTGATGGTAAATGAGCAAGTACAGTAGGTATGGCTTGAATTTGGCCATTTGCTACCACAGCCATGTCCTCATGGTGACCTAAGTCTCAGAGCACTCAGGGATGAAAGCCTGGGTCATTCCTCCAGGTAAGCAATGCAGGCTAGCAGTCGTGCTGTCTGAGGAGGTGGGGAACCTAGAAAGGACAGGAGAGGATGGAGAAAATGATACTGGCTGCAGTGGCAGGGGCTGTAGTTATCCCCCAAACCTGCCTTTTATAAGTTTCCCAAGAAAAGGAGATTATTCAGAATCGTATGGCGCTATTTTCAGTTGGGATGACATTGCTATATGAAGGTATTAGATTGGGGAGTCTCAGCGGGTGGACTGAAACGGATGGGGCATGTTACTTCCTAGATCTCCCTGTCAAGACCAAAACATTCATTTCCTAAACAGTGAAGGAGTTGGCTATGACTCCTGCACAGGGGACTCATCGGTGAGTCCCACTCAGGTTGGCTCAATGTTACCATTTTTGGTGCCATCTGGAGATGGGCTCATGGGAGGATAGAAGGGCCTGGCACTCACCTCCATGAAGTAAACCGAAAGGCCATTTCTGCTCGGATCTCCCTGTGGTGTTGCTGTCTAAGACCTTGGCAGCCACATCATAGCTCAGCCTCTCCCTGTGCCCACTCCGCTTCCCTCACCCTCACAGGCGAGCTTCTGAGAGGCCCCACCATGGGGCCTGGTGTGACCTTTCACTTGAGTTCAGTTCATGCGAACCCGGCCTAGGAGTGTGCTCTGGTTTAAGCATCTCACAAACGCCTTTATTTTCCCAGCTGTCGTCGTTATTTTCCCAACTGTTAAAAACAAACCAGGGATTAAGAGTAAATCATTTTCCCTCACATATCGAAAATTAACACGTTCAATGGTTCCATTCAGCAGAAAACAAGTTGCTGGACACGAAGGGCTTTGGTTCAATGGGGGAGCATCCACGTAGCATTTTCCCTTCAATGAGCTTTCGGTGTTTCAATTATTTATTTATTTTTTTTATCAAGCCCTAATCCACTGTTTAGATAGATGTTTCCGAAGTATTTCGAAAATGTAGTGTGTTTTTAAAATTAGATCTCCAGCTGTCATCATATGGAATGTGTTGGGCACATGGTGAGTGGACTTGTTCTTACCCCCTGAGTGCTGCTGGCTGGCTTCACGGTGTCTCTGGAAAAAGCACAGCTACCTGTGAGTGTCGTTTCCCTCCCACCACTCACAATGTTGTTTCACTTTGTGATCCACACCTTCAGGTTTTTGTAAAAAAAAAAGAAAAAGTGGCACCTTTATCTCTTTAAAGATCACAGACGATTGATCTGCAGAATTTATGTTCTCTTTCCATCTCCAAGCTATCTCTTTGCAACAGGAAAGACATGTTCGCTAAACATACCATACGTCTTTTAATTCACTGACTTTCTTAAATTGATAGTTTTGATGCTCCTTCCATTTAAACTGGTGGTAGTGTTAGGTCCCAAAGGAACATAAAAGATGACTTATCTTTTTATTAAATCATCAATTTCAAAACTAGTCAGATAAGGTTTGGAGTATTCCATTTCAAATATGGATAAGAAATCAGCAAAAAGCAAGTTTTTTTTCCCCCTCAGATCATTTATTCTATGCCTTTCTAGTCCTTACATATGGAATTTCATTTCTATATATTTTAATGTCTTCAAACAGAATTTTTTCGCTTTAAAGTTTGTTATTATGGAACTTTCCAAACACACACAACTGGCAGAGTACTATACTGAATCTTCATGTACCTATCACTGAGCTTCAGCAATTATCAACATCTTGCAAATATCGTTTCATTTGCTCATCTCTACCTCCTGGCCCTTCCCACAACACACACACTGGCATCTGGCATGTTTGAAGAAATACCAGACATTGTGACGTTTTCCTCATAAAGTACTTTATATGCATTTAAGCAGTTTTAAGACCAAAAAACAACAACAACAACAACAACAACAAAACCCACCTGGGTATTATTATACCCAACAAATAATAATATCTTAAATATTCTAATACTCAGGTGCACGCCAGAAGTCCCTAGTTGTCTCAATTTTGCTCTTCTACAGTTGCTTATTCAAATAATACAAACAAATGAAGCCCATAGGCTGCATGGTTACTGTCTGTTAAATAGTTCAGGCTGCATAGTCCCTCCTCCTCTCATGAATTTATAGGAGAAACTGGATGATTTATCCTTTATGTTCCAAATTCTAGAATTGCTCTATTGTTCTTCCATGATGTTTTTAATTTGTTCCTCTGTTCTCTGTATTTCCTATGAAATGTTAGTTAGATCTGAGACTTGATTCAAGTAAACTTCAAATGTTTTTTAGGTAATAACATTTCTTATCCTGTGAACTCCTTGTGGAATTATATCAAGAGCTCATGATGTCTAGTCGCCTCGCTTTCAGTAATGTCTATAACCAGGCCAGGTGATATTAAACTGATCCATCCTCTACAAGGTCCATTATGAGCATTTCACCTAGGGCTGTAGCATTCACGAACAGACAATCATTGCCTAGGTTCAGTGTTTCATTAAGGATTGAAATGGCCATTTCCTCATGGTCATTCCTTGTGTGTTAGTTAGCCGTAATTCTTCTATAGAGAACAATTTATCCTCATCGATTATTTGGCTGCCCTGAAATACAATTTTTATAGAAAAGGCAAGACAAATTCCTGGTTCTTTCTATATAATTATCTATTTTCTAAGTAGTGAGTTGGTGCCCTAACAACCTACAAGATATTTTAAAACTATCGTGAACTCACGAATTTTTATCTATTTGGTATATTAATTGAATCTGATTATTATTGTTTTTGATAGTCGTACTATGTCATTTTGGCTGATGGGATCTCTTTCAAGTTGGCTGTCTTTTGACGTGACCATTTTAGTCTTCTATGGTTTGTTGCTTTTCTGCATTTTGAGATGTCCCCTGCTCATCTTGTACATTTCAGATTTCATATAGATTCCCACAAGGTGATTGACTGGGTCAAAACAGAAGACATTTTTTAAGGTAGCTGAACATAGTGGAAAGGTTGTGGGTTTCGGAGGTGGGTAGATCCGGGTTAGAATCCCAGCTTTATTGCTTTCTAGCCCTGGGGCCTTACCAAGGCCTTCATCTCGAAAATGAGGGTAACAAGAGCCCCTATAAAAAAGAGGGAGTTATAACAACACGTATATTATTTTATTATAGGGTTAAGTGGGAAAGCAGGATTCACAATTATATAGAAAGTGCATAGAGAAACAATTGCGATCAAATATGCTAACATGTCAACAGTTGTATTTTTTGATTGGTGGAATTAACAGGTCAGTTTCTCCTCTTCATGTGTCATACTGTACTTTCCACATAATCTAGGATGGAAAGAAATAAGATAACTGTTGAAAGAGGAATAAACCTCTACCACAAATCTTATAGTGCTGATTAAAATTAATTTGGGATATGATTCATCACGCATTCTTTTTGTATTTCTCCTGGTCAATTTAATCATTTTGTCCCATAATAACTTAATGTAAATTATACAATAAAGACAAATATTGATGTAACTATACTCCGCCACCTGCTTCCTTTCTCTGTGCCATGTCGTATTGATTTCAGTAGACCAGGTCAAAGCTGAGTGTTTCCTGCTTTCAAGGATGACCTCTGGAGGCCTGGTGCCATTCTGCCTCCTTGCTCTCAGGGGAGAGCCTGCAAGTTCCAGGTTGACAGCTGAAGGCAAAGCAGTAAAAACAGGAAGTAAAAGAAAATCTCCATCGACAAGCTTATAAATCAGGGTTCCCAGGGGACAAAATTGTTGGTGTTGGTGCTCATTGAAAATAGTCTCAATGGTCAGTAAACTAAACCAATTGGTTCTTTATTCACATAAGGGTTCAGATGACTTGTCAAAGGTGAATTAATCTTGTAATTCTTTAAACTATGGCAAATGATAAACACTTGTGAAGAATGTCTGCAGAGGTTTCTAATCTAGGATCTAATCTGGTTCTCAGGATTAGTATTTGATTCTGCAGTTGAGGGTCAATTTCTTATTTTAAAACAGGCAGTGAGATTCTACAGACATCAGGGGTCTGAAGGAGGGCGATAATCACAAATAACATTTTTCTGTATATTTTATTTTATATAACTACATCTTATTTCAAAAGAGAATTCTTGATTTTAATTTTAAAGCAGCGAGGCTAAGCCTCACATTGTGGAAACTTCAGTTCTATGGCTTTGATGTATTAGCAAATCGTCCTCCCTAGAGGCCCTGACAGATAACACCCCTACAATTGGTGACCTGCAACTTCCAGATGTACAAACGTGACATCACAGGTGTTGTTCTCAAGGATGGTAATGGATTTGGGCCGATCCATTCTCTTCCTTTTCCACCAGCATTTGGGACTCAGCTGCCTGGTATAGTTTGAGGAAAGGGAATGAAGTGAAGGGACCTCACCCACGGAGATGTCCACCCCAGAGCTTCACCTGATCACGATTGGGCCTTGATCAAGCACTGACATACCTCAGGGATACCGTGGGTTCGGTTCCAGACCGCCACAATAAAGCAAGTGGTAATCTTTTGCTGGCGGAGGCCTTGCCTTTAATTTGTAAAAAATGCAACATCTGTGAAGTGCAGTAAAGCAAAGTGCCGTCAAATGAGGTATGCCCCTACGAGAATGAGGTCTCTTCTTGGTGACTTGCCCATGGTTGCAGAGCTCATAGGTTTCAGGAGTAGACTTGCACTGGTCCAGGTTTTTTTTTTTTTCATCCTTGTGACAGGGTCAGATTTGTGACAGCGCCTAAATGAGTTAATTCATCTGCATCATTTATGATTCAGTTAATTCTCATCCTTTAAAGGCTTGTTCATGAGTGTCATTTACCAACTGGTTCATATGCATGCTTAGGATGCTGCCTGGGACAGCATAAGCTCTTGCCAGACATCGGTTATCACCATCCTTCTTGTTTTTCATTGAGGCGGGTGCAGGATGGGTGGGATGGGGCAACTGAAAGGTACCAGGAGGAGTCTGGAAATTGTTGACTGGGGCCTGGAGCACCAGAGTCGGCTAGGATCACATCCCCGGCCCTGCCAGTGATGATGTGATTTGCACCGCTCCAGCTTGGTAGCTGTATTTGAGTCATGGGGACAGATGGGCATTTTTCTTAACCAAGCAGGAGCTAATGGGAGCTGTATTTCTTTGAATCTGCCCATCGGATGAGAATAAACATTAATTACCACTGGGCTGGAAAGGCCAGATACGATTTACCGAACGCGAGGGTATCTTCCTCCATCAGTCATAAAGCAGTGTGCAGAGGACCGGCGCGTCTTCCCCCAGTGCTAGTCTATCCCTGGCCACGGTGGTAGCAGACTGATGGCCCCACAAACCTGCATCCACACGTGAAGCAGTTAAGGGGGTGGTGCTGCCCACTGAGCAGGGCTCCCACAGCTGCCCCTGTTGGAACTTTCTAGATTCTGCAACTTGTACGATGACAGAGGAATAATAGTGCATTGGTTTTCTTTGGGGACACAAAGAAGGCCACCACAGGAGCTTTGTCACCTGGGTCCCCAGGGAGGTGGGAGGTTGGCTCTCTCCCGGAGGCCCCTCCTGCCAACTCCGTCTGCCACAGCAGCCTCTATGGTCGGCCGATGGCCCCAGTTAGGTACATCAGACATACCTGGTGAGAGACTTGGACGCCAGGGAAAGTGATCATGGTCGGGTTTCTCCCTTTTAACAGTGCACGCCACCCGCCATTTCACATTTTGCACCTCCCATTCCACCAAATGCCCCCTTGCCTACACCAGTTTGGGAGCCAAGAGGGTAAGTCTTCCGAGCCCGGTGAGGTTGGTGGTTATTTCGAGTATGTTTTTGAAACGGTGTAGTTAGCTCATTTATGGTAACAGCTTAAACCTCTCCATTTTATGCTGGTAATTTGAGGTATTAAGGACGAGCCTGAGTAAGGTCTAGGCATTCATTGATCAAGTTAATTCGTATCCGGGGACCCACAAATGGGGGCTGGCCCAGGATGCAGATCTAAACCGGAGGCAGCCTGCACCTATGGGAAACACCTGTCAAGGAAACCTCAGGCACGAGTCTCAGCCCCAGCTCACCTGACCCTGGAAAATGCAATCTGCGGCCTGATGGGGGATCCTCCCCTCCCAGCCAGTCCTGCCCTGTTTCTGCGTTGCCTCTTCTGATGCTCCTCAAAACTCCCTGCTGCCCAGGGTCCCTCAGAAGCGTCACTGCTCGTGGGGCGCTGGGGTCCCCATCCAGAGATCATTTTCCGGTGAGTAAAGAACGTCAAACACGTACTTAGTTATTTTAGTTTCATCACCAGGCCATTTGGAGGAAGAGTAAGGAGGGTGCTCTATGGGGTTTCTCTTTCTTTCCTTTTTGGCCATTTCCTTCCAGAGCTGGGAGCCTGAGTGAGTCCCACTGTCATCCAACACCCGTGTCTCCAGAGCACGCTGAGTGGAAATTGCCAAGTCATTTATGTCAAGGGAACTAAAATTGGAACCCGGAGGCCAGAAAGAAGTTTGCCTTGTGCATGTCCCACTCGCGAAGTCTTGAACTTTTAAGCTCACCGTGGCAATGAGACCATCTGCCTTCTCCACTCTGAAAGCCGCCAATCTGTTTCACCCACCAGCATCCTTCACTTACAGGGAGGGCACGGTCATCCTTGTAGTTTTTGCCATTGTGAACCCGGCCTTTCTTTGTTTCTGTCTGAGCACATTTTAGGTAATTACCTGAATCTGTGCCACCTGGATCGCAGTCTGCCCTTTGCTCAGATTGTGTGTCTGTGTGTATGTGTCTGTGTGTATTCTTTATTGCAGCCTAAACTCTTATTTTTTCTGGACGACACCCAGGCACCTTCCTGACTGTGGGGGTGCGGTGTGGGGGTGTCTGGGGATGTCAGGGGCTGGGGCATCTTCTCGGTTCACTTCATCTTCTCTGTCCTGCTCAGGGGGCCATTCTAGCCCATGTGACAAGGCTTCCGCCATCCCTTGCGAGTTGTCTGATGTTATTCAGGCCCTAGCAACATTCGTGCCCGTAGTGTCGAAGCCGCCGTGCTCGCTGGTTACGAGTTTGACCATCTCTGTTAGGGTCTTGACTCCACCTCTTGCAATGTGTTTTTGGGAGAACTTCTCACCCTCTCTGTGACTCAGTTTCCATATCATAAAATATGGATGATAACAGTGCCTACATCATAGGATGTTTGGAAAAGTAAATGAGATCACGTATGTAAAGTAATTGGAATGGTGCCTCCCGTATGTGAATGCCCTCTGGGCTCTGAGCATGTCCTCCTCGTGCTTTGACCTAAGACTTCTTTCTTGGGGCTCATATCTAGTCGGGCTGAGACGGGAATGGGGGTGGACAGGATGTGAGAGGGTACCTGCCGTGCTGTCCCCATCTCATCCTCATCCCTTTGAGCAAACAACTTTCCCTTGGTTCTGGTGCAACAAACAAACAAACACAAACAACATAAAAGCTCCCAAGCATGTCAACATAGGGACTTGGATGTCCACAAGGGTCACAGTTCTGCAAATTATGTGAGTGAATCAATCCGACCTTTACTAGGTCCCCAAAGGCACCCCTTGCATCCTTTGGGGCACCCTCATATACCCCCTCTGATGGCCCTTTGGGGCTTTTTGCCATCTTGCCATGGAAAGCCCAGTGCCTCACACTTGGATGTCACTCCTGAGCATGTCACTGTGGTCACCAAAATGACTGGAGTTTGGAGTAGACAGGCATTTACCAGTATTCTTACCCCAAATGAGTTTTCTGCCGAACACTGTCAGGCCAAGCCTAGTATTCAGCAGCTGAGCCCCAAAGAGGCCTTCCCTCCCAGAAGGACCGCAGCAACAGCAGAGTTTTCTCCTCAGGGGCGGGGTATTCCTGGTGGTGACTTTTTGTGGTGTCCCCAGTGTTTGGCTTTTGCCCCAGGTGTTTTCCAGTCCTGCTGGGGCAGGTGAAGATAATGACCATGGGCCATTTGCCATTATAATTATTATTTTTTACGTGAATGTCCATCATAATGTTTTACTTTTTAATTAACTGTGATTCTCATTTCTGACCTTTTCATCTTCGATGACTATTTTATTCCGTCTTTCATCTTTCCTTTTTTACATTTAACAACTTTCCTCATCAACCTTTTCACAAACAGTTTTATTGAGATATAATTGATAAATAAAGAACCACACATATCAAATGTGGGCAATTTCATGAGTTTGGACATACAAACCCCTGTTACCATTACTGTGATCAAGATAATTGACAAAGCCAAAACCTCCCAGCGTTTCCTTTTGTTTCTCTCCCTTTTTAAAAAAATGTAAAAAAACCTCATCTTTATGATGAGATTTCTTTTCCTTTTACGTTACAACATGTATTAGGTATTCATGTAGCATTCTTTATGCTTTTAATATTGTTAAAAAAAATAAACTGAGGTATATCAAAAATGTTGAGTTTATTTGAGAAAAAAATCAATTGGAATTGGGCAGCGCCAACCCAGAAGTGGTGAGGAACTGAGGACAGACCTTTACAGAGAAAAGGCTGAAGCAAATAAGGAAACGATTGATCGACTGTAGCTTAAAGCCCAGGTGACTGTGACTAGTTGTCCTTAGGTTTCGATTTTGTAATGTTGAGACACAGGCTTAGCTTTTGGTTCGCTGATGCAGGACAGGTGTGGGGCGTTAGAGCTACCTCAGTGCGAGGCCTCCTTGTCTGATAAATGAACAATATCAAATGAGACCGTTTGCCAAAGAAAAATGGTCAGTAATTTAGTCCTCTCCATTTCTTGAAAGAATAAAAATGCCTTTAAGAAAATAGAAGTTCATTGACAAATTACATTTGTTATGAACTGAGCACAATCTCCACGTTAAAGGGGTGAGTCCCACAGTTTGGAAACCAATGATTTAGGGATAAAAATATCTACTCCTTACCTCTATTTCTGAGACAATTCGTCCCTCCTCATTCCCTCACACACACACACACGCACACACAAAGAGTAGTTGATGGATTGATACTAATCTGTGATTGTTATTTTCTAGTTAAACTGGGGTTTTAGGGTAGGGATCAAAATATATTCTGTGGGACCTCGCTATTAGGACTGGCTGCTCTCACTGCCAGTAAGCCCCTAAGGAATCTACTTCGTCACTCTGAGTTCTAGCTGCCTCATCTTTAAAATGAAGAAATTTGACTTATTCCACAAGTTTATTTCCTGACCTGATCTCCCACAATCCCACAACTCTCTGCACTCAGGTGAGCTACAGTCAATAAATACTGGTGATTAATACACAAGCAACAAAGGCAAGTACTTACTTGCATACAGATAAAATGCTAATCATGAGGTGCAGATAGAGCTCCTCAAAGTCAGGCTGGGCTATCAGGACACAATCCTCTGAAGGTGTCCAGACAGGGTGACCTAGGATGGAATGAATTACATTTAAGGGAGCAGCTGCCAGTTATCTGCGGCCCTAGACGCACTGAATGGCATCTGGCTCCTAGTGCTTAGGTTGGGGAGGCTTCTCATTCCCATCCTGGAATTCAGAACCATTATCTAGCAGAGCAGAGGGATTAAAATAATGTTTGGGCCTAATGGGCAGCGGCCAACATGGTGACAGTCGTTGTTTACAAAAAGGGATCTTGGCAGAGCCGAAGTCAGGAGGCCAAGGCAGATGATTGGGGACCACTAGCAGGCAGCCAGGGTCACCTCAGCGAAAGTTCTTTTGATTTCTCTTCAACTGAATCTTAGTTTTCATTTTGTAAGGAGTTATCACTTGATTCCTCACTCATGGTGTTACAAACATAATTCCTTCTTATCTCACTGTGTTGTGTGCTATATATTTCACTCATTTGAGATAAAACTACAACCTGGATACATATTTTAATTAATATTATATAAACACATTCCTATGTCTTTAAAAACCAGTCCTAGACATGATCGAAGGGAGCGTATCATCACATTAAAAAGAATTACTATAATCTGCTTAACCTGTGTTTCAACATTGTTTCCTTCCATTCTAAATTATCTTAAACATCTTTGTCTATAATTTGTATCATTTTTAAAAAGTGGAATTATTGTATAAAAAGGATATATATGTAATTTTATTTAAACATGTTTTAATGCAGATTTTCCAAGTATATCTCAAAGCAGGGAGAATGATCTTATGACCCCACTGTGCACACCACCAGCTCCCACAGTTAGCAACACCCAGTCTTATTCATCTGTCCCCTCTCCACCCCACAAGTATTTTGAAAGAAGTCCCAAATGTGATTTCCTATGTAGATTTTCAGTACAAATTTCTGAAGGACAAAGACTTAAAAAAATACCTGCAATATCATTGTCATGCCTAAAAATTTTAAGAGTAAGTCTTAATTCTTAATTCACTAAATTAATATAGAGTATTAGTGTTATCAAATACTCTGTCAGTTCACACTTCCTTGATTGTTTCTTATATTTGAATCAGTATCCAAATAAGTTTCATACCTTGTGATTGGTTTATAGGTTTTTAGATCTCTTTATTTCTATAGATTTTTTCTTTTCTCTCTCTCTCTGTTCTATTAATCGCATCCCCAAAGTAGCTAATATGTTCTTTTCTTCCTCCTATCTCTCATAAATTGGTTTAGGACTAGAAACGTAATCAGATTCCAGTCTTCCCAAATTGGATCTTCTTCCCAGTTCTCTCAAGTCGAAAAATTCATTTTGATCGAATAAAACAAAGTTAGGTATTCCTACTAACCAATCAAACGCAGAGGCCAAAATGATGGGATTATTCTGATTGGTTCACAGGGGCAAGGGGCACTCATCTGAGCCACCTGGACTGCTAATGGCGTGTTGCTGAGGCCGCAAGGTCCTCAAACAAAAATGGGCCTTTTAAATGGAGGTTATTCAACATGGTATGAATGGAGGCTCTAACGGTCAACTTGGCCAGGCTAAGGGATGCCCAAATGGCTGGTGAAATATTACTTCTGGGTGTGTCTTTGAGGGTGTTTCTGGAAGAGATTAACATTTGAATCAGGAGACTGAGTAGGAAAGGTGGCCCTTGCTGAGGGGGAAGGGGGAAGGAGAGGGAGAGCAAACTCTGGTCTCTCTTCCTCTTCTCATAAGGACACTAGTCCCATCATTGGGGCCCTGTACTCCTATGATCTCATTTAAGCCCAATTACCCAAAGACTCCACTTTCAAATACCATCACATTGGAGGGTAGGGCTTCCAATACTGCCACATATGAATTTGGGGTGAGAGGGACACAAGAATTCAGCTCACAGCTCTCATTGAATTCTCATATCAATCTAATGAGGCATGTACTTTATAATCCTTTTTTCCTTTTCTTTGTCTCTGCTTCTCTTTCTTTCTGTCTTGCATGAAAATTTGAGCACAGAATTGTTAAATAACATCTTCAGATTCACACAGGTAACAAATGGTATACCAAGATATGAACCCCGCTGCCCTGAGCCCAGGAGCCTGTACTGTCATCCTCTCTGATGACACTGCCCCTAAAGCAAAAGAGCCATATTTTCTCAAGAGAAGGCCTTGCCTGAGCAACAGACAGAGCAGAGTCATGATTTCAGAGACAGCAGAGATCTCCCCATGTTCTAATTTCCTGCATGTAGATATAGAAGAGCCCTGTAAAGAGAAAATAGCAAGTGGGCGGAGGGAGAGGGAGAGGGTGGGTGGCATTATTTGACCCCGAATTAACTAGTCAGACCTTAGCTTGAGTCAGCCCCAGAAATAATGGCGTGTGGAGGAGGTGAGGGTTGATGAAGCGCAGATATTAAAGAATCAGGGCACAGAATAGAATACAGTTCCAAGGTGAAGTGCTTCAGGGTTGAGGGAGCAAGTGCATACAGTCCCTGGGCCCACAAAGCACCAGATGCCCAAGAGGGAGGGCTGGGGAGGGGGAAGGACTAAGTGGGTGTGTGTGTGTGTGGGGTAGATGCGTGTGGAAGCCCCCTCCTCCTCCCCGCAGGGGTGGTACCGCCTCTGAAGTCTCTAGAGTGGCCAAATGCTGTAGGGTCTTGTCTGATAGTCACGATTATCAGTGGTCTTTGTAATTTTAACTTTCGTGCCTCCTGAATCTGCCAAGTATCCAGTTTGGGAACAATCCCCGTTTCCTCTCGCTGCTGACTCAGAACGTGTGGCACATGATTTAAACGATGTCCTGGCGGCCTGGAGGGACTTGTTTAAAGTCACGCCATGGTCCACGGCCAGCGTTTGGACCCAAGCCCAGATTCTGCTGTGTAAGCGCCTGCTCCAGCCATTACTTACTGACATTCTTTCTTACTAATTCTCCTTATCCACAAATTTGCAGGCCTCACAGCTCTGGAGTAAAAGGAACTTTCCTAATAGAGCCTTTATTTACCTTTGTTCAATTTGATGACGCTGGGTGGAAACCGGGGGAGCCTCGGAGGTTATTCAGAGTGCTCAGTGGACTCAGCACACCATGCAGAGTGAATCCCAAGTTTGTATGTTACTGTTCTCAGTATGGTGGTGTCAGGAGATGGGGCTTGAGGTCATGATGGTGGGGCCCTCATGAATGGAATTAGTGCCCTTATGGGAAAAGGCACGAGAGAACATAGCAAGGAGATGGCCATCTGCAAACTTGGCAAAGGGCTCTCCCCAGTTCCTGACCACACTGATACCTGGATCTCAGACTTCTCAGTCTCCAGAATTGTGAGAAATAAATTTCTGCTGTTTAAGTCACTGAGTCTATAGTATTTTTGTTAGAGCAGCCTGACCTAAGACTGGCCTTTGCAGAATTTGTGGCTCTCTGTGGTGTATGCACTCTGTAGAGTATGACTTCCAGGTTTCTCCTGATGGCTAGAAAGATGCAAAATGCTTCTGTTGTCCTTAAATAGTGGCCAAAAGTGACAGTGCCTGAGTATCTGAGTCTTCCCCCTGAGGTGTATCTAAATATGTCGGGATGATAATTTCCAATGTGGTACCAAGAGGGACTGACCAATGTTCAGGCAGGAAAAATTCTTCCATCCTTCTGCTCATTCAGTCCTGAGCCCCTGAAACAGCCAGTGTTTGTTGTTGACTTAACAGCCATTCTCCCCTGCCTCTCTTCCAAGTCTTCCTGGGAGATCCAGCTTCCCACCATGGTGTTCATATCTCAGATCTGTTCCTACATTCTCTAGGAGCTAGTGAAACCGAAGAGGAAAGGATGCTATATATATGTGTATATGTAGGACCTCTTAAGGAAAGGTGAGTTCCCTAATAAAAAGAGACTCCACAGAAGGGAACACTGATGCTCTTGTCACTGCAGTGATGGTTGGATCTGTAGCAACCATCTTGCACCACTGAGGGTAGACACTGCAACACTGTGAAGTGAAATGTAAAAAGATGGGAAGAGCCGTGGATGCTATCACTGAACGGTTGCATCAGTCTAGGAATTTCCTTTCCCCTGGCCTTCTTGCTCTATGAAATAAATGTCCCTATTATTGGAGCTACTTTTAATCGAATACTTAGGAACCTGCAGCTGAAAACATCCAGATATGCTCTTTACCCCACCTTCCCTTGAGCTATGCCCAAGGCAGTTCCTTTGTCACAAACACTGACAAAGTTCATAGTTACACACACACACACACACACACACACACACACACACGATGCCTTGAATCACTTCCTTCTAGTTCACTGTGTGTGTGTGATGTATTCTAAGTGCCCAGAGATTATTCATACAAGGAACAAAACACACGAATGTCAAGTGGCAGTGGCACGGACTGGCCCTGAGTCACAGCCAGGTCTGGGTAATGAATGAGACGCTCCACAGCTCTGTGGGCTGCCGCCTGCCGTCTTTATTCAGAGATTGCTCATGCTTTACCTCAGGCTCTTGCCAAAGTAACATTTGCATTTCGTCAACTCAGCACTAGCAGGGAAATCCTAAACAGGCTGGATTTGCTTTTCAGGGCAAAAGATGCCCATGCAGTGGGCCCTGCTAAGGGATGAAAGACATTCACCATAGGGTGAAGAAAGACAGACTGCTGCTTGGGATTTGCATGACTAATTAGAAGGACTATTTGATCCAGAGAAGGAAGGTTTGGGAGAAAGTAGCCAGGCAGCCTTGGAGCAGGAGCTAAGCATGGGACTGCCAGACATAGTCAGACATGTAGCCTGGATGTGGGGAAATCGGGTGTCTAAGTTCCAGGGGAGAGAATATGTAAGAGGTTAAAGAACGTGTAATGTCATCTTGGCTTGTGGGAGAGTTGAGGGTGGGAGAGAGGATGCAGAGGGTGGGGCAATCTAGGAAGACAGGGCTGGGAGCAGGCATGAGACAGTGTGACAGGAAGGAGAAGGACTAAAGTCCAGGGGGAGCAAAACCACCAAGGTGGGCTTCAAGAATATTACCGTTCACCAAAAAGCATGGACGCAGAGAGTGGCATTGGCCTGGGCTGATGCTCCTCACAGGGAAATAGAACTTAAGCCAAAATCTGAGGGCGCTTCAGGATTATCAAGTGGAGGGCTTTTGTAACGGATGCACACAGAGCCTCTGAGTCCCTCCTGCTGAAGGAGGTCATTGAGCAGATGTGACCACGGTTGACCCCTGAGCTGCACCCAGACAATTCGTGGCTCCTCACCTCTCCCTGTCCTTGGATTGTACGTTTCGCCCACTGTTCCCACAGTGGGGGCCACTTTGTGGATGCAGCCTTGAGAGAGTCAAGTGTTGCTGAGACCATCTAGACAGTCCACATCACTAAACCTCATCAAGACCTCCCCCTAAACGCTTAAGATTCTGGCAGGTGGTGTGGAGATCTACTGGTTTTGTAGCCCCTTAAGTCTCGTGTGGAAGTCCCTTGCTTATCAGACCTGCCACCTATCAATCTGGATGGTCTGCCTCTTCCATCTTTCTTTGCCGTCAGGTCCAGGGGACCCATTTACAAACCAACACTACTGTACACCCACCCTGGGGACTCTGATTCAGTAATTTGGGAGATTCTAATTTAATTGGTCCCTGAAATTTATAGTTTGAGAAAAGTTTTCATTCTGAACATCAGTCAGGTTTGGGAACTTCTGGAATTGGCAGTACCAGTGTTGACACGAGGGTTTGGAGCAGATGGTGGGGACACCGAGGGTGAGTTGGCAGTCAGGCCTTGGGGATCTGGGCTCAAGGATATAAACTCTCTCCCTCCAAGAAGTTACAGAATGACACAAGAGTGGGCTTGACATCGGCCATCCCAGGGGAAGTCGTACATGTCCCTGTCGTCTGAGAGATCTGCTGCCAGACCTGAGGTGCAGAGAGGGTAGTGGATTTGCCCAAGATCACGAGTCTAGTCAGTGGTGGCCATAAGAAGAGGACTAGGTTTTTCTTTTATCCAGTGACCGTGGAAGGGTGATTTCAAAGGCAAACGAGGAACCGGCCATGTGCACACAAAAGAATCTGAAACTGGAGAGGAGAAAAGAAAGAGGAATAGGTTGGAGTTGATTAGAATAAGGGCAAGTAGGGGGAAGGAGAGAAAGGTATTCGAAATGAGAGAAAGTCCTCTTAGTTCCTGAGTTTGGCTTTACGTATTCATTAATATTTGCACAGTCACAGCTTACTTCCTTCACTCTGAGTTCTAGCTTCCCAGATGGGTGAAATTTTCCTCACTTTCCCCAAACCCCGAACGATTCTTTCTTTTCATGCCCTTTTACCACCATCTTCTTGTCACTTCGCTGGATGTCATGTGACATGGTGGCTCCTTGACCTTCTGTTTTCAGAGGCTTCTTTTCTACCCAATCCTTCTGGGCTCCGAGGAAGTAGAGTGGACTGTCTGCTTCTAGAAAGAGTTCTGAGTTATTGTGTGGGGTATTTGCTTCTTCTGTTTTGTAAATGATGCCTCCTCGGCAGCCAAATATAGGAATGACCCATTCGTCTGAAACGAGGCCAACAATTCCATAGCTAACTAGTTTTCATGTATCACTGGGTTTTGGCTCTCTTGATACTCTGTATTAAGAACCATGGGAACATTTAGGGCTTTACAAAGAGGGAAATTCAATATATCAATATAAATTTACAAGAACCAATGCACCTTTGGAAACCTCTGCCTTTCTAGCCAGGAATAAAGAGGATGACAGGATACTTGGGCTCACTGAGCTTCACAAGTAAGGAAGAAAATACCGTTTGCTCTGGGTAGTTCGTTCACAGAGGACTTAAGAGTCTTCTCTTGTCCTGTTGGCAGCATAGGAATAAATGCTGTGGCTAGTCAATGGTGAGAACTATGTTCTTTAGTTTCTGCAATAGACATTTTGGAGAGCAATGCATTCAATTAAATTAAAATAGCAATTAAAATATTCTGCAAAAACATTTCCATATTTATAACATACTAGTTTATTGTAAAGCAGTTTACTTTCTTCTATGATTGAGTTTAATGAGTTTCTTCCAAAAGAAAGATAAAAGGTATCCTCAGAGAAAGGAGACTGTGGCTTTTTGTTTTTTTTTTTAAATAAGCAATGTAGTTGTCACCGGATGTTATAAAGATTGATTACTAATGCATTTTTAATGCAGATAGTTTATGAGATAATAGGGTATTTTCTCCTCTAGATTTTTAGTAGGAGGAATTCATTGCACTTTTCCATTTCAAATTAGAGGCTTTCTATAACTTTTTTCACTAAGCCTTAAAAGGAATGATCACATTCAATTATATAACAAATGCACTTAGGGTGAAGCCCAATGCTGATGTTTCCCCCTCATACTTTTTCGTCTGCTCGAATTCCAATGACCCTCCTAGAAGAGCCAAATACGACTCATCCCCTAAGCAACATGCCTAGCAGAGGCCTATTAGTACATAGTAAGTGCTCCAGAACAATTTGGCCGATGAATGCATGTCATCTGCTGCTGTTTCATTGGAAACACGAATTCAAAGTTTCCTCCTGCTGACTGCCCTTGTCCTCAGCTCGTTGGTCAGTGATTGACTGCTGTTCATGGTTCACAGTTCCTCGTGTGTCTCTCTCTCGTCTTCCAGCGGCCAGTGGGGGGCATGGGGCAGAGTCGGCCTTGGACTCTGGCCTCTGTGGTCAGCTCCTTTGCCTACTTGGATTAAGAATGAATAAGCCCACACGTCCCTCGTTCTTTGCTGAAGGGAGTTGGGTGTGTTCTATCCCAGTGGTACCACGCAGCCAGCCTTTGGTTCGGTTTCACTGACACAGTCAACAGGAGAGTTCCTATTTGAGGGGGCCAAGACCTTAGGATGAGCAAGTGAAGCTCCTGCAGCAATTCTCCTCCAACTTTCAAATCCAATGGCAAAGACATGTAAATCCAGGAAGAATTGTCTTTGGGAGAGACCGAGGCATACAACCTGGAAAAGGATAAGGAAGGAAAGAAAAGCTTTTCCTTGATGTCTCCTTTTGTCTTAAGAGGGCCTGCAAGTTTATGTCATAAACCATGGTATTCCTAGTCATTATAAAATAAAACAAAGTAAACAAAGCAGAAGCTTCCTACCCATCTTTGGTTAACGCTGAATTGAGTATAATTTCAGGAAAAGTAGCCCGAGTTAAAAACACTGACAGGTAATCACCAAAGGTCCCAATCACAGGTGTCTGGAATTCAGCCATGGAACTCTCATGATGCCACATTTTCAGGCATAGTTCATGAAACCCTGGGTAACTGTCCCTTACTGAGAGGTTAAGCCACGTGGGTCACGTGATGACTAATTTTCTGTGTTAAGTTGGCTCGGCCATGGTACCCAGGTATTTCATAAAACATTACTCTAGGGGTTTCTGTGACATCGTTTTTTAGAAGAGATTAACATTTTAATCAGCAGACTTTAAATAAAGCCAGTTACCCTCCTTAATGTGAATGGGTAGACCTCATCCAATCCTCACCCTGAAAGAATCCTGCCAGCATTTGGCCTTCAGACTCAAATTGCAGCTCTCCCCTGGGTCTCCAGCCTGCCAGCCTGGACTCATCCATGTCCACAGTCTCAAGAGCCAGTTCTTTAAGATAAACCTCACTCTTACATGTGCGCTGTGGTTCTGTTTCTCCGGGAAGCCTGACCCATACAGGTCATGTAGTGGACCGAAAGGGTAACCGATTAATTGGTCATCGGTCAAAGGTATAAACATCACAACTTCTTTCAGAGAAGAAAAATGACTAACAATGTTATTCTCTACTAATGCTGGATTTTCAACACATGCATGTGAGCTTAGTCTCAAAAGCCTCATCACGCCCCCCACTTCCCCGGGATGAACTCCTTGTCAGACTCTCAAAGCACATTTTCACTGTGGTGGTTTCCACATAGAAGGTATGACACAGCTTTGTCTTGACGTCTGAGGGAAGTCATTCCAGACGATTTACTAAGAAAGCCGATGAATGAACACGAAATTCATTTAATGAGTCCAGTTTTTTACTTTTTGTAAAGATGTCTTTTGTTTTCACTTCAAGAGGAAAAAGCTATCAATTCAACTTCTTGCTTTTTTTTCAACTGACACACCATTAACGAGTCTCCCTTTTTTTAGGTGACTATATAATAAGAAATACAGAGGACTAAATTTTGTTATCAGGTGACATAGCTGTGAGCTCCCATTCCCTCTGACAAATCGGGCCTGCCAGAGCCTGCTGCTCAGTGGGCTGGCACCAGCCCCTGTGCTCCAGGCACGTTTGCATAATTCATTTGCTCTCAGCGATGGTTTCCCAAACAGTAATACTCTCACCCAGTTCCCTCATAATGAAGGGGAACCAAATTCCCCAGTTACTCTCAGCACATGAACATTTTTTATTCCAGCCTCACAAAAAACATAGTGTAATTTCCAACATGGAAAAATGGGATTCTTCACATTTCATAGATGCATTTCTCAGAAGTCTCCCAGTCCTTAAGTGGCACATAACTGTAGAGCCATCGTAGAATCTGTGGAAGGGAGGGGACACATTTCCACCATCGAGACAAGGTGGGGTGGCCAGTGGCATTTGGGAACAGAGGAGAAGTAGGAGTTTGCTATGATACCCAGGCTGTAAGCAGTGATATTAGTTATTATAGAGTAGGAGTGAGGGACCGGGAGGCAGTTTTGGGAACTGCTTGCTCACAGAGGGCTTCAAAGACTCGGAAATATTCTATTTGTTTAGCCGAATCTTGACCATTATCATATCATTACTCTTTAAACAATACATATAATAAATAATTATAAATTATAATATTATGTTCACACTTGATGTGGTATATTTTGTATTTCTAAAACATTTTAAGATTCTACATTGAAATATCCAGTCTAATGTTAATTAATTCACAGTATATTGCGCTCACGTGTGATGTGAAAGGCGCTGTGCTTAGTGAATGGAAAATAGTCATTATCTTCCAGGAGCTTAAAACCTAGCGACAGAATTCTTGCCACTAGGATTCTGGGCTGTGTTTGGTAAACAGGGCTTTCTCACGGTGGAGTGGCATCCAAACACATGAGTGCTGTTCATAGTTTCTGGAACCAAACTTGGGCACACACCAGGTTTCCATTTGTTTGTGGTGGACCCAGTGCCTGCCATGGCCTGGTAATGCGGTAGGTGTTTAGGGATATCTGCTGAAGGGAGGAGGGCGAAGGGAAGTAGGAGGATGGGCCCCACACTCACTGGAAATCACAGAAGTCCCTGCGCATCAGTCAGATGTCCCCGTAGGCCCATGTCCCCTGCAGCGACCAGGTTTTCTGTGTCCTTCTGCTCTTTTTCTTTGCCTTATTTCTCTCTCTTAGCGATGCCAATGAGAACACCTGTCTTCCCTCACAGCTCCCTAGAGCCAACCACACCTGCAGAAATGACAGTGGCCTTCTGAGGGGCCAAGAAGCTCTGAACTTTTTTTCTCCTTTTCTCGGGCTATATATATATATATATATATATATATATATATATATATATATATATTTTTTTTTTTTTTTTTTTTTCAAAATCATCTGATACCTTCCCCATTCCAGTGCACTTAAGTTTTCCTTCTTAGGGTGTTACAGGCAATGAATAATTCAGAAATCAGCCAGAGAGGGCAAATGTTTGACAAATAGCAGGTATGGGCTTTAACAGCTCCTTGAGCCAAAATATGATTCTGAACTTTTATGTCCATATTCGAATTCATTGAATTCGAGTATTCAAAAAATTCTTTTGAGGTTATGTTGCTGAATGAGGAAATGGATATCTGCTTCTTATGTAAAGGTGACCCAGTGAATAAATTGGTATTAGATTCTAGATTAGTTCATACATCCTTGAATCATCAGTCTGGTGGCGGTGACACAAGGCTGATGTCAAAACAGGATGAAAACTATTGAAGCTTTTCCAGCCATTGGGAAGGCATGTTTATGATCCAGCAAGCTCTTGCACTTCTAGTTCCCGTTAGCTTGTTTTCACTTGTATCTGTAGCCAAGTAAGGAGTGACTTAAGCAAGAAAATAAGAGGGCATGATTTTATCCCGAAATATCTGCAGCCTGACTCAGAAAAGGGAAGTTCTGAATAGCCTAAACTCATTTTACAAGCTCTAAACACTTGATTTAGTAGAGAACACATTTCAACGCCTGAAGTTCTTTCATTTTCTCCTGTTTTGAATGGATGGCCTTTATCCTATCTTTTCTATTTTGGTCAAATGGTGAAATTGGCAGGGCACATTTATTTGCAAGAAATCCAGTCGCTCTAGTGGTGGGACTTGCCTTCCACCTGCTGCCTTCAAAACAAGATCTTTTCACAGTATTTGCACTGAAAATATCACTATTGTTCTTTCTTTTTAAATACTATTACCAAAATGTTTTCTTAAATTAATAATAAAAATATTTATTGGGTTCTTAGTATGAACCAGATAGTGTACTAGGTTTTTATATATTTTAGTTTCAACAAAAAATATGAAATATATAGTCCTTAATGTTGTGGATAGGTTCTAACTTTAAGCAAAATGACATATAACAAACCCAATTTTATAAACAAGATTTAAATTCCTACGACATCTCATTGACCTTTAATGACAATAAATGAATTGATGTTATTTGAGGGCCTGCTGTATTTGATCTGTATATGTTTATTTAATTCTCAAAAATATTAAGCAATATATTTTTTTACCTCATTTTACAGAGGATAAAACAGAAACTCAGAAAGTTGGAGTGACTTGCCCAAAGTCATGTTGCTATTAAATGCCCAAACTGGTATTCAAGTTTAGTTTTGGAATCCACAGATGCTGCTCATTTTTCACCTTGCTGGTGCCAAATCAACTGTTTCCTCATTCATTTGGCCCAGGTCCTGGTTTGATCTCAAAACAGATCAATCCTCAAATATACGATGTAGCAAAGTTAGGCAGATAGAAGCTATGACCGTTTAAGGAGAACAACTGGGGATATTTGTGCATCTGTATACTGGGCACTGTTCACATATATCTTCACAACTGGGTGGAGCATATGGGGGTGTATGGGGGTGTGGGGGACTAGAATAAAAGAACAATAAATAGAAGATATTTCCAAAAATATTAAGACAAATGATTAACTTTTGGTAAATTGTCAATAAAAACTTAAGATTGTCAAACCATTTCCTCTGCATTTCTGAATGAAAGGCATCGCAAGGAGGGGCGTCATTCTCATAATGAAGCATTTAGTCCTGTTTAGTTGATAATGCAGCGCCACCCTAAACAAGTAACATGACTCTGGTGGTGTGTGTCAGAGGTCCGGTAGAGATATTTAAACAAGAACCCAGTGCTGCTCTGGAAAATTCTTTCCCTTCCTGACCACTTTCGGTTAATAGAGTGAAAGTTAAAAGCATCCAACTTGTGCAAATGAAAATGAACGTATCGAACAAATGGATCTTTAAAATAATCTGAGCGTTGATGCACGTTAATAAGATTAGCTTCAATTATATTTAGCCTTTTTCGACAAAAGCCCTTGAAAATAGATAAGAGAGGACTGCTTCCGTTTCCGCCCTCCCTCCTCCATGCAGGATGACTCACAGCTTGGTCTGCGGCCCAAACAGAAATAAAGGGTCAACAAATGAACAGAAGGAAGACGGGGCCTCCTCTCTCTTCCTCTTTAAGTGCTGACATGAAGATCTCCCAAGAGAGGCTGAAATTGGTCAGGATGTTACATTCTCTTTTATCTGGCACCTTTCATTCTTTATTGTCTTCCTCTCCCAGGTTTCATTCTCTGTGATTAAGTAAAAATAAATGTTACTGCCATTAGGAGGCTGAGATAATTCCACCACGCATGCTAACTCGCCCTGGTCTGTCTGCGGTGTGTTTTCAAATGCCAAGCCCGGCTCAATTTGTTTCTGGATCTTTAGAAAACACTATTTATAATGTGAGTTGTCACCCCACCGGAGACACTTTCTATAAGTGATAATAAACCTTGTGTTTATACAAGAGGACATGTCTCTGTAAATCACAGCCTTCCCTTTGCACATCGGTAATGTTACCAAGCTGGTCCACAACACCTGTGGATTGGATGGGAGAAGGAAAACCAGGTTGCGGATGTCTGATCACTAACCACAGAGGCGTCATAGTTTTTGTTTTTCCCTCGGATGAATCACTTGTCAGAGGAAATTATGTTGAAAACTTTCACGCAGTTACGTCTATAACAGATTAACACTCCCAGCCACTCTATGCATGAATTTGTAGCAATGCAAGTCTACTTTCCTGCTGTTCCTTAATATCCATCTGGGTAATAACAATTCTCATTACTGAGCAGAAACAATAGGGAGGCCTCTGTCACTCTCCTGGAAACTGACACTTTTATTTCCCTATTTTCCATTTTTATTCCCAGCCTGAGGTTGTTGGTTGCAGGATCTCATAGGGTTTACGACATTCCTACTGATTACAACATAATAAGTCGTCATTGATTAGATGTGTGGTTTACTTGGGCTTGTCAAAGGTGGACTAGGAAACATGTAAATAGAAATTGTAACCACTGACAAAGGTAAGCCTACAGCGACCTAACAGGCCAAGGCAGTTACACCGAGCAGCAATTTAAGTCCTGTGTATGGGGCTAAGTTATTCATTTTCTAAAAAAATTAGCAGTCAGTTGAGTAAAATAATTGGTTAGATGAATTTTAAAGTTCACATCAGCTAATCTAATCAATGGAGTCTGCAACTCTTCAAGCTTATTCTTTATGTACCCATAGCCCAAGAATTTTTTTTTTTCAATGATGTCTACATCATTTTGGTTTTATGCACAAATCAAAATGACAGTTAGTTTGACAATGACAAACCCAATTAACAGCTTGGCAAAGAAACCCTGTCTTTTCATTCATTGTTCTATTCATAAATCTCTAGTCAGCACTTAGCTAGTAATTATATGTACATGAAACCAAACAGTATTTACTATCCAGCATATTCCTAGTTGACAGCATATTCCTAGTTAACAGATTAGCTCCAGCCCCAGCCCTCCAACCATGAGTCCATGATGCAAGGTGAAGACAAATTTATTTTTAAAAAGTTTTTATACTTTCAACATATTTGAAATAGCTCATAATAGGAAACGTTATTTGAGGCAACTTAATATCACATTAACTAACTTGGCAGGGAGAAAGATTCTTTTTTTCATTTTGGTTCTTTAAATTTGTGGAACTTAGGTTTTTGTAGGAGAATTCATCAAAGTTTGGCACATGCCTAATGAGTTAACATACTGAGTTAAACTAAACAATATATTAAGAACATACAGAAAATAACTCATAGACTAAGCAGTTGGTTCAAGTTCTTGGAAGATGATTTGTCGTAAATTTGTGAGACAGTCCTCTTGGGGTGGGGGTGGGGTATGAGCAAGGACAGATAGCGGGACAAAGAGTGTCCGAGAATTCAATTACATGATGCAACAAATATGGAGATTATGATCATTTATTTTGTCAAAGGCTGGGCTGAAGTTTATCTTCATATATTAATCACAAGCTATTTGATGTGGAACAACATGAAACTGTTTAAGTGGTTAAAATAAAAAAATTTTAATATTCATCATGCATAAACACAGTTGACTCTTGAAAAATGCAGGTTTGAATTGCGAGAGTCCACTTATACACGGATTTGTTTCAATAAAGTCGACCCTCCGTACCCATGGATTTAGCAGCCACAAATTTAAACAACTGCTGATAGAAAACTATTTTCCATCCAATATTGGGAATCTGTGGATGTGGAGAGCTTGCTGTGTGCATTGTTTTACACCATTTTTATATAAGGAACTTGAGCATCTACAGATTTTGGTATCAGAGTGGGGTCCTGGAACCAATCCCAGGTGGACAACGAGAGGCGACTATAGTTAAGTTTTTGAGAAAGTCCAAAGTTATGCATGGATTTTTGGCTTCATAGGGGGTGGATACCCCTACTCTCCCCATTGTTCAAAGGTCAATTATATTTCCTATGTTCTAATTATATGTAATTGTTAAATAGTCATTAAAGCAAAGTTACCTGGAGTTCCACTAGCCTATGTTTTGTTTTCAAGTCACTGCATTTCCCTGAACCACAGGAACTGGCTTTCTGAAGTCTTCTGAAATCCCAATTTGCTTTTCTCTGCATTAATGCATACTAGTGAATTTTTCTTACTAATTCTCCTCTGGTCTGGGATGGGAGTGGAGCAGGGCTCAGCACATGTACTTTAGGGGGGCTCCCATGGAGTTCTGGCTTCCATTGCTCAGAGCCTTTTTACAGGACTAGAGGAAGAGTAGTGAGGGAGTTTCATTCCCAGGTCATTTTGTCAAGTAAACCTTTCACCGTTATAGTAGGAAGTTTCCAGGTTTTGTAGGATCACTGCGCACTATCTGCCTCTCAGTTATCCTACATATTGATGATCAAATCATTCCACCAAACATGCTCATTTATCATCGTATCATAACCTGTATTAAATTTCTCAAGTCACCACCACGCGCTCAATGGATCTGTCTTGTCTTCACTCCCGGCCCCATCTAGGCAAATTTACTGGTTGCTCTCCTTGCTGCTTTTCTGCCTCTTCCTGAACCATGCTTTTATCTCAGCTGTCTCCCCCTCCCACTGAAATAGCCTGTCTCTTCTGACAGCACTTAAAAGTTTATAACTAACTCCCTACGACTCCAGGTAAAGAGGTTAGGGCATCTAGAGAAGGGGAGTGTGAGTCAAACTGGTCACATTTATGTACCTGACATGTAAAACAGCATAAATTCCCCTGAATGAGGCCAAATGAATTATTTTCATTCCTTGAACTACAGTTTGTCCATGTGCTGATCAATAACTACTCACGGCTCCCTCTCATAATTGAGCATGGCACTTTTTTCCAAGTTTGCAAGCAAGGTGAGCCATCCACAGTTAATATTTAAAGTCAAATCCAAAATTATGGTCAGAATAACATTCTATTCCCACTGAGCAAATCTTGAATTTTTTTTTTTTTTTTTAGTAATAAAAATATACAGTAAGTACATTGACTGAGCAGCAACCGGGCTTTGCTCTCAGTGCTGGGACATATATATAGTAAGTGGTCAGGAAATGTTAGTCACTATTATTACCTATTGATTTGTCCTCACAACTGTCCTGTGATTTGTATTCAATACCATCCCATTTAGCACAAGTGTTAGATTTTGAGGGCCGCCATAACAAAATACTGTAGGTGTGTAAACAAGGAAGATGTATTTCCTTACAATTTTAAGGTCAATTAGTCGGCTGGGCTGGTTTCTCCTGAGGCCTCTGTCCTTGGTGTGTAGGTGGCTGCCTCCTCACTGTTCCCTCATGGTCTTCCTTCTGTGCGTGCCCATGTCCCATGTTCTGTATCCTTTCTTCTGGCAGGGACACCAGTCATATCGGCTGAAGGCCTGCCTTAGTGACTTCTTTAACCTTAATCACCGCTGTAAAGAACTTATCTCCAAATCTAGCCACATTCTGAGGTACTGGGGGTTAGGATTTCCACATATCAATTTGGAGGACGTACATTTCAGCCAGTAACAGCAAACGAGGAGACAGGCACTCACAGAGCCAAGTGGTCAGGCTCTGGGCTGTGCTCTTTACCTCTGTACTGTGGTGCGTTGGATGAAATGTAATGCCAAGTGTAAATGCTTTCGTATCCCAGATTGGAGCTTTCTCAATGTATTTTAATTTCTATGTAGTTGGTATTAATTAAAATCATCAGGAAATTAGATGCCTGAGTTTATTTATTTTCTAGTTCATTAAGTGTTAAGCAGATTTTCGACTTCATACTTGCTTAAAAATCTTCTAGGCTGCATGCCTCCTTTCTTCCCTTAGTACATAGCCTTTGTGACAGGGATTGAATCTTATTTTGTGATTGAAGACTTTGACTTATGATTTATTAACAGAGTGAGTTTTCTGAGTATAAGTTTTAGTCGTATAGACATTTTTTGCAGAAGATGTGAGAGGCTGAGCCAGCCCAAGAATATAACATCTTATTATGGTCTCTGTCTCATAGAATGGATATGTGCGTGTGTATGTGTGCATGTGTATGTGTGTAGAGATGTATGTGTATATGTATGTATATATATGTGTGTACATATATACAGGTATCTGGTTAATTGAGACCGTTGGTAGGTTAATCCTAATTTGAGGATATTAGTCCTATCTAAAAATATAGAGTTTGTTAAGATTTGGTTTTACAAATGATTGCTTATTTTTCTTGATGACATTTTCTTTTGCCAAGAAAGAAATTCCCATACTCCTAGGAAATGAGTAATTATTCTGTAGCCATGGCAAAAAGCAGGCACCAAAATGAATTCTAAAACTGCTTATTAAAAAAAAAAAAGATACAAACAAGACAATTCTATAGGCAGGGAGCCATTGGAATGAGTTTTGGACCTATTTAATCAACCAGCAAGCCATCTCAGTGCCCGTGTTTTTGAAAGTCAACTGATCAGTGTTGGCCTTTTACTTTGGAAAGTCAGCCAGTAGGGACTACTGGACTCTTCCCAGGAAATAGGCTTCTGAAAGTGAACCTATCAAAAAGTCTCACCCAAGTAACTGTGTGTGTCTAGCTGACATCACCCACTCCTGTTTCCAAAAGGCCACCAGTCTCTGAGGTCCGTGTCTTTTTCAGATGCTCTCTACCAGGTCAGTTACCTGCCCTTTTCAGGTAGACTGTGCACATCCAGCATAAGCCTCCCTTATTTAAGCAAGTAATAGATTCAGTTTTGTGGTTTGTTGTTGTTTGTTTAAGACACTGAGCAATGGTCTCATCCTTTGATACTTTATTGCTTCCTAATAATATGAAATTTTTGACTTGTCTCATGCCCATCTGGTTCTTCTTTACATTCTTCATGGAAAACCATGCAGAACAATTAATAGCTTGGCCTTCTTAGCTCTTTTATTCCAACTGTCTTCTTCCTTGTCAGATCATCTCAAACAAAAGGCATAAATAAATGATTTACCTGTCTCGTGGCATGATATAAGATGAGCTCTAACTTTGAGTTTCTGCAAAGTACTGAAAATGCTGTGTGAAAAACTCAGTCTCTCACATCTTTTTCAGTGCATGGTTGAGCTCAAGGAAAGTGAAAGAATTTCTTGGGGCTTTCTAGAAACCTCACGAACTTGCAAATTCAAAGAAGCAAGGAATTGGAGCTGGTGTTTGTCCTGGAGTAGCTGGTAAAACTTGGTGCCTGTTTCCTGGTTTTTAATGGGACAACTGCACAGGGACAGGAGACAAAGCCTGGGCCTCAAACCAGGAAAGGGAGTTAAATCAGAGTTCCTGCATAAATCTAACATGTCTAACATGGACTAGGAGGGAAAACTGACCTACTGATGGAGATGTTGGAGACACATACTGGAGAAACATCATGTCTTACGCTTGGCTTACTGTGAATTAGAGGAAATTTCCATGTATATTTTCTAACCACAAACCCGTGATCACAGGGGTTTGGGATCTAATTTCCTCTGCCTGTTTGGTTGTAGAAATTTCCATTTTGAGCAATCCTGGCTTGGGAGAGCTCCTAGGAGGTTGGCAGAGACTGATGCAAACACACTTGAGGGAAACAGTTTAAAGTATGGCCTCAAAGAATTCCCAATGTGGAATTTGAAACCATATCAGGTGTACTTTTTATATATTATTACATTAGAATCCACCAGAATATCTTGCATTCTGAAAAGATCTTTTACCCATGTATAATATTGTTGATATTTTGTTCTATATTTTGGTTATTTGGAAAAGATAAGTTTACTGAATTAGGTAGATCTCCTGAATGTTGACATATTTCACTACATAATATAAAAAAAATCACATTTATTAATATCACCATCCATCTCATCAGACGAGTCTTTAAGATTAGAAAATGATCAAACTCATGGTAATGGATACACACATTTAAAAAGTCTAATTTTCACTCGAAAGCTTGAATTATGTCATTGGTGACAATTATTGTCAGCTGTCTTACTTGAATTGACACACTCGTTGGTCATTGGTGATAACATAGTTGCTAAACACCCAAGTTTAACTAACCATAGTAGCTTCTTTATGTAAAAAAGATGTTCATTAAAAAAAAAAAAGGTTAGACACTGTTCACACCGTGGTACACAGCGAAAGTGTTGTGTGGACCTCTCATTCCATCACACAGAATCTTAAAAGCATTCAAGGGGTGAGATTTAAGAAACATTAATTTTTTTAACAGTTTTGTCAAAGACACACTTAAGGGAAAGTGGATTTAAAACTATTTGTGCAGCAGTGGTGAAGAATTCAACGATGAGTACAGTTAGGTGCCGTGCCTGCTAAGGTACCAGCAGTTACAGACCCTTGCTTTTGCGTCGTTGATGTACATGCCAACAAATGAAAAAAAGCAAATACTACTATACGTTGATTAAGAAAAGAATTTTGACCTGGCAGACAGCTTAAAAGAGTTGTGGACCATCTTGGAGGTCTGAAGTGATGCCTGGGCTGCTTCTACTTGAAATGGGCACCATTCCTTTTAGATTCTAGAAGTGGAGTTAATTTGATGAAAAGCCCTCAAGCACTTTTTTTTTAAAGAGTTAACAGGGCACACACAAGTATCAGGACCCTGACTCCATGCCCAGTGAAGGACAATAGCAAGTTTCTAACTCCAAGGGCCACTCTCTCCTACAAAACGAGGTTTCCAGAACCCAGAAGAGTAGTTTGCCACAGAAAATACAGAATCAGACAAATCTGGGAGAAGATAGCTGGAAAAAACTGTCCAGCTTCTGTCTTCTCCGGACTACCAAAAGCTTTGAACTTCAACTTGATTGGGAAAAAAATTCTCCTAGCAAAGGCGTTAGCCACGTCTGGAGGAAAATCCACACTATACACATCTGCTCACTCAAACAGCAGCAGTGAAGGCATTTCTGCCTTCTTGCAAAGTTTAGAAACCTGAAATTGTTGTCACCCCCATCGCCAATAGTTGATGTTTCAGTCTTTGCCATCCAGTAGATCCATAACCTACCGATGTGAATATGTGCTTTGCCTGCTGGTGCCTGGTGCTAACAGCTTAGATCTGGAGCCTCACTCAGTACTCTGTGGTGCAGATGGGGTCCCCTAGCCCTGCGTTTTAAGAATGGTGAATGAGTTCTGCATGCTACCATCTAAGAGGCTCTTTTCTCTGTGGTTGAATCACTGACTTGGCCATGTCTGCTTAGGAAACCCCATTCCTATGTTGGTCAAGGACAAGGTGCAGTGTCTACACTCAGAGGCTGCCCTCACCTGCTCATGGCCCACACCTTTGAGGCCTGCAGGTCCAGCACTGGCTTACGAAGTGCCAAGGAGGCTCTATCTATGGAGGGCATCTGTGTGAGTCCTGCTTGGCTGAGGTGCCCTTGCTACTACCCGAAAAGCCCTTGCACTTTTTGGTGGCTGTGGTCCCTGTGACTTATTTAATCCCCTGAGACGTTTCTTTTGCTGAGGCTTATGGACCTAATCAGCAGCATCCAGCCCTGTGCAAGCAGCCCTGACTGTCAATGGCCTGTGGACAAAGCTGACACGAGCTGCTGTCACTTACCAAGGTCAAAATACAATGTAGCCTAAAGCATAAAGCTTTTGCCCAGCCTGCAGTACTTAGAATCCAACTGCACGATGGTGCTAAACATGGTGTAGAAGCCTCTGCAGACTTCTGGGGTCAAAATACCTGCTCATATGCTAAAATCAGAGACTCTAAGCCATTTCTTCATCTTGATCACCCTACACATGATTTACTTCCTGGAAACTTTACTCCTTGTCTTTTCCCTAGGCTTATGACATATGGTGCCAGGTACCGGGACATTTGGGGTTATGCACCAATGACAGCCACTCAAGCCTTTGGCCGCAGGACCTGGGGCTCCATCCTAAAGACTTACAGTGTGTAGGAGCAGAGGTCAGTGCTCTGCTAAGAGAAAGGGTAAAGAAAAGGAGTGGGAAGAAGAGGCCAACATGGCCAGATTCTCCTTTCAAACTCAACCATCATGCTGAGATGCTCCATGTTCTCTGGGGAGGAAGGAGGTAAGGGGCAGAGAGAGGTCTGAAGTGTCACACTGGTTCAGTTCCCTTCTTTTGAAAGGAAACACAAGAAAGGGGGCAGAAGTATTATCTTGCGAACAACATCTTAGCTCAACTCCTTACTCGCTAATTATTACTTTATAAACTTCAGTTTTCTGGTCTTTAAAATGGAGATAGTCATATCCACATGGAGTAATCACTGTATAGATTAGAGATAATATGTGTAGAGCCAGCACAGGTGCACATAATTGGTGCAGAGGGGAGTGAAACATGCACAGCATGATATGTCATAAGACAAAGTGTGTAATGAGTACTACAATGAAGGAAAAAGTGAAGTGCTCTAAAAGCCCAAATGAAGGAGAATTTAATTCTCACCTGGGCTTGCGGGGGTGGGTGATTTCATGGAGTTGAGTTTTAAGATTTCATGAAAGTCTCTCTATCATTCAGTTCATTTGATGAGCGTCTTGTCTCGATCATCTCCTGTCTTAGAGGCCCTAGGCTAGTGGACAGGTAAAAGATAAATAATGGAATTTCTGAATCTATAGACCCAGGGGGAGAAACATCCCACAGACGTGCACATGCACATGCAGAATGGGTATAAGAGAAATTCATAGTGTGGATCTGCAAGCAAAGTGGTGCAATGCATGCCTGCCTGTTATGGGCAGAGGATTCAGGAGAGACAAGTCTGGAAGCATTCATCTGAGATGCTCTTCTAGGAGATGGAAGCTTTAATGATAAGGACGGGAAAATAGGAGAAATGTTTGGAAGCAAGATTGTTTAATGCCTCTGTGCAAGGAAGTAAAGTGGTATGATCAGAATAAGGAAGGCTTATTGGGGGATGTCCCTTTGCAGAGGTTTGGTTTTAGAAAGAGATCAAAGTTAGGTTCAAGAACTCACATGGGAATTGAAGGGCAATGGGAGCATGTGGTTTGGGAGAAAGCCATTTTTTAGCTCTGGGGAGTCATATCCTTCCCATCAGTATATTTCATTTTATATCCAAGCCCTTTGAGATCATAATTTTATCACAATTGTCAAGTTTATTTAGGAAGCCTGGCAATGATGCAGAACCCATTTCACTTAAGAATGGAAGGAGACCATGTATGATGTTCCAAGAGTATCATTTATTTTTGAGTGTGAGCATGTTTTAAAATAGGTGTACCAAAATTGGAAAATCAATATTTCATAATCTACTCTTATGCCTATTTCATGAGTATTTCATTCATGTCGAGAAATTCAGTGGAAAGAATGAGCAATTTCCTGGCCTACTTAATGGATGGAAATATAGTTAATGGCTTCCAACATCTTGGCTTTAGTTTTCTTGTCTGAAAGAAAGTAAATTTGCATGATCTCAACTCAGCAAATATCAGACAGGAGTCTGTGCCATATACAATTAAGCCAGTGACCAGGGACTCATCTGTGGAGAAGTGCTGGCCAGCAGAGAGCTTGCATTGTTGAACAACAGTGCATTATTGACCAGCACAAACTTAAGTCTCACCGAAGCACAAATAACAGGAAAAGGAAGTAGAGAGCAGTTTCAGGACCAGAGGAGTGCAATAGTCCCCAACCCCCAGGCAGCAGACCAGTACAGGTCCGGTCCGTGGCTTGTTAAGACCGGGGCCGCACAGCAGGAGGTGAGTGACAGGCAGGCAAGGCACACTTCATCAGTATTTGCAGCCACTCCCCAGCGCTAGCATTTCCTCCTCAGACCCACCTCAGTTCATCAGGCATTACGTTCTCATAGGAGCACTGGTCCCTGGTGCCCAAAAGTTTGGGGACCACTGCTCTAAAGTACAGTGGTTTGGATAATGCAAATTTTGAATCTGATCTTCCCCTGCCCAGGTGTGTCCCTAAGAGTATTGCGTACCCCGCATACAAACACCCATTCCATGACCCACTGGCATTGTGAAGAAGGTAATTGGGAATTATTTTTGCCATACTTTTTTATAATTCCCTTCTGTAGTGAAGGTAGTTTAGAGAATAGACTGGGATGTGGGTTACCCCCTGGGGCCTCAGAATAGAGGAAGGCCAAGGCTCCCCTGAGGCCTGGTCTTATGCTCTTGGCCTTACTGGCACTCCAGAAAGACTACTCCCATAGATTCTGGGTGATCATAAATCAGCTAAACCAGACTCACGGCAGTTTGTGCCCTGAAAATAGTATCTGCCTGGGAGTGTTCCATCACTCAGCCCCATTCCTCAAACCTCCAAATTGGTACTGTGTGTTTCTGTAACTACA
This sequence comes from Cynopterus sphinx, assembly GCA_030015415.1. Lineage (NCBI taxonomy): Eukaryota > Metazoa > Chordata > Mammalia > Chiroptera > Pteropodidae > Cynopterus > Cynopterus sphinx. The sequence goes on along the minus strand of CM057379.1, from coordinate 7,409,569 downwards.
TTGAAACTCCTAGACTTTTTCCTCTCTCAATACAGAAGAGAATATGTTTCTATTCGATGTTCTAAATGCTACCTGACTAGTGTGGTAGGGCTGTAGTGACCTTCATGGGTGTTTTTTTGAAATCCAACATATCCTAGAGAATGTACATTTCTATCTTTTTATATGAAATGGTGCATAGAGACAAATTTATCAAAATCTTGATTTGATTATAAATTGGTCTGTATAATTAATTATCCTCCTTTTATCCCTATTTCCCCGTCCTGCCTTCCAAGCGCACCCTCCCTCCATAAATAACAAACATTCTGCCCTCAGATAGAAAACAAGTTGACATAATGTGGCTAACTGGGGGTCTGAGGCAGGCTCATTTCTATACACTATTTTCCTTCACTTGAGAAGTTATACGATGAAGCAAATTGGCAGTGGAATTAGCCACACAGTCTGGTAGCTACACCATGTTCTCGTTATTTCTGTTATGCAGGCATGCAATCAGAGATCGCAAAGAGACAGTAAAATTCATTTGGCTCAATTCTTTAATAGTGGCAGTTCTTCCCGGGTGATTTTGAATAATGTAAGAGCAGGAATGACTACACAAATAGAGCTTCCCACGACGTTCCTTTCACAAGACATCAGGCAGGGGCTGCTAGCAGGGGTAACTGCTCCACCCTGTGCTATGAGACAGATTCTCCCATCAGTTGTCAACAGGCACCATCAGGAAGGGTTTCCAGCAAGAGATGTGGAATGTGAACTTGCAATGCCACTGATCCAGCAAATCCCCATCTTCCTGGGCGCTTTTGCTGGATGCTGCAAACCCCTTGTTCACATCCCCTTGTGGGCAGAGGGCCAACATGACAGGTGGAGAGGCGGGTGGCAGCTGCCGGGAGGTGGACCTGGTATCTGGAGAGTCACATTGGGGACGGGCAGGCTGCCGGCTTTGGCTGAGCTTCTCTGCAGAGGTGGGAGGAGGCACAGCTAAAAGTGGCTCGTCACCAACCAGACATATTAATAAAGAAGTGGGATGCGTTCTGATTCAGGGTTTTTGACCTTGCTTAATTCCAAGAGTAGGCAGGCAATGCGCGCAAATCAGCCTGACCTTCATCACGCTTCTTGTCTTCTTCATCAGGGGTGGGTGAGGGGTCTAGGCTGGGGGGCTGGACTCAGATGAAAAGTGAGTTATAGCATATTTCAAAACAGGTTGCATGTGTTAAGAATGAGCCTCGGCATCGCTCTCTGTCAGGTGCTGCCTTGGGAAAGGGGCATGGGGAGCAGAAGCTGAGAGTAGGTGCCCATCTCTGAGGCCAAGCACTGTGCGGTGGCTCTTGTCTGTATTTGAGGCCAAGCTCAGAGGAAAAGATGGAAGCTGATGTGCATCTCTCAGAAGTAGCTGTCACTGTCAGGTTCAGATCAGAGGAAGAGGACCAGGTTGCAGAGCAACACCTGGCTGCTTCCCATCTGAATCTTGTTTTGGAATGTGGGGCCCTTGGCATTTACTGTTGCATCCTTGGCCTTTGAGTCTTTGGCCAGCAGTCAGATAGAGTTTTGTTCTAACATTCACTTGAATGTTTCCTCCTGTGCAGGGAAGTGGGGGGATATGACTACATGAATGTGACATCATGTTGAAAAGTACTTACTATGCACTTAACACATATGCAGGAATATACCAGAGGCTGAAATAGGTATTAATTAATTAGTATGTCAATTAATTCGACATATATTAGATGTCTACTAGTTATTAATTAACTAGTATATCAATTAATTAACTAGTATGTTAATTAATTAGACTTATATTAGATGCCTACTATGGGTTAGGCACTGTGCCAAGCCTTAGGGATACAGCAATGAAAAGAAGTAAAAATTCTTGGAGCATACAAAATGGTAGTGGAGGCTCAAAATCAACAAAATAAATGAGTTAAGTCAGCTGTCCCCAACTTTTTTGACACCAGGGACCAGTCTTCCCATTAGAATCTAACGCCTGATGAGCTGAAGTGTTGCTGAGGCGGTGTTGCTGGTGCTAGGGAGTGGTTGATAATATAGATGAAGCTTCTGCTTGCGGGCCCATTGCTCATATCCTGCTGTGCGACCACAGACTGGTACAGGTCCGTGGCCCAGGAGGTTGGTGACCCCTGGTTTAAGTAGTGAAAGCATAGTGGGTAGAACTGTGGACTCTCCAGCCACACTGCAAGGTGCTCAAATCCTGGCTCCACCACCTAGTTGTTGTGTGATATTGGACAAGCTACTTAATTTCTCTGCACCTCAGTTTCCTCATCTGTGAAATGAGATCATCTGGGGACCCGTTTTGCACTGTCGCCATGGGGGTTCAATAAAAAGGTGTGTGTAAAGTTCTTAGAACATGTAATGAACCCAGCACATAATGAATCCTCTAGGAGGGTTTGCTATCATGGTGTCAGTGTCAGGTTGTGGCAAGTTTTATAGAGGAAATTAAAACTAAAAGGGACAGAAATGGGAGAGATGAGATGGGATGAGAGGGCAGGTCTCACGGAGAAGGGGAAATTGCTGCAGAGACCTGAGGAGGTGAGGGAGGGACCTGGGCGAAGAGTGCGGCAGGTAGAGAAGGTTGCAAGATCAGAAGTTCTTGCTTAGAGGGAGTCAAGCATATCAACAAACAAACAAACAAACAAAATGAGCAAGAGGCTAATGTGGCTAGAGAGAGCAAATAGGAGAGTGTGACAATCAAGGCAGAGGTGGAGGAGTCATGGAGGGCCCTGTAGGTCACTGCAAAGTAAACATTGCTTTCTTGGCAAAGGTAGCTGCCTGGAGGCGATTGCTGACAACAACTGTGGGGTTTTGTAGTCAGAGTCCTTGGGATATAATTAACATTTTCTCCTCTATACATTTAATATTCGACCTGCTATTCTGTGATAAACGCAGTAAGTCCTTGAGTTTCCGGTAGAGTCTATCCTTTTTTTATGAGCAAATAATAATTTAACATTAATAAGGGGGATAGAAAGGCCCATGATTCTGTCACCTTAGCAAAATAACTGTTTTGAATTTACCACATTTCAAACTGGAAGCTTTTAAATAAAATAGGGATAATAATATCCTCTTGCAAGGTTGCTGATAATGGAACAAATATCGTTTGACTATGAATTGGGGGAGGGCCCTGGCAACAAACCCCCTTCCAGAGGCTGGGGGCCCTCAGAGTGGAAACACAGAAATCAAGTTCATGGTTGGAAGTCAGGAATGAATAGGTGTGTTTGACAGATGAGGAAGGTCGAGGTGCAGCCAGGTTACAAATAGGGAGGAAGAGCCACTGAAGGGGACAGAAGTCATTATAAAATAAAGAGCATCGGGAGTCCCCATGTTATGGAGGAGCAAATTAAGACCGTGTGTGTGATCCAAACACTGTCTTCTTTCACCCTTGTTTGAGGTCACTTCTGCCCAGACAACACTGAGGATGGGGTCACCAGGTGCCAGCAGGAAGTATTTGAAGGACAGAGGTCTGAGAAGTGGGGTCAGTCTCCCTAGTGTGGTGTCCCTGTGTCTCTGAGCCCCACAAGTCACTCGGGGCCACCTGGACAGACCTGAGAGGAGCCCAGCTCACACCCATCCACCCTCACGGTGACTTCCTAAAACCCTTGGGTTCAGAGGGTGGACTTTTCAAGGCTCTGGAAGACCTGTGCAAGCAGGAGAGGGTTATTTGCTTGAGGCTTATTTAGTTGAGACTTAGGGATTCAGATTAAATAATCATTAGAAATAACCCCCGCGATATGTGCCTGGCACACATTATCCCTATGTCCTGCTTCTTATACTTTAAATTAAACAGCCAGTGCCATTGCCAAGACACATTGGATATAAGTAACAGTTCACAGCAACAGACATTTGTTGTGTACTAGCTGAGCTCCCCTACAGGGCAAGGGTTGACATTTAATAATTAGATTGCTATTTAATTTGTGGGGTTGTATAAAAGTGTTTCCCCATTAATAGAATCAAAGGCTAGGATAAGTGACAGAAGGGCATGCTGTCACAACTAGTGGCCCAACCAGACCATACTTCAACATGCCTTGGCAGTGATAGCCTTTGAGCTACTCAGCAAACTTCTTTAGAAATACCTTCTCTGTTGCCAGAAGCCAGATGATTTCTGTTGCTGGCCACCAACAAGATTAACCCAAATCCTACTCTGTCAGAGTTATCAGCTTCTCAAAGTTAAGAAGCAAGTCTTCTTCATCCTTTACTGTCTCAGGGCCTGGTCCATGGCATGTTTACAATAAATATTAAACCCCCCCAAAAAAGTTCCATCCAATCTTCATGACCCCATGAAAAACTTATAGTGGGAACCGTGAATATCAGATATAGTATTTTCCAAAGATGCATAATACATCTTCCACTTTACCACATGCCTTTCTGTCATACGGGATGAATTAATTAGACTGTCAACAAAATATTTGTGAATGTAATTATCCTTTTAAAGGTACTAAAGAAAAACATTTTTAAAGGCTAATGTCATCTACCCCAAGACAAAGACAAGTTTTCTCGGGTAAGATGCACCAAATCAGATGCAAATACTATCAGAGCCAAGTGCACGCCCTCCCCATCTTCCTTTTTACTTCCCTCTCTTGCTCTCTCCATCTTTCTTTCCCCTGCCCCTCCTCTTCTCCTCGCTTTGACAGACTGCTGATTTCACAGCAACCACCGAGGAGTCCCAGACTCCTGGCTCCCTGAAGGCATCACATCCCGCTAAGACGGCACAGCAGTTACCAGACGTGCTGAGTCTAGACATTCACCATCAACACCAAGTCTTATATTATGCCCACAAGACCCACAGTTCACATCACGTCAATGAAAAGCTCTTGGACCAGGAAACAGGGGAAGCAGAGAAAGTAAATGCATGACAACCACTCTCTGCTTTTAATTGTTTTTCTCTGTTTCCATTAGACCTCTCTGTCCCTCTCCTTTTCCTTCTGCCTCTCCCTCTCTCTCTTTCTACTGTCTTTCAGCTCCCTTTCAAACTGGGAAAATAGCAATTGGTTAGGGGCACAAATGAAAAGAAGAGAGGGGTGGGATGCAGTGAAGAGAGGAGTGATGAAGAGAAAAGTGGCAAGAAGTAAATAAAGGCAGAGCATACCCACCAGGTTAAAACTTCATGTCATTAAGGGAAAGGCCTGAAGTTTGCCGGGAGATGCAATAAAAGAACAAGGGAGCAACTAGAAGAATCTTCTCTTAGAATTCACTGATGAACAGTTAAACCATAATTTCCATACTCCATTTGATTTTCTTCTCATCTGCTTCCAGTTTGAACAAGCACTGCTGCCGTTGCCTTGGCTCAACTATTATGCTAGAAACCAGTGGAAACACAGCCCTCTGTTCAGAGCCTTGATCTTCACCTAACACTGGGTAGAGATTTCTCAAATCCTCAAAGCAGCTAGATTGCACTGAGAAGAAAGAATCGCTCCAACTCCTAAATTTTGATATAAAACGAGCCCAGCTGACAGGCCCTAAAGTCATTTAAGTCAACTCTTCCCTTTACAGATAAAGACACGAGACATTAGCATTTTGAGTACCCAACCCTTTGACAGGAGAGCCCAGAATAGAGAATTTTCTACTGAGTCATGGTAAGCATGGCAAGGAGGGCAAAGTCAAAGAGGAAGAGAAGATGGTTAGGTTGGGGAAGCTCGTGTTAATAATTCATTCTGTATTTGTGTTCAGAATTTGAGAATGCTTTTTGATCAATTATTCATGGCGGAAGAAAGCAAAGAAAACATCAGATGCTGTAGGACATCTGATCTGACCCTTTTGAGAAGAACCATTTCCTGGGTCCAGCATAGTGCAAAGAAATTAGTCCATCAAAGATCTTTGAATATATTTGGTGAGCATCTTACACAGACATCCTGTAATACCCTAGAGGATAAGGCAGCATCTGACTCAAGGGACAATTATGCATCCACTTGCATAATAAGCCTGAAGATGTCTGCTTCTTGAAGTTAGGTGATGACCCCTCTCTGAGAGGGTCACTAGGTGAATGTGAAACACTGGGTTTATGCAGATCACAAAGGCAAGAGATTGCCTCCCAGCATGAGAGGTACATTAATAAAAACAAGATAGGAGATTATTACTGATGAGCTGTACTGTTTCAATACCTCAATAGCAGTTGCTTACAAAAAGCTATGATGAACAAAGGTTAAATGAATGAGTGAATTAATGAAAGAAAGCTAGTGACCACTTTCAGGGAACAGAAGATAAATCTCCCAGCATATAAAGCAAGATTATCTGAAATGCCAGAAACACATTTCACCTTCTTTTTGTTCTAAGGCCTTGGTCTTGGAAGATTGTGCACTGAATTTGAAACAAAAAGAGTCAGCCTCAAATTCTATCAGATTAGCATTGTGTATATGGCCTCTCTACTACTAGGGAAAGTTAAGTACCACATACCACAGGGCCATGTGTCAGGAAAGTGGGCTGAAGTCTCGAAAACAAATTATAAGTCTTTTAAAAAATAGAAGTTTTTATAAAAGGGGAGAATAGTATAACTGGTAGCTGGATAGGCATGGTATCTAAAGAGAATGAGAATATTTTTTACTTTCTGACTTTTGGATTGCTCAAACTAAAGAAGAAAATTCCAGAAGAGCATTTGTAGATTTCTGCTTAAGTAGGTACTCAAGTTTCTAGAATAAAAGAATGGAACAAAATCTTGGAGTTCACCACATTGTGTATATATTTAGAAATGAATAGACAGACAAATGTCTCTATACAATGATATCACTAGGCCAGGAGAATTTCTCTCTTGAAAATGGAAAACGGAAAATAAACGGCAAGGTGCATTGTAATTTCTGAAACTGAGCTATGGATATATTTTATTCGTAGGTCTGCGCAACAAATGAAAGTCGTAATTCAGCTTGTTTGCTTTGGCCTCTATGTCCACCCATCCCTCTGCTCCACGCCATCCTCCTCATTTCCCCAACCAAATCAATGAATTTGTGAATACTGAGTTGGAATTCAGCCAGGAATATCTGAAAATGCCGTCTCACATCGCCTGAAACTATAAAGAGGAAATTATTCAGACGATGGATGCTGCTTAGGGCGGCATGTTAAATCGATCCTTTGGCAAGAAATGCTTCATGTAGCTTAACACAGCAATTCCCATAAATACCAATGCTATTATCAACCAGAAGTAAGATTTACTTATTTCTCGAACTAGTCAAGAAGGAGTCCTGTGTACATTTTGGTGTCGTTATGTTTAATGTGTGTATATCTTGGCGTGCTCCAAGTAACCATGACATAAATTACCCTAAATGGAAGTGCTTTGTCAAGCATGCTGTGTGCTTGATGAAACACTTCCATTATAAGACTTTGTTTTCCAGTACTTACCTTTCAAGAAAAATTACTCTCTAGATTGAGATTTCTTTTTTGCTTTTTCTTGGCGAAGTAGAATTCTTTCCCACAGAAAGTTTTTCTAAATTGCTTTCTGGACATGACTATATTTTAATGGTTTAAACTGTGGAAAGTGTATTTTAACCTACTGTTTTCTTATGATGAATCTAAAGCATTTGTAAAAATTTTCTCCCCTCAAGATGGCGTTTCTTGCATTCACTTGTTCAGTCATATATTCATCTGTTTATTCATTCAATAAATATTCATGGAGTGCCTGCTTTGTGCCACTGGGTGTCCCTTGGTAACCCAAACAGACACCATCCCAGGTAACAATAAAGAAAAAGAAAAGAAAGTAGTTCAATAGGTGGGAGGGGCTTTGAGTTAGAGTCCCAGTTTAGAGGGCAGTTGGGGAGGCAGGCTTCTCTGGGCAGAGACCAGAATGAAGGGGGAGTGAGCCAAGCAGCTATCTGAGCAGGGAGGCAGACGGAACCTGTGCAGCAAAGATCTCAAAGAGAACACGATGGGCATTTCTATATCAAGTGTGCATGGTCTCCACGTAACCTTTCGAGAATGCCTTCTTTTAAAAATAACTTTCAGATGTGGGATGTAAAACTGAAAGCAGCAAATGAATAAGAAACAAAAACTCATAAACACAGACAACAATATAGAGGTTACTAAAGGGAAACAGGACGTGGAGAGGTAGGTGAGGGTAAAGGGGGTCAACTATATGGTGATGGAAGGAGATTTGACTTCGGGTGGTAAACACACAATGCAATAGACGGATGATATTATTGAATTATGCACTTGAAACCTATGTAATTGTATTAACCAATGTCACCCCGACAAATAAAAAAATAAAAAGTTACAATAAAAAATAAAAATAACTATCAGAGTTATTGGCCATGTGGCGTTAATCGCTTCCTGATTTTGAATAGACTGCCCATTCCATGGACCACTGGCTTGGATAAACATGGCTGTTTCAGGATGTGCAAAACAGATATTCTGGATTTGGAGAGAGGAGTGTGGGATGAGAACGTCGGCGTAGGTTTGCTCTGGCAGAGCCAGTGTCTGAAACAAAGAGATGAATAATTTAAGGCTATGTGGCAAGGGTTGCATGAGGATGTTTTCAAAAATGTTTTATATGAAAACAATTAAAGTAACACTTTTCTCTAATTATTATCAAGCATTTGAAGACCAAGCTGTGAAAGACTTAACTGGGTTTGGGAAAAGACAGTCCTCTAGGCTTCCTCCCCCCCAATTATAAATCATCGGACTGTTCCTTTTGCTTCATGGATTTGTGTATTTATTTGTGAACTGAATAGCAGGTGATATCTTCGTGTGCTTTCAGCAGTCAGAACTGGACAGGCTTTTGGCTGTTCTCTGTGCAGTTATGCCACAGGGATGAATGCCTGGTGGGTTTGGATTGTTTCTATCCGTGAGACAAAGTCCATACAGCTGGCTGGTGTGTGGCTGCCTCAGGCACTGGGTTTGTCAGATCTCATTCTTTGTAACTGTGCTTACACATGCAGCAGCTGAATTAATCCAACTGTATTTTTGGGGCCGTGGCCTACATGTCGCCTTCCTTATCACTGCCTTCACTCCTTCCCTTTCATGAAAGATCTCAGCTCCTGCCTCACTCTCTCCACTACGACTCTAGTCTTAACTCAAGGATTTCAGTGCCCAGGTAGCTTTGTGTTCCCTTGACTTTGACGCAGTAATAATCTCATCTTCCTTTATTTCATCCTCACTCCTCCGCCATTCAATAACTATGAACTCTGCATCCCTCCTATATCCTGTCTTTAAAACTCTCTCTCTAGTATCTTGATTCCAACAGTCCAACAAGCCTGCTACCCCCAAGGGTCCTACCATCTTGTCATTGTTCCTTACTTCCCTCGTGTCCTAACTTCACTCCTTAATTCTCAGGGTCAATTATTAAAATCATTTCTTTGCCTGTATCTTCAACATCCTTGTTCCTCTCTTGGTTAGCAACATTTCCTTGTGTCTGTGAACATAGCTGGAGAAATTGGCATCCCTCTAAAATCATGCTTGCTGATGTTGTTTAGGCCCAGGTGTGCTGCTTCGCGATTGTGCTGTTTCCCCAGACAGCCAACCTCCTGCTCTCTAGGCAACAGTTTCAGCCATTCTCCTCTTTTTACAGACCTCCACATCTCAGCTGATGACCTTCTTCCTATTTTGCTGAAAAGATTGAAGAAATCAGAAGAGAATTTCCATGGCTCTCATTACTACACCTACCATCTACCTGTACCTGTACCCCTGTAATCATACTTCTCTTATGGATGAATCAACTCCCTGCAAATAACCCACCCACTGGTGTCTCTGTGTGGACATTGCTCCAGCAATTATAAACCCTTCCTAATACATCAACAATTTCCCCAATCTACTAGATCATTAGCATCAGCATACAAGCATGCTCCTCTCTCCATTTTTAGGAAAGAAAAACCTTCTATTGACCCATTTCAATTTCAGCTATTGCCCTGTTTCTTCCCTTTACAGCAAAATTTCTTGGAAATGTTGTTCACGTGCTCCATCTCCAATTTTTCTTCTCCAATTGAACAGACTTCAGCTGGGTTTTCATTCCTTTGAAGGTACCAAAATGACTCCTACCAGGGTCATCACTGCCATCAATATCGCCAAGTCCACTGGCCCTTTTTCTGTAGTTAATCTAACTTGACTCTTGGCATCTGACACAAGTTGATTGCTCTGTCATCCTGAAATACCTTCATCACGTGGCTTCCAGGATCCCCCATTTCCCTGGTTTCCTCACTTGTGAGTTTCTTTTGCAGTTTTTCTTCATCTCTCATCTTCAGTTATTAAAGTCCCTCCACCTCATCTCAATTTGTATAAGTGATTAATAGCTACGGGGGATTTGTGGTTACTGTATTGGACGGTACAAATCCAGAGGGATCATTACATGTTTAGTGTAGTGATTGAGTAGGGTTGGGGTCAGATTGCCTGGGTTTGGATTTATATCAACACCCCTCCACCCCCATCCACATATACACATGTACATGTATTAGCTGTTATTTTGTTCTAAGTCTGTTGGAAGTATTATTAGTAGCTACTCCATAAGGATGTTATTAGAATTAAAAGAAATAACTTAGGTAAAGGAGTTAGCACAGAGTAAGAACTCCATAAACATTAGCTATTATGAATATGGCCGAAATGATGGGTTTTTCAATCTCTTAAACCATTGACGCCTCAAGTAAGATCTAGTAAATCATATATTTTGCCTACTTTTGTATGCTACAATAATAGAAACAATTGCAACTCACTTTATTGAAGTTAATGAAATGCTAAGTGCTACTTCTGATAAGAAGCTAGTAGAAGCAATTAAATACTGTAAGTGGGTTGCCGATTCTATTAAAGGCTCCATTGCAAATGTGGATAAACATGAATGCTACGAAAGATTGTTCTGCTGATCCGAGAGACCTCAGAGTTCCTGTCACTGCTCCCTTGACTGCAACCAGAGAAACTCAAGTCTCTCATGTGACCAGTCGCTTGGGGCTCTGGTACATGCTTGTTTATAATCAAGCTAGCTAGAGAGCATATTCCAAGGAATATTATGCCAAAAAGTAGTTTTGAGGTATGTTACTGAGACCCTTACAGTCAAGTATAAATTTGGAAAATTCTGGATTAAGATTGCTTTTAAATGACAGGATTTCTCAAAGCCTCTTTTATTTTCATCTCCATGATGAATCTTTAGAAAAAGGTCTTATCTATAGAGTTTCCCAAACCTCTCTGACTATGGGAGACTTTATTCTTGAAAGAAATACCTTTGTATTATGCTGCTCAGAACACTTTTTGGAAAAATCTTTGCCTAGAGGATACCATAAGTTACATTTGTCTGTCTTGCTTTATCATTTTATCTTTGGGGGCTGAGCCTAGTATGTGACACATAATAGGTGTTTAATAAGTATTTGAAGAAATTAAGTATAAGTAGTGTTTTCCAGTCTTTTAAGCCATATGTCAAGCAATGTGTGATTCATGAATATTTGTGATATGGTCACTGTCCTTGGGTAGTCACCAATATGAGCAACTGCTTTGATCTCAAACCTAAGCTAATCATTAAAAAGTGGTCCCTGCAGGAGGATTCAACATTTAAAGGTAGGGAAAAAAAGAATTTAATAATCGATTTGTGTTTAAAACAAACTTTCTGGAAGTTATACAGGAATATTATCTCTTTAAGTAAATGGTTTTGGAAAAAATGTATTCTCATTCCTCAGAGGTTTAGATTATGCAGCCATGAGGCATATATCATCCATCCATCCATCCATCCATCCATTTATCCATTCATTCATTTGTTCATTCATTCATTCAGTAACTTTGTACCTACTCTGTGCCACACACTATTCCGGGCATTGGTAATCCAGGAGTGAACAAGGCTGAGGAGGTCTGTGTTCGCAGGCCGCTTACAATCTATTCCAGGAAAGGGGAACATGCATGTAATTTAAAAAGTAAACAAATTTTAAGGTGAATTAATTATAGACTGAGATAAGTCCTGCTAAGGCAAAAACAAAGAGAGGGTGAGGACAGGAAACTATTCTGAGATGGAGTGTGGCCAAGCAGGACAACAGCTCCCAGCAGAGACAGAGGATGGGCAAGGAAGAGGTGGTGCTATGCAAATGAGCCAAAGAGGGCCTCGTGTCTCGCCCTCTTGATTATTTATGTCTTCACAGCAGGCTGAGACCCATTAGCTGTCCAAATTCAATTTTGTACACATCCAATTGTTTTAAACATAGCCCACATAAGCAGATGATGATGACGATGATGATGATGATGATGATAATGACTGTTATTATTGTCATTTAGAGCATACCTCTTTGCAAACCCTGTGAAACTGCCCAACGTCTAGTAGTTATATGTAAGAGAAACCCTAGGTGACTGCTACTATTCTTGGGAGTCCTCTGCTGAGTTGTATCTCTTAGATGGGAAGGACTCTCTCTGATCTCCTCTGGGAGTTCTCCTCTGGGAGTCTCTCCTTCTCTCATGGGTGGCGACCCCAGTGCTGTGGCCTCCGGACAGTCTTAGGCTATGAGGGATTTTCTACGTGTAAACTTGTCAAAGCATCGCCCAAATACAGCTGTGCCTCCTACTCCCACCTTGAGGTCATGTCTTTTTCCTTGATCAGACTGAAAATCCCTCTTATTCTCTATGGACAGGGAAAACCAGTCACAGCACATCTGGTCCAGGAGTGGGAGGGACCTTGAACCAGAGAAATAAAGAAGGTTGTTCACACTCACACACTGTGTTTATCACAAGGGCTGGAGAATATTTCTGAAAATTATTTTCCGCTTTTAACTCAGTCTTTGTCTTATTCTGCACAAATGAAACTCTCAAAATAACTAAAGTGTTTCTATGGGCTCTAGTGGGTGGATGGGGGTCCCACTTATAACTGTGACATGCTGTGTGTCCTACATTTAGGCTTAATAGCCAACTCTCTCAAAGACACTATGCAGAAAAATCAATTTTGTTGAAATTACTTTATATTTAGAATGCTATAGATAGTTCACCTCTTGCTCCCAGCAGAGTTAATTATTTTCAGGCCATTAGATTAAAAGCACGAATGATTATATCTCACAAAACACAAGAATGACCCAAAGTTTACAACAAACGAGCAGTTCAATGCAGCTATGTTCACAGATTTCACATTCACTTATTTGAGACCGGTAGCAGGAAGCATAACTACCTTTTCCAACTATGGCAAAAATTAAAACACTCAATGATATCAGACCGGTTTACTATCACAAAGCTTAAGACCCACTTCTGAATTTACCTGTTCCTTTAACTGACAGTGGGTCTACCATCAGTCCACTCCTTTTTCTGTTTTATTTATTCATCTCACCACGTGATTATATTTCTTGCATTATTTCAGCTGCTACAGACATAAGCATGATTTCCAAATCTATTTTTTCCCACCCGAACTTCTTCTACCCTAGATTTACCTTTTCAACTAAAGATATCAGATATTTCTTCCTGGATGCCCTTCAAGAATCCTACACCTGCCAATAAAAATTGAACTCATTATTGCCCCAAGTCCACTCAAGTTAATTAAATCAGTGAAATGAAATAAAAATATACAAATAAACTACCTCCCTAGGTTTTCCTCTTGGTGTGCCACTTCAGGGCCTAGTATCCTGGATAGAAATCTGTGAGACACCTTTGGCTTCTGTCTTTTCTGACTTTCAAACCCAACCACTCACCACTCTCCCCAAAGCCTGCTGATTTGTCCTCAGACATGACTCTACCCCTGCCCCTCACGTGCATGCTTGTCCTTGCGTCTGTTCAGCTCTCCTCTGGCTCATCCGACCAGCCTTCCAGCTTGCCTCAGCCTCCTTGCTCCAGTTTGTTGCATACCTGGCCTGTGATGTCCTCCTAGAACCCAAGTCACAGCCTGTCATTTTCTTGCTTAAAGGACAAGCCCTAACACCTCAGCAAGATGTGGTCCTCTTCGTGTGTAGCCTCCAGAACTTCATATTTCCTCCCAGCTCCATCTAGCCCTCATACGTAGATTCCAGGCACGTTGGACTTCTGTAGCTCCTTAGGATGGAGACTTGCATTTCTCTGTGGCCTTTATTGTGCATTGAATTGGACCCCCACCCAAATCCATATGTTGAGAGTCACATACCCCCGGTGGCTCTGAATGTGACTTCATTTGGAGATAGGGTCTTTAAAGAGACAATCAAGTTAAACTGAGGCCACTAGGGTTGGCCCCTGATTTAATATGATGGCGTGCTTATAGGAAGAGCAGGAAACACCAGAAACTGACATCCACAGAGGAAAGGCCATATGAGGGCACAGAGAGAAGACAGCCAACTGCGAGTCAAGGAGAGAGGCCTCAGGAGAAACCAACCCTGACGACAACTTGAACTTCAACTCCTGACCTCCAGAAGTGTGAACAATACATTTCTGTTGTTTAAGCCACCTGGCCTGTGGTGTTTTGTTATAGCAGTGTGGCAATTTGACACACAATTTTTACTTGAAATATCTTTTTACATTAGCTTTACATGAAGTATCTTTTTCTCATTCCTTGACATGAGACATTGCTATTTACTTTCCAAGACTCAATTCAAATGACAACCCAATGATCATTGCCCTGACTCACAGGAGTAAATGATTAATCTTCCTGCTGTCACTGAACTTTGCCACTGCATCTATTCTGAAATTTGCCTTTCCACAGTCTTCTGAATCCATTTCTCGAAGGCAGCGTTTTCACGGTTGGCTTCTCTCTCCTTTCAGACATGATAATCCAGAGATCATTGTGTGCTAAATTTGGCTGGCAGATATATTTTGTTTACCTACCACTCATCATCATCTTAAAAGTTGGAGTGATCTCTCAAAGCCAGGATATTTCACAGAAACATTCTCTTGAAGGCCAGGCAAATCTGCCAAAACTGGGTGAAATTTTCAGAGTGTAACCCCTGGCTGCAGGTGAATGGCAACTTCCCCATCCAGATGTTATGTTATCTCCCTTAAACACTGGGCATGAGCTTGGGACCCTGCCCTGTTGCCTTTGCTTTACCGTTTTCCTTACCCATGCGCCTCAAGAACCACTGTGACGCCACGTGCCTTTCCCTGATAGTGCCCATTTGCTCACTGTCTGCCAAACATCAAGAATTCCTCGGAAGTGCCTTGTGACAGCCCCCGGCATTCCGAATGGACTGGAGCAGACTTCAGGAACAAACTGAATGGTACTGGCTTACCGAACTCTTGTTTTATTGTGTGTGAGATTGGCAGTAGATGAGGGATCGGGTAGGGTTCCGAACTGAAGCGGCTCTGCCACTGCAGAATATTCCTGAGATTCTCAGGTCAGCCAGGCTACTTTGGAATTCACAGAATCTGTGATGAACTTGGATGACGCTCTCTTCTTACTTTTCCAAATATGCCAGCACTTTGCCAAGACTGTGGCTTTCTCTTCATTTTCACATCTGCTACTTCTTATCCCAAAACTAGCAAAATTGCCAGTTTATACATAGGAAACATCCAAACTGGTAGGGAAATTTTATAAGAGTTTATTTGAGCCAAAACTGGCCGCAATGGCTGGGAAGTAAGATCTCAAAAGCTTTTGGAAAATAAGGGTTTTGCGGTTTCTCATATAATTTGTAATTGAGGGAAGGCGGGGAAGATTATAGGGAGGTGGGAGAAAGCTAGTTGAGCATCATAGGATTACAGGATTGTTAACAAGATTATGTGTTCTCTTGAGGGTGGGTACAGCTTATTTCAAAGGTGTGTTGAACTATATATATGGGCAGAAACAATGCAAGGGGCTTGCTTAAGGCAAGGATAAACCTTGCACTAAAAAAGTTGTGGGCCTCGGGTGTGACTACCACCTTGGTCTGCCCAGCCAGCAATTTATGATCAGATCACCTTGTGAGGTTACTTTCTATAAAACCCCTTTTTGTTCACAATATCACAATGCCAGTTTATATACACATTATTGTACATTATATATGTTATATGCATGTATCATAATATTTGCCATATATTTATATAATTTATAATATATTATAATTAGATAATATATTTATAATATATAAAATATAGCATCATACATTTATATAGTTTATATTTTGAGGATATAATATATACTCTATATATGAGTATATGTGTATCTGTGTATATAAAAATTACAAAATGCTGACTGATTCAATTTTTCAATATTTTTAGGAATACGAATTCATGTTTTTTTGCAGAAAACATTGAAAACAAAATAAGCGAAAAGAACATAATAATCATGTGACATTTCGCTGTTTATACCATATTTTATTATAATCTACAAAGTCATTGATTATGAGAAATGACACTAAGAAAAAAAAAATCTAGGGGTGGAGAATTTAATAAGATAACAGGCACCTGCACTCCTCAGCCCTCCTAAAATAAATCTGGGACACAGACGCTACATACACACTATAAAGAAAGAAAAGGAACACACACTCTGCAGAAAGAAAATTTTATTCTTCACTTAGTACTGGGTGGAGGAAGGAAAAAATTCTTCCTTGAGAATCTGAAACACAAGTGGTGTAGTTGTTACCTATATGCAGGCTTATGATCTTAAGTCACAGCTTCCATGTGGTCCAAAAATCCCAAAGAAGACAATTAATTTAATTTAAAAACTGGCAGAAGCAATTCCAAATCCTTTCTGGCTATTAGTAATTGTAAGACACAATAGATTTAAGATGAAACCAAATTGAAAATAAAAGTATCTTACAATAGAAGAAATACAGTAGTTTACTTTGACTATAAATAATTTTTGTTCTTTAAAAAAATGAGATCAAATTCTGTGTGCTTTTCTGTACAGTGGTTTAAGGCATGAGTTTTAGTGTCAGACAAACCTGTGTTCAAAACACAACTTTTTCACTTACTGGCCTTGTACATACTTAACCTAAGTGCTAAACTTGAGTGAGTAACTTGACCTAAGTAAGAAAGTATTTACACAAAGTACGTAACTGCGTCTAGGTTCAGTTTCCTCGTGTGAAAATTGGTAGAAATAACATGTACACCTCAGAAGCTCATTCCAGGGTCAAAATGAGATGAGCACAGCAACTAGTACATGTGTCCACTTATAACATTTAAAAAATATCGTCCTCATTTTGATTTCCCATTGAGGGTCACAAACATTTTCCATTACAATGAATGCAGATCTACATTTTCATATTTTAGGCTGCTTAATGAGAGGGATGAAAGAAAGTTCCTCTTGGTCAGCATTTAGATTGTTTCGAGTTTTTTAATGTATACTCAGAGCTGGAACAGAAATCCTTATACACACATTTTGACATAGTTTTACTTTTCAAGAGAAATTTCTAGAAGGACTCTGCTCACTTAAAAAAAAGACTTTTTTTTTAGAGCAATGTGAGGTTCACAGTAGATTAAGAGGAAGGTACCAAGATTGCCTGTATACCCCTGTGCAAGCACAGCCTTCCCTGTTATTAGTGCCCCCCAGCAGAGCTGTGCATTTGTTACGATTGATGAACCTATAATCACCCAAAGTCTATAATTTCCATTAGGTTCACTTTTGGTATTGTGCATTGTAGGGGTTTGGACAAATGTGTAATGACATGTGTCCATCATTGCAGTGTCATACAGAGCATTTTCACTGCCCTAAAAATCCTCTATGCTCCACCTATTCATCTTCCCCCCACCAACACACACATGCTCCACAACCTTTGGCAATCGCTAATCTTTTAACTGTTTCCATAGTTTTGCCTTTTCCAGAATCTCATACATTCACAATCATACGTATGTAGCCATTTCAGACTGGCTTCTTTCACTTAGCAATATGCATTTGAGTTTCCTCCATGTGGAGGGACAGCTCATTTCTCTCTAGCACTGAATAATATTCCATTGTCTGGATGCACCGCAGTTTATTTCTCCATCTCAGTTGCTTTCAAGTTTTGGCAATTGTTAATAAATCTATAAATATAAGTCTTCAACTTCTTTGGTTAAGTACCAAGGAGCACAATTGTTGGGCCATATGGTAAGAGTATGTTTAGTTTAGTAAGAAGCCACCAAATTGTCTTAAAGTAGCTGTACCATTTTGTATTCCCCCTGCATTGAATGAGAGTTCTTGTTGCTCCACGCCCCCATCAACCTTTGGTGTTGTCATGTTCTGGATTTTGATCATTTTAATAAGTGTTTTGTGATATCTCATTGTTTTAACTGCTCCTTTTTAAGTCTCTATTTCTGAGTATTTTTGTAGACAGACTCTTGTCTGCTTTGCTTTTAAAACTATTTCTCATGTTTTTGTGATGTAACTGTAGAGTTTTCAATTTATTCATGTGTTTGACTTAAAGACTTTCTCTTCAGCTTCCTCCAGATTCAGAGGCAGTCATCATTGTCCTCAAACTATTTTGATGGGACTCTGTGTTCAAAACTTTCTTTCACAAATCTTCTTTATCCCACTTGGTTTTAATCTATTAGTACTGCCTTCCTGGCATCTTCATCCAATTGATAAAAATCTTTCCAGTCCCACCCAGAGACCTTTCTTGTAGTTGGAGACTCTTTCATGAAATAATCTTAAATGTAGATTTTGTAGACCCCAGAGACCCCATCACTCTGGAAAGTCAGTTTTCACTGATTCTGGGTACAAATCATGAGTCAAGCTTTGTAAGAGACCCTGATGTTCATCTTTTATGGTGACAGAAAAGCAAGTTGCAACACTGACTCCTAGAATTAATAATTTGTGAGGTCACCATTTTTCTTCAACTTGCTGATGCTATAAACTATCAAACATCAAAACAAATGCTAAAATGTAAATTATAAAATGTGAGTGCAACTAATTCCACTGGTAGTTCAACTGATTTGACATATCACACTCTGGTTGAAATGGTAGAACTACAGATATAGGTAATAATTGCTGGAAAAATGATAGAACCAGGCTGACAAAATTTCAAGTACTCTGAGTTAACACAACTAACAATAAAGTTAAATATTTATCTTTAACAATAAAGTTAAATATTTATCTGAGCAAATATTTATCTTTCATTCATGTATGCTGTACCAGCACACACACGCACACATGGACACGCACATGCACACACACACACGAAAGACAAACAAGGTCAATGGGATAAGGAGACACAACACTGTGTTTTAAATACACTGACAAGCAGTTCAGTTGAGTGAAAACAATTGATACAGTCCTAATAATAGAAAATAAAAATATTGTTTAGGGTCGTTTGCCATGACCTGGGATAAGTGTGTGTATTCTTTTTTTTTTATGTTGATATAACAAATTACCAAAAACTTAGTGGCTCAAAACAACACCCATTTATTAGCTCACAGTTTATTAATTCACAGAAATCTGGGTGTGCTTGGCTGAGTTCTCTGCTCCAGGATGTCACAAGGCTAACATCAAAATTAGCAATATAGCAGGGCTACGTTTTGCCCTGAAGATTCTGGAGAGTAGTACACATCCAGGCTTATTCAACTCTTGGCAGCATCAAGTCCTTACAGTTGTGGAACTGAGGTCCCCATTTCCTTGCTAGCTTTCCATCCCCTGTGCGTGGCCTCTCCCATCTTCAGCCAGCAATGGTACCTTGTCTTTCTCGTGCTTCAAATCTAACTTCTGTCTTCTTCTCTTGCCTCCCTTTTGGGCTGGCAGCAGGAGTATGTTGTTTGTTTTAAAGGGTTAATGTGATGAGATTAGGCCCACCCAGATAATATCCCTGTTTTATGGTCATTTGTACAGGATCTGGGATGAGGGTGTGGGGACTTGGTGTCCCTTCCCTGAGTGGGGAATTAGAAGCTCCTGTAAAATCATGTATGTGTAGATATTTTATTATCAAATTTTCTTTTGAAGAGTAGTTCTGATTGTAAAATAGCTTTGGTTCAAACTTCTATATTATTTTATCATTTTAAGGGCTTATTTCCCCTCTCTGGATAATTAGCTACTGGTTTTTGAATAATGTTTTTAATATCACAGTGACCATTGACTAAAAAGAAGTGGCTAGGCTTTTTTAATGAATACTTTTGTGTGTGTGTGTGTGGGTATAATAGAAGCTCAGAAATAATACACACACATGCAATGATTATTTTAATGAACTATACCTTTTTACTGGTTATAGTTGGGAATAACATCTTGTGAGATAGCATGGTCTACTAGAATTTTCTTATATGTAGGCTTTCGTATTTTAAACTGAATGATATCCAAATCCATGTAACATTGTGACTAAGGCTGATTGTATAGCTATGGCATTTTATTAGTTACCTTTTCTGATATAACTTTTAAAAATGTCATGCATTGAAAGCTTATCTTGCACCTGCCTTTATCTCTTATCGTTTATACTCTTTCCTTTATTTTTTCTCCTTGCTTCAGATCTTTTCCTGACATTTTATATATTTATTTCTTTACTGCATATTTCTCCCCTGTCTCCCAACTAGAATCTAGGTCTCTCTGAGGGCCAGACCTCTGGGTTATTGCTTGTGTAATCTCTGAGCCTGAACAGTGCCTGCCATCTAGCATGTGACCAGTAATATTTGTCGAATGATAGTGAATGAAGATTAAGTGAGACATCAGTTTCCTTGGAGATAGTTCAAGCATACAGAGCTATTTATTTATTTATTATTTTAAGAAGCTATTGTTAGGAAAAGTAAGGTGTTTCAGATGATTTACATGTGAAATGTAGGTATATGTGAGGTTTGGCTCTTGGTAACCGAAGTGAGAATCACCTTTTCAGGATATTTCAGGGAAAGAGGCAGATAGGGTTTCAGAGAGTTGTGACTTCCTGTGAAGCAGCCAGAGGTGGGTGTCACCTGGCTATCAGGATTTATGCCATTTTTAGTGACCTAGAAACACAGTCCATTATCAAGATTAAGAGGACTTGAGAATAAAGAGTCTAGATGCAAATTCCAGCACTGCGACTTGGAGCAGCGTACACTCAGGGAAATTTCTTAACCACTTTGTGCCTCAGTTTCTTCATCTATCAGTGGGGACGATAATAGCATCTCCCACAAAGGGCCATGATGAGGATTGAATGAGCTAGCACGTTTAAAGTTGTTGGACGAGTAGTGCCTGGCACTGAGCAAGAAACATATGTTACCTATTGTTGATGTTATTAACTTCTTTTTCACTAGCTCCTGACCCTCCTGTCATGACTTAGCACATGAGTTCCCTGTAGAGTTGACCCAAAATATTTCTTAGTGTTTGAGAAATACTTAATTGCACCCAGGAACAAGCCTTACCAATATCTGGTCATCTGATGTGCTTTCCTTTTTCTTGTGCTCCCATGTCCTCTCTGCTATGCAAGGAAACTTGTTCTTAGTCAGCTCAGGCTTCTATAACAAAATATTGTATGTAGACCAAGTGACTTAAACAACACACCCTTATTTCTCCCAGTTTTAGAAGTCCAAGAACTGGGAAGTCCAAGAGCAAGGTGCTGGCTGATATGGTTCCCGATGAGAGCCCTCTTCTTGGCTTGCAGACATCTGTCTTCTCTCTGTGCCCTCGCATGGCGGAAAAACAGTAATCTATTTCTTCCTCTTCTTAGAAAGTCACTAATCTCCTCATGATCTCATCTAACCCTAATTGGTTTCTAAAAACATTCTCTCCAAATACAGTCACATTGTGGGTTAGGAATTCAATATACAAATGTGGGCGAGGACATAATTCAGTTTGTAGCACATTTCAACATGCCAGTGGGATGTTGAGTTGCCTCTGTGGGTACGTGGCCTCCTACTGGTAGGGCTGTTATTTGATCACTGCTGCCATCTCTGCTGAGAAGAGTCACAGCGGCCTGGTCCTGTTGTCCAGCCATGAACCACAATGTAAGGTCTGTGTCTAGATTCAATTTTTGCATGTGGATGCCTAGTTCTTTCAGCACCCCTTGTTGAAAAATCTATGCTCCATTGTATTGCTTTTGTTCCTTTGTCAAAAAGATCATCTGGGTCTATCCGTGTGAGTATATTTATGTGGGTCATTTTTCTGGGCTCTCTGTTCTGTTTCATTTATTTATTGGTCTATGCTTTCACCAATATAATACTCTCCTGATTACTATAGCTTTGTAGTAAGTTTTAAAGTTGGGTGGGATCAGTCCCCCACAACTTTATTCTCTTTGTCAGTATTGAGTTGGCTATTCTGGGTCTTTTGCTGCTCCATATTAATTTTAGAATCAATTTTGTCCACATCCATGTAATAACTTGCTAAGATTTTGATTGGAATTGCGATGAGTCTATAAATCAAGTTAGGAAGATTAATATCTTGTCAATATTGAGTTTTTCTATTTAAGAACATAGAATATCTCTCCATTTATTTAGGTTTTTGATATCTTTCATCAGAGTTTTATAGCCTTCTTCATGTGAATTTTGTACACGTTTTATTCAATTTGTACCTAACTATTCCATTTTGGAATATACTAACATATCCTCTCCTACCCCAACATAGGTTCTGCAAGTGAATTGGGATACTTTGTTTCTGCCTGTCTGTCTATCCAATTTAGGGGGCAATGATTTGCCCTGTGACCTCCCTTCTCTGATCTAAGATGTGATGATTTTTCAGTTTGTTCAGTTTTTACTTGTTAGAACAGAGTGGTGACCTCAGTGACTTACATGCTGGACCAGAAACCTCCAAATTTAATTTTGGATATTTTGATAATGATATTTCAATACTGCTGGCTTCCTCTATAATATTGGTTATTCTATCTTAGGATTTTAAAAAACCTATTTTCTGAGTTTATAAATTTCATGAACATGCCAAAGGGATCCATTACATCAAGAAACAAGGATTGAAAAAAATTATGTTCGATACCATTTTGCTGTGCAGTGGGGCCTTTAGAGTTGGGTGGAAATTTTGTGGGTTTTCAGGACAATGCGTGGTGATTACATAAAGCAGCCTCTCTAAATTAATCCTGTGGTGACAGACCTATTGTGCATAGAGCTCATCCTCCACCTGGCCATGGTACCTCTCAGATAATCACTGAAACATTAGTAAGAATGGGAGGGGAAATCAGTGAAGGCATCAAAATATGATAAAACCTGTCAAAGAAAATAATGCTCTAAAAAGGCCTGGTGTGTAAGCCATTCAGCAACATTTTCCAAATAGAGAACAAAGCAGAACCCTCGATCTTGCTGTGTGAGCCACTGGATTTACAATGCAGATTCTGCCCTAACATTGTTCAGACCCAGTGTATTGTTTCAAACAGTTTAAAAAATCTTGTTGACACAGAGACTTGCAGTTATGTTTCTGGCCTGCCTCTCTTTCACAACAGGTGCTTCCAGCTAAATGAAGAAGTTCGTGTCTGGTGTTGACTGAGATCTGGAGAGGTACATAAGATGGAGAATTGCAGACAGAGCGTTCTCATCATCCAAAAAGCCGGGTATTCACTCTCCTTCTGACAATGCCTGCTGCTCCCATTGACGAACCTGATGGCACACTGCAGGGTCATTACTCCATTCAGGCTGCCGGTGGAGTCCAGGCTGATGATGCTTTCCAGAAAGGCCAGAGCAAATTAAACGTCCAACAGAGAAGAATGTGGCCTGAGCACATTTTTCAAAGTGAAAATTGAAGCTGTGCTTTTGGAGGCTATAGGCATGGATTACTGAAAGAAGGTTTAGTTAAAAGGGAGAAAAGGTAAAAAAAAAAAAAAAAAAAAAGCACACTCCATTTCTTGCTTCAGCTCCTCTACTTCTAATACTTCTAAAAAGACTACTATAAGAATATGGTTGAAAGTAAAGGCTTAGTTCCCATCCACCCCCAACGACACAGTTTTATAAAAGTGAGGCTTGCATCTTTTGTAAAAAAAAAAAAAAAAGGCTCTAGAGTTTCATAATTTTATTCAAATAATTTTCTCTTTAAAGTAGCTGGGTGAATAATTTTGGAATTTTCCTTTTTTAATGAGAAACTTAAACAATCATCAGTGATCTTTCAGCTCTTCTTTCTCATTTCCCAGAGTGATTATTAATCTGAAATTTCATGGCAAACAGAGCCAAAAATTTCCAGATGGCTCTCAGATTTTCTAGTAAATTCTCACTCCATGATAAAAAGAATATTTTATAAATGAACCTGAGTATGCTTAAAGGGAAAGAAAAAGAAACACTAATATACGTGTAATTTTAAAAATTGTCCTTACGATTTAGTGTCAAGATAGACGCAAGTGGCTTAAGCAGCTTCGTTAAGGGGAGAAAACCCAAGCAGTTGCTCTCATCATAACCATCTGGTATGTCACTCTCCACCCAGTGTAAACATTGTGGCCAATAAAAAAGACAAAAAACAAAAAACAAAAAACAAGAGAGAAAGACATGGGGGATTTTTTTTCATTTTACCTGCGTACAAGTATTCCAGCTAGTGTATCAGTCTGGGAAAAAGCCATATAAGATTATTTTAAATTAGTTATTTATGGAGGACATTTATTTTCAAGTATTTGGAGGAGGGGAGGAGTATATATAAGATGGGGGAATATATGCAATAAATCTGGCATGTTGTTAAAAACAAAAGTGGATCCAAAATAGAGAATACTTCCTACATTGTGGAGATAACATCACATTTCAAATTGATTTCAACTGGGCTTTTTTACATGGTGTCCATGTACCGAAGAATTCAGGGAGTCTGCAATCATAGATAGAAAAAAGTACTATATTCTTATTTTTCCAAACCTCTAACTGAATCTGAGCCTTTTCTTTAACTAGAAATGTAAGTTTTATTAGACTTTTGTGACACACACACAAAAAAGGTTAAAACTCCTGGAATAATAGCATCTTCATCAATAAATGGGAGAATAAGAATTTCTCATGTCTGAACCAAAATGTCAATGTATTCATCTAGTAAGTATATGTATTTAGTAAAAAAAAATGTTTTAGATCAAAGGATACTAATAATACCCACCACCCTCTAAATATGTATCATCTTAGTCTCTACAGCTGATATTTTTAATTCAATTCTATTTGTCTAGTGAGTATATACTATGAAGCAGATATTATGCGAGGCTCTGGGGACTACAGTGATTGCAAAAGCTACTGGTGTTTTGAAGGAGTCTTCTAGGTATTGATGACTATAGTAAAAAGAATGTTATGATAATTTCTTTAATGGAGAGATAAAAAGCAATTTTTCAGTAACTTATTTGAACTCTACACATTGACACGATTCAATCCTTCTAGTATTTACATATACCTTCATCCATTTCTTTGTAGACCCAGTTTTTCAAACACCTACCTGACAAAGCATAAAGCCAAGGAAAGAGGGGAGTGTTTTGATGGACAGTTGGAGACACCCACACCCACTCATTCATGCAAAACTAACATATTCTTCCTGGTGACCTCATGCAACCCTAACCAGGTAAGTGGCTTCTATCTACTTAACTTTCTCATCCAATTCTCCAGGTCACTTGGATCAGGAGACAGAAGACTGTAGAGAGATTATCACAAACTCATTCATTCATTCTTTTGGACCACAAATGGAGACTTGTTTCCCAACTATGGTGGTCCAGGAGTAATGAGTCTTCAGTAATGCGGCTTGAGAATATCAAGATTTTATCAGATTTGGGTAAAGATGACTCATTTGATTTATGCTCCTTATTCAAAAAAAGATAATTAATGGGAAAATATTGGACATTTCAGTTGAAATGCTGAGTCTCCTGATTTATTACTGAAACGGATACTTTAATTTTCTAAAGAAATTGTAAAATTGACTCTTTTAAGTGCCAATTCAACTATAACAATATTTTAAGAATAATTAGCTGACTACAATAGAAACCAAGATCAAATATCATTTAAGCCTTATGTAAATTAAGTTAATTTAATGTTACACTTCCTAGCAAATGAAATATATATATATATATATACACATATATATTATATATAAAATACATCCTTTTATATATAAAATACATATTCTTAATGTATTTGTCATAGCATCCCTTGCCTAAGTGAGGATGTTGTCTCTGCCCAGTACCATGAGAGTGGTCTCCAAACTTCAGTCCTCACATTTTCTCTCAAGCTGGGAGATGCAACCAAGAGAACTAGAGCTCTCACTGCCATAGGATTTCAGCGCGGTGCCGATTATTAGCCTAGTAGCTCTGCATTAGCCATGTGATTTTGGGCAAGCTGAGCTATGCAAACCTCAGTTTCCTCATCTGCAGATTAGGCATAAAAATAGTGGGATCTACTTCACAAGGTTGTTAAGAGGATCAAATGATATAATTCAGCTAAAATGCTTAGCAGAATGTCTTGCATATAGTGACACCAAATACATGTTTATCACTTTTATCATTGCTATCAAATTGTTCTTATATACTCCAAAAGTAAAATTATCAACTTTACCATCTTCCAAATATCTTCCCCATTTATATATTTATTTTCTTTATCCAATTCTTGCATTAATCAGTTCTGTTCTAGAATAAGATGTACTGCCTCTTGATATGTATCCATTTTCTACCTTCATAATCAAATTTATTCCCTCAGATCTCTTTCTAGATCTTTGATCTCTTCTTCCCCTTGTCTTTTAAATTTGGTCAATAAATAGGGGCAAACCCATTCGTTGTGTGCCAGTCTCAGCCTATCAATAACTAGTGTGGCTGGACCAGCCCCTGTAGTTCTGATTGTGAGATGCCTTCTGCAATAGCTGTCAGAAAACTTGGAAGAAAAAAAGGGTTTTTACTTACAGGTCATGGAAATTACATTGTGCCCTTGGGGCCACACCATATTAGAGGGCTTACCTTCTAAAATATCTCTTCAAGGATACTGGATCAAATAAACAATAAATTAAATGAATACAGAAGAGTTTTCTCTGTCTTTCTTAGGGAAAATAACTACCAGTTAAATATAAAAATCTTTAGCTGAGAAATATTGACATAAGTACATTTCATTAATTTGCTCATTAATATTAGCTTTAGTTATTACATGTGTCAATAGATGAAGTAATAAATGGAAATATATAATAGATAAATGGTCTAGGAAGCAAGAGAACTTAGTTCTAGTCAACTGTGTGAATCAACTGTGATCTTAGAGATTATAGTCTCTTAATTTGTTAATTAATTTCTTATATTCTCTGCATTAATTCCTCTTTCTTAATTATACCATATATAATTATAGAGATAATAGCATTTTTCTTGTCTACAGGACAGAGTTGTCAAAGGATTCAAATAAGATAATGTATACCAGACCTCTGTATAAACAAATTGTCCATAAGTGTATGGTGTTATTCATACAGACAAAATTGTTATTCTCAAATCATTGATAACCTAATAATTTATAGTAAATTGGGTAGTTTCCATCACTACGATGAAATGATACCAAGATCTTTCACTATCTCTGTGATAATATTTGCCTATTAAATATTTCCAAGATCATTTAAATCCATATTCTATATGTTGGTGATATCTAGGGCTATAAATTTGTTGCTAGGCCAAAGTCTTTGTTAGTCATATTTAACTATAAATAATATTTTGAACACCATATTATGATTTTCAATTTAAATTAAAATTAAATTTAATACTTAATTTTCAGTTTTAAATGGCTATTTTTATCCCACTTTACTCTTCTATTTCAGTTAACATTTACTTGGTGAGTGTGGTAGATGTGGTTGGTTGCTTAGCCAAAAGCAATTTTCTCTTTTTTCTTTTTCTTTACTACCAGAAGACAAATTTTGTTTAGAATTTTGACAGTGATGATTTATGAGCCTCTTCCCTAGGAGATAAATCATGATTGTTCTGAGCCAAACATAGCACCCGCATTCATCTGGGCCAGTCATTGGCCTAGGAGTTGGCTTGTGACCCAAATCTGGCTCATGAAACTTGAAAAGTCTGTTGTTGGAAGAATAAAGAATATTCTAAGAAAGACCTCTTCCCAGATAAAAAAAAAAGTAGACATGCAAGAAGAAACTTTCTTTCTGCCTCCTTCCTGCTTTTAGATATTGTTAGGAGTGGCTGTGTTGATTAGCATTGTGGCATTCATCTTGAAATCATGGAGGAAGATTCAGGAGACCTCCAGGAAAGTTAACATTGCAAGGCTGCTGAATTAACCAACACTGGAACTGCTCACAGTTAAAGCAGGCCAAAGTGTGGGAGATGATATTTAAGAAATAAATAAATAAATAAATAAATAAATAAATAAATAAATAAATAAATAGAACTCTTAAAAATCAATAATAAAAAAATAGATGAAATATAGATAGAAGATCTAAATAGGCATTTTGGACATTAGCCTATGTAAGCTGCCTATAAATATATGAAAGAGTGGTCGATATCATTGATCTTCAAAAAAATGCAAATTAAAACCACAAGATACTACATATACCTACCAGAGGGATACGATGAAAAAGACTAAAAAACCAAATAGTGGAGAAAATATGAAGAAACTAGAATTCTCATAGACTACTGTTAGGAGGGCAAATTGCACAAATACTCTGAGAAACTCTTTGACAATATCTAGTAGAAGTGAACTTATGCATCCCTGTTGAACCAACCATCACTGCTGGGTATCACCCATCAGAAATGTGAACATGTGTTTACCAAGAATGTTGATGGCAGCACTCTTTGCAAGAATCCCCAACTGGAAACAGCCCAAATATTCATCAGCAGTAGAATGGATACATAAATTGTGATATATTTTTATAATAGAATATTAAAGAACACTTAGAACGTATAAACAACCGCTGCACACAACATAGATGCATTTCATAAACAATTTTGAACCAAGGAAGCTGGTCAGGCATACTCTACGATTCCATTCACATAAAGTTATAAAACAAGAAAAATGAATTTTCTGTTCTTAGAAGTTAAGGCAGTGACTGGGAGGGGGCACAAGAGTGTTTACTGCTGCTGGCAATGCGTTTTTTTTTTTTTTAAACAGGGGTTTTGATTACATGTTTTGTTCACTTTATGAAAATAAATTGAGTTACATGTTAATATCTGTATACTTGTTCTGAATATACGTTTGTTTCAGTAAAAAGACTAAAAATAATTGAAAGAGAAGATGAGTAAGGTAAGAAGAAGTATTAGTGTTGAAAAGGAATAGTAATAGAGTGTAAAGAGAAATCAGTGTTTGCCAAGGGGACCCACAGTCCCAGGCAGGGCTACTTGACAGCTCTGGCATTGTCTGCTGCTCTCAAAGTCTGTTGTAGATTAAATGCTTCCAGAATCTTTATCTGGACTTGGCCATCTCATGATATTGTTGAAGGTAAAAAGTAACTTTATTTGCTATAAAAAGTTAGAATTCACTAATTGGACCTATTTACCTGCCAGTAGTCAGATCCTTGCCATTCTGGTTATTGAATGATTTCACGGTAATGAATCCATTTCTATTTCTGGATAGCACAAACTCTTAGATGCTTAAATTTAATTTGTAATACTTCGACTAATTTCCTAATAAAGTCAGTATGTTTTCCTATTAGAGAAGAATACTGCTTTAAATATAGTGTATATAATCAATTTGGAATTTAGGTAAAGATTTCATTTAACTAATTTTTTAAAAATGTTGCCAGACCTTGATGATTTGCTTGTCTTCAGAACTCCTCCAATATCAGCCTCTAATCCACTTTGTTGAACATGAGTTATATTCTGCTTGGGTTGTTGGCAGGTTTTGGTTTTTACCCATGTCGGCTAGTCTTGGCCCCTTACCCGGACCAGAGGCCATTTGAAAGTAGGACTTGTTTCTCATAATCTTTTAAAATTCTCTTTAACCTATGTCTTTATTCACAATATATGCTCAGTTTTTACTGAATAATTGCTGGTCATGTTCATGCTTAGCTTAGATAAGGAAAGAATGCTCCCATGGGCAATTGGCATGGAATTTTTCTTGGCAGTGGTTAAGAATAGGCATCCTTCAGTTGATAATCTTACAGAAACTCAAAGAAATGGACTGGGAACATAATGACAGTCTCTATCAGTTCTATGGCCTGTATACGTGACAAAAATAACAGGCAAATTATTGTTTGGCCTTTACCCAACACCAAGCAACCTATTTAACTTAAAAAAAAAAAAAAAAGAGTTGACTAAATTACCCGATTGTCTTGTCTCTGTGTGGACAGAGCCTGGGGTTCTATTGATGAAACTATAATTCATGCTCACGCTCTGAAGCAGCTGTAGTTCAGCGATTTGAAATAACTTAATGAGGTATTGATTTTGCAGCTCAGTGCTCTCTGAAACAAGTACCAAAATCGTGTCAGGCAGCATCATAAGAGAGGGAGCAGAAAGAAAGGTGCTTTTCTAATGAATACACTAGATGAGTTTCTGTCAACCTCACTATCTGAATTGGATGCTTTAGAATTAGAGAAATGAATTATTTAATCAGAGATGAAAAATATGAGTTCATTTTGCTCATTTGGAATTCGGAACCGGAACTGAAATACGCACACTTCAGGAAATGTAGACATTAAAAAAAAAAAAACTAGCTCAGAGATGAATTATAGTGGTAAGTTATTTTTCAAGCCAGTTTTTATTTGTTCAAACTAGAAGGAATGGAGAAAACCTTAGAGAGGAAATAATACTCTAGGGAAAGGAAATAAAGAAATGGTGCCTTTTGCATGTTTCCTAAATACTCCCCAGTGGCTCTTAATGAACTGCATTATTGCGTCTTTGCCCTGGGGTTGGAAGGAGGTCAGCCATAAATGAGTGAGATGGAGGGAATTTAAATGAGGGTTCTGCATAGGCAGACACACCACATTTGGCTAGATTCTAATTCCATGGATAAACAGTTTGCATCTTGAAGGCTGTCTCCAAGTTACTCAACTTTACAAAGAACTTTCTAGAATCACTGGGTCAACAGCTAGGCTAATCAGGAAAATTTACATTGACCAGGCATGGTTCCCTAAGCTATTTCCCGGTCACCCCATATTTTTTCATTAGGAAAACCCAAGCATTGATTATTTGCCTGAATGCAATAAATTTGGGGTTCCAAATGAACAGAAAGTGCTACTCCTAGAAAACAGATTCGACCTGGAAAGGGCAGCACAGTTCATGACAAGAGGAAACAGTCTCAAAGCAAAGCAGTGGAGGTTAGAGGGTCAGAAGGAAGAATTGCCAGTGACTTGCACATGGAGAGGCCTCAGGAGTCAAGGAAATGGTTGGGAAGAAAACAAGCAGCCTTCTGTTGTGCAGGAGGAGTCCTCCTAGGACCCTTCAACTCTCAGGTGGTTCCTCGAGTTTAAGTTTGCTTTGACTTCTTAGCTTCAAGCAGAGTCCTTTAAAGCAATAGTTCTCAACTTAGAACTAGAGTGATTTTGCTTCCCAGGGAAACTTTGGTGGTGTCAAGAGATGTTTTGCTTGTCACAGTTGGGGAGTGGGGAGGTGCTACTGGCCTCTAGTGAATAGAGTCTAGGGATGCTGCTTAATGTACTAGAACACACAGGATGATCTCCTCACAGCAAAGACTGGTCCAGCCCCAAATGTCAAGGAAATAAAGGTGAGAGGAAAATGTATGTAAAAAATATCTTTTCAGCATGCTTATCTAAATTTAAATGCCTTATATAGTTAATGGTCTAAACATTTAATGGAGTACCAGGCAGTTATCAAAAGAGATATAACCAGTATATTTATTGATGTGGAAAAAAGTAAAAACATGAAAAAAAAAAAAGTCGAGAAGTCCTGGAAGGAAGAACCAGTTTGTATGATCATAGAAGAAAGAAGAACTAATATAAGTTAGGAAAGCTTTCAGTCCTGCTGACTAAAGGAAGAGAAACACCAGCCAGAGAGGCAGACGTGACAAGGTGATTTAATGCTCCTGTCAGGTGTATGGAGTTACACAACAGTGATGTTGGACTTAGATTCCCTTTGGCTGCTTGCCCAGAGCCGCAAGTTCTAGTTGATTTGCTTATAATGATATGTTTATATAAAATATGTAGTTATAATAAATGCAAACAATGGTGGGTGGTTTTTTTTTAATGTATCTTTACCATTGCTAGATAATGATAATTTTTGAGCATCTGCTGCATCCTGGAACTGTGTCAATATATAGTTTTAAGCTATTCACACTTTGTTTCTTTTTCTTTTAAATCAGCAACCTATATCAGCTGTCTTCATGAGGATAGTTTAATTGTTCCAGAAACAAAAGGAGCTTCTTTTGGGTCCCTTGCTTTTACACATGTTGAGTAAATTAGTAAAATCCAGCTTTGGGGCTGAAGACTTCCAAGGTTCTTTCTTGCACATGGAAAAATAGGTCTTGTGCACTGAAAATATTAACAATTCAAAGGAGCTTAAAGAGATATGCATTCAACAATGTTTTCCTAGGTCTGTTTTCTCAAGTCTAACATGAGAAGTTGGCTCCGATGAGCTGTAACGTTTCTTCCTACCTAAGAGTCTAGAATTCTATCCTTCTCTGCCAGCCAGTTGGAAGTAAGACAGGAGGGTCATACACTCATCTGAGCATGCTGCCGGATCTGAAAGCATTTATTTCAGGGGCTTCAGGAAGCTGGTAAAATTAGATGTCAAGCTTTTTGAATATGCTCATTTTCCTGGGGTGACTTTTCACATCTACATGATAATCTAAATAGTACATGACTTATAAAAAATTAAGATCTTCTGTGGTAGGGTGCCATGCTAATACGTTCAAGATTATAAGCTTCCATTTTATATGGCTATTAATAGAGAAAATCCTGTAAACCTAGACATCACAACTGACCCTGGGGAACTGCATGCAAATGTGTGCCATTCGTCACAGAGATACATAGGACAGCAGCATATATAGGTAAGGACTCCTCATCAATGAGAGCCATATGTGGGATTTGAGAAGACCAATAAATGACTCATCTTTTTCTCCAGATTCTGGAGCCGGGAGAGAGATGATCCAGAGAAGACAGACAGATGGGAATTTAAAAGATAGTTGGCTTTATTATTGATTAAATTGATGGGAAAACATGGCTATAAATGTGAGCCAAATATGCTTAGTAATACTCTCTCTGAATTCCAAAGGTTTAGTCCAGCTGTCCCTGGACCAGTCAGGCAACCACAGGTGAGCCCCTTTCCTTCAGCTGAACAGATGTCTGGTCTGCGGAAGGCCACCATGTCTCTGAAGGGGCTGCATTTGGCATTGCTCAGCTCTGCTGCCCAACCACCAGTGCAGTATGTGTCTCCTCCCCGTGGGAGCAATAGTGAGGGGCAGAAAGCAATTTTTCCAATAACTTTTCCATCTAGGATGTTGGATGCATATTATCTGCTCTCTTTAGACCATCCGAAGTCAGGAATAAGTTTCTTCCCCAAATTTAAGTGCATCTCTGCTTCAACTGCAGATTGAAATACAAAATTGATTGGGCGATAATCTTGAGTGGCTTATTTTTGAAAATGGAAACAAGAGCCCTCAAGGCCACGTAAAACATAAAAAGAATTGGTCAGAGAATTTTCTGAGAGACTAAACATCGTAAGAGGGATCTCTTTTGCCAATATCTTTTAAGACCAATTTATGAGAGGTAGATGTTGTTAAGTAGAACTAAAATATGCTGGGAGGAAGTGCTTCAAAGCCAGGGGTTGAGGAGTAGGCATTGGGGAAGTGACCCCTGCAGGGAAACTGAACTGAAGGTGTGTCATGTTCTGGGAGAGACTTTTATGTCTGTTTTCTTTAACATTACCTTCCGTGACTCTACAAAAAGACCTCTGCTTTTCTATAAAACATTTTATAAACTTTAAAGCTTTTACACTGTCACTTCTCTGAAATAACCAGAGTTACCTTTGGCAGATGTCAAAGACCTAGCCTTTATGGGGAGGCAGGGGTTTCTCAAGGGGCTTTAGGGTTCTTAGTTGTATTGTATAGTGACTCAATGTCCCAGTTTGTCTAGTCTGTCTTGGTGTAACTATCAATTGCACTTCCATTCACCCTAAGAGTGTCCTGGTTTGGATACTAAATTATGTGGTCACCCCACTTTTCTTTAATGTTTAATTTTTTCTTTTTAAAAATAAAATTAGATTTATTATTACTTGTGTTATTAATATTAGCTTTATAAAAGGTCATGAGTAGATTTTTGCCTTCAAGGAGAAACAACTGATTATAATAATAAAGCAGACATTGGTATGGTGCATTTCACCTTATATTACACTTTAATAAGCATTATTTAAAAGGTTAAATGGTAGGGGTTCAATACATTTGGGGTGGATAAATAAATAGGTGACACTGGAGTGATAGATAAAGCAGGCATTACTATAGTACTTATCTATGAATTGTCAACATCATCTCATACTTGTGTACTTTTATCCCTATGCTAGTGACGGTTATGTGAATCTTCTTTCATTCTTGCCTTTTTTAGGTGGCCAATGATATTGGAAATTGTGCTGGTCTTTCAAAAGTTGAAATTCCTCTCTAGTTTTTAATTGATACTTTCTTTGATACCTAATTAGAATTTTTATTTTTCCAGCCTCCATAAAACTGCCATTTATTTCAGGCATTACTATGTGAAATAAGATAAAACTGTTAAGTGAGCGAACATAACTGGTTTCAACACAAAGCCCTATGGGGCCTTATTTTCCAGTTTCTTCTGTCTGACATGGAGTCATCAAAACCCTCTTTGCATGTGACCCTCTAGCAAGATCTTCCTTACTTCATTGTGATACCTAGCCTGTCATATCTCTATCTATTAATCACTGTGCCACACAGAAGAGGAGCAAGAACCTAGATAAATCAAGATGGGTTGTGTCTTTCTTTCCTTCCCTTCAGAGCTCACTGTCAGGGTAGAGAGTTGGTGTGGTAGGATTGGTAGTATCTGGGCACACACTAGTGATTGTTTCCAGGACTGAGAGCCAACTCATAGGCCTACAATGTGGTAGTACTGCTTATTAAAATAGGAAAATATTTCTGGCCCAGTTGCTAAAGAGCCACTGTTCTAAAGGCTCCCTTTAAGTTGTCCTCTCTCATTTCTTTGCCTTTCCTCCCAGGTAACCCTGGATGTGCCCAGATTCAGCAAATAAGGATCATCACTTAGCTTAGCAAAGGGCAACAGGGACCTTGCTCCAACCCATTCTGATTAGCTGGTGTCTGTGCCACATGGGTTGTTGAGTACCACTCCTGGTCGTTCTTTGCCATCTCTTCTTTAGATGCTTACTTATGAACTTGAAATGACTTTTTACAATTTAAAATATAGAAATCATGCTAGAACTTCAATACTGAGCTTAATTCTTTCCTGATTGTGTGTGTGTGTATGCACGTGTGTGCACATGCTCACACATAGCAATGGCCCTGAGTCATTTTCTATCTTTTAGGGTATCTGTAGTTAACACCGCTGTTCATCAATTTGGCCAACTGTTTTGTTTTCATAGAATACACCCTTTTGAGGTTCTTTTTTTTCCCCCCAAACAAAATATGGAACTTTCATCTAGTATCTTCCTGACAGATGGTGATCCAACTTTTGTATAACTTTGCTAATGGAGAGCTCACTATACCTGGAGGTCATTTTCCCCTCTGAAGTAAATTACACAGGATAACTTACCCTCATTTCACAGAAATATTCTTTATTACAAAAAGCCATATTTGATAGCAACAGGACCAGTCTCTATCTGCTTGAAAATGTTTCTCTGGATAATCTTCTCTTAGCCATTCTCTCCATTTGCATATTCATGAATACATCATAACATTTGAGAATTGTCATGATGGTAAGAAAACCACATGGTCCTGATTTCTGTCCTTTGGCTCAGACATGTGCTTTCTACATATTTTTGTCATCAGTCATTAGGTAATAAATCATTTCTTTCGAATGAATGAATGAATGAATGAATGAAGAACTCCAGGCAAGAAAAATTTTTTAGCCTTTATAGGAAATCTCCAAAGATAGAAACTTTATAACTTTTGATTGGCCTATTTTAATATTTTATCATTGCAAAGATCATTAGTTTCCTCTAATGCCCAACTGAAATCTTTCTGCCTTTAGTTTAAGCTAATTTCTTGTTCTTCTTTAGCTCTCTGGGTGGATTTCCTTTGTCTGGTTCCAGTCCCATATCATCCTTTATGTTGACAGGGCAGTGGCAGAACAAAGAAAGGTCAAACATGTACTATAGAAGTATGATGTTCTAGAGGACTCTACCAAATTTATCTGCTCATACAGTAAGCATTTACAACAGGGAGCGTTTTTCTTTACTGTTCTAGGGATCTGATTATGTTAAAAAGTTTTTAAAATGCTATTCACCTTGCTATAGCAAGTGAGGCCAACTCTTTTTGTGTAGCAGGTAATATTTGAACTTTAGATATTCAGAGAAAAGGCTGTCATTATAAATGTGTAGGGTAAAGCACTTTTTTTCTTTCAAATTCTCTAGAAAAAGTAACTGTTATAATTTATACTCAAATCTAAAAGTCAGAATTATGTATCTTGCCTCTTGAGATTGTCTTTCTGACTTCTATTCAGGCTAATTAAGAGTCAAGTCAGAAAGTACAGAAGTTTCACCATGATACTATTAGTTCTAGCACCCTTAGTTCTGGTTATACCTAGAAATCTATCAATTTTGTTTACTTGCCAAAGGCAAAACTCATGATTGCATTTACTTTTACTTTCTATGACTTTTGAAAGATGCTAAGTCTAAAAGAACTTTACAGAGCCTATAGCTTAACACTCCTGCTTTGCAGGAGGGGAAATGATTGCTCATGCACTGACCATGCACGAATATCCTTGCTCAGAGGATTGAGCATTGAGGGATATAAAATGATATTGAACACCTGCATTTACCTCTTTAGTTAAATCTGGATCAGATCAGCCTCCTACCTCCATGGCCTCCATCAGTTAAAAATATGTAGAGAAAAAGGACTATAGTGCATCCAGTGCCAGTGGTTTGGAGAAGGTGTCTCTTAAGACCTCAAACCCTTTTTAAATAAATTCTGTGATTATGGAATAACTTCTGGTCTCCAAGCATGCTTGTCTACTAGGAGGGTGTGCCCTTAGTAAAGAATAGATGTAGATCATACTCTTGATGTAAAATAAATAAATCATCATTCTGATTTTTAAATATTTTCTATGACTTTGATAGTTTTGAGATCTTTTTTAAAAGCTCTGTGCAGCCTCGTATTTCCTTCATAAATTCTATTAAACAAGCATTTGTCAAGTACCTAGCATTTCTTTGCTTATTTAACAAGAATGTTTTTAATGTCTGTTATTATCAGAACTGCTATAAGGGCTGGGGATATAGTAGAAATAAAAGAAATTTCTGCACTTGTAAAGGTCCCATCACAAACGCAGAGTAACAAGACAGATTCTGTCCTTGCCTCTCTGAGCTTAGAGTTTAGTGGGAAAGACAAGATTTAAATTGATTGCTACAATTAACATGATGAATATTCATTACAGGGAAAACAGGAGGTATAGTATATTAAGGGAGCAGAAAATGGGTTGGAACCAAATCCTGAGGTCAAGGCAGTCTCCTTGAGAAAGGTAAAGAGAGACATTTAAGCAAATATCTAAAGGTTAAGTAGGAGTTCAGTGATCTGCGAGGTTGGGAGAGAGAATGCTTTGTCAAAGGCGAAAAACACTGGCAAATTTTGGAGTTGAGGGAAAGAATGGCACATCTGAAAAACTGGAATAAGTTTGGTATGGCTGGAGCAGGAAATGTATGATGGAAAGAGAGTTTTGAAATGAGGCTCCATTGTTGAGGACTTTGCAAACCATTGTAAGGAGACTACACTGGTATTCAAAGGGCCATGGGGAACCCTTGATGATTTTAAGGCATAGTTGCATTTACTCTAAAGATCACTTGTTGCAGCTATGTGACTAAAAGAGTGGAAGGAAAGAAGATGAGACTAAAAGAGTTACAAGACAGTTTACATAATCCAGGTAGGGGTTGGTGGTGACGGGAACCAGACTGATGGTAGTGAATGGAGTGAATGGATGCATCTGAGTAACACTTAGGAAGTAGAATGACTAGATATGAACAATTTATGCAAATAATCATATGTACACAGGAAGAATGATTCGAGGATGACTTCTGAAATTTTGGTTTCTGGATTTAGTCAAATCTGAAGGCCAGACCAGAGTCTGTGTAGTGTCCCATCTCTTTGTTTCCCTTCCTTCATTTAAGGGCCCACCCACATATCCAGTTAGCCAGCTAACCAGATATCTCTTGCAGGCCTTCATGCCAAGAAGAGCCCCACATCACAGATGGGACTGTGTTCCAAAGAGACCTTTTCATAATAAAGCCATTGAACCTTTTTAGGTTGGGCCAACCTTCTGAATTCTATTCAAGAGTGAATTTTGCTAAACTGAACATCTAAGAATGGTTATGTCAGAATTATCTATGGCTCTTTCTACTTCCTATTACCAGTTGATCATTAATTCACTCAACCATTTCACTCAAATAGCAGGCTTGAAATTCTGTTTTCCTTTTCTGATTTAACTGTTATTTGAGGCTGAACTGCACATCATCCATTGCTTTGCTCATATTGTGAGAACTCTATCTATCTACTCCCCCACTGGGTCAGAAGGGGGCAATTTGGATTAATATTTTATTATTTTAAAATGCCTCCAAGATACTATCTGATTCATTCTCATAACAATTTTGAGAGACAGGAAGGAAGCAGGTAAATGCGCATTTCACATAGTTTTTACTTAATGACAAATTTAGTGCTGTTTGGTCAAAGATGAAAAATGAAGAAATTATTCATGTGGAATCTAATTTAAGATCATCACTCTTGGTGACTTTTATGACTTGCTTCTGGCAGAAATGTTGTTTGTTGGAGGAACATGAGGAATGTTCCACGACTTGTATTTGAAGGTGACACCACTTACCCTCCATTAGTTGAACATGTGTTTTGAGATGTTTTTCTAACAGACGGGACAGATTCTCATTAAGCCATTGGCACTTTCTCTTAACACGGTGATGACTGACACACATTTCTGATGCCTGACTCAGGATAGGTATTTCAGCCATCACCACAAGGAGAGAAAAACAAATTGCTTGCCTGGGGATTTGAACTTTTGCTTTGGCCTCATTGGGGCGTTTTGCTAACCAACTAGGGTGGCCACAGGCATGCAATTATAAAACAGCATGAATCAAACCTGGTCTAGGGCCTGGAAATTTAACCTTTGAATATATCCATTAGCCTTGATATATCTTCATGGAAGAATGTGGCCTTTCTCTAGGGGCATATACTACGTGGTTTGCTGTTATCTTTTGTAAAAATTTATTTTTCAGATTTAATAAAGATAGAAACATTAGTGAGTCTTGAAATAAAATTAAGTGTTTCTATAATATTAGGTATTGATTTTTAAAAGTTATTTATAAATATGTCACTCATCGGTGACAATTACTTTCAATAACTTCTTTTTAATAAGGGCATGCTTGAACCACATCTGAATTTATGTTTATTCACATGTGGGAGGGAATAAAATTTTAGAATTGGATTACAGATGTCAGAACACTACTCATAGTGGAAGCTTTATAGAAATGTTGGAGCATAGGAGATACATGTAGGTATTATTAAAAAAAAGTTTTTTTTTCTTTTTTTTTTTTTGCTGTGAACATAGCTCTGCAAACCACTTTGAAAATGAAGCACTTGATGACATTATAGTTATTAGTGATTTAAAATCAGGTGAGGTTATATGACTATAAAACCATTCAAGGAAGTGAACAAGCTATGGAAATAAATGTTATATTTATAACTATCTTAATTTGCTTGGATTGATTTAACAAAATGCTGTAAAACAACAGACAGTCCGCCAGATGGTAAGTGTTTTAAGTTCATCTGTGAGGCACCAATAAGGACTGGAAAGTCTTACTTTGCACATTGGGTGGGGCCAGAAGTGCACTCACTATCTAAGTAGTGGTGGGACTCTAGCAGTAAAGTGAAGACGAAAAGAAGGAAATGTTAAAATGGAAGGAGCTGGGAAAGGAAAGACAAAGGGGAGAGAGAGCAAGGGTGGAAGCGGTGAAGAATCCAGTGGAACTGGGGAGGACCAGGGAACTATAATCAGACCTCGGGTGTTCTCAGCAACAGGAGGAGGAGGAGCACCCTGTCCTCAGCCCTAGCTGGACCTTGTGTCTGTCCCTGAGATCACATCACACTTAGAATCTGGTTCCATGCACCTTGCTTTAGATGGTCCCATTCTGACCTTTGACTGTGTGCCACCCTCCCCTGGGTTGAGGTGTCTGCACTGAGGGGACAAGCCCATGTGAATTCTCCATCTGGGCCCTGGGTCCCTGGAATAGTATGCCCAGGTGGCCCTTGGCCTGCCTCCAGGGCCCACAGAGGCCACCTGGTCCATCTTCCTAAGGGCAGACAGCTGGGCAGGGGATTTCACTGTTAGGCATGGGGATACTCCAAATGGGGTCAGAACTAAAGCTCTATGCCTGGGTCTTCAAGGTCATTTTCGAGGCCCTGGGCAGGCAGAGTAGGTTTCGAGTGGCCCTGAGGTGTCAATGTGTTGATGGGGGACATGGGTCCTAGGATGTCCTGACTCCATTCTGACTATAGCATCCCCAGTGAATCCTGCCTGAGCCTGTAAATCCTCCAGATTCTTCTTTTTCTTCTTAGAGATTTCAAAAACATAAAATATTACAAGTAAAATATTTAAAAACTTCATCATCCATACTCCTACCACCAAGAATTGGCTGTCAATGTTTTGATATATTTGCTTCTAATCCCTTTTTCTATGTAAGTATTAAACACAATTATATGGTAATATATGAATATATTTTCAATTCTTGGTAAATTTTTAAAATATAATTTTAAACTTAATAGAAAGTTGAAGAATAATACAAAGAGTTCCTCTATATCTATATGCTAATAAACCAATTGCTAACATTTTACCTCAATTGCTTTATTATTTTCTCTTCCTCCCCCACTTCCTCCTTTTCTCTGTGTCTGTGTCTCTCTCCTTCCCTCTCTGGTTTTTAGCTTTCTCTCTGAAGCTATTTTTTTGAACAATTAGATGATAGTTCTAGTATTTAGTTTTCTTCAAAATACTTCATGTATGTTTGCTATAAACAAGAACATATAAGTTATAAAAATTAGGAACTTTAACATTGTTATGATACTATTATTTAAGTCATAGCCCATTTAAAGTTTTTCAGTTCTAATAATGTTGTTTATAGCTATTTTTGTTTCTGGCTCAGAATTCAATGCAGAGTGATGCATAGCACTTAGCTGTCACATCTCTTTCGTCAGTTCTTCAGTTTCCTTGACATTTTTGAAGAGTATAGTTCAGTTATTTTGTAGAATATATTTCAATTGGGATTTTTCTGATAATTTCTTATGATCAGACCAGTTTGTTTATTTTTGGTGGGAGCGTGACAAAATTGGTGTGGGTTATCTCCCAGAACATTGTAATAAACAAATAAATAAATGAAGGTTCATTTGACCATTCTGATCCTATTCTTGACTCCGACATTGTGATTCCATTTTCCCTACCCCTCACCCCAACTTGGGGGAAAAAAACACTATTAAATATGCAAATTCAATTATTTAAAAATATATTTACAAACCTATTTATACATTAAGAGACAACCTACAGTATTGTTTTGTACTTTTAAAGTTATAGAAGAAGCTATGCATGAAAAACATTTGCAATGTGTTTGAAACCAATCCTCGATGATACACACAGACCTATGTGATGCCTTTTATCATTCTCCAGATTCTTCAGTCTAATGAGCCAGGAAATTTTTCTGGGTGGCTGAAATATAGATTCCACAGGATCATGCCTAACTTTTTTACTACCATGTTCCCAATTCAGGGCCTTTGCATCATAGGTGTTTAATGAGTGTCTGCTGGATAGACTGGGATAGAGCATCAGGAGCAGAACAATATTATAAGCCACCTCCAGGGCAGTTCCCACACCAGCCTCTATCAGCACCAAAAGAACAATGTGGTTCATAAAACAGGAAAATTTGCCTTCAAATCATCACCATCGGAAATTATTTTTTATTTTGTTCAAAAGCCAAAAATTAAAAAAAAATGTCAAATCTTACAAGGTAAATATGTTGACTGATAGAACTCCTTATAATTCATAAATATTCAAAGAGGATTGAATTTGATCAATCAGAGTTGAACAATACACTGCCTAATCAGATAGCCTGATGGTTGGAAGAAACATGCTTTGCCTGATTCTCGGAAAAGGTGAAAGCTTCTATGTTCTCACTTGGCCAATTATAGAAGTCTACTTGGGTGAAAACATGAATACAAAACCATTTTCCTCAGACAATTATATTACATGGGAGAAAGCATGGCAGTTACTTTTCTCTATCATCAATTTTACTTCTACTGAAGGCTCTTTCCCACTACTTTCTTCAAAGTGAGAAAGTATCAAAAAATAAGAAATCATTTTCTTTAAACTTCAGCGTGATCTACTCTCTTTGGCAATTACACAGATCACTACAGTGGGAAATGTAAAAATCTAGGGACCCACTGAAGCTTAATTACTCTCCATTTCACTCTGATCCCTTTTTAGCAGCCTACATCTCTCTCTGCCTTAATTCATAGCTAATAGAGGTCAGAGTCAGGGTTAATAGCCTACAGCTCAACATTCATTAAGTCATTTACTGATCATTAAAACTTCCTGAAAGAGCTTGGTGTTGAAGTTTTAATAGCAGCAATATATGGAGACTTGCTGTTCTCAAATACTAATAATGTACTTTTACGACAGTAAGGAAGTGTTTACATCCGACGGCTAACATTAATCCTGATTACAGTTTCACTCTCTTAACATGAATTCCAAAACAAAATTTTATTGACTGTATTCCATTATGCGGGACCTCACATCCCCATGACTATTTTGTAACTACCAATTTATACTTCTTAATCCCTTTACCTTTTTCACCCAGCCCCCCCATCTGATGATCACTAGTTTGTTCTCTGTATCTTTGATTCTATTTTGTTTGTACATTTATTTTGTTCTTTAGATTTCACATATAGGTGAAATCATATGGTATTTGTCTTTCTCTGTCTGACTTTTTTTCACTTAGAATAATACCCTCTAGGTCCATCCATGTAAATGCAAACGGTAAGATTTCATTTTTTATGGCAGAGTAATATTTCATTGTAGATATGTACTACATCTTCTTTACCTAATTGTCTATTGATGGGCACTTAGGTTGCTTCCAGATCTTGGCTATTGTAAACAGCACTGCAATGAACATAAGGGTGCATAGACTTTTCAAATTAGTGGTTTGGTTTTCTTCCTGTAGCTAATCCACAGCCTTGCAGAGGAATCATAAATATACTCAAGAATTAGCAAGATAATCACAATGTAAAAGTCCCAAATAAAAGCTACATTTAAATCATTCAAAAAATTTTAAAGAAAACTTCCAGAAAGATGAGATTTCATGCCTTAGAACTTTCTGACCCACTTGCAAGATGTCACTGTTATAAAATAGTCATTCTGGCTGAAAATGTAGCCAAGTCTGTAGCCAGCCTTGTCCCTATCAATTAGACAGCCTCCACTGAAAATCTGTCAGATGCTGTCCTTCTACATCATCAGTCCTTGGTGCTGTGTGTGCATGTGTGAGTGTGTGTGTGCACATGTATCCACACATGCAGAATGCACATACACATGCACACTTATACATGCATGTTCTAGAGACTTGCAGGAAGCACTTTGAAACACCAAATTACTTGAGGGCATTCCACACAGCCACTGTAGTTCTCTCCCATTGCTTTTGTGTTCCATAGCTTAGCACACAAGGATAAAGGGGGGCGGGCAATAGACATAACACCATGATTTGTATGCTCTGTCTTTTCAGTGTGGTTCAACACCACTGCCAAAGCTATCCTTTGAATTAGGCACACATTCAAGTAAAGCTGTGATGACCAAGAGAGAAGCTTATCCTTCCACTGCTGGCTGTTTGTGAATATTCTGGTTGATTTTATTTTATAGAAAAATTACTGTCCATAAGCATCTATTCTAGTGATTGTATATGTATTCTCAGGATGGTGGAAATGCATACATGTGCAAAGGTGACAGGACTCATTTACTTCAAAGATAAAATCAGGGTTTTTGGAACAGAGTGATCCAGCAGTTACATAACAATTCAGACAGGAAGGAAAGTCCAGTGGGTTCTTCACTTTAATACAAACTTAAGGACTTCTAAAAATATTTTATTTCCAAATTTAGATTATTTCATTAGAGAGATAAGAACACTTATTCCACAAGTCAGATTGTAAAAGAAGTAATAAAGCCCTTTAGACTAAAAAATGCTTTCAATGTTCACATCATCTAGAATCAACAGAGGCAGTAAAACATTAAAAATAAATTTCAAGGGAAAGTAGCCAAGCTTTGGGCAGAAAGTGGGCCAAGTAGACAGGTGCCACTTGTCACATAATCTACAGCAAATGGAAAAGTGGGACCGTGTTTGAGCCTGGGTTCCCTAAAGGCAGAGCATGAGAGAAAGGCTGGTGGTGTCCAGATAGTTTATTTGGAAATGCGATTTCAGGGAGCAGAAATGCAGGATGTCGGTATGAAACAGAAGAAGGGCCAGCACAGTGCTCAATTCTGGGCAGCCAGTGCTCAATTCTGTTGGTACTTCTAAGGAGACTTATGCAATGGGTCTCAGCACTACATGAGGAACAAAGGGGAAGAATTTTTCCACTGACACCAGTTTACCATTTGTTAAAGGTAGTTTCATGGACGATAACAACCCTTGTACTTTTAAGTTCTGTATTCCAGAATGTCAAGTGTATTCTCGTGGATATCTATCCTGTGCTTCAGAGAGAGAGAAACCTTAAGGCAGAAATCAAGAGATTTCTGAGTAGGTCCAACCAAGGTACTATCACACTGAACTTGCATGAAGTTGCTAGATGCAGAGCAGAGGCTGGACTGAGGTGGTGCCAAGTGGGTGAAGGTGATGTACAAGAAATATTTGATTAGTCAGTTTTCACTAGGTATGATACAGTAACAAATAGCCCCCAAATCTCTTATAACAACAGTTTATTTCTTGGTCTTTCAGAATGAAGAAAAACCTGTATTTAGGACATTTCATTCTCAGGACAGAGGGAAGAGTGCAAGAGCATATGATGATTTGTGAGGTGTTTCCTCTGACATGACACATCACTTTTGTTCACATTCCATTGGCCATGCAGCACAGGGCAGAGGA
Organism: Cynopterus sphinx; assembly: GCA_030015415.1. Lineage (NCBI taxonomy): Eukaryota > Metazoa > Chordata > Mammalia > Chiroptera > Pteropodidae > Cynopterus > Cynopterus sphinx. Next base: position 7,364,825 of record CM057379.1, on the reverse strand, counting down.
TCAAAGTCCGTGGGGAAGCATCTCAAGTGACATGACAGGATCATATCCTCCTACAGGAAGGGTAGAGGAGCTATCCCCATAAGAAATGTTTACAGGAAGGTTTATGAGATTATTACTCTCCCAGTAGTCAAATGAGTAATTAATGTAACTAATTATTGCAAAGCATTGATAATATGTGATAAAGCATTCCAAAACAAACCCAGTTGCAACCAGTTTCCCCCAGTCCTCCACGAGCCCATTACAATACTATCGACTATATTCCCAATGCTGTATTCTATATCCTCATGACTATTTTGTAACTACTAATTTGTACTTCATTCTTTCACTTTTTTTACCCATTCTTCCAATCCTTCTCCCCTCTGGCAGTCACAAGATTGTCCTCTGTATCTGTGAGTCTGTTTGTTCTTTTAGTTTGTTCCTTTTGTTCCTTAGATTCTTCATACAGGTGAGATCATATGGTATTTGTCTTTCTCTGTCTTACTTATCTCACTCAGCATAATACCCTCTAGTTCCATCCATGATGTTGCAAATATTAAAATTTCATTTAATTTTTTATGGCTGAGTAATATTCCATTGTATATATGTACCACATCTTCTTTATCTGTCCTCTATTGATGAGCACTTAGGTTGCTTCCATATCTTGGCTATTGTGAATAGTGCTGCAGTGAACATAGGGTTGCAAAAATCTTTATGAATTAGTGTTTTGATTTTCTTTGGAAAAATACCCAGAAGTGCAATCGCTAGGTCAAATGGTAGTTCTACTTTTAATTTTTTGAGGAACCTTCATATTGTTTTCCATAGTGGCTATACCATTCTGCAATCCCACCAACAGTGTATGAGGGTTCCCTTTTCTTCACATCCTTGCCAACACTTGTTTTTTGATTTATTGATGATAGCCATTCTGATAGGTGTGAGGTGATAGCTCATTATGATCTTAATTTGCATTTCTCTGATGATTAGTGATCTTGAACATCTTTTTATATGTCTATTGGCCATCTGTATTTCCTCTTAGGAGAAATACCTATTCAAGTCTTCTGCCCATTATTTAATTGGATTATTATTATTTTGTGTGTGTGTGTGTGTGTGTGTGTATTGAGTTGTATGAATTTTTTATATATTTTGGATATTAAACCCTTGTCAGATGTATCATAAGCAAATATCTTCTTCCATTCAGCAGTTTGTCTTTTTGTTTTGTTGATGATTCCCTTTGCTGTACAAAAATTTTGTTGTTTGATGTGTTCTTCTTTTTCTTTCTTTCTTTCTTTCTTTCTTTCTTTCTTTCTTTCTTTCTTTCTTTCTTTCTTTCTTTTTTTTTTTTTGTTTGCCTTGCCCAAGGAGATATGTCAGAAAAAAATTACTAATAGCAATATCGGAGAGTTTACTGCCTATGTTTTCTTCCAGAAGTTTTATAATTTGGGATCTTACGTTTAGGCCTTAAATTAATTTTGAGTTTATTTTTGTATGTGGTGTAATAAGTTAGCCCAGTTTCATGTTTTTAGCATGTATCCATTCAGTTTTCACAATACCATTTGTTGAAGAGACTGTCTTACCCCCTTGTATATTCTTGCCGTCTTTGTTATAGATTAAATGACCATATAGGCGTGGATTTATTTTTGACCTCTCTATTCTGTTTTATTGATCTTTAGATTTGTTATGCCAGTGTCATGCTGTTTTGATTACTATAACCTTGTTTAATATCAGGTAGTGTGATACCTCCAAGTTTGTTCTTCATTCTCAAGATTGCATTGGCCATCTTGGGTTTTATATGATTCCATATAAATTTTTGGATTATTAGTTGTAATTCTGTGAAAAAATGCCAGATTGAATTGAGTAGTATGGTCATTTTGATGATGTTGATTATTTCTACCAGTGACCATGGTGTATACTTCCATTTATTTGAATATTCTTCAATTCGTATTTTCAGCGACTTATAATTTTTTGAGAACAGGTCTTTTACTTCCTTGGTCAATTTGACTCCTAGGTATTTTACTGTTTTTGATGTAATTGTAAGTGGGATTGTTTTTTAAATTACATCTTCTGATGGTTCATCATTGGTGTATAAAAATGCAACTGACTTCTGAATATTAATTTTGTATCCTGCTACTTTACTGAATTCATTTATCAATTCTAATAGGTTTTTTTTTTTGGTAGAATCTTTATGGTTCTCTACATATGGTATCATGTCATCACAAATAATGACAGTTTTACTCCTTTCTTTCCAATTTGAATGCCTTTTAGTTCTCTTTCTTGTCTGACTGATGTAGCTAGGACATCCCATACAATGTTGAATAGAAGTGAAAGTGGACATCTTTGTCTTGTTCCTGATCTTAAGGAAATTGCTTTTAGCCTTTCCCCATTAAGTATGATGTAGCTTTAGGTTTGTCATAAGTGGTATCTATAATGTTGAGGTATGTTTGCTCTATTCCCACTTTGCTGAGAGTTTTTATCATAGATGGATAATAGATTTTTTCAAACACTTTTTTTGCACCTGTTGATGTAGGCATATGATTTTTATCTTTCAATTTGTTAATGTGATGTATCTCATTAATTGATTTGCAAATATTAAACTAACCTTGCATCCCAGGAACAAATACAACTTGATCATGATGTAAGATATTTTTTATGTATTGTTGAATTAGCAAAAATATTTCCTAATATTTTGTTAAGGATTTTTGCAACAATGTTCAAAAGGGATATCAACCTATAGTTTGTTTGTTTATTATTATTATTATTATTATTTATTTTTTTTATAAATGTCTTTAGTTACTTTTGGAATCAGGGTAATAGTGGCCTCATACAAAGAGTTAGAGAGTCTTCCTTCCCCTTGAAATTTTTGAAATAGTTTGAGAAGAATAGGTGTTAATTATTCTTTGAATGTTTAATAAAATTCACTTATGAAGACACCTGGTCCAGGACTTTCGTTTGTTTGGAAGTTTTTTGATTACTAATTTGATTTCCTTGGTGGTAATCAATCTGTTCAGATTTTCTGTTTCTTTATAACTCTATTTTGGGAGATTGTATGTTCCTAGGAATGTATCCATTTCTTCCAGATTGTCTAATTTGTTGACATATAATTGCTTGTAATATTTACTTATAATCATTTGTATTTCTGGGGAGTCTATAGTTACTTCTCCTGTTTCATTTCTGATTTTATTTATTTGGGTCTTCTCTCTTCTTGGTGAGTCTGGTTAAAGATTTATCAATTTTGTTTATCCTTTCAAGGAAGCATCTCTTGGTTTTATGGATCTTTTGAACTGTTTTTCTAGACTTTATTTCATTTATTTCTGTTCTTATGTTTATAATTTATATTCACTTCAGGTTTCACATGCTGTTCTTTTCTAGTTTTTTTTAATTGTAATTTTAGATTTTTTTTTTTTGAGATTTTTCTTGTTTCTTGAGTTAGGCCTGTATTGCTATGAATTTCCCTCTTAGGATTGCTTTCACCATGTCCCATAGATTTTGAAACATTGTGTTTTCATTTTCATTTGTCTCTAGGTATCTTTTGATTTCTTCCTTGATCTCATTGTTGACTCATTCATTGTTTAGTAGCAAGTTATTTAGCATCCATGCATTTCTGTATTTTCTAGTTTTATTTTTTTTTTGTAGTTGATTCCTAGTTTCATTCCATGCAATATGAAACTTGATATGATTTCATACAAATTGTATCAAGTAAAAATGCTTAATGCAATTTCAATCTTTTAAAAATTATTTAGTCTTGTTTTGTGGTCTAACATGTGGTTTATCCTGGAAAATGTTTCATGTGCACTTAAGAATGTATGTTCTGCTGCTTTGGGATGAAACACTTTTGCTGTGGCAGCTTAACAAAAAGACCAGTGTACCTCAAGGCCTAAGACTGCCTGACAGCCGCCCATAAGACTCTAAAGCTGGAAGAGCCTTTGGGTGGTATATGAGTTCAGTGGTGCGGGGACCCAGGGATTGGGGTAAAGTGAGAATATTTCCTCTAGCCAATGCAGAGTTAGTTTCTGCAGTTTTTGTGTCAGTGCTGAATCTGTGGCTTTCCTGAAAATTCTAAAATTGCAGAAGCCAGCTGCTTCCTGCCTTGGAACTACAGACACTCAGGATCTGTTTGGGAAATAATATAGCTCAGGGATGAGCTTGTGTCCCACCACGGAATGTCTCTCCTGTGATGCACAGGCCAGACTTGGGCCATGAGAGCTAATAACTGTTCTTTGCTGTTGAATTTACATCCCAGAGAAAGCACAGGGTGTGGTTGTCTGCCTGGGAACAGATTTTCTGTGAGTAGTTTGTGGATTTGGTGGTGCAGGATCTTGGGGAGACACATAGTGGAGTGAGCCATTCTTCTCAGTCCAGTGCAAATAACAGATATTTTGCCAGTGCTTAGCGCATGGTCTCCTGCAAAAGTCACAGATTACAGTGAAGTCTGATGTCATTCATGTCAGGCTTGCAAACTCCCACAATCTGCTCAAGAGACTCTGCAACCCATGCTGGCACACCAAAAGTCTCCCCAAGAACATGTAGGTCATGTGTGGGCCACATAAGCCAATTGTTGCAGCCTGAAACAACACAGCTCAGGAAAGGCAGTAAGGAGGGAGCATCGTGTGATAAGAGTTATTTGTGGGTTGATTAGGGTGGAGTCCTAGGGAGACATAGGTTAGAGTGGGCAGATCTCACCAGCCAGTGCAGTTTCAGAATTGGCCGTGTGGTGGGAGGGCTCAACAAGGGCAAGATGGTGCCTGTCTGCAGATGAAGGGGTCCAACAAAGGAGTAACACATCTGTCCCTCCAGCTCTGCCCTAGCATCGCACAACTTAATCTTTCTCTGTATGTTTCAGCTGACCTTCTGTTGGAATTCAGGGGGTGTTCCTGCGGGTGAGTGAGACTATAGGCCCTTTAACAGGACATCTGAGTTTTCAGGTTCCTTCTCTCTCCCCCAGATGGCCAGAGTCCTCTTTACTGGTTTTTACAGTCAGATTTTATAGAAACTCCTCTTCCTGGGACTGGAATCCTGGGCTGGGGAGCCCAAGTGTGGGGCTTTGTACCCGTCTTTCCTTCGGCCACACTTTCCTTCCCAGTGCTAAACTGCCATGTGTGGGCTCACTTCACAGCTTCACCCCTCCTGCCAGTCTCAAGGTGGCTTTTTCTTTATATCCTCAGATGCATGTGTTGTGATCTGTTAGACTTTGGGTGGTTTCTCAAGTTGATTATTTTATAATTTGGTTGTAATTTTAATGTGATTCTGGAAGGAGGCAAACCCTGGTTCTACCTAAGTCTCCATTTTGACCATCCCGCTTCTCATATTGGGTTTTTAAAAGGTGTGAGAGCATCTCAGATGCTCAAAACAAACAAAACTAAGACTCAGATCTTGGTGTTTAATACATTCTCGAAAAAAATCAGGGCTTTGGAAAAATGATGTATTCTAGGACTGAGGCAGAAAGGATACGAGATCAGCCTAGAGAATCTGGTAGCATCATCAGGAAGTAAGAAAGTACCCCTACTCCCTCTAACCCCCAAAATGATAGGGTCTATCAAAGGAACACAGGAGCCAACTGAAAGAGTTCCATTAACCAAAGCTGAGCAATCTGAGCAGCAAAATAAATAAAATAGTATTTGATTATAATCAAAAGTATAAAATAAATATCCACATATTCATCCTGACAGAAATAAGTGCCTGAGTAAATTAACAAATGCAAGAGAAGATACAAATCTCCTACATTGAAGACTTCTAATTTATGTAGATCTTCCACCCTCGGGTAGGAGGGGTACAGCTCCTTAGGTGTGAGCTGCAAATAGTGACTTCATTCCATGTAGGAAGGAAGAGGGAAAAAAAGAATAAATTTGCAGTGAAAAATCTGAAAAACACTGCCTTACCTAGGTGATCAAGGTCAACATCAACAGTCATAAATCATGTTGATGGTCTATACTTGAGATGTGATGTGATGAAAATGGTACTTTACCTCTGTGGTCTTCCTCCATATAATTTATAACCCCAGTATTATTATGAGAAAAACATCAAATTTCAGTAGTGGGAAATTCTACAAAATACCCGAACAGGATTCTTTATAACTCCCAAGGCTATCAAAAACCAAAAGAAAAATTTTTTTTTCTAAATCTCAGAAATGTTTACAGCCATGAGAAACCTAAGGGAACATGATGACTAAATGTAATGTGGTATCCTGGTTGGGATCCTGGAACAGAAGAAGAACATGCGGTTGAAACTATAAAAAGTGGAATAAACTATGGAGTCTAGTTAATAAAAATGTGTCAGTATTGGTTCATTAATTGTAATAATGTGAAATATTAATAATAGGGTATGTTGGGTGTGATATATCTGAGAACCCACAACACTGCCTTCTCTATTTTCCTATAAATCTAAAACTGTTCTAAAAAATTAAAATCCAGGGAATATAGTTAATAGTATTGTAATGTCTGTGTGTAGAGACAGACGAGTACTAGAGTAATCAGGTAATCTCTCTGTCAATTACATAAATGTCTAACCATTGTACTGTATACTTAAAACTAATATAAAATAAATAAAATTTAATTTTAAAACAATGCATCTTAGGTGCTAGCCTAGAGAGAAGCTAGGCTGGGCTCCATGAGTCCTGCATAAAAATAAGGAAATAAATAAATTCAAGTCCATTTTCTATAAAGGCAAGGGAAGTATTTGTTAAATTGCAAAATGATTTCAAGGCTGAGGCTAGAGTGAGACACAGGAAGCAATAGTCTCAAGTATAAAATTTAAGGGGGCACCAATGTAAACAATATTTTACTGAAATACTTTTAAAAGCAAAATTAATGCAAAATGGTATTGGGCATGGTCATTTATTTTTAAAAAATTAATTTAAAAAATCTGCATTTGTTCTGATCTACAAGAAAACAGTACCTGAATGGGATGCTCCCAGAATGACTTGGAAAACTGCCAAAATCTATGCTATAAAATTCAGGATATCTGAAACCTGAAAAAAGTCCTGTATACTTAATTAATAGCAAGTGAGAAAAATATTGACTCATTTGTTACTGTTGGTACCTTTGATTTTGCAGAATTTATTCAGTAAAGACAAAATATCAATAGCTTAGAAACCTGAAAGTCTCTGCTTTTTTTAAACTCAAAATACTAGTACCCCACTGATTGTCTTTGTTTTTCCCTGCAAATGGAATATTTTAAATAATTAGAAAAGAGTAGGTTGTATATAATAGACATTCAGATTCTCACCCATCCATTTGTCAAAATGTGCTTTCCCCCCCTATTTGCTCAAATTTTCTTTTCCTTTCTCTCCTCCTAAGAAATAAAACCTGATGGCTGTGGTAAATTACATATGCCTTCTCAGTCCCATGGTCCTTCCTCCTGCTCCTTTAAGAGCTGACCACACTTAAATTTGCTCTTTGTTGTTCCCATGGTTGCATTTGTACTCTTATTATTATGTATGCACTATAAACAATTTATAGTTGCTTAGAAGATTTTAAAAACTTTATATAAATTACATCCTACTGTACATATCCATCTGAAACACTTTTTCTGTTGTTAAAAATTATGTTTTTAAGATTCATCCATATTGATACTTGTGGCTCTGGCTACTGTATTATTGCGTTGTCTAGATATATATTTTCACCACATCATTCTTTGTGTATATCTCCCTATGTATATTCTTTAGGATTGATGCTTGGGTGATGGCCTATGTATCTTCAACTTTACTAGACAGAAATCAACCAATTATTCTCCAAAGTAGTTATGCAAATATCAGGCATTTTATACTAGAAGACATATTTTATGAACTTCTTTTTGGTACAAAAATATCACCTAATCTGATCACTCACCTCAAACTTCATTATTTTTTCTGAATGGCTTCTAATTCTCCAGGGAGCTCATCCTTACTTAAAGATTAAAGTTCTATGACACACAGTAATTTCTAAAGGATTTGACATAGGGTCTGAAAGCAATTTCATGAAAGGAGCCCCCCACCCCCGCCCCAAAGTACTGTATGTATCTTCCACAGCTTAACAACTCTGCAGGGCTAATTCTCATGTTAATGTGTAAATGTACTACTGATATTTAAAATATTGCCTAATAAACATATTAGTAGAGCAAAGTCCAAAAAAAAAAAAAAAAAGCTTTGTGGAACAATGATTATATTGTGAAATCAATTTATCAGTATCACCTTTGGATCCTTTCTACCCCCAGGATCATAAAGGAAAAGAGGAGAGGAGAGAATTCCTTCTGTTCCAGTTAGAGCCAGGTTTATCAGGAACATTACTGGGAGGGTTGCCAAAGGCAGACATTCATCATTCAGGTCAGTCTGCATTGCCTCTGCCAGTCCTCCCCTCAGCCCCTCTAGTTGTCTGCCTATCCACCAATTTTGGGAGCAGGGACAGGGAGACGGCAATAAAGAAAACTGCACTGTTTTCTTTTGGCAACTTTTATTACATTGTTTGATTTCAATCAGCAGTCAATCTTATCTCTTCCTCTTTTTATTCCCCTGCTTTCCACCCTTACTGCTCTTTGATTATATTATCCTTCCCTTCTTTTCTTTTTCCCCTTTGTCCTCAAAGTGAAAAATAGCAAACATAGGATGGTGGGTGAAGACCTCTACTCAACTGACCTACTTCTCTTTCAGTGTCTTTTATCCCTGTGATGAGGAAAATATCGCCATGTTCATGTTTAGATGAGATTGAGGGAAGAATAGAGGCTTTCTTTTCACCCTTATTGCTGGCCCCCTACAGGGCTGAAATATTCCTCATCTCATGCCTTTTAAATCATTCAGCCTTATTTTCCTCAAAACGTTTTTGGATTAAGCAATGACTGGTGTTTCCAGGTCACCTTTCTCACCTACAAGAATACCTTATATTTCCTTTTGAACCTTTCTTCTGCGAGGAGAAAACCTGGTTAGACAGCAAATTAAAAAAAAATTGTTTATAACATTAAAATCCTATTAGTGAACAATGCCATTTTGGTAAAAAGCATCACTTTAATTCAAGAGAACATAGTCCAGCTGCCAACCTACAACTGCTGCCATTTCCTAATCCAGGAAGTGAGACTCACAAGGTAGAAAATAGCATTGTCAATATGAGGCTTAATACCACGACCCTGGCTGTGCTCCTCTCCTGCTCTAAAGCACAAATGGACTTTGTAAAAATGCTGGGGTGGATGGAGGTTAACATTGTTCAGAACTTTAATGAAGTTCCTGAACTTGCTTTTCTCAGGGTAATAAGGGGATTTGACCTCCATGGAAGAGCCATTTAGGAAAATAAGTGCAGGTTCCTAGCTCTGCAAACATTAATAGGGAGAAATGGGGCAAACTGAAAAAATTATCTTCATGTATCCAGGTGGCTGAAACAGTGTTGCTTAACTTTTATGTCAACTCACATAGGGAAATGGCTTTAAATGGCTCCCTGAATTTTTTTCATATGAACAATTTAAAGGCATGAGAAATTTTGCACTCATAGACTTGAGAAGTGGTAGCATTAATTCAAGATACATTTATTAAATCTTGATGACATATCTAGCATCATGGGTGACTCTCAGATTAAGTATAATTCTGAAGCCCTAGTCCCTTTTGCCAGTTCAGGAGACCAGAAGACCATACAGTAGCGTTGGTTCCTTCTGGTGGACCTGAGAAGGAAATTGCCCATGCCTCTCTCCTAGCTTCTGGTGGCCGCCAACAATCCTCATGTCGTAGGTGCATTACTCCAATTGCTGCCTCTATCTTTACGTCACCTTCTTTCTTCCCTTTTGTCACTGTGTCTTCTCTTCTTCTTGTAAGAATACCAGTCTTTGGATTTAGGGCCCATCCCAAATTTAGGATGATTTCATCTCATGATCCTTAACTAATGACACCTGCAAATACCTGTATTCCAAATAAGGTTACATGCTGATGTCTTGGGTGGACACAAATTTTGAAGCCTATTATACTAAGCATATATGTAAACAAGAACCTGAACAGTACTTCTAAAATATGACCTGCGTGCCAGCAGTAGTTCCCAAAAATTCTCTATGAATTTGTGCTCTACCACACTTTGAATTTCTGGTGTTCATAATGAGAATACACAGAGATGCTTTCCACATAGTGACACCATTATGTCACTCCTATGAATGCCAAGAAACCTAGCCCAAGCAGGAGCCGATCATTCATATGCTTTGTGAAAGCATCAGATGTAATTTTCATGCTTTCTAAGTCAGCAGAGATTCCAGTTTCCTAGGAAATCTATCCTTTCCATGACCCACACTTCCCCAAATTCAACCAATTATACAGTCCTCTGAATCTTCTGCCCACTGGCAATAATTAAAGGTCTACCACCAGGAAAATCCCATATTTTTAACCTCTCCTCTGCATAATGTTTGGCCTTCTTGCTCTGACTGAAACTCATTCCCTTTGGACTCCAATTCCACTATTAATTACTCCTGTGGTGCTGTTTTTCTAATACACACTGTGTACCACATGACCTGAAGGCAGAGTAAAAGACATTTTGCACAATGTCTCTTCTCTTTTCTCTCAAAAATCCCTAAATTTCTAATCATAATCCATCACCTGTTATTCTTCCTGGTTGTGGTCATCTACCAACAACTTGGTCACATTCTCATTAATTGATATTTCTATTCCTTGGTTCATCGTTCTTTTCTCCAACACTATTCCTGGTGATATTGATATTCATTTACATTAACCCAGTACTTGGCACCTCACTACCTTCACCTTACTTCCTCAGATTATTCTCCCAATCCCACCATAAAGACTCATCTACAACAGTGTGGTCCAAAGGAAATAAAATATGAGCTACAAATGCAGACCATATGTGCAGAGTTAAATGTTACAGTAGTCACATTAAAAAGGTAAAAAGAAACAGGAAAAATTAATTTTAGTGACTTATTTTATCTGACACCCCCAAATCCAAAAATTCTCCTTCAACATATGGTAAATCTAAAAATATTAATGATACATTTTATATTTTTTATACCAAATCTTTGAAACTTAATGTGTATTTTACACTTGTAGCATATCTCATTTTAAACTAGCCATGTCTCAGGCTTCAGTAGTTGCTTATGGTTAGTGCCTACCCCAGCCCAAGAATTTTCCCACTCTATGAAGACCTCTACTCTACTGACCTACTTCTCTTTTGGTGTCTTTTATCCCTCTGATGTCCATATTTCTCCCTTATGCAGCATAGATTATATATTCTAATCACTCTAATGACTCTCTTACAAAGACCCTCATTACCTTGCCCCTTCTTTATACTTGAATACAAATCTCCAACTGTAATTAAGTTCCATCCTTGACAACTATTCCACACAGCTTACCGTGGCTGGAGAAAACTCATGACCACTGAATCTCAAATACGACCTCAGAACTGCCTTGAGATATGCTGCATTTTCTTAATCAATGAATTTTCTTATACTCTGAGACAACTGACATTTTCTCCTCTCTTCTCTGATTATCTCTCTCCTCATTTCACTTAGAAAATAGAAGCAATCAGAGAAGAACAACCTCATTTTGTTCCAGCAACTCTATCAACCTAATAATGGCTAAATCCTTCTATTCTTCCTGTTGTCCTGTTGACATGATGGAGGGTACCTGATCCTTTCTCATGCCAACACTTCCTCCATTTGCATCTTATCCTATGCCACCGACTCAAGGACTTTATTTCTGTGACAATTTCCTCTGTTTCCTGCATGGTTAATTGGTTCCTCTTCACTGGATTCATCTCATCCACATACAGAAAGGCTACAATGTATCACAAGTTTTAAAAAATCCTCCTTTATTTTAGAATTTCCAGAAACTACCCCACTCCTCTGCTTACCTTTTTGGCAAAATTTCTTTCAAGATTTGTCTATATTTTCTATTTCTAATTTCTCACCTCTAATTTTCATTTTAATTCCATCTATTTAGGCTTTTGTCCCTGTTCACTCACCCACTCACTGAAAGTTCTCTTGTTAAAGTCACTAATGAATTCCATCTTGCCAGATCCAATACAAAATTCTTGATATTCATTTTATTTGAACTCTCAGCACATTTGGCATAGCCACTCTATTCTTCTTGAAGCACTTTTTCTTTTGCCTTTATATGACTTAACTTTCTTCTTGTTTTTCATTGACCACATTAGCTTCTTTCCTTTCATTCTCTTGATGAATCCACTATCTCTCTCCACTTCTCTTAATGTTGGAGCGTCCCACAAACAGCTCAGTTCTCAAAATCCTTCTCTCTAACTGATATCACCAAATTCACAGCTTTAAGTACATCTACATGATGCTGTTCCCAACAGTTATGCCTCTCTCTGAGCTCTTTGTGAGCTTTAGACTCATCACTAACCACCACATCAACTTCTCCTTGAATTCTGAAAGGTATCTCAAAATTATTTCCAACTCAGAACTGATTCCACCTTCCCCAAACCACTCCTCCTCTAGTTATTCATGTCAGAAATCTAAACTTTATCCCCAATTTCTTCTTTTCCTTCATATGCCATTTCCAACCCATCAGAAAGTCCCGTTGGGTCTCCTTTTTAAATATATATGACGCCAGCCCCAGTTCTTATCACTTCCCCTTCTCCCGTCTTAGCCCCAGTCACTATGGTCTCTCTGCCCCATCATCATAACATCCACAGAACGAACCATTAAAATGTAAGTCAGTACATTTCCATGGCTTTCTATCACACATTGAATAAAATTCAGATACCTTAGTGTGGCCCGTAAACTCCTCCATGATCCAGTTCCTGCCCATCTCAGTGATCTCATCACCTGCCATTTTCCTCCTTTGTTTATTCTACTATCTGCACTGGCTTTCTTGCTGATCTCTGCTTATACTGAGATCATTTCTGGCCCATGGATCGGCACTTTTTAGTGCTCCCCACTAGAATACTCTTCTAAGAGGTCTTTAAAGAGCATGTTCTTATGAATTTTTCTCTGGTTTCTTCTCCAATATCACTTAACCACCTTAGCTAAAATGTATTAACCATCTCATGTATTGATGTCTTTCCTTTAATCTTAGATTATTTTGATTCATAGCACTTATTGGCGTCTGAGATTACATTATATGCTTGTTTTCTTACTTCTTTGTGTTCAGGGACCTCCTCTATAATTTTAGCAACATGAACATGCAGGCTTAGACTATTTAGTTTACTGATATCTCCAGAGGACCTAGAATGAGACTTCGATGCTTGAAAAGTAATAAGGGCTTAATAAGAATTTGTTGAGTGAATGAATGAGTATAAGGCCTTTTTTCTCATAACACTTCATTATTTTATAAATTATCACTGTACAGCATAGCATAATTTATGTGTCAAATCATATTTCACAAAATAATTCTATAAGGGAAAAGCTCACAATAGGAAGATTAGCAAATAAGATAGGCATCACTATTTGCTTCAATGCAATCTAAAAATATGAATTCCACTCAGATTAATGTTTTTAATGTGACAGTACCCACATTTTAGTTTATAACCTAAAAGAACAATTAGCCTGTGCTATTTCTGATTTAAAAAGTTAATTGAGATAATTTTTGTTGTCTTGCTATTTGACCTCACCCAAAAGGGGAAAATTGCTCCCAAAGGGGAAAATTGCATCTTAGAGAAAAACTGCTCAATGGCAAAGGAAAGGAAAATTGTGTGATGATTGCATTCAGGAACTTGTTCTGGTTAGAAAGGAGAGGTGGAGAAATGAATGGATGATAAGAAGTCAAACTGAGGGAGATTCTTTCATAAAAACAGTCTGATAGAAGACTGTGAGGTAACAGGGAGCTACCTGGGTTCTTAAGGGACAGTAATGACATGACGAGCATGGCATTTAAGACCTATGACCCTGAAGGCTATGTGCAGGAACGATAATGGACAGGAAGTGAGCTTGGAGAGTCATCTTGGGGCCTACACACCATTTCATATGGGGTCTGAATAATGGCAGTGGACTGACCTACCCTGGCTGAAGTGAAAATTTGGATCTCTGATTTATACTATGTGAAAATTTCTCTCACTCTCTTTTTTTAATGCTGAGCATGGAAGAGAACTTCATATATTTTAAAAAGGAACTATTCTTTCTAAATGTCATTTGAGCAACTGGTAGAATTTTCAGGGTCAACAGGAGAAAAATTAAGTAATTTATCATGATGGAATTTATTCTGGAGGCAGAATAAAATAAGCAAAGGAGAAAAATAAATTAATAATTTGTCCATTTGATGAGTAGGATCCAAAACTGTACTTTTTGCAAAGAACAAGAGAAATATTCTTCCCACTGTAAGCTAAAACTACTAGTCTTTATATTTGATACACTGAAATATTCCTGTATGACATTATGTGATTGCCCAAGATTTGCTTTAAAATAATCATGGGCAGGAGTGATGGTGGTAGTGGTGGTGGTGGTGGTGGATAAAACAAAATAGCTGAAAACTGGAAATTTATCGTGCTATTTTCTCTACTTTTGTTTATGTTTGAAAGTTTCTACAGTAAAAAGTATAAATAACAACAAAAAATACCCAGGATTTAAACTGAGTTTTTATGATACCCAAAAATAAATAAAACTCCAAAAATTACACACACACCCACCCACACACACACACACAAATCCCAAGACACCCTACCAACACCTCTTAGTTTATGACACTGTTTTCCTAGGTCCACACTCCCAGGGGATGTCAATCAATGTCTGAGAAGCCCAGGAGAAAGGAAGAAATTTCAAAATTAAAGATAGAGAAAAGGAAAGAGAGGATTCTACCTGCTCAAGGTGTAACCATCCCTCCTACTCAGACATAATTCTGGTGCCATCACTGAGTAGCCTCTCAGGGGTCCCCACTGGATCTGGAAAAGCCAGACCTGGAGATGTTTGCCACCAACATGGCCCTCTATCTGTGTTCTGGCTTCTGATTTGCTCTCTTATCCTCACTGAGACTTTTTCTCTAATGCAAACCTCATCTAGCTGGTTTCTCTCATATTCATTGCCTGCAGTGGAAGGGGACTGTTCATCCAAGGGCATAAAGTGTTTTTATTCACTCCACCTTTCCAGCAGTTAGGAAAGGAGTAAAATCCCATGTGTAAGTATAAATATGGGGGCACTCAAAATATCTAACAACTGGAGCAGACAAGACACCAAGTAATAATACCGGAACAGACGCCATGAACACCCGGCCAGGTCTTTCCACCAATGACCCCATTAATATCAGCCCTGCTGCTCCCCAGATTTTCAAATAGTACATTCCTACTGGAAAATGGAATTACACTTTTAATTGATTAAATGGAGGATCAGAAACGTAATACAAACAATCATAATCATTTATAGAAAGATAGAGATTGCTTACTTTCTAGTAGAATTAGTAGTGTACAGAGGCTTGATATAATCTAGTGGAATTTTAGAGGTTTTATGTGATTATGAAGAATGTTCTGAAATTCATTCCTCACCAATCCAGTGGAGATGACTGGAATTTCTACCTAACGCAGGTGTGATCAGACATGCATCTCACTGTTGGCTTATGTTTGCTCAGAGGTGTACTTATATAATTACATAACAACACTTACAAAATTAGAAAATAATGCAACTAATTTCTCTAAACACACACTGACATGTGTCTTTCCACGTGATTACTGTTCTTTTCACAGGGTGCCAGGCAACATTCAATGGCTGAGCCATTTCCTACAGCTCCCTTTGGAGAATTATTTCACGAGATTTTTTTGGAAGGTTTGTGATCATAGAAGCAGGTTGTTTTACTCTGAGGCTAGATTTAAAAAATTGTTAACAACTCTTTTAGAAATTTTGTTTGTCCTTAAGTCCCTCAGATCCAAAAATGCAATATTTAAGACAACATGGTTAATCTTTCTGTCTTAAGAGGCTGAGCCATGTCATGGCTCTGCTCTGAGGAGTCTCTAGGGGCCCAGGCTCCTTCTGTCTGGCTCCCCTACAATGCCATTGGTTCTTCCAAGATGGCTCACTATTCAGCAAGGAAGGAGGAAGGAGAAGGTATAGCACATCCCTGGCTTTTGAGGCACTAACCTGAAAGTCACATGCATTATCTCTTCTAATACATTGTTGATTAGCATCTGGCCCTGTGGTCATGCCTAGCTATCTGTGTGGGAAGCAGAGAAATTGTCCTTATTCTCCATGGTCATGTACTATATACCAGCTAATATCAGGAGTTTTATTATTAGAAAAAGATGTGAACTACTACTATTGGGTAATGATGGGCAAACTTGGATAATATACATTTGGTTAAAAAATATACCCCCTTCTCAATCTAGAATGAAGATGTTGTAATTAGCTGGCTTTCATGCACATATGCACGTGTTTGTATTTGCATATGTATGTGCAGAGTTTTGTGTGTGTATGAGAGAGATAAACTCTTGAAAGACTGATAAACTCCCCACCATCACCACACCCCCCAAAGAGAAGCTTAGAAGTTTTGGAGAACAACTTTGGAGTAAGTCAATAACTTCCCAGGACGATGACTGTAGGGAGGACATCAATAACGTGTTCTTAACGCCTGCTGCATTTATTCTTCATGCAAATGCATGAGGATGAGCCCCATACTTGGTATGCTGGGAACACGATATGATTTATACCTGAGAAGCTAGATACGTGGTATAATAAAGAACTTCTTAATTTACTCATTAGAACAAGGAGTCATGACTGTAAACAGCTATCAGTATGATTACAGGGTTTAGTGATACCTACAGATGACGCAAGTCTGATTCTGTGCTAATGGTCCCTCCATCCTTCTCCCTCTTTGCTTTCCCTTGAATGCTGTTTAATACTATCCTTTTAATCAGTCTTGATTGCTTTGCCTAGCTCGGAGACCTGCTTAGGGACCCCTCAGAGGCACATTGCTTGGTGGGAGACAGCTGTTCTTGCCTAGCTCAGACTGACTGGAGTTATATATAGTGACAATAATAATAAATTGTCTACACATACGCACACAGCACTTGGGGACACACTGATGAAAATTAGTGTTTTACGCATATGTAGTGCTTTTCTTTGATTGCATTTACAAACATTCAGCTTCCCTCTCGCCTTCCAGTTGCTGCAATGGCCTTCCTTAGCTCACAGAGGGATCACAAGTTGTCCCCTCAACCTCTAAGACTCCTTTGCAATTTCCTAATTAACACAGTTACTGTTTAAATTTTCTCTTCCAGTTCTGTTGTGCTAGAAAATTATTCAGATCTCTAGGCTTTAAATTCTGCTTCTATTACGTGAATATAAAATGATTTCTAGGTAAATTCCACCTCTAACACTGTAACATCTGTGAAATTAATGTATTTGTAAACTTCAGCTATCTTTTCTCTTCCTATGAGGTACTGGTGACTGTAAAAAATAGTTTAAAAAGATTGACAACTTTTGGGGAAAAATTACAACTACATCCTCAAAAATGTGTTTGATAATAGTTCTTCTTTGTTTAAAATACCAATTCAAGTTTCTTCACTGATCACATAGAATTTGAAATCATCATAAGCTAAAAATGGAAATAATCATATGCTAAAACATGTTATTTGAAATAACATATAGTTCCATTTTAAAGCACTTTGTCATGTGCCACATGTTTGCTTGTGGTGTCAACCTAACAAGGGCTGGTACATAGTGACAAACGTCTCCTCTCACTGCCAAATGGACCATCTCTAAAGCAGAAAATACAACTGTTCACCAAGCTGGCCTTTCAATGACAATCTATTTTGAAGTTGACGGTTATATTAAAGGGCATGATATTTACACTCTGGCAAGCATTCTTCTGGGTCTCTGGTTTTTATTTACTTTTAGGTCTTCATATTAATGTTATTTTTTTTCTTCCTAGTTTTGCATATCCTTATGCTAACTTTTCATTGGCATAGAAAATCCCATTATTTTCCCTTTGTTTCTCTTTTCATTGAGACATCATAGCATCATTTTTATTGCTATTTCTCTCACAGTTTACTATGGCAGCATAAATCTATCTCCTGATAGTTTTTCTATCTCCTGAAACCATTACTGCAGAGTGAACAAGAGGAAACCTGGAGAAGGGTACACTGTGTCTGGGCGCATGGATGACCCCACTGGCTGCATTGCATGTGGTACCTGAGGACAATGCAGTCAACAGTTAAAGGGAAAGTAGCCCCTCCCATTCAGAGCCTCCTGGCTATTTTTCTGGGCTGGCTTTTCTCTCCCTGTGTATCTACCACATGCCTTTTCTCATGGCCCTTTCTCTGGATAATGCAGTACACTAGAGACTGCACCAGGTAAACCTTCTGTTTTGGGCTCTATGCCTTCCTGTCAATTTTGACATGATAGATAGCATCTCTGAGCCTCTGTGCTTATCTTTAAAAAGGTCATAGTGTAGTGTAATGGAAAGAACTTGGGAAGAGGCCAATTTGGGCTCTAATTTTGGTTTTGTTTATTACTAACTGTGTAACCTTGAACAATTTAGCCACTCTCTGGGATTGGGGCACAATGCAAGAAGCCTTGTGAAGGGTCTGCCACACAGCAGACAGTTACACTTCTCCTCTGTCTTCTTGTCCTACTGACCTCCCACCACTTTTGTGAGGTTCTCATTAGATAGTATTAGAGAACACACTTTGAAAATAGCCTGGTAGCGTTCACACAGTTTTCAGTGGTGGCATACATAATCAGATGTACATTTTGATCAGACCGCCGTTAGTGATGATAATAGTTAAGTCAAGAAAAAGCACACTCAAGGGACTCTTAACCATGATTCAAATTAGAGTCAAGTCCATATGCGTATTTCATTCACCCCTATTTTCTATTTTTCAGTAATCCTGAATAATGTGAATATTATGGTACAAAATTAAACTCGAGTAAGTCAAAATGATGTCACTTTATTTAGCTTCAATTGCAATTTGCAAGGGATCCCACTTTGTCAGATGATTCTTGCACACAACCAGTAAAATGGAAGCCATTTAGGGCTTAGCAGTTTCTGTCAACCAGCTAATTCATTGTGTCATTGTGCTAACTCATCTCCATTTGCCCCCTTTAATGTATTCTCTAGCCTTTCTCTCCTGCTTTTTGCCTAGAAGGCTGGTACCTGTGGACTACAACCCCAGAGTCCCTTCACCCTTCCAGTTGGGTTTGGCCAAAGATAATCATTGGCAGAGGTTCAGTAGCTGATTCCCTAGAGGACTAACCCCTGGTCCATCCACCCAGGCTCCAAATCTCACTTGGCTCCTTTCCACAATAATTCCCGTCCTTGCCCCTTCAGTTTTACTATTGAAAAGACTTCCTGTTCTTGCTGCTCTCTTGTCTCATTGTTCCTGTTTTTTGTTAACTGTAACTCTGTGTGAAGTCTCTTCACTAGCGCCCCTGTATCTGAATCATTCAAGGTGAATTCTCTTCCTGCTGGGCCCCTGATCTTTACTTAGTGGCCTCAGTTCATCCAAAGCGTACACAGGGAGTACTCAAACATGGTGCTACTTTAGATCATAAAAAAACTTCATCTTTGGGCTATAACTGATTGTTCAATGCCTTCAATTATAGTGTTTTATATGTTCGCCTCAATTTGTAGATGACAGTGGAGTTGAATCATAAGTACAAGCATGAAAAACATTTTATCTTCTCAAAAATTGTTAGGAGGATGTTCAAATTCATTGAGACAAGAATCCATATGATAAACTTTTCCACCATGATTCAGGTTTTGGGGAGACACACACACACACACACACACCACACACACACACACACACACAAAATTATCAAATATCTAATTTCTCTTTAAACTCTCCAAAGCATTTTAAACCATAGAGTATAAGTCATACATACATAAAACAACATCACCATTATTTTTATTATGTGAGAAAGTCAAGGGTCTTTTGACAGACAGCCAAGCTGGGAAGGAGCTGCCTCTTCTCTGACTAGTGGATCCTGCAGTTCTTAGTGTTAAGGAGGTCAGGACTCAAATGATGAAATAGTAAGAGAAATTGTGGGGCATAAACATCTATATAATACTAAACCCAAGCAGTGTGAAAAAATGTTCATATTATAGAAATAGGATGAAAAGGAAAAGAGAGATGCAGATGTTCAGAGTTTTTTTAAAAAATTGAGAAGCAAAGTATAGAAGGATAAAACATTTTGTATATGGGGAAAAGGGAGCAGAGCTTTACAAGATTTCAAAATTCAGGCCAAATGGCCTCCCAACTTTTTAAACAGCTAAAAAGAAATATTTTTAATTATCTAAGGCTTTATGGAGAAGTTAAAGATAGATGAGAGTTTTATTCAGTAAAAAAAGACAAATTATTGACAAATTTTAAAAGACTAGAAATTATCCAAGAAATTAAAATTTAGAGAAAAAAAGAAAAAAAAATATATGTGGTTTTTAAAAAAATCAGAGCACTAACAAAGTGGCTGAAATAATTTCAAAGTGTTTAATATAGCTATAAAAATAAATTCAAGAGAAAAGTAAATATGTTAACCAGTGAAACCATATTCCATGACTCTTTTTTAATGGCTTGAAGAAATTAATAGTTATTTTTTTTAAATGTCTGAGTTAAGAAAGAAAAAAGGATCTATACCCTTGATTACATATACTGCTACTAAAAAGGAATTGTTACCATCTTGAATGAATCATCTGTAGAGTCAATAAGGAGGCATCCCTAGTGACCTCTACCCACAAAATGCAAAATGTTTTGTAGTTACTAAGCACTGAGATATTGTAAGCTTCTATTATGGGTTGAATTGTGTCCTCCCAAAAGATACATTGAAGTCCTAGTCTCTGGTTTCTATGAATATATTATTTGGAAATAGGGTGTTTGCAGAGGTAATTGAGTTAGGATGAGGTCATAGGATGGTCCTTTAATCCAATATAACTGATGTCCTTATTAAAAGAGGGGACTTTGGACATAGGCACAGACACACAGGGAGAACAACACATGAGGACAGAGGCAAAGACATGAGCAATACAGCTGTAAGCCAAGAAATGACAAGGATGCTGGCCACAAACAAAAGCCAGGAGGAGACAAGGAAGAATTCTACTCAGACTCTCAGAACTATGAGCAAATAAATTTCCTTTGTTTTAAGCTACCCTGTTTGTGACACTTCATTATGGCAGCACGAGGAAGCTTTTTCTTTTCCTGACTGTGGGGTACCAGAGAGTGGTGGAAGAGGTCCACTGTGGGTACAGGCAGTGCGTTGTTTATGGAGCATGGTAAACAACAATAACATTGCCCTAAAAGTCTGTCTCTTTATTGTTGGCATGCACCACCAATTCCAGACACTCAAAAATCATCAGCTTACCACCCTCCAAATGCCATTCTTGTGTAAGACCTAAACATTTACTGCATTTACTGTTGAATCTTTAAAATACATACATAAGTTTCTGATTGGCTCATTAAAATTCTGTATCCGTTAATAAAAAACATATTCAACATGGAAGTTCATTTAAAGAATTCTGTTATACAGTCAGCTTGCACTGCAGATAGGCTAAGTTACTCACATTCTGTTCAGAGTAAAGTTTCAAAATTGTTCAGACTCTTGGTGTTTAGAAGGTTTGCATCTTCCAGCCCACTGATGCAACATATTCTTGTGTTTGAAGAGTGGATTCAAAGTAAACGGTGATAGTTCTGTGGTTGTCGAGATGAAACTTGAGTTACTTTAACTCTGCTTTCCTATGTGGCCACTTGGAATTTTTGTCTATGTTTCTCAAACTACTTGTAGGTCTGTGGCTTAATGTGAAAGAAACTCTTCTAAAAGAAAATAAATGAAAAGTGCAATTCAGTCAAGTGATTTAGATTAGATAGACAATTCTGATTGTGTCGTGTGTCTAACATGAGCATGTGAAGGTCAATGTTGAAGAAGTCACTGAGAATTTTGCAAAGGTAAGGCTTAAAAATAGAAACTGTTACACTGCCATCCATCACTGTGATAGATCAAATGCAGGCAAAAATCTTTTGTCTTTTTTTAAACAATACATTTTGTAATGAAAAGTACTAATCCATTACTGCATTAGTTTCCTACCACAAAGTGGGTGGCTTAAAACAACAGAAATTTTTCTTTTCTCACATTTCTGGGGACCAGAAATCTGAAATCAAGCTGTTGGTAGGGCTGGTTCCTTTTGGAGACTCGGAGAATCTGGTTCATGTCTCTCTGTTAGATTCTCGTGGCTACGAGCATTCTTAATTTCTGCCTCTTTCTTGGGACCTTCTCCTCTATGTCAGTGTCTTTCCCCTCTTCTTATAAGGACAATTATTGTTGGATTTAGGGATCACTTTGTTAATCCAGGATAGCCTCATCTTGAGATCACTTAATTATATCTTCAAAGATCTTGGTGCCAGGGATTAGGGTTTGGACACATCTTTTGGGGAGCCACAGTTCAACCCATCAGAGTGACTTTTTTTCTTATTTTGTACTGCAATACTAATTTTTTATATTAATTTTTGTCATGATTTTATATGTAAAACTTCATAAAAAAATTTACGGTCTCTATTTCTTTTCTGATCATTATTGTTATTAGTCTCATTTTATGATTATTCCTAAAAGTGCTAAAAATGATTGTGATGTATAGAAGAGAAGGGCATTAAAAATTCATCTGCTTCAAGAGTCAAATAACTGGACATGGACTACTCATGGGCCGAGAGGTCAAAGAAACAACACTGAAAGAGGAGTGCAGGCTGGAAAGGGAAAATTGGTGAAAAAATTGAAAAATTCATCAGTATGGAGATGTCACTGCATGGAGCTCAGCAGTGTGAACTTTGGTGTCTGACGATCAGGATGCATAACCCTGACCTGCTGCCCTTACGTTGCTATCTGACCTTTGCGTGAGTTCAAAGATGTACAGAGACTTCAGAAGTAAATTCAAAGAGGGACACTTATAGTCATTTTTAAATTGTTATATACCTAGGGGTATAAATGTAGGGATTGGGTAGGTCTCAGAGAGCCGACTTGAGCAAAGCAGACCTTGGCTGTTTAGGACAGAAAGACAGCAGGGTTTGGGGAGAGTCATTTTGAGCAAATAGAGGGTGACATGTGGGCACTGGGACCAGGAGTGAAGAAACCAGCTCCCCTGTGCTTATGGCAGTGTTTATTTTTCCACCTATAATGAAAAAAATGAAAAATAAGAATAAATGATGTACACAATTAGTAAGCCATGGCATTTCAGCTCTAAATGGGCCTTTGGAGAAGAAGTCACCCAAACTCCTTCAGTTTTGAAGAGGAAATGGAAAGTCCACAGAGGTATAATGTGTCTTATAAGAAGGCTCACTGTATGGCGTGGAGGCTGCTACTCTCCATAGTGCAAGAAAGGTACCCTTAGCGCCTGAAAAGTAAATTATTTTCTTCTGACCTGAGGACTTCTCCCTACTACATATTTATAAGGAATACCTGGCCCCAAGCAAATTCGCCTATATAAGTATTGCAACTACAGTCTCAAAATTATTACGGGAAGAAAATTGAAGCAAAGTAAAAATGAAATGAAATAAAACAAAATAATTGAGTCACTTCATTCAGAAATACTTACAGTGTGGAAATTTAGTCTCAGACATGTTAAATGGCAACCACTTAGAAATGCATTACAGAATTCTTTAATAAAATGTAAAATTCAGAGTTAATAGCTATATATATATTTTTAATGACACATTTATTGCTACATATAATTCATCACATACAATAAGTATAAAGTTTCTTGTGGGCAATAATAAATGTGATTTATAAGTCACCAATTTGTGTGTGGTCTATTTCTTATTCTGTTGAGGACAGTTCCAAAAATTAGAAGAAAAGCCTAAAATAATTAGAGATTTATTTATTTTTGAAATCATCTTTTGTTTTAGTTCATTCAACAAAATATATAAAAAAATGAAATCAGCTTATTTATATACCTACCATTATACAAAAATTAAAAGAAAGTTTTAAGGCATTTTTTCATTTTAATCACCCAAGAAATATGCTAATTTTTAAAGATTTTTTGGAAATAAGTTTCTTCTGTATTTTTTAAATTAAAAATTAACTCACACATTACAAATTAGTGAATGTAAATTGTAAAATGTTTAAAAATGAAAAAGGAGAAAATTAAAACACTGTTTTCCCAGTACTAATAGTACTTTAATGAATATAGCTTTAAGTTTTTATGCATATACATTTTTAATAAATGAAATAGTATGATAGATAATATGTCGTGAATAATCTACTTTCATCAGTTACATTTTCTATTTTTTAAAGTAAACAATTCTATCCCATTTAGTATCCAAATCATATCACATTGCCCCCTTATACTCCAAATGCTTCTCAAGCAGGTTTGTTCCAAGAAGAATCTAAACTCAGGCTATGTATATTACATTTTGTTGTTACATTAAGTCTGTAATATAGAACACAAGTTGCAGGACAAATAAATCCATCAGACTGCCTGTTTTTGTGAATAAAGTTTTATGGAAACACAGACACTCTCACTTATTTAAGTACTGGCCATGGCTCTATAAAAGCAGTTTTGAGTAGTTATGACAGAGGCTAAATGGTTAATAAGTGTAAAATATATATTATCTGGACCTTTGCAGAATATATTTGTTGACCCTTGATATAGAATAGTCTTTTTTTTTTTTTATGAAATTAAATTGTTGATGTTTGTGGGCCTGTTCTTTTGAATGTCACATGTGGATTTATCTGGTTGCTTCTTATAGTATCTTTGTTATTCTTCTTATTGAATATTTTTGCCCATTTCACTACAATAATCTTAATTGCCTTAGTGTTAATATGACTAAAGCCTTTCCTAGTTTTCTGAAATTCCTTTAACTGGGAATAAGCCCTTTAGTTTTATCAATAGAATACAAGATTTCAAATGAAATTACTTTGAAAAAAAAATATAATGGAGGAGACAGCACAGGTGAATGATAGGGGATGTTAAGATGGGGATGAGGGGAGGTGGCAAAAATAAAGCGCTGTTGGAAACCAAGTCATACCAAGGTGAGAGTGACTGATAGGGCCTCGCCTGTGGGCACTGGAAGCAAGAGGCCTACCACAAGGTTTTGGCCTTATGTCCTGAGAGCAGAGAGAAGAAAAACTGTGAAAAAGAGAGAACGAGAATTTTAAAGACAAACTCTGTCTATTTCAAAATAATTTTGCCTGGAGTCGATTCTGAGCAGTGAATATTGAGTGGGTGAGATGGACTGCCAAACCATTTCAAAACTCATTCATGTTTTCATCTTCTCTGTGGGTGCCCGAGAACAGTCTTATAGAGCCATAAAGAGGACACACCATTTGCCCAGTACAATTTGGATTACATTTCTGTAACATTGTTATCTATAAGCTCCAAGTATTCTTTAGTGGTATAACTTTATCTTTAATCTATCTTTAATGTTCAGTATTCAGTATCAGCCAATGATTTACAGCAGTATAACTTGAAAGCTATCATAAAGCTTGCTACAACACTAGCTTTATAAGTAATAGAAAATTATTTTGTGATCTTTGATTATGGCATCTTGATTGACTCCTACCCAAAGATATGTTGTTTGGCAAAATTGACTGAATTTACTAAATTTCCTACAACAAAGTTCACTGCTTTATCTCATAAGGAAGAAGTTAGGGAAAAGTGGTTTGTTGTTGTTGTTCTTATTGTTTTTAGTAGGGTTTTGAGTTCTGGGCCAAGTGTTTATGCTGGGGCTTTCAAAGCAGGGACTGGGTAGGACTGGGTAAGGCCTATAACATAAAAATATAGTTTGCCGAATGACTTAAAAATATAGTTTGTTGAATGTAGCAAAGCAAGGTTCTGACGAGCAAGCTGTTTGCCCAGACGAGCAAACTGTTTGCCTTAGTAAATTGGCTTGTAAGAATATCCTAGAGCAAATGGTGAAGTTAATTATTGGTTTACAGTCTTATATTCCAGGGCATAAATATATGGTATTAAAGATACTGGGCCTTTGGCTGCTAAAAAACAAACAAACAAACAAACAAACAAACAAAAACAAAATAATACAATAAAATAAAGTAAAGTAAAATAAAATAAAGAAAAGAAAAGAATAGAAAAGAAAAGAAAAAATAAATAAATAAGATACTGGGTCCTTTTCCTGATAATTGCAGCTCCTGGGACAATCTTTTCAAGGTAAAAGAATGTATCAAAGCTACTATGCCCACTGAGAGCTTCTGAAGTGTTGTTTCCAGTAAAATACAAAGAAGAAATCTATGTTTTTAAATAGATATTTAAAACCAATTTTTTGAATTAAAATTATTTCTGTAGATACTTTATGTAAAATAGAGTCAGTTTTCCTTTTATACTTTCACTACCATTTAACAGATATTGTTGGGTATATACCACTTGAAAGGTATATAAACTCTCTGGAGAATTTAAAGGTTGGTATTTCCAGAGTCCTGACCTCCAGGAGCTAATAGTTTAATACAATAGTTGGCAAAGAAAACCACAAGTGAAATAGATGTTATAGAAATTAAGAGGAGTCATATAAAGTACTTCCAAATGACAGTGGCAAAGTTTAATTTTTAAAAAGTTAAAAACGTGATTCTCATGCAAGTGTACAGTGACATGAGTCAGAGTTTTATTAACTCATTAATGAGGGAAACACTAAATGATAAGGTGTTCCAAAAAACATTTTGAGGAACTGGGTATTTCTTGGCATTTTGAGGAAAGAATGTAATGAGGAGGTTAGATATGAAATTGGTTAATGATCTACACAGGGCAATAAAATCATAACCTTGAGGATTATATTTTCTACAAGAAGAAAATCTATAAGTAAACATGTAATTCCACAGAGTCTCAGTCCTTAATTAATAGTAAGTAGCAAAGTCAAAATCAGCATTCCCTGAGATAATTAAATAACCTTTAAATAAACTCATTATATATGACATTGAAGTAGTTTCATGTGAAAGTTCCTAAGTGATGTTTCTTGGGGATGTTATTATAAATACTGAACCCCAAAATAATCAGTTGAGATCATGGGAAACAGAAGAAGTATTCTAATTCTCCTATAAGAATTAAAGCTTAACAAATAGTGTAGAGATGTTATTATTTTAAAGGAGCCCACTGACGTCAGGTAGACAGCAAGAGCAGTAAATCATCATACACGGGGCAGGGCATTAGGGTCAACATTTTCAGAAACAGAAAGTTTGAGACAATTTTTCTTAACAGACATAGAAGATGGATCAGAAAATACTCTCATAGGAAACCGTGGACACGGTGTAAGTTAAACATGAAAACACAGATGGGGTGTGGGTAGGAGAAAAGAAGGGCTTTCTAAGCAAAGAGAACTCTGTGAACAGAAGCAGAGCATTTGGAAAGCATGAGGGATCTATAAAATCTATAAATGAGACAACGAAGGTGAGACCAGATGGTAGAAAGTCTTGAAATTCAGTGATAGAATATGAGTTTTATTCTGTGAGCAGGGGAGTTATATGATTCTAGCTGGGTTTTCTGTGGATAATTAAGGTTAAAAATTATTGGGAGTGGGGTGAGGGACATTAGGTTGAGAAGATTGGAATCAGGAAGATGAGACAGTTTAGGTTAGATGTAAGTCTGGTCTTAGCTATGAGAATGGAGAGTAAGAGGAAACAGGTATGCTATTTTGGTAGAGATTCTACAAGGCAGGTCAAATGCTTGGATGAGTAAGTATTTGGGATTGGAATGAAAGGAGTTAAAAAAACACCGGTGAGACTCAAATACTTATATAGAAGTATGGAAAAGTAGCAGATATTTTCTGCTTTGCCTTTTAAATGACTCACTATGATGATTACCTCACCAATAAACTTTAATGTACATGGAAAGAAAAGTTTTCTGTAAATTATTTCATTTGAAAGAAATTTGTTTCTGTGTCAAAGTTATAGGAAAAATATATATATATTTTTTACAAAATGTATATTCTCTTTTACAAGAGAAGATCATTTAGACAATAACCAGCATATTTGTGAGGTTAATGGACTTGGAAACAAGCCACATGGATAGCAAAGTTTTGGTTAAGAACTCAGCAGTTCAGTACCCCAAATGAGTTCTCTTCAAATCTGGCTGCGTCCTAGCCAATATCCATTGGCCATTGACATTACAATTGGACAGTGAGGAAAACAAGAGAAGTGTTTTGATGATGGATAGGAAGGAAATGTATCGGGGGAGGGAGTCTCAGCAGAATAATCCAACCCCTTCTTTGGATTGCATAAGAAGAAAAAGAACAGATTCTATCATATACCCATGAGAAAATAAAACATTAAAATAAATGCTTACACTATTCACTCATTCAGTCCTATGTAATTAATTCTTATTCTGAGAATCTTGGATTAGCCATCTGCTTTCATGAAGTTTCCTGCTTCTACATTAAAGAGACTCCTAGATATCCTGACTCAGTACACATTTCTTTATTTTTCTAAGCTATAAAATGGATGTACCTTTGGAATGTGTTAATATATATATCATGATATGTGTATATTTGGGATGTGTGTGTTTCTCTGTGTGTGTCTATATACATATATGGCTTAGTTGTCTATGTTTCAGTATCCAATTTTACATGAAAGTTATCTTGCTATCCAAAGACTCTCCATTAATTAATTCAGTTTAATCATAGTCTAAGG
The DNA here is from genome assembly GCA_030015415.1 of Cynopterus sphinx. NCBI lineage: Eukaryota > Metazoa > Chordata > Mammalia > Chiroptera > Pteropodidae > Cynopterus > Cynopterus sphinx. The sequence continues at coordinate 7,336,421 of CM057379.1, read as the reverse complement.
TGTAAAGTTATCTAAGGACCTTATAAATTATGTTTAAGCTGATGTGTTATAAAACATTACTGCTACAAAAAGGTTAGAATTATGATTCAATTTAGCTGAACACATAATTTTATTGTTTTGACATTTCTAAAGATTATGGAGAATGTAAGTCATCTGACCAATAAACTGGTATAAATCATTAAGGAAACTAGATTAACTAATCTCTTTATGAGAAAACAAAACCAAATTAAAACAAACAAACAAACACATGTCACACTGATAACCTAAAGGGAAGGACATATAGTTTCTATTAGTAGTTTTTTAATCAAAATTATTAAACAAGTCAGACTTGTCCAAAAATGCACCTTAAATATGAACATGTGAATTCTTATTTATAAGAAACTTCTGAGCCAGCAGTTTCTGATACAAGAGTTTTTGTTTGTTTGTTTTACTTAAAAATCCTACATAATAAAAGTGTTAGAAATTCAGTTTCTCTATTTTCTGGAAATTTTGACAAATAATTTATATAAGCACATATTTATTTCTATAAGCCAATCAGAAGAGAAGTTTTTTAAGAGGCGTTATAATCTAATTTAATAACAACCTCGGAGAAAATATTTAAGGAGCCTTTCTCAGTTGCAGACACACAGGTACCCAAAGAGTGTGTAGTTTTAGTCACATAACTCAGGTCTCACAGGTCAGAGTGAACACCTGCCTAGTTCTCAAAGAGCTATTTTGAATTTTTTTAAGATCAATTAAGACATACAGACAAGATGCTTAGAGAAGACAAATAAGACATAGACACGAAAACAGAAAAGACTCACAAACTAAAAACTCTGTTGTATTTCATCAACGCAACCAACACAGCTCACCAGATGGTCAAACCATTGTATTGGATTCCCAACAATAATAATGCTAATGATGATGATGATTGATGATGATGATGATAAAAATAAATTATTAGCTATGTGCAAACACACAGCCACACACACAGAAAGAGAGCTTACAGCTTTCCACAAAAACAAGAACCAGAATCAAATTTGCTCAAGAACCAGAAGCAAAAGGAAAGACTCAGCATCAGGTCAAAAAGAAAGAGAAAAAAAAAAAGAAGCAGACATTTGCGGAAAAAATTTCCAGTGCTTCCGGATTGTTTCTCTGGGGGCCTAGGAACACAAGCCCTTGAGGAACAATTATTGGACAACACAATTTAATGGGTTCCAGGACAGGAGTCCACTTGGACATTCTAGACCATCTCTAAAACAAAGTCTGATTTTTGGAAAACTAAAAACATTATTCTTTTACAACTATAGAATGGGCACATGTCAAAAATTATATTCTCATTATTTAATTAGAATTAAATTAATTGAATCCAGAAGAATTGCAAGGCTGATTCAAGGAAGATTCATGGAACAGAGATTTATATCATCAGAACGTCAAAGAAATGTAGAAAACAAATTTCTAATCGATACAAAGTTGGTTACTGGGCTATGGGACCATGCAAATATAGTAACTGGAGTTATCTTTCCTACTGGACTAAAATCCACAAGTAAACTGCTAATTTCATAGTGTGTATGCTTTAATCAAAGAGTTAACAGTAAAGTCTTATATAGGTGCCTTTTTCTAAATAATTAATTATGACATTTGAGACCTCAAAGGCTTTGAATAGACTTTGGATTGTACCCAAGGTGCAGTGTTTTCAGGAGAGTGATGACGGTGGCTTGGCTGAGGCTATTGGCAAGGGAAACCGAGAATGCTCTGTGGATTCTAGATATATTTTAAGGAGGAAGATATCCAAGATGATGATCAGATTACTGGCATGAGCAATTTGGGGGATTTAGGTGTCATTTCCTGAGACAGAACTGGAGAGAGAGCAGATGGAGAGTGAGGATGGGGGATTTAATTTGGGAAACAGTAAGTTAGAGATGTCTGTGAGATAACTGAGGTTATTTTAAGCAGGCAGTTGGATATTTGGGTCTGGGGCTCAGAGCAGAGGTCAGGATAAGAGATAATTGGGATTCTGGGGATGGTAGAATTTGGGGCATGGATGACCATGACAAAGAGAGACTATAGAGGGAGATGTGTGCTCAGAACACAGGTTGCGGCACTCCAACCTAGAGGTGTTGAGTAAAAAAGAAGAGTCAGCAGAGACAAGCTTGAAGGGCTACTAAAGTAGAGTCACTTCACTGGAGAGTCAAGAGAAGAGAGTGGGGTTTGAGGGTTTAGTGAAGAAAAGTGTGAGACTTGGCCACTGTTTGGGTTGAATTGTGTCCTACTCCGCACCCCCCCCCCCAAAAAAAAAATATATGCCAAATTTCTAACCTTCAGTACCTAGAATATGAACTTTATTTGAAAATAGGTTGTTGAAGATATAATTAGTTAAGATGAGATCATCTCAGAATAGGGTGGGATTTTAATCCAATATGGCTGGTGTTCATTTGATTAAGAATGAGCCAAGCATTTGTGGCTTGAGCAAGAGTGGCTTTGCTGACAATAAGGCAGAGCCAGATGGCGGTGGGCGGTAGAGTGAACCACGGGAGATGAACGAGCAGTGGCAGCCAGCACAGAGCTGTGATCCCCAGACTTTGTGTGTTCACAGACACCCCAGAAGTTTGGGGAAACTGTGTACCCCCAGCACAGTTGTATGTTGATAACATTATTTTTATATCATAATTTTAAGTAATTTAAATATAAATACACATATATACATATATGTTAGCATTCTCTTGGGTTCTGCACCCAATTTCAGCATGTGTGTGTCTGCGTGCACATGTAGGGGTATTCCCCTAAACCAACCAGCAATTCTCGGACACAGTAGGGTGTCCTACAATTTACCTCGATCTGACACTATTTACCCAGAGATAACATCAGATTGCACAGGTTAGCGTCTCAGTCTTTTACAAGGGGTCCCTCCCCTTCCCCATTGCAGATGCCAATCACAAGTTCAAGATTTTACCCATGCTTCTGACCTATTGTCTGCAAGTCAGAGGTTTCCACTAACCCCTCCTTGGGTTCAATGAGTTGCTAGAGTGGCTCTCAAAGAAATATTTTACTTATTAGATCACTGGTTTATTATAAAAAGATATCATTCAAGAACACCTAGATGAAAGAGATGCACAGGGCAAGGTGTGGAAAAAGGGCTCTGAACTTCCATCCCTCCTCCATGTGTTCATCAACACAGAAGCTCTCCAAACCCTATCCTTTCGGGATTTTGTGGCAGCTTCATTACACAGGCATGATTGAGTAAATCGTTAGCCATTGGCAATGGAGCTCAATCTTCAGCTCTCTTCCCCTTCCCAGAGGTCAGGGGGGTGGACTGAAAGCCCTGACCCTCTCATCACTAGGTCGGTTCTCCTGGCAGCCAGGGCCTATCCTTACTGAGGTCCAAGAGTCACCTTATTAACCTAACAAAAGACACTTCTGTCACTTTCTCACTTAGGAAATGCCAAGGATTTTAGGAGCGCTGTGCCAGAAACAGGAATAAAGACCAATGATGTTTCCTGTTATAAATCACAATATCACAGGCATGTTGTTATTATTGAAATTTTAAGATAAAACTATTGTATGGATCTTTAATGTATATCTAGGGAATGAACACACATTCACATTTTGATATGCAGCAATTCAGTTAAAATATTCATGAACAAGCTGGAAATTTTTGCCATTTTTTTCTCTTGTAATCTTATTTTCATTTGATTTCTTCTATAAAATTTTATCATAATACATCTTTATGTTTGGAAATCTTTTTTTGAGCAATCTTTGCACTAAAATATGGACATTGAAATTAAATTTTAAGAAAGTCCTGTGATCATCAACTTCTAAGTATTAAACATTTTTCTTCTGTATTGAATTTTTTTACAATTAATATTTGCATACAATCAGTCAAGACTATATTATGCATTATAAAATTTGACAATAATGGTTAAACATATAAAAGTTATCTGTCACTGGCTCAACAACCATACACACCACATTCTATTTGCTTCTGTTCTTTCTTCTTCATCCTTCACCGCTTGGGACTGTATCTCTTGAGAAGAGACTTTAGCCCACAGCTCTAACTCAGCTTTTTCTTCCAAAAGCATCCTGAACCAGGACACTCACGTGAGAGGCAGCAGAGCCAGCATAGGAATCTTCATTTTTAAGTGCTCACTATATGCCATGTGCCAAGCTAAGTTCTAGGGATGCAAAGTAAAACAAGAAAGATGTGACTGTCTTCTGGGGGTTCTAATCCAGGTTTTTCCATTTCCTGGTCCCACGTTCTTTCTAGACTATGTTGTAGTGATTGCAATGGGTGATTTGTCTCTAAAAAAATAGGTTGGAAACTTTTACCAGATGTATCCTACTACAGAAAAGTTAAATTTGTCTACCATATTTCTCAGAATTAAGCAATTTTGTTTTCTAAATGAATTTTATGTGAAAGTATAGCTTACCCTTTCCATGTACATAAAATAGAGAGTGGCAAATAATATACCTCGCAAAAATCATTTACTTCAAATGGGGAGATTTTTTTTTCCTAGAAGACACTTTTCATTCACTCCACTGATATCTGACACATCTTATGTTAATCTAGGTTATTAGTCATTCTAGCAGTAAATACCTAGCCTTCTTATGCCCCTGTGTCACTATTTGTACTCCATTAATTAATTAATTTATTCATTCATTAACAGAGACAGGATTGTGGCACTGAATTTAGCACAATAAAATAAATATTGCCTTCTTGTATAGCTTTTGGTGAAGAACTCACCAGCTTGCTTTGATCAATGATTTTGGACTTCTGGGAGGATTCAAAGTTGACACAGAATAGGCCATAAGGATGGCTATTTTATGAAAGGGAAAACTGAGTCCAAGGGAGAGTAGAGGGATTCTCCATCCAGAGTTAGTGATAGAGCTGGGATTTAAGTGCAACCGGGAGCTCCTAGCATCATGACGTTTGGGAACTCTTTTTTTTTTATCAGAAAAAACAGCTTCTATTTTAATACTCAAATTTACACCCACCTACTGCAATTCTTTCTTAAGGGTGAACGTCTAGTTCTTAAAGAAAGGGCCATAACCTTGGAGTTAAATACTTATGAAGAAAGCATTTCTATTGCAACTGCCGCACAAGAATTTGGCAACAGCTGTAGCATAAAGCCATGGCATATAGTGCTTCCACCCCCACTCTGGTGACAAAGCTGATCCTATCTTTGCTGTTTTCTAGGTGATTACCCCTGCTTTACATTTTGTTCAAAATTACCCTACATGTAATTTTGTGGAATTGACAATATTTAATGATGCTAACATCTTCATAATCATTACTTTGAAAATGAGCATCTCACTGCCTGGCCTGAATAAAGAAAAATGTTTGCTTTATCACTCTGTTTAGTGGATTTTAAAGTAGGTCGATCCACTGGGAAAGAGTTTATATAAGATTGTTCTAGGTTTTTTTTTTTCTCTTTAAGCTAATTTTTTTGAAACTTGCTATATAAGAATAATAACATGAACTCCAATGAGATTAATTTAGTATAATGATTTATATAATTAAATCTTAACTTAAGATTAGTACTGCAAATATGAATAAGCAACTAAATTAAATATGTTTTAACTAGGCTCTAGTAGTCTAATAGAAAATCTATGTTGGAACCAAGAAAGGTATTTTAGGAATGGAACAATTCCATAGTTCAATGATATCAAACTATAAAATGAAAAGCTTTGTTAAAGTTTTGATAAAAATCATAAGACTTGGCTGCCTTACATTTTAAATATATTCTCTCCCCGCCCCAGGCAATTTAAAAAATTTGCTATTTTAGTATGAAAATTTGACACGATCTTGACGGATGGTGTGGAACATTTAAAAGAGTTCTACATCTTGATTTAGGGGATTTGGGTTATAGTTCCAATTCTACAACAAAACAACTTCTTGACAAAAGCATTTAATCTCTGACTCATTATCTGTCAGATGAGAGGTCTATCTATCTGTCCAGTAGGTTATATCTGTGCTTCCCGTCCCATTCAATGACTCTGCATGGATAAGTCTTTGAGTTAACATTTACATAAACATTTAGCCCTTGCTATGATTGTTATTATCACACATTTGGAGAGCTTATGCTGACTTAAGCAACATTGAGAAATTATGTTATACAAGGAAATAATTTTATAGGTGCTCATATCTAGTCATCAATAGATATGAAATTACTGTGGCCCTTAAAATTACTCAATTTCAATCATATTTTAAACCCCTCAGAAATATCATTTTCTCAAATTATGGTAATAACTGTCTTCCCAGGAGATATTTTTTAATGAAAGAAAATATTGAACATAAATAATCATTTCCATCTAGTGAAGGAAGGCACCAGGCCCCTTGTGATTTACCACACTGAGGTGAAAGGCTTAATTGGATAAATTTCTTGAAACGTACTCCATGATATAGTTTTCTAAGTTGGCATGTATTTAGTTAAAAATTTTGCAACCAAAGACCCTAAAGAGCAAATATCTTCCTGTCAAAAAAATATGGTCGAAATATCACATCTGGTCATTGACCAACTGCATGGATTAGATAAGATACATATTTATACTCTAATTTTGAAGAAGAAAAAACTGAGTTTCACGATTTAAGAAACCTGGCCAATTTTACATATTTATCCAGTTGGGACAAGGATCTTTCATTCAGCTATTCCATTCCTTATATCACAAGTTTTTTGAGTTGCCTAAAAGGAGAAAAAAAAAATGTATGTGGAAGGTAAGAAATGATTAACAAAACAAAAACAAACTGCCCAAAGAATCCCAAGAGAATTTGAAAATACTCAAGTGATTTCTCTCACATATAATTTCTTAATCTTCTCTGCCCCTTATTAGAGATAGAATTTAATTGAAAAAATAGTTTTTATAGAAAATGTAAAGGCTTGGAATAGGCCCATGGCAGGGAAATACTCTGTGGTAGAGAGAAATACTTCTCTTCTTCATACTTAAAATGTAAGGCAAGAGCAACGGATCAGTGAGGTGAAGACACTAGTGCAGGCGGTGATCCTCCATGCAAAGAACAAAGGGCAACAGAACAAAACCTAAATAAAAATAATTTGATTCAAACTTATGTAGATTACAACAGAGAGTTGCTAGATGTTTAATTATGTATTCCAAGACAGAAAAATTGTCAATATGATTGCAGAACAAATATAAATGGTCTGTTTATTATACTAGAATCTCTCCAGATAAGAAAAAAAAAGCTGTATAATTGAATCATCAGTGAACTGATTATTTAAAAATAAACACAAAGACTCAATTTTTTTTGTTCCACTATTTTGCCTTTTGTAAAATTTCATTGCAAATGTTAACTCTGAATTTAACTCTAAGAAGTGTTAAGAGAGATAGTGTAATGCAGTGATTCTCAACCCTGCCTACCCATTAGGTGATTCAAAGGTGTGACTAGGTTGGAGAACTTTTGCTACAGTGGAAAGGACAAAGGCTGTGAGGCCCAATTCTCAAATTTATTAATTTAATTTCATGAATTAAAAGATATTAGATTAATTTTATTAATCTATGGTCTGTAACATTTGCATTATAGTCCTTACCCAGGGATGGTGCAGGTTAGCTTCAGTTCCTATAATTGAGGGGAGGGGCTCTTTGAGAAAAGAATAGAAAAATATCTTACCTTTGCAAATATTAGAAACTGTACATCCAAATGAATGCAGGGCTAAATATCAAGAGCTTTACAGTAAATCTCACTCTGACTTTACCAGATTATTGACAGTGTCTTATTGAAGAGTGAATATAAGATTGCATTATAGCTTTAAAAAACTTTATGTGGTATTATTATGACAATGGAAGAGCAGAAGGATGAGGTATTCATAGAGGAGAGGGAGTCTACTGTAAAAGTTATATCTTGAAGGGGAATAGATCATTGTTGAATGTATGGTGCCACCATCTTTAGTATACATACATTTAATATATTTTTTCTAATATTTTATAATCAAGAGATAATCATGGACTGTTAACTTTCTATCATTATTGTTCAAATAGTTTCTTTTCTGTTTACAAGAAGTCATCCTTGAAATCACTGCCTGAAGTTAGAAATATACAACTTGAATTTGCAATAAGGAAAGTTGTTTGCATAGAAATTATATTATTCATAAATATAACATAAAAATTCCCCTTTAATTATCTAATGTCCTTTTCTATATCCTAGAGATCTCATCTACTCATTTGATTTCAATAGCCACATGTCTTTTTTTCTCATTTTATGTACTCCATAGCTATACAGTCAATCCATGTGCTGATAAAACCCAAATATTAGCCTCAGTCTTCTTTCCTGAGTATAAGATATGTACAAATGCCTAACAGAACTCCACATTTCACCATAAAACTCATCAATTCACAGTGTAAGCATAGCATCTACCTAGCACCCTACTGGGACCCCTATCTTAGTGAAGGACACACTATCCACATAGCCATCTAAGCAGGCAGCCTTGAATCAGTCTCCATGCTCTTCCTCATTGCTAACATTTGATCCATCATTAAATCCCAGGAATTCTGCCTCTGTATCCATTATCCTCTTTTCCATCTCTCTACAGTGTCTAATTTGGACCATGGCCTCATCGTCTTCCACTGAATTATCGCAATACCTGACTAACAGTTCTACCCTCCTCCCAATGCACTATTAGGGTATTCTTTCTACAGTGCAAATTTGATCATGGGTGCATTTCTCCCCATTTTTGAAGATCTAATCCTCAAGAGCATGTCACATTTAGGACGTAGCTTAATATTGACTCCCCTTCTTGCTCTTTGGTCCAATATGGAAGCACCTCTTATAGTTCTTTAACATACCAGCTTTCTCGTGTCCACCTCTGGCCATGATGCCCTTCCTGGATTCTTTGCCTTCTTCTTCTGCTCACAACACATGTGTATCCATCAGGGCCCAGCATAGACATCACCTGCTCATAGAAACTTCCCTTCCCTGGCCACTCCCCATATCTAGGCTGAGTTAGATGTCTCTTTACTGGGAATGAGAGCATTTTGGGTAACTCGTATGAAAAGGAACTGAAAAATGAGGCAGTAACCAGGATCATGCAGCTTCAACTGAGCATAGTATGACTTTGTGGCAGAGCATGGTAAAACCTGTCTGGGCTCTCTGCCTTGATGCCCTCAGCTTGCTACCCATCTCAGGAAAGAATCACAAACATTGATGTTTTTCAATGAGATCTCTTGTTCTGATTTAGTTCTTTTTCTTCAACACAATTGTTAAGATTTTTTTTAGTCATATTATTTAGAGATTGGGCCAACTCTAAAACTACTACTACTACTCTTAAAGAGTAAAGACAAAAAGCATATTTTAAGCTCTAATACATTTTTTGAAATTGATATTACTTCTTTAATTGTTTGGTAAAATTCATGAGTGAATCCATCTGGGATGGAGGTTTTTTGGAAAGGTTTTTGAATAAAAATTCATGTTTGTAATTATTTAGGGCTATTTAGATTTTTTGTTTCCTCATGTCTACTTTCAAATAATTTGTCATTTAATCTAAATAGTTGGATTTGTTAATATAAAGTGGTTCATAAATTTTATTACTCCTTTAATGTCTATGGGGTCATTATTGATGTCCTCTCTTTTCTTCTTTGTACTTTCTTTGTTTTTATCTTGATCAGGCAAACTTAAGTGTTATCAATTTTGTTAATATTTTCAATAAACCAAATTTTGGTTTTATGATTTTTCTCCATTATACATTCATAAATTTGGATATGTGGTATACCCCTTATTTATTTTCTATTTTTTGACTTAGGAGTGAAAATATAGACTTCTTAGTTACCAAATATTTGGAAATTTTCTATCTATTTTTAATCATTTCATAATTTAATTACTGTGTTATCAGATAATATACTTCATATGATTTTAATTCTTTATATTTATTATAGCTTTTTTAATGACACAACATGTGGTCTATATTGATGAGTGGGGAAAAGATGTGTATGGTATCAGTCAACATAGTTGACAGTGATGTGGCAGTGCTCTGCATCTACACAGATTGTTTTGTATACTTATTCTAGCTATACTAAGAAAGGTGTACTGAAATCTAAAACTTTAGTTATGAAATTTCTTGTTTCTTCTGTCCATTAGTTTTTTCTCTGTGTATTTTGAATTTCTGTGATAAGGTGTATACACATTTATGATTTTAACATCTTCTTGATGAATTAACCATGTTTTCATTTTAAAATGTTCCACTTTATCTCTGATAATATTTCTTGTTCTGAAGTCTAATTTTTCTGATGTAAATATAGTCACTTCAGCATTTATACAATAAATATTTGAGAGGTATACCTTTTTCTATTCTTTTCTCTCTTACAAACAGCATTTTGCTTTTTAAAAACCCAGTCTGATAACCTTTTTCTTACAATTAGAGTCTAGGTCCATTTAATAAGTATTAATTATAATACTTACAATAGTATACTTCTATTTTCCTCTGGAATTAAGCAATGATAAAAATAATTTTTATTTATTTACATATTTACTTTTTCTGAAACTTTGTATTCCTTTGCATAGACTGAATTTCTATCTATCATTTTCCTTTAGTTTGAAAAACTTCTCTTAATATATCTTGTAGTGCTTGTCTGCTTGTGACAGATTCTTTCAGCATTTGTTTATCTAAAATATTTTTATTTTTCTTTCATTTTTGAAAGATATTTTCACAAAATGTTAGGTTTTGTTTTTCTTTTTTTTAAAAAAAATTGTGGTTTTCTTTAAGTACTTTAAAGTTGTCAGTATAATGTAGTCTGTCTTCTAATTGTTTTTAATGAGGTTAGCAGTCACTCTTATTTTCTTTTCAAATCCTTTTATGATTTTCTCTTTATCCCTTTATTTTAGAAAACAGTCCTCCCTAAAAAAAGCTATCATACTTTCAAAACATTTAAAGATTGAGATTTATCCCATGCTGCTAAAAATAAACTACTTACATTCTGTATTGACTGATTTTCTTCTGATTTTGCATCACATTTTGCTGCTTTTTCAAAATGTCTAGTAAGTTTCTATCATAGGCTGAATACTATGGATGCTATGTTGCTGAAGAGCTGGCTTTTACATTCCTTCTTAATAGAATATTGCTTTTTATTTCAGCAATTAGTTAATTTACCAAAGCTTTACTCATTCAAGGATCATTTTAAAGCTTTTAAAGGGAAATTGTAGCTATTACTATGGAACTAGATGAGCATGATTTTCTGGGTCTCTACAGAACGTCAAGGGTTTTTAGTGAGGTGACCACTCTGGCTGACCGGTATTCAATGTCTCCCACACTTGGTGAGTTTTAGAAGTTGCTCAACTCAAACATCCCCAGTAATTAATTTTTTATTTTAATAGTCGGGTTTTTGTTTTTTGTTTTTGCTCCATGTTATGGATTGTTGCCCCATACATACACAGTTTTGTACTGAATCAAAGACTAAAGAAAACTATATGCAGAATTCTGGAGATTTTTTTTCTGTATAGCTCCATTGTCTCCACTCCTGCTTCACAGTTTCTAGCCCCCTCAGTAGCCCAGAGCTATAACAGCTACCTCCTCACCACAGTGAGAACTCTACACTTTGGAGTCTCTTCTGTTGTACTACTCTTTGCAGGGTGCCTGCAGGAAGAAGCTGGTGGAAGTGTGAAGCTCATCTTATGTTTCTTATTATCAGGGACTATAAATCTGTGTTGCCTATTATCTTAAAATAATCGTTTTCTGTATTTTGTCCAGTTTTATAGTTGTGTCTGATGAGATTAATTTGGTACAAGTTACTTTGTGATGGCCACAAGTAGAAGCCCTCTAACATGTTTGAAATGCAACTTGTGAGGTTTCAACTCAGTTACCTTTGCAAATTTTAAAAATTCATTTGTCTTATGAATATTACATGAAAAACTTTTTTTTTTCAACAACATTAGCTAGACTTTTTCAAGTTCTGAGAAATATAGTTTCCGCTGTATACATCTTGGATACTTTCCCAAGGCCTGCCATTTCAAAACTAAAATGGCAAGAAGAAAGAAGTAATCAAGTGTGCAAGCAATTTTATACTCTGGACATCCCAGTATAATCCTAATGCTGTTTTATAAAAGGCAAGGGAGATTTATTTTTTGAGTTTAGAATGGTTGCCAAGTTTCAAAGAGCACTAAACTAAATATCAGAAGATATTGAGTCTTGTCTTGGTTCTACCACCTTCTAACCATGTGACTTTTGATAAAGGTGACAGTTTTCTCATCTGTGGAATTATATCAGATTTATCTACCTCATGAGATTAACATGCAGTTTCCTTATTTTCAAAAAATTCTTTAATGTCACCATATTTGACCCCTTTTATTCCATATACTTTCCCCCCTACCTTATCCTCTGATAACCACTAGTCTATTTTCCATGACCATGAGTCTCTGTTAAACATGTAGTTTAGATGTAGTTAAATGAATCAGAAAGAACACAGTAGACTGTAAAACACTATATAAATATTAGTTATATTGTTTCTCATATCTTGAGATATGAAGCCAATTTATGAGTAAATATGATCATTTTAAGTACAAACCTTTCAAAGCAAGAATGTGGTCAATAATTAAATGGAAATAAGAACTTACTTACAGGGGATGCCACATTGTCATACTTAAAGTGTTTTCCAAAAAGAAAATAGCCCCTTTGAAATTTTCAAAAATTTAGATTTATGTCATGTTTCTAAAAATAAACTATTTGCTTTTTTTGATCCAAACAATTATTTCAGAACATCATCATGGATACCACTTTCCCTTCCCAATTAATGGACTTATTTATGTCAAACTAAACTTGCTTCTCTCAGTTGTCTTATAATCACAGAATCATAAGACCTGAGATCCAGAAGACACCATGGACCTAAATTGAGCCAAGATTCCATTTTATAGAATTAAACACTCCGATGGTGACCAGCTCTGGGAGTCCATGTACAATGTACATAGAAAGTCATTGTATACATAATGGAAAAATAAATTAATGCCATGTCCATTTACAACAATAGGACATATTGCTTTGTTTTCAGGAGTTAGTTAATCTATTAATCTTTTCAAATGCCTTTGTCATCATTAGCAGAAAACACTGTGCTAAGTATTTTGAGAAGTTACAAGTAAAGTGAATGATAGAGGTACTTTCCACAAATATCTTATGTTGAAAAGAGAAAGAAAGCTCAGTGCAGAAGATTACATTATCATTTCTGTGTGTATGAGTTTGGGCAGCATAAATTGAACTTAGTTTCATGAGGGCTTACTGTGTACCAGATGGTACAAAAATGTATACGAGAAGGTTCTTGCCCTCTTGTACCTGAAAGTTTGATAGCGGTGAAATATATGCAAACAAATAAATGCATTGATATAACAGGTCCTGGGGTGGTAAATATTGTAACAAGACAGAAGGAAAGTGGTAAGAAATGAAGGTAGAGTGGGGAGATGGCGGCAGTGGGGATACGAGGAAGGGTAGAGATTTGCGAGCTATTTAGGAAGCAGACAGTGGGATTTGGTAACTAAACAAATGTGATAGACAAGGGAGATGAAGGCATCTAAGATGATAGTGGTTTATTTGTTTATAGGTTACAGGATCCTGCCTATGACAACAGAGAAAATACCAGAGTTGAAAAATGACTGGCATTGGGAATGAAAAAAATGAGTTTTATTCTTTGAAATGTTGACTTTGCGATGTCTCTGGGGAAACCTGGTAGAAACTCCAGGAAAACCTTTGGAGACTCTCTATCTCTCTGTCTCTGTCTCTGTCTCCCTTTCTTCTGTCTCTGTCTCTGTCTCTCTCTCTCTCTCTTTCTCTCTCTCTCATAAACATACACACATACATACACATACACATAACCTAAGAAAAGGCTAGAGAAAATAATGTGGGCATTTATAATGTGGTTTAAGGCATAATTCAAACAGTGGACATAAGTGAGGTTATCTGGGAAAAGTGTAAAGATTTAAAATGAGTCCAAGAAAGAAATCCTTGGAGAAAAGCAGAATTTGAGAGTCTAATTGAAGTAAGAGGACATTACAAAGAAGACTGAAAAAGGATACTGAGAAAGACAGAAGTCATCTGTGTCCTCCTGCCTCCCTGGCCGACATAACCCTGTGTGCCATATAACAAACAACATTCCTCCATTATCCCATGGAAGGTGTCTATCGATTACACTAAACCATCATGGAAGTTCTCCCTGCTGGGGAGCACGTGAGGCAGTTCTGCTTAGGAAAAAATAAGAGAAATCAGAGGGCTGCTATTGTTTTTCTTGCTCCTAAAAAAATAAACCAAGCACATAGATTTGTTTCCAGCCCCTTAAGAAAGCCTCCTGACAATGAGACAATTACAGCTGTAGCATCCATCTTGGGACTGAGGTAACAGGCATGCAAGCGGAAGCCAGCAAATCACTCAGGGCAGCAGAGGGGAAAGAAAGAGGCACCTGTGGGGTTTTGCCACAAATTTAGAACCGTGTGCCTCTGTCTACTATTTGTGTGACAAATTATACTTGTTATGGACTGAATTGTATCTGCCTCACACCTTCCCCTTCCCCCCATTCATATGTTAAAGCCCTGACTTCCACTGAGACTGCATCTGGGGGTAGGGTCTTTAGGAAGTAATGAGAGTTATAGGAAGTCCTAAGCGGGGTGTGTGGGGGGGTGCTAATCCAAAGGACTGATGGCCTTATAAGCAGAGAAAGAGAGAGAGATTTCTCTCTTTCTCTCTACACACATACAAAGGAAGTTTTATATAAGGGTTTAGAGAGAAGGTGGCCATCGACAAGCCAGAAAAAGAACCTTCACCAGGAACTGTTTGGCTGCCACCTTGATCTGGGACTGCTAGCCTCCAGAACTATAAAAAAATTAATTTCTGTTATAAGCCACCTAATCTATAATATCTTGCTGTGGTGGCCTCAACTAATACAAGATCACCTATATTCTTGAGACAGAGAAAGAAAAAAAGGAAGAATAAAGAGTGAGGAAGGGAAGACATCAAATTAGAAGACAGTGACATGGAAATCAAGAAAGACAGACAGATCATTTTCAAAGGATAAAATGGTCTAAAACCTCTAACGACTTATAAGGATCAAGTTCAATAAGACTGGACATTATTTCAGAAGCTCATTAGTGATCTTAGTAATTCAAATGCTGTGGCCAATATCTGCATGATACTAGAATGAAGGGATAAATAGGAATTGAGCAAAGAAAAATCATATTGACAACATTTGCAAGAAAGTTGCCTGAAAAGGAACAATAGAAAGGTATCTAAAGAGATGAAGAAGAGGAACAGTAAACCTTTAGAATAAAAAAAATTAAAAACTTTATAGGCAGAAAGTCAAGAGTCAGGAAAGTGGAAGAGTCGGAGGGTACAGAAATGAGAGGATTGTTCATGGGATAAGTCTCCGAGAAGGTGGGAAGGAGAACGCTTAAGAAGAAAGATGACGATTTTGACGTGGAGTAGTAGCAAGGACACATCATTCACAGATTGTGAAGAGAAGTGAGGAGTGTGGTTATACAAGTGAAAGGAAGGAATGGGCAATAGAAACCAAGGGTGGTGGTATTCTTTATCCTAACATGGGAGTAATTTTGTCTACAGAGACTGAAGGGGGCAGATGTTGGCTTGGAATCGTGAGTGGTCATGTTCCACATCCTTGGATGCACTCAAGCAGCTGCATCTTGGCTGACTGGAGACTGGAATGAGCCCAAGAATGTGACCCTGTTAAGCCATGCATCTCGTTGCATCCAAGTGAATGATAGGCCTTTGGAATTGCTGCTATAATTAGGATGAAGTGCATTCCACAGGGCCTTATCAAGATTTGTAGTGATCCCTAGAGATTTGTGACTGCATCAGTAGATATAAATTTATACATTGAAAATAAAAGGGTAATTTTTATAAGGTTGCTCCTAAAAATGAATTATATATCTCCAGGAACTGATACCTTGTGACTTAATCTTATCAGCCCAGTACCTATGGTATGATGAGCAGTATTTAAAACTAAATTTATGGAGAATAGTTTGAGCATAATGTGTGTTTTCCTAGCTGGCTGGCTCAGGTAGGCCACTTGCCTTGAAGAAAACAGGATCCTGTCAATCCTGGTAGCACATTCAAGAAAAGTGGGCAATTTGGTGGTCCTTAGAAGAGCTCCTGGGATGCTTGATCAAAAGAATAAAAAATGAACGTAAGAACTATTATTTTCTACTGGTTTATTAAGCAGCAACAGCCGCCCACCTGGGGCTTCTTCTCTTTTTGTGTGTTATACTTATTTGGTTACATGTTGCCATGTAATATCACACCGAAATAACAAAAATCACTTTATTATTTTTCTCATGGTGCTGAGTGTTGACTGGGCTTGGTTAGTTAGTTTTCACTTGGGGACTTTAATGCTGTTGTAACAGAGAGTGTTGTAGGCTAGGGTCATCCTGTGGCTCACCTACTTACATGTCACAAGGTTGATGCCGGCTGCTAGCCGAGACCTCGTGACGCTGTAGCCAGAAAGTTACCCCTGGCCTCTGTGGTGTCTTTCCACTTCCTCATGGCATGGTGGCTGAGTTCCAGAATGAGTGTCCCAAGAGGATCAGGTGAAATCTATATGGCCTTTTATGTCCTAGCCTTGGAAGTTCCATAGCAACACTCTTCTCTTGTCAGAGCCCTGCCGAGATTCAAAAGGAGGAACAAAACCTCCACCTCTCTGTGGGATGAGTGTCAGCATCGCATAGGAGGAAGAAATATGGAATGGAAGTGCTTGTGGCAGCCGTCTTGGAGAAGACGACCTGTATAGTGCTTGATCCACACTGTCGCTGTCTAGATGACATTCTTACCTCGAGATCCTCATATCTCTTCCAACCCAATGCTCTCTTTTAAAGATTTTGTCTTCGTGGTGCTACTAATGGGTCATAAGTGGGGTCTACATGTGCCATTTGACAAGTTAAGGCTTGGAACACTTCTTGTCAGAGACTTTTAAAAAATAGAATTTAATTTTTAGAGCAGTTTTAGGTTTCCAGCAATCAGAGGGTACAGAGATTGCCCATACACCCCCTGCCCTCACACATGTATGGTCTCCCCTCATTATTATCATCCCACACCAGAGTAGAACATTTGTTATAATTGATAAACCTACTTTGCATCGACACATTACTCTCACCCAAAGTCCATAGTTTATATTAAAATTTGCTCTTGGCATTGTTAATTCTATGGGTTTTGACAGATGTATGAAACATATCCACCATTATCATGCAGAATAGTCTCCTGTATTAAAAATTCTGTGCTATGCCTATTCATCCCTCCCTCCCAAGCTAAAATAAAAGAAAAATCAGTGGATTGACAAATAGTGAGCACTCAAAAACTAGGGTCAAGGATTATAACTATAGCAAAATATATTTTGTTTCATCTCCCATCCTTTGACCCTGGCTGACTTCCATCCTAAGACAGAATACATACCTTAGTTCCATTCTCATGCCCTGGCCCAAAGGAGCTAGATTAGGAGAAAAGATACCTTTGGTAAAACTGTAAAAAAGAGAGAGACACTTCAGGCACAATAACACTCTAGAGTTATGCTAACAATTTGTCTTCTAGGTACTTCATCTTATGGACCAAATAAACAAAGATTGATTTTTTTTTTTCATCTTTGCCTCCAAAATAAGGACCTGCCCTCAATTTATCAAGGAAGGAAATCTGATGGTTTTAAATAACTAACAGTCTTGTCTGAATACACAGAGTAGAAAAAACTAAGATACTTTTGGGAAAAGATAGGTGTTGGTGGACCTAGAGCAGGAGCCTTTCAACTAAAACCAGCGGTCTAGATCTGGTCTGCCATCTGCTGTTTAAATGGAGTTTTATTGAAACACACCAATCTTTTACATCCTGTCTACAGCTGTTTTCATGCTACAACAGCAGCATGAAGTAGTTGTGACAGAGACTGTTTGGCCTGTGAAACCTCAAATAGAAGCTATAGAGGAGAGACTGACATGGGAACCCCTGAGATGGACTCATTATAGGATAAGGGATTGTCAATGGAGGAACACATGAATTGTTTGGTATCGACTTCTGGGTTCTGAATAGTGGTATGGCAGTGTGCCTCAGTCTAGAAATGGACTATATGTCTATTCATCTCCACATAGTAATGACAGAAGGGATTACAAGAAAGTAAGTAAGGCACTCCATCCATTTACAGTTTATTTCCCACTCTACCCCATCATATCCCCTCTACATCCTCCACTGCAGCCTTTTTCCTTGAATGGAATCTGAGCCCTCAAATTGCTGGGACTTTATGCAAGTTCCTTCCTGGGTTCATAATGTTCTTCTACCTTGTTGCCACCCAGATACCCACATCCCTATCCCACCCGATGAGCTCGAGCTTCCTCTGTACCATTTAGCACAACTTAGTCTGTACCAGATTAGTAGAGCATGTCTCTATCTCCTCCACCAGATACCAGTGACTACAAAGCAGAAATACAGTGACACAAGGTGATAATCATGTCCCTAAAGCAACGGGCTAAATGGAGACTATGTCTGGAGAGAGACACTGCTGTAGAAGCTTCTAAACCCAAGAGACCAGACACTCCTCCTTTAAAGACATCTACTCTATGATTTTCTCCTTTAGGCAAGATTAAATCAGATGGAAGGCTGAGTCCAGGAAGCCTGAGTGGGATATTTTTATCCCAGCAAGTACATTTTGTGCTAAGAAGTGGGGAGAGTACTGATTTTTTACTTGAAAAAAAAAAAAAAGAAATGGATTCCATTCAAATATAAATTAATTTCCATTCCTCAGGGGCAGTTGTCATCATTCCCAAACTGATATATCATCATTATAGTCATTTTGGGATTTTGATTGGCACATGAAATAGTGACTAAATTGACTATATCAAAACGTTTTTTTAAAAAAAACACCATTTTAGACTTGGACAAATTATAGAAAGTTTAAATTCAAGACCGTTTTTCTTAATAAGACTTGTAAAATACTAAAATAAGGAGAATTATATCACAAACTGTATTTAAGCTGACCTGTATAATCTCTGTTGCCATATTACTTATTTTTACTTACAGTTTAGTTCAATACTGAATGAGTCAGAAAAGGCTAAAATAATAGTACCCAGAAGGACAAATGTTAAGGGATGGTCGCTGTGAAGGGAGTTGCAAAGGCAAGAGGAGGTGCATTTTAATTGTTCTTTAAAAAAAAGAAGTGAATAAATGGATTTTATTTTAGAAAGTTTTAATATTTAATGTAAATTTTAAAGTTTTGCGAGAATGTTTCTTTTATAAAACACATTTTGTTCTTAGGTGGTATTATTTCAGCATTGTTCATTCCGCTCATTGATTTAGTCTTAGAATATGCTCTATTATTATCCTAGCAAAGAGTTATAATGCTTGTTTTGATATTTTTAAT
This sequence comes from Cynopterus sphinx, assembly GCA_030015415.1. NCBI lineage: Eukaryota > Metazoa > Chordata > Mammalia > Chiroptera > Pteropodidae > Cynopterus > Cynopterus sphinx. The sequence continues at coordinate 7,317,125 of CM057379.1, read as the reverse complement.
AATGGGGAAAAAGCATATTGTATGCAAAAATAAATCCCTGAATAATACTCCATTGAAAACCATCATGTTGATGTATAAATCAGTATTTTTATGGCTTAGCTCAATGAAGGGAAAGCTTAGCGTTTGGGTCATAGCCAAATACTCTCTGAGAGCCATAAAGTACAAACACTAAATTTTTCTTTACTCTGATATAAACCTATCACCTACTGTTAAGCAATCTTTATTGAATTGATGTTCTTCCTCTCAACTTATTTTACTTAATCACATTTATTAGAAAAGCTTAGCACATCAAAAGTACATTTTAAAATAATTCCATGGTTAACCTTAGGGCAAAACAAAAAGCGAATACAATATATATTGCTAAGTTTATTAAACTATCTTATTGATGGGCTAACAGCTGTGTGATGAAGACACTAGTCATCAGTTAAACAGTGACACTGAGACTCAAGTTTTAGCAGGGAATAATCAGCTAGGTTATGGGCACTGAGAGGCTGCCAATGAATGGATATATTTCCAAGCATTTCTTAGTACTATGCCTTATGGGATTTATCTGTGAAAAACCCATGCAGATTGGTCAATTCAAAAAGTCAAAATACATTTACATAGTTTGGGAGGATTTTAACAGAAGCTGATTTTTAGAATAGCATTTAACATATCTAATTATGTATTCACATTCAAAAGTTACTTAAGGTGTAAACAGACAACATGAAAAGAAGTATAAATCATTTAGCTTGCAATTGTCCTTACTCCTGTACAGAAAGATGTCATTTAATAGAAATGCAATTTAAGAGAGACAGCTTAAATTCATATAATTGATATTTTTTGATAAAGTAGACAGATGCTATTTTCAAGACAGGAGTTGAATAACATCTCAAAGAAAGAAAGAAATACTTGTGAATCTCTCATTTAATTAAGGCATATTATCACACAATTAGCCTAGGACAGGAGGATTCATCCTTAAAAAGTAATGTGTCAAAGCACCTCTTTCTTTTCCTGGAGAGTTTGCAGAGGAGCAGAAGTTGTTTAAATGGTGACATGTTGGAAGGGCATATTTCTGGAGATCACAGACACTTGTACAAAGGCAGCATAAACTTCTGGTTGTTATGTTTAAAATAACTGAAGAATTAGCCCACATAATGCACTCAGCACAGGACCTGGTACCAAGCAAGTGCTCAAGACATTTAGCTATTATCATTATTATCCCAATAAAAATAATGGCGTAAAAGGTTTAGATTATCAATTTCCACCTTAAGATATGGTCCTCTTAATGATGTTGATTTACTATAACTTTAGATATTGTGAGAAAGAAAATGAAAAGTGTAACATGAATATTCTCCCTTGACTTTGCCCAGTAAAAATAAAATTATTTAGCCATTTACTGAAATTAGGAAGTTTTATTAAACCTGAAGTCTTTTTATTCAGAAGAAATATGAAGTGTTGTTGGAGTCAAAATACTGATTTTATATCATACTTTAATTGATAAATTATCTCTATCATTCTAGAGGGGGGAAAAACCACTATTACTGAGAGCTGGCTTTAGACATGGTAGAACTAAGCTAGATGTCAATTTATTCACAAAGAGTTATTGAGTCCTTTTTCTTTTCCAGATGATGAAGGGACTGCAGAGTATAAAGAGGCCAAGTTTCTATAAGGGAGCTTACATTCCAGTGGGGTGCGGGAAGTTAAGGACACATAATATACAAGTAAATAATAAATAATGTATAACAAACAATGGCAATACACGATAAAGAGAGTAAGAAGATATGAAATGGAGAAAGTCAGCTCAGAGTGACTGTTGGTTTATACAGGACGGGTGTGGAGTTGGTGATGGCCTTGGTGATGATGGTCAGTTATGACATTTGAGTTGAGACCTGAATGGTGAGAAGCAGGTCAGTGGAAAGAATATTCCAGGCAGAAGGGTCAGCATGATAGTGCCCAGGGAGGGTTCCATCAACTGCTTCCCTTCTCGTATGGGCACAGCACTTGAGCCTTCCCCCATTCACCTTAATCCAGGCTGGCCTTACAACCAGCTCTGACAGGTGTGGAGCTGTGCCAGGGCCAGGCCAATTTTCTAAGAAGCTAGTAGCTTCTGCCTTCCCTCTTTGAAGACAGCCGACTTTTAAAAAGTGCAACTATTCTGGAGCTGCCATGCTGTGAGGAGGCCCAAGCTACACAGAGGAGCTTCACAGAGCAACATCTGGGTGCCAGACTTGTTAGTGAAGATGTCACCAACCTTCCAGCCCAATCCAGCTGAATGCAGACAAACATGACTGACACAGAAGAACCACCCAGCTGGAGTCACCTGACCCACAGAATTGTAAAAAAAAAAAAAATTGTTTTAAGCCACTACTTTGGTAGGTAGTTTATTATCCAGCTATAGATAACTGAAACAATCAGAATCTTTCCTGCTGATCCCTCCTAACTCTCCCCAATCAGAGGAGCCAGGTGCGAGAGGGAAAGAAACGAAATGAGATGGGGAGGGACGAAGGGGTCTGAGCTGCCCACTCCCAAGCAGAGGCCCTACCTGAGCTGGGGGAGTGGCAAGTTTTACATTATGGGCGAGATCACCCTTTTTTTTTTTTTGAGAGTAGAAAGCTGGTAGCACTGTCTGACATGGCTTTCGTGGGAAGGGAAGAGTGGGTTAACAGAGCATTTTTTCCGAACATTGGTGGGAGAAGAATAAAGCTCTTTTCTGATTATATCCTTTCAAGTTTAGCCCAGTCAAATGACAAGTTCAAAAGCCCTAAGGGAGAAAGAGGTTTATTCTGTTTGAAGATCTCAAAGAAGGCACCTGTGACTGGAAAGTGAAGAGCAAAAAGCGCGGGAAGTTGGTGTGAAATAAGGTTGAGGAGCAGAGGTCTCTCTCTCAATTCTGTCTTCCTTTGCAGCCTGGGATGAAGTGTTTTGAATTTTACTCCGAGTGTTTCAGAAAGCCAGAGTTTTAAGCAGGAAAGTAACAGGATCTTATTTTCCTTTTTAAAGAAAACCTCTGACTACTCTTCGGGTAACCAGGAGGGAGAGGGATGAGTGGATGCAGGGGGACCCCTGAGGAGGCTGCTGGAAGAGTCATGAAGACAGAGAGATGGAGGCATCCATGAGAATGCTCTTCAATGTCCTTGATAACTGGGTGAGAGAAGTGACAGATACATCTGGTTCTGTTATTTGACAATTAAAGACCATCTAGACAGTTAGGGGTTGGGTCAGTGTCACTTCTCAGAGCTTTGGACTGAATACATCAGGGGTTCATGTAAGTTCTTGGGTCTCTGCTTTGATCCTCTGATTCAGCAGGAATGGCAGGAAGTCTGGAACCTGTGTTGTTAAAAGCACCTGCAATTTCCTACAGGTGGTTTAGAGACCCTGAGAAACCCCGAATCCTTACTCTGCGTCCTTAGGTCCCGGTGATTTTGGCTTTCTCAGATGTCCAGTTAGCTCCGTTCTCTGAATGTCAACACTTATTAAACATAGTCTTTCATTTCTATTTCTTTATCTCATGTATTGGTTTTTTTTTTTCCCAACCCCTGAACTTTAAACACCATGAGGGCCAGCCAGCTTTTTTATCTTCCCTTTTCTCTCTTTTTAATTTCCCTCCTTAAGGAACAGAATTTCAGGTGCACGAGTATTTTTTAACAGTCTTGAAAGCAATGCAGTGCTCACGATGTAAAAGGTGTTTAAGGGACAGTGTATCAATTGCAAGTAGAACAATTTAGAGACAGGACACGTGGCTTAGTGATAGAAATAAGAAACCCACTTTCTCTAGGAAGTGACAGAGACGCAGTCTCAAAACTTTCCCTCCCATAACCAAAGACATTTGGGGAGAATAGATTTCCAAGACAATAAATGGTAAATAAAAACATACAAATGTCATTGTCAGGCGTTTTAATCTGAAAAGTAAAAAGCACCCTCCAGGTGGCAGACCTTCATTGCTGCGCTACCCATCCTAAGGTAGGACAGCTTTGCTATCACCTACTACTAAATGGAATTTACTCCAGACGTCTGGATAACCTTGATGTAGCAGGAACGTATGATTCCGTCATATGGGATGTAAATAAATCATGTTGGTATGAGCCAAATTTAGTAAATGTCCCAAACTGTCCCAGACAAAATCATACAGAGGCAAATGGTGAGAATATGATCTCCTTAGTACCAGTGATGGCATGAAATCGTTCAAGTCTCTGAAGGAGACAGAAGCAAAGCCTAGGTGTTATGGGAAGCATACTACTTTCTTCCCAGTAAATAGCAGACTCAGGCCAGATCAACAAAAAACGATTAACCAAAATACAGCGTTCACTAGACTTGAAGAGCAGGTGGGATACCTAATAAAAACCACATGAGATATTTAAGCTTCTGTTCCTCAGACGGGGAGACATGTGAACTACATGTCCTGAGCTGAAAAGAATTCAACATGCTTTGTGCAACTGCTTATTTAATTATTACACGTGGCACACAGGTAGAAAGCAAATTGGCATTCTGTCATCTCTGTTTCAATAAGCTAAGAAAGCATTTATCTCAAACTAAACACTAAGTAACCTTTCAGCTGCAGGCCAAGAGCTGGATGGTTAATTGATACATGTCTGGAATATATTAGCAACTTTTATGTAGAAAAAAATACTTCCCTAAAAATAAAGTGTCCTTCATGTAATTAAATTTTATAGTAGAACATGGCATTAAAAAAATTTAATTAAGTTTATTGGGGTAACATTGGTTAATACAATTATATGATTTTCAGGTGTACGTTATCATTTGACATCTGTATATTCTATTTGTGTTTACCACCCAAAGTCCAGTTTCCTTCAGCTATCATATATTGGATCCCCTTTACCCATTTCACCCTCCCCCTAAACCCTACATTTGACCCCCTTTACCCTGTCTACCTCCTCCCTCCTTCCCAACCCCACTAGTCACCCCTAGCCTATAGTCCATGTCCATGAGTCTCTGTTTGTCCTGTTCATTTGTTGCTTTTAGGCTTCTATCCCACATATAAGTGATATCATGTGATTTTCAACTTTTTCTGTCTGACTTATTTCGCTTAGCATGATTATCTCGAGGTCCATCCATGTTGTTGCAAATGGCAATATTTCATCTATTCTTTGGCTGAGTAACATTCCGTGGTATCTATGTACCACAGCTTCTCTATCCAATCATCTATTGTAGGACACTTTGGTTGCTTCCCTATCCAGGCCACTGTGAATAATGCTGCTATGGACATTGATGTGCAAATATCTTTTTGGATATGAGTTTTCAAGCCTTTGGGGTAAATACCCAGTAGAGGGATTGCTGGATCATATTACCATATATATATAGATCAATTCTTAGTTTTCTGAGGAATCTCCATACTATTTTTCATAGTGACTGTACCAATTTTCAGTCCCACCAGCAGTGTATAAGGGTTCCTCATTATTGTAAATATAAAGTATGAAAACATTGTAGCCTCACTGGTGTTTTTATGGAGACACAGTATTAAGGGAAGAAGTGAGACATTTGTGCTAATCAAATTTTTTTTTTAAACCTCAAAACCTCTTTAAGATTATTTATAATAAATAGTTTTGTGCCTGAGTGGAAAAAGCCTAAAGTACAGTAAATTATTTCAGAGGCATTAAAATCCAAAATGATGTGAAAAGTTTTGATATAACTCAAAGTAATATCTTACCTCACAGTAATGTCTCTGCCAGGATCTACTTGATAGTTTTTTTTTTTTTTCAGACTCCTAGAAAAATGTCCAATTTGAAAAAAAGTAATTGACATGTCTGGGCTGTGTCATTCATTTCTCAGAAGAAAGTCCTTGGGACCAGAATGTTTCTTATTGAAGTGTTATCACATTGATCAAGCCACTGAAGCACAAGTTTTCAATTGAAAAAGGAATGTGTTCGGTCTTGTTAGTTAATGTGGTAGGCTCTGTAGGGCAAGGGGGCAACCAGGTTCTATCCTCAGAGGGGAACCTTTATGAGAATACACTTCATTACCTTCAGGGCTCTGTCAAGCCTGTACCTCAGCAAGGAAACTTCTGGAAGGAAGCACTAACCTGCTCATTTCGTAATTTTCTCAAGAGCGATCACCACACTTTGTCCACACCTGTTCCCCTCAGTTCACATGCAATTCCCTTCAAATAGTTTACAATTTAAAAAAGAATATCTCCATTTACCCTTCAGCTTAAAATCACAAAAAAAGACCTGCCACAGGCAAAAGGAAGTGACTACATGATGAGACTTTAAAATGGCACAACTAACACGCATTCTTCTTGATATTCCAGGGTTTGAAATGATATGTGCCACAGAATGAGTGGATGGGAATTTTTAGTCATCTCAGAAAGTTCAAGGAGATGTCTGGCCAGGGAAATTAATGTATGAAAAGGAGAATCCACTCTTGAATTTTGTTTGTTTTTGTAGCTAAATAAGGTGATCGTCCTAGATATGCTCAAATATACCATCTGGCTCTCATTCTGCATTCCCTTGGTTTAAAAAAAAAATCACTAGATCCAGGACTGCCTATTAGGACTATTTTGATTACGAAGAGATGGGAGGACAGATGGTAGAATTACGTGGCGAAGAAAGTGATAGGCGACAATGAACTATTTAAAATTAATACTATGCTAGCGTAGAGGCTGATGAATTGTTGGGTGGGCACTCTAAGTTGAATGTCATGTCTAGAGAAATTCCTGTGCAAAAATCATCACTAATAGAGGGTAAACGTTTCTTGACAAAATTGCAGGTACATTAATGTGAAACACCTAATTGTGTGTAGATCATTATTATTATTGTTGTTTGCTGTAGTTAGCACTTATTGAGAATTTAGGTATCAGGGATTGTACTAATCTCTTACATGTAACTATCTCATTCACTCCTCAAACAACTCTAAGAATCAAGTGTTCCTACTCTTTCATTTTTTTCAGGCCAAGAAATTGAGACTTTGAGTGTTTCACAACATGCCCAAGGTCAAACAACTAACAAGTGGCCAAGAGGGAGACTCAAAACAAATCTGATGTTAAAGTCTTTACCTAAGAAGCTACACTGTTTTCTGTAACCTTGACTAACTGCCAGTGTGCCTGGGTCATATTTATCTGCTTCGATCCTCCTTTCAGCTTGCTTTCCCCAACATCGACCTTCTCCTCCATCTACTCTTCCCTTGATATATATGCCTTTCACTTGCCTGTGATTGAAGGAGTTTCTAAGTAATAACATATCCAATACAATATCGCATCCTGGATGTCATCTCACCAATCCTCTGCATTTTCCTCCTCTACAGTACCTCCTCACCTGCTGTACACAACAGCATCAATCATCTTCTAACCCACCACCATTCCATTAGCGTGTGTGATTACCTGTGCATGATTACCTGTGCCAGTAGCCTTGGGTTTTTTGAAGCATTGATCTTTGACTGATTTCCCTCATCCACTGACAGACAGTACATGTTTAAAATTCATTTTTGGTTCTCAGCTATATTAGATTGTAACTTACCGAGTTAAATTTCAGTTACTCTGTGATTTTCACCTCAATTTATTCCTCTGTCATTGCAGCAAAATGCAGTTTAGAATGAGATTTCATCACTGTGGCATTTTTGCATTCTTCCAGGTTGTCAATAGAGATGTTAAACCAGATCAGACCTTCAAAGTAACTCCTTGGTTCCTAGTTGTATGCTCTTTCAGAAAGCCCATGCAGCTACAAATCAAGGAATGATGAGGATTGCTGGTAGCCACCAGCAGAAAATTCATGATCCATTTCTTTCCCTCCACATGTTCCTGTCCAATTCATAAGCAACACCCACTGAGAGCACTTCTGATATCTGTCCTGAGTCAGGCCACTCCTTGCATTCTCTATTGCTGTTGACATCTAAACCATCGTCAGCTTTCATTTAAGCTAGTGTGATAGTCTCTTAATTTGTCTCTCTGTTTTCACTCTTGGCACTTCATGATCCATCCTGCACATGGCAGCCAGTGTGATTTTTAAAAATTAAAATGTGATCTCATCACTCCCCTTCTTAAAACCCTACAACTTCCTATAGCAACTAGAAGAAAATCCAATCTCTTTTCCTGTTACGTAGCCCACTTCCTATGATCTGGCCTCTGCCTACATCTCCAACCTCATCTTACTCTCTCCCCATTCCTCCATCACATCCCAAACACATCTGCCTCTTTCTGTGCTCAAAACACCTATTTCCTTGGCTTGGGATCGTCTTTCTCCCAGGTCTTCACAAGCCTGCTTCTTATCGACCACCATGCATACTCATTTAATTTAAATATTATCTTCTTGAAGAAACAGCCACTAGTCATTTACTTTTAAATAGTCTTGATCTATCATTGTGAGGTTTCTATAGAGCACTTTATTGCCATTGGACCTTTGTGTGTGTGTGTGTATTTGTTTGCTTATTTTAGCCCTTTACTATACTGTAAAACCCAAAAGGGCAGGTAGAGGTTTGTCATGTTCACTCCAAAAAACAAATGATACAAATAGGGGTTGACAGAGAGTAGCTGCTCAGTAAATATTTGTTGAGTGAATGAATAAATGTAGACATCGTCATCATGATTGTATTCATAGAGATTTCCAAGGACCACCAAATCACAGGAAACCTCCTTTCTTTCTTTTGCTGAGAAGTTCTCTGGTAGCCATCAGCTTTGCCACTGGCCATTACATCACCTAGGTTTGGAATATGCTTATTTTTTTATCATCCTGAACATTTTGGTATTCAACCCTAATATGGGTAAGTTATCAGCATTGTCAAGTTATATTTTTTTGCCTGCCTCAAGGGCTACAAGATAATTAAAATATGTCAATACACAAATGATTGCATGTGGTAGATTTCATGCGATCGGGCAAAGAAACTTTCCTTGACTGCTCAATGAGGCCTGAAATTCCTTTACGTAAGGAAAGTTTTTATTCTAAGTTAGGGATAAAGTTTAAAGATAAGAGACCTGGAAGGAGGCTTGGAGAACAAGCATAATTTGGAGAGGGGGATGGGAGAACCACCTGTAAGGCCTAGAGTTGAGGATCGGTTTTTGCCTGAGGCTTCTTTTGCAATTTTTATTCTTCTGTAGAAGTGAAAATGTGTGTCATGAGACCTGTATAATTTTAAGTTGTTGGCAAATAAACTTATAATACTTTGTTATGCAACATAACTGCCTCCTAGTCCCTTCCTTCCCTTGTTTTGGTCAAATTTAACAGTTCCTTTGCCCAAATATAGCCTTTTCTTCATTTTCTTCAGGTTTTGATATTTCTCTTCTCCCTACAAATTTTCTAAGGTTGTTCCTTATGTGAGAAAAAAATAAAACCTATTTCTCTTTGACTTTTCTCAGCAAAATCCCTCTTGCAAATTTGTTTTCAGAGTAATGTTTCACCAAATCTTTTAAATCCAGTCCCCTAAGAAAATTCTCTCCTTAGAAAGGAAGGCATGAGAGGGGGCTCAGGGAAGAAGAGAAATGACACTGCAAATCGCTAATATCTCATCTGCGAAAGCTGCCTTCCTTCTGACTCATGTTTCTGACTTGATTATTTGGTCTGTTTCCTGTTTTGTCCTTCAACTGCAGTCCCTGTGGACAAAGGCAGTCTCTCCATTTATGTTCAAAAGCACCTATAAATAACAAGAACTCTTGTTTTGTGGTAGTTTTCCAATATTATCCAAATTGCTTACCTTTAGCATGTTTTTTCATGATGATAAATATCCACACAGTCCTGACTGAACATCTATTTTTAGTGGGGGACACAGAATTGATGTTAATTCAAGTGTTCAGAGCACAGAGCAAAAAGCCCAAGATCTGGATCTAAATATAGTAGTAGTTCCACCATCCTTACTCTGCATTCAGAATTGAAATGCAGGCCATTTTTTATCCGAGAACCTCTATTATATACATAAAAAAAAAAGAAAGGCAAGGCAACAGTCGTGTTGGAATTCCAAAATAATAATAGATGTTAGTAGAATCAAAAAAGATGAGGCACATAGATTCGCTTACTAAAATATATTTGTACACAAATATAAGGTAATCATGTATTATACTGATAGTTGATTTTTTTTCACCTTTAGAGTAAATGATTGTTTTAATCTTTCAGAGAAAAATTATTTGAATTTCCTACTGAGTAGAAGAATGGGGAGGGGAGGAGCAATAAAAGGTAATCCTGATTTCGCTGTTCTGTGATTGTGGTTGAGATAGTTGAAATTTGCTAAAGAAAATTGGTGGAGAATCTACTCACTTATTTTCAGAATATGTTCTGAATATTATTTTATTATCTTTGTTTCTTTGAGTTATAAACCAGTCTAGATTATATAAGTCCAATCTATGTCCTGTCCTCCTTAAACAAAGCGTCTGTAATAATCCATATTGTTAAATGAATTAATTGAAATCGTCTGATTTATATTTTCAAAAGTTACTGACTATTTGAATAGTTTAAAATCTTGCTTTTTCTTATCTTGGTTAAATTCCAACATCTCTGAGAAGAAAAAAAAAAAGCAGATGTGTTATACCCATTTATGGGTTAGGCAAACTGAGGCCAGGGAAATTTACAGCTGGGATTATCATCTGTGATTAAGTGTTTAAGAGCCAGCTCTCCTGGGGAGAAGGGAGGGAACCTTGAAACCCTGCCAATGGTCTGTAAATAGCTGCATGAAGACCTGGAGCCACTGAAGAAAATTCGGGCCCATAGAGGGTTGCATCATTTCTAGGGACATAGTCTTGTTCGAGGCCAGCACACCAAGACCACCAGCTGCCGAGGCTGCACTGTGGGTGTGTAGGCTTTATCTGATAATAAATAGTTTATACACTTAAAAACAACAATAACAACAACAACAAAAAAAACATTTCCCAATTCTTGTGGGATTAATACTCCCGTCATGGCTGATCTCAAACTATCCATCTCCAGTCACTGAAGTTGGGGAGAGAGGCACGTAATTGGTTTTGCTACAGCAGCTCAGCACCCTACTGTTGCACGGCCTTTGACTGCAGTGCCTTTAAGGGTGCATTGTACTCTTTTCGGTTATTTTAAATGAAGTTACAGTAACCAAGAGCCAGTCTAAGCAAAAAAAAAAACCAGGAAGAACTCATAGGGCAGACATGGTATACAGTGGTGTCTCATGGAACACAAAGAATTGACCCACTGGGCTTCATGATGTGTGGGGGACGATGGGAGCTCTGGGGGCCCAAGGGATGGAGTTTGGGCTGGGGGGGGTGGTCTCTCCTCTGAAGTGCTGCCATTTACTTGCTTTGGTGACTAAATAACTCCTGATAATTCCATCTCAGTTCAAAGTGCAAACTCCAAGTAGAGGTCATCTGATTGGCTCCACCTGGGTGTGTCATCATGGGCCAGGTCACTCACAGCATACACAAGGCTGTTGGGGCCTCACCCTCATGACAGGTGCAGATTCTGGAGAGCTGGGAACAATGGTTCACTGAAGCTCCTCTCGAGTAGGGAATCAGGGGTCTGATGGGTGCTCATGCTGGTTGTCTGGCACCCCCTGCTCCCCTTTTCCAGACAACGTGGTGTTAGTATGTCTTCCCTATTTGAGTCCAGACTCCTCAGGATCCTGCATTCTCAGCCTACACTGTGACTATAAGCACCACCAGTACTCCCAGTAAACAACTGTTAGGGAAGAGGATAAAAGAGAAAGAACTTTTATATAACAAAAGAGGAGGGAATGAAAAAGAGTTTCGGTTAAACACGTGCAGTCAGTTACATGTATATGCACAATGCTGCCCCTTCCCCAGACCTCACGGAGATGATGATTACAGAGGTCTCAACCAGTCAAAAAGCTCATAGTATAAAGAGAATAGGAGAGAACAGACACATCACTTTAGAAGCCGGATAGAAAATGAACAAGTGATAACTGAATTAGCGGTGCAGAGGGAATTTAAATAAATGGCGAGAAGGCAAAGCCAAATCACATCACTAAAGTCCAGAAATGGAAGTATCTGGAAATGGAAAATGCTGTATATCTGGAAGTGGAGGTCTGCATGGTGCTGAAGACAGAGAATGTCCACAAGTGTTATGAGAATTGGTTATCCCAGGCCCCCTCCCTCCTCTAGTTTCAGTCCTGATTCTAGCTCTGCTCACTAGGGAATAGATCCATGGAGAGTGTGAAACAGAACAAATGCAGGTTCCTGCCTCCCCAGAATGGGTTCCCCCGACCAAGGCCCTGAGTGTTCCTCTATGTTCCTCCTACATGCCCCCCCACACACAACTGGAGCTGCCCTCTAGCCCAGCATGGCCTGGTGCAGGGAGTGAAGGTCAGGCAAGTGCAGTGTCACAGGCTGACAGTGTCACCGCGAGCCTGTGGGAGGCCGCAGGATCTCTTAGCTTCCCTACCCGTATAGCAGCATAGAAGTGCAATTAATTTTGCATGTGTTGGGGTTGGGGTGTGGGGGTGTCTGCTATAGGTTGCTCCTTATTTTCTTATCATTGACTATAATTTTATTTTCCTTTGAGAATAGTGAAAAAAAATTTTGAACTCTGAGGTAACAGTGGGCAAATTTCATTGTGTCCTTTTAGGTCCCTATGGGCACTGCCTACCTAGTTTCTGGCAATGTTTCTCAAAGAGTATGCTGCTAGCATTCTGGGTGGGACGTTTCATTGTGGGGGTCTTGTGCCCTTGTTTACACTTGTAAAATGCCAATGGTGCTCTCAATAGTAAGAAGAACACAAAAAGAAAAAAAGGAAGAAAAGAAGAGAGAGGGAGAGAGAGCGAGAGAGGAAGGAAGGAAGGAAGGAAGGAAGGAAGGAAGGTTGATTGGTTGAAAATTTTTATTCAAGATAAAAATTGCAGCTTGAAGCTTTTTGGTTCTCGCAGGGAGTCTGACTTAGAGCTCTGCCTCCTCCCAGGGACCAACCACCTTGTAGCCCCAAATCTCCGAGGCGTCTTTCTCCTATCATCCACTCAGAGCCACGGCTTGAGACTGCGGATGGTCCCTGCTGTATGCAGAATTTGGGAGCGAGAATTTCTTTCTTGCTTTCCCCTGTGATCGGTTGTAGCCCCTTGAAATTTCATCTTCATCTAGATCATCGCCTATTAGGCTCCCACCTGGGGCCAACTGTGGACATTATGTTCTGTTTCTTATATCACAGCTGAGGCTGTGAAAACGAAAACCGAAGGGCTTCTGTTCTGGCAAAAGACCCTGGTGCAAAAGCTGAATCTAGTGCTCTTGTGACCTAATTCTTGGCCTGAGAATTAATATCTTTTTTTTTATAGTTTATTAAAGATTTCTAGCTATTTTCAGAGGCTGGAGTGGGCTAGGAATCTAACTTGCAATATGGAAATGTTTTAAGGGAATTGGTAGTTACAAATTTCCTAACTTGATTAGGGAAAAAAAAATTATAAAAATATACTTCTATAATAGAGGCAAAGAGAAAATGTGAGGTTTGGGAATAACACAAAGAGCTTGGTATAATGAAAAGAAGAGAGTGTGGGAGACAGAGAGACTTGTGTGCTGTGCCACCAACTAGCTGCATGGCTTTGGATACGTTACTAAATATCTTTAAAGCTAAGGATCTTTCTTTGTAAAATGGGGCAATGAGAACACTTATTAAGGTGCTCGAGAGGATTGGAGAGATGGCATGTCTCAGCTGTCATTCCTTTCTCTCCACTTCAGTTGTCAGGGCTCCCTAAAACCTCTTAGTCATGTTCTTTTTCTTTTTTAAAAAAAAGATTCTTGACTTTCTTTTGCCTTTGCAGTGGGCCTCTCAATGAAAGCTGGACACGCTTAGAAGCCAGATTAAATTTTAATTACATTTGTAAGTAAAAGGTCAGTTAGGGAATGAGTTAAAGCACATTCGTAGAGATAGAACTTAGAATCTCTTAAAAGACATCTCACTTATAAGTAAACAGACCACTTTCCATATCCAGGTACCCAACATATTTCCCTAGATGATACCGTGGTCGATACCCTTAGCTGTTCAAGAAATTGTTCTAAAAATAGGACCATAGATAATGCCATTAGGACTCTCTTCTCGATATATTAAAACCTGGACAAAATAGACAAATCCAGTTTGTTCTTACATAAGCCCAGTAAGGGAAGTTCAGAATGCCAGAATGGAAATTACACGTGTGATGTTCAGGAATAGAAAGCTGTTGGGATAGCGTGAGTAGACAGATCAGCTCTTGGTTTCATCTGGGTCTGTAATGAGCTGAGAATAATTTTTAAAACTTCCAGTGTGGACACAGAATATGCATGCTTACTTCTATGATGATGATGATGATGATGATGATGATGATGATCAGAGACAGAGACAGAGAAACAGAAAGAGAGAGAGAGAGAGAGAGAGAGAGAGCGCGCGCGTGAGCACATCATGGCAAGGCTGCCCACTGTTCCACCAAAGAGTATGTACCTTTAAGTGAGAATGAAGTGGGAGACGAATCTGATTTTGATCGTGGGACATCTGCTCTCACGATCATCTCACACTACTCAAATAATTCTTGTTTTATAGATGCATGTTATTCATACAAAATGGCCCAAAAATGCAAGCCAGGAAACCAATTTAGTGTGGAACTGATAAAACAGCAACGTGCAGAATGTGAGAAGAGGTTTGGTTGCTTTGGACTAGGAATGGAAAGAACGTCTGCCTTCATTTGGACCATTGTCAAGAGTAGTTTTTTGACACATGATTTTTGCCGAGTAAGCCGACCTCAGAATCTAACCCAGGGGCAACACCACTCTACTGTGCTTAAAATTTATAGCCTCCACACAGTAATCAATATGTCATGTTTACATTTGAATTAGTAAGAGCGACCATGTTTTTAAACACATTAGGAACTATAAAAGATTAAACATAATTTGGATGCAATTAACCAACAGCTGAAGTAATCTACCATCACAATCATATGAAAACCCACTTTTCTTCTTAAATCTTAATGTAGGTTCAAGAGTGTTAATCAAATATTGAGGGAACTAAGTTACAGCTATATAAAATACATGCTGATGCATCTAATTGTAGTAGCTCAAGGGTAATCTTCTAAAATATACGTGAAACCTCACAAAAAGAGATTCAGAATCAGACTTTTTCAGAGCTAAGTGAATACCATCCAGGCAATAGAGCAGAAAATTTTGTATTTCCTGTCACCCAGACAGATATGCTTAGGCTTCATGAGCACGTAATGGCAGCAAATAGTGTTGAATTGTTCTGCAGGTTATTTTATCCAGGTTGTGGTACTTTGGACACTCTGGCTATAGAAAATTATCCTTTTAAGAGGTCCTGTTTGAAGATAGTGGGTTCCTTAGTACAAAATCCTAGTAGAAACAATGCAAACTATTAAGTATGGACTAAATGCCAAAGGGTCTATAGTGGTTTGTTGTTTGGAAGAATATATTCTATATAATTATAAAAAGCACAACTAACCACCTGGTTCAATGTCATGGTATCATGTTGTTGGTCAGCATTGTATAAATGAACATCTTGTTTTTGATGAGCACCATTTAGATTAATCTGAGCACTGGAAACACTAACAGTAATTTAATTAGACATCTATTATGGGTCTAGAATATAAACAGCACTGCAGAAGACAGTGGGAGAGAGATTGGGAAACATGAGTTCTTATTCTCAAAGTATTTACAGGCTGGCAAAGAAGACAAAGAATGCATGCAGATTGCTCTCACCATAGATACAGTGGGATTTTTTATTTAAGACATCTATTGAACACCTACTCTATGATTGGCCCTATGCACAGAGCTGTAAATACAGACATAAGAAACAAAGTCCCTGCTTTCAAGGAGGCGATGACAAGGTGGCAGGAGTTAGCAGGTAGAGACAGGACTACAGAGTCACAATGCACTGTTCTCAGTGTTACAACAGAGGAAAAACCCAGGTGTGCTGAGTCACAAGGAAGGATGATCCTACTCTAGCCTCCTTCTGAGGGCATCGGGAAAAGCTACCTAAAATGTTGACAACTGAGTTGAGTTATTTAAGACTGAGTATAATGAGCCAACTAAGAAAGGGGTAATGTGATGCAAGGATGTAACAAAAAGAGATAAAAATAGTAGAGCAAAACATTGCATTGACAAATCATAGACGGGAGAGAGAATAATGTATTAGAAAATCTGCAAACAGGGGACAATGTAGCAAGATGTGATATGGACAACTGAACAGGGACCAGGTCATGAAGCCCTGTTTGCCAGCTTGAGGAACTTGGACTTTATTTTCAAGGGGGATTTGTAAACATGTCATAAAGATGAGCAAATGTTTATATTAGAATGATGAATTGGGCAGCGGAGTGGAGAATGGATGAGAGGGAGGGCAAGACTGAAGATGGTTGTTAATTAGAAACCTGCTTTAGTAGTCTGCGGGAGAAACAATGAGGGTATGAGCTGAGGGACTCAGTATAGATAAACAAGAGTTAGAATCCTTTGGATCTACTCATCGATGGGTATGGTGCTCCGTTAGAAGCTTCAGCAACAGTTATGCTATTCCCTAAGATAAAGACCCTTAAGATGGACGTATTTAAGCAGGCAGAATAGGAGTTGGGCCTTGACCCTGTATTGTTTGAGATGCCTCGGGAACAAATAAGTGGATGTCTAGGAGGCAAGAGAATCTCTGAGTTTAGGACTCAGCAGTGTGGTTAGGACTGGGACACATTGAATTAAGGGCTGACTGGGGGCCTGAAGGAGCTTGGGGGTGTCTGAGAGCGCCGAGGAACCTCAGAGAGGTGAGAAGCAGGAACTGGTGAGAAGATCAGAGAACATTAACATTTGTATAAAGAGAGGAGAGTCCCCCTTCATCCTCCCCCCCACCAAAAAAGGAGAAGACTGAGAAGGAGTTACAGGGAATGGGGAGTGGTGTCCTGGAAAGCTAAGGAAGTTGTAAGCAGGAGGAAGTGGGCAACTGTCAAGTACAACAAAGGTTTGTGACATGGAGACTGAAAAGTGTCTGCTGTTCAGTGACAATGAAGTGAATGGACACCTTCACCAAGATGTTTTAGTAGAATGTGTGTGAGATGGGGCTGAGGATGAGGAAGAAGGATGTGTATAGGGATGAGGAAGTAGGAAATTATATATGATAAAAGAAAAAAATGATGGATAAAAATATGGAGGTGGTGATTGGAGAGAACTCTTTCAAGAACTCTTTCTGAAAAGAATGAGCAGAGCGAGAGATAGAAGCAAGAGAGCATCCTCCCTTTATCAGTGGGACAGGTTTCAGGTGGCAATTTCAAGCTTCAGCTAATGAGGGGAAAGGAAGAGGGAGTATGGGGAGGGGAGGAGAGAGGAGAGAGACATTTCAGAGAAAAGGGAGTGGCTCCCAGAGCAGGAGGGATGTGGATCTAGAGCACAGATGGGGTGGCTTCCAACTGAAAGTGGTACAACTTGTTCATTGAAAGTGGAGTTGAGGAGGTGTGATGTTAACTTTATGTGTTGATTTGACCAGGCTAAGCAATGCCCAGTCAACTGGCAAAGTGCTACTTCTGGGTGTAGCTGTGAGGTGCCTCTGGACAAGACACGCCTTTGAACCAGCTGATCCAGTAGAGGAGACTGGCCTCACTGTGTGGGTGGGCCTGTCATCCAATAGGTCGAGGGCCTGACTAGAGCAGAAAGGCAGAGGAAGGATGGACTAGGTTTCTTCTCTCTTTGCTTAAACTGAGACACCCATCCTCTCCTGCCCACAGACATCAGAGTTCCTGGTTCTCAGGCCTTCAGACTTGGACTGAATAACACCCCAGCTTTACCTGTCCTTCAGCTTACAGAGGGGCAGATGGTGAGACTTCTCACCTTCCATGACTGCACAAGCCAACTCCTACAATAAATCTTTTATATACATCTATCAATCATCTATCTATCTATCTATCTATCATCTATCATCTATCATCATCATCATCATCATCATCATTATCATCATCATCTATAATGTTATTTATTCATTCATTCATTTCTGGAGAACACTGACTAATACAGGAGTTATGGCTAGGTTGATAGCATCCCAGCTGCAGATGTATCTGTGGGTTGGGAAGCTGGGAGCCAACAGAATTCAATGCTCATGAATTCTATTTTCTCTGTGAAGTAAGCAAAAAGGCTAGATACTAAGTCAGGATGATAATATGTTAAAATAAGGGTGGGAGAGGGGAAGAAAAAGATCAAAGTCCGGAAACAAGATGAAAATAATTATGATAATGGATAGGATGCAGTTACATGAGGAAGGTGGTACTGGATGGGCTTTAATGGGAACAAGATTTAGGAGAACGGAGAGGGAAGCAGAAGTTTTGGAAGAAGGATTGGCATGAACAAAAGAAGCAAAAAACAATGTGAAGAACGAAGGTCATTTCAAGTTCCTAACTCACGAAACTGATATTGTTGGTTAGGATAACAAACAGGATACATGAAAAAATTACACACATAGAATCTAAAAATGTCACATTTGTCTGTATGTCTCTAGGATGCAACACGATTCCTCACACAAAGCTGGGTCCCCAAAATGTGCGAGAGCGACTTCGTTTGCTCTACAGCAAACTATGAAAATTAAAATAAGCATCCCAGGACAAACAATGAATACTAATTTCCCTTTTTAAAGAAATAGCAGAACATCACTACTTTTCACTTTTCATCTATATAGGTGCTCCAGTTACTGTTGCTATGTAACGACCTATCTTGAAACTTAGGGGGTTCAAATAGCAGCCTTTTTAAGATTGTCACAGATTTTGCCAGTAAGGAATTCAGGCAGGGCTCCGCTGGGTGATTCTTCTGCTCCTAGTGACATTGACTGAGATTACTCAGTGGGACTCAGCCAGCACATGGACTAGTCTAATGGTCCAGAATGGATTCACTGACAGATCCAGCACTGTGGCTATAGCTGTGGCCTGGAATACCTACACATGACCTCTCCAGCACAGTGGTCTTGAGCAGTTGAGTTTCTTAAATGTTGGCTGGCTTCCTACAGAACAGTGATGCTCAACCAGAGCTGACTTTGCCCTCCCAGGGTCAGTTAACATCTGGAGAGGATGTTGGTTGTTTCAGCTAGAGGAAGAGGTGCTACTGCCATCTAATAGGTAGAGGCCAGGGATGCTGCAACTTCCTACAATGCACAGGACAGCTTGTCCCACTCCTCCTAACAAATAATTATTTAGCATCAGATGTCAATAGTGCTGAGGCTGAGAAACTCTGCAATAGAGGCAGTGACCCAAGAGAAACAGACAGCGGCTGCAACATCTTTTTCTGAAGTCATGCACAGTCACTTCTCCCCACTGTATCAATTACAGATTTGTTCACAAAGCAGTCTGGATTCAAATAGTATGTCAACAGACTCTACTTGTCAATGGGGGACTGGCAAGGTCACATCCTGTTAGAGCATGTGGATGGCACAATTTCGAAAAATGCAATTTACTGCAACAGAGATGGAAGCGTAAACAGATATGTCGGGGGGTGGGGAGAGAGAGGGAGAGCATTTAATGCCAGAAAAGGTTGGAGTCCTGAATATACATAAAATCAGATGGGGAAAAGGAATGGGGAAAAGGAAAAATCAACGTGTTTCATGGAAAAAGCTCCCTTCCAACAGGAAGGCTGAGCGGGAAGACTGCCTCTCTCCCATCACTGTTCCAGTTGACAGGCAGCAAATCAGTGACAGGTGGACTCATCAGGAAGAATTAGCCTCTCCTGCTGGTTCCTTGGGACACCAAGACCTAGTGGCTTTACTGATGCTGAGAACACTGAGCTGAGGCCACCCAAGTTTTCACCAGTGATACTCACCCCCTGAGCTCTTGGAGCCACGGAAGTTGCAGAGGATCGTTCTTCAACAGTATTCAGTCTTGTATTGTTCTTCCCTTCAGGCCAGGACAGCCTTTGTGAGTCTTTGCCCCCTGGGCTAGGAACAAACTGAGTGACAGACTCACTTCTGTGCTCAGAACCAGCCATCCTCTTGGAGCTGGGCCTTCTGTCCTTGCACCAAACCTCTGCGCCCTGACTCTGCCGACCACTGGCGTGGGCTCTTTCCCAAGAGACTCCTTGCTCTTTTACGTAGTCACCAACTAACCATATTTGATTTGCAGTTGTGTGTGGCTTATTTTAAAAAATTTATCTATGCTGAATCTTTAAAAACATATTTGAACTAGTTGTCAATATCTAAAAGTTAGGAAATTTCACATAAAATTAAAACATTTTCTCACTTCTTTTGTGTAGCCTGAAAGAGCTGGAAATACTGGATGCATAATCCTGAGGGCAACAGTTGTTTGGAGCAGGGTAGCATCTATCCTGGGAGATACTTTGTGGTCAATAATCTCTGTGAAATGCTACAAGGGAGATTCTCTATTTCAGAGATTCCCATTGCAGGGCGTGTGGGAATGGTGCAAATTAGACCTCTTGAAAAGCCCTGAATAATGCTGAAAATAATGATAATGGTAATAATTTTGTTTAATGTAGCATTTTCCAACGAGTAAAAAAACTTTTCCTTTAAAAAATATATATATCTTGAGACTTGTACAAGCAAAATGTGAGTAGGTCCTTGTGGCAACTGGTGCTCCTGACATACATGCAAATGTCTGAATCAGGATCCTTGGTACATGATATAAGTAGGTGTTCTGTTTGTTTGTTTTTGTTTTTGCTAAAATGACTGTAATAATTACCCTCTCTGTAACTCTGGCCTTGACCTAGTGACTTTTTTGGCTAATAGGGCAATAGCAAATGTGACACACACTTAGACTTAAAATTCCTGTCAGGTGTTGGCTTTCACGTGCTGGGCTTAGATTTCTGAGAACACCAGGTGAATGATCTCGAGCCAGCTGCCGGGGATGCTATGTGGTGGAGCACTGAGATATATTTTTCTATTACTGTTCATGGTTAACTAATTTTATACGAACCCTATTCTACCTTTGAAATTTTCTCCCTAGGAGTCAACAAAATAAAGGATATACCATATTTGTTTCGGGGATTTAGATTTAAGCTAAATTTTACAAACCATGCAAACCAACATGCTTTCTAGGTTAAACCTGAAAATTCTAGCAGCTCAGGTTAACACAGAGCTGATCTCTGAAAAATTTTTGTACCTTAGATGAAAGAGAACCTAGCACTTACTATATAGGAAGAGTCGACATTTCAAAATAGTATTTCCTATGAAAAACAGGTTATTTTGGGGGAACATTTGCTTTCACATGCAATAAAATCTAAGAGTAGGTGAATTCTATAAAATAAGAGATCAACGTGGAGATGAAAATTCCAGTCTGACAAGAATACACCTGAGAGGTAGGTAGATAGAAATAATAACTGGATGAGAGAGGAAAGATTGAAAATAGTATAAAGATAAAACTGCAGAATACAGTAGGAAATCAGATGATCAGGTGAAACACACACACATATCTTAGGTACACAGGGAAAAGACAAAAATACAAGAAGAGCCAAAAGGAAATGAAGTCTGAAGAACAGAAATAAAGAGCTGCTGATCTTGGTGAAGACACTAGAAGAAATGAGATTAAAAGGATAATGACATTGTACCATTTGGATTTCTTCACTGCAAGCTAAAGCAAACAATTCTGGCTAATTTAAACAGACGAGAAATTTTCTTAAAAATAGTGGTTAGCTCACTGTAACATCTCCAAGAAGTTTCCAGGAACAGGTTTGGAGTGTGGGGGACCCCGAATCACTCAGATAATCAGGTAAACACGTTACAGTGGGGCCCACAGGAGTGCGCAGTGCTGGATCTGGAATGCTCTACTTGATGGCTGTGCCGGGTACTTGGATGCAGGTGCCGGCAACTGTACATCTCAGGAGATAAACAGGCATCTTATTTGAACCGGCATCACAGCTTAGGAAGGCAGTGAAGGTGTGGTGTCTGCCTTTCTGTAGAGGCACACAGACTTTCCAGACAAGGGATGCTTAAATACAGAGAAGGCCTAGGGCTGGACCTAGTGACCTGCTTCTAACAAACAGATACAATAAAAGCGATGGGATATCACTTATAAGATTAAGTTAAAAAAGACTGACTTCACTCTTGCTGCCTTCTTTCAAGGTCTTCTCACCTGCTTGTCATGAGCCACCCACCTGTCAAGGAACTGAAGACACCTGAGGGTAACGACCAGGGAAAAACACAGGCCCTCGGTTCATTCTGTGGGAAAATGGAATCCTGCCAAGAAGGACCACACGAGTGAGCTTAGAGGCCGATCCTTTTCCCAGTTGAACCTCGAGATGGATCAGTCTGGGCTGACTCCTTGGCTGCAGCTCCCTGATATCCTGAGCTGGAGGCTGTCAACTGAGCCACGTCCTGCTCCTGACCCACAGAACCGGTGAGATAATATATGTTGCTGCCTTAGCCTGCTACGTTTTAGAGAGTTTTGTACGTAGTCGTAGAGAAGTCATTTTAAAAAATCATTCTTAATAATTCTTAGATCAAGTGTTTACCAATGAAAACTATCGATTATTTAGGGGAAAACAGCAAGGAAAAAAAAGTCTCATAGCTGACCTTAAGGGTGTATTTGTAGACCGATACCTCAATGAGAACAACCAGAAAAGCTGAAACATTAAAAAAAAGATTCTGTCTGAAATCTTCAAAGACCACTGAAGCAGCTTGGATTTGATGGGCCAACCTCCTGGAGAGAAACGAACTTTTTGGGTTCGATTTCTGCCAGGGCTGGGAACTGAAGGGCTAATGACTGGGAGAGAAAGAAGTTGGGAGCTGCTAAAGAAATTATTTCTCCTTCTTTGACCTCCCCTTCCTCCTAAAGGTCATTTGGAGGTGCAGTTTACATAGCTCCTCAGCTGCTGGGTCCAGAGTAAGTAAGCTGCCAGGTGGGGCACCCCCACATGGCTCTCCCAGCTCTGTGGGTCCTCTCTCCTGAGTGCCTCATCCCTACCCCTTAAAAAGTAAATAGCTCATAAACCGTCTGCCTGAGGCTTTGCACTGTACTGAAACTAGATTCAAAATAAATGAACAGAAACTAAAACATTTTTAAGACACTAGCAATAGCTAATTAAGGAACATAATGGAAAAAGCACCCCGTAAATTTTATTATGTTGTGTTTTCATTATCAGTTCAAAATATTTTCTAATTTCTTCTTTAGAACTATAGGGTAATAGATGGGAAGTGCTTAAAAGGTACATGGGAAGCACGACGTAAATGCTAGCTCTGCTTATTGAAGAGCATGGAGATACACACACTCCTATATCAATACACAATTAAACACGCAGCACTACAAGTAAAAGATGGCTTTTACAACATATTTGACAGAATAATAACAAAATAGCTGGCATTTATGGAACATCCTATACATGGTCTCTGCATGACAGACGGTACTATGAGGAAACCGAGACACAGTAATTCATCCAGGTCATACAGTTGGTAAGTGACAGGGTCTAATTTTGAGCATGGGCAATCTTAGCATATAAAGAGCTTTTGAATTCTGGTTCAGTTTACGTGATGAGGAGCATAGGAATCACTTTTCCTTCTCAAACCCTATTAAAATAAAAATAAGAAATATCTTAAGTAAATTCATAAGATATTGAAAAGCCTGTGGAGGTACCAATGACATAGTAAAGGAGAAAATTTGGTTAGTCATCGACTGATAGTAAAAGCTAACAGAGCTGAGAAACTACAACCTCACGGCATTGTAAGGCATTGTAAGGTGAGAAAGAGCTGTTTTGTCTCTCACTCCACCTCTAAGGAGAAGTTGCCCCTGGAACTGATTCCCAGGCCACTGGTGTCAAGTAGAAGTTCAGAGAATGGGCTCTGGGCTGGAGATGCAAGATCCAGGTTCCCAAGACCAGCAGGAGGGATGTGAAGTTCTCATGTCCACAAATGTGGAAGCCTGTCTAGCATGACCCATCTTTAGATAACTATGCAGTTTTGGGGGAAGCCAGGAGAAGAACCTATCTCAGAAAACACAGCTGGCAACTGCTGAGAAATTCAAAGTTCAAGGTGATGTTACCCATTGGGGCCATAGGAGTCGGTGTCACCCCAATGGCGGAGGGGAGGGAGAGGATGAATGGCAGTGCAGAAGTGTAGTTTGCATTCTCCCTTTCTTGGTTCTTCCTCAACTGAGCAATAAAGAATCACAGGTCACTGAGATTTAGAAAATATTAAAAGTATATTTTAGAATAACAAAGATTGCCCCCAGGAGGCACATGGAGACAAAGTATGCCTTAAGGAGGCACATGGTCCCAGCACTTGTACCCAACAAAAAGGGGCCACAATAAGGCCACACAAAGACTAGAAAAAGATAACCCAGAAGTGGGAATGTCTACCTTACACCTGGGCCTTGATAAGGTGGTTTCAAAGGCATTCCTAGGTGATTGGCAAGTGAGGTCATTTTGATTGACACCTGGCTGCTAACTTGTACCTGCCGGTTTACCCCCCAGGTAGAGCAGGAGGGGTTGGGAAAGGGGTCTCCATCTTTCTTTGACGCATCAGAGAAAAGCAAACAAAAACGAAAAGGAAGCATTTACACATCTTAAGGTTCCCCTCCAGCAGATGCTACCTCTCCTGCATTATTAGTTCAATGGACACTGTGACTCTTCTCACAGAAGACCCTGTCCTTGGAAGGCGTCTCTGCTCCTTTGCTACAAATGCACACTTGTTAGTCCCGGATGGTAGAATCCAGCCACCATTTTATTTTTCTATTTTGTTTTCCGTTATTTTCTCTAAATTTCAACAAATAGTATATGTAAAGGGGAAGAGAAGAATTTTCTGTATCCTGCTAAGTTCTTGGCTGAGCCTCCCCTGCAGTAAAAGAGATTAATAGAAGAAAAACAAGCAGAAGTGTAATAACAGACATGTAATACCTCCTGTCTACCTGGAGAGACCCCCAAAACTGAGTAACTCCTCTAAATGGCCCAGGGCACCACCTTAAATGCCATCTTCAGCTACAGACAAAAGAAAGATGTTGAAGGAGGGAATGAATGGGAGAGGTGGGGGGGAGGGCAATAAAAGAGGGGAAGATTATTATGCAAATTTAAATCTCCCCTTCTCCATTGAGAGGATTTCTAGAGATTTACTGTCTTCCCTCTCTTCCTGGTAGGGAGACCCCCTTACAAATGGAGATTTCCCTCATGAATGTAAATGTTCTGTTGCTGAAGAATAACTTCTTGGTTTTCTGAAAAATAATCAGTTCTAAATAATCTTTATGTCCAAGGGGCACATTGTGGGCTGGCATATTCTGCTTTTCTTCATATATAATTGATAAAGTTTGAAAAAAATACAACCAATGTCATATTAAAGATTTTCCTTTCATCTGTTTAAGAGTTACTAACATGACCTCTTTGACAATTGGGGATTTCCTCTGCGTGTGTTTGGTTTTAAACCTCCTTTATTAGGATAACATTTTCCTATACCAGTCAAATTTTTTTCTTATTGTCCTTACCACCTGTCCTAGAAATGCAGCTCACGTTCTCATTACTATCATCAAAATACTTCTTGTTGTTCAATACATGGATTTTAGCATAAATTACATAAGCATGTTCCATTATTTTAAAATCGAAATGACTGGCAAATCACAAATATTTTTCAAGTATAATTTTAGCTTCCATAAAACTAATCATAAAACCAAAATATCCTTTGACATCAGGGGAAAGTCTATTCACTGAACATTGAAGAAGATGAAAAATAAGCTGAAAGTGACTCTCACCATTTTTTATGAGTTACCTCTTGCACATGCATTACTTTTAATCTATTTTAAATTAGCTTTTTATTGTCAGCATATGTTCTTGTATTATGCATAGCTGGTCCAATTAGTCTTTGGTCACTGTCCTTTTTCCCTCGTTTCTACTTCTTTTAAGATAAGCAAACAAACAAACAAAAAGAAAAACAAAAACAAAAAAACTACATTAATATTTAACTTTTCATTCTTTTACTTCTGAAGCAAATCATATCTTTCTTTGTGGAGTTTACCACTTATCAGTGTTGCTTTTGAAATTTTGCCTATTTCCCCTAAACTCAGATCTTGGGAAGAGTTTTGCCCTTATCAGGGTCGGGGTTCTCTATTGTGACACTATTGAAATTTTGGGCTACACAACTCTTTGTCGTGGGGGCTTGTTCTGTGTATCATAGATTAGGCAGCAGCATTCCTGTCCTCTACCCAACTCCATGCCAGAAACACCACCCCACAGTTGTAACAACCAAAAACCTCCAGACATGAGCAAATGTCTTCACGTATGGGACTGTAGGGGTGGGTGGGAGTGTGTAGGGTGAGAGTGGGCAAAGCTGCTCCCTGTATGAACCACAGAGCTAGGGTGAGTTTTAGGCCTGTGTTACCATTTAAAATCATGATTTATAAATGAATTATTCTCCAAAACATAAAAGTGAATAGGACTTTAGCAGCAAGATTTTTTTTCAGCCAGTACACAGATAAGAGCCTCAGAAATGTCACATTACTCAACTCAATGCCCCTTCTCCACTCTTGTTATTTTCTCTCTGGCAGTGGCATCAAAAACAATTTTGAAAGAGTCTGGCTACGATACTTCACATTATCAATCTCAAAAGGTCAAATGTGTGCAACACATCTACCCCATACCTCACCCCCACCCCCAACCCCCTGCCATCCTAAATTTCCCTGCTTTGCTATTCAGGAGCAGAAATGTAAATGTAGATGAAAGTTAATTTTGTCTTTGTTAAAAACAAGACAACAGGCCCAAAATAGAGCTGCTTATGCCAAGCCCCACACCACCACTGGACACTTATTTACAGTTCCCGCTCTCCAGAAAATAGAACCTTAAACCATTCAACCAAGAATTACCTGATTAGCACTAACTAGGTCATCTGGCTGATGGGTCCCAGCCACCACTACAGGAAAATAACCTTGTACCAACCAACCAGCTTATTTTGCTTAGTATAATGTCCTTGTTCCTGATCACTTCTGCTTAGAAAAGTCTTTCATTTTGTGCAAATCCTCGGAGCTCCTTTCTATCTGCGAGATTGGATGCTGCCCTGATTCAAGAGTATGCTGCCCAAACTCTTAAAATTTTTACTATGCCTCAGTTTAATCTTTTACCATTGTATTCTCGTGTTCATTACAACATTATTCACAATTTCCAAAATATGGAAACCACCTAAATGCCCTTCAGTGGATGAAGAAAATGTGGTCTCTATTTACAACAGAATATTATTTGGTCTTAAAAGAGAAACATATCCTGCCATTTGCAACAATAGGGATGAAACTTGAGTACATTATAGTAAGTGAAAAAGTCAGAGAAAGACAAATATTATATGATGTCACTTATATATGGAGTCTTAAAAATTTGAACTAAGAAAGAGAGTGTAGAAGAGTGGTTAAAAAATTTGAGTTTGTTTTTGTTTTTGTTTTTAAACTGGTGAAACTACACTGATGATCTTAGCCACCTCTAGCAACACAGATTTCTTTTTGGTCATCTATGATTTAGGTAACACAGGAGGCATAGAACTGAATGGTTAAGCGGGTGAGCTTGGGAGCCAGACTGCCTGGGTGTAAAAGCAGCCTCTGTCTCATACTGGCTGCCTGAATGGGCATAATTCATTTTCTCTGTCCTCACTTTCCTCATCAGTTTAATAAGGATAATAGTACCTACTTCATAGCGCTGTCTGAGGATTAAATAAATTAACACTTGTAAAATGCTTGGAACAGCGCCTGGCCCAGTAAATGATCGATCAATTTTAGTTATCGTTGATTGGTAAGTGCAAAATAATTGTTCATGTAGTTGAAGGCTTACCCATTTTTAACATAAATCTTCTTTTGAAGTGTTATAATCACTTCATTTTTCTCTTGTTCACTATATAAAACTTTTTTGAATACCCATTATGTACCAACGCCTTAGTATGAGATACTAGGGACGATCCATACATTTTCTATGTGTGTAAATGATCTAGCCTCCAGGAACTTGCGATCTTCTGATGGAGAAAATGAAGAGGAGAGAGTACGAGGAGGAGGTTGGTGGCGCATGCTCACAAGGTCACTGAGCGATTGACAAGGAACACTGCCTGGGCCTGGATATGGAGGTGGGCACAGAGGACTGCCCAGAGGAGTACACGAATACTTTTTAATCTCATTATTTTTAAGTGGCAACAATTTGTAATTAACCATTTTGAAAGGGAATCTTTTGGACATGTGTCTCATTATTCTTTACCAGGCTATAAACTGTCCTTGGAGACTCACACCCTTCATTATGAATGTCAGAGATTGTGCATGACAAAAAAAGGCAAATATACCCCTAGTGGTTTACTAAACTACACATAGAGCTGTTTTCTCTTAAATGGATTCTTACTGTTGAGATTTTTAAATTATTGGGTCTGCTTTCTTTGCGAGGGATTGGGGAGGCCTGGGATATTAGCTGTTGTTTCCTGAAGCTGCTACTCTGCTTACATTTCCAAATTTATTATTTGTGATTTGCCATGGACAGGGAAATTAGGTAAACACATTTATAAGGATTCTGCTTAAAATCAAATAGAACAGGTCTAGTGGTCTCACCTGACAGGAAAGTGGAAGCATTGGTAAATGGATGTTTATGCGATTGTGTGTGGGGTGGGCTGCTTATTTCCTGGTTCTCAGGTGGTTCTAGGTTACATCTGATGGAATAGTGACTTCTTGGTAATTAAATGATTTAAATTCTTCTTACAGTGATATTTTTCCAAAAGAATGTGTGCTTCTCTTATAATATTCTACTATGTAATAGGTTCACTTTTATCCTACTTATCACTGTCTTCATTTTTTGTGAACCTGAATCATATCCTCTGTCACCTTGCCTTGTCTCTATAGTGCTCATTCTGTAGTCTAATGTCCACAGCAGTTTCTTTTATGCTCATGCTTTTGTTAGTTGCTTTGATGGAGCACTCCTGGTTCACTTCTATCTAACCTCCAAAAACCAGCTGAAATGATCTTCTCTGAGAAATTTTTTCTTAGAATGAATCATTCTTCCCATGCAGAATTGTTCTCATACCATAACTCTTAATCTGTGTAACATGTTTATGTCTACGTGCCTATCTTCTTAGTTGGACTATGGCTTTTCTGAGGTCAGGTCCATCCATCTCCCAAAGTGCATTACCCCAAATCTGTCACTTGCTAATTGTTGACTGTGCAAAAACATGATGCTGATAGCACTCAATCCCTTTTTGATGATACCTGCAATTTATGGTTTTCCCTTGCTTATCTATCTATTCGCCGCCCCCCCATACACACACACCAGCATATTGAGTTTACACTTATTATATCAAAGATTATTTTCCCTTAAACGTATTAACTTATGTTTATTTATTTGAAATGTTCTACATTTGAGAAGCCTTATACAGTTGCAGTGTATAACTTGTGGTTTTGTATTTCAGTTTCTTGTTGTTGACTTAGCTGGAATGAGCTAGGTTGGGGAGCTCAGCCGGACCAGGGAAGAGTTGACAAGCACTGTAACTGGTATGGGCTGCAGGTCAAGTTCCTAGATGTGGGAAGCATGGGCCTCTATCTGCATCTGTCCAAAGGTCATTCCCTTGGCAACATTTTTTTTCTCTTGAGGACTCTGCCCACACCAACCATGTACTTCCATCAACAGTAAATTTGGTGATCAGTCAGCAGTTCATAGTCCAGATTAGGTGAATTATAGTATTTTCCTGAAATTTCTAAGGCCTGACAAAGGGGGAGATTGATATGAAACAGGGGTGGAGTATGAAATTTATGATCTAGTGTACACATGGAGCTGCCTCCTTTTCTTGTCTCCCTTCTAAGGCAGAGCAGGGCAGACCATTGCTCCTAATCTCAGCAGAGGCCCTGTCAAAGATGTGGAGACCCTTGAATTCTATGGGAAAAGCAACCAGGATTCAGGCAAGTAGCCTGCCGAAGCCAAGCTATGGCATAGCATGCCTGTATGCTTCTCGCTTCGTATCTCCTGGTGGTAACACTGATAAGGTGTACAGGTGGATGAGGTGAGAATCCTGCAGGAGAGCAGGCAGGGAAAGAAAAAGAGAAAGGAGACTTGGGCATTTCACTGTGCTTATTAATCTCTAATTGATCCTTAGGGACTCTGATAAAGGTATCCATAGAAGAGTTGGTCTCTGTCTAGCAAGTTCTCTCTCTACTAGCAAACTGATTTTCTGCTCTCTATTCAAACATCATGAAAACATAGCTATCTGTAAGTTATTTATATGAAACTTTATCAATAACTTTTAAAAAGTACATAATGGTTCTTTCGAATGAAAATTATAGTTACTATTTATTTAATCCGCATTTACTGAGCTAATTCTAATGTCAACCTTTGTAGTACATGTTTCAGAGAAAAGGTTAATTAAACAGCTCAAACTCCATGTAGCTTATGATCTAATGCAAGAGTTGAGGACAACCAGGTAAGTGCATAGCTAACCACGAGGCAAAGCATAGTATGATCAAGGTCATAAAAATCACATTTAATATGCGAGTTTGGTAGGAAAATAGATGATTTTCAGCTGATGGGAATCAGGGCTGGCATTATTCAAGATTCTTCTAAAGCTTGGGTGGCCCTATCAAGTCATGCTAATTCAATTGCATTCCAGATGCCAGTCAGGTTAAGGATAGCCAGTGCACACAGTAATTGAACATATTTGTATGTCTTCCACCTGTCAGTTAAACCTTTCAGAGTTTTCAAGATTCAAGGCAGGAAGACTAAGGGAGAAAATAGAGTTTGGTTATTTTTTGTAGTTAAAAAAAGTGATATGATCTTTTTCAGACCAAACGTGCTCTTAAGACATTTTATTGTTTTGAAGGTCTCGAAACACTCTAGGGAGATTGAAGGAAGTATGTTTGTAGAAATTAGAAAACTAATCTCATAGCTTTGGTTGTTTTTATATGACATTTAAATAACCATGAGCTTTCAGAGAAGATACCAGATTCTTGGAGAAATGTCAGGTCAAAGGAGGTTGACGAGGATCAGCGCACTTGGTTAGGGTACAGAGGCCACAGACCAGCCAGGTTAGAGTGGAAAAGCCAGCAGAGCTAGGGAACAATGGGGAGAAGCAAGAGGCAAAGAGAAACTGTGAAAGAAAGAGTGCTACCAAACTTACAGGTACAACTGAGAAATGCAGAAAGCAGGGGAGTGTAAAATCACATGAGGAACTTGATGGCTCCTTAATGAGATTGGTCAGATATGGAGAGAATCCATTCATACTGCTTCACTTTCCCTTAAGACCAGTGGAGTGAATTTTCAAATTTCAACTTATTTCTTGAATGAGAAATTAATGTCAACTAAGACTTGGACTTCACTTTTATATGGTAGCTAATGACTAATTAGGCAGCAACTACTAATTACTGAGAATGGAATACTTTTAATTTGGTTAAGTAATGAAACAAATATTTTACATCCCATGAAGCACGCCAAAATGCTGTGACTGCATTCTTAATTTTCTGAGAGATTGCATTATGGGTTAACCAGTGCATTAAACAGGCACTGATTAATAATTACCGGCTTGATTATCTGAATTATTCATATATTTGTTTAATAAGTACTTGCTGAGCACTACTCTGACCAGACACTGTTCTAGGCACTGAGGACAAAGCAGTGAATAAAACAATCTTTGATGGAGCCAGTGTTCGGTGGAAGATGTTAGATGAGAAAAAACACAAACAAAATACACACAGTATGTAAGTATATAACTTTATAGTAAAGCAATATGAAAAAGAGTAAAACTGGGCAAGAGTTAAAATCAGAATGGAGGATTCTATTTCAGATAGGAAGAAGTCTTTTTGATGAGGTGTCTCTGAGCAGAGATCTGAATGTAATGAGGGAGTGAGCCATAATAATGGGAAGAGGAGTGACGAGAGAGTGTGCTTGCTAGGTCAGCCTGCTAGGAATGAATAACAGGGGTGGGAGACAGGCTGGTGTGGAGCGTATGGAGATGTCTTCACAGATGTGGCCAGGAGCTGGATTGAAGACTTGAAAGGCATGCTGAGATTTTTGATATTTCAGGAAGTATGGTGGGAAGTCTTTGGTGGGTGCTTATACTGGGAGATGACATGACCAGGCTTACATTTGAACAGGATCAACCTGGTTGCTACAGCAGATGTGACAAGAGTAAAAAGGATGGTGACAGGAGGCTGTTTTGATTGTCCTGTTGCACCATGATGGTGGTTTAAACTGGGATAGTGGGAGGTGAAAAATAGTCATGAAATTTGAAGTATATTGTGAAAGTACATCTGAATTTTTTGATACGTGGAATATATGATATGAGAATTAAAGTCAAGGATAACTTTAAGGATTTTGGTTTAAGAAGCTTGATGAATAAATAGCTGGTTTACTGACATAATAAAGCTTGGGAAACAAGCAAGTTTGGGGGTATTGTTTGCTTCTGGACTGAGTTAGTTTGAAATGACTTAGTTATTTAAGTAGATTGGTCAAGGAGGTAATGTGACACATAAGTCTGGAGTTTAGTAGAGAGGTTAGAATAGGAGAAATAAATTGTGGACTTATCTGCACATGGCACTGTGTTGTGTGGTGTTGACATTGCTTCAGTTCTGGTTTACAACAGTGTCACACTCTGCCTTGAGTGCTCACAGTATAGACTGTGCTTCGCCATCCTCTTTAAAAGTCACCCTCCCACCTACCCAAAATAACCTGTTGCTCTGTAACCTGCTTAGAGTTCTTATTTCTTTTCTCTCAGTTATTTGGAGACAACTGAGAATTCTGTATATCGTACTCAGTGGCCATGAAGACAAATAAGTACACCAAAAAGGTGTCAACTGAACAATTATGGAGCATCTGAAAGAGCTAAACTTAATAGAATTGAAAAGCATTCTAAAGTTAGGCTAACTCTCCTTTTGTTTGGAGGACATATCAAGGTCATCGTACCTATTAGCTTCAAGGTCATTCTGAAACCATTCTGATCTAGCATAGCCTGGATCATTTTCTATCTAATAACCTTGAAGTGACTCCAGGGGACACCTCCATGGCTAGTCACTAGGGAAGTTCAAGGAGAATATTCCACTGATATCCATTGACATCACTAAAGAACTTTTGGGGACCTATTTGCCTGGGGCCCCTCCCACTTCTCATCTACTTTTGGATTCAACTCAAGGAAGTCCTGGCATTTAAGAGGTTTGTAACTTCCTAACGAAACCTCTTTTAGTAAAGGGTACATTTTACTGTGTGTGGTGAGGGGAGAAAAGGGAGACATGAAAATGGAGACTTTTCAAGTATTTGTTGTAAAATTTTTATCTTTCTCCTCATTTATACAGGTTGAAGTAGGTTGGCTGTGCCTATCTGTGTTAGCTCGAGTTGATAGAATTGCCTTTCCCATCACTCATTTTTTTTTTTAGTTGGTGCGTGCACGTCAACTATTATATGGCTGTCAGTGGCTGTGCGTGCCCTGATGTTCTTCATCCAATGTCTGTTTTTCTATTATTTCTTCCACGTGAGTGACAGCAGCTGAGTGTGGTTCATGCTGCGTGTGTTCCCCATTGTTCTCTATCTTTATGGCAGAGGAGGAAGTCAGAGTTCCTAAGGTGTTTTTCCTTGATACACTGACGACTCAGTTAACTGGAAATCATAAATTAGTTTCCCTTTTTCAGGGAGAGGTCAAATTTGAGGTCATAGAAGCTGGGAAATAATGTTTTCACGTGGCTACTCACCTTATTAATACCAGAGTTATCTTTCCAGAAAGTACCGAGAGGACACATGTAGCATTGTGACTGTTTCCTCCTTGATCCCTGGGATTTTGCCATCTGAGTCATTCTGTATTATTTATACAGAACTCACAGCTTTTATGCTGTCCTTCAAATAATAATGTCCTTTATCTCACCTGGTAGAAACTTACCAGTCATAAATTGAATTATTTAGGCGATTAAAAAAAAAACATTTAGACACCTTTTAATTCACACACTTAGGATCAAGGCTTATGATTATCTTGGGACTGTGGCAATATACAGACTTGTGCAATGTCATTTCGACAAGTAAAGACTGAAAATGAAAGCATACCTATAATCACATTTTTTCAATGTGATAAGTTCCTAGGATATTCAAGGGTTGTTCTTTTAAAAATGTGCTTGTTGCCTGCCACTCTGCTACCAAAAATAAACTAGTCTGAGGGTCCTAAGTATGTGTTAGAGGACATTCCTGGGAACTGTTTCACTGGGGATCATTTGTGACATTCTCAACTTCTTTTTTACTTTCTTTCTTTCCTTTTCAAACAAACCAATTTCTGTCAAAAGAGCTGGGGCATTTTTTTTTAACCCAAATATACTTACCGCCAAAATATATAATGAAAAAATTAATATAAGCTGGTAGTTTATCTTGACTATTTCAGAACATCTATTAATGGGAGTCAGTGTCATTAAACGCACCATGTACTATACAACTGTTTTAAGAGGCAGGAGAGAAGATTGGGGGAAAAAATATCATACTGTGTTGAGCCAGAAAATCTAGTCAGTTAGCTCAAAAGTTCTTTGATAATAGTCCTGTGACCTTCGCTTGATTCTGGGTCTTCAGCTGTGAAATGCAGCCAAAACTGACTGTCCAATGAGAGTCTGTTGTGCCCAAGACGTTAAAATGTTACACCGGTGAAAATTGCCATGGATTTGGACAGACACACTGCAGCCCGTAAATGCAATGCTCTGCGATTTTGCACTGCACGAATTTGGAAACCAGGGCATGTGCACGGTTTCCCCTCCAGTTTTTGAAGGTCAGGTAGTTTATTTCAGAAAACAACTGAAGGGGGCCTGCTGCCCTGCCCGAGACGAGTCCCGGAGAGGGTTTGCCAAGTTAAGAGTTCTAGAGAAACTGGCTTCGGGGTGCGGAAACCCGAGATCCCAGGTTGCAGCCCCTTCTACGGGAGGAGAGGTGTCCCTGAGTCTTTTCCCAGCAAGGAGGAAAGCGACCACCCGCCACAGAACGTGGCACCAGGGTTTCAGCAGGAGGAACCCCTCCAGGAAATGACCCTGTGTCAGCAAGACATTTACAAAGAAATCGGGATCCTCACTTAGGAGGCAGGTGGGGGTAGAGGGAGGTCTCAGGTTGGAGACTCGCCGTGCGCACGCCATGGAGGGAGAGGGCCAGGAAGGCTGGGAGCGAGCGCTGGGCGGCGGCGGTTACCGTCCCCGGGGCCCGGCACGCACTTTCCCGCGCCCTAGTCTCACGCGCCCGGACTCCCACGCGGTCCGCCCGCTCAATAACGGTCCCCGGCCCGCGGCCTGCGCCCTCAACCCCCCACTTCGCTCACGAGAGCCGCAGCGCCGCACGGTTGGGAGAGGATGGGGGGTTGGGAGGGGCGATCCGGCCGGGAACAGACAGACGCGCGTGGCTTTGGGGCGGGGTTGGTGGAGGCGGCTTTGGGGTGCCCCACCCCCGCCCCGGAATCCCGGAGGGTCCCCTCCTCTTCACGCCTGGGGTTCGCCCCCGCTTCACCCTGAGCTCCTCTGAGCCAGCCCCACGCCTGCCCCCCGCCCCCGGAGACCCCGCCCCCGCGCCAGCCCCCCGCCCCCCGCACGCGCAGCCCGGTTCGGCGCCGCCTCCGTCAGAGCCGAGCCGGCGGCTCCGCCGAGCAGCCGCCTTTTCCGCCACCGCTGCCGCCGCCGGGCCCTCTGCATCCCCTTCCCGCCCCGCCCCCGCGCCCCAGAGCCCGGGTGCCTCCCCTCCTCCCCTTTCCCCTCTATTTCCCCCCTCCCCCTGGTTCTCCCGTCGGCTGCTCCCCGGCCGGGCCGGCAGGAAGGCGGGCGGCGGCGCTATGAGCGCGGAGAGCGGCCGCGGGGCGCAGAGCGGGGACGCCGAGCCGCCCCCGTCACCCCCATCGCCCCCGTCACCCCTAGAGCCGGGAGAGCCGCCCGTGGTGCCCGCACCCCTGCGCCCCCCGCCGCCCCGGCCCGCGCCGCCCGCGGCCCCCGAGCGCCCCGCGGGGCCCGACGCGCCTCCGGGGGAGCCGTCCCCAGCCGGACGGGGGGTGTCTGCGGCCGGTGATGCCGGGGACGGCCCGCGGCGCCCTCCAGAGCCGGCAGCGGGGACGGGCGGCCCCGGGGACCCCGAGGCCGGCGCGGGCGACCCGTGCGACACGCGCTCCGTGTGCAGCAGCCGCAGCAGCAGCGGCGGCGGCGGCGACCCGCGCGCCGGCCACCCGCACCCGCACCAGCACCACCTGCCCATCTGCAAGATCTGCTTCCAGGGCCCCGAGCAGGTGAGGCCGGGCGGGGCGTGGGAAACCGCGGGCGGGACTCCCCTGCGACACGACGCCCGACCTTTCAGCACCGCGGACAGCGCCCGCCTCGCGCCCGCCGGCACCGCTGGGGGGCTCAGCGGGTCCCGCCAACCGCGGAGCATCCACTCGGTGCCTCCTCACCCCTTCCTTCCCGGGAAGGCGGATCAAAAAGGTCCCGGTGGCGGATACAGGGTTTAATTGGATCTGTACTTCCCCCTACCCTCACCCCCTCAGACCCATTTGGGTTTGCAGTGACACATTCCTCAGGTGCTTTCACGGAAATGCCATAAGGATCTCCTAGTTATCGAAAGGGGTGTGGGTTCATCCAGAAGAAACAAACCCGCATCCCTTTGCTACAAAAGTATCCCGAGGCAGATCGCTTTAGAATACAAGCCGGGATGAGCTATGTCAAAGCCAAGAGGGCAGCATCTTTCCATATAGCAAATTGGGAGACTTAATCTCAGTGATATATAAAAGGGTGTTACGGTTCTACGGGAGAAATAGGAATGCACTCTGTGGCCTTGTGAAAGAAAGGCTATTTGGGCAACCGTGCTCTTCCTATTTCGTTAGAAACATGATTCTAAAGTATAAACTCCATTAGAGGTGTGTGCAACTTATGTTAGAGTCCTCATGGTGGGAACAGGATAATATATCTCTCTTACAAAATGTGTGTGGTCTGAGGAAACATTAGGTTTAATATTTTTAAAAGTAAGGAAATTGCATGCGAATATGCAGGCTTTCAGGAACCTAGCGCCCTAGTCAATATTTATGATGCTACATTTAGAAAAAAAAAAAATAAAAGCGTAATGCTATTGCAGGCTACTTTCTGGGATGCCATGCATTTCTTCTTTAGCAATGATTAAGAATAACTGCAGAGGAAATGCATCTGACCATCCACTTAAAAGTTATTAAAGAGATTTAATAGTACAGCTTTCTCCCAAGGGCATGGGGAGCTACATCTTGCAGACATTTTGTATGTAGTTAGAACATTTATGTCATAACTCTAAGCAATATCTTTGAAATAGTTTTAAGACTTTAGTTTTATTCCTATCAGAGGTATAAAAATTTAATTTCATTTTTCAGGATAGAGTTTTATGCTTATATTCTTCTGGGTAAATGGCGTTGAAAGAAAACAAGTGTCATATTTTTCAAATAGAGACTTAAGCATCAATATTCATACTGAGCTGTTTTCTTTTCAGGGGGAGCTGTTGAACCCTTGCCGATGTGATGGGTCGGTTCGGTATACACATCAGCTGTGCCTGCTGAAGTGGATCAGTGAGAGGGGTTCCTGGACTTGCGAGCTCTGCTGCTATAGATACCATGTCATAGCCATTAAAATGAAACAACCTTGCCAGGTAAACATCTGTGACACTTTTTTTTTCCTGCAATAATTTTGCTTAACATAAGTGCACTTAAATTTAGTTATTACTAGGAATATTTTACATATGCTACTTAAAAACATTTTATGCGAATCTCGGTAAAACCAAGATTTAGAATTTGTAGAGATGTGCTTTGAGAAATCTATGACTTTTTGATCTGAGAAACTCAAAAGACATTTTATTCAAATGGTTTTCTCTATGATTTGTTCTTTACTGATAATCTTATACCTACCTCTGTTTCTAAAAAGTCAAGTTGGTAAAATGTCTTATACTCAAATTAAGCCTACTTTACTAATTAGAGGTGTTATACAATTTATTTGAGTAACACTTTGTTACTTTAAGCTTTGAAGTTAAATGGATGGGGTCCATTTATGGAAAACAAATCCAAGTGAAGCAAAACTTTACTAGTCTAGAAATTTTGTTTAAACCTATTATCCAAAGAATAATTATTAGAACCTAGTTCTAATCTGAACACTCTTCACTTAACCAGACTTTCTTCTTCATATGAATTTTTTCACAGTTAATTACTTTTATTTTTTGCCATGATCAACTATGTAGTATTTCCAAGAGTTACTCTCAGTAATACTACTGAAAAACTTTTTGTGTATAATCATATAATAACATAGTAGCCATAAACCTGCAAATAGGCTTTTTTTTGTCATGGAAGAAATGATTTGATCCTTTGAAAAGACAGGTGTAATGTAAAATACAAAATACTAAGGATGACCTTTTCAACTAAAGCAGAATAGAATATAATTGACAAGATCTGGAGAAAGGGCATTGAGAAGCAGACATAAAAGAGTAGGGTTCAAAGCAGAGACAGAAGAGGTAATGGAAGGGACAGGAAAAGAGAATTGAAAAGTCAGAAGGCAAGAAAGTCATAGAATCTATTGTTTCTTACTTCCATTTATATTACCAAAGTTAGTTTGTGCTGAGCTGACCGGTATAAAAGAGGTAAAATTGTGTTTGCAGAAGATAACCTGGAAGCTGAATACTACTGCATTCATAATTTAGATTTCATAGTTTTTAATTTGTGCATCCTCACATAATTTGCAATTAACTTGCATCTTTGATAGTCACCACTGAAGGCATGATTAGCAGGCATGAAATGAAAATAGGAATTTTCTTAAGCTGGCCCAAGGCTTATAAATAATTTGGAAAGAAGAGTAACAATGCAGATGAGTGATGTTATTATGCTAAAGACAGGTGTAAACTTGACACATTTTCCCAGGACTTCTAAGTGAAGGAGCTACTTTGGTATCAACTTATAGATCCACCACAGTTGTCTTGAATAGCAGGTGGAACCATGTCTGAAGACCTAGATATGAGTAATACAATTGAATGAACAATAATTTTATGAATAGAAATATGTGGAGGTGACAAATGGAGCTTTGGGGCCACAGTGAAAAGTCCCATGAGAAGAGGTATAGTCAGATGTTCAAGAGCTGAAATAGAATGCTAAATATTTCAAAAACTTTAACTTATGGCTACTATATATTAATTCCTTTGGGATGATTACTTTTGAAGTAAATAGATATAGGTCCTAATGTAATTTTTAAAATAGAAAAGAGACAAAGGCCTAGGGCAAAAATATGATTTACTAATTCTAACCCTATAGTAAAATGAATTCGTTGCTACTATGTCTTGCTTCATTAAAAAACATTTAATAATTATTTAAAAAAAAACAATTTTTCAAACTATGTTTATGATATGCCCCAAAAAAATCAAAACAGAACAAAAACAAGCTAAAATAATAAATTGACCCAAATAGTACATTTAGGGTTAATTTTGTGACAACACTTGCAAATACTGCTATGATCTGTAATCTGATCTGTTTGTTGCAATCAACTAGAAAATAATATTTAGAAACAAAGTTGATATGAGTGTGATGATGATAGCTCAGATCATGCCAGAGAAAATAACTTACCCGCACTACATTATATACATGTAAAGCTCAGTACTCTTTTTTTATGTGTGTGTTTTCTTTTTTTTTTATTATTTATTTTACCTTTCATACATAGATGTATGTATATTACTGAATTAAACTTATTGGGGTGACATTGGTTAGAACATTATAGAAATTTTAGGCTCAGTACTCTTAATGAACAGAAATCAGTTCTAAGATTGCTACACTACTCTCTATACCCAGGAGTAGTTTATTGTCAGATAAAGTTTGACTAATTGTCTGACATTTCTGTTACATATAACCCATAAACTGAGCACTTACTCTGATTTTTGGTTTTCTCCCTTGCTGATATGAGGCCAGTTAGATTTAGCATTTATCACATCCATGCTTTATGGCATAGCAGAGATCCATTTCTTTATGGTGCAGGATCAAACAGGAGGCACGTTATGACCCTCACCTTCACTTTCCATATCCCTCTGTCCGAAGTATAGAGCCTTCCCATAACCTTGAGCAGTTGCTCCTTGCATGCGGAACAGAATCGAGAATAATATATTAAGAGAGAACATTTGCTGTCAGACACTGTTTTAAGTGCTTTACATATACAGATACTGATGTTTATCTTTCATAACAAACCTATCAGGCAGGGAATATTATCCCTATTTTACACAAAGGGAAACTGAGACACAGAAAAGTTAAGTAACTTGTACTTTGTATGTATTTAGTAAAAGGCAAAACCAGGGTTAGAAATTAGTCTGGTGATGAGGTCCATGCCCCAAAACTCCTGCAGTAGTAATTCTTGGCCGTCATGCCCCATATTGGAAAGTGTTCTTCTCAACTTCATCATAGCTTCCCTGACATTTCTGGGTCAAGCAGGAACTGATTTCAGCCTGGTCTCTCAGATGGTCTAGAAGTGTTATGCAGTGGTTTGCTGCATAACCACTCAAATACTTAGAGATTTAAACAACTGCCATTTATTATTTCTTGAGTTTGGATTGATTGATCTCAGCTGGGAGGCTCTTCTCTACATGTGGTGTCTGTCAGTCTGGAGCTGTGATCACTCAAAACTTTGACTGGATTGAAACAGCCAAGATGTCTGTTTGACTCGTTCTTGATGCTGACTGTTGGCCGGAAGCTCAATCGGGGCTGTCAGCTGGTGCCTCAGTTCTCTTTCTATGTGACTTGGTTGTTTCATGGCATGATGGCTGGGTTCCAAGAAAGTGGAAGTTACAGATCTCTTTAAGGCCCAGCTTTGGAAGTGACAGTTTTATGTCTGTTGCACTCACTTGGTTAAAGCAAGGCACAAGACCAACTCAAGAGAAGGGGAAATGAACTCCACCTCTCGAGTCTGCTCCCTTCTTTTTTTTAAAGAGTAGTCATCTTTAATTTACCATAGAGATAGATTCTAAAGTGACTCTGCTTAACTACCCTGGCATCTACATTTGGTCTTCATCAGGTCCAAATTGGTCAGCAGGTACGACCACAATTTTCCTCCTAGGGTTCAGAAATAAAGACAGTTAAAATAATGTATGAGAGGTTGACTCCACCAGTGGTACTTGATGCATATCCTCAAATACTTTCAAAAGTGATTATCACCATCATGTGTCTCTGGTACTCAGAGAGACATGGGGACAGAGAAGGGAAAGGAGCAGTTAGCCAGGAAGCAGGTGTGTATGAGGGAAACACAGCTGCAAAGAGTCTAAAACTCAATTTACCTGTTTTCATCATTGTGATTATCTTTAAATATTTTAATCCAAACCTCCCCAGTTCATTGGATTTCAGTGATGCTCAGCAACATGGCCCAATAGAAAACTGACATATGCTCTATAACATTTAAACCTTAATTGCTGTATCATTAGCAGTGGGAGTTAATTAAGACATTTGAAGTAATTTACATGCATTTACCCTCCTACCTACCTACTTCTAGAGCCTGTTTTATTGATTAACATATATAAAATCATTATGCATTAATGATATTTTAAGAGTAAAAGCTAATTCCATTTTGAATCTCAGCATGGTATAAAATTTGTGACATGTCGAGACTTACTTATTTTTAGATGGTGGTGACATTATAAACCAATTAAGCTATATACAGGTTTGTGAATGCTTTCAGTACTTTGTCAAGAAATATAGATGCTTAAAGGGAACATCTTCTAGATAAAGTGCTGTACAGGAAACTTCAAACTTGCTGTAGGAGACAAACTGCACTACCTAAACAGAGAAAAGTATGACATAAGTGGAAGTTAATAGCTATTATTAACTTGAGAGTGTCGCTTAATTCTTATGTCTCAGTTAACTCATCTTTAAAAGGTAACGATGACACCTATTTTATAAATTATTTGGAGGATTAAATACATAATATATGTAAAGTGCTTAGAATAGTGCCTGGCACATAGTAGGTGCCATTTTAATATTGGCTTAATTATTATGATGAGTTCAAACAGATGGTGATCTTCGGTGGCTCTGCCAACAGTGCTTACAGTCACCTATTTTGTTCAATGTCTTGTCACCTAAATGAAATTAATGACTCCTCTTTTCAGATCATTCTTTATCCCTGGATTTTTATTCTATTTTTCTAGGAGATCCCATCTTGATTTCCCACCAAATTTGTTACTGTGAATAATGAATGAGTCAGCATTTTAAAAGTCAGGTGTAAGGAGATATAGTGATGTCAGCACATGGGAACATATTTACTCTCCAGATGTCCTTCCCTGTGGGTCTTTGTTGGAGATGTTAATTGAAGTTATGAGATGGCTTTTTTATGTGTCCAAGCACAAGGCAAGGCTATTCAGCCTCCTCAAGCAGCTGTTGTTTATACTTTGGCAGGAGATGGGGAGGCCCTAGAGATCCATCGAGGACAATCATGAAGGGGCACAGGCAGGTGGCCAAACATCAGTTATGAAGAGTGGTGTCCATCACCTTTCCTTCCTCCTCTTTCCTTCACTCAGAGCACCAGTAGAGAGGACTAGGAAGGGACTTGCCTAAGAAGGGACTGGGACTTTCATGGAGGCCATACATACCTTGCAGATAGATATCAGGCCGCTGGCCATTTTCACTAGCCTCTAACATTTTTATTAGCCTTCTTACTGCTTTTCCTTTCAACAGTTAGAATGTGCTGTCAGTACTCTCATAGCAGTATAAATATCTGGAGAGTCCCTTAGGAAGGAGGATGACTTTGAGTGTTTTTCATTATTATCCATGTCTTAACACCCTGGGATTCATCATGACGGTTTTGAATTAGAGAGGAAGTTGGCACCAGGTAGGTTCATCTTGGCAAACGTTCAAAGGTATAGCTTCTGGATGTATTAGTAAAGTCTTTATGGAACTTTAATTAACTTCTTGAGGACCTTGTAGTCATTATTTTCCTAAATGGGGCTCTGTCAGGAAAGGGGTGATTGTCGCCTTCAGAAGTGATTAAGTCATTCTCATGATGGAACTAATGCATTAGCAGAAGCTGACAAATTATCACTGTGATTTGAAAATGTATTAAGAAAACATCAGAGCATAAACCTTATCAGCATTGCGTGCTGTCATTTGAAATACATCAAGGCATTTACATTTTCTGGATTAAAATGTCTGCCATCGCACAACCTGATTGTCGTGGTGAGCTGCCACTTCCAACATCCTCTGTAGATTTAGTAACAGATGACAAGCCGAGGGAAAGCTTTTCATTGCCATGCCTGAGAAGCAATATTAAAATGTAGTATTTAAATGCATATATTGGCATGTTTTATAGTAATTAAAAATGTCAAAATAAAGAGCCCATCTCAAGGCAATTTGCTCACCTTTGAAATTAATTTTGTTTCATTTGCTCACTAATTCTCAAAACACATGAATCTCTATCTTAGTTCCTAGAACATGATTCTGT
The DNA here is from genome assembly GCA_030015415.1 of Cynopterus sphinx. NCBI lineage: Eukaryota > Metazoa > Chordata > Mammalia > Chiroptera > Pteropodidae > Cynopterus > Cynopterus sphinx. The sequence continues at coordinate 7,274,009 of CM057379.1, read as the reverse complement.
GTTAATGATTCTGTGTTGAATAAAATATGTAAATTATACTTCGTCTACTACTATAGCCATCTTATTTACTGTATAGGCCACATGGTTTTACAATTTGTCTCAAAGTTAGGTATTCTGAGATGATAGTAAAAAGAGATGAAGGCCGTTCAAGGAACTGTGTGCTGGTGTTTGCTTTTACCCCATATGGAAATAGCATTAGGGGTGATGTCTGGATGGATGATACTCCCCAGAACTTTCTTCTCCACATAGATCTGCTTTTCCACACTTTTCTGTCTCTTTTTAAATGTATTTTCTTTTTGACACCTTTCTCTTCTTTGCTCCTCCACTTTGGCGGCCTTTAGAAGAAAGAACCTCCCGTATCATGGATGGAGCTGGGCAGATTTAATGATCAAAGCAAGTTAGCGGCAGGCAAGATTTGACAGGGGTTAGGTGGAGGAACCTTGTTTTGGCTCTAAAATGTCTTCTTTCATTGATATTTATCATGTTGTTGAAACCAGAGGTCAGAAAATCTTCTCTGGGGGTAGATAGCAATCGTTCTAGGTTGTAAAGCTCACAGTACCATCCCAGGAGGAGGCAGAGTCACAGACGACCACATAAATAACTAAGTGTGGCTGTTTTCCAGTGAAACCTTGCTTGTAGACCTGAAATTTGAATTTCACATGACTTTAAAGTGTCAGGAAATAGTATCCTTCTTTTGATCCTCCCCTCCCCCAACCATTTAAAGTTTAAAAACTTATGGACTACGCAAAAATTGGTGGTGAGCTGGATTTGGCAGTAGCTTGCCAATCCCTCATTTAAAGAAATGGCATACTGATCTGGATTTAGGCGTTTTCTGACTGATTAGAAAGTACAATGGGTGAAATGTTTTGAAACTTTTGTTTCTTTGTAATTTTGAGTGAAATCATAAACTTATATCACTTAAGAAGTGGTGGTGGTATTGTAGCTCTATAACAAAATGCTATTAACTTCTTCATATTAAATATTAAAACCCTTGTTTCTTCTAAACAGTTTTGTGGTTGTATCCTAAATATCCAGGAGTAGTTCTAGCTAAGTCAGAAGCAGAAGGCAGGGACATCTCAAAATAAGTCCTCAGTGTCTCTGGGGATGGGTCACCCTCTCATCTCAGTGAGTTCTGGATCGTGTTTAGTCTATCCCTAAAACAGACCCCCTCAGGCTCTCTGGTGTACTGAAATGATACTATTTTAGTTTTCTAGGGTTTCCAGGTCTGCCTTGTAGAAGGACAACAAGCATAATAGCGAGTGGGACAAATTTTAGAACAAATTATGTAACACAGGTCAGTATTGCTTGCGATGTACTTTCTTGGTCACTTTGTAGGCATTTAATGGAAATTTGTGATATAAATGAATGAATTAATTAAATTTTTAGTAAGGAAGACAGAATCGTAGGGGTTCTGCTCATATTTCTACAATGAGACAATGACTTAAGGAAGCCATGTTGCATTCATTGCTCACACATTAGCCGTCTCCTAGCTATCAATTTTTAACTTGCTCTTAAGTTGACCTTCTAATAATACTATTCTGATTCTGCCTGGGCAAATATATTCACTTCTTAGATCACAGGGAAAAAGTCTTAGGAGTGAGATCTATTTTTTAAAATCTAGAGTTTTAAAAAAAGTTTTCCAGTGAGACATATCTGCTCTTTTCAAAAAATTAAAATGTCATGTAAAAAGACTCTGAATGTGAAATTACCCATGTGTGACACACTCGCTTTCTTGAAGCTGTCGCTGGTTGAAGGATTTCGTCTAGCATTTGTTCAGAGAATTCAGATAATTTTTGGAGATTTTACTGTATGATCATGGGCTGCTCGGAGGTGAGCTGCTCAGAACGTCTACTGGGTATAATTTTGGGGGCGTGTGAAATCTGCCACGTGGCTGAAAGCAAGGTGACGTGGGTTCTTTTGATGAGCAGTGTGTACAGTTGTGACATAACTTCAATAATGATTTTCTCCTGGTGAATGCAATACTCCATCACAGAGAGATGTAGCAAGACAACAGACTATCTCCTCCTTGCTCATTTCCTGCTTTGCCTTGGCCTGTGGCTTTGCTGTGATGTGACTGATGTTTGCTAAAGGGATTGGAACAAAGGAAACTCAGCTTTCTTCTATTTTCGGACCTTCTAAGAGAAGGGGATGACTGAGAGCAAAGCTAGAGTGCTTCCGATTTCTCTGAGCCAGCAGGGAGTGGTCTGACAAGGAGATAATCACCAACAATTACAAGTAAATGGATGGCAGACACTGAGGACTGGGCCAAGAAAAACTGCCTGTGGTTTGTGCTTTCTGCATCCTTGGATATTTGACAGTGTTTTCCCTGTCAGCATAACTCATCACTCAACAGCTATTCTGTGTGATTTAGCCAAATGAAGTCCCGCATAAGTAAAGGTGGACCGAAAGCAATCACGAGGGAAGACGTGAAAAAACCTGGAAGCATTACTATCTTGACAAAGTCAATAGGAGAACTTACTGAGAGATATTTCTTCTTCCATCCTTCCTTTAGGTGTGATATCCTCTGAAAATGACCATCTAAAAACCTGCTCTCCAGTTTTTATCTCTTTGAAGTAGTTCATTTTGATTGATGACACCTGGGCAACATACCCTTATCATAGCAATAGAATTCCATTGCCTTAATGTTCCTTTAGTTTTCTTTCTCATTTTGGTACACTAATTGTGTGCAAGTGGCCAAGGCTTACTCTGGGCACAGGGAGCCCTCCCTGTATGCATTTAGCTCTTGTTTCGGGAACTCCCTGGGCGCTCCTTTATTATATACGGACTTGCAGTTGTACCATGACACTCATTTGTGTCATAATTCTGAGTTATGGAATAGTTCAAATAATCAAGGAACTATTTTAAGAAATGTATGTGCCTTGGTTTGTTCAGCCTATTATAAAAAGATGTTAAGAAGGATAACATCTCTTACAAATATAAGGGGATTTTACTTATATTCTTGTGAAAGAATATTCCAGAAGCCATAGGAAATATTTTTGCCCTTTTCTCACCACCATACCCTCCCAAGTATTAACTTTTTTTCTATGTTAAATTTGCAGATTTTTAACATAAATAATGTATGTGAGTAGCCTCTGCATTAATTTAAAGAAAAAATAAAATAAAATATAAAGTTTATAACAGAGTTGGAAAGAGCATGGGATTTGCCAGCCATGCACTGAGCATTCAGTAAATACTTGTTTTATCTTCCTTCTGTCTCATTCCTTTTCTTGACAATACCTCACCCTTCCTATTTTAGTGGAGGCAGGTAGGGGGGAGATTTCCAGGGGGACCTCCAGTCCTTTGGAGAGAAAGACACACTAGATAGGGGTGGCAGTCCTTGCTCACATGGTCTTCTCTAGGACCCAGCATGTCCAAGCTCAAACCTGGAAGTTGAATGAATCTTTAATGCAAAACCACTTTTCAGTCCCTTCCCAAACTTGTCTTCCTTTACCTTTCACAGCAGACTCGGTTATACTGCCAGTGTTTCTAGTAAAGTCATTTTCAGATCTAGACAAGACTGCTCAGCCATCTGAGAAATCATAGTAAGAAGTAGAAAAATGCCAGACCAACAAGATTAGAACTAATTGTACCAAAATGTGTTGGTAGCTGTGGGTGACACGTTTTTCTTAGACTATGGGGGAAAGATAGTGAAACCTTTTTGAGTAATTTGGTGAAACTTGTAAGGATGGGTGATGAATCTCCTTATCTCCTGTCTGCTGCTTCTCTCTGACCTGTACCCTACTAAGACTGAAGGTAATATCTGTTACAGAAAAGGAAATTTGAGCTAGAAATACGTGACTTTCATTTCGGACACAAGCTCTCCTACAGTAAACTTTAGGGGCAAAATGCCAACCATTCCTAGAATTGTCTATAAAGAAAAGTTCAATGCCAAATGATGAGGACTGCATAGAGAAGATTAATGACAGGGCATAGAGATAGATCCATGTGTTTATTTTTGGTCTAGAGGACAATTTTACTCATGACAAGAGATAGCCTCAAAATATTTCATCTTTGTTTTTCTACTATGAATTATATAACTAATATTTTTTTATTGGTTGGTTGGTTATTTATTTATTTATTTTTGCTCATTCAACAAATTAATCCTTATCCTGTGGCAGACACTGTTCTAGGCCCTATAGCTGCAGAGTTTGTTAGAACAGATAAGACCCCAGTTTCTAAATTTAAATTCTTGATGGTGAGGGACAGACAATAAACAAGTAAGCAAATCAATTAAATAAAAAAACAAGTAATTATAGATTATGTTAAGAACTCTAATGGAAAAGAAAACTAGGTGATTAAAAAAAATAAGCTAGAGTGAACCAAACTGTATTGGATTAGAGTTGGAAATGTCAGTCTAAAACAGTGTTTTATTTGGTGTAGATATGAATGGTTGGAAATGTCAGTATAAACCAGTGTTTTACTTGATGTAGATACGAATGGTTACATATAGAAATACTTATAGATATGTGCTTACGCATAGGTGGATACCCACACAACCATTTCCTAGCTCTGTCTGTTGAGAGGGCCTTGTAATGATACCCCAGGAATATTAAGGTCACCTAGCACCAGGTCTTGACTTCTAATACCATTCCCCAATAAAAGGAACCAGTCTCAGGCAAGATGCAAGATTAGACAGGAGTATCTTGTGTGGAAAATAAAAAAGTGCTCAAAGAAAGAGGATGGAGGACTTAGCAGTATGCAGACCAGGGTCCACATTTTAGCTCAATCACACACTGAACTATGTGACCAATAGTGAGTCAGTTCCTTAATGTAGTTGGAAAGGTTGAATCGAGCAACATTTCAAAGGTCTTGGCATGGGATAGTGTCTTTAATTTAATTAATTCCCGAGTCCTGACCTTGTTAAGACAGGAGTGGTAACAATACAGTTCTGTCAGATTTTGGAATTATTGTTTATTTATTTATTTACTCATCCATTTAAAAATACAACACATATTTATTAATTATTCACTAGATGCCAGACACTGTTCTAGGGACTGGAAATGAACAAAAGAGTAAGCAAAAGAAAGAAAATCCCTGCCCTCACAAGGCAAACATTCCAGAGAGAGACTGACAATATACAAACATCAATTTCAAGTACAGTAATCCCCTTATCTGTGGTTTGTCTTCCCAAGGTTTCAGGAACATTTTAGAAATAAACGTTTCATAAGTTTTAAATTCCAAGTAGGGCGATGAAATCCCCAGCTGTCCCACTCCATCCTTCTTAGAACATAAATGATTCCTTTGTCTAGCATCTCCACACTGTATGTGCTACCCACTCAGTAGTCAGTTGCCATCTTGGTTATCAGATTGGTTATGAGAGAGAGCAAGAGAGTGAGAGAGAAAGAGAGAGAGAGAGAGAGAGAGAGAGAGAGAGAGAGAGAGAGAGAGAGAGAGAGAGAGAGAGGAACAAATAAATACATGTGATGTGTGCACATTCACATAATTTTATTACAGTATATTGTTAAAATTTTATAACAATTCTATTTTATTAGTTGTTATTGTTAATCTCTTACTGTGCCTAATTTATAAAGTAAACTTTATCAAACGTATGTACGCATGGGAAAAAAACATAGTATATATAGGGTTTGGTACTGTCTGCGGTTTTAGGCATCCACTGGGGGCCGGTCACGGAGTGTGCCCCCTGGAGATGAGGAGGAAGAGGAACTACTGTAAAAGAATTAGTAAATTACTTAGTAGTCAGTGCTAAGGGGAAAAAAAAATGAAAAAGGAGTGGGATAGGAAGTGTTGGGAGGAGTGGTTAAAATTTTAAGTAAGGTTGTTTGGAGAAGTTGCCAATTCAGGATCTTTGACTTTGACAGAAGTTTTTCATGTTTTGCTTTCTAGAAACAAGGTTTGCTAATGAATATTTACCATTATTCCTCATGGTTCCTTTTATTGGGGAATGGTATTAGAAGTCAAGACCTGGTGCTAGGTGACCTTAATATTCCTGGGGTATCATTACAGAAGTAAATTTTATTCTGAGTCTTAGTTTTCCATAGATGAGCTGGAGAGATCAATGTTTACAGCCTGTAGTTTTATAATTTGCATCAATATATTAAAAGCCTCAATAGTGGCCCAATTTCATTGATCCATTTGTATATCCTGAATGTTATGGTGAATATTCAAGACATTGGTTTTAAGAGCAAGGAGATATGTACAATCATGTACAATCAGACTGATATTAAGAGAAAAAGATAGTAAAAAATATATTCTAGATTCTAAGAATCACTGATTAACTATATTAAAATATTTATGTTGCCACATTCACTGTTCAACCTACAGAATTATCAAGAGATTAAAATCTAAAAAAAGCCATTATGTATGAAAAAATTTAGATTATAATTATTTTAATATTGATTTTTATAAATATAGTGATAATAAGACAAATGAAAAATTAATATTGAACTTATTTTTTTATTGGACAAGTACGTATTTTTTTCTGTTAAAAAACACATTTCCTGAGATGGATTGTTTTGATGAAAATCTTTATCATCTTACTTCATGTCTTCTAGGAATCTTGGCTATTTGGAGAAGGAATGTTTGAGGCTGTAATTTTTAAGGCAATATAATTGAGAGATATTGAAGTGGCTTGTACATGACTTGGCCACTATGAAAGTCACGTCATGACTTAAAGAGGGGAAATGATTTTTTATGTTGCTTGCTCCTGGAGTTACAGAAATTGACATTTTGGCTTTCAGAATGCATTTGAAATGCATGACCTCCATTAATCAGTACAGAGAGTTGCTGGGCAGCTCATCTTTTCTGAATCTCCATCATTGACAGAGAATATGACTATGAAGCAGTTTTGAAGGGTGAAGTAAGATTCCTTCCTCCTCTTCAGAAAACTTTTAGTAACATGGAGACATTGTGCTTCAGCTTACAGTACTTAGCCAACCAAAATGGAATAATCAGTTCCTCAAATTTGATGGGAAATGTCATCCGTAACTTAAAACCCGTAGCTTTCAAAGGCTATGAGCTTGAGTGGGTTATTAAGAATCATTTATTCAGGAGAAAAGTGATGGTCATTTCATGGGGAGTGAGATGTTATATTGATGAACCCATACAGGAAGGAAGATAGATCGTTCTTAGGGTAAGTATTCCCCATGGAACCTTTGTCTGGGTTTCCAGTGTTTGCTTGATTGCCTTAGTAGCAGACTCGGTTAGATCACCTTGTTAAAAGTTTAAAACCTTTCAAAACAAGTCAGTAGTGGCAGATCTGGAGGGTTTATGTGAGCAAGCATTGAGTGTCGGTATCCCTCCAATTAGATGTCTCAAGAGCTGCACTATCATCTCGCTTTCTAGTGTTTCCTGTTTAGAGTCTGTTCTTCAAATTTTACCCATGGTGCACAGAATTCCACTAGGTTAGAGATATTGCTATTTTTTTTCATCCTATTTGAAAATAAATTTGGTCCAGGTTCCATTTACTTAAAAGCCTTTGACATCTGTTATTTTTCACCTAATCTGTTTCAAAAAAAGGTGCCTGCTTACCTATCTGATTAACTTTTGAATAAATCAAACATTTTCTGTTTTCTTTGTTGCACTTTGCAACTTTGGGGGGTTTAATTTTAGTCTGTTCAGAGCTTTTGAAAGGGCTGCTTCTTAAATGGTTTAAGAATATAAAGCACGTGAACTCAAGCAGAGTGTTAAATCCATTTAAAGTTATTTTAGGGAGAGCATTTAAATTTTGATTGCCCATTGAATATCTGAGTGCAACAAGTTTAAATAGAAGATAATTATAACATCTAGTGATTTCTGCCAAAATATTTATAATATGTTGATGATCAAGTATTTTAGATATTTTTGTCAAACAAGACAATTAGAATACCCCTTATTTGTATTCATGTATCTAGAGGCAACCGTGACCAAATATTTGGGCAGTTTTGTGATTTGAAAGAGAAACAGTGATTGCATTTTGTCCTCTTTTGTTTGGCTTTAGTTCTTTCAAATAGGGCCTTTTATTTTGCTTAGGACAACATTTTTAAAGAGAATTAGATGAGAAGCAATTTCCATGATATAAAATGTGTGAACTACATTTGAAAATGAGGTTTTTAATCACTACTGATTGTTTCGCTTATGGCAAGCTATCTTGCTTGAGGGAGAAGATTTTTCCAAGCAGCTTAAATTCTTAGTTAACAAGTAGAAGAACCTTAATTAAGTTGTCACTGTCGAGGAACTGGCCATGTCCCGAGGTTCCTTGTAGGTGGGAGGAAGTGTGGAGAATGAATTTCTTCAGCTGCTTGGAAATCTCCAGGAAAAATTCCATTCCATAGCTTGGAAATAACTGGGAACAACAAAGAAATAAGGGAAGGAACAAAGAGAGGTAAATATCAATTTTTTAAATGGTGAACATAATTTTATTTCAGAGGTACAAGGCATTTCAAGAACACTAATAGTGAGTGTTAGATTCTTTGTCTGGAAGCACATGAGTACCCTTTCTGGATCAGTGAGGCTGCAGTTATCTTGGTTTGATGCACAGAAAATATGACCTATTAGTTACTGAAAATAAACATTGTGTAAGTAACTCAGAGAACTTGATTTCTCACACTGTCCCTGCCATCTTGGCTGAGTAACTCATTTCTCAAGAAGTACAGGATAGAATGGCAAAGGTACAAAGAATGATGTTCTGTCAAAGAAAACCATGTGAGCTCAATCATAGGTGGGGTTGGGGTCTGGAGGAATACGAAGCTTTTGTGAGGTGATGGATGTGGCCATGACATTCATGAAATGTTATATTATGTAGCGGTAAAGTGGGGCAGATTTTAAATGAATAGATAAATATATAAAATAAATACTCTGTCTTTTACATAAAAATGTACATGCAGGACTTTGGCTTTATCAAAAATTGAAATGTATTTCTAGGCCAACATAGATTTCAGAGAATCTTTAAAGGCTAAATGTGGTAAGAATTGCATAAGTTAGCATGGTTGATTTATAAGTTGAATATCTGGGTAGTGTATGCTTTAGTTTGGACAGCTAGAAAAATATTCTTAATCAGATACTGACATAGTAAGAAAGGTGACCTATGTTACTTAGTTAGTGACTTATTTATCTCAGCAACAAACCAAAGGATATTAAATGATATTGTGGGAGCTAAAAAAAAAAAAAAAAACTTTTCTTTCCACCTTCTAAGTTCTCCTAGCTGGGCCAATAATCAAATAAACAGAGACAGATTTATAGGATATAAATCAAAATTTTAATACACACACATGGGGAATTCACCTAAGTATGAAAATTCCAAAGACCGTGGGCCAACATTGGGTATAAAAGACATTTTTGGGCAAAGGAGAAAGTGGGGGAGGGATATTAGGTTTCAGAAGTGAGAATGGGTGATTTACAGGTAGTTAAGGAAGAGCAGATTGTAGGTGACAATTATTGCTGGGCAGCTCAGAAACAGTGGGACACTAGGGGCTGGGGTGGGTGGGGGGAAGGGTAGAGGGGTGGAGGGGAGGGATCTAGCTAACAGGCCCTGTCTGAGGGCCTCTTATTTACCATACTTAATTCAAAATAGGCCAGGGCAGCATTCTAAGATTTCCTTCCTGAAGCAGGTTTCTCTGTCTGAATCTCTTGGTCAGGAAAGAGGGGAGGGTCGAAGGTTATTTTTGAGTCTTTTGCTTCTTACCAAACAGCTTAAAATCAGTATCCCAGAAAGCAGCTTCAGGGTGGCCAAATTTTGGTACCTTTCAATATAAACACATAGTAAATTAAAATTATTTTGCAGGGAAAATAACATGTTTTCAGCAGTTAGACCTTTAGCAAAATGCAGCAGAGCCTGTTAATTTTTATGGCAATTTTAAAGTAACAGGTTGATATAAAACTGGGGCATTTTTCAGTGAAATAGCACAAAGTTTCCTTGAGAGTAAGGAGAGAAATACTGGCATGAACAACGCATCTGCAGTGCATGTTCTGGGTTAAAATCTTTTCATTTAACCATTTCCCAGTGGCCCCACGATGACATAACATTAGTGTTTTCACAAAGGACTAAGAGAATGCTGGACATCCTTGAAGGCAGTTTTAGTTTATAGTCCGAAGACAAGGCTCTCACTTCAGAAAAGGTGCTAATTATGCGTGAGTGACAAATGTATCATATAACAAGTAATACAGAACTCCTTATCAATTGTGAGTCAGAATTGGGCCAGCACTATGGAAGTAAAACCATTTCTCATATGGAATCAGCGTCTGAAGATGGGATTTCTTCTAGATGTCTGATCAAAACCAAGCTGGCCCAGCAAAGTGACTTTACAGATTCAACTATACAATTATTATCTTTTAAGCATCAGCTAAATGCCTTCAGAATATATTGCTTTATATGTATGGATTGAAACTAACTCCATTGTCTAGCAAACAGCAGTGGAAAGTGATGTCGATTAAATAAGCATTTACTTTAAAGCAAATCCCAACATGTTATTTCCAGGACTGAATAGATTAAATGTGTCCTAGAATGAAATGGAGTAGGAGGTCAGAATATGTTTGGGTGTCTCCCCATGTACATACTTTCGCAGGCTGACAATGGCTGAAACTTTGATGAGCTTGGAAAATCAGCACATTTGTTATCAAGTTGGTGTCGCCCTACCATGACTAACTTCTAGAGATTCTTACTGATGATTGTAATAGCTGCTGAATATTGAGCTCTGATATGCCAGGCACCTCTGAAAGCGCTTAAGCATCATTGCCTCTAATTCTCAAAAAAAAAAAAAAAATGCAATAAAGATGGGAAGTCTAGAAAAATGGATCTTAACTTTGAGGTGCTCAATTTAAGTTGTGTCAACACTGAACAGGATCGATCAAACTTGCTGGAATTCAGAAGAGTTTTAATCAGTTTTGGAAAATGGAAACACACTTTCCAGTCAGTTAAAAAGTCTGAATCCCAGTTTGTGAGTCACCACAGATCACTATGGGATTTTGAGTAAATCTAATAATTTCCTAAACTGTTTTTTAACTACACAAAACATAACACTTTGAAAATGCATGTTATAATTGAAATAATTTAGATAATATTGAAATCAGTAGTGTTAACATGGATAATCCTTTTATTTACTTCCCAGGCCCCACCTCATCCATTACCCCAATCTAGGGGTAATGTTAAATGACTGGTCTGCGGCTTTCTAGGACTTTCTGAAGAATGTATTTATATGCATATACATATGTGTCTGTATATCTATATTCTTTTCTTCATACCTGCCTTTTTCTGAAGTTTCTTTCACTTGACAATATGTCAGTACATACATATTATTCTTTTAGCCAATGCATTATACTCTTTAGAATGAATCCAACAATTTAACGGTCTTCCTGTTGGGGGGCATTTAGATAGTTTACAATTTTTCACTGTTATTAAAATGCTTCAGTGAACTATATACACACAGGGTTGAGTTAGATGTGGAAATATTGGGTTACGGAGTATGTGTCATTAAACTTTTGATAGCTACTTTCGAATTGACCACTGACAGCGCTGGATTAATTTGACTAATATGTAATATTATCAGCAATATATGACAGTGGCCATTTCCCCTATTCTTATTAATGTGAATTCCTAAAAATAGCCAAGTAAATTGTTGATGGTTTATAAAGTTGATACCTGTTTTTTTTAATTTACATTTTCATAATTACCAGTGAGGTTGAACATTGCTTTCTGTGTTGATCACTGGTGTGTATGTGAGTGTGTGTGCATGTGAATTATATGTTTGTACCCTTTGTTTTTGATTGAGATCAAGCTTATTAATTTAAAAAATTTATACTCACATCATTACAAACTTTTTTCTTACTTTTTGGCCAGCTTGCTCTGTCAGTTTCTGTCACATAACTTACAATCTAAATGGGCCATAGACATTAACAAATTATTATGCAATTAATTTTTAAACATATAAGGATTATCTTTGTGTTACTGATATCTAGCTTAATAAGCTTGTGATTAGAAAACATACGTGGCATGAATCCGTTCTTTTAATATTTGCTGACACCTGAATTTTGCCCAAATGTGTGATTAATTTCTGTAAATGTGTTACATGTGCTTGAAAATGATGTGTTTTCTCCTATTTTTGGATGCAGTTTTTCAGGTTTAATAGGATTTTCCAGCATGGCCTGCTCCACCCCTTACAGAATTCTTGAGTTCCTAAGGTGAAGCTAACAGATTTTCTGGACACGTAGCTACATAAAGCCCCTTGTATCCCTTGCCCAACCATGTCAGATAGGATTTGGTTTAGATGCCAGTGGTGGTTATCTAAAATATTAGAAGCTCAGAAAAGAGAGATTTCTTTCTTCTTTTCATAAAAGTGTCAGGGAAAGTGCTTCAGGGCCGTGCAGGTGCTCCGTGTGTGCAGATGCTTCCTGTATCAAAGTCCAGGCTCTTCTTTTATCCTGATATACATGACCTCCATCCCAAGTTCATCTTATGACCCAAATGTCTGCTTTAGCCTCAGGCATTACGTCCATGTTCCAGGAGGAAGGAAAAGAAAAGGGAAGCACACCGCTCTAGAGAGGTCTAGAAATGTATAGAGGCCATTTTCCAGAACCTGTGCATAGTCAGACCTCATCCTATGGGCTACAACTTGTCATCTGAAGGCATTTAGCTGCAAGGCAAGATAGGAAGTTGTGGTGTTTATTTTGATTAGCCTGTGACCTGCTGAATTTTGTGAGTTCTTATGAAAGGAATGAGTAGGTTGAGCAACAATTATCACCATCTGCCATAACCAATTTTATTAATATATATTTCTATCAGTTAATACTCAGTTTATTGAATACAAGTGTCTTAAACTATAAATAATACTGCACTTAACTTTGTGTGCAATCTCTGCTAAAATATTTAGTATTACACCTTTTCTGCGTCCTATAACACAACTCTGAGCATGATGTACCCCTTCTTAAGATTCTATTCAGCAGCCCTCGTTGCTTGCAGAGTCCCCTTCATGCTCCCTAGCATGGTGGTCAAGGTCCATTTTTCTTAGCTGAGCTAGCTATGTCGGAAGTTACCAAATGCATGCCTGCTTCCTGTGCATTTTACCTGTGATCCTGCCGAAGAGTTGTCATATTTTCCCAGCACAAGCCACGAATCTGGTCTTGCTTCCTGTGCCCATGATACTCCTTTCTCACCTAGGAATGCCCTTTCTCCATTTTCTACATGGTGGACTATCCTCTTGCTTGCCAAGTCTGATTCAAAAGCCACTTGTCCTCTAAGACATCTCTGATCACTCCCACCCATGCTAATCTTCTCCATCTGGGAACTTCCATGCCACTTCATGTTATCTATGTTCCTGCAATACTGCACACATTTTTGTCTGTCTACTATACCATGAGGGGACTCAAGGACCGTATGGACCAGTGCCTGAGTTTTTCCATCTTCTACAATGTATGGGGACATGTACAACATTGGACAATACATCAATAAAGGAAGTTAATACAATGGATGATGGATTGCCTGTAAAATGCATGCATTTAGTGCCATCATATTTATTTCAGACAAATCTAAATTATCATGTTACCTTCACATAATTTATTCTCTGTGTGGTCCAAATGACATTGTTGGTATGTGATCATAGTAATAAGCAGAGAATTGCATTTAATTCAAAGATGGCATAACTAGCTGCAGGTGGTGAGAAAAAAACATGATACCTCTTACTGGCAAATCTTAATATTTTAACAGATGTATTCTTAGCCAAGTAGAGGAAGCAGAATTTAGAAACAATGCCAGTTCCTGCAATTAGATTCATCAAGGGACATGTTATTTCATAAACCAGTGAAAGGAATGATGAAGTATCTTGGGCTCAGATTGAAGGTAAGACATGACTGTTCTGTGAAAGCTCTTAGTAGGCAACATTATTCTGTGGTCTTATACCTATCGTGTTTCAAACAGGATTTCTTTGCACAAGACTGAGTCCTGTCAAAACTTGGCTTAGTTTCTCTAAGATGATACGGCTTGTGACATAGCTCTTGAAATACTGTTATTACTCTTATGCCATACATATTCTCAGAACTCATGTTTTAACTATAATTTTGCATGTTGGTTCAGAAACTTGGGACAAAACTCATGTTTGGACAGAAACTGAAAATTTCTTTGTTAGATAGGTGGATAGGCAGGTAGAAACTGTCTAGTTTATATCACATCCATTGAAAATATACCAGTCACTGTATATTCATCTTGATAGATGAATGAAAATGCATTTGGTAAAAGTCATTTAATCATAATAGAACGGGGAATGAAATATAAATGAATGTATGAATCTCTACGAAAAGCCTCCTCATGATTAATGACTAAGACACTAGAAACACAACTATTAATGTTAGGATCAACATGCGCGCCTGCTATCACTGCTGTTATTTGAAATCGTTCTGGAAGTACTAGCTAATGCATTTTAAAAAAAAGAACAACAACAACAACAAAGGGCATAAGTGCCATTTCCATGCACTTGCATCAACAGAGAATGTTGCTTTCACCCCCAAATGACTAGAAGAAAACAAAACCAAGAAAGTCATTTTTTTTTACTCACATTTCTTCGTTTAGTGGTGATATTGGATATATTGTATATTTTTATTGGCAATGTTAAGAGTGAGGTATGAAATGTTTAGTTATGGCAATAGAGATGTGGAAGAATTCTGATTGACATTACTTTTCAATAGCTCTCCTCACACACATACCTGATCTTAAAGCAAAAATGCAAGACTAATAGCTTCCAGGTTTTTGTCCTTCTAGGAGACAAAATAATGAATTAGCCTCAGAAAGTGGGATGTGACAGAAGACTGATTCTGGAAGAAGGACTTGGTCTATAAACTGATACTGTGTTTTTTGGAGAGTGGCTCTAGGACTGTTTATCTGAATATAAATTCTTTGACTTTTGATTTGGCAGTCACTCCTCAAGAGAATATAATTATTCAAGTCTGAAATGATGTATGGACATGTATATTGATTTCAGCTATGTTTGTGATAGAAGAACTTTGGAAAAGATCTAAATGCTCATGCATAAGGGCTGGTGAATGATTATGTAAATTATGTCACCTCAGTCCAGGGGACTTCTGTGAATCCAATGACATGTATTGACTTGGAAATATCATCACAACCTATTGTTGAGGACCAAAAACAAGTTGCAGAACACATGTATGCTCTAACTCCACTTAGTAGTTGAAAGATAGATCCATATCTATATAAACATCTGAATATAGAGAGATAGCTAGAAAAAAACATTTGATAAAACATTGGCATTGATCATTAAAATCCAACTGGGAAGACACATGCAAACATGAAGCCGTCGGGGAGTAATGGAAGAGCTTTACAATGAACTCTGCAGTCACAGAGTTTCAGAGGAGAGAAAGGTCAGTCTGTGGTCAAGAGTGATCAGAGAGGATCTCACGCAGGGGGAAGCACTTGAGTTGGTTCATTTATCAGAGTTTGAATGGGTGGAGGCAGGAATAGCATTCCAGGTGGGGTAAAACATTCATTTCATCCCCAGTGAAGCTTTGGGGTAAGCATCAAGAAACACATAGTAGTTTCAGCCTTCAGACTCAAGGAGCTTATAAGCCAGTGGAGAATAAAAACATATAAATTACAACTCAATGTGGTGACTACATCTATAAAGATGTACCTGGGGAGTGTGAGGATGCTGAAAACAGGTACCTACCTCGGCCTTGAGTGTGTGAACAGGGATGGAAGGTGATGGGCTGTGTGGGGGAGGTTTCTGGAAGAAGTGAGTGTGAGTTGAAACTCAGAGTTTGAGTTAGCTATGTGGAAAGTAATACTAGAAACAAACACCAATGTTTGCCTCAGATTTGACCAGTACATTGATACTAAAGTCCACTTCCAGTTTATAAACAGGTAATATGTTAAAACTTTTGGAAACATCAATACTTTTTTATTTAAGAGACACTGAGCTTCTCAGGCTTGCCCATGGAGACCATTTAGTTAGTGCACTCTGTAGCACCACATACTGTGTTTCTGGGAAGAACTGATTTCCAGATCTGGGAAGGAGAGAAACACATTTGTCCTCATCTGCACTCTCTCCAACATCACGACTGCCTTCCAGGCTGGGGGTGAGGGGGGCGAACTCTGTACTTGTTTTGAGCAATGCAGTCTTCTTCTCTTGGTGGACCGTAGCTAGAATTATATCTTCCTGTTGACCCTGAAGCAGACACAAGACCCTTCTAAAGTCTAAGAATGAGATAATCTATTTTTAGTAATATACTCTTTCATTGAGGAATGACTCTTAGAAAATGAAGTGCATAAATCTAAAATTTAGGGTTGGTGAATTTTTACACGTGCCTACACAGTATGACCACTGCTCCGGTTAATCCCCAAAAGGCTCACTTATGCTTCGTTATAGATTAACCAATCAAAACCTATCTTATAGTGGCTGAGCCTTACTCTAAACACAGTCAGCTCAAACATAACATCTCCCATGATAGCGAATGAAAGGGAGTTCTTCAAAAGGTTTCTTCCTTTGAGAAAATGGATCTGAGAACTGTTGAACTACTTGCAGTATTTCTAGTCTGGTAAACTTGAAAGCTCTTAGCTCAGCACCTTCTCTATGTCTCTGTTTCTGACTGTCAATCTCTATTTCCGTCTTTCTAATATTTTTAGCACAGAATAGCTAAGCTAGAATTTCCGGTTTTCCCCTTGATAACTACTCTCCTACGAAGCACTATGATAGGAAGAGAGAGTTGTACTGCCTATGAAATGTGGCTACTACAGCCTTGTATCTCTAGAGGCTTCTGCACTCGCTGGACTGCTTTCAAACTGTTACAGCAGAAAGCTAAAATGAGATTATTGATTATCTTTCAGTTTAGGTATTGTGCCACAAACTTAAAAACTTGGAAACAACCTACTCCAGTTTCCTGCTTTTTTCAGCCTTTCAAACCAGAACTTTGAATTAGTTTCAGGTTTTTAGTTGTCAGAGCTGTACGTACTTTAGATATCACATATAGACTCCAAGCCCTTAGATCACAGAGTTGGTGGGCTGAGCCCTGATATTCTGCTACTGAGTCCAGGAGTCTTTTCCCTGTTCTCCAAGAAGTAGTGGTGAACTGGAGAGAATTCTGCCCTTGTGAGTGGACGTCTTCCTCTCTTAGTGTGAATACTTTTTAAAACTATTTCAACCATCAGGGCCAAAGAGGAAACAAAAAAGAATGCTTTTGGTAAATTAAAGGTGTTGTTTAACTGTACCTTGTTTTGCTTATTTGTGATTTTAATTGATGAGTAGCAGACATCAACTTTCACAAGTTAGAATTTTTAGTATAATATAAAGAAGGCGCCTGGGTTGTAGGGGCACTGCTGGCCCCATAAATAAAATAGAACAAATTGGGTTTTTGGCATTTAGACAAAGAGATTATCAAGATCGCTTGCTCATGATTGAGGAGGTTGATCTATGTCCCAATTCTTTTGATGATTCATAAAATCAAGCCGTTTTCTACTGTTCTTGAAAATTATTATGAGCTTTGCATTAAAATGTTCACTAACTGATAGCAACTGGATGATATACCCCCTTTATTATATTTTGAGAAGTATTAATTGAATTAGACATAAGGGATTTGAAGTGCTTCCACACAAAACCCTCTTAAAGATCCACTACATAAAAATGGTAAAATTTTATCTAATTATTTCTGTTGGACCAACATGGACAAAACTTATCTAGAAATGGAAGGAAATTTACTACCAGGACACACATCTGATGGTCATGTAATGCATGAGTATTGAAACATGGCCATAGTGATTCTGTGAAAAGTGCCACCAGTAACATTCATGAGGAAGAAAAAACATCTTTATGCATTTGATTGGATACAAACAACCACTATGGAAAACAGTATGGAAGTTTCTCAAATAATTAAAAATATATATACCTTTTGACCCAGCAATTGCACTTCTGGGTATTTATCCAAAGAAAACCAAAACAATAATCTGTAGAGATCTATGCACCACAGTATTGATGGCAGCACAATTTACAATAGCCAAGATATGGAAGCAACTTAAATGCCCATCAACAGAAGATTGAATAAAGAGGTTATGGTTTGTAAATACAATGGACTTTTACTAAACTATTTAAAAAATGAAATCCTACCATTTGCAGTGACATCGATGAACCTAGAGGTTATTATACTGAGTTAAATAAGTCAGACAGAGAAAGATAAATACCACATGATTTCATTTATATGCAGAATCTAAGGAACAAAAAGAACAAACTAATCAAACAGACTCACAAATATAGTGAACAATTTAGTGACGGACAGAGGGGAGATGGGGTTGGAAGGCTGGGAGAATAGGGTGAAAAGTTAAAGAAGTACAGATTAGTAGCTGATAGATAGTTGCAGGGATGGGGAACATGGCATAGCGAATACAGTTAGCATTAATATATTGGGTAGGTGGAAAACCAGAGGAGAGTAGGAATAATTAGGGGGATTGTTTTATAAACTATATAAATGTCTAACCAATGTACTATATACTTAAAATGAATTTTAAAAAACAAAAAACCTATTTCCAGATATGGCCACATTGGGGATTAGGGTTTAAACATATGAATTTTGTAGGAGACTGCATTTATTCATTCCATAGCAAAAACTTACTTCCAGACATAAGTAGACAACTACAAAACAAAGGCATTTTAGATGTTGATTTTATTTAGATCTGTGAAGGACATTGAGATTTAGTTCACAAAGCCTGACCAGCTGTCTTGGTGAAGAGTGGGCCCTTCTGCATAGCCTTGGCATAATGGAAGGGTCCTGAAAAGCTTGTGTCACTCCCCAAAATTCATGGGCCTTTTCCCATCAAATTTACTTCTTTGTCTTTAAACATTACTCCATGGGCCTGTAGATTAGTTAAGAGCTGTTGATAATGTTAACATCAGTGACTGGGTCAGTTCCTCCTTGAAGCCTGTGGGTGGAGGTCATGTAGGGGTACCAAAAGGGAGTGAGCTTAAGGCCCTGTGAGGGGGAGCTGGCCAGAGATGGAGGCCTGTCCTTGGCAATCTGGTGGCAGACACCTAGGAGCAGGCCACAAAAAGGGATGAGAAAAAGATGAAAAACCCAGTCCACAATTTGAGGCTGACTGCCCCTCATTTATTTATGCTTGCAATAGAAATAATTTGTTTAGTTTTTCCTGGTAGTGATCTTTGACATTTTGATAACCTTTTTATCTTATAATAGTTTTACAGGAGAACTGTGGAGATAGTATAGAGAATTTTTGTGTGCCTCACGCCCAGGTTTTCTTATTATTAACATCTTCCATCACTATGGTGCACTTGTCACAACTGAAAAAGAAAAATGGGCCCGTGATTATCAATGAAGCTTCACATTTGACTAAAATTTCACTAGTTTTCTCCTAATATACTTCTTTTTTTCCAGGATCTTCTCCAGGGTACCATGTTATTTTAGTCATCGTGTCTCCTTAGGCTCCTCTTGGCTGTGACAGTTTCCAGACTTTCCTTGTTTTTGATGACCTTGACAGACTCGAGCAATATTGGCTAGGTGTCTTTTAGAACGTCCCTCAGTTTGGGTTTGTTGTTTTGCTCTTAAATAGCCTGCAATTATGGTATTTGGGAAGGAAGACCACAGAGGTAAAGCGCCATTCTCATCATGATGTATTAAGGGTATGTGTTATCAACACGACTTATTACTGTTGACGTTGACCTTGATCGCCTGGTTTGAGGTTGTGTTTATCAGGTTTCTCCGCTGTAAGGTTACTCTTTTCTCCCAATTTCCTCTACAAAATACTCATTGAAAACGTGTCAGTTGGTACAGCCCATACTCAGAAAGTGGATGATCTTTGACTTTATTGAATAAACATGTTCACCTCTCTCCTACTGTCCTGCAACATCTAAGTAAATCCCAATTCTAATCCTTATCCTAACTCTAATGGGAAATTTTGCCTAGTGATTGTCCCACAAGTGCCATGTATGGTCTCTCTTTTTTTTAATTTCTGTCAGCTGTCACTGTTAATTTTGATTTTTTTTTCTGTTGTGTGTGTGTGACATTTAAAATCAAGATTAAGATTGAAAAATTTAGTCAGCTATTCCCAGGTTTCCATTCAATTTAAATGTTTACCTAATAGCCTAAAAATTTAGATAACGAACTGAAAATCATTTTTTAATCACAGTGTTTGGCATTGCTAAGTGATATACTTACTTAGGCACCACAAATTCCTCACTTTGCTATTAAATTATGATATAATTTCACTGGATGTGGAGCCATATGACTCATATTTGAGCATTCCTCTGTGTGCTTGATAAACAGATTGCAATATATTGCTTTGATTAAGAATCAGAACACACACTTTAACAACAAGCGATAACTCCCAAATCAATCAGACAGACTGATGGAGAAACAAGAGGTAGGATCATGGGATAAAGTGGAGAAGAGATCATTGAGCACACGTTTAATAGCTAGTGCTAGAGAAGGAGGAGAGGGAGCAGGAGAGAGTGTAGAGAGATGATGCTGTGAGAAGGTGTTCTGTTTTGGAGAGAGCAGTGAGCACCTGCTGACACACACGGCAAAGATGTACGACATGCCCTGGGCATCACGGAGCAATTTGACAAATCTCATTTTAAAGGGCATTAAGTCATCTTAATAAGCATTTTCTTCTCTCTCTCTTTTTTTTTTCGGTTTAACCTGCTTTCACATGCATTAGCTTAATAATCCCTTAAGAAAACATCTGTGTCATTAATTTTGTCATTTGCCCCATTTTACAGATGGGTACCCTGAGATTTAGGGAGGTTAAGCAGTTTGTTCCAGGTCACTTGTCCAGAGATAATGAACCAGGAATTGGTGTTTGTTTCAATTCAAGTTAGTTGCTTTTAGTAGGCATGGAGTGAGCATCCTTCACTGCTAGCGGCTGCTGAGCGGGGACTCCTGCAAGTAGACCTCCAGACTGCGGCTTTACACTCAAATCCACTCCAATCCATTTAAATCAAGCCACTTCTCAACTCCTGCCAGTGTTTTGAAGAGATTTCTTGTCTAATCTCGGTCTCTTTACTGGGGGGATCTCACCCAAACTTAGACCTGAGGGTTGACTGCTCCTCCATGCCCATCTTCCTCTAGACCGACAGAAGTCTCAAATGCCCGCCTCCCTCTCTTTGACTTTGCTCTATTTTGCAATTGGCCTCTCTGGTTTTGGCAAAAGGACTGAATTAGAGTTGAGGGGAAATGCACGTGTTCCTTGGAACACTAACTAGGGTTCGACTTTTGCTTAGGACGATGCTCTTCCGCAGGCATTTTCTTGTCGCACGGTGTGTCAGATTAGCTACTCAAGAGATCAGCAGGACCTTGTAGATGCAGGGCAAAGCACATTCTTTTGGGAGGGAGAAATTGTTGTTCAGTGGCATGGTGGGCCAACTCCTGGGAGATGGGAGGAGAGACAGGCCAACCAGGGGGACCAGGGCAGCTGAGTTGCCTTGGCTCAGGGGACCAGACATAGGGGCAGAGGGCAAGTTAAGACATACTTCCCTATCAGCTGTCCTTTCTCACCCCACTTTACCTCCCTGGCTCCAACACATCCATTGGTGGTCTCTTACCCACCCCGTCCCTATGTTATCTTAAGAGTCAGAAATAGAGACAGAGTGTTATGAGCTAGGAGAGCTTCCGGTAGAATGAAGAGCCAAGGACAGGTGAGGACACTAAGGAGCAGAGAAGGACAAGGGAGGAGGTATGGGCATAGGGTGGTTTGCCTCCTTTAACGTCTGATCCAATTGGCTTTTATACATTAAAAGGTAAAATGCACAAAGTGTAAACAGGAGCTAACAGGAGAGGAAGGCAACGGAAGCAATTACTTGCTCTGGGCCACCAGATTGCCTGCATACCAGGCTCCATGGACACACTGGCATTCAGAACTTGTAGGCAGTTTGAATCATCAGGGTTAACCCAAGCTGCATTGTAGTCCTCAGGAATATATTTGGTTATCTGATTGCCTTATGAGCCATCTACTTGGCTTCAGGCACTGTTGGGGTCAAGAAGAGGGTCTTGAAATTACTTTTAATTTTGTTTTAACAAGGAAAGTGAATAGTTTTCATCTAGTTTTAACTACTTTTTGGTAAGTATTTTTGTTTCAGAAATTGTGACACCAACTCTTTTGGCAAGGTTTTTAGTTATTTTGTCCTGAGTTTTGTCCTGAGTTGATACCAGGTGACTAACACAATCTGCTGTTTTTCCTTTCAAAAATGGTCACAAGCCTGGCTTCTAGATTTTTGACAGTGAGTCACGTGGACATTGTAGGGTGGCTCTATTTTGCCATAAAATTTTTTGTATCAAATGGATTTGCCAAGGAAATGAGGAAGAGATACCCTAAAACTCAAGAAACATCCTGATTGCTGATGACCTTGAGGGGGTCCTTGTGCCAGGAGGTAAGGACTGTGAAGTACTTGGACAATGGAAAGTAATGCACTGTATAGATGTTTAGGAGGCAATGCCACTCTTTTGCTCAAGGTCAAAATATATTCTCATGTGTCTTGGCTCTTGAGTTTCAATTCAGATTTTCAAGGTGAACAGAAGGTAGATTTCATTGTTTTTTTTTTTAAATGTCAAATTTCTTCAAAATATTAAAGTAAACTGTCTATGTAGATGAGTCTCCCAAGCTGTTTAGCTTTTAGTGAGGTGGTCCCCAACCTTTTTGGCATCAGGGACTGGTGCTCCTGTGAGATTCTAAGGCTTGATGATATGAGGTGGAGCTGAGGCGGTGATGCTAGCACTGGGGAGCAGCTGCAGATACAGATGAGGCTTTGCTCCCTTGTCCATCTCTCAATTCCTACTGTGTGGCCTGGTTCATAACAGGCCATGGACCAGGATTTGAGGACCGCTGTTCTAGTGGATGTGGTGACTTTGCAAGGACCTCCTTCTTTTATTTTGCTTATAGAAAACGACTACACTGTTTACAGGTCATCAGCTTCCAGATGGCCTCAGGTCCTAATGGATGCTGTGGGCTCCTTAGGAAAAAACCACATTTTTGTTTTTATTTTACTCAGTGCCTGAGATTTGAGGAATATTTACTACCAATGATGAAGATTGGTGCTGCTAAGTTCTTCCTGCTTTTAGTTTTAGGATCAAAAAGTGGGCTAGATGATAGCCGGTCTTTGGCAGATATTTGCGCACGAAAAGAATGTGTCTGACATCAACCTTTAGACGGAGCAGAGCACTTCCTAGGCAGTCTCTAATGTGTCCTGCCCAGAGGCTCAAAAGAACTCTGGGAAGGAGACTCTATTTAGATGCTTCTTCTTTTGCTGATTTGGCAACTAGATGGTTCCTTCAACTTTTAAAATAAATCAAGACTCTTGTACCATTGACTTCATAGTTCCATAGTTTTCTATTTTATTAAGAGTATTAAGAAATTAAAATGATATAAATTTTAAATTTTCCTAAGTTTTGTCCAATTCTTTCTCATCGTTAATGAAGAACATAAGAGTTGTCTTTTATTATATTTACTGGTATGAGGACTTGTGTTGACATTTTCTAATGTTACACAGTCCTCACACACCTGGCATGAGCCTTGTTGTCTCGCACATATGAACTTTGAGATTTTTGCATTGACAGCGTAAGTGGGCTTTGCGATTTCTTTTTGTGTGGATGTCCTGTCTTTGTCAGATGTTGGTGGGGACGTTATACTAGTTTCCTAGAAAGAACCAAGAACATCCCTTACTCGTCTACATGCATGGTAAATAGCACTGAAACAATCTATTCATTTAACGCTTTGCAGGATTCACAAGCCTGGTGCATTTTGGAAGGGGTTATCCATTGAAAATGTACCGCAGTTTCCTTTATGGTAATTGGTACAAAATCATTCATTTTGGTTTTTACATTTATTATAATATTTTTGAGCCAAGTCGTTTTTACGATTCACATATTCTATGAATAATTTGTGGTTATTCCTGTATTCTCACTTCTACTTTTTTCTTCTCTATTTTGGTTAGGTAAGGGTATATCTCATTTACTGTCCTTAGATTTTTTGACTTGAAAAAACTCTTTTTTCTTAATATGAGTAGTTTAGGCTGTGAATGTTCCTCTGAGAACATTACGGCTCTATCCCAGAGATTCCCATATAGAAAACATTTCTGATATTTTCTGCACATTCTGGATTCTTGGTTTTGACTTCATTTTTGACAGAAAGTTTATTTTGGAGAATTAGAAAATTTCAGATGGTAAGGTCCCTTGATTCTCTGGTTTTATTATAAGTTCTTAATGCATTACCACCAAAAATTATTTTTTTATTTCATTTTTGATTTTCTTAATTGATTGAGGCTTTGACTTTTATTTCTGTGTTCTCTTTATATTTTTATTTTTTTAAATTAAGTTTATTGGAGTAACATTAGTTAATACAATTATATAATTTTCAGTTGTACATTATCATTCGACATCTGTATATTCTGTTGTGTATTTACCACCCAAGTCCAGTTTCCTTCAGCTACCATATAATTGATCCCCTTTACCCACTTCGACTTCCTCCTAAACCCTCTATTTGACCCCCTTTACCCCGTCTACCTGCTCCCTGCTCCCCAACCCCACTAGTAAACACTAGTTTGTAGTCCTCTGGTAACCCCTAGCCTATAGTCCATGTCCATGAGTCTCTGTTTATTTGTTCTGCTCATTGTTGCTTTTAGGTTTATATCCCGCATATAAGTGATATGTGATTTTCAACGTTTTCTGTCTGGCTTATTTTGCTTAGCAGGATGATCTCGAGATCCATCCATGTTGTCTCAAATGGCAATATTTCATCTCTTCTTATGACTGAGTAATATTTCATTGTATGTATGTACCACAGCTTCTTTAGCCCATCATCTATTGTAGGACACTCTCATTGCTTCCATGTTCTGGCCACTGGGAGTAATGCTGCTATAAACATCAATGTGAAAAATATCATTTTGGATATGAGTTTTCAAGTCTTTGCCGTAAATACCCAGGAGAGGGATTTCTGAGGCTTTAAATTTTGACCTGATCAATGGTCAAAATATTCCATGGAGAGATGCAAAGAAGTCATATTCTTTATTTTAAGATATGGAATTCCATTTATATATCTTTTAGAACAGCTTTTTGGTGTTATTCTTGTTTATTGTTAAAGTGATCAATCTTTGGTAAAGATACATTTCTTATACTTTTTTACTTATGGGTTTTTCTGTATAAACAATGATGCCCTATTTATAACTGTGAGATGTCCATTGTGGTTTACACTTGCTACAGTTTTAAAGTAATTTTTTCTTATGGGATGCTAATCACTTAAAGTCAATGTGTCTGAAATTAAAATAACAATTTCTTAGTTTTTATTAGTACTCACCTGACATGTTTTTGTGCCCAACCTTTTACTTTCAACTTTTCTGAGTCACTTGATTTTAAGTGTATTACCTATAGTGTACCATTTGTATTTTTCTTTGGGAACCAGTCTGGGGTCTTTTTGTTTGGATTTCATAATACAATGAAAATATGTTTATTTATATAATAGAGGAGTTTAGTCTTATATCTATAATCATATTTTATGTTTTTATTTGTTTTTTTTTTTAACTTTCTATTACGTGGTCTAGGTTTAATTGTATTTTTTTCCTGTTTTGGGGAAGTTCTTACCTAAAGCGTCATAGCTTCTTCAGTGAGTTAACCTTTATAACTAGCTTTATGGCTATATTTAGTTAATTATATTTCTTTAGACAGTATATATTTGTGCCCCCTAAAATCAGTAAAGAAATAAATATAATTCCACTTATTTCTACCTTCTATGACTTCCTCCTACCACCTAATTTTAGTAAGTCATTCTATATATTTTTAGCTATTCTGTGTTTACCTGTATATTTTTAATATACTTAAGTTGCTTTTCCTATACCAGATTTAAATTTTAATTTTTTTTTGCCATATCTGTAAAAGAAAAGGCAATCAGAACACTTTGCCACTTCTCCACTTCTCTTCCTGTGTACTCCTCAAGTTTGGTTAGTTAGTCCATTTCTACATTTTCGTTGTACATACTATTTCCATTCTATTCTATAGCCATAGTTTTCACATTGGCTTTAATTCTCCTTCCTTGTTTAAATGCATTGAGCAATCACTACCAGTCATTTTGCTAAGGTTTTATATTAGTCTCTTTCTTGACATTTTTGCCTGAGGACTTTGGAGGCTTTCTGCCATGTCTTAATATTGAATGTTGCTGGCAAGAAGCCCGAGGTTAGGCAGTGTCTTTCTTTTCAGGATGAATTTAGCTCAGAGGATTTCTATTTATTGTTGAAGTTCATTAACTTCATGTTTATTGTTACATACCAAATTGATTTCTGGAACCCGACATGTAATTTCAATCTGTTTCTTTTATTAATCAAACATTTTCTTGTATTACATCTGCCTCTCCTTCTCTCTTTCTTTCCCTGGCCTATTTGATCCATTTTCTTATTCTGGACCACTGTTTATGCAACTACAGTATCTCCTTGTCTAACTGCTGTCCCTTTCTCCCTGAGTATTTGAAGCGCATATTTCATTTATCATCCTCCTTAATTTATAGATGAGGAACTGAGGCACACACAGTAAGAGACAGGGCCAGCTAGGATTCAAAACCAGGTCTGCCTTCCATCTGTCTTCTCCTGTGAGTACCATTTTTTCCTATTGAAGAGCTTTCTGAGACTGCCCTCCTTCACTCCCTCTCTTTTAACCGCCCTCAGTTCTCTTCCCATGCCTCCTTCGCTCCCCTTGCCTCTCCTTCTTTGGTTTCTCTCTCCCTCCCTTCATTCTTTCTTATTGTCTTGGATATACTTTTTTCTACATCTTTGCACCAGGGAACACATCCCATAACATGGGGCAAGTTGGCATAGGAGGTGGTGAGAGAGAGGGAGGTGACATGATTATCATATGACTTACTCATACTTTTTTGGCATTTTTTTTTCAGTAGATATGGAGACCACTTGGCCATTTCCAGCTTTGCAATAATTACTTTTTATATATTCCAAGATTCAAATCTGTAAGCAATGTTTTCTCTTTGGGCTACATGACTCATTTCTAAAGGGATACTATTATTTATAATGTTTTCTTTGGAGCTTTTCTTAAATCGTGGATCCCAAAATTGTAGATAATGTTTATAAAATACATGGCCAGTAGGGTGGGAAGAATTAATCTCATGTTTCATCCATGAATTTAGGTTTCAGTAACGTACTTGATCTTGCACACAGCACTCTAATTCACGTTCAGTTTCTGGTCCACTAACTCCTAGATATGTTTCCGGCACACCTGCACTCCGTCTGCACATAACACTGTGTAATTAGGTTGTTCTTTGTAAATGACCCAGCACAGGTCCCCTTTGAATCTCATCCTGGTTATCTCTGATCACCTCAGCATTTAACAGTGTTATTCTGAATTCATGAAGTTGGTTTGGTTCAAGACCCAAAGCTATTAAATTTATGTACTGTGCCAATGTGTAGTCACTGGTGAAAAGATTATAAAATGTACTCAGCCAGGAAATGGCCTCTAATTCACCCAAAGCTATAACCAGTAGTTAAAAAAGATAATTTATTGGCTGTATTTATAAAATTAATGCGTGCTTAGTGTAGGTAATTTGAAAACTGTGTGTGTGTGTGTGTGTGTGTGTGAGAGAGAGATAGAGAGAGATAGAGAGAGAGAGATAGAGAGAGAGCGCGAGAGAGAGAGAGAGAGAGAGAGAGACAGAGACAGAGAGAGATATTTGTGTTCAAGGATACAAAGACTACTTAATATGATTTTGTTTCCTTCTAGCCTTAAATATACACATATCATAATTTTATTAAATTGTAGTCATGTTTTATATCCCTAAAATTTAGTACCAAGTTCTTTTTTTTGTATTGTTATTTCATTTTGGTAAATATTCTTTACATGTGGTTTTTGTTACAGTTATATAATTTTTAACTAAAAGTCTATACCAGAATGTATATAGTCACTGCCTTATTTCTAAAATCCTTGCATTATCAAATCTTGTTCATATTTATGACTATTTCATTAATAGGTGAAAGAGCATCAGAATATTGGGTGCCAATTTTTTTGTTTATTTTGAAGTGTTTTAGTATGAAATATTATGTATGCTGAAGTATAACATAATAGGCATGAACAATTTTCAGGCTCAAGATATAAGATTGATGATGAGAATTGGCTGTGCCATTTTATGTTCTCACCAGGAGCGTGTATGAGTGGTTGCCTTCCCATGCCAGCCTTAGCATGTATTAAATTTGGTTGTCAATAGAAGAAAAATGACATTTCTTTGTATATTTTTATCAATGGAGTTGAGTAGATTGTAATGTTTATTAGCCATTTGCATTTTTTCTATGAATTGTCTAAAGAGATTCTTTCTCATTGGCTATTAGAGTATTCAAATTTTATTTCCTTTAAACATTTCAACATTTTTCATTTTTTTGCAAATATGTGTGTGTGCCTATGTGTGTTACAGTTTTTTTTCCTATTTAGGTAAATTAGTTAGCTAGTGCTGTGTAATAAAACTATCCAACTCAGTGGCTTACAACAATGTTCCTTTGCTAGTCTTTGGGTAGTCTACGTGGCCTTCTGGTCTTGGCTGGGTTTTCTCATGCCTCTGTTGTCAGCTTTGGGGTAGAGAGATGTTTCTGCAGATCTTAGCCAAGATTTCCTACATTTTGGGCATTGGCAGGCTTGCCTGGACTGGGACAACTGGGCTGTCTCTCTTTGTCTAGGCTAGTGTGGCTTGTTCAAATGGCAGGTTTCCAAGAAATGCTTGGAACTGATACACAGATATTTTTGACATATTTATTGGCAAAAGCAAGTCACAGAACCAGATCAGATTCAAGAGATGGGAGGAACTACAAAATAACTTGCAAAAGGCACAGATTCAGGGAAGAGTGGATAATTGTGGCCATTCTTTCGATTTTCCACAGTAGGCAGCTAGTTTTGTAATTGGTTTGTTTGTTTCTTTCTTTTTACTGGTTCCTTTTGTGATATTTCTTCATCTTTTTGTTTCAGTAATTTTTCTAGGATGTATCTGAGAGACATTCAGAAGTTAATTTACTCATATTTTAAGTGCAGGGAGGTTTTAATTTGCATTCCTTTTGATTACTGCATCTATTCCTACAATTTGTGTTCATGTCACTTGCTTACTCCCGTGTGAACTTGGATTTTCCTGTTATGTTTTATTATTGCCTTGCAATTATTTATCTTTATGTCTTTTGCAGCCAGTTGTGTTTCTGTCTGTCCCTCCTGACTTTTCATCTGAAGATATTCTTTCCTTGTTATTTCTACTTCTGAGACTTCTAAAAAGTCTTTTAAAATGTTCTTGAGTTCTGTTAATAAAACATCATCTGTCTTATTCTTGGTCTTATTCAGGCTGACACCTTACACTATCTTGTTCCCTGACACTGAATATAAATCACCCATATCCAAATACAACCCTTTATTGGCCTGTTACTCAGACTCTTTCCATATTCAATACTTTGCTTTAAAAAAAATCTCTTTGTATACAAGTACAGACAAACTTTCCATCACTGACTGTCCTTGGTCCAGACACTGTGGGAGAGTGATGAAGGCCGTGATAAGAAGCCAAAGATGGACATGAAGTGGAAGCCCCTAGATAAGCAAGGAATGAAACCCTGAAACAGGTATTCAGTGTCACTGGTGGGGCACACATGACTGGCCTGAAGGTTGATATAGGCCAAAGGAAATGTGTTCACTTGACTGCTCATTACACTCTGTCCCTTTTCCTTTTTGCCGTATTATTATTTCCTCTTACTATCTCTGCTCTCAGGCCATTTAAACACTTTGAGAATAACTCATTTTATACTTGATTCTGAACATGGCAGCAAACCAGCTCTGCAGGCAAGATTCTCCTCCATCACCTGGGCAGCCTCCCCAGTCACTGTCCAAGAGGCTTTACACTCATGCCTAGGGCTATGGATTGGAGAAGAAAAGAATCCTCTAGCTAGCTCTGGCCAACACTCAAGGACTGCAAGCAGTAGTTTCACCTTGGCTTTTACTTTATATTCTTTCTGAGTAAGTGGACTTTACCTCAGAGCGTCTGTGACTTAATTATTATGTCTCTCTTTCAAATGGTGCCACCTCACCACTATTTAATATCTCACATGAGAAGTTGGCAGAAGGCAGAACTGAGTAGATTTTAGTGATAAAAAAGAACATAAATTTCAATTCCTAAGCACAAAGTAAAATGATCTTTCTATTCAAGCTGTCCTTTGCGTAATGGTAGTGTTCCTGGACTATTTTAGCTGGAAAGGATCTGAGATCATGAAGTTCGACAGTAAGAAACTGAGCCTCTTAGGGATTGGGCTGACTCATTCATGATTCCAGAGTAGATAATTTAAAGACAGGATCCCCTCAGTCTGCTGCCTTTTTATTCTTTATTTTTTCCCCACTCCTTCTCACTGCTTTGCTGACAACATTACATTTGTTTTAGATTGTATTTTTTCTTCCCTTTCCACTACCAGAGTCCATTTTTTCCCCACCCTTGTCCTACCATAATTAACATGTATTTTTCATAGGATATAATTCTAACAGGGTTATGTTACTGCTTACTGAACCAGCTGTATTACTGCATGCTGTTTACTTCATGATCGTTGCTTTCTTCCCATTAACATTAGAATGTTGAGCTATTTAAAAAGAATTACTTTCAACTCTTGTAGGATTTGGATTAATATTACATGTGGATTTGTTGGTTTACCCCTTTGGTCTATCTGCTCTGTTAAATGGAATAGTCAAGGTACTACTGCCTTCAAATATATACTTAAAGGCATGTGTAAGTAGTCAACATTGTTTCATCCATTTACAATGAAGGATTCATAAATCAGGGGTCCCCAACCCCTGGGCTGCAGATTGGTCCAGTACCAGTCTATGATCTGTTAAGAACTGAGCCTCCCAGCAGGAGGTGAGCAGCATGTGAGTGAGCAAAGCTTCATCTGTATTTGCACCCGCTCCCCAGCGCTAGCATCACTGCCTCAGCTTCACCTCAGATCCTCAGGCATTAGATTCTTGTAGGAGCACCAGTCCCTGGTGCCAGAAATGTTGGGGATCATTGCATTAGATCATATTTGCCTGGTAAATTAACATGAGCCTTCAGGCATATGGATTAAAATAAATTTTGTTGGATAGGAAAAGATTTAGAAAGTGAACTTCAGTCAGAATGGCCAGTGTTGTGCCTACAGTATAAACATACCTGGAGACAGATTGTCAGTTTATGGTTCAATCTCTGACAGTGACACTAGGTTGGTTTGCGAGTGACAATGATTGTCTTTTACCCCAATAATTATAGTACAAGCTAGAAGTATATCTTAAACTTTTCTGACTTCCATTAGTAATGTTTGATTCCTTTCGTCTATGAAATTGTTATTGTCTTTTGCCCTTTTATGCCTACTCCTGTCATATATATCATCAACAGATTTTCTTTTTTTAACCAGAACCAAGCGTGTTTTATTTTCCAAAGAGCAATTTGTCCCCTATTGAGTAGCACCCTGCACTGATTATATTCTGTTATAGCCCATAGCTCTACAGGTCTACAAACAACAAAACTTTTTTATAATCCCTGACAATCACCAGCACAACATTTTATATCACAACAACCTGATTTATGAGTGTGCTTAGGATAGCAGAACTATTCCTCTTCAAGAGCTCTGCACACTCAATGTTATTGAAGTGTTTGTGGTCTTCCTTGCTTAGGAACATGGACCGGTGGTTATTAAATGGTTAATAAAAACATGAACATGCCTATTATCCGTGCATGTGTATCACTTAGAATTTATGGTACTTCCACCCGCATAGTGGTTAATAGTAATAGTTAGCTGAGGAGTGGACCAAATTTCTAAAATTAAATTAAATCTGGCTATAATTATTGAATTAATTAAAATGAGATCTTACCTGTACTTACATAATGCAGGTAAACAAAAATCTTAGGGGCAATAAATAGCTCTCATTTTTCTCTGTAACTGATGAAGGATTTGGTCTATTAATTTCCTGGGAGATTTATCTTAATATGCCAAAAAAAAAAAAAAAAGACACGGACATTTAAATTTTATCTGGTATGTATTTCACAGCAGATGTTTGACTGTATACTCCTTTGATCTTTTTTTTTTTTTTTGGTCCTTTCCTCACTCTGGTAGAGCATGCTCCCAGTCAGGTGTAAAGATAAAAGTACGTTGTGATAGGCATCATAAAATGACCTCAAACAAAAGAATTACGGAACCCACTGGAATGAAAGTCAATTGAAAATTACAGTTTCTCTATCGAAACACCTGAAAACAAAATCAAGAAAGCTCTCACAAATATCTTACTCAGTTCTATAGTTAGCTTTTAAATGTCATTTCTGGAAATGCTGGAACGGTATGGAAACTAAGTATTATTGCTCAGCCAGCGAGTTGTTTGAAAAATAATCTAGTTAATGAAGGCGTAATGAGAATATAAAATAACTCTAAAATAAGCATTTTAAATACCTTTATTTGGACATCTCTATAGTAAGTAAAATTAAATTTGGCATAGTTACTTCAGTATAAAACACTTGACTTAAAAAATAAGGAATTTTTCCCCTATTGCATAACTGAGACTTTAAAAATTTATTCTAATGGATTACTTTATAGGAAAAAAATAGGAAGAGCATAAGCTATATGCTAGAAAAAGCTTTCCTGAGCAATGCCAAAAATATGTAACCAAAGAAACTGATAATAGTGTGAAGATGATAAAAAACATTTCCAGCCATTTCACAACTTTAGATATCTATGAATGTCTTTGGATAGTCTAATATTTACTGTTACATTTGTAAGATCTGACTCCAGAAATAAAAAAAAAAATTTGTGCAAAGGTAAGCAGAATAGCTGCTCATGTAAATTATATGCCAGTTGCATGAACTGAGGTGAACAGTTTATAAAGTTCCACAGTTTATAAATTGTTAGTCCTACACAAAGGATTAAATGATGGTATTAAAATTAGAGACAGTCAAGGGTTAATGGGACTTCTTTGTGTAAAAACATAAATGTTAGAAGGAGAAAGTCTTATATGCAAAATAAAAGTGACAGTTTTGAAAATGAAAAGAACTAGGCACAAAAGGGCAGAGCAAGTGAATAAGGTTTAGATATCCATCTGGAATCGATGTTTTATGAATTACTTGTATGAACAGATGGCCACGCTTGCTCACATAATTTTAATCTAAATTTTTGAATATCAGATCAGTTTCCTTCAAA
This sequence comes from Cynopterus sphinx, assembly GCA_030015415.1. Lineage (NCBI taxonomy): Eukaryota > Metazoa > Chordata > Mammalia > Chiroptera > Pteropodidae > Cynopterus > Cynopterus sphinx. Next base: position 7,240,929 of record CM057379.1, on the reverse strand, counting down.
GTCCTTTGAAATATGCATTTGAAATGGTCTTTTCACACACACACACACACACACACACACTTGAGTATGACTCTAAAACTATTAAAATTCATCCCACGGATTAATTTCTTTGGTTAGGGGTACATTTTCCCACACTGCCATCTCTAAGAAAGATTATCTTCCTAGACCATGCCAGCTTAGAATTACAATTATCTAGGTGGTGACATCAAGAGCATTAAATTCTATTTCCCTGGCTCTTGTTCCTGCTCCCTGTAGTAGGACACAAATGGCCTCCAACCTTTTCCTGGCCATTTCTAGGTACCCTCAGTGGGCTTGTACATGCCTTGGCAGTTAATAGCTGTTGAGCAATTTGCAAGGGTTTGCAAAAGTACTCGGCCACTGCCTCTTGTGCCCATATTTGAACTCCTCGCAGACAGGTGCTGTCCTTGTGGGTCCTTTCACCCCCAGAGGTGTGAGTACTGCCAGGTTACTCACTAGAGTCCTGCAGATAACCAAGCTGCATTGCACCTGGTGTCACAGTAGGAGAAACATCTCACTTTCTCTGTTTGGTTATTCTTCGCCTGATAGTAGTGCCCTGTGTCTTCATGTCTTACAGACATTTAAATGATGATAGTTTTAGCCTGATTAATTACATACATTTACTTTAGTAGGAAACAGAGGGATCATTCAGCAGGTTTGTAAGCAGTGTGAGCAATACTAGGAGAACTAAGAGGTGCTAGGCAGCTTCAGGGTTAGGTGGAGATTTCCTGGACACTGTCTGTTCAGAGTCCTAACTAAGGATATGAATTAGGGTGCAGAAGACTGTAGCTGCTGCCATGTTTATGGCCATGAAGGAAGGGGACAGGGTAAGCAGATTGCCTCTATGTTGCTCCCTCTGACCTTCTGCAGGCCCCTCCAATTGGCTCCATCCAACCAGAAGTCAGAGCGGGAAGCTAATATAGTGGTTTCTTAAAAAACAGGGCAGGAGAAGACAGAAATGAGATCTGGAGGACCAGATGAAGAGTGTTTGGGCCACAGCCTTTAGCTCCATCTCCCCATTCCCCATGCCGCACTAGACGTGGTCCTAGAAGCTGAGTAGTAGAAATCTGTAAATTGAATGGCTCGCCTTACTCAAAACAGTTTCTCTCCTCTGGGGGACAATGACGAATTGGAATTGTTGCACTCAAGTTTTTGCCCAGAAGGCTGGTTAGTAATTTTGCAAATAGTCTTCTGCTGTGTTGACCCAAAACCTTCACCAGACTGCTCAGCTATACCTTGTATTAGTTGCAGGTGGTTTGGCCTTGCTGTGGGGCAAACCCCAAAGTCCCAGGGCCTTAACCCAGCAGGTAGTAATGCTGGTTCATGTTCTTGTCCAACATCGCTCAGGTGCCTTCTTCTGTCTTGGAGACACACCCTCTGCAACACGGGGCCTCCAGAATCCAGAAGAGGAGACATAAAAGACAGGACCACATAAAATGACTTTATAACCTGGCCTCATGTGGCTGACATCGGGTCCCTCACATCCTATTGACTATTTAGTCACGTGACTCTAACCTGAACACAAAGACAGGCAGGATGTTCGAAGATTATTAGTCTCTTCTCCGTGCCTGACTGACTGTTATCAATGTGAACATGGCTTAGAGTGAGCCAGACTCCTTAGCTCATACAAACTGAATACTCAGCCCCCATGTTTACACATGTTCATTAATTCCTGTTGCCCTAGGATTCTCCTCCATACTCTGTGAAACTTGAATGTCTAACCAGTTACTCTACATATGCTATTTTAATTATCCAGTTATTTCATTATGTGTGACTTTAATGATCTCTACCATTCACTATTTGGGAGAAACATGGGAGATGCTTTTTTCTCTGCACTGAGTTGAAATGATGTAAATAGGTAGATTTGTGTTGTTATTAAAAATTTACAGCCCTTCAAAAATATTCTCCCATTTTTTAATGCTTTAATCACGTTATTCATTTGACTCCTTATAAAATGTCCTGCCTATTAAAAGTAGATGTTAACCCAAGCAGGACTTATGAAAAGGTTAGAACAATGAATTGTATTGTGGTGAACACTTAAAATGGTAAATTGATTTAATGTCAATATTTTTCAGAGTCTTTGCAATTAGAAATGTAATGCTACGTGTCTCATTACATGAGATGTTTTGAAATATTCGAATCCAAATATTTAGGACAAAAGAGAAGTCTGGAGGAGAAATATATCATTTAGTTTATTTTGCCCTAGGAAATACAATATCACCATATAATACTAATTTTTCTATTTTTTTAAGCCTATAGTTCTTATTTATAAATGTGTATAGAAGGCATTAAGAACAATGTCAAGTAAGGGCTTTGCAATTAAGAACTTGAGTTTAATACCATCTGCAAAGTATTATAATTTGAAATAAAGTACCAAATTATTCACATGTTAAAAATTAGCCTATTTGCCAACATTTTCTTGTAAATGATTCAGTTGTTAATTAGCAGCCTTTACAGGTAAATTCTTGGCATGTGACTTCATGGGATCAGTGAGCACTGTGCAGATGAGAAAATGACTTATCTTAATCCTTTTTAAAAAAATTTATTGGTTATTAAAATATAGTTGACATACAATATTGTATTAGTTTTAGTTGTACAACATAGTGAGTTGACATTTATCTATACCTCACGATATGGTCTCCACAGTATGTCTAGTAACCATCTGTCACCATACAGAGTTATTGTGATATTATCGTCTATTTTCCCTGTGCCGTACGTTATATCTCTGGGACTTGATTACTTTATAACTGGAAGTTTGTACCTCTTATTCCCCTTCACCCTTTTCATCTATCCTTCCGCCACTTGCCTCTTCCAGTTCATCTTTATTTTTGATTTTTTTTCTTTAGACGTCAAGTGTATGTCCCTTCTATTCACCACCCCCACTTAAAACCATTCAAGGTTCACATTGCAATGATAGATCTTTTCTTACTTAATTAATGATTTCTCCTTAACTGAAGCAGATTACAATGCTTAATGTGCACGATAACTGTTAGCCGGAGTGATGTTATTTAAGAAACCCAAAATAACAACTATAACAGTTAAAAGATTCATCTTTTGAGTTGTTTACATTGAACACTTGTTCTGATTACTTTCTGAAGATGTGCAGGCACGAGTTTATGTTCATAAGTCAGAATGAGGAAATTCTCATCACACTGACTTTGTGTGTCTTATTTATAGAGAAAAGTAAAAATGTAGGTAGGTTACCTGGTGTTTATCAACTGAACCTGAAAGCAATTTGTGTAAAATTTCTCTTGACTTATTTGTGTAGCTTTTCTCACCCTTATAGAGCCAATGTAGTTAGATTTCCTCTTAAGCAGGCCACACATTTTGGGTTTTTCCACATGGGTCGTTTTGATATTGTAATGAAGCAGCTTACAGTCAGTTAGGGTTCACCAGCTGAGGAAGTGTCCATGGATGAACCAGTCAAGGTCTCGGCTGCTTTTACAAGCTCCAGATTCATCCCTGGGTGCCAGGCCTGGGGCTAGATTCTTCATGGCAGCCTGAGTATTGCAGGGAACTTATTTCATGCCTTAAAAGCCACATGGCAGGGGCCATTTACAGAACTGAGGGCTCTAGGATAATGATGATAATGAAGTTTATGGAACTTGAACCATGTGACATCCCAGTTCTAGGATAGGTAAACCAAAAGCTTTACCAATATTTAACACCCACTGCTCAATTCTGACATTAGCTGATCATGAATATGCTATCATCAGTGTTCCAAAGAAGGAGCAGTTGTCAATGTCACTCTCCTTTGTGTTACATTTTGACTCAATGTGACATATCACAGTGATCAGGGCCTATGGAGTTGATAATGCAGATTGCATGCTTTGTTTAAACTCTACCATCACATAATCGACAAGAGGCTAAAAAATATTCCTGCAAAAAAACCTCAGATTGAAGGCAATTATAATCATGCAAACCCAACCAAACGACCTGACGTTTCTTACATTAGTGCAGCCATGTTCTGAGAAAAAAAAAAAAAAAACAAAAAAAACACAAGGACAAATAGCATCAGGTCTGTCAAAAAGTCAGCCAAAAACTTAAACTTCGGAATGATTAAGAAATTATTAGAAGTGTGGATTTTCACCTCCTATTGTTAACTTTGAAACTTGCCCCTTAAGTGTATTGCTGTGTCTGAGATACAAACTAGTGATTGTATAAATCTCTGGCTCAGAAAGTTAAGTCTCAAGACTTCCTTGAAGCATCCCTAGATGTGGTCAATTTTCAAGGAAAATACAGCACCATCTATTGGGCAGCGAGTGGGACTCACCAGCTTCAGGTAGCTCAGGGTTTCAGGTTCCAACATTAGAGCTCACACATTGCTTTCGATATTATACTTTTGTGAAGCCAGATGTTTAGTGACTGTTCTGAAAGTTCCCCCCTAAAATGGAGGGGTGCAACAGGGAACGGAGGTGGTAGTGTCTTATTTGAGTCAAAAATTCGAGAAGCTGTGCAGTGCCCAGCAGGGTCACAGATTCCATTACAAGTAATCATGGTCATTTAATAATGACATTTTTATCTGTATTATTTTTTTCACATGGCTACTAAGTCGTTAGGGAATAAGTACGTATTAAATTGTCTAGATCCAAATACCCTAATTAACAGAACTGTAAGCTCTTTCTTTTGGCCTAGGAATGAAATGAGAAAATTTGCTGTGACATCAACGGTTCTATAAACTCATAAATACCAAGACCATTTCAAAACTTACTATGCAAAACCAGGAGACAAATCTCTTACATTTTTCTGTAGTTTCAAATCATGTTAGTACAGGATAGACCCTTTTTATTGGTGTGCCTTGAGTCTTTTTGAAGGTATTAAAAATACCTTATCTGATGATTCTTATCATGTCTACAAATTTGCATTAAGCTAACCTCAGTTCTTATCTTGAGACATTTATTGCCCTGAATTGGTGACTGAATTTGCAAGACTCCTGACTGCTTTGGATTTTTCTTTGATTCAGTAACTGAGATGAGATGAAGCAGACTGAGGACACATGGCAAACACTGGATCTGCTGTAGTTGTCTCTAAAGCGAATGAATGTCACATCGTGGGGTAGCATCTTTCACCTTTCCCACTGGGAGGTAGAAATCTTTATTAATAGAGCATCAGCGAAACAGACCATCTCTCCAGTTTTGAACCTACTCCTGGAAAACATACTCTTTTATTTGCTGCATATCTATTATAAGTCTATTTTGCTTAAAGAACAGAAATTTATTGTCTCACAGTTCTGGAGGCTGTAACTCCATGCTCAAGGTGTGGGCAGTGTTGGTTCCTTCTGAGAGCCATGAGGGAAGGGAATCTTCTAGGCCTCTGTCCTTGGCTCGAAGACATCTTCTGCATCTTCACATCGTCTTCCCTCTATATGTGTCTTTGTGTCCAAATTTCCTCTTCTTATAAGAACCCCTGTCCTATTAGATTAGGGCTCACTTTAATGACCTTCTATTACCTCAGTTACCTGATATTATACACTGGATCTTTATGTCCCTTCAGCACCCCCGATTCATATTTCAAATCTAATCTCCAGTGCAATGGTGTTTGGAGCTGGAGACTTGGGGAGGTGATCAAGCCAGGAGGGAGGCACCCATTTGATGGAGTTAGCACCCTTATAAGAAGAGGGTGTCCGGAGATAGTTAGCTCTCTTTCTGCTGCTTGAGTATGTAATAAGAAGGCCACCTACAACCCCAAGGAAGACAGTCTCCAGAATATGCCAGTGCGGGTACCCTGATCTCCGACTTCCAGCCTCCAGAACTGTGGGAAATAGTTTTCGTTGTTTATAAGCCACAGTCTGTGGGTCTTTGTTTTAGCGGGCTGGACAGACTCTGACACCTGTAATACTAGTAAAGATCCCATCTCCTATATGGTCACGTTTTCAAGTATTGAGGGTTATAAATTCAACATATGAATTTTTCAGGGGGATGCAATTTAGCCCATGACATGTGGGAAATAGATGGAACAAAAAAGAAGCGATGCCTTTTGAAGAGGCAAAGGCTTGCCACCGGAGCACCTGGCCGCTGAGCTGGCTTTGGGGACTGGGAACCCTGAGCTGCCTGGCGGGAAGGGACAAAACTCAAGGGGACGTGCTGCTGTGCTTACTAGTTCAGGGCATCAGCACCGAGGAGTGGCTCACGGAGGAGCTACTCATCATTGGTGCAAGTGCAGAACTGAGATGGCACCAACCAGCCTCTCTGGCTTGCAAGGTGTCACCCTCTGCAGGCGGTGTGGACCTGCATCCTTTGGCAAGGTGTCCTCCATTCTGATATGAGTCAGACACACCTCTGTAATGCGAGGCTCCTTTCTGTCAAGATGGTTTAATTGGCGGTAAGGAAGAAATGAGGCCAAGAGAAGCCAGGGCCACTATATCACATGTAATGTCACGGGAGAATGCCACAGGGTAGGAAGAGAAAACTGCTGGTAAAGGGCCATACAGAGGATACAGACAAGCCAGACTCAATAGAGCAGAATCGTCCTGGCCACCATTCTGAGATAAAAAAGCAAGGTGAGCATTGGGCACAGCAGAAAGAAAGCCATTTTGTGAGCTTTTAGCATTTATATAATTGTCCATGTTTTCAAAGCAAAGCTTCCCAGGGAACCCATGAAGCCTCATCTCCCAGGGCCCAGCCGTTTCCTTCTGTCAAAGTTCAGGACACGGCAGCAGGACCAATGGGAGGCAACAAGTAGTGGATGAGGAAGGGTGGGAGTGTCAGGGCCAACTTGCCTGTTAAAATCCAGTCCCAATGCTTTCTAGCTGTGTGCCTTTGCACAAAGTACCTAAATCCTGTCTCCTAGTTTCTTTCTGTAGGGTGAAGATAATGATAGTACTAATGAGTTGAAACCCGTAACGTGCCTAGAACAATACCTGGTACAGTACCTGTGCTCAGAAGAGTTTGTATTATGTTTGTCGGCAGCTGTGTAGTTATAACGGTGTTGGTGACATAAGTGGCAGAGGGTCAGGATAGGTCTACCTGCTTATGGTGAGGTTATTTCTTTGGGCATGGAAGCTTCAGTCCTGCTTTTAGGATTGATAGATAGAGACCATTCCTGGGCTGATGTAGCACAGAGTCAGTTATGGTTAGGAACTGCTGGTGTAATCCATGCAACCTGGACCTTTTATATTTAAAAGAACTTGACTTTATTCAGGTGTGCATTTAGATGTTACCTCCTGAGCGAAGCCTTCTTTCACCACCAAGCCTTGATTGAATACCTGCTCACTTCCTAACTCATCACCCTATTTGAAATCTTTTTTTATAGTAGTTATTTTTATCTTATATATTTCTAGTTTGTGTCATTCTTTCATTTAATTAATTTAATTAATTAATTTGCATTTTATTATTTAATTAATATGTAATACATTCCTATCACGTGCTGGGCACATGTTGGTGTTGGAGGCACAGGGATGACAAAATAAGAGAAAGCCCTGGTCCTCATGGGAATTACAGGTTGATGAGTAGGGTAGATCGACAATAAATAAATAGGTAAGTGTATAGTAAATATAGTATGTCAGATGGTGATCACCTCTAGGCAGAAAAATGAAGGCTTGCTGGGCTTGCATAGGTAGGCAGGTTTGCAGTTCTGTGAAGGGAAGGCATCGCTGATGGGCCACAGTTGAGTGGAGGTCTGAAGAGGGCATGTATGTGGCTGTCTGGGTGAGGGTGTCCTCATATTTTGGGAATGACAAGTGAGAAAGCCCTGAGGTGCAAAGTGCACTTGCTGTATTCATGTAACAGAGAAGTGGGTGAGGCAGGAGCAAGATGGATAGGGGTGATCCCTCAGTTAGCTTTTTCTGTGCAACACACCACCTCAAAGCTTAGTTGTCTAACACAACCACAATTTTTTTTTTTTTTGGCTCGGTAACCTTTTTGTTAGCAGTTTGGCTGGGCTCAGCTGGACAGTTCTTCTGTCGGTTTTGATTGAGCTCACTCACATACCTCTGGGAGCTGCCAGGAAGCAAACGGCTGACTGGCCTTAAGATCTTCAGACAGGATTGTTTGTCTCTGGTCTACACTGATCTCTCATCCTCCAGCTGGTTATTCCATGCTTGCTCACATGGCAAGTCACTTCTGTCACATTCTGTAGGTCAAAGTGGTCTCATGGCCAATCCAGGGTTCAGGGCTTGGGGAATCGGCTCCACCTCTGATGGGAAGAACTCAAAAACATAGCATGGCCACCCTAAAGAGAGTGGAAGAACGTGAGGCCAGAGAGTATGCAGCTTTGTAAGTTATAAACGTGTTTAGATTTCATTGATAATGTAAGTTGGAAAGCCATCTGGGGATTTAGAGTAGAGGCTACATGTGATCTGACCTAACTGAAAAGCATTTCTCTGGCTGCTCTGCGGAGAAGAAACCATGGAAGGGCAAAGTAGAAGCTAGATGACCAGTTTGGAGGCTATTGTGATAGTCTGAGTAAGATCTGATGGGGACTTGGACTGGAGTGGTGGCCGTGAAAATGGTGAAAAGTAGCCATGTTGTTGGTATACACTGAATGCCTTCCCCTGCATCCACCTGCTCCCTTTCCCTCTGTCATCTTGAATGAAAGCTCCTTGTGTGTTCTCAGCACCAGACCATGGCTGGCACTTGGTAGATGTTCCGTCCCTATCTATTGAATGAATGAATGAATGAATGAGCGAGTGCATCTGTTGGGATTTAGAGTTCCAAGGAGAAACAAATAGAGCCCCGTTCTCCTAAACTTTTTGGGCACCCCACTGGCTCTGGGCTGCTCACAGCATGCCTTGCAGATGCAGGCCTCTGCTTGTAAAATCTATGAATGGAACTTGCTGTCCTTGGACCGTCTGCCTGGATGGGAGTGTCCCAGCTTGGAGGACTTAGCAGCATATGTGCAGACATAAAGCCTACGGGACAGCATTTGGGAAGGGTCACCTAGTAATGCATTTTAAGCTAGTTTATTTCACTTCATTGCATTCTGCACATTTATTTGAATCTGTGGGTTGAATTTCTATTACAATAAATAGAAGTAATAAAACACACAGCCTTGGGTTATTTTGCCTTAGAGGACTAATTGGTGAAATAAATTCAAAATTTAAGGGTTCCTAAATGGTGTTGTCAGCAAGTCAGTGACCATAATTGTTTTGTTGGCCGATAGGACTTCATTATCCCAAACACATGATGTTCATGAATAGGCATCCTTTAATATTTTAAATTCTCAAGGCTTCCAAGTTTCATAGCTCTGGGAATTTGAAAAAGTTAAAAAAACTATTTTTTTTTAAGTCCTGCATGGGATGTCAGGGTGATGCTTCGTGCATGATCTCTGTCTGCCTGGTACAGTGTGCTCAGCAGTTCAAGGCTTTTGTTCCTCAGTCATTTCTTCTCTTTTCTGTCTTCGGTGTCTCTCCCTGTTGCATTATTCCCAAGCTATGGAGTTCTAGAATGCTCCCCCTGCCCGCCCCCCAGTCTAAGAAGTAGAAGAGAAAAAGCAAACAGCTAACAAGCAAGCCTTCCTTTGACCCACCCCGCCCCTGCTCTCTCTCTTTTTGCTGAGCCACACTCCTTAAACGTACAGCTGACCCTTACACGGCACAGGCTGGAACCACATGGGTCCTCTTATACTCAGATTTTTTTCAATAAATATTGCAAATGTATGTTCTCTTCCTTAAGACTTTCTTAATAACATTTTTCTTTTCCCTAGCGTACTTTATTATAAGACTATACATGTGACATAAAAATGTGTGTTGATCAACTGTTTACATTATTGGTAAGGTTTCCGGTCCATAGTAGGCTCAGTCCCTAGGGAGTCCAAAGTCATCTGTGAATTTTCAACCTTGCAGGGCACTGGCACCCCGAAGCACCTTGCTGTTCCAGGGTCAGCTGCATTGTTATGTGTGACCATTTCCACCTCTTCAGTCCCTGTCATTTTCAACCCGCTATGAGCTTGCCTCTGCCTCTGACTTTGCCGCATTGTCCTTGCTAAAGCCAGCTGTGGCCTGGAAGGGGGCTTCTTAGACCTGTTATACGGGACACGTGGGTGATGCCCTTCTTCCTCTCCCTGTTCTCGAATACTCTCTCGCCGGCTCCCCTGAACTCTGACTGCTCTATTCATTTTTTTTTTTAATTTGGTTTCTTCTTTCTCTATTGAATATGGTCATTCTGTCCCTGTCGTCATCCAGCTACTTACATGGTATCTTCCCTTGAGTGCTGAATGGGAATTCGAACTAAGTGTCTGTGACAGAGCTCCTGGTGTTTCCCCTCCCACCTCCTCCCGCTCTGATCTCCCTGTTTCAGTGTATCAGCCCTGCATTCACTTGCCTCCTCCAGCCTCCATCTGGCCGAAGCCATGGCCCCTTCTTATCAGGAGCAGTCGAGTGACCTCACTGGGTTTTCTGCTTCTCCCCTGCTCAGACCCACACTCTGTGCAGCAGTGAAGGGAACCTCACCTGCTGCCTTCAAACCCTTCAGTGGTTAGTTCCCCAGTGATCTTGGGAGAAAACCTCCATTCTTCTAAGGACTCACAGGCCCTTCCCAACCCAGGCCATGCTTGTGTCTTGGAGCTCAGTTCATGTCACTTGTTCTTTGACCTGTCACCTTCCATCTATAGTTCCACATGTTCCTCAAAATCACCACTCGTATTTTACTCTCTTCTCTTTACCAGGCACCCCTGTCCCCCCACCACCACCACTCGCATCCCCTGGCTCTTCCCCAATGCTCTCCCATCTCTCAGGATCAGGATAATCAGGATGAGTTCTTCCCGTTTTCCTCCCTCAGAGCAGCCAGTGCTCGCTCAAAGCGCTCATCACAACTTATAATTGCATGCCAACCTCCTTGATGCTACTTGGGGTCTAACATTCATGTCTTCTAGTCCGTAAGGTCCGTGTGAGTGGGCACTTGCCTGTCTCTGCACCATTGTTAAGTCCAATAACGGGCTCAGAGGGCACGGAGCGGAGGAGAGAAGTTTATTTCCTAGTTTATTTTGGAAGGAGTTGAGTTTAACGAAAGCCATCACCAATTTCAGTGGGCCTGTGGCCTTCCCCAGGGACCAAGTCCTGATGTGGGTGTGACCATCCTCTGCTGCTTTGCATAGAGCACTTTCTATAGAACATTTCCCCCTGTTTGTGTAAAACAAGTTAGCTCAGGAGTGCAAAGAAGAAGCTGGCCCTGAAGCAAGTCAACTGAAATGAACCTGTTTAAGGAAAATCTGCACCATTTTATCAGATGGCTTTAGAAAGTCAGAGAGTAAATATGCCGAATGGGTACGTGCTCAGGAATAAATAATTCACGGCATCCCAAATGAGCCATATAGTATAGTGCAGCCGAATCAGTCATTTTTTATTTATCTCCATATTGAAGAAAATCAATTTAAAAATTTCCAGAGCAGCCCTGTGCTCAGCTACCCGCCATCCCCCCCACCCCCTGTGTGTTAAGTTAGGTGGTTCTTTTCACGTGGAACAGCTACAAAACTCACCTTTCCTCTTGCTCTTATTCTTCCTCTGGTACACTCCTCACTGCTGTTCCTGCTGCAGTGTCTGTGCATTTGCCCTTCTCGATGGTTTTGATCTGGAATTCAAATAATTGCTCCGAGGTTCTAATGGGCAGAATGACGCATTAGAGTTTTATTCTTGCCTATTCTCTCTGTCCTCAAATGTCTTGGCCAGGCTAGTTCTTCTCCTTGAGCTTTCATACTTGTGCCTGAAACCAGTCTTGGTCCCACCCACCGTCTGATCCTACATGAGGTGGTAGAATCGTGTCTGAGAAAGTAATTTCTATGGCAGTTGTTCCCAAATCCAGCTTCTTAGACATCTGTCCTTAGGTTTAGGGACTTCTGTGCAACTGTTCAGCATTGCATGAGGTTATACCTTTGAATTCTTTCCAGGTATTCCAAATGTGATGTCATTGTGCATGGGATGATAACAACTTTGACTAATTAGTCCAAACAGTGGCTTCTGCTTCCGATTCCAGTAGCCTCAGATTCATCTTCCTCAAGTTGCTGTGGAATCCTTTCACTCTTTCGGGGCAGACAAGAGTAATCAGGAGCTCAGCGTGGCTTTCTGTTACAGGTTCACAGGTGGTAGACTATTTTCCAAATCACCCGTAATAATAGTCTTGAGCAGTTTGGGGGCGGGGTGAGGCTGAACCAAGCCATTTGAGATACTCAGAATTATTTGATGAAATCATAAGCATGGAAAAGTGAGTGAGCAGTCCTAGTTCCCTGTTGGCTGGGCCACGTGTCGTGAGGGCAGCTCAGTGGGTGCAGGGTATTCCTGGTCTGGGAAAACCCCAGGCAGTTTCATTTCATAGAGATAGATGCAACTTTGTGGTGGCAGACAGACAGACAGACACGCAAAAGGCCTCATGTAGACACTAACTGCAAGCATACTATGCATGGACTTGATAAAAGTAAAAAAGGTGATTTTCTTTGTCACTTGCTGTGTCTTTGATGGTCATTCATAAGTACCTGCGCGTTCTGAAGGCTGGGATTATGATACCAAACTTCTGCCATCGTGCTCTAAGTGATTTTCCACCTTTTAATGTGTGTCAGCCTGTGCCCAGAAGATTTAGTCCCCACGAAAGTACATGCAAAACTATCTGAACCCAACGGCTTATGTTGAAATTTTCCCATAAAAAGATAAGGATTTTGTGGGAAAATTTCCCACAAAGCTCCAAGTTTCAATTTAACTGGTACAAAATTTTTACAAACATCTTTTTCTTCCTTCCCTCTGACCCAATGTGTTAAAAATCCTAGGTGGCTGCTAACATAACTCTCTCTGACAGCGCTTCTTTAGGAAACACCATTTGCCTTTCATGCCATCACTTCTGTCCTTTCTACCTTCAGGGCCCTCAATTCAGACATACTGATGAGCTCATTCTTTCCCCATAAACTGATAAGGCTGTGACATCAAGCTGCACTTGACAGTCTCCCTAGCTTAGGACAGCGCTGGCAGCACAAGACTCACAATTAGAAAAGCACAGGAAGAGGACCCAAGTGCATTTAAAATGTGGGTGTTAGAAGGGAAGTCAATGAGGAGGGAAGTTGATGAGTTAGGGAACAAGAGGGTGGGTACTCATTACAAAATAATGGTTTAAATTAGACTCACAAATTTTATCTTCATAAGTAGATTGACTAAATAGATCATTTTAAGGTGCGCTGATTGCAAAATGCCCTGACCAAAAACTCGCCTCAGCCTCCATTAGACATGTTACTGCAGAGCCGAGACTCATAATCTCATTCATGAGCCTCACCGATGACAAGAATTTAGTCCCTGCCAAATGATGAAGTGGTCTCAGTTGTGTGAGCCCTAGTGTGTGGTTAAATACTATGGATAGATATCATCAACTAAAAACACTCTGATAAATATTTCTGGATTCCACAGCATGGGTTTGTTGTTGTTGTTATTTGTTTTTTTATTCTTAAAACAACAACACAAATAAATACATTTAATTAGGAAAATGTGAGAAACCACATTGTATTTCATCTTCATATTAATAATTAAGGGAGCCATATATTTTTGATTGTAAAAGAAAGACTTGCAAGAAGGTCAGCCCTTGTATACATGCCATGAGGTCCTCCAAATCTACTGTTTGGGCAATTCTGGACAAAATGGAGATGACCACTTTACCAAGAGCAGTGATGCCTTCTGGGAGATAGAAGTTCTGGAAGTCAGGAAAAAAGGGCGTATGGGCAGTTGCCCCCCAAACATAATCACTGCAAAAATGAAGCACAAGAAAAGTTTTTCAGATTTTAGACTCTTTCTGTTATTTTATTTTCTTTAGTCCTGTAATCTAATTTTTTTTTTTATCTTAAAAGCAAGGTTTCTGTTTCTTTTAATTCTGGCATTATAAACCAGTTCTGTGAGGAAGTAAGATAATAGCCTTCTTTTGAAAATAAAAATACTCCCATGATATAAAATATTGAACTCAGGAGGGTGGATTATATTGTTAACAGTTTCTCAAGATGGTATATGTGATGCTGAGATTCTGATGTCATTCCTCAATTATGCCCTCTTCCTCCTCATTCAAATACATGTATTACTTTATTTAACTGGAGAAGATAGCCTCAGATCTAAAAAGACTCTTTCTAAAATTCTATCTTTTTAAAAGTCAGGCATTAATAACATTGAGTTAATTCAGCATGCTTAGGGATATTCTTTCACATTTCAGTCATGCTTTTCATCTGATCACTAGTCAACATTAATTATAGTTGTTGTATTAAAATGATTAACTCCATGATTAACTCTGGAATGGAAATCCCCATTCTCCAGCACAAAAAAGAAATCTTAAAATACCTTAAATATTGCCATTCTGAGGTATAAAGAGCTTTCTATAAGTCATGTTAGACTACTAATAATTTTTAGGAAAAATACTATGTGTGCCAGAGCCAATTCTATTTAAAATATATCACATATTGCCTAGACTTTAGAATACTAGTGGTGTTGGCCATGTAGTAGTAGTTTCCTGTCATGGAGACCATTAAAAAATCAAGCTTTTGATCTGTGTCATTTTTAATTTGCTGATTTTAGAAATTCAATGAATTATTTTCTTGTCAGACCTCAAGGAATGTAGTAATTGCTACTTCATAAGCTGGAGATCAGAAGTATACATTTGCATTGTTTCTGAGTTTGCTGTTCCTAATTGTAATGTAAAGATCTGTGACTTATAATGTTGGCCATTAACTAGTTATGTGACTTTGGATAAGTCACCTTACGTGTATCCTCAGCGTCTATAAAATGGGAATTTGGCTAGAATGTTTCTAAGTTTTTTTTTTAACCTCTAATATTTTCAGTTCAAATAAATGTCCATTTGTTATTATATGATGTTATATTGTATTACATTATGATTGTGCACTTCATAGATGAAATGCCACCCTTGACCCACGACGGGTAGCCCACGTGTTAGTATAGTAGTGGAAACGTGGAAAGTAGATGGGTGGGTGGACAGTCTTCTTTGTTACATCTGGTTTCCTTTGAGTCCAAGGACATGATTTAATGATTCATGTGAGAAAAATAGTCTTATAGTTACAGAAATTGAATTATATGATCTTGGTCTCAATCAGTGTCCTAACCAAGAATTCTTTGTATCATCATTTTTGTCTTTTATAGGGGTCCTTTAGAATCGCACATATTATAAAATTTTCTAAATTAATAAAAAATATACAAATATATTTTGCCCATTTTGCTAGGGAAGTGGGGATTAAGTGTGTTCCCTAAATGGAATTTTACTGATATGGTAAGGTAATGGTCCTGGAAAGAAAAAAAAGTGGCATTTGCTGCCCTTGCCTATTTGATAACATGTCTCCTGGCTGACTTTCTTGCAGGGCTGGGTGGGGAATCTCTGAGAACTCCATCCTTTCAACAGTTAATAGCTAGTTACTGCTCATTGAGTGCCTGTGTCCTGGGGACACTCGCTGCTAAGAATTTCATGAAAATTTTCTCCTGTGATGTTCATGGTCATCTTCTGAGGTAAGTGTTCTTATCCTGTTTTGCAAATGAAGAAACTGAGTCTCTGAAAAGTTAAGCAATTTCCAAGGTTGTACAGGGAATGGCAGAATTGGGGCTTTTGTTGAGGTCTGACCACATCGAGGCTTATGATGTGAACATCATCAGCACGAGGTGGAGGACACAGGCGCAGTCAGAAACATGCACATGCACACACACATGTACTCGCGTACATGCATGTTCTACACAGATGCCATTTCCATAAAGGAGAGCATAGCCCAGCTACGTGCCTCAGCTATCTGAAAGTACACCGGCCTCATTTTGTGCTGTCCACTCCCCTACTGTCCCGCCCCCCATTCTTGTAATGTCAGCGAGAACAGCTTCCAGAGATCACCACCACCACCAGCCTTGCCTCCCAGTTGTGCTCTCTCTGAACCTCTTTCTTTGTGTACCCCTCTTTGCCCTGCTTCCCCTACCCCAAGCCGACTGAAGTGAATAGACATGACCCCTGTGGTCCGTTCCTCCACCTAGAGCTTGTCCTGCCCTGGGAACAGTTCTGCCACTAGCTAGTCCCTTTCTTCTTCTCTGAAACTTCCAAGTTCTGAATCACCATTGCGACCTCATGCCTGCCCTTCCTCTCTGGCTCTTAGCCCTAAAATGCCCAGATATAGGCTTTTTAAAAATTTTAGTATGTGTGTGTGGGGGGGAACACATTTAATATTGTTGTAGCTCTTTAATAATTTATTAATTATTTGTAGGCACAAGTTTCCTTATTTTACTATTTGCAAAGTATCCTCAGCTCAAATTGTACATTCCTCCATGTGGTGTCTCATCTCCCAGGCTCTCTCTACATGGCTTGAGATGCTCACAGCATGGTGGACTTGAGGTAGTCTCACTTCCTAGATGGCATGGCTCTCAGGGGGGAGGAAGAAGAGGCTTCTAGGACAGTTAATATCCGTGCTTTGGAATTGAACACACAAGGTCACTTCTGCCACTCTTAGTGGTCAAAGCATCCCTTACACAAGGTAGAGAAATGCATTCTGCTTCTGGATGGGGACAGGAAGATCACATGGCAGAAGAACACACGGGATGTGATGTATTGTGCTCATCTTTGAAAAACAGAGGAAGCAAAAATGAGACTAGGGAGGTAGACCTCTCTGAGACATCCTGTTACATTCAGACTAGTTCTTTATGGTGATTATCTAGTAGCCATTGCCTTTACAGGATGAAATTTAAGCTCTATATCCAATCCTGGAAGCCCTTTATGAGCTGGCTCCTACCACTTGCCCATGTGCATTCTGCTCTTTAGTGACAATGAAAATCTCACTCTTTTCCAAACATACCAGCTTCTTTGCACAAGCTTCTTCCTGTCTGCCCTTCTCATCTCTTCCCAAGTCTTCAGCACACTCCACTGAGCCAACTCTTCTTACCTGTTCTTGCAAACTCAGCTCACTTGTCACCTTGTCCTGGAAACCCTTTGTATTTTTTATTTTTTTTTCTGTTTGTAGGGTGATCCTATGAGAATAGGAAGTTTTCCTAAGTCTGGTGATTTCTTTAGGGTCTGGGACATACCAGGCATTCAATAAGTGTGTGTCAAATGGATACATTTATGCATGTCACAAATTTAAAGGAAGCGGAATTCCGTGTGCCCCTTTACATTGGTGACATCCCACAGGAAGATTTCTCTAACCAAGAACTGCAGCAAAGCCCAGTTCCAAATTGTAGACACTGCTTAGATGTCATTACTCATTTCGATGAGCTGTGTCTTCCCTGTTACTGACTCAGCCACTTGCCAGTATCACAGGCACCATTTCGGTCCCCAGAACCCAACTAGGGAAAGAGAGCATGGCAGGAAGCATCAGTACACGATTATTCTGAGACAGCTATGTCAAATGCCATTTTATAAAGAACATTGAAGTCCTTATGAGAAGACTAACTCACTCTTCATCCAGGCACATTATCCTGCCTCCTCATAGCCCAAGAAAACCACTTTGTGGAGAGCCTTCACAAATTCCACGGACATGGTGATCTGCCTCACATTATGGTCCCCAGTGTCCCAGGTGCTGTTCTGACCAGCAGGAGAATGCTCAGGGGTTGATTAACATGAATGGAGGTATTTATATGGGAAGGTAGTTGCTTTCCTTGAAAATTCTGCTCCAAAAGCAAGATTGAAAGCAATAGCAGCCCGTTGAGAGTTCCAGTAAACTCCTGTAGCAAAGGTAGTTTTCAACTCCTTGTGGAGAGAACAATTATATCCAGTTATGACCACCTACTAATTACTTGGCCATCCCCTGGGCGGCCTATGTTTAAACATAATTAATGCCGATTACTGAGAAGAGTAATGAATCAAAAATGCATTATATGTGCAGACACACACTTTTAATTCACATGGGGCAAAATCTAGTTACTAAGACTAACTATATTAGACAGTTGACACTTGGGCCAAATTTACCTGATTCAAAATAATGAATGTCACCTGCTTTAGTTACAAGAAAACACAGAGAAAGGAGGCCATGTACGCTCTTGAACATTGAGGAGCTAAAATTCCTTTTTATTTTAATTTTTGTCTGCTAAATCTGGACCCTTGAAAAATATGATTATAATGAGAGATGAGCTATAAATGGTTCTGGAAGAATTAGAAGAAAGCAGTAGAGGAATAAATATTCTTTTTTCATAAGTGAGACCCAGAATCTTTGGTATTCCTTCTATAGATTTCATACCCTGTAGTCACTAAATTAATCTACTTATTAGTCAGTTCGAAAAGTTGTTCCTTTTAAGACTCAGTCATCTGAGACATTTTTCTGTTAGATGAACCCTTTCAACCAAGGACACTCATCCCTTATAAGAAAACTTCATACCTTCTACTCTTTAGAGCTGCCATTTCTTGTGACTTTGCAGATAGACAGGTAGGACAGTCTTGAGGACACTCTCCAAAGACTTGGCATCTGGATAAAGGGTGGCTTTTGCTAGAAGAGTTTTGGCAGGTAGGCGTTTTTTTGTTTGTTTTTTATTTTGTTCTTGGAAGGCTCCTCTCACTCATGTATTCAGTGTCCTGATTCCTGCCCATTCATAGATGCCTCTTGTGTTCGGCGCCCCTCCTGCTCCACGCCTCTGGGCGCTGCCAGTCCTGCTTCTCACTTGGTAACTAAACCTTCACTTTGGATTAATTTCCTCGCCTCCTGGAATTGAATTTTCAAGCTTTCCAGCCTGCTCTGATCTCTCTGGCCTAACTGGATACTCAGTCCCTTTGCTGCTGCAGGTGGCCTCAGGCCAGTTTCACCTTTATTTCAGTTCATCCAGAATTTTGTTCTCCTGGATCTGAGGTCAAAGGGCAGCCTTGCCTGTTTGTACATCTGCTCCAGGTGAACCCAGCTGCTGTGGGGAAAGCTGGGAAGAATCTCAGTACTGGAGTGGAATCTTAGACACTTAGACACTTAGTCATCACTCAGGGGCTTCCTTTCTGGGGGAAGACAATTTCTCTCCTCCTTTAATCCTAGGACAATCCTAGGACAATTTTTCTCCTACTTTAATCCTAGGATGCAGAAACCTTTAGGTGACCCTCTGCTTGAAGTGCTCAGTTTCATCTCTTTGAGCTGTAAACCATACCGAGCACATCTCCGTAGTCCTGAGACATGGCTTCTCAAACCTCAGAAGAAAAACAATGATTGACGTGCTGAGTTCCGTATGACACCATGAACCACTCATAGCATTCTAGTTCGTGGGGAGCTGCCCATCACCTCCCTGCATTTCTGTTGGTCACGTGATTCATTTCCAGCATGTTAATTAAACAAAGCACTCATCTGTGGCCAAGGCTCTATCTCTTGAAGGATATGCATTACCAACAGCCAAGAGAGAAGTAGAAAAGATTGTTCTGCATGAGAAAGTGGTTCAGAGCATTTTTCTTCTGCCTAAATCTTGTGGAATTGCAACCAACAATTGGACATATTTTCCTTTCTCAATCACTATGAGTTAAAATTAGATTGCTAACATCAACTGATTGGTGAACATTCTAAATGAACGGTTTCTTTTTCAAAAATGTGAATGGTAACAAGAAAGCTTTGTTTTTGTGATATTGTTTTTATTCTATTTTAAGTTTAGAAGTTAAATTTGGGGAGAATGGTTATCTGAACAATAGTCAGTGTTTTAATCCATAAGTACTATTTATATAGTTTTTTAATTTCTTTTAGCAATTATTTTTAAAATGTTAGTCTCATGTAATTTCTGATTTCTGGTGTTTTTAAAGTGGTATTGTTTTTGTAATTTTTTTCCCAACTTTTTACTGCTGGTATTTAAATACAATTGATTTTTGTTTATTGACCTTGTATTTATAGGCTTTGCTAAATTAACTTGAATTTTATTAGGTTTTCTCGTTGATTCCTTAAGATTTTCTACACAGATAATTATATCTTCTGTAAATAGAGACAGTTTTACACTTCTTCCTTTAAAATCTTTAATACTATCTTTTTTTCTTGCCTATTATATCAACTAGGCAAAGATATTACCCTTATTACTTCAAAGATATTACCCTTATTACTTCTATTCAAGTAATAAGGGTAATATCTTTGCCTAATTCCTGATTTTGGATGATTGAAGAAGCATTCTTTCATTTTTTTTTTCACCATAAGTATTGTTTTAGCTTGAAGTGTTTTGTAGACACTATTTTCAGGTTAAGTTTTTTTTTTCTTTTCCCAGTTTTCATCATGATTGGGTGTTTGTCATATAATTTTACCACATATATTGAGGAAATATTTTTCTTTTTTTAGTTTGTTAATAAGGTCAGTTACATTGATTGATATTTGAATATTGTACCAACCTCGTGTTCCTAGAATAAATTCCACTCATTCCTTTATATAGTGCTGTATTTGATTTGCTAATATTTTGTAGAGGATTTTTTAAAAATCTATGCTCATAGAGAATATTGGTCTGTAATTTTTCTTTTATGTTTTTGTCAAGTTTTGGTATCAGGCTTATGCAGACCTCATAAAATGAGCTGGAAAGAAAACATTCTGCCCTTTATTTTCTGAAAAAATATATTTAAGATTGATATTATATTTTCTAA
Organism: Cynopterus sphinx; assembly: GCA_030015415.1. Classification (NCBI taxonomy): domain Eukaryota; kingdom Metazoa; phylum Chordata; class Mammalia; order Chiroptera; family Pteropodidae; genus Cynopterus; species Cynopterus sphinx. Next base: position 7,220,473 of record CM057379.1, on the reverse strand, counting down.
ATATTTGATAATGTTCTCCAGTGAAACCATCTTGTCCTGGAGGTGTCTGTTCATTTGTTTGTGGAAGGCTTTTGAATAAAAATTTAATTTATTTCACATAGGGTTATTCATACATTCTGTTTCTTCTTGATTCAATTTTGGTAAATTATGCTTTTCAAAGAATTTTTCTGTTCCATCAACATTATTGAATTAATTGGCATAAAGTCATTTATAATTTTCACTAATGACTCTTTTTATCTGTAGGATCAGTCTTGTATCTCCTGTTTCATTTCTTGGTTAGCCTTGTAAAGTTTTATTGATTTTACTAATTTTTTAAAAAGCACTTTTGCTTTTCTAATTGTTTTCTCTGAGTTGTTTAGACTTTGTCTTTCTCAGAAGCAAAGCCAATTTCTTACATCTGACATTTATCTCAGCTCTGATAATTTTATGAAGAAACTTTTCTAGCAGAAAAGACCCATACCAAACCATGAAATCACTTTTACTAAGCAGCCTATAAATACAACTATAAAGAATGGGCATGTAATTAAGTGAATGTTGCATCCACATGTCAAATTGATTACACATTGAGCTGTTTTCTGCCAGCATTTCAAATCCCAACTTTATTGGTTCAATTTAAAAGTCATCTAAAGATGATTGAAAATAGGTTTTAGCTAAATTCATTTTACTGAAGAGGACACTTCTTACGAGCAGGTGTTCTCTCCTGTGACACTGGTGAGTAATCCCACCTGTCACCTGCAAATTATAAATCATCATATTACAAATCTATTAGCTTATGATTCATATTCAGCCTGCCTTGCAAAAACAAAGATGAAACATCATTTTAAACTGAATGATTTAATACACACTGAATGAATCTACTTTCTCTGACTTCTGCCTTGTTCTCTCTGAGCACTTGTTATTTTCAGGGAGAAAACTTGAGTTCTAAGTAGAGAAGGTGCATTAACTCTTTCAGACAATGGAATGACATGCATATCTTCCTAAATAGCTTCCTGGAGGCCTTCAGTTCTTATCTTACTGGTTGGAAGTGACTTATACAAAGGGAAGATTCTTGGTCTTACCTTGGCTTGGGCTCCTATCATTTCTTTAAAGAAAATTCCTAGCATTTTTTCCATCCTTTTTTTTTTTATTTCCAGAAGTCGATAGTAAACCTGTGTTGATTAGTAAGATTTCATTGGTCAGGGTAACACTTTACCATGGTTTTACAGAAGTCTGTAGTAATAATTGGGGGACTTATTCAATTTTCCATGAAGAGTGCCACAATAACATAGACCCTAACAGAAAATGATACTTAATTCTGGACCATGTACATTGCATCTTTTTATGACTGGCTAACCGTACTTGGTACATCTATGAACAGTTGTATATAAAGAGAATATTAAGTAATTTCCAATGTGAGTTTATTTAATTCCTTCTAAACTTTGTCAAAGTTGAGGAATTAAGATATAATTACTTAAGATTGTCTTCTTTATGTTAATACTCACTAACAAACTGCAACTTTCAGACTCAAAAAATATTTGAGAATGCCACTTAGAAAACTATAGGTCAGATTTAGTTGGCACTCTGCTGGGCTCCTTTTTGCATATGTTGCCTTTTCCCCCATTTTTACAATTGCCTTTTAGATAGGTGTAATCATTTCTATTTTGTCTTTGCTTTCAGATGTAGGATGTGTCAGTGTGAGTAGCCAGAATGAAGGAGTGAGAGAAAGGCATTCTAGAAAGAACTTACTTAGGCTTTCGAAACAGATCTTAGTTTGAATTCTCTCTTCTCTACTTACTGGTGGTTTGGACAAAGATGGAACTTCATCCTGTAGGCAATTTTAGAATGATAGATATGGAGAGGATGTTAATCTGGCAGTCAGATTGATGATGGAAACCAAAGTCAGGATACCGTGTATTTAAAGCATTTACTGGGTTTTGTCAGGGAGGGGAAGGGTTCCCCCCGTCTGCCCCTCTTAAGTTCTTATGGGTGGACTAATTATATAATTGAAAAAAGGCTAGATAGACAGGAGAAACACCAGTTTAATATGTGCATGCAGGAGATCATAAAGGAAATCAAAAGCAGCTTTTATAGGCAAGAAGCTGTAAATTTGTGATGAATCGACAGGACAGATATACTTCAATTTGGGTATTCATTAACGAGGAATCTAAATAAAGTTTGGGCTTGGGTAGTAAAGGAGTAACAAGCTTTGTTTGTGTAAGCTTTTTTTTTCTTAACTCTAGTGATAAGGGTGTCTCTCTTAGGAAACTCCTCCCCTGCCCCCATTGCCCTTCAGAGCAAGCAGGGTGCCTTTCGCAAGGGAGATTTATATCCTGCATTTAAAGCAAGGGAGGACCAGTGTGTCCTTCTCTCACTGGCTCCTTGTCAAGTAACTTTAATTCAAAGTAATCAATATGCCATCATGGGATATTTTGGCGTAGCCTGCTCTGGGCCCCAACAGTGTGTTGTTATTTGGTTAACATGCAGGGAGATGAGATTCAGCTTCTGCTGTTATAAAACCTAGAGTCCCTGAACAATAGAGAGATAAACACCTGTCTGGGATCCAAGTGAGAAAGAAATCTGCGCTAAACAGAAGTATAAACAGTGGGTTGTGAAGTTTAGAATGAGGAATTCTGCTTAGAAGAGGAATGGCATGAGGGAGATGGGTTTAGATGACATATTAGAGTCAGTTGTGTATGGATGAGAGATTTCATCAAGTGAAGAAAGAAGAGGAGGGCATTGCATGCTGAGGAAAAAAACACGCTCAAAGCAGAGGGCCAAAGTGAAAAGTATTTGTGGGAACACAAAGAAGTCAGAGGAAACAAAATTGAGGGATGTACCTCCTGTCTCCTCCCTCCCTCCTTTCCTTCCTTCTTTCTTTCTGATTCAACTTACTTGTTTAAGAAATGAGGATTATAAAAGTACCTCCCTAAATGAATTGACATGAAGGTAAAATTAGCTAATAGTGTAACTTCTTAGAAAAGTGCCTGGTGCATATTAGCCCTAGATAAATATAGGCTATGATTATTAAGTTACTTCCAGTTCACTAAATGAGAATGGACTGCCAAAAGAGGAGCTAATGGGTTCCACTTTTGCTAGCAACAATGGGTCCCATCGTTTGTATAGACAAAAACAGCTTTTCAGGAATATGAAAGTGTCAACACATACTCAAATGCTAAGGAAAGAAAGAAAAAAATAGCAATTATTTAGAGCCAATCTAGGTGTTGTTCTGTTACTTTTTTTTCCAATCTTGGGAAGAAATTTAGCCTTGAAAAGTGTAGTCTATGCCCATGTCACTCTGAACAAGCCCGATCCCATCTGATATCGAAAGCTAAGCAGGGTTGGGCCTGCTTAGTACTTGGATGGGAGACCACCTAGAAAGGCCAGGTGCTGTAGGTGTAAAAAATAGAAAAAATAAGTGTTTGTAAGCTGACAAGGTCCTTGCAATCTGTGAGGTCAGCCAAGGGTTGTCTCCCCTAAACAAACAAACAAACAAACAAACAAAAAACAAAGAGAAAAGTGTATATATATAACATATATAATCAGGTTTTAGAGGAGAATAGTTGACAAATTTTAAGATTCATAATTGTCTTACAAACTGAAATCCCGGCTTCAGAGACCACTGGGGTAGAGAGAGAAGCCCGAGACTCATCTTCTATTTTTATTGTCCAAGCTAATGGTCCATTAGCACAGCTTGTTGAGGCTGAGCCTGTAGGTAATGTGTGCCTCCCAGCACAAGGATCCTGGGTGATGTTTCCTTGTGGTGGAGATGCAGCATTATTTTTCCTATGGGAGGAATGTGAATGGCCCAACTTTTTGCACATAATGGTAAAAATAAGAAAGAGCAGTATACAGTGGGCAAAGAAATTACCAAGATAATGTCAGCATTCAAAGGGAAATGCCTATATTCATAATTGGTTTAATAATTTTGGTTTCAGTAATGGTTTGTTCCTATTAGCTATTCAATGAAATAGTGCTAATTTTAAGGTTCATCAGTTTAAGAAAGACAGACCATCACAGACTTTCAGGTAGATCTTCATTATTAGTGAAGTGGTAGAAAATGAAAATTTTCAGTGAGCTCATTACAGATTTGAAGTTTGTCCCTTAAAAATAAGCCTCAGAAATCTTAAATTCTTATATCCACAGTGGAAAGTAATAGCTATGATAATCATCAATAATTAAGCTTCCTAATGTATTGTAGTCAAGAGATGTTCTTTTTCCCCTAGCTTCCTGGCATATTTTTGAGCACATTAATTCCAAATTGCCAGGCATTTGAATTTTAAACTATTTTAAATTTGGTATCACCAGACAAGTGTGAAGCATCATTATTCCCTATTCTAGTAAATCTGTCCCTTTAATCATTCACGTTTTCTGCTAAGGTATGGCTAAGCCTCATGTGTCAGAAGCCTGCCACCTGAGCATGGCCTTCCACTCCTTGCAGTCATGCTGACTCTGAGATGACAGCCACCATCATTTCCTGTGTCCTAGGAGTTACCACAGCCATGTAAAACCAACCCCATCAATTGACCCAAATATGAGTGTCTAGTAGAGTCTACGGCCACCATGTTGTTTCTGAAAGGCAGTCTCAGATCAATTAATGAGTAAGCCTAATTGAAGCTAAATATAATTAACCATACAATATTGAGATGTCCAAATTTAACTCCACTAAAGCTATGTAATGAATTTGGAACATAAAAGATTACTAGCAGAAAGAAAATAGATTTCAGTAAAGATTATTCTTGGTGAACCCTCCTCACTCATCTTTGATTATCTGAAACTCTGTGATTCAGGCATGTGCATTTTAAAACATGTGGCCTACAAATTTGAGGTGAAAATCAACACAAACACACACACACACACACACACACACACACACACACACATATGTTGGACACCTTTGCCTCATGGATCTAAAATATGGTTTGTTTTTATCTATCTGATGTGGTTACTAAATCAATAAAGGGTAACCCAATACCTATAGACCTGGTAGCACCCATCTAGGATGGATGCCAGTTGCTAGTTGGAAGTGGATTTCTATGTTGCTTGTCACATGGTTGTATTAAACACAGATCAGTGAGCATCAAAACTAAAAAACAACAGACATTGACACTTAACCCTTGTTTGGTGACACCATGTTTTAAATGGATTAAAATTCACATGTCCGGCAGTTTGAAATTAATGTGTTTAAAATTATGCCAGGAAGTTAGAGAAAAGACAACTTCAAATACATGCTTGAAATACAGCACTGACTGATTTGTAATGATAAAATAATATTAACTAGTTTAATTATTATTCATCCAGAACTGTAAAAGCAAGAACCATTTTTCCATAAATGAATCTTCACATTGAAATAATTAGAAATATCTTTCTTATAGAATTCCACCCACCTTTGTCATTTGGTTCTGTTTTTTAAAAGAAAAATAATGTAAATGACTGTAGAGAACTAAATATTTCAGATGCACTTTGATATCGAATCTTCAATTGATCTAAAATTTAAGAGTATTCATAAATACTCATGGTCAAATGCTTACCTAAATATTTTATGTGAATTACTTATGATGAGAGAGACAGTAAGGGGGTGAGGGAAGTTGTGACTTGCTTTGGGAATGCACATAATCACTTAAGGTAAGTGAGTTTAAGAAAATGCCAGATGCACCTAGTGGATGTTGATTGTTTAAGCACATTTGTTTTTAAAGGTTATTTAAACTGTTGAGGAATTCTTTTGACAAGCCATATGTTGCAACAGGGCTCTTCCATACAGAATGAGGACGTTCAGGTTGTTTTGCGTTTCATTATTTACTGCAAGCTATAACTGGCAATTTTAGTTTTGCTTCTGTCTCAATTATGCAAAAGCAAGAAGATGGCTTAATTAATTTGTTCAAGTTGATAACACCCTTGAAAGATTTTTGAACATTTATACTGTAAATCCTCTTAGATTACTTTCCCCTTTCAGTAGTGTGTCTTTTATACAGTTTGAGTTTTAAAGGTATTCCATTTGCGTACAAATTCTAAATCTTGACAAAAATGACTTCATGGATTACCCTATAAGTAATTAAAAGTCAGTAATATATGTGAAATGCACCAATAATGGGTAATATACATTTTTATAGTTCTCTTATAATGATTCTAGTGTTTTATCTTAAATAACTTTTCACTGATGATCTTACATAACTGATTTGCTTTTTATGTTTTTCCACAAAAACAAGAAATTTTATTTTTTGCAGTAGCCAGATTTGTTAAGAGCAAAATAAATTTCCAAATAGAGGAGACCTCACCACGTTTATTCAGAGTGTTTTTAATTTCATGCATGCATGAAAGATGATAACGTGATCCTCAGGTACTAAATATTCCTCAGCCTATCACACTCATTACTGTTATCTGGAGTAAAACCAGATTAAACTTGCAGAATGGTGAATTACTGAGAATAATGAAGTTAAGGCAACTCATTAATCTTTATCTGCTTGTCTCTTTTGTATAGCCTGGATGAAATGGAAAAAAATCTCCTTTGGGGTCTGATCAGATTGAAAGGGGTCTAACATTATGAAGAGAAACATGGGGCTGAAATGTTTTCTTTTTTTCTTTTAAATTTATACACAGCACCTTTTTCTTACATGCCTCTGTTTTTCTTTTAGTGGCAAAGCATTTCTATAACACTGGTTGAGAAAGTTCAGATGATTGCTGTAATCCTAGGATCCCTGTTCTTAATAGCGAGTGTGACCTGGCTCCTCTGGTCAGCCTTCAGCCCCTATGCAGTGTGGCAGAGGAAGGACATCCTTTTTCAGATCTGCTATGGAATGTATGGTTTTATGGATCTAGTGTGCATAGGTAAGACCATGCTGTTAAACGTTAACCAACTGCCAGTAATCCATTTCTTGCAGCTGTTATGTTTTCACCAGTGGGATGTGACATAGACTGTCATGATTCGCATGATCTTTGTTCTCCAGTTAATTAGCTATCTGGGGCATCACAGTCTGGCCACTTTTTTCACAAAGCATAGGATCTGTGTTCCCCAGGTATTCTGAAAATAATTAACAGGATTATGCCCATTTAAAGTGGCACGCTTTGTGACCAAAGGAAGGAGTTGTAGAAGTGATTTGGAGTGGGCAATGTTAAGGTCTGTCATTTATTTCTAAGGAATAAGGACAAATTAGTTCCCCTTCACAAAGCTGGGATAGTATTGGCTGATGCCAATGGTGATATTGAGAGTTTGGGGAGAATACCCACACTTGGGGGTCTTAACATTATGTCATGGTGACTCGGATTCCTCTAGGGAATAAAGGGCTCTTTGGAAGGTATGGGACTTGAGGACAGTTTTTCTTGCTGTCCTGTCCCTCTTTGTCTCACTTATTAAATTCAGTGGCTTAGAAGAGGGAAAAAAAGAATCAAACATCTTAATCTAAATGGACCCTACAAAAAAGGATTATTTATGTGTTTTACTTGACCTATCTGTTATTTTTCTAATACCATGGGGAAATGGAAGCCGATTCATTCAGGCAGTGTTTTTGTGGTATGTACAGGCTGCCACAGGCTCTGGGATAGTAACCAGTTGGCAGTGGGAGATGGAGAGGACCAACACTATTGGGGAGACTCCCTCTCCTGTGATGTGGTTTACAGCTTAGTGGGATATACAATGAGCTGAGGGGGGCAGCCCTGTCTTAAAGCAGTGATTCTCAAAGTGGGATCCTAGACCACTGGTGGTGGCAGCAGCATCTGCAACACCTTTTTAAAGAAATGCACATTCTCAGTCCCCACCCTGGACCTGTGGAATCAGAAACTCGAACCCCAGCCATCTGTGTTTTACAAGATACCCAGGTGCTGATGCAGCTAAAGCTCGAGAACCCTTGATTTCGAGGATGGAGTGATCAACTGGGATCAGGTGACTTAGCCCCTTATCCTGACCTCAGCTTGGACAGATCAACCTTGTCTCTCCACATTCCTGTTTTCTCACCAGAAATAATAGGAATAATCATCTGAGCTCACAGTCCTAAATAAAAGAAATAACAATTATAAAATGATGTTATAAAGTAGATTAAGTGTATTAAGCCACAAACACTGAAATAATTTAAATCACTTAAATTAATGTCTCTATTCCCTAGAGCTTTAATTTAGCTTGCAGTTTTAATATTCACAGTCATTTTTTCCTGAAAAGAACTCAATAAGTTTTAAAATATGATCAACCTGAATTTTCCCTCCTTATCTTCTGTCTTCCTTTGTCATTAGTACAAGACTAATAAGAAAGAAAATGATCAAATTTCAGTCTGGAAAGGAAAAAAGAGAAGGGAGGGAAATTTCATAAATGTTATGTAAACTGAACAGATGTTGTTTGAATAATTGGGCTAATCTTGTATACGAACAATTTGCATTCAACGCAATAATGCATTGTAAGGATTTAGAAATTCTGAATCTCTGTACAAATGTAATCTGTAGGATGGTGCTCTAAAGAAAGAAGATCCACAAAATTGTTCTATAAATCCCTTAACAAATTTGGAGATAGTGTTTTTTCTGTCTCTCGGCATAAATGTTATAAAATGTGGTATTCCACTGATATCAAAGGAACTATTAGGCTCTTAGAGGAGAAAAAATTCCAGTTGACTTTCTTGATATTATCATAGCATTAAAAGGACCCTTTATTTCCTGGTTAGGAAATCATTTTCCTCAATTTCACAGCTTGCATTTAGTGTTGAGTTATTATATCTCATATTTTGATTGCTAATATAAGATTTTTAGTCAAAATTATTGGAATTCTGCTTTTAAAAGCACATCTATATGAATTTATGATTTTTTCACAATATATGACATATTTGGGATTCCCTTTTGAAATTTTATAAGTCAAGTTTTTTAGGCACAGAAATCAACTGACATTTTCTTGGATAGACATTTAGACAATTTGTCTGAATTTTAAATATTGATAATACTTTCCATTGTCTATTGGCTCATCAAATCGAAATCTCATTCAATGATTTATTTATATATTTTGAAACATATTGAAGAATTCAAATTGAACAAAATTGTTGATTTTTTTTCACTTGGAAATCTCATTCATTAGTCTGTTTGAACCAAAAGAAAAATCCTATTCCCCCATCCCCCCAAGGAATTAGGAGACTACTACAGTCAAGAAAGCAAATACAGTTAGGCTACCTACCAACAGCCAAATGGATCATAGCCTTGTAATAGCTCCTGCTAACATTTCAAATTAATTTAAATATCTAATAATTAAATGTAGATAATGACAAAGTAAATTACACTAGAGTGAAAACCAGGTCTACAGCCTTGAGTTCAATTTGCTCAGCTCAATCCAACAAATATTTATTGAGAACTTTCTATATGCTAGACACAGTGCTAGGTGCTGGGAATACAAATAAGAGTTGGTCACTTTCCTTTCCCCAAGGAGCTTCCAGCCATGCGAGGAGGACAGACATGTAAGTAGGTAACTAGAATACAGTGGGATGTGCACAGTTGTAGAAGTCTACACAGGTGAGGGTTGTGGGACAAAGCACAGAGAGATTAATTCTGGAGCATTGTATGCAGGAAGGGGACTGTTTCAGGCAGATTTCATGAGGCATTGAAAGCCAAGCAGGCTGAGAGATGAATAGGTGCTTGGCAAATGCGGAGACAGCCCCCTTGTCACCCGTGGAGGATGCACAATTGGCTCACCATTCAAAGGGCTTTACAGAAAGTTGGAAACATTTCTACCTTCCTATTCATCCAAGCCTTTCAAATTTGTTTATACCTAAATGAGAAGGAGCAGGTTGGCAGCTTCATCAATGTTCTTTTTTAAAAAATAATTCTGAAAATCTACAGATTATTCCAGAATCAAAAAAAAAGTGTTATAATCCAGCCAGTGTATATAATGCTTATAAAGAGATTATTACTGGGTGTTTAAATTGCAATGTAAAGATTTATAGAACATTTGTTTACTTGGGGAAATTTATGTACTTATTTCTAGATACAGTGAATTTGTTTCATTCATTATTAATTAATGCATTTTCTGCTTTCCCAAGGTCTAGTTGCTTCTTTCTGTTAAAATTTTGAAATCTCCCAAGGATTTAGGTATTATTATAGTTGAAATACCTAAACCAAGGCTGTCCAATAGAACTTTCTGCAATGATGATAATGTATATCTGTGCTGTCCAGACCATAGACACTGGCTGCCTTTGGCCATTAAGCACTTGAAATGTGGTTAGTGAGAATGAGAAGCTGAATTTTAAATTTAATTTTATTTACATTAATTTAAATTTAACTTAAATAGTCACATAAGGTAGCTAGTTGGCAACCCTGTTGGACAGATTTCCAGATCATGGGATATTAAATAGGTAAGGACTTGATTAACAAGTTTCACCTTGTCAACATATATAGATTGTGTTTCCTAACTGATAAACTGTTCCACAAGTGATGGATAAAGTGAAGATGAGTTCAAGAGGATTAGGAGAAGGAGGTGTATTAAAGGTGAGAGAGTGGTAGTCAAGAGGTAGACATGAGAGCCGTAGAGGGAGACATGTCTTAAGGAAATGGATGTCCAAAGAAGATGAAACTTTCTATTTGGGGAGCTCTTTTTAAATACTCAACTAGCTGGCATTCAGATTGTGGTTGTGCACCAGGAAAACTAATATAATGGATTTAAATCACTGAGGTGTTGTAGCTCAGGGACAATATTTAGGGAGAAGTAATTACCAAAGCAGGCTCTTCTTGGCTCTCTCCTAAGAAAATTTGCACAGTGGACATTGGTTGGCAAACTCAGAAATGAAATGAAGAGCAAACACAGGGCAGAAGGTGTCTGGCACAGGATCTGGTTCTTATCTCTATACTTTGCAAATTGAGAAAACAGAAGGCTCTCTTTTGTGTGATTCAAAGGAAGTTTGGGCCACAAGAGGAATGTGTTCATTAATGACTACAAGATTGAGGGATTAAGAGAAGGCCATAAGAGAGGAAGTCATTTGATTAACTTGCATCTAAAAAGTGAGGACAGTTACCAAGTCACTTTAGTGTCTGGTAGAATAGAAGTAAGTTCCGTTTCTTGTAGAAGCTAGAAACTAAAACTAAAACCCTGTTATGTTAGTGCAGTTCCCGGAACAGAGATGGCAGTGCTTATACTTAATCTCATTAACACTATAAAGTAGTGCCAGATCTGCGTCTGGAAAATGTCTTGACCTTCCCTGAGATACTTAGGAAAGGAACTGCGTATGATTATTATAAAATTGCAAAACTTGGATTACTTTTGTTCTTTTAAAATTTTTTCTTAATTATCCACATAAATATATACATATTCAAATATAAAAAACCACCTTTTGAATTTATAATTACGACATATATAAAATTTAAAAAGACCGTTTTGCTCACTCTGCTCCTTCTGGTATGTCTCTCCATCTGTAGAAATGTCCTGCAGAAATGTCCTGTCTTAACATTTTGATGCATATCCTCTAGGTCTTTTTTCATTAGGTTAACATGCATCTGGGTACCAAATCATTTTATTTTTATATAAACAGGATCATCACTGTTCAGATTGTTGAACAAATAATCCTCATTCAACAACATGATCTAGAGCCCTTTCCTCGTTAGAGCACATATACACGATTTACTTAAACTTCATTCTACTGATGGATATTTAGGTTTTACCAAGTTTTGCCTTTAGGAACAAAGTTGCAAAAGACATCCCTTTATATATTTATGTAGGCAAGAGTCTGAGAAGTGGGAAGTCTGGTTGGAATAATAAATAAGCACATGTTACATTTTGCACCCTAAAAAGCCTTTACCAATTTGCATCCCCCAAATGTATGAGAGTTTTATTTTTCCCACATTTGACAAACATGGATATCATGTTTTGATATTGTAATTGGTAGTTTGAACTATATTTAACACCTTTAGAGTGGTTTTCTTAAAATCCGGTCTATAACTATTCAGGTCTGTGAGGCAATTTTATTTAAGAAAATATGAGTGGCCGCACTGGGCCTTGCCTGCTGTCCTTCTGGATGCTAGATGTGATGTGCAGGGTCGTAGGCCGATGATCTTTGCTGTAAACACTCCAGTTATTCTTTCTGAAAAATGAAATCCAGCAGGGGTGATTGAGATAAAAAAGATCATTGACTTTCAAAAACCCTGCATTCTCCGACCCATCCAGTATCTTTGGGGCCAGTTTCTTCTCTTTTTCTGTTAACATTGAGGGTATTTCATGCCTCAATTTGTCTTTTTTTTTTTTTCCATGTAGAAAATGCTCCCTGAAATTGCTTTAAGAAAAATTGCTTCTCTTTGTTACTTGGCTTGCTGGCTAAAGTACTGATTCCATTATTGCTCATCCTCCATATTATTCTGTTTCTCAAATTAAAGCTCAAGCATGGACGAAAGAGGACATATACACACACACTCTCTCACACACACATAATGATGTTCCCATCAGAAACCAAAAATATTTCTCAGGGCTCTTTTGACATAATGAAATAAAATATAAAATGATTGTTTATACTGTCTTGCTTTTGAAAGCTGCAGAAATTAGAAAATAACCTGAAATATACTAGAATAAGGAGCAGATCAAAATAACGTCTTCTTACTGTGCCAATTATGGTCAATACTGAAAAAAAGTCCCCTTCTGCAGAAATACCTTATGCTACAACACAGTTTTATTTTCCTATGATTGGAATCTAAATAATATTTTACAAAAATTTATGTAAATTTCATCGCTGTTATTAAAGCCCATTTAAAAATCTGCTTTTTTTTTTTTTTTGTAGTTGGTAATATATTGGGCTAAAGCAACTTGGTCACACACAAGAAAACTATTTAGGGTTCCCAGTTGGTAACTTTTATTCACATTTCATTATAGAATTTCAGAACAATAAATAAATACTATATATTCTTATGGGCTTAGACTGATATTAGACATGTGTTTACATTTTTAAAAGCCAAGGTAACATTTCTCTCTTGCTTTTGACAGTGCTTCATCCAGCTCTTTTTTTTTCTTTAGGCAATGCAGCTCAAAGGAACACAAAATTTAATATTTTATTGACAAGAAATTTAAAATGTACACTCTCCCATCCTTTCATATGCTAAAAGGAAAGGTGAGGCAGTTTGACTGATAATTTCAGGATAATTAAAGGTGACTTGTTCTTTATTTAATGCCAAAATAGTGCTTTCAGGCTATCTTCCTTCCAATGGCTCACTTTCAACAAGTATAAAGCAATTAGCATAGACAAGGCAGAATTAAGAAAGTAAATCAACAAGGAAAAAAAAAAATTCTAATGTATTCTAAGGAAATTATAAATGACTTTTAGACTCTCCTGTTTAAAATTTCCCATGCTCTCTGGCACTTCTCAGCATGATTCAAAGTTGACAATATTTCTTAAAGTATTTTAGGAGAAAAACTTATTTACTGAAAGAGTTAGAAATAAACTTTGGAATTGAAACATGCAGTAATATAAAGCAGAAAATCACTGAGTTTTCTGGAGCACGCAGGAGAGATCTCATGTAGGCACAGGGGGGATGAACCATGCAGATGGAAGTGCTCGAAAGAGCACTGCTTGGCAAGGGTTGCAAAATGTGTCGCCCGTGGGTCATCGCAGAGAGGCGGCATTTTTTAAGATGCAAAATATTTTATATTTAACTAGAAGATAATTATAAAATTATCAAACAGTTCAAGTGAAAACGTAAAATCACCAAGAAAACATGCCCATTACTGTGGTCTTTTAAGGCCTGAGCAGAGGGGTTTGGGGATGTCTGATGGGATAAGTGTTTTCCTGGGCCTCCCTAAGGATAGTCAGGACCACAAAGTCCAGTAAGATTTGTGGGCCACCTCCCCCATAAAGATGCTTTCTCTATGGGGTGTGGAGATGATGGCTGTCAGCTGCTCCCACCCCACACACTTGCCTCATTCCATTCAAAACTGTCGACAAGTTTGATCCCTAAGACTTCAAATCTATATATAGACTTTTTTTTTTTTTTCATCACAAAACATTGGGAGCCCAGATACAACCTTCCATCACACTTCACCCCCTCTGACCCCAATCACCAAGTCTGGGATCTGGCTGCTGGGGTCACTCAGGAAAACAGCTCTGAAGTCAGTAGGTCAGCATTCAGTCACAGAGTGGGGTGCCGCCTAGGTGCCCAGGATGTTGCTTTGAGTTACAGAAGGCAGATTGTGGGAGGTGTTGCTGTTGTCTCATTCTGAGTTTCACAGGGAGCCCTAATGTGGATAAATCTGTATGAATCATAGGCTCACATAAAAAGAAGCTCAACTTCAACATCGTTGGGCAAAATAATGAGAAAAGTTGATTCACCCAGTACTGCCTTGTTGAACCTTAATATCTCGATGTCCCTTTGTACATAAGAAGATGATCAGCCACTTCTGCTCCAAGAAATACTTCCATTTTCTGATCTGTAGTTTGACTGGGGACCTACGTCGTCCAAGCACCACAATTTGGCTACTTAGGAGACCTTTGCCCAGCTGGGTGTCCCTCAAAGTTCCTCCCAGCCCTGGGACTGCATTGTGAGGTGTCTGCCACCCCTGCAGCCATGACTCTTATGTTTGGAATCATTTCTTTATAAGCACAGGTCATTATTTACTAATTTTGGAATATCTTAGCGTGCTTCATGCCCCCAGGAAATGCCACAACTTCATTTAGAAGAGTCCATGGACCTCCATCAACACAAAACTCAGGCAAGAGTTTGTCCTTGGACACCAGCACCAGCCTCCGGTCCTTTAGGATTCTAATTTCTGAGCACATCCTGCAGGCTCCTTGGGGAGAGAGGCAGAGTAGCCCTTTGTAATTCAAGATTCTTAAAGGAAAAACAAATGTTTATCCTTTATGTGTTCTGGGAAGTAGCCCCTCATAATCTCTTTACTCTGGAGGTGCAGATGATAGGCTCTGTGCCTTTGTCATACTGATGTTTACCAGTTTCTCTAAGGATGATTAACGTAGTTAGTTATTCCTGATATTGCTGCCTTTAAAGCCCCAGGAATAAAATAAGGAAACTTGTTTCTGCAACTTGTCCTTCATGCTGTGCCTGAAATCGACTCTCAAAGCTAATTAACTCTTCAGGCTTCCTCAGGAGAGAAAACCCAACCCAACACCTTTCTTTCATTTGACCTTGAAAAACTCTTTCGGAGAAATACTGGCATAATTAGCAGAGCCAACAGACCAAAATTATTGTTATTGTTGACTTCCATTTCTGCGTAAGAAATAGTGTGACTCTTTCAGCCATCTCTCTCAATTCGAGGCCGTTTAGCTAAAGAGTTGTCAGTCATTGAGTATTCATTGTGTCCAAAGCCTCAGGTGCAGGATAAAGATATAAATAGCATAGGGATGTTCTTGTATAGCCCATGATCTAAGAATAGTTTTTGCATTTGAAAGCACTGAAAAACATCAAAAGAAGAATGTTATTCTGTGGCATATGAAAACTATATCAAGTATAAATTTTAGTGCCCGTAAATAAAGTTTTATTGGGATACAGATGTATCCATTCATGTGTTGTCAATGAGTAGCTGCAAGCTTTGAGAGACTGTAATGTCACATAGTCTTAAGATATTTACTGCCTGACTGACCCTTTGCAGAAAAAGTTTGTCTAGCTCTGGAATGTTATATGCTCCCTGCTCTCCAGCTGAAGAGAGGGAAATAAGCAATTCGTTTACTTCACGATAAGATCAAGAAGGTAAATAAAAATATACATGAGGGAAGATGGGAGAAGGTTAATCATACTTAGGATCAGCAAAGTCTATAGGAGGACGAAATCTTGAGCTGAATTTTAAAGAGCAGGAGGGCCAGAGAGAGGCAGCTGCTTGGACCTGTCAACACATAAAGGCATGTAATATTTTTAAGGAAGCATGTGTCATTTGGTACGGCAAGAACAAGAGATGCTTGTTGGAGAGTAGCAGGGAGTAAATAAGGCCTGATCATCCGGAAGGCCCCTGTGGTGGAGCTTGGGAGTGGGACAGAAGTGTGAAAGCTCCGAGAGCCCCTAAGGGTCATCACTGCAGTGATTGGTTAGCTTGATATTGAGGGAAGAGCCTTGATAGACAGGGGACAATGAAGAGGACAAGGAGGCAGGGAGGGCCACCCTGGGGAAAGAAAGTAAGAAAGTTATTACAGTAATCCAGGGGTGATCGGTCCTGCATCAAGACTGGGGAGAGGGGTCAGCTGCTAGAGTATTAGAATATTAAAGGAGGTTAATCGTAAGGTGACAGTCGATTCAGTGGAGGTGGAGAAGAGATCGGGGGAGTAACGGAGGGGGGGCCATCAGATGTGAGTCACAGAGGCTGGTAGGCGCTAAGAAGGATAAGTTCCTTTTGAGCATTTTCTTTTTGCAGAATTTCTGGGGAATTTAAGCAGATAGGGCCGGTAGGCAGCTGGATTTAGGAATCTGGAGCTCAGGATAGAAATGTGAGCTGGGGATTAACATCTCGTAGTTTAAACCTGTGTCTGTCAGGAAAAGTGATTCGGCTAAGATGGGTGGGAATTTGAGGATCATGAGCGAGGAGAAGGGAGGGAAGAGCACAGCATGGCCTGTGAAGGAATGAATGGGGTCAGGCCAGGCGGGGATGAACACCAGAAGAAGATGAGCAAGTGGCCAGCAGTGCCAGATGCGTGTCACCTGTAGATGACATAAAGCCAAAGTGCATTCACTGGATATGGTGATATGGGAGCAGATAGCTAGACCCAAGATTGCAGTAGGAAGAAGGGGCCTCAGAATGTAAACTCACCAGTGTTAGCTGAAAAAAAAAAACACAGGGGAGGGCAGAATCTGGAGGTGAGGTACGGCCTTGAGAAAGGCTCTTGTTTGTTTGAATGGTAGACTTCAGCATGGGCAAATGCTTTGAAGAAAGACCCAGAAGAAACCAGAGGATTCAAGACCAGGTGATGCCCCTGCAAATGCAGAGCTTGAACCCAGTGCACAGAAGAAGGGTTTGCTTTGCACAGGAGGAGCCTGGTGCCCCCAAGATAGGCCAATAGGAGGAGAGGGTGGCACAACAGGAGATGGCAGGCTGCATGTGCCAGTCTGAGAAATAAACTTTCTCAGTCAGTAGGTAGTGTGGCCATCTGCAGAGACAGAGAAGGCACAGCGTGTGTGTGGTGGTGGGGGGGGGGAGTTGCAGGGATTCTGAGAAAGCATTAAAAATGGGGCTCAGCTGTGGAGGGCTTTGGGAGAGGAAGCTGAGCCAAGAGACATCGTTGGGCACCATCAAGCTCTCTCCTGAGGCGGGAACAGCGGTGGCCCCAATCCCACAGCCATGTGGCTGTGCATTTTCACCCAGTAGGGATGAGCTTTGCAGAGCAATTCCAGGAGGCACTCCGCTTTCTCAGGGAAGAGCCCGCAGCCAGAATGAAGCTGAAGGACTGGGGACAGACTGCAGCCCAAGGGCTCAGAGTCTTGCATTGAGATTAAGAAAGTGGGTGAGTGAGGAGCATTGGAGGTGGTTGTCAGCAATAGATGGCAGAGTCTCAAGCTTCTTGTTGGGACAGTTTCTAGAAGGAAAAGGCCCAGGCTGGATATGAAGGAGGGACATCGGAGGAAGAAGCCTACGTACCTCAGGTCCTGGCCGAGTCATCCACGTGGACCTGAAGTGGGTCTAGGGGACTGAGGAGATCCATGGGTCCGGGGGCATGTTATCTGTGATTGTGGAAGAGAGGCTGAGAGGCCAGAGGGGGACATTACTTGTGGCTGTATTCTGTGTGCATGTGTGTGAGTGTTTGTGCAACTTTATTCTTCCTGCGACTTGATTCTTTTCTGGAAGAGTGGTTATGAGAGTTATAAGCACACGGGGAATGGGGACACCTGCAGCGCTGGCGAGGGCTGGGTGTCTCTCTGTGCCACTCGGAAGCAAGGCTGTGAAAGAAGCCGACTCAGCTGGGAGTAGGGTCTCCTTGGAGGAGACAGCAAAATAGATGGCAGTCGTGGCAGGAAGAGGCAGTGCCCTGAACTAGTCACTTCAGAGAGTGCTCTCGGAGCTGACACCCACATTTTTGGATCCCCTGGCTTCATTCTGCTTTGCAGCAAGGAACTTTTTTTACTGAAGAGAATGTGAATGTGATTATTCTTCTGAATGATGCTTTTATGTACGATCCAGAGGAGGAGGGACTAAGTGTGCTGGCAGGGAGGGGTGACAAACTCGGGTCATGAGGAACCACAGAGATGAGCACAGAAAGGAGGCCCATGTGCTTTCCACTGCTTCCAGCTGGTGGAAATAAGGGCTTAAAAACCACATTTCTGGGCATAGCTAGCATCCAGCTCTCTATGACTCTGAGTTCTTCCTGGAACAGCCCTAAGTGGTGTTTAGCATCCTTATCTCAGAGACAGAAGACAAGGCAGTGTTGACTAGTTCCCTGAGGTCATATAGGTTGGAAGAGGAGGGATCTAAGATTGAAATCCAGACCCTGTCTCTCCAGAGCTTGTGTATTTATGTGAGTCAGTTCACTCTGTTTATTATTTGGTCAAAACTCCTCCTTATCCGCTAAGCTTGAATGGCTAATTTATAAAATGTTGTGGTCTATTTAGCAAAACAAATCTACTTCTTTAGTTGCTGTCTGGAACCCCTACGGCATGACATCATGAATAAATATTTTAAGTATGAAGGAGCTGGTTTTAGATTAGAAATGGAGAACACTTTTTTTTTCCTAAAAACCCAAGGTAACAAAGCTGTTTTGCGAAGTCTTTACTAATTTATTGTAAATTAACAGAGCCAAAAACATACAGAAACATTTGGAAAATATTTAATGTCATACTATTAGGTAGTCAGGCATGATCAATGATCAGCAGGAGCCAAGGCCCCGTTCTGTAACCAAAGAAACTTCCCTCAAAGACCTTCCTTAAGCACCCCCAGAAATACCTCCCTTTTAGGGTTATAAATTACCTCAAATCCTAGAGCACAAAGGCCATAAAAGCTGCTGACTAAACCAGCTACAAACACATGCACGGAAAGTACTGCCCCTAACTTCAGTGTCATCCTATCATCATTATAATCCTGTGACTACGCTTGGAAGTTCTTGACTCTAATTATAATGGACTCAATTCTAGGTGAGCACGTGCACAGTAGGCAAAAAGCTATAGCAACCAGGTGTCAGTCAAGGTGACCTCACAGACCATCTAGGACCTCCCATCAGGGCCTAAATATAAACATATCATCCCATTTCTGCTGTTACAGCTTTGCTGGCTGTAACCCCCCTTCTTTTTGGGGGGTGTACTGTCTTATCTCTTTATCTCCTAAATTCCACAGGGCTGCAGCCTTCTCCAGCTGAGGCCTGTCTCCTTCTAAAATGTGCTTTCAGTAAATCTTACTTTTTCTCAGTCTTGCCGACCTATAAGTCTCCTTTGGGGAAGAGCCAAAGAAAAACACACAAGGGCACCATCTACCTTACTCCTCTATCCACTATACTCCACCTCCTCCTCCTTTTCTACCCCTTTGAGGTGATGCTGGATTTCACCCCATCCCAGCAGTGACAATACCAAAATCATCTCTCTCTTTCCATTGGTCTGAGTGAGACAGTTTCTTAAGAATTATTTAATATGAAGAATCACATCACAACCTTGAATTTTGTTGCTGGATCGCAGAGTAGAATATTAAGGAAACCTGAAGTCTGAGCATTTGTAGATTCAGCTTAAAAATTCCATGAATATTTTCAATTAAAGAAATCTGATGTACGAATGAAATTGAAGAGTTAGAAATTTTATTTATGCTTAGATGGTAGCTTCTGTTAGGAACTTTTACCCACTGCCTGGATAATTTAAGATAAATGAAACCCAAGGCCAAGAAAAATGAGCTAGCCTATTATATGCCACAAAGATAAATAGGTTTTAATTAGATATTTCAATTTCAATCTTTTTAAGTATTATTCTCACCCTGAAGAATAAAGCAACTAGTACATGTGTGGTTTTCCCTGAAGATTAATAAAATCACATTCTGTGAGTTTCCAGTAGACAGTTTTATTCCTTGGAGGAAAAAGGGAAAATTAGTTGTGTTCATTTCTACTTCCCACGAGGAAAAATCCACTAATGGTCTGTTCTGAGAGCTGGCTTTAGTCCATACACTAGAGTTTGGAAACATATCAAAGTAGATTCCTCATCTTAAAAGCTTTAATGAACACAGAAGATGGATGTTGGTGGGTTCCTTTTTTTAACCAAATACTGTAACATCAGGGTTTGCAGAGTGATTTCCCTTTTTCTTTTAAGAAATTGTGAGCATCAGTGTAATGTTCCCATCTCCTGTCCAAATGCTGCAGCTCGTATGCCCTCAAGGCTAAAGGCCAGAGGAGAACCTACCATCTCACCTTGGCTGTGACCAAGCGAGATTTTGATTCTTCTTCATAGTCTGGTGTATCCCTTGGGCTAAAAACACAAGGAGGACTGGCTTTGCCCAAGGTGGCTCCTGAGGTCTGTGTTCTTGCAGACTGAGCACCCTGGACCAGGCTCAAGGGTCTGGCTCTGTCTCCGGACTTGGATGGACACTAACTAACCAAGTTCTCTTTGTCGAGCCTCGTCACTTCTCTGGGCCTCAGAGTCTTCATGCCTCAAAATGAAGAAATTGGATTCACACATACGCAATATTTTTTTACTTTGACATTCAGTGACAGCATTTACCTACTTCTGATCCTTGTGATATATGACATTAAGTCTTTGCTGCAAGGTGTTTCATCTGTCCATGAATTGAAGGTCATAATTGAAGTTGCATCTATCAGAAATTAAACTGATTCTAAACCACACTCTCAGTTTTATGAGAACTCCAGAATATCCTTGTTATCTATTGGGTTCATTCCTTTATATCTTTTATTGAAATAATTACAGCCATAATTTTGTTTCTTCTCAAGTACTTTTGGGTAGAAATTTAGATGATATAACAGTTCTCTCCAGTGGATTATTTTAGAAAAAAATTAACATATCATGTATGTTATAATTGTGTAACAAAGTTTGCAGCTTTTGAGGAATATTCTGTGACTATACCAATGGTAGGTTCGTTCTCCAGGGACTAGTAATAGGAAAATCAGAAGATTCTCCTGTCCACTAAAGAATAAAGAAGTCATTAAAATAATTGATGGATAGATTGGTTCTTTAGAAAAGCAAGTGTTGGATGAATTTTTTAAATTCTGCCTGCTTTGTCTGGAATCCATACTTGCCTCTTAGGGTTCAGGGCTGGGCACAGTCATTCTGTGATCCTCTGGGCTCATGATTGTTGGATGCAGGCACATTTGATGACCAGACCAACAAGACCAGGAGGGAGGCTGCCACAATTTATTGAAAACAAATCCTTGTAAAGAATTTTAGTTCCTCTACACCTATAAGATCATCGCAGACGTACACATGCACGCACACACACACCCAGGGTCCTAAGTCCACTGTCATGAAATATGGGTCTTGATATCCCTAACCCCTTTTAATCTCTAGTTTTAGAGTGCACATCTCGGTTGTCTTTGGTATCTTAAAATACTGGTTACTCTAACATTTCAAAGAACAATACCTGAGATCTTTTTTCTGTTTTAATGGTACTGTCACAATAAGATTAAGTCGGTTCTTATTGTCCTTTAGATTTCAGTGATGGCTGCTGTCCTCTTTCTCACTCCCTCTCAATTAATACTTATCCAATCCTACTGTGTATCAGGCATTGAAATAGGACTAGGGTTCTTGTCCTCAGGGAGTGCACAGCTGTTGAGGTCACAGGCATATAAACAAATTGTTCCAGTACAGGTAATAAGGAAAACAGTGAAGGCATTTCTTGTGTGGAGTGGTAGATGATGAGAGGGAGGAATTAAATTTGCATGGGTCAGAGAAGAAAATTAAGAGAGAGTCTAGATCTTGAAGTGTGTTTAACAGTTCATCATGTCAATGTAACAGAGTGCTTCTTCTGAGGAATTCTCTGATTTACGCTTTTATCTCAGATGTGCTAAGAAGACAGAATTAGCAGAATTTAGTGCAAGGGGATAGAGAGGAGTCTAGGTGATTGCCAGGTGTCAGCTTAATTGACTCAGGGGATGGCAGGTGAAGAAGCCAACTTAGCCTACATCAGCGCCTTACAGAAAAGGGTGGGCTTTGCTCACTGCCAGTCGGTGAAAGATTGTGCTCCTTATTAAAATTTGGCTTTGTCATCTTGTTCTATTCCCAGGCAGTGATGTCATTAGCATTAAAGATGCAGCACAACTGTGCTCTCTGTATCAGGCTGATGACTGCAGATTTCATTGAGCAGAGAGGAGGACATAGAGAACAGCAGTGTCAGAGGACAAATGAACTTTCTTTCGTGTCCTCTCAGAGGAACAATCATTTATGGTCTTCACTATTTAATCATTTCTTCATGTTCAGTGTGATCTACTTTGTGTGTGTGTGGTGGGGGGGGGGCATAGGTCAGAGGTCAGAACACCAGTATTTGCAAATTAGCCAGCCTCTAGTATCATGGGTTTTTATGCCATGGAAAGTTTCTGAGTCATTTGTTGTCATTTTCATGTTTCTTGCACAGATTTTATTACTAACGGTTTGAGTGTTAAGCCCCTACGCTTTAAACTCTCATGCCTAGTCTGTCATTCTCAACTTGGTTCTATGAATATATATTACATATATATCTGTATATATATGTATATACATATACATAAATATATGTAATTTAAATTCAACTATAGAAAAATCAACCCATCTTTTATTGATGTAAGTGCATTTCATATGGGCTGTTTCTTTGCATTATTTGTTCTGATTTGGGTGATGTTGGAAATAAAATCTGCATATATAATCAGAACATTATAGTTCCCAGAGACCTGGCTTTTATGATATCAATTTTCTATAACTTTGTTTTGTGAGCTTAGTGATTTTTGTGATGACATGTATATTGCTTTCAATCTTCATCTCTCTGTTTTATATTTTTCTGTTGCTGTTTTTTCATTATTATTTTTTTTCTTAAAGCTCCATACATAGTTCAATCTAACAGGAAACATTCAGTATACATAGCAATAATAACTTAATGGTTATTTCTTCAAGATTCATATTAACAAGATTCACCAACGAAGGAATGACTTTTAAAGTGATCACCTCTATACTCACATCTAAATTTTCTTGACTTGGGGTAGGTGAGGAAAATGTGCTAAGAGGGCTAACGTATTTCATTACATTCCAGCAAGGGTTATTGTAGCAATGTGTGTCTTGGATCAAAGTCTCATTTAGTTAACCATCTTTGGTCTAACCATGCTCTGGTCTTCAACAAGTAGAGAGGGAAATTAAGAAGTCAAAATCAAGGCCCCTTTATGAGATCAACTCTAAGCTGTTCTTAAATGGGACCCAAACTCCCCATTTTTCTGGTGCACACTGACTTCTCAGAATGACACAAAGTTATATTTATAGAGTTTGGTTTTGTGCAAATTTTAGAGAGAGAGGAAGAGATGGAAAAATCTAGCCAAGGGAGAACAGTAAAATTTAACCTAAATATCTTGAACATTTTTACAGTCAGCCTTTTCTGGCCACATGTCTGCTGTGAATTGCTAGTTCTTTAGCTTTTCAAAGGGTAGTTTTGATTGACCAACATACTGACGTTAGCCTGTGTTTCTGTACAGTTTTATCAGGGACTTGTACTTCTTGGGAAGGTGAGTGCATCTTACCAGATGAAGCTCTTACCACTTACAGTATTGCCTTCAGATAAGCCTCCCTAACTAACCCTCTTCTCTCCTGTGGATGGGGAGGAAAAAGGGGCTGTTTCCGTGGTAGTCCTAGAAATCTAAGAATGGCAGTGACACACAAGGATATTAAAAATAGCAACTAATTGTATAACTTTGTCCAAGCCCAGTCTCCAGGATTTAATTTACTCATATTTTAAATGAAGGTGATATAGTTTATCTGTAGGGTCTATCTTAGTCTGTTGGAGCTACTGTCATAAAATACCACAGACTGGGTGACTTAAACAAACAAACATTTATTTCTTATAGTTCTGGACAGTGGGAAGTCTAAGGTCAAGGTGCTGACATATTTAGTGACTGGTTAGGGCTCTTACCTTGTTTTGCAGGTGACCGTCTTCTAGTTATGTCTCCCCATGGCTTTCCTTGGTGTGTGCACAACAGAGAAGAGAGCGAAAACTTGGGTCTATTTCAGTTTCTATAAGGGCATTCCCATCATGAAGTCTCCACCCTTATGATTTAATATAACCCTCATTACCTCTCAGAGGTCCTACTTCTAAATACTGTCACAGTAGAGATTAGGGTTTCAATGTATGAAAGTTAGGGAGGTACATGCATTCACTTCACAGCAAAGTCTCTTTTAGTCATCATCCTATGGCTAAGAGACTGCCACACATTGGAAAGTTAGCATAGGTAGGAATGAAGTTCTCAAGGTTTGCTTATAGACAAATTTGAGCTTCAATCTCAGCTCTGATTTCTTCATGATAGTGAACAAATTATAAATCGAGGTCTCGATTTTTTCAACCATGGAATTGTTCCATAATAGTATCTGTTTGTAGAGTTGCTGTTGAGAGTAAATGAAAATTGTACATGTAAAGCATGTAGCTCAGTGTTTGGCCATCAAAACAGATCCTTGATAAGCATTTGGCTTTCAAATTATGAAAAACAACCCAATTTATTTGAACAAAAGCTGAGACTGATAATACAATAAATATAACTTTACTAGTGCTTTGGTCTTTAATATCAAAATTTATTTGTGTTTGACAGTAAATTTTGGAAGTCTCTTGTTAATTATAACATATTTCAACCTAGACAAATCGTGTATGTGTTGTGTGCATGCATGTGTACAAATGTGTAACATGTGTACCTAAAAGTTTTCTCCTGCATTTCTTTGAGTAATCAGCTCATTTTCTACTATCATATAAAAATTTCAACTCTCACACCATTGCCAAATTTTGGGACATATTTTACCTACCTAAACTCTGTGGTTTTATTTCAATGAAACCAGAAATTACTTAACACTGCTTTATTTTGAAAGATTATTCCCTAACAAAAATGTTCCTTTATACATCAAAAAAAGGACGCTCCAATTAAATGTCACTGGCAAGGAAATGATAAATACCAACCACACACACACACACACACACACACACACACACACCTTAACTCTTAAAACCCCCGATTCCTATAAATCATACTTTGTTGACATTCATGCCATTGACAATGTAGCAAGAATCCTAAAATATTTAATACTTAGATTTTATAGAAATCATCGATTGTCCCTGCAGGTTTAGAGACTCTAACGAAAAAGTCAATCTAAGCCTGTTTTCACACAACCTGAAGTGTCAAAGCGACAAATTATTTTTAAGGCTTAACTTGTATTACTCAGAGAGTGACAGCCACTGGAAGAAGTGAGCTTCTCAGTTATGAAACAAGAGACCAACTTACTAGAAAGGATGGCTGCACGATTTTTAACAGCTGGATTTTCAACACATGAACTTGAGTTGAATGAATTCTTACCTCTGGACTTCAGAGATCATAGTCTTCATGTCTTCCCATAACCACTAGTATGGAAGGCATTTGCTACAACTCCAGAATGTTTAAAGAAGAAAGGGGAAAATGCACATCGCAGAGGACAACCTTGGCAAGCAGGGCATGGATTTTTCACATTTCAGTAAAATTTAAGATTCTAGAGAGCAAGGAGTGATTCTGAATGCTCATGAGGCATAAAACACAACTGAAGTATCATTCATAACTTGAAATGCAATGAAAAAGAAATAGCACATGGAGCTGGAAATTCAAAAGGACCATGTCTTTATGGAAACTTCGAGTAGTTCTCTCTCTAAATTTGGTTCAAAATGTACTGTCGACATGTGTGGGATATATTTCTGCACACTGGATGGGTTTATGTATCTAGAAAAGGACTACCAGGAATATGTGCCAGGAAAGTGACTTTAAGCTCTAGCAAATGATCTGATTTCTGGCCTTTCAAAGGAAATCAATAAAAAAATAGGATTTTGTAAAATGAGTGGTTTTTCCCTGGTAAAGCTATCCTCCCCATCATTGTACTTACCTAAAGTGAACCTGTCACAGCTGTAATAATTTTGTGATGAGTGTGAATGAATGTTCTTCACCACATAGATCCACTACTGATTTTTAAATTAATAATAATATCCTGTATTTATACAGTTACCATCTTTGAGGAAATCTGAGTGCTTTGTAATTGATGAATTCCAATTTATTTTATACTATCCTTCTGGATTTATAGATTAGGTATTTCAGTTGCATTTTAAGGAGGAAAAATAGAATCAGTAAAGTTAAATCACTGGCCAAGAAAATTTCAGAAAGCTAACAATATGATCATCAGTTAAAACCTGGGGGTCTTGACTTCTAATTCTGGATGTTTCCCAAAGTCATCTGATCTTTTGAGTCAATGCTAATTATTCCTTAAAGAATAAGAAATTGACCATAACAATTATTTGAAGTTGCAATTAACAGATATTTACATTTCCCCTCATTAATTTGATTGTGTACAATGATTGGGCCAAAGACATTTTTATTTATTGAACCATATGCATTTTTAGTGGGCTATGAGAGTATCTTGGGAATACTATTAAGTCACATGGGTCTGAAATCGATCTGGTAAGGGAGCTATAAAAACTTAAATTCTGCTGTTAGATAAGTGATTTTTCAAGGGCTGGGTATCTCCATCGCCTACTCAGCATTGCTTTAGCTGACAGAAAAATGAAATAATCTCCCCAACAAACACATGTTCAAAACACTTATTGTAACTACCATCCTTTTGGTCACTCATTCTTTCAGCCTTAAAAATGTGGGGCTTTGATCTTTCCTCATTCTTGTATTATAATTCCTCCCAAATTTTCCTCTGACAAGTTTATGACTTTGTCCTTCCATATTCTCCTTACTGCTGCCCCTCTACTCCTCACATATTATACATGGTAACCTCCTTATTTGTCTCTCCTACTTCAGTTGTCAATTCTTTGGTCTACCGTAGATCAATTTTCCTAAAAATCCTTAGTAATTTTTGAATTATGAATTATTCAGGCACACAAAAAGTATACATAATAATATGTTGGACATCCATATCCCCACCACCCAGCTTTAAAAAATGCAGCAGTACAGTTGGGCTCTCCACGATCTCATTTCATTTTTTTCCCTCACCACTAATTGTGAATTTAATGGTTATTCTCATGCATATTTTTATACTTTTACCATCTATATCTGCATCCATAAAAATATATATTATTTCTTATATCGATCATTTATGAAACTTTCATTTTTTGTTTGTTTGTGTTTTTATTGTAGCTTTAAGATTTCCACTACTGTTTTAAGGTTTATTCATACTAGTGCCTGTGGCTGTGTTTCCTTCTGTTTCATCCTTATAACCCATTGGTTCCTACACTGCAAGCTATCTATTCTTCTAAGGCCAGTTATTGAGATGGTGGCAATTTTTTCTCAAAACAAAATTTTAATATATTTGAATAAATACTTTGGACACCTTTCCTTGTTCACACTTAGGAGAGTTTCTTAAGGGCATATACCTGAGGTTCTAGGTCCTGGTTTGGCAGGATCTGCTCTATTTCAAATATATTGCTAAAAAATGGTTGTGTCATCTGGCGCATTTCACTTAAGTGTCATATTCCATCTAAAAAAGACTTCATCGGCCTCTCCACTGACTTTCAATGAAATTTCAACCTCTTGAAAGAGGAGAGCTGCCCTCACTTTTCTGTCTGAAGGAAGTTGCCCCTGAGGACTCTTTCTTGTGAGGGGATCACAAATTCAAAAGCTCTAGGGCTCCATGATGAAATATCAATGTGTGGAAAACACAGGGTGTGGTAGCAGCTAGGGTGGACAGAGGACATGGAGCCATGTACCTGGGCACTATGTCCCACTTACTGACTGCCACTTTATGGTCCTTGAGGTTCTTGTGTTATCCAGTTTATTTCCCAAGACTGTCTCAGAATTGTGTAATCATCCAATTCACTGTCCAGCGCAAAGAGCAAGGCCCCTGGAACCAGCCTGCCCTGGTTTGGACTCCTGCTCCAGAGCTACGAGTTGCCTGCCCTTTAGCAGGCTCCATAATATCCCTATGCCTTGGTTTTCTTGCTCATAAAATGGGAGAGATGCTCATACTTTGTTCATAAGAATACAATGAGAACCAAACAAGATAATATATACATAAAGCTCTCGAGTAGGTGCTTAATAAATTTTTGTTGAATTGTTGAAGAGAGTGAAAGTAACAAAAAGTTATACCTCCCATGTGTCAGGCATTGTTTTAGGAACGGGATATAGCCTTGACCTTGATATCTATCTCTTTCCCGAGTGAAGCTGCCATCTGGGACCAAGCCCCTAACACAGTGTTAAGCTCATAATACACACTTGAAAAATATATGTTGAATGAATAAATGACCCTAATGATTCTCCTAAGGTAGCGAAATACCAAAGGTATGTTCTGAGCCTTAATGGAGCAAGTAAATTATATCCATGATAACCTGACTCTCTGCACGGGAGTAGATTCTTTTATTCTTATTCTTTTATTCTTATTCTTATTCTCTGAACATCACATGGGTAGTAGCTGGCTGTTAGCCAGAATATTTGAGCAGTCAGGATACCCTACTTAAGATGATGAGTAAAAGAAATTCGTCTATATTTTAAATTTCTTAATTGCATACAAAATAACATTCCCAACTTTTGATTATGATCAGTCTTTTTTTTTTCTTTAATTTTTTCCCCCCCCTGAATGTTAGGTCTCATTGTCCACGAAGGAGCTGCAGTTTACAGAGTGTTTAAGCGCTGGCGAGCTGTTAACTTACACTGGGATGTATTAAATTATGACAAAGCCACAGACATCGAAGAAAGCAGTCGGGGTGAGTCTTCCACGAGCAGGACTTTGTGGCTGCCGTTGACAGCCCTACGGAACAGGAACTTGGTCCACCCGACGCAGCTGACCTCCCCACGGTTTCAGTGTGGCTACGTGTTGTTGCACCTGTTCAATCGGATGAGGCCCCATGAAGATCTGTCAGAAGATAACAACTCAGGCGAGGTGGTGATGAGAGTGACGTCGGTGTGACGAAAGCACGTGACGGTGCAGTGTGGACCATCCTGCATATCTTGGAATGTAATTGCAATGAATGGCAAAACCATAACACTTCTAAAAACACACATCTATGAACTTTTTAAAATTTATGCTTTTTATATGAACATTTGAATTGCAAATACATTTTTCTGAAAAAAAAGAGTCCTCTTGTTTTTTTGCTTTCTGATTTATTATCACATTTTTTATAAGTTGGTACTTAAAATCATCACACGTGTAATTTAACTCTACTTGGTTAAAAGAATGATGAAAGTTATCCTTAAGGCCAAACTATTTTTTCTTGCTTGTTTTAAATATATTTTTATCAAACTTTGTGCTCCATGTGTAATTTTTCATACATGCTACACAAATGTGGAAGACATCAGAATGCTGCAGGCAGGTTCCAAAGTGCCCATCAATGGTGCAGCCTAGGGGTGCTTGCACAGTCCTCTGCACTGGACCTCTTCGTGCCTTGTGCTGCTTGGCAAACTTGACTATAAATTTTCTTTTTCCTAGGTTGAGGTAACCTGTCACCTGGAATGCAAATTCTAGGAATAAAGGCTTGTTTTCTAACTTCCGAAGCAGTACTGAGAGCTTATAAAAAATCAGAAGATGAGCAGAATAAAATGGTTTTACTCTAGTCTATGTTACCCAGGCAGGGGGCATCCTACATACTTGTAACCCTGAAACGTCACCATGATGTTGCATCATAGTGCGTGTAATAATAATACTGCTTCACATTTGCATAACCCGCTCACAGACCTATCACAGTTATTTTGGATAATTATTAGCATTTAGATTTTTATGAGCACCATCTTCCTTAGATTTCCTATTTGCAAAAGCTTATATACCTACTTAATCATTTCAACAATGATCCTATTATGTAGTTTAATGAAGTCCTGGGGAAATATATTCAGCAGTAGAGAGAAGTGTTTCTCATTCACTAGATAAGTTTTTTTTTTTTTTAATAAAAAGAGGAAAAGAAAAATGAGGCTATTGACTCCCCAGGAACAGGTTGCTAACTGGTGGTACCTGGAGGTTTTCCACCTTTTTATCCTCCTAATGGAAGTAAATGGCACATTTTAACAGGGAATGACAGAATAGATAGACAAGGAGGCAGGCAATCATGCTTTTTTTTGAAACATGAGTTGAACATGTAGGTCATTTGAAGTAATTGATCAAAGTTTAAAGCCTATGAAGCAAAATGCTTTACATTCCACTTTCTAAAAATAACCTTTGGTCAATAATGAGCAGCATTGTAATTCCTAAATAGCAAATTCTACTGACACTTGAAATAACATTTTTTTCAGTTAAAAAGCTGTCACAAATGAGTTAAGTAAGGATGTGACAATTTGCAGAAATGTGAATGAATCAGCAAGTCACAAACGAAGGAAAATTCAGCCACTGTTTTAGGGGCAGGCACATATAGAACGTGAGAGTGTTAAATATCCTTACTCAAACCATTTTTTTGTGTTAATCTGACACTGCAGGAGCACAGTGCTGGGTGAGGGACTGAGAGGTACAGGTACAGCTGGTCTCTATTTCTCAGAATCTTGCCACCTGGGACAGGAAGGCAGATTAACAGACACCATGGATACAAATCTGCTGTCAAAGCAACAATTTATTATTCGTACCCTGCAGGTGTTAACGCTTGTCCTAGACAGTTTAATCACTAACGGTACCACATTTAATAGAGAATAATTGTGAGTACTGTTGCTTAGAGAATTGCATTAAAAATACTCGATAGAGATTTTAGACTATCGAGATTAGACTATATCACTGCTTCAGTATTTAGCAAGCCCACCCTTCTAATTAGTGTACACTTTGAATTCACACTAACTCAGCGGAAAACAGAAAGGGGCAGTAGGTGAGAACCCACTCCACCCCTGTGATGTCGGTGTGAGGTGCATGAGGTACAGGTGTCTGGAGATGAGAGCACACAATGGATATGTCAACTGGAAGGGAATGTGTACCCCTAGACACCCCTCTTTCCAGCACCTTGTCCTTTGGATGGACCTTTTGTCTATATCCACTATTATTTCCCCTCACCGTCTTCACCACCCCACCTCCTAACACACACCCACACACTCAATGCACCCACAAATGACCCAAATATATGTTGGAATAAGGATCTGGCAGAAATTCCACTTGACAAAATGTACCATCTATAAAAGGATTACGTAAAAACTCAGACTCTCTGGGGGAGGAGGTGCACATTTAGAGAGTTAAATGCACTGCTTAAAAATTAAAAATTTAATATGCAATATAAATTACGATACAAATGGATTTCAGTCATTAATTTATGGTAAGGAAATGTTGGAAATATCTTTAATTCTTTAAAAAGTAAATTCCCATATTATAAAAACAGACCTATGTGCAGTCTGTCTTTTTCAACCACTGATCTGCAGCACAATTGTTTATGGAGCACCCTCTGTGAGTCAGGCACTATCAGCAGTGAGCCCCAGAATGACCTAGGCTCATACAGAGACAGTGTGTAGGGACTTGGGGCACCACATGGTGTGTTACAGGTGAACTATGGGAAGTGGCAGTCAGTTTTCCATGGGACTGCTAGAGAAGGCATCAATGAAGGGCTGGCAGGACTCTGGTCTCATAACAATTAGAATTTTTCCAGGCAGAAAAGTCGAGAAGAACATTCTAGAAACAGCTAGGAGGTGAGAGAGGGGCATGTTCCAACAATGGTGAGAGAGTTCACAGGTGGGAGCATAGGGTACATGTGAAGACGTGATCTAATATGGGCTTGGCTAGGTAGCTAGGATCGAAATCTGTGGAATGGTGAGAAGATGGTGCCCCAACAGCTGGGCTAAGAGTTGGCAAGGTCACCTCAGGGATCAGGGTCCTCTCTTAACCCCATACCCATGGGTGACATTCCCAATTCCCAGTGTCAGTAGTAAAATGCAATGAATCGTGATCCTAGCCTCAGAAGAGTTGGGAGCAATTCTACAAACGAAACTAGCAGGCAGTCATCACACACAGGTGTCATTGATATAAATGAGACAATACAATAGAAACTTTGGGGCACCAAAGGGGCTTTCTTTGCCCCTCCTGGAAGATGGCAAAACCCATAATTCTGAAGCAGAAAGTACATCTAAGCTCCTGTGTGGTAGAAAATAGTTTCTTCACTATTGAAAGCACCTCTAAACACTTCCCTGAATAAAGTTTATCATCTGAGTTTTCTTAAATATTTTTTAAAATTTTATTTTTCATTACCTAAAAATATCCCAAAATATAACAAGCTCTCTCTGTTGCTTCTGTTTCTGTCTGGGACTGCTTTAAAAAAAATTTTTCCCCTGTAGGTTAACAATATTAATGTAGCTTATTATTTTTGATCATGTGTTAATGCTCAATCCTCCCTTATCTATGGAGTTAAAGAGCAAAATTAATTTGTTTGCTAATTCATAATTAGATTAGCTGTCATCTAGCAATTGCTGTGTCATTTTAAATGAATAATGCTTTGTCCATATTTTCCTTTATAGTTTCTTTGTTTGACTTACAAATTTTAATGATGGTAGGTTATTGATTTTCAATATATTTTCAATATATAAATGACAACATATAAAAATAATTTGATGTTAAACATATTAAGAAGCACTTGGTTAAGAATATACATTAGACAATTACTTTGATCCTAGTTTATCAGTTCAGAAAAAAAAATGTTCCCATCGTGTGTGAGATACAGAGTTACAGCAGGTGCTGTAATTTATAGCAAAGCTCAAAGTCCTGGGTCCTAGGGGAGCATGGGGATTAACTCATTACCTTCATAAAGATGCCATTTTACATGCAGTGGATTTATCTGGCAAAGCAGTCAAAGACTTCAAAGTCTTTTAAGAGATTCACCACCTAGGAAATAAGACACTGGGAGCCAGTAGGGGAATGAAAACAATGCACGACTTCTTGTAAAATTTTCTTGGCATGTTTTTTAAAAAAACACTTCATGAACTTCACCCCAAAACATTGTATATTGATTTTCCAGAACAAGTTAGTGCTGACTTAATTTTCTTATAACTTTTTAATATTTTTTGAGATGTTTTATATGTGAAACGTGGCTTTTCAGGGGAAATTATCTTTTTCTAGTGTTATCAGTACAAAAAAGTTTTTTTTTTTTTAAGCTGCACCGGGAATGGAACCTAATATACACAGGTGGATGAGGGTGACCTGAGCATTTAAAAATCCTGCTTCATGGACCCATCAAGTAGAAATATTCATTTCAAATGCTGGACCACAGAATGAGCATCAATTACTCTTGTCACTGCATATCTAGAATTGGTCTAATAGCTTTTGAATAACCAATTTTTTATTACATCAGCTTCCTAGGAACTCCTCTAGGCAAAATGCTTGCATAATTAGTGTGTCATTGTCTGTTGTAGCATATTGGTGATCAACAGAATCAAATAAAATTAGTTCTTTAATTATATAGAGGTCCTCTCATCTAGAGAAAGAGTGAAGGTCTAGAAATAGTGAAGTCGAAGGGTCCAATGTCAAATAAAAGAATCACTTGATCAGAAGGAGTTGGCTAGAGAGTCCTTCGAGGTGAAATAATTTCTCAGAATGACAACTGAACGAACACTGTATGCACTGGGAGAAAGTGTTTAAACACCTTTTACCTAAACCTTTAAAACTCATAATGCATATGTCAGAAGTTTGGCCTTTGTAGCTTACTGAGACCATGCTTCAAATAAACCTCATTTACTCAGGTTAGATTTCCACCGCCTCATTCCTTCGTCTGGCTTTTGGCCGAATTTGAATGCTCCCCATTTCCTGGCATTTAATGGAACCATGAGGGGAAAAGGCTCTATAATTTTATTTCTGGTGTCCCAGATGCATCAGGAGATGCTCCATCACCTAGACCCAGTGCCTACAGAAGAGAGATGTGTTAGAGGGGCAGGGTGTTGAGCAGAGGGCTGTAGCCAGAAAGAAGGACCAGAAGCTGTGCTACTTCATGTCTCGATGCTACTTACTAAATACCTTTCAGCCTGGCCTCCTCTCTGAGAGAGATTGTATAGTTCATGAGAAGGAAGGTGTTGAGACACAAGGTCATGGAACTCACAAATGGTTAGATCTTGTATTATTTCTTGTTCCTCCTATAACAAAGCACCACATATCTCAAATTGGCTTAAAACAACACAAATTTATTTTCTGGAGACCAGAAGTTCAAAATAAACAATCAACAGGACTGGATCCTCCTGAAGGCTCTAGGAAAGAATTTGTTTCCTTGTCTTTACTAGCTTCCAGAAGCTGCCTACAGTCCTTGACTTGTATCTCCTTTCTCTATCTTCAAAGTGCATCACCCCAACCTTTGCCTTCCTGTCACATCTCCTCTCTTTAACTCTCCTGTCTCCATCTTCTAAGGACTTTTGTGATGACAATCTGGTTCCCCCCAGATAATCCAGAATAATCTCCCCATCTCAAGACCCGTAATTTAATCATATCTGCCAAGTTCTGTCTGCCATGGAAGGTATTAATAGGTTTGGAGAGTAGAACATCTTTGTAGGGCCATTTTTTCTTCCTAGCACACATGTGATCTTCACTCTGTGCTCATGTACAAGATGAGGATGGGGACTGTTGGGTACAGTTTTCTGCAGGAATCAGATATGTGCCCAGAGATGTCATCATTATATTCAAGTCATCAAATTTATTTTTTCCATAAAATGTAAGAAGCACGTAGAGTCTAGGTCACTACCTACTGAACGAGGGAGGGCTGGGGAGAGGGGAAGTACTGTTCTGCTCTTCCCTACAGAACCCAGAACTACTGCTCTACCAAGAAGAGTGCTGGTTTCAGTCCTATTGAATTTGCAAATTGCTTATTTGCTCAACCTCCATGAGACCCAACACAGAGCAATCTGCTTCAGCTTCTTAGTAATCTCATTATGGCAGGGAGCCCCTTTTCCCCAGGACTGCCTCTTGAATTCAGGACCCCGGTAAAATTCATTGGAGTCAGATAGGCCTGCAAGCAGTATCCTGTTACACTCCAAATTTGCCTTTCTTTTTATTTATTTATTTTTTTACTGTTATTCAGCTTGAGAAGTACTTTAAGTACACGATCTAATTGGGATATTATGGATGAACGTGAGTTTTAGAAGGCACAGCTTTAGGCTGTAAATAAATCGATTACCTCTTTAAATGTAATTTTCCAGTATAATAATTAAATGTATTAACTTGTTCAAGACCTTCAGAGCGCATGATTTAATAAAAACAGCTCCATGCTAGGAAGTGTTTGAGATTTTTATGATTTATTTTTTATGGGTGGGTGAAGCAACTCTGGTATAAGAGGTGAAATGGCATGTGGATGGCTAGCCAGTAGTAAGGGGCATAGCTGAGGGCAAGCTCAGGTAACCTGATTGAAATTCCTTTATCTTTAACTCAACAATAGCCCACCTTTCACTTAGTTGTTTTAGTGTTATAAAAAGACAAAGCTCTCCAAATTATCTCTTTCTTTAATTTTCTCGTAAAATTAAAAGGTTTTTAAAAATCTATTAAGCCAAGGGGTTATGACCCTGAGGATTCCCTGTGTAGACTCTTCTCACTAAAACCATGTGGCTTTGGACTCTGCAAACCCTGTTGTTTGGCCAACCCAAAACCTATTCCATCCTACCTTACATCTTGCCCTTTGCAACTATATTTATAATTTCATAAATTTACTTTTTACTTTTTTTTTTTTTTTGGTAGGGATAGTGTTCCCATTCTGGAACAAGAGACATAGGCAGAAGTCAGGTGGCTTAGCTATGAGAAGTTTCTGATTTCCTGATAAAAACGTGGTGACACTCCTTCCTTCCTGCTTTGAGTAGCTATGGTGGCTGGAACTGAGACAGCCATCTTGAAACTGTGAGAATGAGAGAACCTCAGATACATTGATTCTAATGTTATTAAACATTTAAACCAATGCCAATGAGGACTTACCTCTTATTTAGCTTTTTGTTATGTGAGAAAAAGAAAACAGTAGTTAAATTTTATTAAAAAAAAAAAAAAGCAACCCTATGGTAAGCAGAACATAAAAAAATCTCCCAATTTTTTTTACCTCTCCACTCTGCAATTTTAAGCCAAGAATTTACTTTAGTCCTTCTTGAATCTCTTTATTTTCTTTAACTTCAGGCCCAAACCCTGCTGAGTTGTAAGGCCTAAAACCCAACAGGACCTTGGGTGTGTCTTCCTGAATGTTCCATGTGCATCTCAAAGGAACATGTTAAAAGTTAAACTTGTCATATTCTTCTATATAGGCCCTCAAAGTCAACCCATCTGGATTCTTTTTCTCAGTAAACATCATCACAGTCCACCCAGTTGCCCATTCCATGATGGAGGCACCAGTCTTATCTTCCACCTCCCCATGGATTTACTTCCTTGACGTCAGTCCTATTTTCTCCACTGCTAGCAACCTAATAAAGACTCTCATGATGTCTTGCCTAGTTTTCATCAACAGCCTCCTAACTATTCTCCCAGTTTCTACTTTTGATCAATCTGAATTCCATACTTCCATCAGAGTGATTTTTTCTAAGCCACGAATCCAATTGTGTGATTTTTCTCATTTAAAAATTTTCAAAGCCTCTTCCTCCTTGCCTCCAGGATAGAATCAAGATTCCTTACCAT
Organism: Cynopterus sphinx; assembly: GCA_030015415.1. Classification (NCBI taxonomy): domain Eukaryota; kingdom Metazoa; phylum Chordata; class Mammalia; order Chiroptera; family Pteropodidae; genus Cynopterus; species Cynopterus sphinx. Next base: position 7,183,969 of record CM057379.1, on the reverse strand, counting down.
TAAGCTCAAGCAAGGGCTTGGCTCCTTCCTATCTCTCTTTGTTCCAGCCAGAACAAAGACTCAACAACTGAATGATCAGGATTGAAAGGTACAACAAAACAAACAGGAATTTTAGTTTTTATAGCTGAGGGGCTGGAATTTAGAGTTCTCACTCTTGCAGGGTAGTAGCTGGGGTGGAAATGGGGTATTTGAATTTGCCAATTAGAATAACTCAACCTTTTCTGGTTTAAAACACAATTTTCTACATAAAAGCTGTGTCTTTTGGACAAATGTTTTTTTTTTTTTTTTTAAATGTAAGTCTTCTTTTTCGTCTCTTTATTCAGGAGGCAGAGGGGAAAGGGAAAAGGTTTGCACTATATATATGGGGAAGGTTGTCTGGTCTGCACAAGGTCCATTTAGCAAGCTCCCCTGATCTCAGTCTGGGGCAAAGTTAATTGCCCAGGTCTTCGGGCATCAGTGATAGATGCATCTACTGTTCTAGCAGCCTCTACACTTCCTGTATTATTTGGCCTTAGATGGTAGTTGCTCCAAGGAAGTTCAGCCATCACTCTCCACTAAGTGTCCATCTACTCGGGCTCTCACTACATTGCTGACTATCTGAGTCTCACCCCAGTCCTGTAACCAGTTCCCAGTTTGGCCTTTCTGTCCAGTAGGATTTATTTGTCCCAGGCCTTGAAAAGCCCCTGCAGACATGCTAATTCATTTTTTTCTTATTAATCAATTTTGAGTTTTAATGTACATATGGCAAAATATACAGTTAATAAGTACTGAGAAATGTATGTACCCATGCAACAAACATCCCAGTCAAGAAATAGAACATATTCATCACCTCAGAAGGTTTCTTTATGTTCCTTTTCAGTCAGTTTCTGTGCCCCTCAAAGGCATCTACTGTTGGAATTTCTATTGAGATGGGTTAGTTTTGGCTGTCCTTGAACTTCATGTAAATGAAATATGTTTATATGATAGACTACCATATGAGTATTTTGTCTGACAAATTTTGCTCTTTGAAATATTTTGGGATTCATCCATAATGTTGTGTATATCTTTTATTTTTTTTTATTGTTGAGTAACATTCCATTACATGAATATGTAAGTTTGTTTATCCATTCTTTTTTGATTGGCATTAGGCTGCTTCTGGTTTGTTTGGCACCATTCTAAAGAAAATGGCTATAAACTTTCTTGCACAAATCTTTCTGTGAATATCTCTTTTAAAATATTTCTCTTGAGTGAACATACCTAATTGTAGAACTGTTGGTTATAGTTTAGTGTATATGTCTTAATAACTTTCAGCATAAGTAAATCCTCCAACTTTGTCTTTTTCCATCAATTTCACACACACACACACACACACACACACACACACACACGCACACACACACCTGCTGAGCTTTTGTTTAAGGTTGCATTGAAGTTATAGATGAATTTGGGGCAAATAGACATTGTCACAATATTGTCTCTTAGTACATTCTCACTTATTTAGGATTTCATTAATTTATCTCAGTGATATTTCATAGTTTTAAGTCTGTAGGTCCTTTATATTCTTTTGTTGAAACTCTCAAATCTCGAAAGTTGCAAGTACCATTTAAAACATCAATTTATATAATTCTTTGTCAACATCTCTGCCCAGACCACCCATCATGAGTTTAGGTAAAGATGGATTTCCTGAAGCTGGGGGACCTTTAAAATGACAGGAGAATGTTTAGGGAGGGAGTAGGACATCCATTTCTCACAGGTTTAATTTTGTCCTAGCCTTAGTGTGATAGCCTCACAGAAAACAGAATTTTTCTAAGTGCACTTTTGAATTAATCCTGTGAGAATTATGTCATGTTTATGAAGAATTTACTTCCACACATTAAAGCAAATTATATGATTTGACAAAATTGCAGAAGGAAAATTTTCTTTTACTTCTCTTTTTACTTTCACTTTCAAAAATCCCAGGGTATAACTTACTTTGGTCTTTTTCTGAGGCTGGTAGAGCTTAAGTTTAATCAAAACGACAGTCAAACTTTTTTAAATAGGATTTTATAACTCAAGTCCTTTAGGTTTGGATTAAAATAGTATTAAAATTTTTAGCTCCGATTAACTAAAACAACTACTTTCAGGGGTGTGATTTTCTGGACATTTCAGAGAATGTGCTTTGAAGCAGCACTAAAACAGTTAAGTGGATTTTGGTCTGTGACCTACACAAGTTTAGAAAGACTGTGACTTTTAAGCCTGGTGAATAATAGCGTATTACCATCGTTACTATGGTGGACGTGGAAAGTTCTTTGGCTCTATGAAGGCTGCTCTGAAGATACAATCAGGATGGGTTATTCATTTAAAATAAATCTTCTAAATGTACAGTTGCAACCTTCTACAGAGCAGCAAAGTAACCTTTAGCTTCAATCATTTCTGATATACTTGGTTGTCATTACCAGAAGAATCTGTGTATTAAGTTGGGAGATGGGCAGTCTCAGCTGCCCATGGGTGTGGGGGAGAGTTGACAACAGTTCATCTGTGTCAGTGAAAATATCATTGTCAGGACAAACATTTGGGACAGTCAGTGTTCAAGGTTTTATTCTCAAACGTCTGGTACTTGCTTTGTGTCACCACTCATTGAGCCAAATCTAATTCTCACCCATTGTGCTTGCTCTGAGGAGTCACTTAAAATCAATTCTAGCTGTGCTCAGAGGTGTGTGCAAACCTGGCTTTCATCCCAGCTTGGTGACCTCACTCAGGGCTGACAGTCTTAAGCCCTGGCAGCACCCAAGATTGAAAATGTAAAACTTACCTCTGAGATTAAGTCTACTTTATTCAGTAAATATTTATTGATCCTCTACCATGTGCCAGACTCCATGAAGGATGGTGGGGAAAAGGCTTTGGAGAAAAATGGCAAGCAGGGAGTGGGGTCAGTACTGTCCTTAGAACTAAAAAGAGGAGCCCCTGTGATGGGTCCCTCACTGTTCTAGCTTCAGTCTTCCCCACAGCACAAGGACACGGTGGGGCAAAGGTACCTGTCCACATAGAGCTCACCTCTCCTTCTAGACCATGCTCTAGGATCCCACAATTATCTACTCAAATGGCTCAAGTCCACGTCCTGAGCCCACATGGACCTCTGCCCTGGCTTCATTATCCTGGGGCTGACCATCATCCAACATGGCCACTCCTAGGAACTGGGGCTGGCCAAGGAGCAGCTGATGGAGCAAGAGGATGTGACAATGAAGCTTGGATGTGTGGGTTGTAGGTTACACACAAGTGACCGAAGCTCTTGTAGTGAGGAGAAGATTCAGTGGTAGAAAGAGAGGGACACAGAGTTGCAGAACCCAAACCTGGCCAATTAGATTTCATGACGGTATTTGTAAAGTTAAGAGGATAAAACTTATTTTATTTAACAGTTTTTAACTTCATTTTTAACTTTTAAGTGTGGGGCATCTGGTATTAATTGTACACCTGCCTTGAACCCTATGTGTATAAAGAGCTTGTCTGTAAGTATGGAGTTAAGAAATCAAACCAAATTATTATGTATCATTAACTGCTATGCATGGTTTAGTGAGGGCTTCCACATTTTTTTTCCAGAAATATAGTAATGTAATTCTAGTCAGACTTCTGAGTTCAAAACTAGACTTTATCTTTTAATACTTGTGCCATCTTGGGGAAGGAAAAGTTTACTTAACAAACCCAGTGGTTGATCTATGTTCCCCATTCCCTCTGTGGGACATACCAATGGCACCCAATGTTTGCAGTTATTTACTGCTGCATAACAAACCACCCAAACTTAGTGGCTTAAAGTAGCTATCTTCTATTTTGCTCACTAATCTGTAATTAGGAAGGGTTCAGCAGAACGGCTCATCTCCATTCCATGTGGTATAAGGTAGAGTGGCTTAACAGGGACTGGAAGATCTGCTTTCAAGATGATTCATTCACATGGCTGGCAAGTTGGTAGCTGGTGTCAGCTTGGACCTCAGTCAGGACTATGGACTATGGGCTATGAGCACTGGTTCTCCTCCATGTGGCATCTCTACAGTTTGCTTAAATTTCTTTGCAGTTTGTGGCTGAGCTCCAAGAAGCAGTGGCATTTTATGACTTAAGCTTGGAACTCACATAGCATTCATTTTCACCTCTATTGAGGTGGTCACCAAAGCCTCTTCAGCTTCCAGGGCAGGGGACATGGATTCTAGATGAGTGTGTGATATGGCACATGTAGTTTCAACCACCTTAGAACAAAGAATCCTCTCTAATAGACCCATAAATTCTTGCTCCTACCGAGTGAGTTATCTGAGTTAGTTCTCAAATCTCTTAATACAGTCACCATCACATAATTTCAATTAAATATGATAACGAAGAATAAAATTTAAGTGTGGAAAAAATGGTGCTTATAGCAAGCACCCTGTGAAAACCAGGCCAGTGAGATGTTGGAAGAACAAGTATAAAAAGTTATAAATAATAAAAAATCTAGAAGGATTCTGCATTTGATTGCTTCACACATTTCTCCAGGTTTATTTTGCATTAAAGAAACTGAAACTAGAAAACGTTGAGCATATGTTATGTGTGTGGTTTCTGCCAGAAAACCAGTGCTGAATTACAATGAACAATTTCTATCCAAAGAAAAATTCTTATCAAATTGGTATACATGTACATGTTTTTTAAAAAAGTAAAATGTTTAAGGCATGCATGAATCGATTTTAACAATTCCTTTTTTCAACTTCCACTTTCAATTAACTAATACTAGTACTTATTGCATTCAATAGGAAGGCTTCCCTTGTACTTGCCTCAGTTTGCTCAACTATAAAATAAATATAATTATAATCCTTATTTTGTAGTATTTTTGAAATAAATCATGAAATCTACTTAAAACACAAGTTGTAAACGTTTGATTATTATCACTTTGGGTCACAAGGAGGAGGGACATGCTTGAGAAACCTCAGGTGATGGTGATTTAGTAAGCAACAGCTGGTGAAGTGAGGAGGATCAGGAAGCCTCCTCAAATCTCCCACAATAGGTGTCACAGAAGTCGAAACACCATTCCAGGAGATCTCATTCCCTCTGCCCTCTCTGTCAACAGCATCTGCTGGTGCCTTCTCTAGTGATCTTGCCATTCTCAACACTCAGCATCTTTCCTAGCTGCTTCTCTCTCCACTCTTGGGTTCTCCTTATGGCCTCCCTGCCTCTATTTCTTCCTTCTACGTCTTGTATCACTCACCAGCTTCCCCAAAGAGGGGCTCTCACTGGGTTGGCTGGCATCCATCCCAAAAGGAGCACACTTATCTGGCACTTGGCCACCTTGTAAGCCACTGGCTACTACACATGTCATGTGACTTTCAGCTGAGGAGCCAATCTCTGGTTTAATCTGTTGCAGCTGAGATAACTGTGTCTAGCAGCACAGAGCAAGACAACTGTTTGAGCAGAGGTGGGGCTCTACCAATTGTCTTGATGATCACCTTTACATGGTGATTATTTGATGATAACTTTTCAGAAGTAGAAAATGAGTGAATAAGATCCTGATGTTTAGTCTTTTCTTCTTCACTAGACTCTCTCTCTCTCCCCCATCTCTGTTTCTCTCTGTCATTCTGTTTCTGTCTCTGTCACACACACATACACACAGACACACGCTAAAATTCTCTTTATAATTACTCCCAAAATAATTTAAAATAAAAGTTATCTTTTTATTATTGCAAAATATCCTCAAATTATGCACCTGTGCAGATCCTGTAAATGTATCCCGTGGTCCCTACCCTACCAGGGTTAATACTTCAGATGCATCATAGAAGTATCAAGAAAAAAAAAATGAGCAATGGAGTCACTTATCCAAACTGAAATCTGAATGCAGGTAGATTTGCCATTCCAGTTGCTTAATATTTCAGCTTCCTTCAGTCTTTGGTGAATATGTACATTCTATCTTTAAAACTCATTTAGAGAAAAATCCAAAAATGATACAAAAAGAATCCATCTGGAATTAATTGTTTAAGATGTTCGGCAAAACTCTCCTTCTCTTTGGAACACTGCAAGCTCCTAAATAGTGTTAAGATTAAAATAACTCTCCCATCTCATTCCTGGTCATAAAATGGAGCAAAGAGATGTTCCAACATTATGGAGTAAGAATTCCCATACAAGAGTTCTTTATATTGTCAACTGACACTATGTCTAACTGATTTCTTTTGGCCTTACACCTCCCTGCATTTTCCTCCAGCTTGCAAGAACCTAGCATTTTATTTCTTCTCTAAATAGAGTAAAGGAACAGTGAGCTCACCCAAAGGAGGAGAAGTTAGCATAAAGAGGTACAGATAAAATGATCAATAATCAAGTGGTCTATCTGGCATCACACCAGTCTCAGCTGACAGTATCCAGAACATTGCTCAGCGGTGTGCATTTTATAACTTGGGGCAGAAGAAAAAGCATCTTTCCATACTGGCTAGAGACAGAAAATCCATTCTTAAATAGGAAGCCAAACACACTCATTCTTCCTAGTTTAAATGCATAAGCCCCTTCAGATTGGGTTTCCTGGAGCGTAGTTTCATCAGAAATATTCTTGGTTCTTACTATGTGCAGACTTTAGGGTAGCAATAAGGGACCAGACACTATATGAAGTGATTTCCCAAAACACCAGAAAAAATTGGTTTCCTTCCATCAAGTGGCTTTGCTACCCATAATCCCAAGCTTCCCATTTCCCACTGTCTCTTTTTATTCATCTTAATTAGCAATAAGTGAATCCAGTCGCGTTCTGTGGTCAGCCAACTCGCAATTGGATTTTATGTGCACTTTACAATAAGTAACCTGCTGTTATCCAGCTCCAGGCCCTGCCTCATCTATGGTCAAGGGAAGTGTCTGTTTCTGATTTATTTCTACCAGAAATCAAAAGGTTGATTCTGGGTGCATATCTGACACACCACCACCGTGCCGGTTTTATATATTTCTCGTTTTCGAGAAGTTTAAAGATTTAAGAGGCAATGACTGGTCTGCGCTGCCATGCTGAATGTGTGGGGTGGGTGTCAGGGTTCATTTCATAAAGGAACACTGTCTAAGGCCACAGAGGTGGTGTGAAGGCCAGTGGGGTATCAGATAACAAAGAAGGACAAGCATGTTCTTGACTCAGTGGGCTTTCTGAGCAAGGATTGGAGCACAGTCCTCCCTGATGTGAGCCTTCCTGAACAGGAACCCACTCGAGAATGTTCTCTGCATCCCCTCCTATGTCCAGCCCTCCTGCACCCCAGTCCTCAGTGAGGGGCACTCTGCAGTTCAGCAACACATGCTTTGATAAAGAGGAAGAAATACCCTCTGTGTGTGGAATCCATGCAGTACAAAACCCTTCTCCGTGTCACTGGTTTGCCATCCCAGTTTCACAGGTTGTTTTCAAATGATATACTGCAGACCCTGGTGTCCTTTGGAAATTCTGATTTCTCCCTTCTTAGACTCAGGCTGGGTCCCGCTGGGACCCCTGGGATTTCTCAGCTGCTTCTTAGAGTGAAAAGGGAGTGTTTAAAAGCCCAGAACATTTTGATGGAGTGAGTAGACACAAGCGATGAACACAAAGCTTTGCTGGCCTCTCAAAGGGCCAAGCCCCCAGGCTCCTGCTGCCCTACAAGGCCTAATTTCATACCCACAGTGTCAGACTTGAAATTTCCCAATGACCCTTTTCATTTATTCTAATTAGCCACTGGTGACTACTGCCTAGACTCACACCCTCGGAAGGTGCCTGGGTGGGGTCATGTTCCTGTGAGTTGGCCAGAACTTGACCTGAAGGAGCACACTTCTGTTTCACAGCCAACAGGGGTCAGCAGCCCCAGCTGAACACACCCCGAGTCCATCCGGTCCACCCTTCTGGTGGCCAGTGTGGCCCTGGTAGCCCTGAGAAAGATGCATCTTACTCCATCCTAGGTTCTGCATTAAAGTCATGACCTAGAGCACCCTCGGACCAGGACCTGCAAAAGGCCGTGCCATCTTCACTGACCACTCACCCTCCCCACCGACCGTAATGGCCATTACCATCCCCAAATAGCTGCCTCATCTTATCAGAGGCCCTGGGAAAGGGCTCCTGGGACCTGCCTTGTGACATGCTTTTCATGCCAGTCCCTCTAGGGGAAGCTCTCGTACAGCCCTGCTCTGAGAGCCCCTCTCAATAGCCCTGGCATTACCATCATCAGTTACACTGTCTAAACCTGTTGTTTCCAAACCGTCTGTACTTCCAGATACCCTCAGTGGGGTAAGGAAGGTGCTAGATATAGAAGAGGCTTTTATTTATTCTAAAAACATGTATTGAGCACCTACTATGGGCAAGATGTGATGGGAGCATGAATTATAATAATGATGAAGACACAGTGTCTGATCCCAAAGGACGTGACCAATATGTAGCCAATGTACAAGAGAGATGACAATAAGGCCTTGGGACAGGAAGCCCTGGGCTCTGTGGGGTCCCAGGAGAGGGCTCCTGACCTTACACTGCCGGGGTCAGAAATGCCATCACAAGTCCACATGCCCACGTGCTGCTTTCAGGTGCTGCTTATACACTGAATAAATGATGCATCAGATGTATTGTGTTTTCAGCTGTACGAAAGTAAAGTAAAAGTGATACTGGATGTATGAAATCCTTCTGTCCTCACCTGACTCCTTTAGTGAAAGCATTTACCTATAATCAGGAGGAAGCATAGCACAGCTGCTAATTGCAGGAAAGGTGGAGCCTAATTTCTGGGGTTCTAACTCAGCTCCCCCTGACTGGCTGGGCTGTGAAAAGCTACTTTAACTTCCCTGTGTCTTGTCTTCCTCAGCTGTGAAAGGCCTGATGCTACTTACCTCATAGAGATGAAAGGAACATTAATGGAATCAATACACAGAAAGCACTTCGTCGGGGCTTGGCACATGGTAGGTCTTTTAAAACGTTAGCTATGTTTATAATCATGGAGAGGAGCATGAAATATTTGTGATTAAAAATGGGATCTTGATACTGGAAAAGTCTGGGAATGAAGCTTGTTCCTCAGGAGTCTGGATGGGAAGAACTGAGACAGCTCCATTTATGGCCATAAATCCTGGAAACTGTCATTTCTGGTCCCAAGTCAGCAACACATACTGGGTGCACTCTGTTCAAACCTGTCATGCCCATTTCCTGCGTGCACCATCTGAGGATGCCATTACCTGAGTCTTCCCTGCTCCAGGTGTGTGGGATGTGCACGATTATTCCAGGACATCTAGTCTCATTGGATGCTGCCCTCCTGTGCCCTTTCTTCCAAGAACCCACTCCTTATAGCCTCTCCCTCTGTTCCCTCAGTGTGAACCTTCCCGCTCCTGGGTTCCATATAAACAGTCATTTTAGATACTTCTCAGCTCCACAGTGAAAGCTGAGGTCGTGGGCACCCTTGGCAGGGAGAGGAGGTGTGGGGGTGAGGGGAGGAGGCATTTAATGAAGTCTTGATGGAGTTAGGGGGTTGAAAACGTACAGTTAAGCGTGGGGAAAAAATATATCCTTTTTGCTCTCCAATTTTCATTTGAGCCCAGTTTTAGGATCTGAGTAGGTTTAAATTTTTTCTTTCTTATCCATGACCTCCATTTTCCTCTGATGTCTCATTACTCAGTTACAAGAAAGAAATTTAAATAACCAGGACCTGCAGTGAAACCTCCTAAGTCCAAAAGTCATTTGCAATTACTCAGGCTTTGGATTCAGGAAGATTAAATGGTGATGTCTCCTGGGGGTGTCAGTGAGTCAAGAGCAATGCTTCAGTTCTGTCTTTATCTTTCCATGGATTAATTTCTCTCTCTGTCTCTCCATCTCTATACATGTCTGTCCTTTCTCTCTCTCTCTCTCTCTCTCTCTCTCTCTCTCTCTCTCTCTCTCTGTATTCTGTCTCCACACTGAAAATATGATGACAAGAGTGTTTTAAGAATATCTGGACTTTGGGGGTCAAGACAGTTGTTGGAAATTTGAATGTTTAATATAGGGAACAGAAGCACATGAAAACCCAACAAGAAAATAAATTACTTAGCAACTGCTCAGTGCCAGATATTGTCCTAGATACCTTGCATAGATCATCTCATTTTTATCTCACCGCAGTGCTATGTGACATGTCAAAGTCTCTTTATTTCACAAAAGTGGAAATATAAGCCTCAGAGAAATTAAAAACTTTTCCCAGTGTCACATAGCTAATAAGTGGTAAATTCATCTCAGTTTAACCTCCTGACACATAAAGAAAATGAATTCATGAGAAAATGAGTTTAAATCAATTAAACAATAAGTTAAATAAAAAAACAAGGCTGAAATGCTTGTTTTTGGGACTCAGATGGTTCCCACAGGTGCACATAGCACTTTGGTACCCTACTGCGCCCAAGAAATCGACATCCTTCAGCCCATGTCTCTGCTGCAGTGGCCCGTTCACTGGCAAAACATCCTTTCACCCACTACTCCTCCCTGGACAAACTTTCTCATCTCTCCAGACAAAGCATCGTGGCCATCAGTTGCTTATGAGTTGTCTAGGTGCCCCACCCACAATGACCCAAATCTTCACAAATGCATGAATGGGGAGTGTCCATTTTTGTTGAGATTTCAGTGAGGTTGGGTTTTTCAAAATATTAAATATTTTAGGGTTTGTTGTTGTTGTTGTTGTTGTTGTTGTTCAAACAAAAATATGCTTCCACAAGTATTTCAAGGCTAGTGAGCTAAAAAAACAAGAGTGCACTGGTAGAAGCTTTGGTCAAGTTTGTCAATAACCATTGTGCCATGCTGGAACTGAGTCACCAGTGTTAAGCCTTTGGTGGAGACAAGGTCATTTGGCAATTGGTAGTAAAAAGAAATGGGATGTGTATCTGACACTAACTAGCTTAACTAGCTGTGTGGCCTTGGTTAAGTCTCCTTTACTCCCTATAAGATGAGACTCAAGAAGTACATCCTGCTTGCCCCAGAAGGTGCTATGCCAATCAAATGAGATAGTGGCTATGGGAAAGTTTATAAAAACTTATTTTATATAAAGATATATCTGTGATATTATATACGCTACAAATACCATTTCCATTAAGCCAGGAGCTGAGTCACTCTGGCTCATGAGCACATGATGAAGGAGAAAAGGTCCTGAAAGATTCAGACGTGATACGGAGCTGAGTCATTCTCCTTGGATGCTCATTACATTGTAGCAAGTCAACAGAGGGTGACACGGTGGAGGGCACATCAGATGAGCAGTAGGAGAAGGAGGGAGGTTGATCTTCTGTTCGGGAAGTGGTTCGGGTGCTAGGAGATAAGTACAAAGGGAGGACTGGATCAGCTGGCGAGGACACCACATCAGTGAGCTGTTATTCACCCATTCATTCATTTATTCAATCACCCTACTCATAAGTATTGAGCATCTACTATGTGCAAGGTACAGGGCTAGATGCCTTGGGGGATTAAGGCTGAATGACATAGCTCATGCTCTTAGTCACGTAAGTAACAAAGCCTAGTGAACTGCAAGTTGAAACAAATGGTATAAATGAGGCATGGGAATCCCTCCCCAGTCATGTCTTGCTCTCGGGATGCATTTTAGGCAAGCCCATTACACCTTCCCAAGAAAGTATATAGGACCAGCCCTTCGATGTATGGGAGATTTAGGTATTCTTACTCAGAGTCTGGGCATGTGATGGGGAGGTAAACCAGGTGACAATACAAGAGTCGAGGTTTGGTGGTTTTGAAAGAAGGTCTTCCAAAACCTTATTATGCCAGATGATATGATGTGGTCACTACACATGCCACAGGATGATGTTCAGGTTGGACTAGTTGAAAGGAACCAAGGGACAGTTCTAGTCTTGCTTCTAGGGCACGGAACTATTTAAGCCCTCAGTATCACTGGGTCCCCATTCGTAAAATGTAGATTATGATATCCACCCTTCTGGAGTGTTGTGACAGTTAATAAGGTAATAAATACAGATCGCCAATCACAGTGTAAGGCAGATAGGTGCTCAGGAGAATCTGCCTCAGTTACTGTCTTCGGGAGTAGATATTGCCTCAGTTGATATGACTGGAAGGAAGTGGGTCTTAATAATACTTTTCTTCTGACTACAGGACTTCTTTAAAAATGCCACATAAATATTAAACTCCCCCTCCCCCGCTTGTTTGGATATTCTTAATATATAAAAAGAACTCTTTGCTATGAAATCAAATGTTATTTTTTATCTGGCAAGATGAGTGAAATGCTGGGTTAATGAACAGGGGGCCTGTGCTTTGTTGTCTTTGCATTTGTCCAAGCAGGGGCCATATTTTTTGGAAATGTAGTTTTCAAGGGCATTGTGTGACTCTTCTCTGAGTCTGCAGAAGGCTGTACTGGATGGAAATAATTTCACCTGCAAGTTTTAGAGCTGGGACAAATGAATCTTCATATCTTTTCAGACTCATCTATTCTTATTTAAAAGCGATGAACAGGGGTGGTTTGGAAAGATGTTCTTGTTCATTGGCGCAATAAAAAATAGATGGCATTGTATCACCAAGTTCTTAATGTCCTTCCCTAAAGGGAAAAATAATTGCCACAAGGAGTTAGAATTTAACTTCTTGCTCTTATTCCTGCACAAAGGTTAACTTTCGTTTTTACCTTTAAAAAACAAACAAACAAACAAAAACAAACAAAAAAAACAACTTACTCCTCTACAGTTTGCTTGATTTGAGTGCAGAATTTTTTACATTTATATATACACATTAGTATAATCTTACATTTGGCCTATTGATAACAAAATAATTTTTTATTTTTGAATTCTTTTCTAAAAAACTCAAAAGAGCTTTAGGGACTTCTCTTCAACATGCAGAATTTAGGCTGGGTATCACTGTCCTCAATTCACAGATGAATCAATAGCACTGAGAGGCGAGCTTTATCGTTGAATTTCTAACATGAAAAGCAGCTCAGGAGAAAGCTCTAAGTAAATGGGAAGTAAACATTTCCTTGAGGGAGAAAATGGATAAATGCATGTTAGGGAAGAGAGGCTTGTAGTACTACTTTCTGGATTACAGTTTCATTAGAGAAAGAACAGCATTAACACCTGGAGAACAGAGTTAAGTTATATCCATGCTACTAAAATTGTTTTCAGTGGTGTGGTAGAAAGGAAGTCAGGATCTAATGATTCTGAATTGAGCTTTTTTGCTCACAAAGTATGTGATCTTAGCAATGTCATTTAATGTTTTTGGAGCTCATTTTCCTTATCTATAGGAAGAAAGGCTTAGATTTAGAGATGGAAAACAGTTAACAAGTCTTTCTACCACTCCCCAATCTTATGCTCCCGACAGACATCAGTATCAATCTGGGCTTTATTTCCTGTTGAGCTCAGGCTTGGCCTTGACACATTTTCAACATCATGCCCTAGGTCACCACAATCAACTGATGAGGGTTAATGAATGAAGTAAAATCTGTTGGCTGCCCCTGCACTGGAAAATTTTAAAGGGACCATCTAAAATCCTAGGCTTCTCTTTCTTACACAGACAGCTCCCTTGTATTTAATAACAATAATTTAAAACAACTGAACATTTGGAAAGCACCCAGAATACCCTTTGTTAGATGGTCGCCCCAGGGCACATGGCCCCAGACTAATGAAGTACTTAAAACATCACATGCGTAGACCACAGCAGCCGAGTGCTAACTGATGGGCTGTTGGGGTCTGACCTCAGGAAACAGAAATATCATCTGGTTTCTCCTAAACACAAGCTGTACTACGTGATTTAAAACTATGCCACAAGCAAAAGAAAGAGAACATTTAGCAATAAAAGATTCAGAAATTGGCAGCAATAAGCTTATTAGATCTCCGTGGAATTTTTGTATTTGTTGCTGAGATGACGCTGCAAAGGCACATCGTTCTGAGTCCTATTTCCCTTAGCCTCCTGGACCTAACTGGAGAGTAAGGACATATCTCAGCAGGCTGGGTCTGTAGCATGAAATCACATATTTGCATATATTACCCAATATAAGTGACTTACCAGAACATATTGTTTAACGATTGCACTGAGTAGAGATACCTAAGAATTGATGCTGATGTATATTATACCAGCTTGTTTTATTTTATTCTGGATTCTAAGTTTTTCTGGATTGAAGAAATCAAAACATTCATACAAGATACAAGGCATTTTGAAACGCAGGATTGATTTATTTTTGCAAATGGTCAATAGCCTTGGGGAGATGGAGAGCTTTTGTGTGTTACATGTGGTATGATTTGAAGGCCTGTCTCCTTCCAAAAGGAGTCTATAAATTGATACTGATAAGGACTCTCTTTTTTTCCTCTGTCTGCAAGGAGCTGCAGTTCTTCCCACAATTTCCTCGCTGACTTTAGAAGACAATCCAATGATTCTCGTCTGATGCCAGAAAGATGGAGCTACTTGAGGCAGTTTAAGGAGGTCAGCTGAAGAGGGAAGCTGTAACTGTGTCAACTGTTTTGTAATGCCCCACGCACACATTTCGATTTTCTCTTCCCCTCTTATCTCTGAGTAGGAAGCATATATTGAGCACTCTATTAGCTTCCCAGGGTGGCCATAGCAAAACACTACAGACCGGGCAGCTTAAACACCAGAAATTTATTTTCTCCCTGTTTTGAAGGCTGGAAGTTCAAGATCAAGGTGCCTGCAGGGTTCGTTTCTTCTGATAGTCATTAGGGAAGGGTCTGTTCTATATTCTAGGTCTTTCTCCTTGGCTCCAATATCTCAGTTCCTTCTCAGGTCACTTTCCTCCAATTAAAAGATCTGTCAGATTAGATAGTGATTCCTGCCGCTTGCATGAGCATGGGATAAATCTAGATAGAGGACATTTATATAACAATATGTAATTGTTATTTTGTTAGTTCAAATTTGAAGCCTCTATCAGCTGCAGAATTTGTTCACACATAATTCCAAAATCTTTTTCTCTCTTCATTACCACCGCCAGAAGGAAACTCCTAAGACCATTTGAAAGACAAAATTAAATATAACAAGAGGTTTCCCTTTGTTCCAAACCCGCAACCCCTGGACAGGGACCCATGATGTCACAGCCTGGTTTTCTTCTGATCTTGTCTCCTTCTTAATTCCCAACAAATAATTCACAGTTATTTGTTATTCAGATTTTCACTCTCCAAGTTCTCACTCACCTGAAGAGTAATTCCTTCGATGAAGAAGGGTTAGGTCATGTGGCAGCCCGCTCTTAGACCTCGCTGCATTCAATAAGAAAAAAAAGTGGAATCTTGAACTCCAGTCTCTGCTTTCCAGACCTTCTGCATGAAGAAATCCAAAATGACTGCTGATCAAACAACCCAGGATAAAGAACCAGATGAGTGGAGAAGCCTTGGCATCACATGGGGTGTTCTGTGGCGGGGAGACTTAGTGGAACCTTAAAATTATTCAAACTTTGATGGATATAAGCCAGGCTCTTAATTTTAATGTGGTTTATGAGCCTGAGACGCATCCTTACATATTGTAAACAGCTGTGGTTGCTTGCAACAGCAAATCTCTGTGATAATGATTTGGTTTTGTTTTGGACATAAATATGTTTGTATTCCTCAATAAACCTCTAAACTTTTCCTCTCTACAAAACCAGCAGTTTTATCTGGCTTTTGGTTTCAAATTTATGTCTCTAATGTGGCTTTGATTTAAGGTCGATGGCTTCTTCACATGTTGCTTCCGTCGAAGTCATCATTTGTCATGTGCTCCAAAATTGATTTGTGGGTCAAAAACCTGAGTCTATTTGTCTTAAAAACACAGGGAATTATAGGGTAACTATCACCAAAATACCTCTTTATGGCTATGGATGCCCAGAGTTACATGAGAATATTTCTCAGGGCAGTGGGTAGACAAATGTGGCTTGTCTATACATTGATGTCACTTTAAAAAATCTAACTGAGAAGCAGGACTGAGTCATAATTTCCTTTCAAATGTAGAACTTATTGGTCTTAGATTGTGGTTATGTCTCTCTTGTGTTTCAAAAATCCAAGAGAAGCCAACAATCAATTAGAACTATTGTATTGAAAACTGCAGGTTAGCAGGACAAGACTTTGTAATCTCATTGTATTTCCCCTTTGGATAATGCAGCTATTTCTCTCATTAAGTCTATGCCAGGATACTGAGGCTTATTGATCAGGAGAAGAGGGTGGCTCTCATTTAAAATAATAAATGATGCTTCTAATAGTAGTTAAATCTTTGCTTTGTATTGTTCTATGCAGTTTGCCTTAGAATCTCATCTTATCCCTTACACTAAGCAGGCACACATATACCTCTAGTTTTACATGTGAACTATCTTAGGCTACTGAAATAGGAAAGAAATGAGAACTTGGGGTTAAACTTTAATTTAGCAATAAAATAATATACATTCATGACATTTTCTCTATGCATACAGAGAAATGCCAGGAATGTGTTTATAGATTCCTCTATGCATAAAGATTCCTCTAAGAATCTAATTTGAAAGTGAAACTCTGATCATATGTTTTTCATCAGACACTATGACCATTTCCTGGCACATAGATATGCTCAGCTGCATCCTCTTCTGCCCTGGCTTCGGGTCATCTCCAGGTGTCTGAGTAGAAAGAAGTGGTATTGAATTTAGGTAAAAGTTCATATTCTCACTCTTCTTACTGGTCAGTTCTGTGTTCACATAAAATATGAACACCTTTCATTCAAGCTAGTTCCAACAGTGTTAGGAAATTCTGTCTTTTCTTGTTCTACAAAATGCCTGTTTTGTTCACAAAGCACCTTAATATCTTACAATTATTCTTGTCTAAAATTTGCTCCTCTGGCATTCAACCTGAGCACATATTTTAGTGTGGAAAAGGCACATATTTTCACAGCACATATGTATATAGAATCATCATGTTGTATACATTAAGTATCTTACAATTTTATTTATCAATTATACCTTAATCAAGCTGCAAACAACATAAAATAAAAATAATTTAAATAATTTAAATTCAATTTTATCATTTAAAGACTCCAGTTAGATAATGATCTGTCTCACTAGAAAAATTGCTTAGTCATTCAAATGTGTTAGGCACCTACCACTCTCCCTCCTAGAGGATACTCCTAGAGGTGAATATAAATGTGCTCATTTGACCATAGGAAAAGCAAAGGGTCATTTGTTGTCATGTCCCCTGGCTTCACTCAGGACTACATCCTTAGCCTTGGCTGCCTCTCATACAGACCAATAGGATGCAGCATGTCTGGGTCCAGAGTCTATGCTTTTAATTTCTGTGCTACGTGTCATAACTTGATAGATAGGAATCACCATCTCATATATATGTCTCATCAAGTAAAACTGGGAAAATACTTTATGTTTAACTAGCAATAATGACTTTTCTAATGTATAAAATCCATACCTGAATGTAGAAGTCGGTCATAGAAAAAAAACACAAGGAAATTTGCAGACGATAGAATATATTCAAGCATTATAAAGAAAAACATTATTTCCAATTAAAAGGCTATAATTTTGGGAATTCTCTGAGAAAATTACACCCCTCCCCACCCCTCCCTTAGAGGTATACTCAACATTAGGACCCCTTGGAAAGCCAAATCAAGCAAATTAGCTCTGGAGAACAGTGGACAACACATGTCAAAAGCAGGCCACTTTTATATCCATATCAGTTGTAACTCTCCATACTTGCCCTTTACAAAAAGATTTCCTGAATGAAGGAGAGAGAACAGTAATGAATGATCAGACCAAGAGGTGATTTTCAGCTGAATTTTGTCCCAACTGCAGAAAACCTTTAAAGAGAAAGTCAGGTGAACTCATCCGGCCTGGCCTGTAGGTGGGTGCCAGGGCGCTTGGGGATTCTGCTTCCCAATACCTGCCTGTTTCCATGGCTTCCTTTCTGCAAAAGATATCTAATTCTGTTCAAAAGCCTTGGGTTTTCTATTTGCTTTATACATTTGAGCTCGGACTCATATAAAGAACCCTAGAAAGTTCAGTGCTTGTGTTTAGCACTGAAAATTCTAACATTTTAACAAGGGGAATGCTTCCAACGAGTGAGCCTTTTGCCTAACCTTAGTGTACAGGTACACTATGGAGCCTGCCATTTCCATACCCACCTTTGAAAATGTTTCTCCCATTTCACCATGGACCTCGAGCTCTGTTTACCTTCCTCAGGCCCCACCCAAGGCAAAGGCCAGAGCAGCAGAAGAGAGTCAGCATGTCATTGGTCAACAGCAGGAGCATGCTCTAAATATTTGACTCTGGGGATTAGAGTAATCGAAAACATGCTTGCATTCCCTAAACACCACTATACACTGATTATCTCTTACATCTACCACTGTCAGTTTTCCTGAATAAGGTTTTATTCTATCCAGTTCATATGCAAGGGGAGTGTTCCGCACCTAACAGATTAACCAATGTTCCCCCATTTTATACTTCTCGAAAGTCCTTATTTCTATTTGCTGGATATTTCAGGAAAACATGTGCTTCAGTGTGAGCACAGGAGCATGTGTGTGTGCTGCATGAGCGTGTGTGCACATATTTGATGAGTCTCTTAGTAAAATGGTTTCAACATACAGAATAGAGTGGAATGTTGGTGGAACACTTTATTACTCTCAAAAGTATATATCACTACAGAGTCATTTTGCATTTCATAGAGAATCTTAGACTTTGAAAAAGTATAAAAGATCTTCTAGTTCAAATCTTACACGATTTTTCATGTTACAAAATGAAAAGCAATTTTAAAACCTCAAATCATAAGTTCATGATATCTTCTTTTGAAAGGAACCTGTGCTTTTGGCTAGTCTTTTTTGCATTCTCCTCATTTTATTAGACTTTTAAAGTCTTATTGCATATATTTTATATGTTTCTATTTCCCTCTGCTTTGGCTGTTACTGTATCAGACAGACTACTATGTCTGACTGCTATTTCTATAGACAGATGATAGGTACATATACACAGATATATAGGAACATATGTGTGTGTGGTGCATATATGTGTATTCTTAGTGCCTAGAACCCTGTGCTGAATACATATTTTCTATTCTTGTGGTGAACACAAAAGAAGTACAGATACTATGAAATTTAAGCGGATGCCTGAAGACAGGATGGAAGGTGGGCAATCAAAAGTAAGGGGGTGCTTATAGATAGGAAAAACAGAACATGCAAAATCTCCAAGCCAGAAAGGAGGATCATGGTGTTTACAGAAACAAAAAGAAGTTCATTGTGGCTGCAGCAACGTGGAAAGGGAAGAAGGAGAGGTGAGAATTGAAACTGGAGAGGTACACAGAGGGCAAGGGCAGGACAAAAACCACGTGGTGTTTATTTAGGCTGCTGATGATCTCTAAGATTGATATGTTAGCCATTAAATGGACCTTTGTTTTAAAATAACAGGAATTGATAAACCAGTAATTTTATAATTGTTATGGGAAACAATTACTGGTATATTATTTTAGAGAAACTTTGTTGAGTTCAAATGAACTCAATTTGTGTTTCTGGTTTGTTTCCAACATTTATAAATTAAACATAATAAACTTGAAGTTTCTGGAAATGAAGGGAAAAACCAACCTCTTCAGCATTTCACTTCTCTGCCACCACCGAGACTAGAGTGAAGGACCAGCCTTCCTTCTCCCACATGTAGCTCAGCTGCTGAGGGACAGTTTTGGTCCACGAGATACCTGCCCATGATGTCAACCATACAAAGAAAGAATCTTCAGTTTATGCCAATGTACTCATCCTGGGGCCTTCTCTCTCTCCAGGGAGCTCTTGAAGCATCAGGAGTCCCGGAATGCATCCTCTCATAATAAACACTAGCTAACCCAAGCTTAGAAACCAAGTGCTGGAAAGGGCATTTCTCTGGTTCTAAGAATTAGTTGAGATTCTCTGTCATGCCAGGCAGGGCAGCATCTGAAAGTCTGGCTTAGCTTTTTCCAAAAGGAGTTCAGTCATCTTCCACAGTTTTCATAAGTCTCTGCATAGACACGGCAGTAGCAACAGACACTGGATACCATTGACAAGCTTACTTTCTGTTTCACAGACAGAGACGAGGGGCATCAGTCAGTATAGGGAGCCCATACTCAGCCTTAAAAAAAAAATCAATACTTTTGATTTTCATAGCATCCCTGTTGTGTAATCTCGACCGTTCAGCCCATCAGCCTGGATAGTTGATTCTATCAAACATACCTGGAGCTATTTTCCTCTGTTGTTCTTTGAGAATAGTAGAAGTTGCTGAACTTCTACTGAGACCACAGTAGGATTTTAAAAATTTTATTGACTCAGGGTTGGCATTTTGGCTGGATCAAGCAACGCAAAGTTGGGTTGGGAGATTTAGGTGGTTAATTTTTAATAGTTGATATAAAAACATTTCATAATTGTCAAAGTGTTTTGCAAATATTTATTGTTACTTCTGTTGCTCCAGTTATGGCTATACATCACTCCTTCCCCAGACTAAAGAAGATTTAATTACTGAGATGCGAAATGATTGTAACTCTTACAAGCTAACCTTGACTGACTAATGTTGAAGGAAAAAAATACACTCTTTATGTGTTTCAAGAGGTGGGAGTTCTTCCCCTGATAATGATGGATAGTATAGAGATCTCATAGCTTAAGAGAATTGTTTTTAGAAACTGAAGGAGGAGAAGATAATTAAAAGTTAAGGTGCTTGCTCTGGTTACAGGAAAAAATCTGTAATGAACTTATTCACAGAGGTTTTTTTTCATTTTTTTTTTAATAGTTAACATGTATCTGACTCAGAGTGAGATAGAGAGAACATATTTCATTATGAAATACTAGTTGTCACTTCCATGAATATCACTGATTACCTCTGCTGGTTTGAACTGGCGACAGCAGGTAAACAAGAAAAGAGTTGAAGATGATCAATGAAGCTACTGGTAGATGAAATCTTGGTTTTGAAAGGTGGTAAATAATCTCCTTAGTATAGGAGGTCTTTTATTTCACTTGGGAGTTTTAGTGATACTGATCACAGAAAAATTTCTAATGATTTCAAGAGGAACCAAAGACCAAGAGATTCAGAATTCATCACACACTTAAGGTTTACAATGCAATCATTTTATATAATCAGATACTAAGTTTGGATGGAATAGTTCAAGATAAAAGGCTTTACTTCTGGGCATTGTAGCTCTGTGCCCAGTGCCTGCCGTCTGTGCCCAGAGGCATAGTCGTTGTTGCACACCACTCAGAGAGAGGATTTGTTTTTGCCTTGGCTTTTTAACTTGAACTGAGAGCTGACTCTGCCTCTCTAAAGTCATCTGTCCACTGTCAATGCTGGGTGGGTCAGAATTATGCAGTTGGTGCTACTCGAGACAGGGGTGTCTGTTCTACACCCTCAACTCCACCTCCCACAAGAGCCTACTCTGTGTCCATTTAAGCCAAGAATTGTCCACTCAAAATTTTGGCATTGGTTGGTGCTGTGGACTGCATATTTCTATTCCCTGGAAATTTATACATTGAAGCCCTAACTCCCAAAGTGATGATATTAGAGGGGGGGGGAGCGTTTAGAGATAATTAGGTTTAGATAAGGTCATGAGGCTGGAGCCCCCTTGACAGGGTGAATGTCCTTATACATTAAAGAACCAGAGCTCTCTCTCTCTCTCTGCCACGTGAGGACACAGCAAGAAGGTGCCATTGGCAAAGCAGGAAGCAGGTTCTCACCAGACACCAAGTTGCCTGGTGCCTTGATCTTGTTCCTCCTAGCCACCAGAACTGTGAGAAACAAATTTACTATTTCAGTTACCCAGTCTATGGTATTTGTTTATAGCAGCCTGAGGAAGAATTTCAGCAAGTGTCTGTATACTTATTATTATTTTTTAAGTGTGAAGGGGGCAGAATAGAATACATTTTAGATGCTGTAGGCCACTTGTTTACAAGAATTTGACTACAAACATTTGATAGGCAGAACCCTTAGTGCTAAAGATGAAGAAGAAACGAAAGGGAAGGGGCCTGGGTCTCTAACAGCCTGGAGCCCCATAGCTCCCACTGTGTACTGTAAGAAACAGATACACTTCTAACTCATTTAAGCTGCTGATATTACAAGTTTTAGAGCACTTGCTGCCTTACTCACTTCTCACTAATACAGGCACCTAAACTGTTACAATATATTGAGTAAAACTGAGCCCTTATGCTATCTTACTTTTTTTTTCCTTCACTGGAGATGGAGAAAAAAAGAAGAGATAGTATGGTGTTTCCAAGAGAAGGCAGAGATTAGGACTAGAAATGGCATTACCATAATAAGGGCGAGATTGGCATCTTATGTAAATCGCATAAAGCTGGAGGTTACATAGTCCCCACCCAAGTCTGCCACAAGGTCATAGTGATTGCTTGTCCCCAGTGGGTACCATATCAGTCAGGGTTCTTGGATGTAAGAAACTAAAGAACAAAAGAAAAACAATTCAAAGAAAAAACAAAATTTTTGGCTGACTTAGGCAGATAAGTATTTAATTGAAAAGATGGGGAATAGTTCTTAGAACAACCAGAAGGCCATAAAAAAGTCTTTCTCGGGAACATGGAATGCAGACAACAACCAGGACCATGCCAAACAATAGGACAAAACCAGTCAGGAGAAGACACCATTACTGCCCCCGGAACTGAAGAAGAATGCCACCACTGCAGCAGCAAGTCTAGGGTTTCTGAAAGCATTGTTGTCACCACTTATCACCAGAACAGAATATCCCTGCTTCTTTGCACCTCAAGCTCCAGCTCAGAATTTGGGACAAGTACATCTGATTGGCAGAGCCTTGGTCATGTGCCCATGCCTTAGCTGAAACAGAGACTGAGAGTGTAAAAACCTGGGATTTTCAGCATCTATAATGAGAGTCAAGCTTTGACTCCCACCGAGACTGATGCACTAAGAAATTACCCATTTGTAAGAGGGTTTAAGATGCCCAACGGCCAGAGACAGAGAGAGACAGAGACAGAGAGACTGTCTACAGGTCTCCATTGGCTCTTCTGAAAATTGAGGAGGTTAAATTACATGATCTTTGACATTATTTTAACTTTTCAGGTGTTCAGATTCTAGAGAAGTAACAGCTAGATGCTTATGCAGATTATAAATATGTTTCTTTTGTCATTTAAAAAATATGGGAGGAAGCAGCACATTAAACCTTTGCTTTTAGAAATGCTTCAACCTGGCTAAGAGTTTTGATGGCAAATAGGATTTCTTTGTTTGTTTCTTTGTTTGTTTGTTTGGGATGCTAACTTCTACTGATTATCATTCCCGAAACTCCTATACATGAAATAACTCAGACCATGACCCTTATATTCATCAGGGAAAAGAATTGGGGCCAACTATCAGGAACTTCCACACAGAGAGGAGTGGTAGCAGCCATGTGACTTATGTACCAAATCTAGCTTAAATTCAGAATAAGGTCCAGAGCCTCCCCTTTGCGTATACGATGCCTTTTTTCCCAAAAAAGGTAGCTACTAATGGGTACTGGTCTCTTAAGAGGTCTTGAGGTTATGGTTGAAAATAGCCAAGATGTGGTGATTCATTTTATGTGTCAACTTGACTAGGCCATGATGTGTCCAGACATTTGGTCAAACATTAATCTGGGTGTGTTCGTGAGGATGTTTTAGATGAGGTTTACATGTGAATCTGTAGACTGAATAAAGCAGTTTGCCCTCCCTAATCTGAGTAGTCCCCATTCAATCAATTGAAGACCCGAACAGGATAAAAGAAGTTGAGTTAAAATGAAACTTTGCATGCCTGGCTGTAGACCTAAGACATTGGTATCCTGCCCTTGAACTAGAACTTACAACATTGACTTTCTTGGTTCTTGGAACTTTGGACTCATACCGGCCCTAGGCACACTACCTACAATCATTCCAGGGAA
The DNA here is from genome assembly GCA_030015415.1 of Cynopterus sphinx. Classification (NCBI taxonomy): domain Eukaryota; kingdom Metazoa; phylum Chordata; class Mammalia; order Chiroptera; family Pteropodidae; genus Cynopterus; species Cynopterus sphinx. The sequence goes on along the minus strand of CM057379.1, from coordinate 7,160,299 downwards.
GGGTTGATGAAGGAATAAAGGCCAACTGTAATATGAGGTGTGCCTTTTCATATGAGGAGGTGCTCAGGAGAGACAGTGACCAGCCTTGACCTGTGCTCTAGCTGCCAGCACAAAAGCAAAAGTTCTGTGTTGCTAGAGGACATTGCTAGGGAACAAAGATGCCAGTGTTAGTAGGGGGCTGAGCTCCTCCAAGGGCTGTCAGTCCCGAGGCCACCGCATGGTTTAACACTGTTGCCAACCAGACTCCCCTTGGCCAAGGTAGGTACCAATGTCTCAGTGGCCTTTGGAAAGTTTTTAGGTTAGCTAAGAGCGACCTTACCCAAATGAAACTCTCAAATAGTCCTCACAAGTCCCCAGTATTTATAGTCCAAATGTCCCCTTCTCCTAGTTACTTCCCCACATGTTCTCATTAATAAGCCCCCAGTGGGCCCCTCAGCAGCAGGGCTGCTCATTGCTTATCAAGGACAATGTATGTAGAATGATGACATCCCGACATGAATGACTTCATACATATATCAAAACCATTTCCTCTTGTCTTTGTCATAAACAAATGGGTTTAAATAATTACACTTAAGTCATAAACAAATGGATTTGAAATCGCATTAAACCTATTTACAATAAATATTTTTTTCTCTAATCGATTCATATGATCTGGAACTCATGCATGCAAATGTGAGCACAGGTGTTTGAGACATGCAGGATTGGTTTTCTCTTTGTATAGTTACTTCTCTTCACTGGCTCTGAGTGAATTTTGGTTGTACTTAAGCCACATAGGTCCTCCTGACAACTATAAAGGGATGTCACAGGAGTGCACTACATTCTCTGAAGGCTGTTTTTGTGATGAGGCGCCAAAGAGACTTTACCCAAAAACAATATCGTCAAAATCAGTGTAGAAATTCCCAAAGTGGTAACTTTGAGGTGTTGACAATCACCTGACTATATAAATTCTTGAATGGCCAGAAACATCCATCATATAATTTTATAGTTGGGATTCTTTTCAAAGGCTTTCATGGAAAGAGTGTCCATAAATTTTTGCTGTAAGCTTTGTAACTCTTTTCTCTAGAAAGCTCCTTTTTATGTCAACCTTAAACCTCTTCTCCTGCAATTCAGCTGTTTACATTCTGCTAGACCCTAAGCTGTCATAACCACAGCTCCTATTTGATCCTCAAAAGGGCTCTCAGACTGTGAGTGGGCCACTATTATAGTCTCTGTTCGTGAATTAATAATGTCATGTTTAGTGAGATGAAGTGCTTTACCCCATAACGCACAGGATGGGGAAGAGCTGGACATCATGCCCACTCAGAATCTGAAACCCTTCCCTGCTACTCTTCTGATCCACACCAGAGAAGATGGCTTCTCAGAAACAGGAGCTCATTTTTCCTAGAGGTGCAAATGGACACAGATCTTTCCAACGCATAAAGAGGACATGTCTTGGGATAGGCTGATTTATCTTGAATTCCCCCAGGTCTTGTAAACATGATAAAAGTGAGTGGCCCAGCACAGAGCTGTACCTAGGATATCTGCCACAAATCCATAGTAGGCTGTTGTCTCCTAACAAGGTTCTCCCAGAGAAATTTAACTTCATTTCCTTGAAGAAACTGGACCTGGCTCCTTTTCATTGGTTGTTAGGCAACTCCCTTTAGCAGTCAGCTAGAATTACAGATGCAAGGCAGAACATAGAAGGAGGCCCCAAATAGTTTTCTCTCTAAAACCCTTAAAGGACCCATTTTCAGCATGTCCCTGAGTCCTTGGGAGACACTATCGCAATTATTTACCACCATTTAAGAGAGAAGAGAAGATCCTCCTTTATAAATATTGGGACCACAGCTATGTACTACATACATTCCTGAGTTTTCTGCCTTTAATATTTAGAATCCACCTCGTAAAATACTCACATACATTCATAATTTCATAAGAAAACCTCAAGGGGTCAAACTATACAAAGGTGAATAATCGATTCCACCCAGCATATGAATCTTCAAATGTTAACTTCTACCCCTCACACACAATCCCTTATTTTTTAAAGAAATGTACAAGCCCCTTCCTCCCCTCAACCCCCAACCCCGAGTTCCAGGTCAAAATAATTGCCTTTTCCAAAGATTTCTCAACAACTTCTGGCTAAACAACTTATTTAAATGTCTCTCCTTTCTGAATGGCTGTATTTTGGGAAAGTTTTTCTCAACAGCTTCCTGACCTCCCAATAATTTTAAGCTAAAGTTTCTCTGGACAAGGGGTGTTTTTCTTTTACTTCGGTTCTCTTGGGGAAGTTTAAAATATTGGCTTCACTTTTTCACTGTCCTGTAGTATTACATTTGAGATTGGCCAAAGGAGAATTTTAGAGAGAATGGTCTTCCTTCACCGATGCCTGGGTTTGGCCACATGAATTTCATTGGCTAAAATAGTTTCTATTGCTGTCATAAAAAAAATCGCAACAAAATGATCAACTTAAAGCAACTTCCATTTATTATCTCACAGTTTCTGTGAGTCAGAAATCCAGCAGACTCAGCTGGGTCCTCTGCTTTGGATCTCGCAAGGCCTAAATTAAGTTATAAAAAGGTTGAACTTCAACATGGAACTTCCAGGGATGAGTTTGCTTCCAAGCTCATTCAAATTGTTGGTCAAATTCAGTTTCTTGTGAATGTAAGAATGAGATCTTTGTTTCCTTGCTGGCTGTCAGCTGGAAGCCTGTCATGGGTTCCAGTAATGAGGGTATGGGCATCTTTGGGGTCCATTCTGACTACCACATTGGTCAGCAGAAGAGGCAAGCAGAGACTTGAAGTGTACCTGAAAGAAAGGTTTCATCTTCAATTCCTCTGTCATCATCATGAGAATAACTCTCTCAAGTAGCTAAAGGCCCTTCTGTCTGGGGCCAAGAGTGAATGCACCTGGGAGAGCTCTGGGCCAAACACCTAGTGAGGATCCAAGCTCAGCCCAATTTGTAACTTGAAGCAAAGCCACCCAGCTGATCCCAAGCTAGCTCAGTCCATCTGTAGTCAATTGACCTGAAGACCTATTATTCCAAGAGTAAATACTTATTGTCATCTACCACTGAGTTTGAGGGAGGTTTTTTTGTTACACAAAATTAATGTGGCAATTGCTGATTGATATAGCAATTGACCTTAAACAATAAAACAAAGCACATGTTTGTATCTTTTCCTTTCTAAACCCAATCTAAATTTTATTTCAGAATCTGTTCCAGCCTTATTTCATCTTAAAATCTGAGCTTTATCATTATAAAAACACTTTGGCCAAGGATAGAAAATTTGGTCAGGAATTCTGGCTCTAATTTTAACTCATGTGATCTTAGACAAGTCATTTGGTTTCCATGTGTTTTGAATTCTTCATATATAAATCAAGAAAATAAATCCAAACTCTTAGGGTTGTAGCAGAAATTAAATAAAATAGTAAATTCTTTCATTCAACTGTTCTTTGGCATATTCATGATGTTAATACTTACTGAGTTCCTATTATGAGCCAGATGTTATGTTAAGGATTGAGGAATCAAAGATTAATTAAGACAAATTTCTTAGTTTAAGAAATGTATCTCTCATGAGAAAAGTATTTTGTAAGTACTAAAGCAGTCTACAAATCTAAGACATTATTGTGTTTCTTATTTTTTTTTATTTCTTCTCTGCAGCCATGCACTGCCTTTCCATACTTTCTGTCTTATTTTCCCCTAGTCTGTCAATCAACAACCCTTAAATTCCTCCTTTACATTCTTTACTTAAAATAAAAGGTAGTCACAGTCATTGGAAAAACAATATTTCACTTCAGAGAGACCCAAATTCACTTAGCCCAATAGGCACTTTTCAGTTGAAAAGTATTAACTTTTCTTAGATCTATTGAAAACGGTCTTATTTATTTGTTTCTCTCATAAAATGCACCTCAGGTTATATATGCCTCAGTATCAAATTCAAAACCAACACAAATGAATTACATGCAATCCTAAAAAAAAGAGTATAATGGATATTGTCTGACTTTATTTGTTGCTATAATCCTCCAAAGCCCCATGTAACTATCCATCTTTCCTTCAACAAGGGATCATTTCTATAAATGCTTATGGCCCTCCATAATTCTCTTTTCCAAACACAGTATTATTCAAAATATAACCCAATAGAATATTTTTGGAACATTGTGTTACTGTCATTCGCCATGCTATTTTAGCTGCTCATATGCTACACTACTTCTTTTATCTCCTTTTCCCCTCATACTATGTCCCCAGACCAGAGCAAATGTTCCTTTTGTTGGACTGATCCTAATAGTCAAAAATAATGCTAAGTTTGCATAGCTTGACCTGCTCTGGAACAATTCACCAACAGTTTAAATGACAGAATATTGGCATAGAAACTCATCTCTGGGACATAGAAACACCCCACCAAGAACCACCACCAGGAGGCTGCTGTACTGTAATAAACCTCTCCTTCCCTTCCAGTGCCAACTAGCAATGTCTCCATGGAGCTATCTTAACTCTGTCTTGAGAAGGGCCTCTGATCCAGGCCCAAAGTTTGCTCAAGAGCCACTGGGACTGTCCTTCACTCAGGTCTCCTCATTATTCTCAAAGACTTTCTGACCTTGAAGATATTTTCAGATTTTCACATGAATGGTTAAATGGTAACAGGCACTCGGTACCATTATATTTTCAAAGGAAACAGCCAATAGGGTGACATATGCAGTCATACCCGGTTAAGAGACAGGTCACTCACTGGTTAAGTGAGGTGTTTTTATCAATTCTGGTCATCAGTGTACCAGTGTATTATAACCTGCATTTGAGCCTAAGAGCCAGAGAAGATATGACGTATCCTGAGATCCCTTCTACTAGTGGTGGCTTGGGGAAGGAAGTGTAATGAGGTGTGTCGAAGTGGCATACCAGTTGAATTAGTCCTAAACACCCTTAGTCAAAAAAAGAAGACACCCCTTGTGCAAGAAAATAAGAACATGAAGGCCAGATTTGGAGGCGTATGTAAGCAAACAAAAAACAGCAAATAAAAGAAAAGTAACAGAGGGCAAGACACAGGGAAAACAAGAATGAAATAAAATTTGAGTTTAAAATAAGGTTTTTCGGGGAAATCCTGTGCTCTTACCATTTCATCTGCCCTGAAGCTTAGTGTATAGTGTCAGTCAAAAATGGAGGTCTTAAATTAGAAGGTTGCAAACATCTTTTGTGTCCTAATTCTGTGACTTAAACAAGTGGGTTCAATAAAAATAGTCTGCTTCTGCTTCTTCCTCCCCCAGGTGCATGATAAGCCTTCAGAGAATTGGCTTGTCTGTTAATGCCTTACAGCATTATGATACAAAGAGACTTCAGAGGCCACTTGGGTTACTCTCTTGCCTTTAGGTGATCTCTTTAATTCATCCAAGATTAGTCTTCATGTTAATATAAGGATATTATTATGTAAGTCAAACCAGAGATATTAAGGCCCCAATAGACACGTGGGCAGGGAGTTATCTATTCTTGAGTGTCTTACCAGCAAGTTTCTGGGTCTTGTCTATCCGTCTTGATCACATTGACCCTGTGGTAGCCTTTCCAAGATGGACAACATCACTTACTCTGTTGGGATTTCCAACGCTTGGTACATCATAGGGGTTTCAGAAATGTTTGTGGCATGAGTGAAAGATTCAGATCCAGACCCTTGGCACTCTCACAGCTGACGAGATCTGTTACAAAGTATAAGACTAGACCATATTATGCATGAAAATCCTCATTGTGCAGTTGCTGCTACTGGAAAATGGAATCCAGTATGACCCTTATTTGGAGAGAAGGTGGTTTGCATTTCAAAAATATTGAGTGAATGTGAGCTGTGGTGAGTAAGAAGGAAAGACAGGCATAAAACTTCCTTGGTCAAATCAAACACATTCTGAAGAAAAATTATTAGGAGATTATGTCTATGACAATGAATTAATAAACAAAAATATTACATAACCATCTCAGTGCTGACCTAGTGCAGGATAGCAATGCAAGGAAAATGGCTTTATGGACTGTTCCAATCCTCAGATGCCCATGACCTAGAGCCTCGAGCTGGGAGGGAAGAGGCTAAGCTGAACTGAAGCTTTTTACATTTTAAAATTTTAGTTTTTTCCAGTTTTATTGAGATTTAATTGACATATAGCATTGTATAATTTTAAGCTGTACCAAGTAATGGTTTCATATATGTATATATTGTAAAATGACTACCACGATAAATTTAGTTAACATTCATTACCTCACTTAGTAATACCTTTGTTCTTATGATGAAAGCTTTTCATAGTGCCTTACCAATTTACATTCTTTTGTTTCTTTTTTCCACATACTTACCAGAACTTTTATCTCTTTTTTTGATAACAGCTATTCTGACAGGTGTGAGGTGATACCTCATGGTGGCTTTGATTTGCATTCCTCTGATAATTAGTGATATTGAGCACCTTTTCATGTACCTGTTTGCCATTCATATGTTTTCTTTGGAAAGAATGTCTGTTCAGGTCCTTTGTTCATTTTTAACTGGATTATTTGTATTTTTGTTTGTTTTGTTATGGAGTTGTATGAGTTCCTTATATATTTTGGATATTAACTCCTTATCAGATGTGTGGTTTGCAAAACTTTCTTCCCATTCTGTATGGCATCTTTCCATTTTGCACGTGGTGATCCTGACAATGGGGCTGACACTTCCCAGGGTCCATCCTGAGAGGCTGAGAAGATGGAGAGAATGTGCAAGCTTCCTGGGCCTCTCATTTCTGGCATTTTACTGGACACAGGTGAGAAATTTGAGCTTCATTTACTCTATTAGAAGTACTTAACAGGAGCTCATTAGATTCTTAAGGCTTCTTGGACAGATAGATTTCTTTAGGATTTCTCTAAATCCTCCAAAATTTAGATAGCTTTTATAAGCATGCAAATATAGAAATTTTTCTGCAATATCATTTCGAATCTGCCACCATTCACAAAGGAATCTGTAACTCCAAAATGTTAAAATTCTTAGTATAATTATCTGTTATAATTTGAGGATTAAACCAATAAACAAAAAAGGAAAGAAAAAAACCTCTGACAAGAACTTGTTCTTTACTTCAATTGTCATGGTCCAATAAGCATAATAAGAAACTTGCCCTTCTTACCTACTTCATATCATCTGGGGACTAACTCTTGGCCACTCTAATGAACAAGATATTAAATCAATAGATCTGAAATTCTTCCACACAGAGCAAAAGCCTTTAAATATGCAATTTTGTAGAAAAACTGGCAAATGACCATGTGTCCTGGGCAAGCAAATGGAAGCTCAGCTCCTATTTGAAGTCAAGTTACTGTTTAAAGCTTCGCCCCTTTTTTAAAAAATAACTATTATTAGCTTCTAGTATACAATATATTGGTTAGACATTTATATAGTTCACTAAACTATCCCTTCAATTGCTCCCTCCCTCCTCTGGACCTCCACCTAGCCATCATATTAAGGCTAACTGCATTCCTCTGCCATGCTCCTCATCCCCGTGACAATCTATCAAGTACTAATTTGTACTTCTTTAACCTTTCACCCCTTTCTCTCAGTCCCTAACTCTCTTTCCTCTGTCTGCGTCAAATTGTCCTATATATTTGTGGGTTTTTTTTTATTAGTGTTCTTTGCATTCCTTAGATTCTGCATATAAGTGAAATCATGTGGTATTTATCTTTCTCTGTCTGACTTATTTCACTCAGTATAATAATCTCTAGGTCCATCCATGTCATTACAAATGGTAGAATTTTATGTTTTTAATGGCTGAGCAATATTCCATTGTATATGTGAACAATAACTGCTTTATCCAATCATCTATTGATAGGTATTTAGGTTGCTTCTACATCTTCGCTATTGGAAATTGTGCTGCCATGAACAGAGAGGTATATAGATCTTTATAAATTACTATTTTGGTTTTCTTTGGATAAATATCAAGAAGTGCAATTCCTGGGTCAGGAGGTAGATCAAATTTTATTTTTGTTCCTGACATTAACCAACTGTGAGCTGGGGTGGGGATGCAAAACAGAGTTAAGTAAGGCTCTACCCATCTCACAGGGTCATTTTAAGGAAAAAGATGTAATAATACATGGTGTTTTATATAATCTTTGACACATAATAACACTGTAAATGTATGTTGTTTGATATTATTATTATTAGAAAGTTAACATTATCAGAAGTAGATTTGTGGCTTTTAAAATTTTTGGTGGCAGTTTCTTTTCATTTCTGTTGCTTTCTCAGGGTTAGTCTCATTCTCCATAAGATCAGAAGCAAATGCCCAAATTTCTAAGTTATAATATACATTACCCTTATTGCATACTTCAGATGTGTTGAGATGAATTTAACCTTTAAATAATCTAACAATTATCAACAATATACAGTAGATTTAGAAAGGCAAACTTTACATATGTGTAGAAAGAGTAAGGATGAGTTGAAAGAAGGACAATATCCAATGGGTGAAATAATGCCCCCAAATTAAAAGCAATTTTATTTCCCTTGGATCCAGGGACAATCCTGAACTCCTTAGGTTTGGGGGATCCTTTTACAAGGGAGTGGCCAGTACACGGAGGTCTGAATGTTCAAAGAATGTGGTGCCTGCTCTTTTTTAAATTTCTCTTCAGTCACCAACTGGCTTCCTGTGTGGGCAATGCCCTTTCAATGTCCAGGTCACTCTTAAGTCCATTTTCCTAGTCATTTTCCTAGTATTAGTCAAGAGATTGTACCTTGGTCCTGGGTGCATTTATTTGAAAAGGTTTTGAGATGTAATTCAGTTAAAATCTGAGGTGCAGGTCACAGTTTGCAATAATAATTAGCCATGTGGGACTAGCAGACAGTAGGATAGTCATTTTTAATTCAGGCTGTGTGTCATAACTTGTGTACACATATTTACTGTTAAACATTCATGGGTCTGACCCAAGGCAAGTGTATGTATTAAGTCTGAATGAGGCAGATTTCTTTTTGGAGAAGAGATATACATAATGCTTTACTAGGATAACATAATCAAGATGAAATTTCCATACCTTTTGAAGAATAACCAATAAACATGCAGTCACATGCTTTGGTGGAAATATGTGGCTACTAGTAAAAAAAATACCATGATCTTGAGAATACAATCACATACATTCTGCAGAGGATAGAACTCAAAATTGGAATATGATGATGGAAGGGTGTATCTATTCAACAGAAACAGAGACATATAAAGGGAAACAGAAGAGTGTCAGGCTCCTATAGATCTTCCCGGTGCCATTTCTGTGCTATTCTCCTTACTTATGGGAATTATTTCTTTCTATTCTAACTCTTGAGATTCACAGGTGTGGTACATAATCTTGTCTCACTTCCCAAAAGCACAGGTGTGAGGTGGACACCTATCTTAGGGTGGGCCAGTCAGATTTCAGACCCCAGAGCCCAGTGAGTGGTCCAGAGCTGTGCTGTCCAGTACGGTAGCACTGGGCACAGAGAGCAGTCCAGGCCACGCAAGTGGACAGTAAGAGATTTTTTCAGGATTTGTTGAAATAGATTTGGCCGATAAAAGTCCCTTTTCTTGTAGATGTCAAAAAATGAGAAAATGGGGAGCTGTTGAAGGTTGGGAACATTAGAGGTAGGTCCTGAGACAGAGATGAGCTCTCCGGCAGGTTTTTTTAGGGAGTACTTATGGGACCAATTATTGAGGAAGAAAAAGGAAGGCAGCAGTGCTGATCAATGGAAAACACTGGACTAAAGTGGGCTCTGAATGAAGGACTTGACTGAGCACACAGGGGCTCTGAAAAAAAAAAATGGATCTTTAGAGTTATTCTGCAGTAGGCTAGGAGATCAAGCCTTTATACGACTGCAATAACCGGTCACTGGATGTGGGCTGCCCTGAAAAGTGGGCATAAACAGTTAAGGGCATATAGTAGGGGGATTAGTATTTTAGTCTTGGAGATAGCATGTCACAGAATTCACTAGAATCCCAGCACTGATGAAAGAGGAAGAGATAAAACCCAAAAAGATTTCTGAGGGCATTCGAGTTCATAATTCCATGCATCCTTGCACTGATGTTTGTTTATCAAGACCAATTAAGTTCTTTTTATATCTAACCTAGTTCGAATTGGGTCTTCTTCATCTTCTGCTAAGTCATGTCTAAGACAATTAAATATCTGTATACACACACACATACCTGCTTGGAAATCTATACCCCAAATGGAAACATGTCAGAAAGTTTAGCCATGGTAGGGGGTAAAGGGAGAAAGTAATAAAATTATTTTCATTGAGCATATTATAGGTAGCTTGCCCAGATGGAGGAAATGAAGGCTGTTTTGTAGACAAAGATCTAGTTTAGTTACTTGAGCCAGAGGAGGATTTTTTGAGGCAATTTAATCTCATGACCATCTGCTGGAGTATCACTGAGCTCAAAGTAGAATGTCCAATACATTCTTGACCAGCTTGTCTTGTAAGTTGATTTTCCCAAAGATAAAAGAAATAAATAGAATTGTTCCTATGGCTTCAATTTGTTGGATAAGAGGATTGAATTGCGAAGGAGGAAGTTAGAAGAACCTTGAAGAATGTGCATATATTGCTTTGGATATATTTTGATAACTTAGGAAGAAAAGGCTTAGGTAGGATGGAATTTAGATTTAAGGAAATGGCTGCTGCATGCTAAGAGAATTGATTGGGAAAAGAGCTTCAAAGGGTTGGGCAACTCCTAAAACTCAAATTCTGAGTATACAGCCCCCAAAGAGATGGAAATAAAAAGCAAGATTATAGTCCCAAGATAAGTATAACCTTTAAAAATGGTGCCAATGAAACTAAAACCCTTGCCATAGACTAAATGTTTATGTCTTCCACAATTCATATTTTGAAATTTAATCCCCAATGTGATGGGGACCTTTGGGACATGATTAAGTCATAAAGCTAGAGCCCTCATGAAGGGGGTCAGTGTTCATGGAAAGGAGGCATGAGAGAGCCCCCTTGCCCCTTCTGTCATGTGAGGACACAGTGGGAAGAACCAGGAAGTGAATAGTCACCAAACACGAGATCTGCCAGCACCATGACCTTGGACTTCCAAGCTTCCCAAACTGTGAGAAATAAATTTCTATTGTTTATAAGCTATATAGTCTATAATGTTTTTGTTCTAATGGCCTGAACAGACTAAGAAAACCCTAAAAACTAAAAGTGGCTTTGTAAATTCACTTTAGAAGGGAATGATCACTCACTGCCTCCTGAAATGAGGCACAACTGTTTAACTGAACTGAACTTTTCTCAAGACTGAGACTGGTTTAATGAGAACTAGAGCCATCTGTCAACCAAACTTCTGGCAAGAGCAATTTCCAGGGAGGCTTCAGAAGAGGGAACTGCGGAGGGGTTTGTAATGAGCCACCCCAAGATGTGCCTCAGTGACATGCAGATTACAATGAGCCAAGGCAATTTTAGCTTCAGGCTCAAGAGAAGCTTCTGTCCCCTCCTTTTAACTTTCTTGAAGAACTTGAACCAGGGCCCTTGCCAATAGTAAGAGATTATCAGATAACTTTTTTTGACATATCTATAGAGCAGGGCAAACTTCTGTCTACTGACATCTGCTCTTCTTATTATCCTGCAATGAGGCTCTGAAGCCCTCAAGGTAGGCTATCTCATGCCCAGCTCAGGATGTCTTACACACCACCTTTTCATCGCTGAACCTTTTCTACATAGGCGTCTCTGACTGTATGACATATGTGAGGTTCCCAAACATATGTATGTGTTAAATGTGGTTATTTACCCTTGCTAAAAAAAAATAAGAAGAGAATAATCACAGAAGGGATGGACTTATGGTTTGAACACACCTAACATAATCATGTTATATTCTTGGATGACAATCGAGTTGTGAAATCACAACTCTCACAGACTATTTTCTTTCTGTTTTATCTGTAGTTTGAACACGAAGAACCCTCACTAGTATTTGGAGATTAAAATTTAAGTTGTATGAACACATGAAAATGAAACTTTGGCTGTTGTACTTTCTTGGCTCAGACCGCCGCCTTCGAAGGACCAGAAGTAATAATAGCTATGATTTATCGGGTACTTACAAAGTTCCAGGCATTGTGCTAAGTTCTTGATGTGAATCATCTCATGTAATTATTATTTAAATTCTTTGCAAGTAGATATTCATTAATATTCATATTTTACATCTGATAAAAGTCAGGCTTGGAAAAGTTGGATGGCCATTCCTGAGGGGACAAAAGGAAAGTTAGGACAAAGCCAGTGTTTCAGACTGCTGTCCAGAAAGCTTGCAAATGAAAATGCTAAATCATTTTTCATGATTTTTGAGGTGTTATGAGGAAAAGGAATGGATAGGAGCAGAGCACAAGGGTGACAGAAGAAAGGTATCCAGCAAGGGTTAAAATATAATCAGCTAGTGGGTCGGCCATGCCCCATGGGACTGTGACAACCAAGAGGCAGGGGTTTCCCTTTCCCTCTGGTCTACCATAGGAAGTTTATTTTGCAATTCCTCTGCCTGAAAGTGGAAGCATTCTTATTTACACGAAAATGCTTTGGACTCTAGGGGTCCAGAATGAAAAGCAGAACCAATCAAGGAAGGAATGAACGGGAGAAGATTAAAAAGAGAGAAAGAGTTAATGCAATTTGCAGTACTATAGATTTTGAGAACTAGCAGCCAATAACATGACTTTCGCTGTAGGCAGGATTCCTGGAAAGGCTTGTCAAGTAAATGATTAGCTTCCACTGCCTTGTTTGTCTTAGGTACTGTTGAAAAAGTTGAGAACAAAAATTACACCCACCCCGCAGAGGGAGTCTTATATGAACTTAGCATGCATGTTTTATTTATATTATATTTATTTATATATATATATTTATTTATATATATATTTATATATATATATCTGTGTATGTTCACATTTATTTATTTTAGGATAATAGGTGTTCAATAAATATTTTTCAAAGAATGATTAAATGTATAATACGCAAATAGGTCAAAATGAATCTACATGTTGATATAGCTGCTTTCAAAATTAATTTGTCCGTGCAGTTTATTAATCAACACAGCAACAACAAGAACCTCATTCATTTTTCTGGCATCAGATTCAATGTCCCTTCTTTAGAGAAATTTCCCTTGACTTCAAAATCTAAATCACATCCCTCCTTGTTATTCCTGTTTAAAGTATCCAAATTCTTTGTCTTCATTTTGCGTGTCACATGCAGTAATTTATGTCTATTAGTACACACCTCATTTAAAGCTGTCTCACCACAGCAGGGGCTCTATCTTATGGTTCATTGTTGTACCTCCAACACCCAGTACTATGTCCAGCACATAGTAGCTGCCCAACAAAATTTCATTGAATTAAAAATATGAATGAAAGAGGTAGTAACATTTTTGTTTAGTAGATCAGACAACAGAGGTTATTGCTGCCATTCTGGATGTCACAACTTTAAATAGGTAAAGAGGAGCATATTGAGAACAGAGGAATAGCCATTGTCAAAGTTAACTTGAGCTAGAGAGGAAATTTAATTCTAAGTTATATGAAGAAATGGAGTCATTTAGCCCACTGAGTAAACACTTTAAGGAGTAGGGGCAGGGATGATGACAGTTGGATAGCCGCCTGTAGGTATTGCAAGGGTTGTCTCTGAGAAATGAATATTTACACACACACACACACACACACACACACACACACTCACACATTTTTAATGTGTCCCTTTGGGGTAGTCTAGGACTGATGTTGACAGTGATAATTTCTGGAAGGTAAACATTTGAGCTCAATGTAAAAAAATAAGATTTTTTTTTTGTAGTTAAATGTGCCCCCGAATAGAATAGACACCTTTAGGAAGACTTAAAATCTTCAGTTAGAGAAACACTGTGAGTCTATTAAGGAAAAGATAATTAAGAAATGGCATGGGCATTGGACCAGAAGGAAATGGACAGCACTGGAGAGTTCTGGCTCATCGGGACCACCTTGAACTTGTGTGGGCTGGTCAGATGACCTTTGGCTTCTTCTAGCGCAAAAGTTCTGCAGTAATGATTGCAAAATCCATAACTTCTTAGAACCTTGATCATCTATGCTGCTTGTAAAAGGGGCTGAGTAGAAAATTTTGTGTTTTATGTTTGAAATACATAGGATATGACACTGAAACTGTAGTGCTTTATAAACTTATAACAAATGAGTTATAATGTAATAACTTCACTTTTTAAAATGGAACATGAGAAATCTTAGCAGTTGCCCCAAACTGTCTAACAGTTAACCTTGATTTATCGATAACAAAAGCAATGACATATTCATGGTAATATAAGCCTTATCTAGACATAGTATTAATATTTATTAAAACAATTTTTCTGTACAGCAAAAAATAAACTCTTTTTATTCCCCAAAGAACAAAATTCAGCACATTTTGACTAGGAAATAATATTGCTACACAGAACTATGAATGTGTAAGTAAAACTTTTCGTCTTTTTCAAACCAAATCCTTGATTGAACTGCTACAAACGAATCTCCTAGGGATAGATGTGGCTCTGGCTGGTTGTCTTGTTCTTCAACTTTTTAAACTACATTTAGATCATAAAATGAGTATTTTGATGTTCTGGAACATCCTTGTCCTTGCCGACATGTGAGATGATAAAATGTTTTAATATTTTACTGTATTGATACACATTTATATTCATCTCCCTCCATCATCACGCACTCCTTGAACCATCTCACCAAGTCCAAGTTGGGAGGAAAATGACCCAACACCTTTCAGAATTTATGGTGTTTGAAGGTGTTGTATTATTATTTTTCCCATCTTATATTCTTACATTTATAATTACTGTGAATATCATTTTAACATTCACTACTCATCAGATTCATTTGACTAAAAACAGTGCTCACATGTCAGAGAGTATGGGACATGCTAGGCTTACTAGTGCACGTGATGAAAAAACGTGGCCTGGATTCGGCAGTGATGTCCTTTTCTCAATTACAATCAATATTGTACAAACCCTGCTGCCAATTTTTCTCAGATCATTTTTTTCCCTTCACATTTCTTTTTAATCTTATTTCTTTCCCACAAATTACGAGGCAAACTAGCTTTGCTGAGGCAATCTTCAGTACCAATAAATCAAGGGTTCCCATAAAACTGTATAATTTCTTGCTGTTGGAACTTGAAGAAGAAAGTTATTAAATCATTACTCATTTAATATGAATTTTTAAGATGCTCTAATACCTCTCACTATATACTTTGCTTAGTAGGGTCATAGCGTAGACATCTAGATATTATATAGAAAATCTGGGCAATTTCCTAGTGACCTCCAGGGTTTAGTAATGCTCTGCTGTTGCTAATGACAGACTAGATGAGCAGATAATTTTCAAGATTGTCTGTTTTCCTTTAACTGCAACAGCTAGATCTAGATGCTATGCCACGTGGGAAAATGGACTGGAGTCAGGGAATGCAGCTTTAACACCCTTGCTAAGATGTCTCTCAAATGAGGACTCCCTTATTGATCTCTGCATTCCCACAGTTGGGTGCTGCACACAGCACATAGTAAGTGCTTAATGATTGATGAATTTAACACTTGGTCATTAAAAGGTGAGGAGAGACACAAAGCCATATAGTTGGCTTCAGGTGAGTGGGCTGATCTTCTGCTTTTCTTGGAGGTGGTGTGGCTGGAGTGAGGTTCCTGTAGTAGGGTACCTGTAGGCTCTGCAGCTGGGACAAAGATTTCCCACCATGGGGCAGGGCTTGGCCCTTGAGAGCTCCCAAGGTTGTGACAATCCTTCAGCATTAGTCTTCAAAGTTTTGTTCACAGTCCACAGTTAGGAGGCCTTTAAAGAACAGAAAAATCTGGCCCAAGGCTATATTTTATAAAAATCTGCTCTATCATAAACTACAGGGCGTACACGTGCTCCTCTATGGACAGAACGGAAGTCTCTCAGAAGCTGACTTTTAGTCTTTAGTCCTCTACAATCTTACTTAGGTAATTGATGCCCATGACAATGATGACCTCCTGAATGACATGTGTTGAATGGAGAATTTAAGAAAGCTGAAACTTGTGTGTACAGATCATGAGAACGTTTACCAACTATAGCATCAACTACAATGGTTTGAACACCAGGTGATATAGTTTTATTTATTTAACCAGCCACAGAGGTTTGACCAACCCATTGGAAGGCTGCAAGGAGAACACTTGGACTCAAAATATCAGTTCCATTTAGGGACCGGTACCCAAGACTCTCCCATTACGAAATTCTTTGCCTTAAATATTGTACTTGTTCTCTAGTCCCCTTTATCAAATAACCCAGATGCAAAATAATATGTTAAGTCATTAACACCTTAGGGTGAAAGAGTTTGTTAAATCTATGGACAGTAGGAAAGGTAGGGAGACAAGAAGTTTAAAGTAGTGGCTGGAGAATATGAAAAGACTCAAATCAAAAATAAATTTTTTTTGGCTGGGGTGGCAGGATTGGAACTCATTTATTAGCATACATTTCACAGTCTCCCTTGTTCTCAAAGCAGAATTTCTCCATTTTGTCAATAGTGTGGGAAAATTCTTTGTTGTTGGGAGCCGCACTGTGTTTCATAGGATGTTTAGCTGTGTTCCAGCCCCCTACCCGCTGGATGCCAGTTGTAACCGTCAACCAAGTTATGACAACAAAAATGTCTCCAGATTTTGCCAAGTGTCCCCGGGGGTGCAAAATCAGGCCCAGTTGAAACCCACTGCTCTAGTGTAAATTATAATCTAGACGTTAAGGGTAGAAGTCAGTATAACTGATTTCCCCCATAGATGGAGCTCTTGTTCAACTAAGTGCTTCATTACAAGGGTAATGGTGACTCACCAGAAGGAATAACACAGTTCGCTGGCCACTTAATCAACTGCAAATTGTCCCTTGGTTTTGTCCCTCCTCTAAGTCAGCTGGAAATAAACCGCACTAGAGAGTTTGAGTTCACACTGCTTGACCCTCGGTGGGCTGGTCAGAAAGGCTGATTTTGAAGATAGAAGGTGCTAGTCATCCAGACTTCACTGGAGTGGCTCCCAGGCCAGGCTGGGTGAATGCCATGGTTAGCAGATCATTGCCCAAAGCAACAGGCCCCTCATATGCTTTTGATATTGCAGAACTGTTCCTTGTTACCCTGTGTATTTTGTCTCTAAATTGTTTTCATTGTTTTATGTGGTCTGTGGTACACACCTCATTTCTTTCAGCTTGCAGCCATAATATTTCCAGTAGTTAGCTTGTTTAACAAAAGTTCTTTGTATTTTTAGGTTTAGGAGTCAACATTAAGTTAGACAGTAGAGGTAAAAGGTTGGAATACATAGCCCTGAGATTAGAGGTGACTAACCACTTTTGATGAAATGTGTTGTTACTCAAAAAGAGAAGGAATATTCCCTGAGCACCCAAATAATGCTAAGAGAGTCTCCAAATTCCCTTTGACATTTTGCTGAGACTACATGGGACTGGTTATGCATTACACAAATTTCAGTTCTCATGTACCAGGTCAGGGTAAGGTCATGCTACCAAGAAGCAAAAGTAATGCTTCTTCCAGACAGATGCACACCACAACTCTGATGCTTTCTCTTCCACCTGATAGGTGAGTAGGTTGACAGTTATAGGATAGAGTGGACAAAGTTTACATTCTCTTACTTTGTCATTAACAGCAGAGTGTCTGATGTCAGGACTGAGATTTATTGTAACTGGGAGCTATTGCCCAGGCTCACTGATTACTGGTAAATTGATAAACTCTCTTTAATAAATTCTGTAGACTTCAGTTGCTCAAACACCCTGGAGGCTAGAGATTCAAGTCCATAAACAACTTTCTTTAGCTCCATTGATTCAGCAAGTACTTTTTTGAGGGTCTACTATATGCAGATGTAAATTTCGTTCCATCATAGGCAGTGATGTCACTTCTAGACACCAGCTCTAGGTGGAGCCTCACCTGGAAGCACATGGGCCCATATGCCAGACACCATCTAGGCCAAGTCTGCTTATCAGCAATCCAGTGTCACCTGTGCAGAGCCTGTCTGGGGCTTTTCCCCTTGTCTGCAGTAACAGCAGTGGCAAGGGATGGGATGCTATGCTTTTAAGTGGGTGTGAGGGTTCAAGAAAGGAAGTCACAGGTGGCCTCCTCCTGTTAATGCCATCCTCTATCACCAGTAGCAACAGAAGTGGGAGCTCTGCAGACTTAGGAGGCTGATTTAGGCTGAAGGTGTTTCTTCGATTTGTATTTTTCCAAAGCTCCTAGATGCTTTTTGTATGCACTACTAGTTTAGAACCATTACTTTGATACAGAGATTCTCAAACCTGGCTGCATCTTGTGATCACATGAGAGAGCTTAAGAAATATTGCTGCCTGGGCCCCACCCTTCAAGATTCTGATTTCATTAGTCTGGGGTGGGGTTTTCCCTGTGGAAAAATAATAATGTTTACATCACTGTTTCTCATTCCTGGCTGTACATTAAAATCAGCTGGGGACCTTTAAGTATCTTGATGCCTGAATCCTATCCTAGACCAATTAAAAATGAATTCTAGGCTAGCGTCCCAGTATCTGTAGTGTTTTTAAAGTTCCTCAATGTATTCTGGTGCATAGGTAATTTGGGCCCACTGATGCAAATCCCAGTATTTTCATGTGGAGAATTTATACCTGCAATCAAAAAGGCAAAAAAAGGTCAGTAATAAAAGACTCAGATTGGGATGGTTCTTTGTGCATAAGGCATCAAGTTCAAACATTTCTTCTGGAACCTGTGAGAAGAGTGTGTATGTGTGTGTGTGTGTGTGTGTATGTGTATGTGTTTGCACATGTATATTTGTGCATACATATGTGTATGTGTGCACACATTTGTAGGTATGTATGTGTTTGTGTATGTGTATTTGTGCATATATGTGTGCTGATATAGGTGTATACATGTTTATATGTATATAAGTGTGTATGTATGTGTATATATGTGTTTGAGTGTGTGAACATTGGTAGGACAGATTTTGCAGAGCTGCATAAACAGAAGTAGGATGCTTATGATTAA
This sequence comes from Cynopterus sphinx, assembly GCA_030015415.1. Classification (NCBI taxonomy): domain Eukaryota; kingdom Metazoa; phylum Chordata; class Mammalia; order Chiroptera; family Pteropodidae; genus Cynopterus; species Cynopterus sphinx. The sequence continues at coordinate 7,141,391 of CM057379.1, read as the reverse complement.
GAAAAAAATAAATTCTGTACCTCAATATCTATTAACACCTCTACATGACAAGGGCTGTCAGGGACGGAAGGTAAGATTAAATATTTTCTCCTGATTGAGAAGCTTGCAGTCTCAGCAGAAAATATTGCTTTAACAGGCCTAGCAGAGTCAGAGGGAAGCAAAAAAGAGAAAGGATCGAATTCTGGTTCATGTCCCAAAATGTGTAACTTGTGTGACCTCGGAGGAAGTCTAATACCTTTCTAAGTCCTTGTTGCTCACCCATTGAAAGTCTCATTCAGATAGGAGAGTCTGCCCTGTGACATCTTCCTCTTCTCTATAATTTTCTCTCTCCTTGAGAAGCTTCCTACTCTCTCTACCTCATATAATCAGCACTCATCTGTGTCCTGAGGATCTGACCTAATTCGTGAGCCCACCTCCCTCCTTTCCCAAATGACTCATCCTGTTTTCTATCCTCTGTTTCCTAAGAACTCTGTTCTCTGGAGTCCGCAGTGACAGCTGATAGGCCATGAAATTCTCTGCAGGTAAGACACTAATGAATGACAATGGTGTATTTTGTTTCCCTTGCAAGGATGAGTGATTGGGAGTGAAATGTCCAAAAAAATGTGTTTTCTGGTGGACATTGGTGAAACGCGTGGAAAAAAAAAAAGGACTTCTCTGGGAAGCTCCTCATCTGACCCCTTGCAGTGAGTTGCTTATTCTGCCTGGGACATGCTTGTGTGAGGGGCCATTCTGTGGGTATATCACCTCACCCTAAGAGGCTTGGGAGCCACTGCAAGGAAACAATGAGTCTTCTTTACTCTGCCCAGATTTGTTAATGTAAGAAATTTACTAACGTTAAAAATGCAGGATTTTATTCCTTTGAGAATAAGGACTAATTTCCAAAGAAGTCTTTTTTGAATTTAATTTAATTTTAATTTTATTTTTTTTAATTGAACTGAATCAGGGATGCTCTGTGAGTGAAAAACCTATTTAGATACAGATAGTGATGTCTTGACTTTCTACTAATGTGATGGAAAAATAGTACTTAGCTCAGTTTGCACATCAGACCAAGAGTCTTATACCATGTTGATAACACCTCTTGTTTTATTCTAGCAAGAAACAATTACCCCTTCTCTAAAATGTACATCTAAATTTATAACTGCAAATGATTTCCATCTTTAATGATGCATCCCTTTCCCCTCATGTGAATATTATTTGGATACTTATGGCTGGTTTTGAACCCGACTAAACTCCTTAAGGGAAGATCACACTTTCTGAACGGTACTGAGCTCAACGCTGGGACTGCACGTTGGAAAATCCTAATAAAGAGGTGTGTTTATATTCATACGTTAAAATAGTGTGGGAAGATAAAAATAAATCCCCTCATGAATGTAATGGGGTGGGGAATTCAACAAAAATTAATTTACCTTGCTTCACTAATATATCACAACATTTTAATGACTGGCTCTTTGGACATCTACAGCAAGACCCTATACGATGTAAAAGAAAGCTTTTGTGGCCACTGGGAAAAGTCAAGGTGTTGACCAGGCTGGGTTTTTTTCTGAAAGCTCTAAGAAAAAAATACACTTTCAATTTAAAATTTTTATTGATGGCAGAATCCAATTCCTATGGTTGAAAGACTGAGGTCCCCATTTCCTTGCTGGCTGCTGGCTACAGACAACTCTCAGTCCTAGAGGCTGCCATGTTTCTTGCCATGTGGCTCCTTCGGTCTGCAAACCAACAGTGGTGCATCAAATCCTTCTCATACTTCAAAAGACTGACTTCTTTGGCTCTGAACTCTAGACCCAGATTAAAGGGCTCAAGTGATTGGGTCATGGCCATTTGGATAAATCTCCTATTTTTGAAGTCAATTGTGCCATAGGGGATCACATAACTGTGGCCCTGAGATCCATCGCATTCACAAATCCTAGGGATTATCCAGGGTGTGGACACCAGAAGTTGAGTGCCCTGGGAGCCAGCTCAGGTTTCTGCCTATCACATCACTCTTTCAAGAAGTTTGCTATAAATGGAAAAAATATTGAGATGGATAATCTAGAAGGAAGTGGGATTAACTGAGTCTTTCAAAAACCATGTTCAGAAACAAGCCTTGAGCATATTTATACACTGAAAAGAAAGAAGGGGTATAGAAAAGGGATTAAAACTCCAGGAGAGAAGAAATAGCTGTAAAAAGAAATGAGAAGATGAGCAAGAATTGGATGGACTATTGACAGAACACCTCCATGCTTTCCCTAGGAAGTAAGATGGGCATGGATAGAGAAGACAGGTAGCACTTGGTGGTATTGAGAGAGAGAATATTAGAAATAGGACTTGCAATGGCTGACCCAGGGCATCCACAAGTACCTGAAGAATTCACAAATTCATCCAAAAAGCATGGGAAGATATTGGAACTGTCTCATACCTGCTTGTGAGTACATGGCTTGCATCTCTCCCCAAACCTGTAGCATAATGTTAACAGCTTGCAGGTGGCCATTTATACCTTGGAAATTGGCAAACAATACAATTAGAGCTTTTTAAACAGAGAGCTGGTTGTTGAACATTTAGCAACACACCATTGCTGCAGAGACTGCCTTTTTGGTTTCAAAGGCATTAGTTTACATGGATTGCTTCTGTTCATAAACTGCTAATACCACAAAAAGGCCATAGGAGCATCTGGATGAGTGGCGGTTAAAGTGATCACAGTTTCCAAAAAGATGCCTGAGGTTGCCAAAATATATAGCTCTCAGACCAATTGTATCTACATCAGTAGTAAGGGGGATATGGCAAAGTGAGGCCTAAAGATCAACCTGTAACCCTTTTATCTTCCCAGGACACAATTTTTAGCTTCATAAATCCAAATATAAAGATAAATCAGGGTTAATAATACTAGGAGTGTTTTAGATGTTGAAGTAAATATGGGTTGATAATAGAAAAAGTTCTTTCCTTCCTTATTCCCTCCTTCCCTGTTTTGTTCTTCTTTTACAATATGTAAATTTTTAAGAGGAACATGGTATTGAAACTTGTTTAAGAAAGCCAGGAAAAGATAAAAAGAAAAAATTGAACTAGAAATGGAGGAAGATGAGCAGCAAAAAGAAAAAAGAGATAAGCAAAGATACAAAGGGACCATCAGAGATATTAATATTCTATCCAAGAAACACACACTTCTCATGAGGAAATGAATTAAAGTCTAGATTCATTTTAATAATTTCTAAAGTGTCAATGGTCTTCATAAGATCAATAAGGTGAATACACACTTTGATTCTTTGGTTGAAAAGTTATACTCTCTCAATATCCCCAAATATTTGTGTGGCAATATGCTTCTATTTCAGGAAAAAGACTGAAAATATCCACTGATGAGCAACAATACATTCTTGCCATTTCATCGTATCTTCTGTAATTTACATTATATTCTGCTTCAAGCAGCTTTCTGAGGGGAGAATATTGAGTGTGGGGAAAGCCAAAGCAGGCAAAACATTACAGAATTTTAATTTCTGTACATTATTTTAGCTCAGTGTTATTTGTGACAAAAGAAAGCACTAGAAAAGTATGACAACAAAAAAAATTGGGTGTTATTATTGACACATTGTTCAAAAGATGCAGTCTTTTTTTAAATCTGAGACAGTTATCATTTAGTGATTCTTAGTCTTATTAGAGAGGTCAACATGGAAAAAATTAATTGTAATAATATAAGGGTAGATTTTATGTTTTTATAAGTTGACTTCTTGGGATCAGCTTCAATTTCACTCTTAGATATTAGAGATTAGGGGGCTAAAGGAAAAGACTAAGTGGTAAAGGGGATGCTAACTCTCGATTTTTTCTAGGCCAAAGTAATTGACCATGGCTTTCCCTGCTTAAGGGATTTGGGAATAGTAACCCAAAAGCATCATAAAGAATAATTTTTGATTCTGATCAGAGTCTTGTGTGATGGACACTCTCCACTTAGTTCTTATCAAATGCTTCACAATGTTCTCAAAAGTTGCCATGGTTTATCAAAGCCCAAAAAATGTATCCACGTGGGAAGTTCCAGTGGTAGTATAAATTAAAGTTCATTCAGGATTCTAGATAAATTAAAAAGACTAAGCTTACTCTTTCTGTAAGGCTGTGGTTCTATACACTTGGATCTCTACAAGCAACTTGTTATGCAAGGCTTGTGACATTTTAAAGAAATTTATGTATCCCCAAGGAGACAGATAACCAATTCACTGATTCCTCAATTTGCTTTTTAAAAAGGTGTAAGTGACTCTTTGAGCAAGGAGATTATTCAACATCTGACATTTTAAGGCATGAAACTAGTTGAATTTTAAAGTTAAGTTTGAATAAATGTTGAATAGTATGTAACATCAAGAGTTTCAAATCTGTATGTAAATATAAAATATAACTTAAATGTAAGAGTAATTATTTGCTTTATCTAAGAAAATGTTAAAATTAAAACCAATAATATCGGTTAATTTTAAAGACATTAAACAACTGTAAAAAAGATAAAAATTATTGTTTTACACCGCTGAAGTACATCCTAAACCAACTTCTAAGAAAGGTTTGTCCGGAAGATAAATTTTCTGAATCCATGTATGTCTGAAAATGTTTTATTATACACTCTGGCTAAGAATTTCAGCTTAAAATTTTTCTTCATGTTTTGTGTATATTATTTTTAAGATTATCTCTTTATTCTTTTTGTACAATATGTGGACATTTTTTATTAATTATTCCAGAACTTGAGGAATCTTTCTAAATGTAAGATACTTAAATTTCTTCATCTTTTGAAACCTTTTCTTTGATAATTCCTCACCTCTATTTTCTCCTTCTCATCACCTCCTTTTTTTTCTTTTCCCATCCCTCCTTTCCTTCCCTCTTTACTCATTTTTTCTATTAGTTGTATGTTGTATTACACAGCATATTTTCAGATATTATCTGAATGTTATTAATGCATAACCAGTGTTATCAATGAATAAAAAACTATCCTATCTTAATGTTAGCTATTTAAATTAGATATTATTAACTCTTTCCAGATAATTAGAAACCTGACTGAGGTGGTTCATTCAACAAAATACAATTTTGAATTTTGATATAATAATAAATCTAGAGATAAGAAGTCTAGATCTGGTATGGCAATTCCACAATGCCATAAACACCCAGGATCATTCTCTTTTCCTGAATAATTATTGATAGCATGACCATTTATCCTCAGCATCCAAGGTAGCTGCCCCTTCTCTAGGTATACTTCCTGTGGTACAGTCAGAAAGTGAAGAGTAAGGAGAAAGGAAAAAGCCATCAGAGGTCCACTTTGAACTAAATATAAGGAAGAAATGGAGAATAGATGTTAAGCAAGCAATTACCAGTGTTTGCTAGAGACTTCCCAATTTAATTTCTATGTCCCTTTTTATAACTCCCAAAATTATGGTCTCTATTTCTTTTTGTTCTTGTAGATTTCTTTAAATATATTTTTTAACCCTCCTATTGAATTTTTAAAAATCTGAGCAATCGACTATAATTTGTTAAAGCTCTTCTATTCTTGTTTTATGAATGCAAAAATCTTTTCACATTTCTCTGAGGGACAAATGAATGGATTTAAAAAGTGTCCTTTAGTTACTTAGTGACTTGAATTACCTCTGTTTGCCATGGGTTGGAATTTTCTATCTTGATCCTTCCCTTTCATGTTTCATGTTTCCTCAAATGGTTGGGAGCTCTGCACATAGCAGTGGCATTTCTATCAGCAGGCTATTCTAAATATAGAATGATAGCCTTGCCCTCTCTACTACCCAACCCACACATCCAGCACACCCATGCTTGTGCACACAACCTGGAGTTCATTCTCTTTTCCTGTACATGACATTTACTGCAGACCTGGGCCATGTGTAAGCAGGATTGGAGAGTGAAGAAAGAATAGATTTAGGAAAGTTAATACAAAAATATTTGAGAAATGCTACATTTGATTTCACTTTGGGAACATGGATTTATATCCTCTTTCTTTTTTGAGATCTTTTTTGATCAAACTTTACAAACTAAGTTAGAAGTAATTCAACTAAGGGAATCAGCAGCAAACTGGAAAGAAAAAGAAGTAATGACATTTTGCAACCCCCAGTGAAGGCATTTAGGATGACAGCCAGATTCTGAAAGTGCTTCAGCCCCACTTGAAGTTAATTTTGGTATAAATTATGAGGTAGCTAACTCAGGCAGCAGCTCTCATCTACCTAATTTGTACCATCTCAGCATTCGATATAATTTGTTTTTTCTGAAAAAGTAGTGGTGATGGAGAAGGAAATGTAACAGAATTTGATTAACTCTCTTTTGCAAGTAAAAATTATGCTTTTCTATAAAAAAAGAACCATCGCATTTAAAATTTACTATATTTTAGCTGGCCATCTATATACTGTATTCAATTGTAGCATGATTATGAATAACAGAGTGAAAACTGGATTGATTCACAATATAAAAGTAAAATCTTTGTGTGCATTCTGACAAATCATTCTGAATGGACTTCTAAGCTTTTTGCCAGAGATAGGAAGACATTTTATATCAAGCGCCAGTAATCCAACACATGTTATATCAATTTAAAGTTTACATGGAAGAACAATCACCTTAATAGAGCTTTTGCTTTTTATTTTGAAACAGAAACTTTTAAAAAGCTTAAGTAGAGAAGCTATAAGAATAGCGGTTACTTGAAAATATACTTTAGTTCCATACTACGTATTAACATAATGCAGAAGGATGAGTGAAGGTGGAGGTGGAGGGAGAGGAAAAAATAGAGACAGACGGGAAGAGGAGGGAGAGAGTGACAGATTTAGAGACCGGTGAGAACAGAGAAGATCAATAGATTAGAAGTGTGAAATTATTTCCTTACATGACGCTGTCTCCTGGGGCTAAGTTGGGTATTAGCAGCACTTTCTGAAGCATTAATTTATTAGCTTCTGTTCACACATCCTTAATTATTCTTGATTCTTAAATGCTGTTAACAGTAGCCCACCATGGGGCTACTTTTTAAGATTGTATTAGGGTAATTAGGAAAATTTTATTAAAGAACGAGCACCAAGACCCTTCCTTTTTCTTTTTTTTTCTTTTTTTTTAAACTAAACTACAGACTTTTGCAGCCCATAACTCCGTCCATGATTCCACGTTGCATTTAGTTTTTATGTCTCCAAATTTTCTCTCAATTGATGATAGTTTTTTTTCTCTCTCTTTGTCTTCCAGAACCTTGATCCCTTTGAAGTGTATTTTGCAGAATTTCCCACAATTTTGATTTATCTAATTTTTTTTCGTGAATAGATTAAATTCGTGAATTTTGGGCAAAGCTACTGCAGAGACAATGAGCATTTCTTAACATAGTATCGGGGGTGCGTGATGTCAATACGTTTTCTTACTGGTGATGCTGACCTTGATCACTTGACTAAGGTGCTATCTGCCAGGTCTTTCCATTTTAAAGTTACTATTTTTTCTTTTGTTACTAATAAATATCTTGGGAGACATAATTTGAGACTAAGCAAATATATTTCTTTTCAAAGTTTTGCCCATTAGTTTTAACATTCATTGGTAGATGCTGTCTGTATTTATCTCTTTTTGTGGTGTATTTCTACATTTACTCATTGCAAGAGCTGTCTTCTCTTGTTTATTTATTTATTCAATTATTTACTGAAGTCTTTATGGACTTAGAGATGCTGGTTGTATTTTGTTTGTTGTAATACAATCTATCATCACTTTTTTATTGCTTGACTTGTTTCTGTTTGGGACATTGGGAGCTCTTTCAGTTTGCCTCCTGTGAATTTTGACATGCCCCAATCCTTTGCAAGCCCGTGTTTACTTCCTGGTACCATGGGGTACTCCAGGCTCATCTTATATTTTCCCTGCCCCACCCTTGGAATCAACTACCTCTATAAGGAATTTTGGTTTCTTTTATAGGAAGATGACAATTAGAAACAAAGATCTGGGCTCTAGAAATGTTTATCACTACTGGAATAGCATGGATTCTGGACGCCATCAGTGGTCCATGTTTTTACTCATACTGCACTGTCTTGATTAATGTGGCTTAACAGTGTAGTGAATGTTCCAACTTTGTTTTCAAAATTGCTTTAGCTATTCAAGTCACTTTTCCTTTACATGTAAGCTTTAGAATTGGATTGTCATTATCAACAAAACAACCTACTGTGATTTTTATCAGATTTAAATAGATTAATTTGGAATAAATTGACATCTTAACAATATTAAGTCTTTCAAATCCTACTCTCTTAAAACTCTGATTTCTATACAAGATTCAAGCCAAATGCATGGAAAGTTATTTAAGGAAGCTGAGGTCAGGAACTGAGCCTATGGACTGAAAACAAATCATAATGTTAGGCAATCCAAGGATTGGGTAAGAAGCAGTTCACAAAGTCATTTTTAATTGGATTTTGTTTCTCCCCAGTCAATAATGGACAGAGTAAAAGAAATGGGAAAAAGATTTCCATATGGTAGCAGAGTAAGGGAACTAAAAGCAGATTTTATCTATTTGCTTCTATTGCCCTCAGTAACACCCACACCAGATGTCCTGCCAAATCTGAAATACTATAAAAATATTCTTCATTCACAGAACTGTAACATTTATTTTTTGCTTTGTAAACATTGAAAATATGATTCCTATATTTTTTTGTTTTTATGCTCACCCACGTATATTTTTTGGAGGGGGAAAAAACCCTGGGATAAGAAAACAAAGGAGTAAAATTATTTTTCCATCATAAATTCATCTTTTATGGGACCACCTTCCACTTTATTTATCACAGGGACCTTAGCATAATAATTCCTAGTGCATCTACTGTGGTTTGGAAACTAAAGAAGGCTAGCATATGGTCTTTTAAAGCCTGTTTACGTGTTTGAGATTTTAAAAAATCAGTATGTTCACTAACATTTTCTTTTTAACTGCGTCTTATTATATACAGGTTGGAAGCATGCTTGATGGGGAGAATGTAAGTAGGTCTCTGTGGTGGTTTAGAAATTAGTCATGTAAAGGTAAAGATGACTCACAAAAGTTGAACTATTGAGCTCTGTTAAGGAATAAAATGATATATTCACTTTCAAAGCCTGTGTTTCCAATGATGGCTTTGTGGGAAAGTTTCTGATGAAGTAAATTATGTTGTAATATGGTAGGTATGTCCTTGTGATTTCAGCTGCTGGTTACCTTAGGCTAGAAAATAAAAGGGAATAGGATTAGATTTTTAAGAAAAGACACATTTTGATAATAAACCTTACTATTGATTCTCAAAATTTTGTATTCAATTTTTTTACTATAATAAGACACATAAAATACAATTCACTACCTCAACCATTTTTGAGTATAGTTCAGTGGTATTAAGTACAACGTACTGTTGTGTAACCATCACCATCTTACATCTACAAAATTCATTTCATCTTGCTAAAATGAAACTCTATACTAACTAAAAAAATTACTCTTCATTTCCCCTTCCTCGAATCTTGGCAAAAATTATTCCATTTTCTGGCTCTTGAATTTGACCACTCTAGATATCTCATATTAGTGGGAACATAGAGTATTTGATGTTGTTGTTGTTGTTGTTGTTGTTGTTGTTTCTTTTTGTAACTGGTCTATTTCACTTGGCATAATGTCTTCAAGGTTCATCTATGTAGTAGCATGTCAAAATTTCCTTCCTCTTTATGACTGAGTAATATTTCATTATATGTGTATATTGCATTTTACTTATTATTCATTTACCCATTGGTCACTACTTGGATTGCTTTCACGTTTTAGCTATTGTGAAGAATGCTTTGATGAACGTGGGCCTACAGATATCTCTTTGAGACCTGCTTCCAATTCTTTTGGGTATATACCCAAAAGTAGAATTGCTAAATCATATGGTAATTCTATTTTTTTTTTTGAAGAATTACCATATTCTGTTCTGTTATAGCTGTACCATTTTACATTCCCACCAAGAGGTTTCAATTTCTTGGGAAATGCCCCATGTGCACTTGAGGAGAATATATATTCTGTTATAGAGTGTTCAGTATATGTCTCTTTATTATTGTTAGTTTATTGTGTTGTTCAAGAATTATATTTCTTGCTTATCTTCTGTCTGATTGTTCTATCCATTACTGAAAGTAGGATACTGAACCTCCAACTGTTATTGTAGAACTCTCTACAAAATATTTTGATTATATATTATTAGGTGTGTAAATGTTTATAATTGTTATACCTTTTTTTTGTATTGAATATTTTATTAATATATTATGTCTTTCTTTGTCCCTTGTAAACTTTTAAAATGTAAAGTCTATTTTGTTTGATAGTTTAACTTTGTTCTCTTATGGTTTCTATTTGCATGAAAAATTTTTTCCATTCTTTCACTTTCAAGCTATTTGTGTCTTTGAATTTAAAGTTTCTTGCAGACAACACATACATAGTTGGATTATGTATTTTTTTCCTATTCTGCCAATGTCTGTCTTTTGATTAGAGAGTTTAATCCATTTACATTTAAAGTAATTACTGACAAGAAACGACCTCTTTTGACTATTTTGTTATTTCTTTTTATATGTCTTACAGGTTTTTTTTGCCTCTCATTTTTAACTTTGTTTTTTTGTGTGTCAGTTGATTTTTATACTGTAATTTTTAAATTATTTGTTTCCTTTTGTGTGTATTTTATAGCTATTTTCTATTATGTAGATTATATTTAACATTCTAAAATTATAACACTCTAATTTGAATTTATGCCATCTTAACTTCAATAACATACAAAATATCTGTTTCTTTAAACTCCTTTTCTTTTCTTTTTAGTTGTTAATGTCACAAAATTACATCTTTATAAATTGTTTGTCCAAAAACATAAACTAATAATTTTTAATGTATTACTCCCTTCAGTCATGTAGAAAACAAAAGGTAAAGTTACAAACCATGATTACAATAATAATAGTTTTTATGATTGCCCAGGCATTTACCTTTACTGAGACCACCATTTCTTCATATGGTTTGAGTTATTGTTTGGTGTCCTTTCATCTCAACTTTCAGGACTACCTTTAGCATTTCTTACAGAATAGATCTAATAGTAATTAACTCTTTCAGCTTTTCTTCGTTTTAATTTCTCCCTCACTTTTGAATGACAGTTTTGCCAAATATAGGATTCTTGGTTGACATTTTTTTTTTGAACTTTGAATATATCAGCTCACTGTCTTCTGGCCTCCAAATTTCTAGCAAGAAACCTGCTGATAACTTTTGAAGGCCTTTTTTATGTGATGAGTTTCTTCTTTCATACTGCTTTCGGGATTTCTGTATGAAGGAAGGAAGGATGAAGCAAAGATTCCTGTATGAGACTATCATGCCTATGAGGTACAGTGAGTTACATAGAGGAGAGAACCTTTTCTACTTTATATCCTTAGTCACTATCATGAACGCACACAGAAAAGATGGGGATGGGGGCGGTAAGAATATAGAAGGTACAGCATTTCAGGATCAATAAGTCTCATTCTGGACAACTCTTTTCCACAGTTTGGTGTGACAGCTCTAAATCTGTAGGAGCTTTAAGGCAGGAGCCCCGGGAAACTGACTGATGTTGTGGTGATGGAAAATTGAAGCTTTTATCTGGGCTTTTACTGCCTGGTGGTAATATTCACAGCTCTTGAGTTCTTGGCCTCCTGGACACTATAAAAATGGCATTTGTTCTACTCATTTCTCTTGGGTGTGTTCACAGGAAGCTGGAACATTCATTTGAAGAAGGTGGTGATGGAGTGACCATCTTGGCTCTCTGTTGCATTAGAGTACACAGATGGACACCCCAAGGCGTCCTTTGCCCACTCTTGGTCAGAGACACCCCTTGCATTGTATGAGAGAGCATGGTTTTGCTTTTTGATGTCATCATTAGACAGCTAAAAATAATATATCTATCCAAAGCATCCTTTTCTTCTTGGAACCCATGCAATTTAATATCTTAGATCTTAAGAGTAAAATGTGCTCCATGATGTTTTTAATGCATTTGCCCCAACTTATGAAGTGTTATGATTTTAAAAATTACTTTATTGACTCTAAAATTTAGAAAAATATTTAAAACCAACATGCAATGAGCATGAACTATGTGTGATTTTTTTTTTACATATATCTTAATTTTTTTCCCACAGCCAGTCAAAGAGATGGGCATTATCATTCACACTTCACAAATGAGGAGACTCCAGAGTCACACTCTTGGTCAACAGCAGAGTGAGGTTTTGAATCCATGTCTGCATGAATCAGTGACTATATTTTATTCCTTATGATACATTATACATTTAAACGCCCATTGGCAGTTCGATGACTTTACCTCATAATTTGATAGTATATATTGACATCAATGATAAACTCTTACAAATTAATGAAAAATATTATCATGCTCAAGTACTGTGTTATTAAAAATTGGTGTCAAACATGAGAAAAAACACCATGAATTAATAAGAAAAACATAACATAAATGCCTAGAAAACAGAAATAAATTTTCAAGTAATGTCAAGGTCCAAAACATTATTGTTTGATTTGTTTAGGCATACTTACTAGACATAATATATAAAAAGACAATTCTGAACAAATTCTGAGCTAAAGAAGTTTGATGTATGAGTGGAAGGAGAAGATATGACATAGATTATAATAATATATGATAGAAAAAATGGATACCGTAAGGGAAGAACAGATAAGGTGTTTTGGTAAGACTGAGATCTATAGAATATTCACCAAATGTCATGATGTTGTAAATCACAGTCTATCTGCTATATTGTGAATTTCTACTTTTGGAAATACAATCAGCCTCAAGCTAACCAAGCTTGAGGCTGTCAGTTTACATAGTTAAATTGGCTGGCATACAGTAGTATAGGCAAATGCAACATAGTAAATCAAAGTGTCATCAATGGCCTGATTAAGGTAGGACATTCTCCAATGGCTTTTGTAGGTTGCCAGCATGTAGATTGGTCAATTCTTGGTATGGTCTGAGTTTGCTGAATATCTCACTCTACTTTTGGACTTTGCACCAGCATTTAAATGATGGTGTGTATATGGAGGAGGGGATGAGGAGAGACAGAGACAAAGAGATACTGTAATAACAATAGTGGGTCCTCAAGATGAACAACAATAGCACCACAAAATAAATTCTGACTGCCATGCCTTATCTGAATTCTAATGCTTTTGTTTTCTCATTCTTACTTAACTAATTTTTGTAGTTTCCATGCCCCTGTGATTCTGGATATAAATTCATGGCCACATACTCCTAAAAAACTTGCTGGATATTAGTGTTCTGCTAGCTGGCTCTCACTGCCAAGTTTGCTTATTGGTTTTAAGTCTCCCCTACCAGTTCTAGCTTGATATCTGGCAGTCCAGCAAGAGAAGGGATCTGAACATCCTTTATGATCTGATTTTCTGAGGCATGGCAGCTTCAACCAGAATGGGAATTATCTTTAAAGACAAAGAGGCTGTGTGTCTTAAGTTCACCTAGCAATCTACTTTAAAGTCCAGAAATTTTTTCCTTCCTGTTAATAAAAGCAGTATTATACATGGTGAATATGCACCCAGGGAAGCTCACAGAAATTAACAGAAGGCACATTGTAAGCATGTTGACTTCACTATCATAAGTGAAAATTTTTGTGTTTTTTTTTTTACAAAAAATGTGCTGCTGTCCTAAGTTTCAGTCCTTTTCTCAATTAAGCCTTGCAAGGTAAAACAATAACAATAATGAAGCTTGGGGTACACAAAGGACTTGAAGAAATATTTCTTCATCTTTTAGAGGAAAGCTGGACCTCTTCCAAGACTGGCCCCACAGGTTGCCTACAACATAAAGCCACTCCACTAAGACCAGGAAATTTAGGAACCTTATCTAGTATATAGAACCAGACACAAGAAGGTAGCCAAAATGCGGAGACAAAGAAGTATGTCCCATATGAAAGAACAGAACAAAGCTCCAGTAAAAGAACTCAACAAAATGGAGACAATCAACCTACCCAATGCAAAGTTCAAAACACTGGTTATAAGAATGCTCAAAGAAGTTAGGGGAAACTCAGTGAGAATAGAGGAAACTCAGTGAGAACTTTAACAAAGAGATAGAAAACATTAAAATGGAAATGGAAAACATAAAAGGGAACCAGTCAGAAATGAAGAATACAATATCTGAGATGAAGAGTACATTAGAGAGAATTAACAGAATGGATGGGGTAGTGGAAGACAATAATAAGAAAAAAGAATCTAAAAAATTGAAGATAGTTTAAAGAACTTCTGGGACAACTTGATATGTAATAATGCTTGCATAATAGGGGTATCAGAAGGAGAAGAGAGAAAGCAAGAAATCAAAAACCTATTTGAAGAAATAATGATGGGAAATGTCCCTAACCTGGCAAAAGAAATAGACATACAGCCTCAGAAGTTCAGAAAGTCCCAAACAAGATGAATTCAGAGGCCCACACTAAGACACATTATAATTAAAATGCCAAAGGTAAAATACAAAGAGATACTCTTAAAAGCATCAAGAGAAAAGCTATTAGTTACCTTTAAGGGAGCTCTCATAATACCGTCAGCCAATTTTTCAACACAAACTTTGCAGGCCAGAAGGGATTGGCACAAAATATTCAAAGTGATGAAAATCCATGACCTACAATCAAGATTACTCTACTCAGCAAAGCTATCATTTAGAATCAAAGGACAGATAAAGAGCTTTTCAGACAAGAAAAAGTTAAAGGAGTTCATCACCACCAAGCCAGTATTACAGAAAATATTGGAGGAACTTCTTTAAGTAAAAGAAAAACATATGCAAAATTATGAATAAAGAATGGCAATAATTATATATCTATCAACAAAACTTCAAATGAAAAAGAATTAAATACTCTAATCAAAAGATAGGGTGACTGAATGGATAAGAAAACAAGACCCTATAAAGCACTCACTTCAGATTAAAAGACACACATGAACAGAAAGTAAAAGATGGAAAAGATATTTCATGATGGACCTAGAGAGTACTGTGCTGAGCAGAGTAAGTCAGGTAGAGAAAGACAAATGCCATATGATTTCACATACTTGTAGAATCTAAAGAACAAAACAAACAAACAATAACAACAAAATAAAAACAGAAGAAACACATAGAGACAGAGAATATTTTAAGTGTTACCAGATAAGAGGGGGTTGAGGGAGGGAGTGTCATTGAAAAAAGAGGAAGGGATTAAGAAGTACGAATTAGTTACAAAACAACCATGGAGATATAAATTATAGCATAAGAAATATAGTCAATAAATTATAATAACTATGTACAGTGTCAGAGGAACACTACATTTATTGTGGTGATTGCTTTGTGAGTTTTATAGATATCTAATCACCATGTTGTACACCTGAAACTGATAAAATATTGTGTAACAACCATAACTGAAAAATAACAAATATTATTTTTTAAAATAAAATGCTTACAAAATTTACATTCAAAATATGAAAAATATCCAGCTGTTTGTTAATATTTTGAGCATATTGTCTTATAGCAATTTTATATGCTTTTAAAGAAACCTAGTTGCAATCACACTATGCCCACTGATTTTTAAGGATTGACAAGGAGATATTTATAAATCTCATATAAGAAGTTTTGTAAAAAACTATTCAGTAACATCTAATATTAGCCCTTGAGTGGATTTATTAATTTACCTAATTATGATTCTCCAACTACTGCTGTCTTCAACATGAATTTTAAAGAGGCCAGAAATTATTACTCTAGTAACTTGCAATGCAATTGGGCATTATCTTCTATGCACCTCCACTTTTATGAATAAAGAAAACAAATAAAACTTTTGGTACTCCTAATTCGGTGTCTCAAATATGTGAGACTTTAACCATGATTGGCAAGCATCGGTACAAAATAAAAACAGCTTTTATTTAAGTATCATCAATCATGGCTGTGAGATGATCATAAAGAACACATTTTTTTTGTTAATAAATGAGTTAAATCTGAGGGAGTTACTTTAGGGTCAAGTTTCCCCCCTGTATTGCAGAACTGATAACACATGAGCCTTCTCAATTCTAAGTTTGAGATGAATACTGTGGAAGGGAAACTTTAGGAGATCGTTTATACTTCTTAACTCCACTCTCAGTTGTCTAAACAGATGAGATAAAAGGATGAGTCAGACAGACATGGACTGTGTTACTTTGAAGAAAACATTATAGTTATGTAGTTATGTTCACATAAGTTAGGTTGTATTGTTAGGTTATGTTATTCTATGCTATGAAGACAAATATGTTAGATTTAAATTTGGATTCACCTCTCAGCCAATTGAAACTGTTCAGATTGCTTTCTGGGCTGTTTCTGTGGCTGCATCCAGAGTATATTATTTGGGTTATCTCCCCTCCCAGAATGTTCTCCTTCAAGCCTCCTTCTCCCTGTTCAGAAGTTTTCTGGGAGTTTAAGGAATTTTCAAAATCACATGTAGGGTCTCATTTGGCATTTCCATGTAGATGAGAAACTGTGGTCCAATTTTCTGATTGGTACCATTCTTACCTTTCTTAGTCAGAATCAGACAGCATGTAAATTTCCATCAATTTTATAGTCATAAGAAATTCACTCAAATTCTGGAAACATTTCCCCATCAGTTCTATTTTTCAGAGCCTCGTGAGTCATTATTAATTCATTGATTGACTGATTGATGGACAGATCTTAAGCCAGAAAGGTCAGAAAGTGAAGCAAAATGTTATAGGAAGCTGGGAAACTCAAGAACTGTTAGCCAGATGTCATTTTAAAACATGAAATCTGAACCTATCCTGTATGATAAGGGGATGAGATTTAATTCAATTTATATAAGTAAAGTCTGCCTACTAAAGCAGACACTTAATTGAGTCAAAGTGGGCTTTTTTTTTTTCCAGTTACTCTGGATACTTGTCTCAATTCCCCATTTGGTACATATATTTTGCAGAAATGGTGTTCAACAGAGTGGGAGATGGTAGATCAAATTGGCGAGCCTGGTTTTATAAGCAGGCTGCTTTCATCTTGTTCTTTTTTGGAAATAAAGAGGTTTGTAAAATTATTGTAAATATATGTCTGAACATGTAACCCTCCTCACTTCTCTCTCCTCATGATTTCATAAGCAGCTGGTGTTGCTGTGGTTGTTTAACAGAATAAACTTGCTCTTTAGGGGACATCTGTATCCAATATAGACTATCTCTGGCATGTCTGTGTCCCTTCCCTGTGTGTAACATGATGGAAAGCAGGCTCAGAGTTTTGGGTCTTTGCCCCATGTACTTCTCCATATCATGAAGTGAATAGCCACTTCCTCTCCAAGTCTCGTAAATGCTATGGGGATTTTCATTTTCCATCAAGAAGATGAGATTTTCTTTCTCCCTGTGATCTCAGTACTCTTTGCAGTTGGCACTTTGCAGAAAGTGAAGAAAATGTCCTTGATTGTATCATCTGTTCACAGCCTCATAATTCTGAAAACATAGTGAGTCCCCACTTTTCATTTTGGTTTTCTGAAGAAAAACAATAGACATAAAATGAGCCATAATTGATAACCAAAGCAAAACAAGGTTGGGTGATGCCTATAAGGATCAAATTCATATTCATGTCCTAGGTTTATTCTCCACTTTCCTTCTTGAATTTTCTACTCATAGAAATCAATTTATAAAATTGTCTTGGAAAGTATTTATAGACTCTTATAAGTTATTTGAAATGGATCATAAGTAGAGTAATGTACTTTAACTTGATCTTGTCCCATTTAGAATAAAGGAGTTCACTTAATGAAGAGAGTATTTGATGAAGTCCACGGTCTAGAGCAATGGTTCTCAGAGTCGTCCCCAAGCAAGCGATATCAACAACCTTTTAAATTTGTTAGGAATGCACATTATCAGGCCTCATCAAAGTCATAAGATCTGGAGATGGGGTCCAGCTGCCTGCATTTTAACAAGCCTCCAGGTGACTGAGATGCAATCTAAAGTTTGAGAACACTTTTGTCCCTAAAGAGTGACTGGTGAATTGAAAATCAAATGAATATCTCTGTAGTGTGTTTGTTTTGGGGGTTAGTGACACAGAAACTTTTTCTGTGAGGAATCACTTGAGTGCCCTTCTGATTTAACCTGTATTAATTTAATTAATTCTCTCAACAATCTCATGTGAGAGGGGCTGTTACTCTTAATTTTCAAGATCCGGAAACTAAGGTAGACTATTTGCAATGAAGTCATCCAGCTTAGTCAGCAGCAAAAGCACCACCCAACTTGGGAAATCTGGGACTGAGAAATGGTCATGCTCCCCGGGTTTGTGGGGTCATGGGGAGGGGCTGCAGGCTTTTCATAAGGTGGCCAGGGGCTCTCTAGGGGAAGGTCCTGAGGCTGGACCTGCTCTCAGCAGTATAAAGAAAACTCAAGAAAACTAGAATACGACTTAATATGGCAAAGAGCTTGTGTTCTCTGATATGTAAGCATCTTTGTTCCTAGAATCACACTCAGATATAGCACAGTTTTATGTAGTTAAGTTCATTTTTTAGTGTTTCAGCTCACTCCAAGGACTACATCTCATATTTTACTCTTAATGGAATGCTTTTCATAAATTTCAATTTCAAAATCTAGTGTTGCCGATAGCTAGAAAGTTCTGCCTCCCTGCGGAGAATAAAGCTCCTGGCTGATTGGGTCTCCTGAGGATTATTTCAAGTGTATAGGCTAAACCTGCTTGTGCATGCTCAGAGGTGTCTGTTTCTACTCTTTAAATTAGAGTTTAGTTTCCTCCTGCTCTGAACATGTGATGAAAACTTGTGAAACAATGTAAATGTTCATTTATCCAGAATGAAGCAGATGAAAGTTCAAATTTTAAAATTCCTCCTGGATCGTCACCAAGAAACAACATTACATTGGTTGGAGTGTTTTTTGAAGAGCATTTTATCATATTGTGTACCTGTGGTTCGAGAAAGAAAATTAGGGATATTCAGTGTGAGAAAAGTAGAGTTATGATACAATGAAGATCTAGTCTTTGCTTCCTCCTATTAGTTTATACCAATTGTTTGGATAGTTTCTTCTCAGTGGCTCATCTGGACGGCCCAAATAACAAATGCTCTGCTGGGACATTCAAAGACAGGTGAGCAGGAAGTGCAGCCTTGGCTTCCCTTTCAATCCAACACCCACTGAGAGAGTGGGTGTTCACCATCTCCCCCATAAAGCCCTAGTCAGTTTGGGTCACTTCTTCTACTTATGGCTGTGGCCTACTCTGCTCCCCTGCTCATCATAACCAGGGCTACTCAAGTGCCTGGCGCTTTTGGCTGAGCACAGCCCCTGAGTGTGGCTGGTGGGTCACTTCTGTCCTCACTGATGATCATGGCCAGAGCCATTAGCAGTGGTTAGAACTTTTATGAGGGTTGCCCAGACCTCTCAGTCATTGCCACTTTCCTCTTTCATGGGTTTTTTCTGTCACCATCATGACACTGTTTTCCTTGTTTGTTTGTTTGTTTTTGAACCCTTAGTCCAAAACAGAACAGAAGAGGACAGAACAGAAAAGAACTTGAGGTATGGTTTTCTGAGGCTGAGAATACTAGGGTGCTTGGCGCCTAGTCGGCCCATTTTCAACCACAAGGCCTTGTAACATTACTGTGTCCACTTAAGAGCCTGTTTCTTTGAGTAGGAAAGTGATATGTTAGTAACATGGAAAAGAAGACCAAATTTAAAACCTGGTGGTAGTGTTACAAACTAAATCCCAAAAGACTGAGTTAAGCCTAAATTTTCAAAGCTGCATCAAGCCTAGTTAATTGCTTGCTCAGTCGGTGAAGAGTTACCATTTACTAAAACATGCAATTAAGAAGCAAAGCTCCTTCTTAAGGATGCTAAAAATAAACTTAAGAATTTTTTAAAAGAGTATCATTTTGGTATTCAGATACATAGATTATAGATTGCTTTAGAATTGAAAGAAAATTCCCACATGAGAAAGATAAGGCTATTGAGGAAAGATTAAGGGACCTGCTCAAAGCCATGTAGCTAATAAGGCAGAAAGCTAGCATTTTGCCTTATTAGCTACATGACCTTGGGCAGGTCCCTTAATCTTAATCTCACATCTATTGATGTGCCTATGACTCCAAGCTATCAGAAGATGGCAGTGAATACCTCGCTTTGGCCACTGCTCCTTTGTCCCAGTAAAATGATGAAGGAAGCAGTTACAGGAGGCAGCCAGTCATGGTACAAAGGATGAGTGCTGAGGACAGCAATGGCATTTCATAGCCACCATTCATACTTCCTCATCCCTCCACCCAAGAAATGGTGATGGATAAACTATACTTACCAGTCCTACTGTCATAGCAAATGGTGGTAAACAGAAACACTGCCCATCATCACTTCAAATGTATATACATCTGGCACCTGTGTGCTTGAGTCAGCAGTTAAATATCCTACGTTCTTCACTGAAAGGCTGGCATCCTTGCATGAATGGGTTCACCTGTTATCTAGTGGGAAAACATCACCATGTGCATTTAGTAGAGATCAGAAGAGAATGGATGTCAGTCTTTATTTATCAAGGTTGGCCATTGGCATAACAGTGTGGAAATATTTGGAATAACTCTGTATCATATTCTGAAGATAGTAATAGAAACTGAGGGTCATGGCAGAACTTTCTTTGGATACATAAATATTATATACCTTTTATAAAAAAGAAATATTGCTGTAATTTAAAAAAGAAAAGGAAGAGAGGAAGAAAAGGAGGTACCCGTGTGCCTTTTAGCTTATCTAAAGGGGACAACTTTTTCCTGCTTCTGAATTTTTACTCATCAATGTCCCCACCCTCTCCTCCAGAGTCTTCATAAGATCAAAGTAGATGCTGATTTGAGTAGACTTGTGCTACTGCAAAAATCGTCTGGGCCAAGCAGTGCTGTCCTGTCTCTCTTGGGTCAATGGGATTTTGATGTGAATATTGACCTGTGATGCCCACACTCCAGGGTCTCTCCTTCAGGCCCTGGGATAAGGTCCTATGTTGCCCTACTACCATGCATGTTTAACACATTCAGGGATTAAAGCAATTTCAAAAAATGAACAGAAGGTGATAATTAGTGGGTTTGAGCCATAGAGGACACTGCCAACTGTGGTAGCTTAGAACCCAGGGGAGAAGCACAGCCTCTGGGCCTTACAGGAAACAAGCTTCTTTTTGATACTCCCTCCCCCTCATTAGCATAGTTTACCTCAGTATTGTTCAGAGGAATGAGCTATGCTTTAGAATCTTCCAGAAGTTCACTTGGGCTGTAGCTGACGTATGACATAATGCCATATTGCATTAGAGCCCACCCTAAAGAACATGTTTTGACTTAATTACGGCTATAAAGACCCTATCACCAATACAGTTACATTCTGAGCTACTAGGGGAGAGGACTTTAACATATGAATTTTGCTGATGGGAGGACAACAATTTAAACATAACAAATAGTATCCAGGTTGACTTTGAAGAAGGACAAAATTGAATCATCTCCTACTGGCTCCATGATTTTCAAGAAAGAACTCACATGAAAGACTGCGTCTTTCTCAGGATACTGGGGGATCAGCTAAGAGTCCTTCATTTTCAGCAGTGCCACTGGAATTGAGTGACAGTGCTTGTGTATATGGACCTAAGCTTTGGAGCTTGAGTCGAGAATCATTTGCTCTTGGCTGAAGCTGCCATAATTTACTATTTGTTTGGAGCCTAAGTCCTGTGTACTGCAAAAGGATTGGAGATGGTATATAACTTTAAACGTCATAAAAAAAAAAGAAGAGTAATTAGATGAAACTTGGAGGATGAATAGATGTTACTAGTTACCTGGTAACTAAAGATTGTAGTTTGATCCTTAATTATTTTCTGGATTTTCTGGAAATGAAGACAGAGAAATATACTGAGATATGTCTTCTACATGGAACATTAAAAGAAAGCAGGCAAGCGTGCCTAGAGAGTAATTTTTTCCCCCTGGAACTAACCCCAAGGAGAAATGCATTGCCTGAGACATTCTGCTTAGACTTGAGTGAATTAAGAGTGTCAAACGTTGAATAAGGGATAGTGGATCATAAACCAGACAATGACTTCAATCGTAGGTTTAATGAAAGTCATTATTTATAATAAAAATGGTAGTATAGCTACCTTTAATGTTATAAGGGGAACATTTGGCATAATTCGTATCTTTTGGGGAAATAAAATCTCCTTTCTCTTTGTGATATTTGAAGTGGCTGTTAGTGGGAGAAAGAAATGTTAAGATACTGAATAATCTACCACATTAAAGCAAAGGCTGTTGATGAGTCTTGGGACATGCAATATCATGTCTAGAGGTGATCTGGATTTAGGGCTGGCAAAAACAGAAAGGTTTTTTAAAAAAGAATGCAGAATTTTCTTTTTTTTCTTTGCATTTTCTTTTTTTTCCTCCTCCTCCTCTACTCCCCCTCCTTTTCTTCCTTCTTTCTTCTCTTGGCTCCTGAGAGAGATGAATCAGAAAAGGTGATAAATGACAAGATTGAATAATTAAGAGCCCAGTGGCTCTCAAGAGTGAGATTCTACGTTTGATGTAGCCAGCCTCTGAGGTGGCCCCCAACGATCCCAGACCCCTGGAGTTCATGGCTTCCATAGTCCCCTCCCATAGTGTATCAAGGTCAATTTGCATGACTACTAAGATACAGCAGAAGTGATGGTATGTTGCTCCAAAGCAAAGTCATTCAAGACACATGGCTTCCTGCTTGCTATCTCTTATCCTCTTTCTTGGATCACTCACTCTGGGGAAGCCAGCTGCCATGTAATGAGCAGCCTCACAGAGATGCCCACGTGGTAGGGCTTTCTGCCAGGCGTCATTGAATGAACTTGAAAGTGCGTTCTCCAGCCTGTCAAGCCTTAAGCTGACTACAGCCTGGGCTGATAGCTTACTGAGAGACCCTGAGCCAGAACCCAACTTCTGTGAGATAAAGAACTTGTGATAGTATTCTGTGACCCACAGAAACTGAGATAACAAATGTTTGTTGCTTTAAATTGTCAAATTTGGGGGGAGATTTGTAATCTGTGATAGGAACCTAATAACAACATTCAATTGCAAATTGTTTATATTGCTACATCCTCTCTCCTGCTGAAATGTCATTTGTTCAGAAAAGCTTTTCCTAACCGTTCTTCCTGGCCATTTGCTTTCCCCTCAGTCTACTTTAGTTTTCTTCATAGTCCTTATCACTACATGATATTATACTCTGCTTCATTTGTTCATTGTTTGTCTTTCTTTGAGCAAAGTAAGTATCACAGGAGTAGGGAATTATCTGTTCTGTTCATATTTTCAGCCCTTAAAAAACAGTTGGTGCTCTGTAATATTGGCTGCATCAATTAAATGATTAACTAAGTCCTGTACAACTGTTGGCTCTCAATGACTGGGTTCTGGGAAGAGCAGTGCAATCAGAAATCCGTGGAGAGATGGCCAGAAGTGACCCGCTGAGTGCATGATCAGCCAGAATCCAGGGGACGCTGGTAGATGGAGGTAGTCTCTGTGTTGCTGTCCAGAAATTCCTTTGGAAAGAGAGGTAATAAACAGTGGTGACTCCAGAATTTCTATAAAGGGATTTTGTTGGGAGGCAGTCAGGCTGAAGATAAATTCCAATAGCCTCCTTTGAAAGATGGAAAAAGACTGAGATGTCCATATAGAAGTAGCTTGATGGAGGGTTGACTATAGCCATTCTCTATTATCCACTCAAATTGCCAAGTGGGTAATGGATGGACTTCCTTTCATAAACAGGACAGAGCTTTGAAATTTTTGTCATGGAAATGACAAAATTTGCACAGGAAATAATGTCTGACTTTATTTTGTAGTCTCTCCCAATGATTCTAGAGCATGTTTCAGCTAGCTTAGAGTGAGATTTGATTCTTCCCTTTGTCTCTCCATCTATATTCAATCTAGAAGCAAAACGTTTTTATGTTATCTTCAGAACATACCTAGAATCTGAACACTTCTCACCTCTCCAACCTCCAAACCCTGATACAAATGACTCTTGTCCTTTACTCAGATTGTTGCAATAGTTTCCTAGCTAGTCTCCCCGTGCGTGCCCTGTTGTCACTGAAACCTGTTTCCACACAAAGTCAGAGGGTGCCCTTAAAAATCTAAGTCAAATTATTTCACTTCTTCTCTATAAAATCCTCCAGTCTAACTTAGAATAGAAGTCAAATTCCTCACAGTGGCATGAGCCTCCAACAGCTGTCGCCATTACCTCTGTGACCCCATCTGCCACCACTCTGACCCAGAAATGCTGCCCTCCTCATGGTTTTTGGAACAATCTAGCAGGGTCTTTGCTCCTGCCTCAGGGCCTTTGTACTCTCTGTTCCATCTGCCTGGCATCTATTCTCGCCTGGGTATCTGCCTGGATATCTATATCACCTGTTTCCTTGCCTCTTCAAGTCTTTTCTCCAATGTCACCTTTCAGTGAAGTCTTTTCTGGCTGTTCTTTTCAATATTTCAATATTAAAACTTCTCCACACTGCACTTTCTATTCCCCCTCCCTGTTTTATTCTGCACCATAGAACTTCTCATCCTCATCCACACACACATTCTCCTCCATATGCACACTGACTCATACACATGTCTGTCTGTATACACACACATACTTCATTTATTCCATTTTATTGTTTGTCTGCCTCTGATAGACAAGCGCTTTAATCCGAGGATCCTGTTAAAATGCAGTCTAAAATTTTAATATTCCAAATGTTGCTGATGCTGCAAGTCCAGGGACCATACTTTACAAAGCAAGGTTCAAGAACTGTGCTGTTTAATATAAGTCACTAGCCACACAAGTTTACTTAGGTTTCAATTTATCAAAATTAAATAAGATTTAATATCCTGTTCCTCTATCACAATAGCCACGTTTCAGATGCTCGCTAACCACATGACCAGTGTTTCCCCTATTAATACAGATACAAAACATTTCATTGCCATTGGAAGTTCAATTAGATAGCATTACTCCAGAACTATAATACTACAGTATGGTACTCCCTAGCCACATGTGACTATTTAAATTTAAACGAATTACAATTCGATAGAATTTAAAGTTCAGTTCTTTATTTACATTTGCTACCCTTTAAGTACTTAATAGTTATATGTAGCTAGTGGTTGCTGTAAGGGACAGCAGAGATATAGGACATGTCTATCATTGCAGATAGTCCTATTGGATAA
The DNA here is from genome assembly GCA_030015415.1 of Cynopterus sphinx. Taxonomy (NCBI): domain Eukaryota; kingdom Metazoa; phylum Chordata; class Mammalia; order Chiroptera; family Pteropodidae; genus Cynopterus; species Cynopterus sphinx. The sequence continues at coordinate 7,116,365 of CM057379.1, read as the reverse complement.
GATGGAGTATAGAATGTAAGTTTCATGAGGTCATGAACTTTGGTCTGTGTTGTTTATTGTTCTATCTCCAGTGTTAAAACAAGAGGGCCCAGAAGTGGAACTTCAAGAGACATCTGTTCATTTGAATCAGATGCATGCACACTTTGGTCTTTCTTCAATAGATGGTGGGTGTCTTGAGTACAGGAATCATGATTGTTTTTTGTTGTCTCCAACTGGTATTGATGGAAGACCGTCAATAAGTGTTCATCGGATTGAATGTTCAGAACACTTTCAACTTTCTGGCTCCTGAGAGACAATGTGCAGTGGGACTGCAGGCAAGTTGGATGTTGAGAACAGACAGAGCCTGTGATTCTACTTCTCCTTCTTGGTCAAGCACCCAGAGGACTCATGGGGTGCTGCCCTTTATAGTGTCAGAGAAGAATTACTGAAGTTCTCTGTAGAAACCAATCTGCCTGGGACCACTGAACTCATGTGGACTCTGATCTGTACAAATTAAATGTAACAGTCTTTCCCCCTTCCTGCACATTACTCCACACTCCCAGGTATACCACTAAAAAAAAAAAAAAAAAAAAAGAAAGAAAGAAAGAAAAAAAAGCACTTCATTCTGAAATAGCAGCAGTGTGAGACCTACATGATCAAGCATTTCTTGGACATCTTTAGAATACTTCACATCTTCAGTCCTTTGATTGTGTCCTTCCATAGAGCTAACTGCCCTGTCAAAAAGAAAACACTAAGAGGCAGCACATACAAAAATTTAGTTGTGTTCCATGGAAATTATTTCCCTAGAATGTTGGCTACTTCTGATTGTCAGTGGTATTCATCCTGCTATATTTTTCCAGAAAAAAAATCTGCCTAGGGAATTAACAAAATATCAGTATAAAAGACACATTTCGCTACTACCACATTGGAAAAAATATTGTGTTTGGCAAAGGGAAGACTTTTAAATGTCATCAGTAAATACCCTTCTTCAATCCCAGTAACTAGAACAGAAAAAAATCTAGGCCATGAAATCCTGTGTACATCCTAATTCAGATGGATTATTTATCCCCTTGGCTTTCTCCAATAGCATTTCAATTTTATTGGCTGAGTCAAACATCTTTTTTGTCCTTATTCCAATATCAGTAGAATATCTTTATTCTTTTACTCTTTTTAGTTAGCCAGACTGGCAGGATTTAGAGTAATTTTAATAAAAATTGAGGGCAGATGCAGCACTCAATATTTTTGATAGATGTGGCTCCACTGCTATTTAGTCCCGTGCCTTGAAGCTAACGTGGCTCCCAAAGCTAAATAAAACACTAAGTGAGTGAGAATTTGGAGAATACAGAAAATTTTAATGAGAAGGCAACCATGCTGGGTACTCCTCAATCAAAATCTACCATCTATCACCTATCATCATCTATCATCTATCTATCTATCTATCTATCTATCTATCTATCTATCTATCTATCTATCATCTATCTATCTATCTATCTAATCTATCATCTATCTATCATCTATCATCTATCTATCATCTATCTATCTATCTATCTATCTATCTATCTATCTATCTATCTATCTATCTATCATCTATCTATATCTATCTACCTATCTATCATCTATCTATCTCTCATCTATATAAAACAAGCTCACTGTATAACATATGGACAGTGGTAATACTTCAAATGAGCTTGACCCCTTAATCATTGTTGTTGTCATATCCTCTAATATAGAAATAAAACGATTCTTCCAAACATGAACCGAAAATCAGTGGCAGAACCAGCAAGCAAATTCTGGACCGTGAAACTCTAATTTAACAGTTAGTTAACGTAATCAGACCTGACCATATTTGAAAAATTAAAAGCAACTCTTTCTCTTTGTATCTCCAACATGTGCCGGGCAGAGTTGACCAGTATTTCTGTGTTCGGGGTCTGTGGGGCAGGGCTTTAACTTACTACAGGACCATACTGAAGTTTTGCTAGACGCCTTTGTTAAGAGGGATCCTGCCACAGGCAATGGTATTATTCTAGAAAGTCCCCTGGAGACATCTCAAATGCCAGACCAAAGTAAATTCAGTAACATTTGGCAATTGTTAAAGATGTTGAAAATGAATGAACTCACTGCATTTGGACTGAAGTTTTTAGCCGTTTTGAGATTGGAGAGGTGAGGGAGGTTCTAGGAAGGTTGGGGAAGGGTCTGCAAGAAGTTATACTCTTCACTGTGATTCTGCTAAATCAGAAGCATGGTGGCTAAAAGCAGTTTTCTGGGGGACCAGGCATCCCGATGTGCATATCTCCCACGGAAATTAGCTGTTGATGTTAACTTTACGAAGACCCAAATTTATTCAGTTACTAATGATATGTCAGAATAAAATCAATATCTAGAGCTCTTCTACTACTACCTGATTCATATTTACTGGACCCATTATAACCCTAATAGAAAAACTCTCTCTCTCTCTCTCTCTTTTTTTTTTTTTGTTAAGTTATGTAAAGCAGTGGGGCCAGCAGGTGTTCCCTTGGAATAGATTAAATAAAATGTGAAATTTCTAATTGATGCAGGACAGGGCAAGTTTCTCCAAATTGGTGGGGTGGAGACCAAGCCATGTACCCAAAGAAGAGGGTCCTTTGGTGGGGAGTGTAGAAAGAATTCAACACACACACCAAAGTTAGAGTCAAAAGGAAAGTTGATTAGAAAAAGGGTAACACTGCACAGGTCAGAGTGTGGTCTCTCAGAGGCAGAAACTGAGAGGGACCAAGACAGGCTTGGAAAGATGATGAGTGTGCATAGTAGGGTGTGTTTAGGGAAATCAATTTATATATCATTCATTAGTTCCTGTGAATTATTGTTTAAAAGACTTTGTTATCCCATTTCCTTTGATATGGACATACAGTGAGGAAGAGAAGAATTTGTAGCATGAAAAGGTAAGAATGTGCAGTAGAGTGAAAGGTCTGCAATTCCCAGCCTTTAATCCTTAGGTTCTCCATGGTTTTAGCCTTAGGGAGTGACTCTTGGTTCCTGTTTCCCCTTCAGGGGTGTGGGGAATGGGTTGTTATCAATCCCAGCAGAAATCTTCCTTTGTTCTGAAGGTGTCCTCCGGGCCTGGCTGCAGGGCCAATCAGTATATTGCAGGCTCTGAATGTAGCTTGATTAACATTTTAATTCTCTTGTCTCCTCTCTACATTAATATAATTACAGTCTTTTCAACAAAGTTGGATTGCTTCTGAAATGAAGCTTAATGTTTTAAAAATTCAGCTACTTGTATTTCTGGTCCATTAACTGGACATATAGAAACAATGTACGTGGGCATTAACACCAAAATGCTTACAAACCCCTTGTTCTTGTGATATTCCACCAGAGACAAACATGAAAAATCTTGACACATTTCTTTTATGTGGCTTTTTGAAATTATTTAACTACATGTATTAAAGAGTTTACTGTAGTTTTGAATAGTTTTCGAGAGAATTGCTGATAGTCATTGCTCATTTATAGGAGGGGCTCTGGATTCTAACAGAAACAAAATTTACCATTAGAAACTCTGCACAAGGCAGGACCATCTGGGCAATGAGGAAGAAATTATGAGTGATGAGTGAAAATCTACAAATGGATTATGAAGTTTTCGGTTTGACCCCCAAATCCTCCAAATTTGTTAAACTTATAGTTTATAGTTATGGAGTAATTAAGACTGTGTAGAGTTTGGAATTCACCTGCCAAGAATGAAGCAGAATTTTTCTGTGGTCTTTCAGACTGAAGCTTGTTCTATTTCCAAGATCCTCTCCAAAAATGTTCTGTGTCTCTGACAAATCGACTTGTTCTGCCAGTGGGATTTTCTGCTGGACACTGGGCTATCCATTCTTAGCATTGTTGCCTGGGTAGTTCTTTGAAATCACCACAGACCCCCAGAGGGACACATCTCCTGAAAATGGTGTACAACACAAGAGTGGCCAAACCCACTTAGCACAACTAAAAAAGTACAAAAGAAAAACACATCCAGGACCCGAACTTGAATTGTATTTCATCAGTTGACACAGAAAATTGAATGGGCAGTACTGTACAAAAGGAGATGAGTACATGAAATTTATCCCACTTAAGTAGAAAAGTAGTAACTTAAAAAAAGAAATTGTTGTACTTGCTGTTACATAAGAATTACTGAGTGCTTCTTAGTTTTAGCCAAAGGACTCAGTTCTACCTACTTTTCCCAAGGCCTGCCTTGGATTCTACTCCCACACAAGGTTTAACATTGGGTGCCAAGGCCTACAAAGATAGGAGCTGCTGATATAATACTTTGCATTGTTCAGAAAATCAGATAAGAAAGTTCACTTTTCTCCCTGGCCAGCACAAGCTATTGGCTGTGAAGAATTAGGCATTGGAGCCCTGAGGCCAGGAGGCCAACGCATTTAGGGTGAGGGAAGTTAAAGAAACAGAAACAGCACCTGAAAATGGGTGGCTTTTCTTTTTGTTAACGCAGAAGGAGTTATTACAGAACATGATCACCCTGAAGGTTATTTGGCCGCATGCATTTGGGATTAAGCATGAGTTTTAAAAGAAGGGGAGACTCTCTAGTGGCAGTGTTTATATTTCCTGTGCTTTCCCGTGTGCTCTATTTTAAAAAGAAACATTACACAAAGGAGCCCCAAGGCGATGGTACCAGTGAAACAATACCAGTTTGAAACTCCAGAGGTGACTCTGGTTTTCATTATATGAGTGAGAGGTCATTATTTGAATGTTTCTCTCTCTCTCTCTTTAAATCCACAGCCTCTTGGTCTCCAGCCCTCCAGTGTGTCTATGGTCATTATTCTTTGGGTGTTTTAAGATTATAAATGTGGTGGAGGAGAGCCAAGTGGAGTCCCACAGTCCAGCTAGCTAATGAAAAGCCTTTGCTTCAGGGACATCATTCATAAAGATCAGCCATGTCATAAATCACATATTGGCCCATGTGCTTGTAACGAGAGCAAGAGAAATGGTCTGAATTCTCCTGGTTTCTCTACTAAGACAAGGATCTGTTCAGCAAAATGAGCTCTTTAGGGCTTTGCTAAGTGGCAAGGGAGCATGAAAACCCTTCTCACATTTCTGGGATTGCAAAATGAGGAATTGTACAGTTGGAACCCAAAGCATTTGTGGAATTAATCTGGAGGTATGAAAAATGTAAAATTATACAAAGGCAGTTATATCGACTTTGCTCCTCAGTTCCAAAAAAAAGGTTTTGAGATAAAATGAAGAAAGCTATTTATCAGTCGTGACAATGTTGCCCCTTTATCTACTTTCTCATAAATGAAAAAGGCCACGATAAGTTTGTTTAAATTCTAAATGTAAACACCCAGGAAGAATGCAGTCATGATGTGAAACCTGAATTTTTTTTTTTTTTAAGTTTTATTTGTAAAAGGTGGCTGTGCTCATTAGTGGTGGTTAGGGAATTGGAGAAGAAGGAAGTACCAATTACTGGCTAATCTTGGTAATTAGAAATTCTCTCCCGTGTCTTTGGCATGCCTGTCTGGAAATGAGCTTCATAAGCCCACTTGGAATTTGGGGCACATTTGGGGCTCTGAAAAACGATGAGGATAGTTGCCTCTGACTATCACAGAACAGGGATTAAAAGCCTTCCTGCACTTTCTAATGACTTTCATTCTTTGGTTTATTGTCACCCTGGGCAGATAATTTCACATTCACGACCCAGATAAAATTTGAAGTTTCAAAGGACCCATCCTCAGTGGGTTTACAAGTAAAATCCATTTCTTGGCAATTTTAATGACTACATAATCAATCGTACTTGGGCCATCCGGTATTTTTAAAATCACTGACATACTCTAGTTATCAATAAAAGGACATGGGAAGTTGAGAAACCTTGATTATTCCGACCACTCCTACCCTAAGTTCATAACAATCAGAGTGACACCAAAGTGCAGCCATGTCGGTTGAAGAAGCCAAGCGTTTTGGCCGGAGGAAGTTGCTGTCACCTTCTTCCTGAGCTAGATTGTGATGGCAGGTTTGCAGGTCGGTGTTGTTTTCACAGAAAATTCCCAATGGTATTGTGTGTGTGAGTGTATGTGTATGAGAGAGAGTGTATAATGTACGCAGGGATTAGATGAATGTGTGGGATGACATTGGAGCAAAACAGAACCTGCTAGTTCCATATGACTAACTCAAGGCAGTGACAAAGTTAACTTATGGTTAGTATAATGACAATGGTAACCTACAGTAGAGAGAAATCACTTCGTTAACCTTGTCAAATATTGTCTCCTTGAATGGGCTCCCTGTATGCTGTTTTATCACCCTTTGACCAAGTTATAAAACCCAGCTCGAGGATCTTTTCTTCTGAGCTTTATCCCTCTCTCCCTATGGTGATGAAAATTATTCCTTTGACAAACCCCATGAGGAAAAGACTCGCAGTGCCAGCACAGAGCCTGGCACATATTAGGTTCTTGGTAAATACTCTTAGATGAATGAATGAAAGAATGTTGCCACTCTATTTATATTTCCCTCCCCACCCTCCAATTCATTACATGACATTATAGATATTTGATCTGGGATCCATTTAGGGTAAAGATATTACCTCTTAATCACCCAGATCCTATCAAAGTACCTGGTCATTAAACCTTTGTTAAAGGAGTCGAAGGTGGCTGAACACATGCTCATTAGCACTCCCTGGGAATTCTTTGTTCATGAAGAATGATTGCAATTTCTAATCTCCTTCACATATTCATCATCTCATGGGCCAAGATAGAAGTCAGACACGCTGATCTCATCAGTGTAAAATTCAGTAGCTCAGTGACTGCAAAGAGAAACATTCCATAATATGGAAATGACTAGATTTGAAAATATTTAGTTTTCTTTCTTTTTTCTTTTTTTAATGATTCTTCAAGGCTATCTTTTGGTACCTGGTTGATGTTGATTGCTAACACATGAACAACAACTTAGAGCTTAATGATAGCCTTCCTGGGTGGTCCATGAGACCAGCATCCTAGTGGCAGATATTTCCTGGAATAGCTCTGCCAGAGATGCCACAAATGTGCTGCTGACAGGCAGGGACTGTGTCGTCCGTAGTTTCCAAATGGAGAAGTTCTGTTCATCCCACATGGTTTCAACTGTAAGATGATCTGCTGACTTGAGAGGAAAAGAAGGGTTTACAAAACAGACCTGTGGCTTTAGGAGATAATAATGCACTCAAAGGAAAGAGGAGGAATAATCACAAGGGTGCATTTGTTCCTGGATGGGGTGTACCCAGTCCGAGTGTCTATGAGAGCTCTGCCCACCTGCTGGTCATCTTAATGGAACCTGCCTCAGCTGTTCTTTGGGCAACAGGAGCAGCATTTAGGTAAGTCTCAGCGACAGCACTGGCATCCACTGCAGACAGATGACAAGCTCTCTCATTCCCACTGTCCTTCTTCTTCCTGTGACATTGAGGAGCACTTCTGGTGTATAGATCAAAAAGAAAAAACCATTTGACCGCCAATAGGCAGTGGAAAACCAACTTTGTTTCACAGATTTTCTACATGAACATTCTCACTGCAATATTGACCTAGTTTCTAAATATTTTCTCTCGTCTTCGACTATCTATTCAGCATTTAATCAGATTAAGTTTGTTCTGAACTAATCATGGTTGTCAGCTGTGGCACAAATGTACCCAGTTTGGGTGACTTCTCTGAAAATTTAGAAATGGTAAGCAATTTATTGTATTACTTTTCCCCTTAAAAATACTCTTTGGTTTCATGTTGTGTGCTCTTGGATATCAAACTTCTTAAAGACTTTTTTTTTTTTAGTTTTGAACAAATCTCAGTGTAAGAAGCCACAAACTTCAAGGGCAAATCTATTTTATTTACCGCTAGCCTTAGTACGGGATGTTGACAAAATTGCATGGGGCTAGCTCCATCAAGTTAATGTTCCAAGGCAGGTAACAGTCCTGTTGGTTTATAGGAGAGTCATCAAGCAGCTGAATAGAGTGAGTAGAAGCTTGGGGACAAATAAGATTTAAAATTGATGTCTCTTAAAACCTATTAACTTACTAAAGATGAAGTTTGCCATTCATTTATCAATAAATGCTTTCCACTACATTGATTTCTGCGATCTGAAGGTTTGAATGAGTAAAGGTTTTGGCATTTCTCTTTTTCCAACTGACAGTTTTTCCTTTTAGATCAGTTGCCATATTCTCCTTCCAGGTTTTCATGCTCTAAGACTTTTTTCTTTAATTATTATTTTAACTTATAACAATTAAGAATCAGCATAATTTTGAAGATTTCTCCAAAGTTTGTAACCAGTGGCTGGAGAAGTAATTTCAGGTCCACAGTTACTTATCCATAACTCTGAAATCTAGAAAGCTATGAGAAAATAGGAGTATTTTTCATTATGTTTGGCACAACTTAATTTGGTGACAAAGCCTAACCTGAAGGGAGGCAAGCTATTTATAGTCTGTAATAATCTTACACAGTGTGACTATTCATACCTGTTGTTGTAGAAATATTAACATGTTTAATTAAGGGTGCTGTTGCAGACTTTGCTAGGGGGTATTACAAAATACACCACAAGTATCTTTCTAAAATACAAAAAATTATGCATTTTAAAGTACATCTTGTTGTAAGAGTTTGGGTTAAGGAATAGAAGACCTGAACTAAACTGTGCAGGGAAAGACTTTTCACTTACTTGTGAATTTTCAGCCAAAGTCATTGAGCCAAGGGAAATGACAAAACCATAGATGCAACTTTAAAGGGACAACCAATCCCCTCACCCGACCTGCTCTCTACTTTAACATAAGGCAAGTCTGTTGCTCACTCTTGAGCATCCCATCTGAACACCACGCTCCTCTGGGCAGGATATTAAATGAGACTTAACCCGATTACCAACATATTGCTTTATTTCTCGGTGGTAGTAAATTAAGGCTTTCTAGAGTCTTACAGCACGCAGTGATTTGAACATTAGAATTAAAAAAAAAAAAAAGAAAAACAATGAGCATTCAATTTAGCAGAGGCAGGAAGGAAGCAAGTTTTAAAACCGATAAATTTCCTAGGGAGGCCTTTTGTTTGGTCTCTCAAAATCTGCTGAGCTGTTTCCCCAGTAACCTCTGTCATAGATCCACACCCCAATGGGAAGCAGAATGGAAGAGAAGATTGGGAAGAAAGGAGAAACTAGGGAAGAGTATGTGCTGGGCAATGAGTGAAAATCTGTCTTTGTCTCATGTTTGGAAGATAGTTTAGGTGACGTGGTGAGGTGGTGGTGATGAAGATATCTGTAATAATGGGATACACCTTCTCAAGGAGCTATTTGGGCTCTCCCTTTTCAATCCTGAAGTATTAAGGCAGCTCACTTGGAACACTCCAGTGCCAAGAGTTAGAAAAAATCCTTTGTGACTCAAAGTTTGAAACTTTAGACAAGGTCAGAAGTCACAGAGCAGGGGAATGCTACACCTTCAACTCCTTTCATGCTTCTAAACCCTATGACTATCACTGGATACTATCCCCAGCCAAATAATTCATTTTCCTTGATTGTACATCTAAATTACTGATGATGTTGATTGGCGAGAAGACCATATTTCATATGATGCATGAAAGAAACCTCCTGGGCAGACACCACCTCACTCTATCTCCTCCTTCCGAACATAAGACAAAGGAATGCAGAGAGCCTACATGGGAGTGCAGTTGTCGAGTGGTGTGTAAGCTTGATCTGAAACAAAGTCCATGTGCTTGCCTTGGAGATGCAGAGGTTCTGGGTTCGGACGGTAGACCCTTTGAGAAAGAAATGGATGAACTGTTTGAACAGTAATGGAGAGGCATGGCCAGTAAATAATTTGGGAAAAGTCACGTGTTTGCTAACAAAGGCAACTACATTTCATAAAATGAGCAATGGAATTTCTTCTGGCATCCTGATTTCATCTGAATAGAGCTAGCCAATGGATCTCTGTGCAAACAGGACCATTGAAAATTCATACTAGACAATGATTTTAATGTTCTTTTCCAAGGGCTTGGTTGGTGGACCAGCACATAAGCCTTATCAATGTGTTCCTTCTTCTATTTGTCTGGCATTTTTGAGTAAACAGTATTTAAACACCTGGAAGTCTGCCGTGCATTCTCTCTTTGACAGAGAACATGCAGACAGCTACAAGGGAAGGCACACAAGGTGGCAATCTGCACAATTAAATGCTTATGACTTAACCCCAATAGGCTTCATGTGATGAAGTCTGGATGCACCAAGAAATAAATAGATGAGAAAGTAGAAATGTGATCTGAATGACAACGAACTGTGCGTCTATTCCTGTCAGCTGCAGGGCAGATGTGCCTGATGCGGGCCACGTGTGCACTGGGAAGGATTAGAAAAATCTTGGAGGACATGTGTTCTCTTGGGTCTCGCTTGTTAATTAAAAATTCTGAGGGTCTTAACTCTTATTGAAAACACTCAGAAAGATCAATTTGCCTGGGCGGGTGTGGGCTTTGCTGTGATTAGGAATTTTTATTAATTAATTATTATTATTATTATTTTTGTGATTAGGAATTTTACGGTGGTGTGAAGTGGGCTGATACTGAAAGCACTTGTGCACCGAAACCATCCACCTAGCTGGGTGGGAGAAGGTGCCCAAGAGACTCAACCATCGGAACAAATAGGGTTGGAGGAGATACTCAGATCGGAGTGAAGGACATACAGGACACTGGCATTGGCACATCTGAACCTCCTTTAAGCGTCCACAGAATGTATACCATTGGCAGAGGTAGAGGCCTCGTGTGCTTTGTGCAAGGTGCTTGTTTAGTGATCTCAGTTCCTTCGATTCTGAAACAAGCATGAAGCTGATCTACAAGCTGGATGGCCTCTGATTCAGTGCTGGAAGCTAGAGCCCAGAGTGGTCAAGTGCTTTGCCCAAGGTCACTTGAGCTATTTAGTGGCAAAGCCGGGGCTAGAAGTCAGGTCTCCTCTTCCACTGTCCTGCTTGCTGCAAGAGAGTCTTTAGAAGGGCTTGGAAGTACTGTGTATGCAGACCAGGTGCTGTGACATTAATTTAACAAGAATTTGCTTGGGTGTTGGACTGAGGAGTGTGGCTTTGGCCAATCCAGCCCTTTGAAGAGGAGGAGGTCTGGAGAACATTATTTTTCTAATGATTTGTTGCTGCTGTTGCTGGGGCGGGAGGAGTAGGACAGATGGGGATGTAGAACCCCAAAGACCTGGTCAGGAGGAGCGAGACAGAGAGAACGGGGCTTTTCTAAAGACACCGCCATCAACTTTTTGAGACACATCTTTCGTGCGAACAGAAACTGCCTATGAATGACCTGACCAAAAAAAGTAAAAAATAAAAAAATTTACTATCACAGAACTTCGTCCCCGCCCTTCCTTTCCTTGACCTCTGTTGCCCATGAGAAACTCGGGAAAAAAATAAAAATAAAGAATAAAAGTCAGACGCCTAAGAACCTTCCTGGAAGAAAGAACTGTTGTTGCGAGTGGGTGTCGGTGCTTCCCTAGGCCGCATCGAAAACAGAAAAGAATAAAATAATCATAATAACCCACGACACTTCCTCGGGTTCACGTCTGCCTGCACGGAGCGCAGAGGACGGGGCGGCCCCTTCAGAAGAAGGCGGGGTTGGTGTGCTCGATGACGCAGCGCTTGCAGTGGCGTTTGACGAAGCGCAGGGCCTCCACCGACACGTCGCAGTCCTGCACGTTGAGCATCTGCAGGTCGAAGCAGTTGGCCGCCACGATCTGCAGGCCCTGGCCCGTGATGCTCTCGCACGACTTGAGGCTGAGCCGCTTGAGGTGGAAGCAGTTGAGCGCCAGGCACTCCAGGCCGGTGTCGGAGACCAGGGGACACTTGCCGATGTCCAGCGACTTGAGCCTGGCGCAGTTCTTGGCCAGGTACTCCACGCCGTGGTCCGTGATGCCCTCGCAGCCGCGGGCGTTGAGGTAGCGCAGCTTGCCGCAGTACCTGGCCACGTAGCGCAGGCCCACGTCGGTGACGCGGCCGCAGTGCGCGATGCTCAGGTAGCGCAGGCGCGCCTCCAGCTTGGCCACCTCGCGCAGGCCGAAGTCGCTGACGAAGCGGCAGTCGCTGACGCTCAGCTCCTTGATGGACGTGCAGTAGATCATCAGGTAGCGCAGGCCCTCGTCCGTGAGGCGCACGCAGCGCCGCAGGTACAGGTGCGTGAGGCGCGTGCAGTGCGCCGCGATGGTGTGCAGGCCCTCGTCCTCCAGCACGAAGCAGTCCGTCATGTCCAGGTAGCGGATGGAGATCTGTTTGCCATGCAAGGGGGACAGCTGAATGGACGCCTCCCGGGTCAGGCTGATGCAGGTCACTTTGGAGCATCCTACGTGGAGAGACAGGACACGCGCTCAGAGCCACTTCTGGGGATGGGGGTGGGGATGGGGGGAGGTGTCGTCTAAGGTGTGTGTGTGGGGGGGGATAGGTGGGGGGCTGGCATCGATTCCTGCCCTTCTGGGAGCCACATGCCCACGTGACCCTTCTTCCCTTCTCAGGCCCTGCAAGGAAGACCAGCACGAATGCCTTCTCCTCCATGCTCCCTTGATTATTCATCATTTACTTGGAGGATCTGGGTTGAAGGGAAGGTGTGGGCTTCAGCATCAGAAAGAAAGCCCAGGTTCCATTTCCAGATCCATTGCTGGTTGCCAGAAATGGGGCGCATCAAGCCTTCTGAGTATTTCCTGAGTCTTAAGATGAGCATGATAACTGTCCCTGAGAGGTGGCTGTGAGGAAGAAATGCCACGATGTGTGGAAATGTCTTGCTCTGGCCCTGGAAAGTTCTGGAAGCTCGATAAAGGTGAGTTCTACCCATGAGATGGGCTGCTAACGTTTAGATCCAAGGAATAGAAGTGTGAGAGAGAAGTTTGGCCCTGACCTTGGTTTGGCAGAAAGAACCCTGGCTTGGGAGTCACACACGGTTCAAGTCTCCTTTTTACGGCCTCAGGAAGGGTCTTAACTTTGCTGTCTCCAGACCTTCCTCTCTGGCCTAGGAGTGAACAGCTGGCTTGCCTCCACTACAGAGAGATAAGGAGGGTGCAGTCGGATGAGGGATACAGGCAGGATCTGAAACGCTTGGGAAAAACATGCAGTGTGAGTTTAATAAGGTGACCATGGCAGAGGTGGGGGTGGGGGTGTCTGTTTAACCCTCTTTGGTGAAGGAAGAACAATTGTGTTGTCTGGATTATTGTCCTGGCCCCTCCGCCAGCCTCTCTGCCCTGCCTTCACCCCCTGGTCTCCTCACGCTGTCGGAGAGATTCTGGAAAACAAATGCAACAGTGTCATTCTGCTCCAAGCTTTTGGATGCCACCCGTCTCACTCTGAGTGTAAAATCTAAAGCCTAAGGGGGACTCGAAGACCTATACTCCACTCTTTCAACCCCACTATCCTCCCTGCTGATTTGCTCAGTGCACTGGACAGTGCTCTAGACCAGATGGCCCCATGGTGACTCTCCCTCATCACCCCAGTGAACTAGGATTCCTCTCCTGATTCCCATTTATTTTTAGTACTCTCTGTCACTTTGTGGCATTTTATATTTATTTGTTCACTTTTGTATTTGCTGACCTCACTCTAGAATGGCAGTTCCTGAGAAAAGGGATTCTGGGCTGTTCACTGCTATATCCCTCACACCTGGTTCACAGCTGGTGCTCTATAAATATCTGTTGCATGAATGAATGAATGAAAGAACGGTTTATAGAGTGAACCGAATCTTCTATAGGAAGATCAGGTAGGATAATCCAACTTTGAATATTTAAATGTCCTCAGAACTTTGACCCTGGCTGACATATATCTATGTTGAAAATCAGCTATCTATTTTATAGTTGATTAGGTCTTTCATTTGTGATGAATTATGAAGTTAACAAAATGATTTTATAATTTTTTTACCTGACTTTTAATTCATTTTACAGATCAAGAAATTAATGCTCAGGAAGGTATCTTTAGATGCCTTTCTAAGCACTGTTTCTAATCCCAAGAATATGTGTGCATATAAATGATATATATTTATACTGTATATTATATAATTATTAAATATTTATATATAACATATGAAACACTCATTTCATTGTACATTTCAGTTCACTGTATATTACTCTGTAAAATGTGCACAGAATATTTTTACCATGTAAATATAAAAAATTAATATGTGTAGCCAACGCATATTATATAAATGCATATGTATATATAGTTCATTCCACTGTGTAGTCTGTATATATATATTTCATTTCCTCTCTGCTCTTCCCTAATCCCACTGGCAGGTCTAAAGCCAGGTGCCTCACCTCGGGCCCCTCTGTGCCTTGCTGCTCACGTAATACCCAAGGATTCTGAGCAGCTGTGTAATAGTGCTATCGGGGCAGGCTGCCCAGGAAACTCATGTAAAATTCAGGTCCTTGGAGTAATGAGGTTCAAAAGCCATGTGCTACCAAGCCAAAGAACTTCAGGAAAAAGGAATGTGTATAGCGCAACCCATGAGAGCAAAGATGCAACTCACCAGAGGCTACTGATGCTGCCTTGGTGGGCTCTGTGGTTTTGTGGAAGGTGGTTGGCACCCCTCAACTTTAGCTTTGAAATCTCCTTTGTTTTGAGTTTCTCTTTTTAGAGTGAATGTCATCTTACTTATATTGGATTTCTATGTCCACAATTGTGGTTGCCCACCTCTGATGCCTATGAAGATACTTAGTTTTTCAAGAGTATATAACAAACTTTGTTCCTAAACTCTTAGTTTCAGTTTATTTTATATATAGTCAAAATAACAAGCAAAATCTGTTGCCCTCCAGGAAAGATACTGTATTGGGTCCAAGGAAATGTATACCTTGTTTTTGAAAAATGAGTCCCAAATTTAATAAAATACTAGTTGAGCTCAGCTTTGGTAAAAAAAAAAAAAAACTATTTTGATATGCTTTTATTACTTTAGAGCAATAATTTTTAACTTTAGCTTTAACTCTTACTGATTTGCTAAATTTGGGTTAAAAGTTAAAAAAAAAATGGTCCACGGCTAGGTAATTTCTAGGGCCAGTTCATGAATTCATATATTACAGACATAGAGAGAACCTTAGACATCACCCAGTTGAACCTTCGTTTTTTAAAGAGGAGACATCTCAGGCTCAGTGAGATCATGTGATTTGTACAGCTAGACTAGGGCAGAGTTTTCGACTAGTAATCCAGGGCTTCAATTATCGGGGGGTGGTAAGACATGACTAAAATATGGCATGCTTTGATGAACTGCACAAGAAATTGACGGGAGATGCATCCACATGAAGTGAGCATTGGGACCCTGAGAAATCAGAAGTCTTGGAAGTGGTGATATCAGCAAGGGAATTCTAGAAAGAGAGAAGCAACTTGGATACATAGATATGGAGCCCAGGTAGCAGAGAGACAAGGGAGCATGCGCAGGGGGTAGGAGAGAGTAGAGTGAGGAGTGTCTGTCCGTATGGTGGAATGAAGGGTGTCTGAGAGGATTTAATGGAAGCTGAGCTAGGAATGGCCTGTTGGGATCAGGTCATGGGTGTCGGCGTGGGGAGGGGTGCTGCCTTAACATTCAGGGTATGGGGTATGGCCATTGCTGAACAGGGAATGGTCAATATGGATTGAACAAATCTGTAGGATTTTTTTTTTTCAATGAATTCCAGGTTTGGTTGAGCTTTCACAAATCGATTCTTCATATCTTCATGATGGGGTTGAGATGAGTATAAAGAGAGTGGTTAGAGAAGCATGCATCTATGTAGACAGGTAGAGGAGAGGGGGTTGACTCAAGGTCCTGGGGAAACAGGATCACCTGGACAGGACTGAGTTGGTTGGAGGTAACGAATTTGGAAGAGAAGCAGGGAGGACTCCAGGTCTCCAGCTAGAAAGGACTGTTTTAAAGCAATTTAATTTGCAATAATTATATTTTATATTTTGAAAATTGCTTGGTTCAGTATACTCCATTGATGTTTAAAGATGTTAATTGTGATAGTTAATTTGGTGTGCAAAGTTCAGTGGATGATGAGGTGCCCAAATATTTGGCCAAACGTTAATTCTGAGTGTTTCCAGATAATATTAACATTTCAATCAGTGGACTCAGTAAAGAAGACGGCCTTCCTTAAGGCAGGTGGGAATCATCTAAATGTTGAGGGCCCAAATAGAATAAAAGAGAATTTTCTCTTTCTGTCTACTGTGTGAGCTGTGACATTGGTCTTCTGCTTCCTTTAGACTGGGACTTAGAACGTCAGCAACTCTGGTTCTAAGAATCTTGAACTTGGACTAAACTATACCACCAGATCTCCAGGGTCTCCAGTTTGGCA
The DNA here is from genome assembly GCA_030015415.1 of Cynopterus sphinx. Taxonomy (NCBI): domain Eukaryota; kingdom Metazoa; phylum Chordata; class Mammalia; order Chiroptera; family Pteropodidae; genus Cynopterus; species Cynopterus sphinx. Next base: position 7,100,168 of record CM057379.1, on the reverse strand, counting down.
GATCATGGGACTTCTCAGCCTCGACAGTTCTGTGAGCCAATTCTTCATATAAAAATCTCTCCCCCCACCCCCGCCAATATATACATAAACACACACACTATTGGTTCTGTTTCTCTGGAGAACTCTGACTAAACATTAATAAGAAGTAATATGTGATCATGAGAAAACACTACAACTAGTTAAAGTAATTTCCAATGACTTTAAAAGACAGCTTTCCAGGTGGGCATATTCTGCATTGTTGGGAATGGGAGAAACAGTCTCGTGGCCTCTGGGGAATTAAGCTCTTGACTACTGATGAGTGTTCCACAGTCAAGTTTACCATCTTTGAGAAGGTGGCCACTGTCGAGGCCAGCTGTAAAAACCAAGGAGAACAAGGCAGAGATGAAGTCACCTCTGGCATCTCTGTATCAGTATAACCGTTTCCAGATTTCCTCATAACTGGAGGGTACCATTCAGCGGTGGTGATGACAAATTCATCCTTAAGGCTTGTTGGGACTTTCAGCAAGCCCCAGGGATGAACACCTACCACGGCCTCCTCCGTATCTGGAATTAGGTTACAGATTCCCCTTGTTTTAGTCTCTATGTACACTGATGATGAGGGTGGGTGGGGAGACAGGCAAGGAAGCTACAGAAATACATTCGGATGTGCAAGTTACTCAGTTGGTACAGAGGAAGGGCATTGAGACACACAATGGTGAGTCAAAGGGGGCCAGCAGGGTCCACTCACCCAGACTAGAAGCCCAGAAATTTCCATTCCCCAAGGGCCAAAGTAGTTTTTGCATTTCTGAATTTCAACAGGACTCCGAAAATGGGGGCGCAATTACACACAGCCTGTGTGAAGGGTGTAGGGGGAGCCTCTTTCCCCAAGATGGGGATTCCAAAAATAAATCATTTTCTAATTGGAGAAAGGAAAAGAAAATGAGGTGTTTATAAAAGAGGCCACAATGCCCAGAATCTTAGAATGTTAAAGAATCCAGTCTTTTGCCTTTTTTCCCCTCCCTTAACCAGAGAGAGGAAACACAGCTAGAGAAAGCTGTGAATTGTCCCAGATCACAAAGGTTTGAAACGAGTTTCCACCACATCACAAAGCTTTCTCTTTCCAGAATTCCTCGGGGAGAAAATGTAAGAAAACCTCTTCGTTTCCTGCTTCTTTTTGCCAATGGCTGCTCACGACTGAACATACGGTTACTATGGTTTTGTACTGAAGCCAGCTGAAGGAGGGGAGCACCAGAGTTGCTTTCCAGCAAGGGAAAGAATCTGCAAAACATAATTGACTGTCATCTGAAATATTTTCAGATGTCGGCTTTCAAAAGCCGAGAGAGCTGGCTTTTACCTCAGGTTTTGTTGGAGGGTATCATTTACCTCAGACGCTTGCAAACCCCAAATTCTGTTTATTTGCCCATTACAGTGGGTTTTTCCTTCTCGACCCCTCCCAACAATCCCTGAGGTTGTGGCTTGCGCTGTTCATTTCTCTAACTCCCTGATGCATCTTACATTCGAGCCTCTCCAATGTTCTTCTTTTTGACTGGGCGGCAGACGAGATAAAGTGAGGCTATTCGTCTGGCTGGATCCATGTCTGGCGCCAAAGTGAGAGTCTGGGTTTTAATTCTTCCTGCCTGGGAGAAGTTTTAGAGCAAAGCAGCTAGGCTGGGATTTCCCTCCGTTTTTAAAAGGACTAACGACTCCATCATTAGGCCTTACTTTTGCACTAGGCGACTGAGAATTCTGCTTAAGCAAAGATACAAAAATCAACCCTTATTTGAGGAGAGTAGGGGTGAAATGGCACGAGACACTTGGCCAGGATAGATTTTCCCCAATGTCTGCGAAATCGCAATCACAGGCACAGCCCACAGCCCAGGTCTCGGGGTCTGCTGAACAATAACCGATGGATGATGGACATAAGGGTGGTGTCTAGACTCCTGGTGCTTGAGTCAGGTACTTCGTTTCTACTTCCCTGTGAGTAGATACTTGGTTGCTATGACAACCGTGAGAGGTACCGGGAGGAAAGACACTTAAAAGTCATGCTAAGGTGAACTGTTAAAGGGACTTTTGGTAGGCATTTGATGAAAGGGACACATCTGGCCTCTGGGGTCCTGATTATGTAGAGATAGTTCTCTTGGAATTCAGTCTCTCTCCTTCCCACCTTCTATCTCTAAGGCTATCAAGAAGAGACACCTCGTGTGGTGGCAAGGTCATCATCTACCTCTTTGGGATGATGCCTTGGGAAGGACCCACTGATGGGAAGCCCAGGGCCCTTTACCTGATACATCCAGGTGCTCCAGGTTGGGGCAAAGGGATACCACGTCAAAGACGGCCTCATTGGAGATGTTGTAACAGCCCGACACCTCCAGTCGCCTGAGTTCAGGGCAACACTGGGCAATGGTGTAAAGCCCTCTGTCCGTGAGTCGCCGGCAGCCACTGACTGTCACAGTCTCCAGCATGAGGCAGACATTGGGTGTGTCCTGGCAGAGCCTGCGGGTCAGCACCTTGAGGGCCCGGTCCACATTGATGGTCTCGCCCGTCAGGCGGATAGTCCTCCAGAGTCGTGGGTCCCAGGCCAAGTTGTACCAGCGGCGACACACGCGGGCACAGCGACACAGCTGGTTGGTGGGCAGGAAGGAGAAGACATGGACCAGTGAGGGGTCCGGGAGCCGGTCGATGCTGGCCTGCTCCTTCTGTGGCCTGGAGGCCAGCCGGATGAGCGGGTGGGTGAGGCGGGTGGGCGGTGGGGAGTGGACCATGGCCACGGTCTCCCCAGTGATGGAGGATGAGGAGGTGGACGAGCCCCTTCCATTTTGAAACCCAGGCAGGTTGGGTGGACAGATCAGGGCTGGGCTGGGCGTGCTGAGTGTGCGCATACTCAGGTCGGAGTCTGCCAAAGGACAGAGAGGAAGAAGGGTTAATGACAGCCAGGGTGGTGTCCCTGAAAGGATGCAGGTGCAGGCAGGTGCAGGTGACACTCCCGTTGCATTGATACCCATCCCTGGCAGGTCCTGCAGACTCATTACTGGCAGCAGAAACTCACGCCAGTTTCACCCACCCCAGAAAGGCATCCATCTTCCATCTACACCGGGGTGGGCAAACTTTTCTGTAAAGGTACTGGATTTGGAATGATGCAGGCGGTGTGGGCCATATGGGCTCCGTCTCTGCGGCAATTACTCAACCTGCCGGTTGTGCAAAACGCTGCCATAAACAATATGTAGACAAACAGGCGTGGCAGTTTCCATAAAATTTGTTTTATAAGAATCAACCAGCTGCATTTGGCCCGAGGGCCGTAGTTTGCTGACCTCTGACCTACACTGTTGGTGATGATCCAAAGGGCACAACTTCAAAGTTTCATTATTTCTATTCTGGGAGGAAACTCTGTATATTATGAATGCAAACTGATTTAATGTCTTAATTACATTTTCGTTAGGCAGAAAATACCCTTCGTTTACAAATGAGGAGAATGTTTCAGAAAGGAAGTCAGGTCAGTGGGTGCAGATAAAATTTGCTGTCTTTGCTCTCGCCTGTCCCCCTGGCATCCAGTCATCCATCTCTTGATAAGGGTACCCTAAACTCTGGGCCTGGAGAGCACCCTGCTTCTTTTGTTAGATTTTAGATGGTACTTTCAGGCCTTGCATATCTGTGATAATATTAATTTTTTGTTCTCATTAACAAGCCCTTTTCTTTTCATTTGAATGTGGGTCACATTCTGTTCCTTGGAACAGATACATGGCTTGATGAGGGCACAGTGGTTTTTAAGTTTATGAGAAATTAAGTTCTTCAGAAAGCTGCTTTAAGAAATCTTCTCAATTCATACCCCCCCATACCTTGATATATATGAGAAAGAATTTATTCTCTATAAGTGCTATGTATTTTACATATATAGGATATATTTATCTAGGGAGATTTTTATTTTCTCTAAATATATTTATGTATTTTATATGTTTTACACAGACTTATGTGTATATATATTTTGGGTATATATACATATATTTTGGGTGTGTGTATATAGAAAGGAGAGACAGACAAGACAAAGAAAGACAGAGACAGGGAATTTCTCTCCAAAATACAAATTTCTTTGTCTGTAAAATAGTGAGTTGGGCTAGATGATTTCTAGGTCATTTACAGCTCTCATTATAGCTATAAAGACTTAAAAAGTTTTATCCCTGTCTACTTTTCCACATTTCATACCCTGGGAATTTTCAAACACTCATCTTTTCAAAGAACTGCCAGCAATAACATACAAAGAATTCTGACACCTACATCTCCACCTAGTGTGTGTTTGTAGTTTTCGTACTTTCGTACTGCAATAAGTTTTTCTTTTACTCCTTTATGACCTAACCCTGTTCTTCACATAGCCACAGCTTTGCTTATGGAGTGTTTGTGATTTATTGTCTGCCTCTAAGCCCCTCTGCCCGCATCTTGTATGCCTGTTGAAATACAAACACCTTTTGTGACTGAGTGTGAATGCCACCTCCTTTAAGAACATTTTCTTGGTGTCTTTGAGAGATAATTACTCTCAATTCCTTCCCTTTTAAAATCCCCACTCCTTGTTATATATAGTCATTTGTGAATTGATCTTTACCTATTGTGCTTGACTGTATTATTTTCCTCAGTTCTGCATCCCTCCCTGGAATCCCCACATCTTTTGTCATGTGACTTTGCAGTTCCTTCCAGGCAGAGTGTATTTCCTTGGTCTAGTGATGTTGGGCTTGGCCATGTGACTCGCTTTGGCCAATGAATGCTAGGGGATGTGATGTGCTCAAAGCTATTGGTATGGCTTGGCTTGTCCTCTGGTGTTTTTCCATCACCATGAAAAGACCATGGCTGGCTAGTCCATTCATCTTAGGCTGTGCGAGGCCCATGGAGCTGACAAACCGGTCCCAACCTGCCAACCTACAGCTGAGCTCAACCCAGCCCAGCTGGGGTCAGACAGTTCCCATATGAGCCACAAATGTTTGAGCTGAAATACTGAACTGGAGAGTGATTTGTTACACAGCATTACTGCCTCCTATTACACTAAAAACTCCTTTGAGACAAGGATTCAGTCATTTTCTTATTTGTGTCCTGGCAGCAACTGATATGGTTTATGATACATAGTAGGTGCACCTAACTGTCTTGAGTTGACTAGAAATATTTATATGTTTAAAAACTAATAATTTCTAGCTCAGTATGTATTTTTCTATCCCAGGCAGTATACATGCTGCATTTTAAACCATTCATAAGAAAAGAAACATGTACTTCCCATTTTTGTAATCAGCTAAAATAAACAATATGTCTTTAAGGAAAACCTTAAGTGTAAACCAATTACCGATTTCAAAACTACCCCAGTACTAACCTTCATTATTGCATGAACTGTTCAGAGAGAGCTGCCTCTGAAGTTAGGATTTTCTTGAGCAGGGGACAACTTATTTTGAATCCAAAGGGAAGGGCAATCTTGGCTTTTAGCAATGATGAGGGCTCTGATCTCCCTCCCACCTGCTGAGGTTCTATTCATGTTGAAAGAGATACTCAGCAGCGCTCTGGGGACACCAGCATGGCTTGAGCTCACTCCTGAGGATGAGATATACTAATGGTGGGGGTGGAAGTAGGAGCCTGGGACTAGCTGCATCTGTAAGGGATTGCCTTTTCTTCACTTTTGATGCTCCCAGCACTGAGGGGCAGAATAGCAGTGCATCCAGATTGCCTACCACTGCTGAGCTTTTAGTAATACTTTCCATTTTTTTCTTTTTCTTGTCCTGAGAAGGAGTCAGGAGCATGGTGATAGCTCTCCTGCTCTCCCAGAGTTCAGTGGCAGGATTCTCAGCAGGCATTCTGGTTGCTCTGTGCTGCTCACAGGAGTGGGGAGACAATCAGCAGAGTCCAGGAGACTCTTCCAGGAAAGCTGGATATCTCTATTGCCAGAGCAGACACTGTGATTCTCTGGTTCCTTCCTACTTATTCTTCAGCAGGTCAAGAACTCTTAGAGTATATTAGTTTCTAAAGAATATAATTTGTCATAATTGAATAAATAGCACCTTATAACAAAAATAATAAAGAATGAAGAGTACTGCTGTAGTCTGAATGTTTGCCCTAAAAAATCGTATGTTGAAATTGTATCATACAAAAGTGATGGTGTTAGAAGGTGGGGCTTTGGGGAGATGATGTTAAGCCATGAGGGTGGGGCCCCACAAATGGGATTAGAAAGAAACCTCAGAGAGCTCCCTGTCTCTTCTTCTTTGTGAGGTCATGGCGGCAAGAAGCTGGCTGACTATGAGGAACTGGGTATCACCAGACACCAAATCTAGCAGCGCTTTGACATTGAACTTCCCAGCCACCAGATCTTTGGGAAATACATCTCTGAAATTCACCCCATCTGTGGCATTTTGCTATAAAAGCCTGAATGGACTTAGACTAGTGATAGCTAAAGCTATGCATACCTAGAAGTTGTCCTTTAATATCTTTTGTTGATATTTTACACAAATATATATTAATACAAATGTAAAATACATAAATTTAATATCCTTAATATATATTTATGTTGAATGTATTTAATATATATTTACTATTTATATATTTTCCCCAATACACACACATATGCACATACATATTTTAATTTGGAAATAAATGTTAATTTGGATAAAATACACACGTCTTGCCACACAGTCTGTCTTACCCTTCGATACTAGGAGCCGTTTACTGCCACTAGGTTTGATTTATAAAAACAAAAGGTTTTTATGTAAAACTATCAAGAAGCCCAGAATATAAATGTTTATTTGCCAGGAGAATAGGGCATGTCTTCAAAATCAAATAAGGATCAGACCACTGCCAGAGTAGCACATTTCATTTGCGTAAGAGTCTGCAGAGAGACCTAGTGCACTCTGTACACAGAGTTTTTCTCCTGTGTTCCTTTCAGAGGACTGACAGCTAAATGGACATTGGCAACAGCTGCTAATTTTTCTGGCAGAGCTTAGAAACAAGGATGCTGATGCCCTAACATCTGGACACACAGTGAGAACGGAATCAAGGATAACTATCAAGATGATAGAGTTAAGAGAAGGCTGGAATTCTCCTCCCGGCCTTACGACATAGCAATACAAACAGAAGCAGAAAGAGAGCTGAGTGTATTTGAATTTAGAATACGAATTTAGAATATTTTTGTAGTCATTTTCATATCTCAATACCTACTCCAAGTGAATTTCTGCCTACTTGATGTCTTGAGGGCGAATTTGGCCTGTTTACCTCAGCACTAAAGTGACACGTGATGGGCTAAAACACAATTTCACAATAATTCTGAGAGAATATTATTAATTTTAATACATTGTATGCATTTATGTACAAATTATCCATTATGCTCTATCTTTCTTGACTTTCCACTCTAGGCAAATGGTGAGATGCATAAATACTACATGGAAGGATTCTACACTGCCAGACTTTGAGCAGGGAAAATAACATAATTTGCAAAAAGTGCCAAATGGAATAACATTTCCAAAAGCTTCTATCAAGGATAAAATTTACTGATGCTCACATCAAGTGTCTTTAAATTTTTCCTAGTCCTTTTGATAACTGGAAGTGGGAATCATTATGAAATGGCACACAGTAGTTTGTTTAATGGCGTTTCTTTCCATCTTCTGTGGTAGTCAGATCGCCATAAGGAGCAGATATCACTTGCAAAGCATTCTTGTCAAGAAACATTGTACAGAGTTTTACACAAAGGGCTCTCAATCATTTATTTGAAGATAAAACATCCTCTGAAATATCAGGAAAAAGGGATGCCCAAGGTCTTAGGAGCGGAATACATCTTCGTAACATGAAATATTTCTAGAACGTAAAGGTCAAGTGGCTTTCTTACCTAACAAGACCACTGTTTTCCCTGTAGACATTCTTTGAGAAAACTTTTTTTCAAGAAAAAGTCTGAGAACTGATAATGTAATCTTTAAAAAGTGGATTCTATGAATTACTTGCAGTGGGTGGATGGGTGCATGGAGGGGCAGACAGAGAGACGGATAAAGCTATCAGAAAAAATCTGCACAAAAGGACACGTCTGGTTAATTTCAAATATAAGAGTTATAAAACAAGGTGTCGATTATGATATGTAAGACCCTAAGATAGAGATGAACTCATGTATCATGAAAGCAGAATGGAAGAGTTTAAAGGAGAAATGATGACATATTTTTTTTTCAATAGGATGCGAATTTTGTGGCCTGTGTCTCATAATGATATTCAGAAGCTGGATAAATTTAAAAGATTGAAAAAGAACAGAAGAACCACATAGTGCTGATACTTGCAGGAAAATATACAGATGGACTGAAAGAAATACACAAGGAGAGACACTGGGTGTGCAAATTCCATAGGTTGGGCTGTGGCAGATTCTTAATGGGCAGAAAAGAAAGCAATGATTCCTTCATTCACTGGATCAATTAACACATTGTTGCTGCAACCTGCATGCCCAGCTGGGGTCTCAGAAAGGAGTCGTTTTCTGCATTTCACTAGATTATAAACCAAATTCCTAGCCCACCTCCTTTCTGCATCACAATCCAATTAAAGTATCTTCTCAGCCTAGATGCTGGCCTCTCCGATTTCTTGTGTCCTTTCGTAAGAGAGAAAATTCTCTCTGTTAGAATGTACTCGAATCACACAACATCCAGGATGGTAAAGAACAGAAGTTTGTCCAAGTCCAAGTCTGTCTTTGGGAGTCCAAGGTGAAGACAATGAATATTGAATCTCTCAATAGTCAAAACATTTGAATTAAATGATATTTTTGTTGAGCTCTCAGATTTTCTCAAAATCAGTTAAATCTTTGACACAATGGACATCCTAAGTCAAAAAATTAAAATTATGTTTTTATACTGACATTGTCAACTGTTGTTTGAACTAAGAGATAGTTGATTCTTTCAAGTTTAAATGCTTGTGGCTTTGTTAATTATTTAAAACATTTCCAAGTATGTAATTTACATGAGAACAATATGTTTTGTGTTTTTATGTTACTTTAAATATGTAAAGAGTACCAAAAAGTATAGCTGTCTTTAAAAAAACCCATAAACTTTTTTTTTTTCTCATGCTTTCAGAAGCCCTGGAAATTTTACATCTTTAGTAATTACAGTACAGGATAAGAAATATTCAAGGCATCTCATACACACATGCTTATTAGACACATTTTCTTCTAACTAGATAGCTGCCTGTTTTGTTTAAGTTTTTATTTTCAAACCACTGTTGTTTACACTCTAGAAAGTCATATTTACATTATACTGGCCTTTCAAAGTCAAAATTTACAAAGCTACTCTGAATTTTTCCTCTCTGATTACCAAAACTTTTGTGCAAGATGCTTTCCATTATAAGTGGTCTTTCTACTCAAGAACTCTTGCCATGAAAAGCAAGGTTTCTTTTCTTAGTTTAAACTCAAGCTTAAAAAAATAGATCTAGAAAACCTAGTTAGTGAAGAAAAAAATACCATCTGAAGGATCTTTTTCCTTCTTGTTTGATTTAAAAATATGTTTTCTTAATGGGGTTCATGTCGTGTACACACCTAAAGTATTGGTCGCTATAAAGTAAAAGTTTACATAGACAAGGATAATGTTGCCTTTTGCCTGGAGGAGTGGCCTGGAAGACTTCTGGGTTCTCATTGGCAATGTCATCTAGAAGGTGGTACGTACAAGATCAGATTATGGCTAAGACTTTTGTCCAAGAACAAAAACCCTGTTTCATCAGTCACCTGGACTAGTTCCATGAGGGTCGTGCTATGGCGAGAGCCCTGAGATCTTTACAAGGATGAGGAGGCACCTCTAATACCAGGGGACATGATCCAGTCAGATGCCTGGCCCTTGATTTATGCTTGAACATCAGTTCTCCAATGTTACCTAGTTTCTGGCTCTGAACTGACCTGACCACCAGTTGTTTTTCCCCTTAGCTCCTCTAGAAGGAATTTAATTCCTGCTAAGGAGGCTTTCAGTCACGTTGCTCTAAATGTCATCAATATAATCAATGAACTGTACAGCATGGCATCTTTGGATCTATACTGAGTTTGATTTTGTTTGTAACATGACTACCTTGAAAGGACCTTTCAGGAAATTTATGCTTGAGGCAATCTCAGGTGGTCTCAGACACTATAAGAGCCCTGGATTGTAATTCGCCAGCCTCCTGATGGTTTGATTTTGTGTTGAAGCATTAAGTTCTTAGTACCCTTCCTTTCTTATATATAAAATGACAAATGGAGATGATCTTATACTATTTATTCCCTAACAGAAAGCAAGATGTTTCAATCCTGGGAGATATTTCATCCACTGCTGTTAGATGTCACCTTTGTCATCTAAAAGGGACATTCTCCTTATGGTAGAGCATGTTTTCAGAATCTCCTTCAACATTTGTTAATTTTTTTTTTTAAGCTGGCCTCAGATTTAAGGTCTTTGACAGACACCAGCATTTATCTAGCATTTAATAATGTTTTTATTGTTTTGGATTTTTATTGTTCTTTATAATTTATCTTTATTTAAAAAATTCTCCTCTATGGCAAGTGATACCAGTTTTCTAAGTAAGGTAATGTTGGAATATTTATTTTTTAAACAATAATTTAAGTTTATTAAAAAAAAACCCACACAACTAGTGAATAACAGTGCAGAAGGTGAGTAGATATGGCGAAAACCATGACAGCATTTGTGAATGTCTTAAGTTCGGGATCTGCTGTTCAAGTGGAAAGAACACAGAAGAGGAACTTGGACTCCTGCCTCTACTCAACTACATGCAAGTACCTTAAACTTCACGAGCCACAGGTTACTTTTGTAAACTAGAAAAAATTCCACCCACTTCACAGAGTAGGTAGATGGAGCCTACAGAAAGCGATACTGTTGGCAGCAGAGGCATCTAAGAAAAATTATACGGCCTCTGTTGAGGACTCCGTGGGGAAGAAATTCTGAACTCTCCTGCTGTGGGGCTATGTTTTTAGGGACATATTATTCTGAGTTCCCTAGTATAGTCCCATCTTTATATTTCTTCTTGTTGCCTCCAAAAACCTTTGAAATGTCTTTCATGTCAGTGAGAGGGGGCTGGAGGAGGAAGAGGGGAGAATAAAAATGAAAATCCATGGTTGGAGCACAACATATTTACTCTTGGTTAACAAAATACAGCCATTGCATTTATTGGTAAAATGATATTGTAATTGTGAAAGCTTTCTCTCATAGTTTATTTGATAAAATCTATTTTTCTATGACATACTGGACTGCTCTCTCCTTGATATTCCTCTTGTGGCTTCTGAGGCACCATTCTCTCTCTTCTGCTTTTCCTTTCTCATTCTCAGGTCCTATTTGCTCATCCTCTTCTGTATTGTTCCCCAAGGGTTTTATCCTTGTCTTCTCTGTCAGCATCTGGCCTCCTCCGGGTGGGCCTATGCACTCACACAGCTTCAGTGATTGCCCATAAGCTAACGACTCCTGAAACCCAATGATTTCCAGTAGAGACCAAGCTCTTTTTATTTCTGTGTCTTTCTCAAACATTAAATACATGGTTGCTAGACCAGTGCTGTTGATTATGGTGGCTACCAGCCACATGTAGCTGTTGGAAATTAAATTTTATAAAAATTAAGCTAAAAATTCAGCTCATCGGATGCACTAGCCACATTTCAGGAGCTCATTAGCCACATGTGACCAGTGGCTATTATACTGGACAGCACAGATATAGAATAATTCCATCACTGCAAAGTATTCTACTGGACAATGCTATATTAGCTCTCATCCCACAAGGGCCCTGGACGTTATCTCCAACACACCATGTATGAGGATGAATGCATCAAGATCCTTTGCAAAACAATCTTCCTTACAGTCTGTATTAACTGTTAATGGTATCGCCTCTTGTCAAGTCTGCCTCCTAAGCTAGAAACCTGGGAATCACCTTGAATACTGCCTATATCTAATCAAGTCCCTTACTTTGATTAGCTTATGGTTCTAACATCCCCTTCCCTTCTGTCTCCACTGTTACCACCCCAGTTTGAGTTTTCATCATCTCAAGAACTTCTTAACTGAGATTTCGGGCTCTGGTCTTTCTTCCAAGCCCTCTACCACACTAACGGAGACTCTGCCCTGTATTTAAAGTTAACTTTGTAAAATATGATCCAGTTTCCCAGCACCCAAAATATGAATGGCTCATTCCTATTTTGTGGGTTGAATTGTTCCCCACAAAGATATGTTGAAGTCCTGACTCCTGGTACCTGTGAATGTGACCTTATTTAGAAATTGGGTCTTTGAAAATGTAATCAAATTAAGATGAGGTCATACTCGATTAAGGGGTTCCTTTAATCCAACATGACTGGTGTTCCTATAGGAAAAGAAAACAGAGACACATGGAGAGAAGACTAAGAAACACACAGACACAGAGGTAAGATGGCAGTTTAAAGATGGAGGCAGAGGTTGGAGTTATGCTGCCATAAGCCAAGGAACATGTGGGGCCCTCAGGACATCCTTTATATCCCTGCCACCACTTTGATTTCGAACTTCTAGCCTCAGAACTGTGAGATAACAAATTCTATTGTTCCAGTTCACCTGGCTTGTGGCACTTTGTAGTGGCGGCCCACTTGGACATGAATATGCTTCTTTCCACACTTTGTTACTGTTTCCCACGTGCCAGGCATTGTATTGAGCACCACCCAAGGAATAAAGTCTAATTATTAGAGTGTATAGGGGACCTTTCCCCAATATTTACAAATCAGAGCACCTGTTCATGTTGTTCTCCAAGTGCAGAAGGTCTATTCCTCCAGACCAACTGGTAGATTCTCAGTTATTTCTCAGTCCCAGTACGGTGTCAGCTTCTCTGTCAAGCCTTTCCAGATCCACCCAGGCTGAATTACTTAGCTACTTTTCATGTTTCCATTGAATTCAAATGTCTGTCTCATGGTCCTTTTCACAGTGTCCTCCACACACTAGACTGTGAGCACCTGGAGGCCAGGTGCTGTCTCATTCACCTCTACGTCAGTCCAGAGTCTCACCTGGATTTGGCCACCCAGAAACGGTTTCACTAATGCATGAAAGAAAATGTCCTTTGCTTGGACCTGTAACAAATCCCTTTCAGTTTCCTTTCAGTTCCAGTGGGAAATATTTGTAGGAACTACTTGGAGGAACCAGATGTTTCAGATTGAGGAAGAATTTGGAACCTCCCTGTGCTTTATTAACATTTCATTTTCAGGCCTTTTTTCTCTGCCCCTCCACTTAATTGAGGCTGAAGGTAATACACACACACCTAGTTTAATGAGATTACTTAGAAGATGTTTGAAAAGATGTTTGAGAAGATGCATGCACACACAAAAACAACCCATTGCACCTCGCATCATCTAAAGTGACTCAAAGCCAAATTCTTGGTACTTTTTTTCATGATACGCACTCCCAATGACAATGACGCTGAAAAATGCACAATAAACAAAAAAGAATAACATTTTTTACATTGGCCTAGAATTTTAGGACTTATTCTGTTTATTTACCCAATATAGAGCAGGAATTCCCCCTTTCCCCGCCCCCCCAGAACTGATTTGCACATCAATTGTAGTGATCAGGACTGGCTTTTCCTTTGCAGTGCAAGAAAGACAGTAATATTTATTCACTGTCCTCCAGAGAGCTCACTGGTAACTTTGTAAAGTTGGGGAAGTGAGCCAGCTCTTATCTCGATGGGAGAAGAAACACACAGATTTTCATGAAAAGGCCTGCAGTCTATAATTTTTAACCTTCAGGTTGCACTTTATATGGCTGCCTTAATTGTTTTCTATCTTCAATTGTCAGATATTGCTTTTGCCTTATTTCCCCATGAATAGTTATGAACCTCCAATGTTGGCATCTTTCAAAGTGCATAATACATATTATAGTGTTGAATTTAGATTCTAGTAAAGAGAAACATAAATTTTCAGTTCACAGCAGGAACGGCCCCCACAAGGAGCGACAGTATAGCTTACAAATTCAACTTTCTTGTGAGAAAAAGAGAGACTGAAGTAAACTTGTGAACATGTAAAAAATCAATAATTAATCAGAATGTTCCTCAAACAAAGTGAATACTCAAGTTTCCTTTGCTGTTTGAAAATGTAATCCGCCATTGTTTAAATTATTTACAATTTTTTTTTATTGTAAAAGTATGTCTAAAGCATGCATTATCTACAAGATACCATTCTAAGTACTATATAAATATTGACTTATAAATACAATAGCCCTATTATCATTTTTAAATGCTTGGGAAATATAATGACCAAATGATATGGGGAAACATTTTATTCTCTCTATACTAGCAAACAGAGAAAGCATCAATGAAAAGAATGTAGTACATTTAAATATTGTTTTACTTGCTTGCTGAGGGTCTCTGCATCCTGGTGGGTGGAGGGATGCCTTTTGCTGGGGTGTTCCCTGGGCCTACTACAGTCCAAGTTCATAATCTCCTCCTGAGAGACCACTCCATATCAGCTGCATAATATTTCTCTGTAGAATTAGGACCTCTCATCAATTTTCTAATTACCTGCATCTCAATGAGTCCGTCATTTCTGGGTCATATTTCTCTTTAGGAAGATATTTATAAATTTAAATTTATTGAATATATCTCTTAATAGCATTTGGATCAAGATTGAAAAAAAATAAATCTAAACCTTAGCTCCTAAATACAGCACATGGGATTAGTCGGTGTTTAAAACTCCTACTTAATCCCAAGATCATTCAAAAACATGCTTGGGGTGGAGTTTGGAGCCCAGTGGGGAGTAAGTACATATTTGATGCATTGGAGATATTCTCTATTTGAGATTGTTTTTCTGGACAACCTATGCTTTTAACCAAACATTGACACTTCTACTTAGTCATAAAGCAAACAAAATGGTAGATTCTGGTTCATCATTTATATAGTGTCCCCTTATCTTTGGGGGACACGTACCCAGACCACCAGCGAATGCCTGAAACCGTGGATAGTACCAAACTCCAAATATTTTTTCCTATCCATGCATATCTGTGATAAAGTTTAATTTATAAATTAAAATTAGGCACACTAAGAGATTAACAATAATAACTAATAACAAAATGGAAAAAATTATAATAATATACTGTAACAGTCTGATGCCCGAGTTGGCTGCTAAGTGACTGGTGGACCTGCAGCACATGCAGCATGAAGATGCTGGACAAAGGGATGAGTTACATCCTGGCAGGATGGAGCGGAGAGGCAAAGATTTCAGCATGCTACTCAGGCACGCAATTTAAAACTTATGCATTTAATATTTCTGGATTTTCCATTTAGTATTTTCGGACTGAGGTTAAACACAGGTAACTGAAACTGGGAAAATTGAAACCGCGGGTAATGGGCAACTACTATATGTCATATACCAGGCTGTTTCATATTCAGTAGGTTGCAGTTATAGTTCCCTCTAGAAGCTATGGTTGGACCTTGTGACATAGGTCAGTGTAGAGGTGGGGGCACATGAGTAGATTGGGCTCATCCCTTCCATCCCGCCCTTTGCCCCATCCATGCTGAGATACTCACACTGCTCTCATAGGTGGATTGCTTTGTTTATCTTCAAAAGCTTAGATCTGAACTTAAAATACCAATTTTATCAGCAAATATTAAAACTCTGACATTATATTCCAGGCTGGTGACTTGAATTTTCCTCATGATGTTTTGTTGTTACATTCGTTCATTTGGCTTTAAAATATCCCTCTATTAAATTAGTAAAAGCAATGATTACCCAAAATGACAAAAATATTTTCAGATTCATTCATCAGAGGTTGACCAGATAGAAGCCTTGAGGTAGAAATTATTTTGGTTCCTTCAATGTGAACTCTCTTAAAATAAATTTCTTATTCCAGAATATATACAGACTGGCCTCCAAGCAATAAGCTAGTCCTTTTTGGTTAAGATCAAATCTCTTAAAATGATTCAAAAAAGGGAAAATAAGATGAAAATGGTACCTTAATTTTAGACTTTAAAGGGAAATTTGATTGTTTTGGAATTAATTTTAGGTCATTTTGAACAACAAAAAAGCAGGGTTTATAGCCACAAGATTGCTTTGTGTTGCTTTATGGATCAGGCAAATAAAAAGACGATTAAAACAGCATTTTACAAGATGGCCAATCTGGTTTTTTTTTGGCCATGTCAAAAGACTTGTGAAATAATACAGCTGAATATCCAGTAATTGACTATTATGGTACTTAAATACAGTGCAAAGTAGTGCAAGCCACAAAGAAATGGTCAGATATTTGTATTTTTTATATTCTTCTTTGGCTAATCATGTTAACTAAAGAACACATTTTTCCCATTATGAAAAAATAATCCACATAAATACAGTCAAATACTTATAAAATTTTGTTTTCTTGGGGAAGAATTTAATAACACCTTGACCAAGATTAATGTGCAAGACAGCAAACATAGCTTTAAAGGAACTTTCTTTTTTGTATTTTATACACCTGAAAATAACATTGAGCTTTGACCAGGGTGCTCCTTTCTCCCTGAAAATTGTTTTATTCCTTATTATTTTATTGTGTAAAAACCAAAATAAAATTAGAGGCAACCTATCACATCCATAATCTACCTAATAGTTGTAATAAGGAACCTCTGTTTTTGCCGCAAAATACAGTGTTTATAATTACTCCTCTTTAGAGGTTGGCATTGCTACATAATCAAAATAGGGGAGAAAGAGCATGGTGTTTTCACATCACTGTGAACAAGTATATAAAATTTCAGAAGAACATCTGTTGCAATTTATATTTGACTAATAGATAACCTAGTATGAACAAATCTGGCTCAATCTTAGAAATACATATATCAAAATGCAAGAATACATCTTCAAATCAAAGCAGCCAAGAAAAATGTTTGAAGTAGTCCTATATCTTTGATTAGTAAAAATCAAAATTATAATTACAAAACAAGGAAGATTTCAAGATACTAACATATTGTACCTTGAAAAGTAGCAACTATCATAGGATGTGCCAACCTTAGAAAAAAAATTTCCAATTCTTCCCTTCTCTTTTCATAGGCTGTAAAAATGTAGTCTCTACAGGTTACATAGAGAGAAAGGCATTAACCACAATTCTGATCCCTAGATTGAGAAAAGGCAGGAGATACTAGGATATAGTCTACTGCCCCTGTGCCGGACTTGTTTGAATGAAGTAGGACACTCTGACTGCTAACCTGTTATTAAAAGATTGAATTGAATGGGAAAGAAAAACCACTCAGGCAGTTGCTACATGGTAAAGTTTTATAATCTCTTTTAGAGGAGATTCCTCCAACATATCTATTAATGTTTCAAGCTTTCAAAATTAAGAACTAAGATCATATAAAAAAATCAAGCATCTGAATAAACTCTGGGATCCCCTAGCCCCTTCCTGTTTTGGATTGAAGTTCAGGAAGAATTGTTGTTAGTCAGAAATAGTCTGTTTTCATGTGCATGTAGAGGACAGTGGGCAGAATAAGAATTACATCAACCAAGAAGGTGGGATTGCTCTTTCTGGAAGGAAGTGTGCCAGAATATCAAATGACAAGGAGAGCCTTAATCAGATTTCTTGATATTTACACCTAAACACCTTCCTTACGACTCCTGTCTTTCACAGTCTGTACCCTGGGGTGCCATAGGGAGAGAGGACGGGGTAGGGGTGAAGAATCAGGAAGGATCTTCGGGTAGGTGCCATTTGTCAGAATCCTTTAGAGTTTAGAGTTGGATCTTTAAGAAACATTTCCTTTCCTGGATAGGTCCCACTTTCCACTCTTTCATTCCTGCAATGTTATCCATGGAGTTTAATACATCCTTTGAAATGGCCTCTACCCCTCAATGTAATAATTTGGCTTGTCTATCAGGCATTCACTCTGCTGGATTTTCTGCAGGTGGGCACCCAGCCGTCATCGGAGTGGTGATTGCTATAGCCTTGTCTTCTAGCATTTTTGCTGAAATGCTCTTGAGTCCAGACATTTGGTGGGGGGCTGGGGATGAGAGTGATGGGGGTGCCACCAGTCAATCCCACAGGGCTTGCTCTGCTTTGATCACCTAGCCATACGACTTGAAATTTTATCATCAACGTCATCACAACTTTGTTGAGAGACTTTACCATGCTCATGTGGAGATCAAAGGGGCAAGATACTGAAGCCAGCCCAAATGACCTACAATGACAACGTAACATTACTTCCTTCAGTTTAGGGTACCTGTCATCCTGTCACCATTGCTGGCTTTGCTGGGAGCACCATGAACACACTGTATAGACAGACCCAAGCACCAAAAAGGTAGATTCTTCTTTCACTGCAGTTCTTCAATACAGATCTTAATATGATGGTGCAGGCCCAGCTGCGTGAAAAAGTTTCATGCTTACCATTGAGAAAAGTGGTGAGGATAACTTCCCTTTCCTGACCCCAGTATTAGACTTTTGTCTATAGAGATGCCCTCCGGTGACCTCAGGTTAAGATGAGGCTATCTCTGGAATGGGTAAATACAAAGTACTAACAATCATTTACTTCTTAGTGTAAATAAATTGACTATATTCTTGTGGGCATAGACGACATGAGGTTACCCCAATTAGGGTAACCCCAAAACGGTCCCTCTAAAGGCTAGTTACTCTTTCGATCCCCAGTGGTAAGTGGCTCAAGTTCATGTATTCTACTTTTTCATTTTCTACAATTCTCAGTATCAGGGGCAAATTTCTACATGAAAGACCCTGAAGAAATACATGGTGACATTTTCTTAGGTATGTCTCTTTAAAGTAGAATTAAAGATGAATTTCTTATCTTTGATCATCACCATTAACATTCTTCTAATAAGCACATTAAAAGCTCCATCCCTTAGCAATTCCATTTGTAGGAAGATCTTATGGGCTCTTGCTATTTTTTTTCTTTCCATTAATCATTTATTTTGTTGGTTCTTTGATCCCGTTTCTCTTTCTGGTATCTGAATAGATGGGGCCAGACTGCATAGCATCAACCTTCTGGGCTTGTCTGATACATTGATATGGTTGCTCCCTGTGTCTTCAGAATTGCAGGTGCAAAACCAGGGTGTTTGCATTTTTTTTTTTGTTTCTTGAGTTATTTTATCAAGTCATTCAGATCAGCTTATAAAAAGTTGATTTTTCAAATATGCTCATCTTAACGACAACTTTTCTGTGTAGATAATCTTTCATGCTATCATTTTAATCAGAACTCTCGAAACAGAGCAATATTTTAGAACATTTAAAATTAAAGAGCTAAAAATACTTTAATGATTGACAGCATGTGTATTATATATGTGTATAACCTACAAATCTTTACATATATGTCTTACACATTTTATATATGAAGATACATGTACATACACATATGTAAGAAAAAAATATATTCTTAATTTTGAAAGTGCTATGAATCATTCAGTCCTTTTCAAAAAGGAAGGCAAACAAAGAGTCCCTATAAGAAACAGAAATAGCTGCCTGAAAATAAATACTAGGCAGGAGATGAGCAGGTGCAGTGAAGAGGCTTCTCAGCTGAAAGGAAAATAAATAGAGGAAGTGACACTGCAAATGCATGTGATATTGAACAGGTTCACAGTTCAGCTCCGAGCTGCAGTTCTTCTGGAGGTATAATGGATTGGTTGAGCCAAGAATACATTGAGTTTTATCTACATGTCTACAGAAACTATTTCAGGTAGAGAGCGAAATCCTCTGACACATATTTTTAGCTTGAGGCTAAAATCTAAATTTTACTATAAAAACATTTTTCATACAACTCTGCCCAAGGACAATTTTGTTGGAATCAATGCAAAATGTCCTTTGAGAGTAATGTCTGCTTAAGTCAAATTCCTCATTTCTCTCTTCTGATGCTGACTGACACGTGGGAGATCTCTTTCATTTTCTCTTTCTCCCTCTCACACACATAAACATTATGTGCCTGTCAATCAACTGAGCTGCTGCCTGGCATTGCTCTACCACCAGAAATAATGTCTGGGTTTACGGATTACTGTTGCTTATGGCCTCGCCTTGTTTTCAAGTAAATGAGCAGAAAGAGGCTGACTCATTTCTGCTCCACCAGAAATGGGTAGTTGATAGATAGTTGCTGCCTGAACAAATGTTCTAGCTTGTGAAATTCCTGGCTAGATTTACTCTGTGACTGTCTACTTTGCATATGGGCAGGATCCTGGTTTCTCTTACTTCCTATTTCACAGGTGACAGCTCTACCAAACAAGGCTTAAAGAGATATCTTAATATTCTTGAGTTTGGAAAACATGTTATTTATATGGGGGGAGGTACACCGGGGTGGGAGAGACTGGCTAGAGTCATACTGACACTAAACGTATTACCTATGCATGCTGGCTTTGCAGTGTGTTTCAGTATTATTTGTACAGTCACGTGACATTACAAAAGGCACTGAATGATAGTGATGGTCTCCCAATAGGTTTCATATCCTTTATTCTTTTCCAGTTCTAATCCATTCTGGATGGATCTGTCTTAGAACATACCTGTCATCCACCCACTCCCTGACTCAACATTTACATTGCTTTGCCCATTGCCTGCTGAATTCAGAACAAACTTCTTGCCTGTCCACATAAGGCTGGCCTTACTGAGGTTCAACACAATTTTCAACCCTTTCAGCTATTACTTCGCATGATGTGGCCTAACTTCCAGAAAACTGTTTTCTGGAGTATGATCTAAACTCTCCTCAACCCAAGTTGTACTCTCTTCCTTCGTGTGATATATGCCTCATTTAAACCACCGCAGCACTTTCCATCTTAATTAAGGCCTTTATTTATCCTCCTACTTATTAGGCTGTAAGCTCCGTGATGATTGGTACCAATTACCTTGCTCACACTATTTTCCTAGCATCTTATAAAAGTGCCTCATATTTAAGAGGCTTTCAATAAGTATTTGCTGAATTAATAAATGGGATGAGTAAAGGCTTTAGATTTGGCTTCTTGCAATTCTCTTTTTATCTCTTAAAAGCTCAGTGACCGCATGGAAGCCTCTAATATATACTCATTGAATTTAGAAGACCCTCAATATATTTACTTATTTAGAAAAAATTGCATTTTCTTATTACAGTTTATATAGCATTTTTAGGTATATTATCTTTCTTTAGACTTAATGCCTTATGGTGGGCAAGTTACGAATTTTTCCATTTTCAGATTGAGTTACTAAGGCCTAAGGAGAAATAGTACATAGCAACCCTGGGATAGACAGACTGGCTGGTCTTCTGATGTTTGTCAACAACAACAGATGTGTGAGAAAGCTCTCCAGGTAATCTGCATTTCAAAGGGTCAGAAGAGGAGGGAAGTGTTAAGAGTTAGTTTCCTTAGCCTGCAGGGCTTTGGGCTGGAGAACTGAAAGCACATTTGGCTCCTGATTGAGCAAAACCAGGATATACATATTGGCTTAAAGGTCATTATCTTTATGCTGTGGGGGGATTCTTCCATCCCATTACTGGAATTATGAGATGGGTAATTTTAGAGTCTATTTTGCCCACTCCAGGCTCTCAGGATGCACCAATAGTTTATCCCCCATCCTTGGAGTAGGTCTCTTCAGTAAAGAATGGTGACAGCAGTTTTAATATCATGTGTCCTCTTAGCTAAACTCTCAATTTTCTGCAAAACATTTAAGATCAAAGTAGATACTCTGTTATTAAAGGGTGATCCACTCACCTGACCCTGAGCTTGGTGCCCTAAAACACAACTTTACAATTGGCTTTCAGCTTAACAATATTTTTTAAAAAGTCCTAAGTGTTCAGAATGTGATGATCACTCCTACAGGCAATGGGATTTAAGGGATCAGAGATGTCAAAGTTGTAATGTTTGCAAATGAAACATCCAGTAGAATGCAATGCATCCAGCTTATTATAGCACCTTCCTACTTGTCACAATTTAATTTTACTTTTTTTTCTGGAAAATTTTGAAGGGTTTTCAAGGGTTTTATAAAGCTTTCTGTAAGAGTTTCAATATGCCCCAAACTATATATTTTATGCTAAGCATGACACTTGGTTTCCTTGCCTTCAAAATTAACTAAATATATTTTCCTTATTTTAAATAGCTTTATAGAATTCCAATTATATAAATAATATATGTTCAGTGCTAAAAATTTAGAAGATAGAGAATATCATAAAGAAGAAAGATGGTTAATCTCACAGGTTTTGATGTATAACTTTCTGAGCATAGGTAGGTGGACTGACAAGTAAAACAAGCAGAAAAAACACGTTTTGGAATGTTGCTAGTTTTGATCTGTTTATTGAAACATACACTTGCTTTGATCTTCAGGGTGTGGCAATTCATTTTATAATGATGAATGATTCAATACCTGAAACATCATACAAAGAAATCCAAATTCTTAAAAATTGCCATTACACTATTTAGAAAGCTTATTTTTCTCTTCTGTGAAGAAATCTGCTATCACCTGTTTTAAGATGAACATCTACTCTGTCTAATTCTAATAACAAAAAATTTTAAAAAGTTGATTTAAGTTTCTCCTTGTGACCAATGTCACAACTAAAATTGAGTTGAAGTGTTGTGTTTGAGTGGAATCCAGATATGCTCTTCTGTGGATCTACCTTTGTGTGAGGATTAATGACAATCAAAACTTTACTCCATAAATATTGTGTTAAGATATAATGTACTCACTGGAAATGTGGCAGAATCATTTCTCCTTGGAAGGAATCTTTTTAGGTAGCTCCCATAGCCTTTAGATAAAATCTCACCTAAATCATAAACGGAATGCACTGTAGAAAATACAATTTCCTATGTAAGACAGCATGTCTTCACAATCAATCAATAACCTCTCCACAGTTCTTATAACATTTATGATATCTGTCACTGATATTTACTATCTGTGCTCCTGCCAGCAGGTAGTTAGGTAAGACTCATATTTCAATTTGCCCTGGAATGAAAATGTTATCAAAGCTTATTTTTGTTCTTAGAATATTCTCTACGAGCTGTGTTACAACAACTGACCAGAGAGCCCAGAAGTCCATTTGACACATCTGTTACATTGACTGATATTGAACGAACTCTGTCTGCCTGGGATAAATAAACACCTAGCTTTCCCAAATGTTGTCTAGTATCATTATTGTTCAACTGGACCCTGTAGATGAAGGCACAGTCAGGATTAAAACAAAAATAATTAAATCAAGGCCATGCTTTTATGCTGTAGATTAACTCAAATTCAACAGGTTATTCACTGGTGTCACTTTTTTTATTGTATGCCAATTACCCTTTTCAGGTTAGTTTAGATGGTGAGTTCATTGACCCCATTGGAAGTTATTTATACCCAAGTGTGACTCTTACTTCTGTTATTAAAATGGAGACACATTAATTTGGACCTTTTTTATTTCATTATTTCACAGCATCCTTTGAAAGAGATGTTGGAAGAGACTTTGTTCATGTTGGAAAATAAACAATATCTGTCCATGTCTTACATCCTTCTACTCGGGACATTGTGGTTGCTGGGAGAGCACTGCTTTGGGATCAGACACACTGATTATTGTCCTCCCCTCCCCAGCTGAGGGATCTCGTGAAAATTACCCTTAGCTCTCTAAGCCTCAATTTCTTAATTTGTAAAATGAGGAGAGTAGTTACCTCATAGCATCATTATGAAATCAAAATGGAAAGCAAATACCTTAGGTTATACACTGAGTAGAGTGTGGAGCTCAGGAACTGTCTGAATTCATGCCTTACCCATGGTAGCTACTTAGTAAATGTCTCTAAGATAATGAAAACATCACAATAGGTTTTCAAATGTAGTGAGATGGCAAACCCAAAGAACTGTGGAGTTGGTCTTCTCAACACTTCTCGTGATCTCTGCTGCTCCCACCTTACTTTGAACTACTGCTCTAACCTCTGAGTGACATGGCCATTTCCATTCTAGCTGCTTAGAACCTGTTTCCCACATGGCAGCCATGGACCTCCTCTGCTCAGAACTCCACACCAGCATGTCCGTCTCACTCCACTCAAAATCAGGGGTCAAGTCCTTGTAGAGCGCACACGGTCCCACAGCATCCGCTCCCAATCACCTCAGTGACTCAGTTTCCTATAAGATGTCCATCTGCTTCCTGAGTACCCATCCCGGAGACCCCCTGCTGTCCCTAGAGTGTGCCAAGAACACACCCCCACCTCCTAGACCTTCTTGCTGCTGCTTGGAGTGCTGTCCCCAGAACATGGCATGGCTCACTCCATTTGCTTCCTTCCCCTGATGCTTCTCTGTGTGGCAGGAGGCTGGCCTCCAAGAATTGCTTGATCCAGGCTCCCTTGTCTGGTGGCTTCTGGGAGGGCAGCACTGACAGGAGGAAGGAGAGCAGGAGGAGGCTGGGAAACCTGGTCTCCTCCTGCAAGCATCTGTCCTTTCCCTTCTGAGGATTTGGGCAGTGGCAGAGGTCCTTCACCTCCAGCCCCCTCTCCTGTGGAGCAGCCGCCTCCTTCGTTTACAGCTCTTTCTGGGTTCTAATATTGCCACCCTGTCCCTCTGCCCCTTCAGGAATGTGGGCAGAAATGGTTTCCCTCTGTAGCTAGTCTCTGGTTAATCACCGTGCCTTCTCCTTAATCCTGCTTCTCTTCATGTAAATACCTTGACTCAACTTCCTTCAATTACTCCTCATGCCATCTGTTCCAGCTCACAGGTCACTTCCCTAGGAAACCTTCCGTGATAACCTCTTTTAACCACAAATCCTCTCACTTCTTCACTTAATTTTACCTGAGAGCCCAAGAAGTGAATCCTCTCACTTCTTTATCACATCTTACCTCTGTGGCACTTATACCATCTGGCATATAATATATGTGTTTTGTTTTGTTTTTGTTTTTTTAACTATGTGCCTTCCTCTGCCAGATTTTAAGCTCAAATGACTTCATCTTTCTTTTGTTTCCTGATGTGTTTCCAGCTCCTACAACAGAGACAAGCTGACACAAAATATGCGCTTAATTAACATTTGTTGAGTGGATGGATTCTAAAATATAGAAAATTATATTTAGGATTTCTCTTTCTTTCCAAGATTTTAAATGGTAAATGCTGTGATTTAATATTAGCAGAAACTCTCTGACCCGTGCAGAGTAAAACTTAAGGGGAAGATGAAATATAAAGGCATTAAAAGTCTACTGTTTTGATCTTAAGGCTTATAGTAAAAGTAATTGCTTTATCTCTGACCTGAGCAGGAACTTGAAAAATACTTAAAAGATTTTACTTAAGTGACATTTTGAGTACATATGGTAGAGTAAGGAAGTGATGAATTACTTAGTGTCATTGCAGGTCTTTTAAAACTACCTCATCTCGGCTGAAATATCCAAATTGCAATAGGTTATAGTAAAAACAATACAAAAGAAAAAAAAGGTAAATTATGCAGAGAAAAAAACTAAGAATAATATGGCTATAATTAAGATTGACTTCTCTCCACACAGATATAGATTTTAATATTTTTTAGATTCTTCTAATTGTATAGATTATCTTTGTTGATATCATTATTCAAAAATTATATCTTATCTAAAATATTACCACCACATTTATTATAAGAAATTAGCTAATAAACCCCTGATCTCCTTCTGGATTTGTTTATAGTATGTAGAGTTCACACACTGAAAGGAAAGGTTAATAAGCCAAAATTCTTGTTGACTTTCCATTTTCAGATTGTCTTCAGAGGATAATGAAGTTGAGCCCTTTCCATGTCCAACCTTTACTTGACAAAGTAGAGTGGAGCCTGAGCATCCTAAGAACCTTTGCCCATTATAAACTCGGTGCTAAGAGGGATCTCCCTCAGGTTACTAGTGGTCCACCTTCCTCCCGACTCACTTCTCAAATTGACCTAGTTGAACTTTGGTTTGCTGTTTGACTTTGCAAGTCTTAGCCTTGGTTTTTATTCAGCTACTGAATCATCATGTATTTGTGGAAGGAAAGAATAAATGGACCCTGGAGACTGAAATGTGCAGAGCCCCGAGCTGAGCACTTGCAGACATTCACAAATGCCTTTTCGTGCAATGACTCTCAGGCCTGCCTGCGCGTTAAAACCACTTGGAAAGTTTTAAAATAGCACTGAGGCCTGGATCCTACCTCCTGAGATTGTGATTTAATTGGTCTGGGGTACATCAGTGGCACTCGTGGCTTTCAAAGCCCCTGGGTATTCTAATATGGGAGGGGAATGGAGAACCACTGATGGAGAGAACCTGAACATCACTCGCCCATCTGCAATGCACCTTTCAGCTGGTTCAGGTCACACGTAGCTTCTGCTACTTTAACTCTAAAAACACCACAGGCACTCCTGTATTTTCCTTTCTTTGAATCTTAAGGAAAATATCTATTCCTCAATGTTTTTCTAAGAAACACAGAGCTCTTGCTTTTCAATGAGGAAGGCAACCAGGAGTCACTTACAAGTGTCCTGAAAAATCACACAGGGAGGAATCTTATCTTAATCCCGGGAACTTTATCTTAATTTTATCTGTTTGGGTGCATCAAGAAGGATGGATGCTACTCCTTAAAGAATACACTGGCCATTTCCATCTTCAATCACAAAAACCCAAAGGGAAAGTTTTCATTGGCTTGTCACCGGCTGTTGGTAAATTTCAGTGTTTCATACCACTTATTGTCTCTGGGAGGGTATTAATGTCCTCTTTTCCTCACTTTGCTATTCTACTTGTTTGTCGCACTGGATTTGTCTGTCTGTGATGTAGAGAAAGACGCCCAGGTATTCTCACAGGCATGAGCAAAGAAGCAGCTCTAGATGGTGGAGGGAGCTTTTGTATTGCCTGAACTCTAGGCTGTAGAAAGATAATATCCAATCATGTCTCTTTTTTTTTTTCATGAAATAGTGGGAAATTTGCACAAGTGACAGAATGAACACTCAGAGTTAGGTGCAGAAGGTTATTTGTCTTGAACTTCATCTCCTTCTAAAAGTTTTTCTAAACCTGAACAAGTGGTTCTCTTAAGAACTCAATAATTTAAAAATGCACCACACAAAGATTAAAATCACAGGTTGTGGGGAGACTCGGTGGCTTCTGGAAGGTATCTGCATTAGCATTTTAGGTGGAATTTATGGGTGTGTCACAATAATCACTTCAGCAGAATTTGGAAGGCAAAATTAACAGCTATTGTTAAGTTCCTGGATGATAATGCAATGTAAATTAGTTGTAGTTACTATGAATGCATTTTATGAAATCTCTTTAAATTGGTCTCTGATTTTCCGGCCTTGGGGGTTTTGATTGGTGCAAAGAGTTCTAGAACATCTAGAGCTTGTGGCACCAATATGCCATCAGACAAGAGGAGGCTTACCCATAGAGTCTGGTGTCTGGGTGCCTGGAGGAACAGGTAGACACTCACGGGGAGAACACAGCAGCCAGAAGGGGACAAAGAATCCAGAATAAGTCAGTATTTGTTGTTGTTGTTGTTGTTGTTGTTTTTTAACATTGGCATTTCCACCTCTCTCCATGGGCAAAGCACTTATATATTTAAAATAATTTCACAGACACTAATACACAGTCAATCCTCTTTAACCAAAATAACCACACGTGATGCTGTCTAATTCCCCCCAATAAGCTATTTTATGTGTGATTATAAGTAGATTGCAGAGGGACAATCATTGCAGGAGGCAGAGGCAGTTTCACACTCAGTGTTATCTTCAGGGAGACCCCTAAACAAAGCCTGGAAATGGACGTGGTCAATATTTATATTCGTTAGACATATCAAGATGGTTTGGAGCCATTTCCAACAACAGCTGTGCAAACGGTTGATGGCACTTTCTCAGACTTGAATCTCCATTTGGCAATTCCTACATATGTCCAAACACTGAAAAATATTTTCACTTTTGATATGTAGGAGACTCCAATTTGGGATTTAAATGTCAAGCAAAAGGAATCATCCGTTCTCCTGCTTTCTGTTTCACACGATACTTTGTTTTCCTCCCTCATTCTCCTTCTCAGGGACAATGCACACTGCCATGACTTCCCTTGGGAAATTCCCCAAGCGAGCTCCTTTGTGCTGTCATAAACATAAGGGGTGAGGCATTGGCTGGAAATGTAAACTTGGATCAAGCTTCCAAAACACAACAGAACAATTGGTGGTCTCGTCGGGTCCAGCCCTTTAATTGGATAAAACCATAGCCTTGACGAGGCTGTACTGTTTATAAGGCTCATCCCTACATATAAACGATTTTTAAAAATTGTGGGAGACCCACGTTTATAAATGCAAAGAGCCTTTGTTTAGAATAAAAGCAATTTATCTGTTTCTTGAATCGTTAAGCTTTTGCTCTTTCCTCTTTCCAGCCTAAAAGCAAAAACAGTTTGGCTTTGCAATGGAAGGTGAGCCACAATGAATCTGCTCCGTGCAAAAAAATCTTCATGGCACTTTAAATCATTTTGGGGTGAGTGTAACTGTTAGATCAGCACTGCTTGCTTTGTGAGCCATGACTCTTGGAAAATGTATGCTTGTGAGTCAGGCGCCGTGATGTACGTGCACACGCACAGGCCCAGGCAAACACACATGCGGCTTCTAAAGTTTCATCATATTTTATTAGAAAAGGATTTTCACCTTGGCTTTGTGTAGACTACGTGTGCCCTACTAAATAAGGAATGTGGAATATCCTTGGTTTATGGGGTAAAAAGCCCTATTGGTGGGATGGTCATCCATAAGCCAGCATAATAAGGGAGCAAAGTCGGGATAACCAAAATTAGCCTCCATCTGAAGATAAAATATAACTTGGGTGATGTATTGAGGAATTTCCACTGGGACTGTCATTTGGAGAAAAAGAAAATAGCCTATGTCAGAGAAAGAAAATGTCTTTGGGAGACAGGACGAATTTAGGCCTCTTCAACTTAAAAAGTCCCTCTGCCTAGTTTTATGGCTGCAGCGAGAAAGGAGCAAGGTTACCCAATTTCCCCTGTGTGTGTTCTTACTGTAAAACACACATGGTCACACACATGAGTGCATGTGAGTATATACATGCACACAAACACACACGAACATGCAGAGCTCAAAATTATTTTTGATGGGTCTGACAAGTGATTAATATTAAAAGACACAGGGACACAAAGTATCTAGGCTGCATTTAGTACAGGCTATTCAGCTGCTGACTGAATAGTGGATTCCCTCTTGCTTCTTGTTCACCTTCGGTAATTTATCTACTCACATTTTAAACAAAAAACTGTCATTTTTAAAAGTATGACTAATGATAACAGGGATTATTAACTTGCTCAGTCTAGTATAATATGATCACAGAAATTGAATCAGGTCCTAGAAAGACAATGATTTGTATGTGCTTTTTTAACATTTTGGAGGAAAGTCATCATGGGAATATTTCTTTGATCTTCTACCTTTCATTTTGTCACCATCAAAGTGGAAACCAGTCATCGCATGTGGCAGGTATCTTCTGACATGGGTTCCAGCGATCCCACCTCCTGGCATTAACTTACTTGTGTCACCATCTCCACTTGAGTGTGGACTGGACATAGTTACATGCCTCTCAACGATGAAATTTGGAAAAAGTGATAAGATGTTGCTTCTGAGGTTAGGGTATAAAAGACTGAGACCTCCCTTATACTTTCTCTCTCTTGCTCTCTCACTTGGTCATGCCAGATGCCACATGTGAACTGCCCTAAGGAAAGGCCAGGGGCAAGAAAATGCAGGAGGCCTCTGGCCAACAGCTTGTGAGGGACTGACCCTCAGTCTACCAGCCTGGAAGGAACCGAATCCTGCCAGCAACCACGTAAGTGAGTGTGGAGTGAAATCCACTCGGTCAGGCTTTGAGAAGACTGTAGCACAGGTGACACCTCTATTGCTATCATGCGAGGTAGGCAGGGCATACCTGGCCCACAAACACTGTGACATAATAAGAACTGTTGATAAGCCACCAAATTTGGGGGTAATTTGTTACAAAGGGATTGATAGCCAATACACCATTCTAAAAACACTCTCCATCATTCATTGATAGATGTTATTTTTTTTTTTAAAAAAAGGTAAACTCGCACATACACAATTTATTACAAGTTCCCTTCAAATTTTTTTCAGGGTCGCAGGGTTCTTTATCTTGAGTCTCACTATTTTTCTTTCTCTAAAATAATCTGTTAGACCAACTGTAATTAAAATGGTAAAAACGTTCCCAATGAAATAAGATTGTTTATATCAACAGCATTCCTTAGTCAGAAAACTAACTTTCCTCAAAAAGCATCTGGAATTTGGTATTTTAAAATTATTTTCATCAAATTCATTTGTAAGTTATAATTTTCCTTCTTAGCCTGGTTTTGTTTGTTCATTGCAATAACGACATATTAGATAATCAAGATAAATGTAGTTAGTTAGATGGTGTCTACCATCTTTTTGTACAAAGTTAATCCTCTAGCATTTATTAGGTAGTTAACTACTTGAATCTGTATTATCCATTTTGAGGTATGGTTTGGTATTTATAAACAAATAATATTTACTTGGAATAGTCTCTCAAAAATAGATAGGTCTTAGGATTTCATCAGTTTCAAAGTTGCAGCCACATACTGTTGTTCTCTGCCACCTACTGAAAAATAGTTTCCAGATGACCAACAAATGACTGACAGAAGTCGTGATTTGGCCAGCATCGATCTAGGACTTAAGGGAATATACCCAAGACCACATCTTGGACTTGCTGCCAAAATCTTTCCAACAAATAAGAATGCCTGTTCCACCACCGGTAAAATGATGAGTGAGTTCACAATGCCCAGTTTGGGCTTATGTAATCCATTTATTAAACATAAAAAAATTGTTATGTGTGTAACTTGTGATGAGAAATCAACCTGTGGCAAACCTTGCTTGGTGGATAGTAGCTTTTCTATATTTGGGTTTAGAGACCATTGAGTATCTCATGATCTATTTTCAATAAGAGGGAGACAATTTGGTAGTATTTTCTCTTCTGGGAAAAACCAAAAACTAAACAAACATAAATTAGACTTTAAAACTGTCCTGTCATGAATAAAGTACTTGGGAATATGCCTTCTTCTGAGTTCACTGCTCTGTCACAGTGGTCAGACAGCATCTGACCAAGACACTCATTATGCCAACACTGAAAATGTAGATAAAAAAAAAATCCTCATGTTTCCAACCTTACCTCAAAAGTTTGAAGAATACACTTAAACACGTGAATGATAAATGGGAAAAGGATGGTTTTAATTATACCAGTTTCCAACTGGTGAGAGTTGGCTGCCACCTTGAGAGATGAGATCGGTTATCTAAGAGAGTGTAGACTAGGCCTTATTTTATTGATTTTTAAAAATGACTGGCCTGACGTATCGGGACATCATTTAGTTTATAATACATATTTTAGCAAAAATGTGCTACCTTATTTTTCAACATAAATTTCTGAGATAGGAGCTGTACTAGGTTTCCATGCCTTGCCACTTGACCTACACTCATGTTAGTACTCTCTGCCAATTCAGTTCCACCTCTGCTTCGCCTTAGGGGTTTGACCGAGGAGGAAAAACCATTCTGTGATCACACAGTAAGGTCTTCTAATGACGAATATGTTAAGAACAGATTGACTTACTGCAATAAATGCCATTTGACTTCATAGGACTCATTGTTAATATCTCCTTTCTAGGAGCATCGATGTATTTCTGGTTCTGTAGAATGACCTCTCCAGGTCTGAAATGTGGGTTTTCTAAAAATCTTGGCTGTTGATAAAGAATGGGGGAGATGGTTTGATTCTTGGTCACAAGAGCTGACATTTCTTGCCTCGTGTGACCACACCCAGCACAAGTCAGGTGCTCAGGGAAAGTCCTATGCTCTGACAGCAGCTGGGACTGGGTCCCAAGACGGTGCTTTGCACCACTGACACCTCAGGTGTGGGTATATTTCTCTCTGATGGGTCGATAAGAACAGAAGCCCTAGATCACCTGAAGCGAGCGCTTCCTGTCTTGTGGGATTTTATGGTCAGTAGGTGGCTCTATTTTCTCTACAGGGCAAAACAGAGAGATCCCTGGCATTTAAGTCTCAGTGAAGAATTATGTGTAATTTGATAGAGACTTACATGCTCTCCACAAAAAAAGTGAAAAGAGTAACAAAAAGAACTTGATCAAATTTGGAAACAACAGTAACAATGAACCCAGCAAAACAATAATATCATTGTTTTTTTAAAAGTGGTTTTTAGCTTACTCAGAAAAACAGTGAATCTGGCCAAAGAAAAGACAACGGTTTGACAATGAATAACACTATTAAGTTACCTCTTGGCTGTCCTTGTGCAGGGGCTTCCATGGAAGAAAGTAGTGTGGTTTAGTGGGTAAGAATAAAATTTCTGAAAACAGATTGCTTGGAAAATTACTTAATCCCTCTGTTGATCAATTTTCTCCTCTGCAAAATGGGAACAGATATAACCAGCCCCATAGGGTAGTAAGGTTTAAATGAGCATGCAATTGAGATAGGCAGAGGAGAGAATAAGTACTCGGTATATTATTTTTTATTATTAAATGAAACTTTATATAAAACTTTCCTTGGTCTACATGATTGATAATTTATTTTACTAAGCACATATTACAAACCAAGCTCTTTACATGGTAAGAAGTATTGTTTTTCAACCTCTCTGTTAAAGGACCAGTTTTTTTCTTTCCAATCCATCATAGGCCAAAATTATTTCAAAATTAATAAAAATGAATTACAAGAAAAGTAAAATAAAAATGGGATCAAGATATATAGAACCTAAGCATAAATTGCTTAGCTTCGTCTCGATTTCTATGCTTGTCTCTGCCATCTGGTCACACAGTTCATAAAAGGACACCTGTCTGCAGACCCCACCCAGAGCAACCCTGCCTTTCTTTAGGACTGTTGTGCAGCTGTGCCTTTTTCTGTGCTGGAGAATCCCCCTCCTCCCGAGGTGGCATTTCCCTCTAGGTCAGATGCACCCAGACTTGGAATGGAAGCTACATAAAAGAGGCAGGGAGAACACTGAGTCAAGACCAGTAAATGGTGACAGCAAGAGCAGTGCCCTCCACCTACAGAACCAAGAGTAGTAGAGATTCTAGAAGCAGCCTGGGAGGTGGCTGTGGGCACGCACAGTCCTTCAGCAGGCCAGCATCCTGCCATGACAGTGGTCCATTGCTCTGATGGCAAGCTCTTGAGCTTTGCTTTCAGGTTCTCCTGGGGAGTTAGGTGTACCCCTAACATCCTCTTAACATGTTCTTTCTGCTGAAATGAGCTGGTAGATTTGTACTGCTTGAAATTAGGAACCAGGAGTAATTCACATATATTTAAAAGACAAAGTCAGGGAGATGGGCTGTCCAGGTATTCGACATCTCATCCAGCATCTTATTGACTATGGCTGTCTTGCGGCTGTTGACAGGCACAGCTTGGTATCCCTTTGCTGTTACTATCTGCGTTATTATCTCACTAGTAACCCCAGCTCCACTGCCTTTATTTTCATCTTGTTCCCTATACTACAGTCATGTGTGTAGAGACACCTTTCAGTTTAGTTCCAAAAGCAAGCTGAAAATCAATGAACGTTTTGTACTACATTCTGACAAGTTGAAGTGAAGTGACCTGGAAGTAGGCCACATGTCACAATTATGAAGGAAAGTGGTAAATCAGCAGGGGTCTGGGTTTTTGCTTGCTTTCCTTAGGGTGGCCAGCGAGCTAACAGCAAGCTCATTTGGAAATGAGAGCGCAGGGCCACAGTTTTTGACTTTGACTGGATATCAAAAGAACCCAGGTCTCTTGAAAAATTATCCTTGTCTTGTTCCACTTCCTAGAGAGTCTGATACTCCAGAGAGATGTCAGTGGATAAGATCTGAAAGTGAAGAACCTACCAGTTTCTGCACTTGAACCTCAAAGTAACGAACTTGCTTTACATCTTAAAATAAGAGACTATTATTCTGGGTCCGTATTTCAAGCTTTCTGCTTTAAAGTCAGGTATATTTCTAGTCTAAATTCCACTTATTTTTGATTAATGGGACCTTATAATTCAGTTTCCTTAAAATAAGAAATTCCTTAAAATGAACAATTACAAAATCAAAATCAGGTAATACTTTTTGGAAAATATTTTTCACTATGTGATGATGCAGAATAGTTTGCCAGAAGCAAACTAATTGTTTAGTTTGAGACAGAGAATCTTATTCATAGGAGATAGTTAATAAGTATTTTATAAACTGGTGCATAAAAGACTGAGAAGACAGAGAAGACATTTTAAATGTAAGTTCTTTCGATAAACTTTCATATCTAAGAGCAGAGAATTTCAATATTTAATGTCTCTGTGAATATGCTTCTCTAGAGATCAATTAAACTTCTTAGATAACTGCATATTTCAGCTACCTCTTTTCCAAATTCATAAAGACCACTTGCTTTGTCTTTGATCACATACCTAATTGGGACCAAAGCCATGTTGAACCCCCAACTTATAGCATCCCATTCCTACTGAAATGCTGCCATTAGATATCATATCACATCTGCAACTGTTCACATCCACAGACATTTCTCTTTAGTAACATGTAGACATTGTACTGAGTATCCAAAAGTTCCCCTACTGTTCCATGATTATAATTTCATTATAAAAATAGAAAGATGTAAAGATCTGAAAGGGAGGCTTTTGTTCAGTCACTTTGCAGAGTCCTCAGTGACCTTAAAATTTTCAAAGAAAAATCAGAATAAAGTGAATAGTAATGGAGATATTACTTTTCTTCATGTTGCTTGTTAATTTATGTGAAGAGTTCATTTACATGTATTTCAGTTCCACAGAAATTAAAGAGATGCAATTAGCAAAATACAAATGATCTATCTTTGTCTTTCTGATTTCTTGCGGCTTAGATCTGTGCAGTTGGCAAGGTAAAAAAAAAAAAAAACACTGAATAATGAAATCATTTAAAAAATATTATTTGGAGCCATCCCTTAGTAGGTAGAAAGTGACAGATCCTATAATAGAGGAATTAACAAACAGAGGAAAATAGTAATAACATTGATATATAGTCTGCTAGTATTTCTGTATTGCTGAGCCCATCTGCAGTGCTGATTTTTCCCTTGAAAATAATTTGTAATTCTTTCTACACTCCTGTTGGTTTAATCACCTAGCTGTTAGAGAAAACGCTGTTTGTTTGTTTTTGAAAAAAATATATCTGCAGAAGAGAAGCATCACCTTTACAACTAGTTAACTCTCTGAAGGAATGTCAGTCTTTCACTCCTGTTCCTGTTCATCTTTAAAGGTTCTTTCTGCTTTGTGTGTAAAAAAAACATTGGGTTTCAGCCTCATATGAGTGTAGCTTGATGCCACAGTTGCAGACCACAGCCCTGGCCACAGAGACAATGTACGTGTGAATGGACCATGCAAATCCTTCAGTTGTCCTGCAGACAACTCATAGAATCCTCCAACTTCAAGATCGGCCACATTTAAAGGAAAAAAAAAAAAAAAAACCCATCAGGGAAGGTCAAAAAACCAGCTTTCTTATAGACTGTGAGAAACTGAAGTCACCACACAGTAACTACAGTGGAAGCTGTGAA
The DNA here is from genome assembly GCA_030015415.1 of Cynopterus sphinx. Lineage (NCBI taxonomy): Eukaryota > Metazoa > Chordata > Mammalia > Chiroptera > Pteropodidae > Cynopterus > Cynopterus sphinx. The sequence continues at coordinate 7,064,871 of CM057379.1, read as the reverse complement.
TATATATGTCATTATTTCTGTAAATAAAATCCTTATACATATAAATAAAGAACCGCATGATAAACTCTAAGTCATGTCCTACTGTTAACATCTGTTTGAGCATTTAGCCGAATGCCCACTGACGGCCCCCTTTCTCCCAAATCTCCATGTTCCCCAGCAACTCTGCTGGAAGTTGGAAGATTCAGCAGTTGTTTAAGGCAGTTTCAGATCAAAATTTAATGTCTAACCTCAAAAGCCTGGAAATGATCTTCAAATTATTTAAGATTTACTCTAAGATCGCAACCTAGCCTCTGCATCTCCTGGTCCTTGCGATATTCTCTAATGCTGAGACCCACTCATTTCCTGAAGAAAATACCCTTTCTTGAGGTTGTCTTTCTATTGTACTCCATTGCCTTCCATCCACACCAAAACACAACCCATGCAGCCAGCCAAGGGTTTGAGGGAGACCAAGCTGAGCTCTTCTGTCCCATTACGTTATGGAAGAGATGAAATATATTTCTGTTTTAAGATAGTCTTTAAACCAGTGGTAGTCCTATTATCCTCCTCCCTTTCAAACTGTCCTCAGTCTTTTTGGTGCCTCTTAGATGACCTGAACTTGGGCTATACCAGGCCCAAGAAGTCAAAGCAGAACCCCAGCATCTCCACCAGAAACCAGAAAACATCAATAGTTTAGAAAACTTTCCAGGGGATACTAACATGAAACCAAGACATGACTCCTGAAGACCTCTGCTTCTTGGTCTTCACACCCCTGTGTGAAATTGCCTCCCCTTAAGTTTGGCCCAGGCCTGGTGACTGCCTTCTAAGAAACAATTTAGGAAAAGTGATGGGATGTCGCTTCTAAGATTCAGCTTTAAAAGCATGTGACTTCTGTCATGTCACTCAGTCTTTTCTTCTAGGTGTGCTCGCTTTAATAAGTCCATGTGCCATGAAGCTAAGGTCAGCCTTCAGCCTGCAGCCAGTGAGAAACTGAGGCCCTCAGGCCAACAGCCCACAAGAAACTGGTGACAGCCAGCAACCATGTGAGTGAGGCAGGACGTGGCCATGTTTCCAGCTGAGCTTTTAAGATGACCATGGTTCCATTTGACTGACTGCAGTCTCCTGAAGGACCCAGAAGCTTGAGAACCCAGCTAACCTGTGCCTGGACCCCTGACATACAGAGACAGTGAAGAATGAATGGATATCTTTTTTCCAGATTTACCGAGGTATACTTGACAAATAAAAATCATATATATTTAAGGTGCACGACACGATGTTTCATTGTGAAATAATTACCACCATTAAGCTAATTAACATATCCATCATTTCATATAGTTACAATTTTTTTTTTGTCTGTGGTGTGAACACTTACGATCAACTGAATTCATACTGTTTTAAAGTCACTAAGTCTTGGGTAATTTGTCACATAGCAATACACGCTGTCACTCTAGTGATAAATGTTATGGGGGAAAAAAAGCACGAAAGAGCACTAGAAAATGAGGGAAAAGGGTGAAGGGGAGAGCTGAAATTTTCATTAGTGTTACCAAGTAAGGTCTCATTGAGAAGGTTCCATTAAAAGGAGACTTGAGGGAGGTGAAGGAGTGAGCCATGCAGATACCTGTGGGAAGATGCTCCCAGGTAGAGCAGCATGGATGTGCAACGGGGCAGAAAAAAAAATTCTCATGGGCTAGCCAGTGTTGAGGCTTTACCTGTGTTTTCTAAGGCTATCCACACAGAAGCCTAAGAGATAGGCGTGAGATTTCATCCATTTATAGGACTCTCAGGCTTAGTACCCCAAAGATACATTACCATAAGCATTGGGTAAACACAGGTCTGTTGAGTCCAAATCCATGCCAGAGAATAAGTATTAGTTTCCTGTTATTGCTGTAACAAATAACCACAGATTTAGGGGCTTAAATTACGCAAATTTATTATCTTACAGTTTTGTAGGTCAGAAGTTCAACATAATCTCACCAGGCTAAAATCAAGGTGTCAGTAGGGTTGCATTCCTTCCTGGAGGTTCTAGGGAAAATCACTTCATTGCTTTTTAGTTTGTTGGCAGCATTCAGTTCCTCATGGTTGTAGGACTTTGTGCTTTGTGGGTTAGAGGTACCGGCATAATTATGAATATTAGGAGACTATCAAAATTTTGTTTTAGGCGTTGTTTTCAAATCTTTGTATTTTTAACTACAAATATCAAGAAACGTCCTCTGGCCATCCTGCTTGCTTCATTTTCTTCTTGTAATCTCTTAGCAAAAAAGTCAGAGGCAGCCAGTTTACCCCTGAGGAATTCTGATTGAGCCTTACACATGACACTGATATACCCTAGTTTCTGTGATAATATTTTACTCTTTGGGAAGCTGAGTTGATTTTACTTTTGGGTGAGCTTATTCAATGGAGGAGAATGCTGAAATGGGGCCATTTGCTACAACAAACAGGAAGATATCTCTAAGGCAGCTGGATGGGATGAGAATGAGCAATGGGAAGGGGAGAACCCTTGAGCTGCAGTGGAAGGTGGGGAGTGCCCATCTGCAGCAAGAAGGAACCTCAGCTCCACCAGAATCCAGCTGATGGGGAGCCCTGTGTTCACTAACATGGAATCTGTCCCTAATATTCTGTGTTCTATGACACATCCAATGTGAGGCCGACATGGCTGCCCTTCCCATCTAAGAAAGCCGTTGGGAGACTCCAGCATTTTCTTGTACATGAGTGTCACAGTGTGTGTTAGGAGCCTGATCTCCCTCTGAATGAGTGTGGGTACACTCGGTGCAGAGATATCTAGGTTGACTGTAATCCCCACATGTTACATACGGCAAAAAGTTTACACAGTAACCTGTTCTACTAAAACATCCAAAGACACTGCCAGGTGGCAGACTGTCCACTCTAAATTAGATCTCATTATCCCTGCTCTCTCGGACCAGTGCCAGTAAGTAGTAAAAACTCAAGAGTGGAAAGCCAGAAAGAGAAGCCATAAAAAGACTGAGAAAATCCCTAATCATTAAGGATTTCCAGTATTAACCTTTTCTACGTGGAACATGTGCTTTTTAGTTATCATTTCATTTTTACTGCCCATTTTTACTTAAGAGAGAGTATTGATTTCTTTTCTTTTATAAGAAAGTATAGAGTTCTGTTCATATAAATCAAGGCAGAAATTTGACGAGCGCCAGGCTAGTCTGATCCACATGGACTTGGTTTTAAAAATGTCTACATGGGGACCTTGGAGGGTGGTGGACATGACCTCACTTTGATGACAAAATTCTGCTTACTGCCCACCATTGTTTCCGTGTTGCTGTTATTGTTTCTGGAAGCCCCATCTTTGATCTTCCAAGACTAGAGTGAGGGTCATGTAGGGAGGGGGCAAGAAAACTAAATATTAAATCAAGTTATATCTCGGGTCTGCAATGTGCTGTGCCAGGTGCAGTAGACCTGCAGAACAGAGGATGATTCCTGCTGGTATGACTAACAAACCATTTACCCACCCTGAGAAGGGAAAACAGGAAAAAAGTCTTTAAGTCACACCCTACACAAAATAAACACGCTCATTCATTCCCTATGGCTAAAACCATGGGAACCAATGGATCAAAGGCTGGGAATTGTCAGCAGGCCTTTCCCGCTCCACACTCTTACCTTTCACACAGTATACCCATACCAGCCAAGGAAAATCGGTAAACAAAGTCTTTAAACTGCAATTCATGAAACGAAGGAAGATATATAAACTGCATCCCATGAACACTCAGGGTCCCCTCTCACTCACTTTTTTTCTCTGTCCCCTCCATTGTCTTTCTTTGTCCCTTTTATCATCTCAGTTCCTCTCTTCATCACTGCCCCTCTCACTGTCTAGGTCTCTGTCTCTCTTTCTGTCCCTCTGAGTCTCTCTCGAGCTCTCTCACTCTTTGTCTGAGAGGAGACCATGCTCTGTTTAGGGAACGTGACACCTTCTCTAATAAACCTGCCTTTGACTCTAACTCTGGCGTGTGCTTGAATTCTTTTCTTCACAGTCAAGAACTTTCTTCCTTCCTTCCTCCCTTACTCCTTCCCTTCCTCTGTGTGTGTGTGTGTGTGCAGGACCTGAGCTACCCTCCCACTTGGGACTATTTGCCCTATCCTACATCAAGGATGGGTACCTCATCACCAGTGTTCTACTGGCTAGATTCAGGGTGGGTGCCTTGTCATTGCTGTTCAACTGACTAGACTTAGGGACAGGTATTGAGAACTGAGAAGTACTTAGAACAGACAAAAATACTGGATTAGCTCTCAGGTCTCCCAGAGGGGAGGCAGAAATCTTGTCATAAATAATTTACCACAAGTGTCACAGAGCAAGTAGAGAGACTTACTGAGAGAAGCCAGAAAAGCAATGCAGACACTGTTAATACTATATGTATATATAGTATTAACAGTATCTACGCACACACACACATATTCAAGAAGCATGGTTTAGGTTTCAGTAGAAGTAAATCAGTAGATTCAGCAGAATAAGTAGGTTTTTCTTTCTATCTCAGACAGATTTGAGAAGATATTAGAGAAAACATTTCCAGTACCAGAAATCAAAATCCACCTTAAACTAGCACTTAGCTAAAATGAAGTCTGTTGGCTGGTGCAGCTACAATGTTCTGGTGGCTCCTTGCCTGAGGCTGACCAAATTCAGGTGTTCTGTGAACCGTCTCAGAGAACCTACTCTTCTTTTCAAGACCTGGCTCTGATTTCCCCAGCACTGCTTTCATTCGCTGAAGGATTCTCTTTATATGAAGGGAAGGATTATCAGTTTAAACTTAAATGACCCTTGTAATTCAAAAGCTCATGAGAACAGAAACCATTTCTGGCTCCAAGCATCCATTCCAGTCCCCAAAACATCACTAGTGGGTGAGCAGGCATCATTTGTCCAGTTTCTGTGGAAGAGGTAGAGCCCTCTGACTGACAGCTCTCTCCTAATCCCAGGAGGTAGGGGATGGGTGGCTCCCAAAAAAAAGGGCTCCAAGGAGGGACACTGGGAACTCCAGCTCTCCACTATAGGCCTTTAGGAGGTCCTGCTTTCTCAGTGGGAGAAACGGCTTGGAAAGCAAATGGGAACTGCCCTGGATATAGCAATAGGGCATTCGCTGGAGTGTAGACTCTCCAAGAACTGAAGGGAGAAAGATTTGAATTGGGATTAGGTTTATCAGAGGGATCCAGAAGCAAAGGTGATTCTCTAACTTAACTCCTGCACTGCGACAAGCTGAGCAACCCGTGAGCACATCCCAAATCTACCGAGAAGCTGAGAATTGATGACAGGCCCTAAATCTCAAACTATCCTCTCTCCTAATCCTTCACATCCTCACTCAGCATTCTGCTACTCTGTTCTTGGTCTCTGGGTCTCTCTCTCTCTCTCTTTCTCTGTCTCCCTCCTCCCTTTCCCCGCTTCTCTCTCTTTAAAATAGCTCCTTGAAAACAATACACAATAGTACCATTTGCGAGGACAATTACTTTCAATTCACTTTTACTTAGAGCTGTTCTCACCACAATTGTTGCTGAGATGAAACAGTGACCTTTCCACTTGAGAAAATTAAAAGAGCCTCCAGGGTCAGAGAAAACAATCCTCTAAGTACCAGCTTCAGGGGAAATGCCCACATAAGTGACTGCTCCCTTCCTGACCCTACAACATGTAATTCTCTAGTTTTCCCAGAAGAATAGATCTCCTACCCATTCTTATTATCTTCAAAGACTTCAACAATGGGACCCCTCAGGCCAGAAGGCCCACAGTGGCCAAGCAAATCTTACAAACAAATAATTGTGTGGACTTTTCCCCACGAAGACAAAATCTACATGATCAAATTTGTTACAGAGAAAAGGTTACCTTTTTCCAGAATAGGACAAATGTGAATCTTGCTTTTGATTATGCAGAGAATGGCTGCAATGCTACAACAATGAACCACATAACAAAAATTATTAGGTGAGTGAAGTTGATAAATAGTGCTAACATGAGATGTTTTCCTAATCATATGTGGAATTAGTTAAATGACTGAATTCGATGTCTAATATGTGATATGCCTATCTGAGAAAGCCAACAAAACATTTATTTACAAGTCATAAATATGTATTTATGGATACATTAGTATACACATATGCACATGTATTCCTGCATGTGTGATCAGAAATTTCTGGACGTCAATGAGAATTGGTTCCTATATTGATAACTTTAATTTTATCTGCCACAAATGTCTGTCACTTACATGAAATGAGGTAAAGTAAGTCCATTTTTATCCATACCTAACCTGAGAGTTTAGTTAGTAACATCAGGAAGATGCATTATGGTAGGAAAATATATTTGGAGTGTGTTAAGGAATAGAGAAGCACGTATTTTCCACTTCACACATAAATTATATTTAAATCTTCTATTAATTGAAGAGCTTGTAAATTTAAATTCATACCTTCCAGGATAAACTTCCCAGACTGACTATGCACTAAGACTCCCTCTCTCAGACCTGCAATCCCTCACTCCCTTCCCTTCCCTAAAGCATGCGCTGTGAATTATTAGCATGCAGCTCTTGGAATCGAGGGTGCTGTTTATCAACTCAGTGTCTGTGCTCAGATTTCCTCTCTCTGGAAGATCTTGCCCATCAATTCTGCCCCTTTCCTGAATACCCTGAATGACTTAACACAAGAAATCCTGCCACAGAAAGCCTTCCTTGACAGTTTCCAAGTCTAAGAAAGATGGCAGCTGGTCCCATAAATAATATCTATTACATAGACTGATCACATAGACCAATCACTCCAAGAGAGCATCTGTATATCTTCAGTAATTTCAAACTTGTCTCCCCAAAGTGCCCCCCCCATCTTGCTTAAGCAGAATAACTGACCTCAAATTGTCCACAGGGCAATGCCCAGAACCTATGAATGTGTTATATTACACAGCAAGAGGAATATGCATATTCATAAAAAGTCTGATAGTCTTCCAATATTCACAACTGTCTATAATTGGATGTTGACTTATAGGTTCTGATACTACCTAAGAAGAAATGGGTTTTAATGATAAATAACATTAACTCATGAGTTTGTTCTGAGTTTGATTCTAACTCTGCCATTCTGTGGGCTTTTTAGAGCCTCAAGTTCCTTATCTGTAAGATGGGACAGGGTTTTTCCAGCCGGCACTACTGAAATTTGGGGTATGATAATCTAAGCAGCATCCCTCGGCTTTACCCTCTAGATTCCAACAACAATTTGCAGTTGTGACAAAGTAAAATGGTTTCCAGATGTTGTCCAACATCCTGTGGGGCAAAATCACTCTAGGCTGAGGGTCTCTGAGTTGGGATATATATGCTTATTTCATGTGTCACTGAGAAGATGGGTCAAAAAAAAAAAAAGATGAGAAGCTCCTGGAATGGCCTTTGTAGCTTCTCTCTTGACTTTGGTCCTGGTGTAACACTGGGGACCTTCAAAGGCTACATCTGTCACCTCCTGAGTCACTGCTCCATCTACTAAATACTGGGGCACAGACGATTAGCTTCTTTGATGTCGATTCAGCACCTGATTATGATGTCTAGCTTTGAAAACCTAACTCTAAATGATATAGACAAGGAAGAAGAGGAAAGGGATCGAAGGTATGTTTTTTTAAATCCCAGTATATTAAAAAATAGGCATTATATATGGAAATAGTTATTAAGCCACATTAGTGGAAATTTTCCCAGACCATATTGTGTATTAACCATATTCTAGTTCCTAGCCATAAAACAATATTTTATTACAACAAGTTCTTGGTGATCCACTACATACCCAGAAGTATAGTAGGGATGGGTGTAAACAATAATCCCCTAGATAGTTTTAAAGTGAAAGAAATGACAAAATCTGAAAAATGATTCTATTTTGGCTTTGACCAAAGAGATAGAGGCTAATGACTTAAGTCAGGCTAAAAAATCAAAATAATGTGGATATTTTAAAAAAGATAGAAGAGATAACCAAAAAACTAACACTTGGCCAAGGTACCTTGCTCCCTTATGAAGCCATGATTGGAAGTTACTGAAGACATCTCTTTGCAAATGGAATTAATGGACACATAAGTGTATTGCTTGTTCTGTATAAATATAGTAGCTAACAATAAATGTCCTGAGAATTGTACAGTTCTCAGATCCCTTGGAGCTAACTACCATAGGAGGGTTTAAACTGGAAAACCACTGCCTTTCTCTTAAAAATCTTCTTTCTCCCAGTGAATGCCAAAATCCTGACCAAAATCCTGGCTAAATGGTTTAGTGTAGAATAATCCTTTATCTTTGCTATTCGTGATAATGTATTATTTATGGTTATTTCTCATACAATAAATTGTTTCAGTGTTTGACTCCTCTTCAATAAATTATATATACACACACATATATTTCCCTCCGTTTTTTCTATTCTTTAATAGCTGCATGATTCTCTTGGAGTGTTGTAGAATTTTAATGTAAAAATGGAAATGAAATAGGGCTGGACTATGAAGCTATGAGATTGGAAAGAGATCCAAACTGCCATATTGATGAATACTACATTTTCTTGAGCCAGCGTGCCAGCTTGGAAGAAGTGTTTAACTTGTCTGTTCCTATTTCCTCAATTTATGGCTGTTGGTCCTTGAAACAGAAACATTTCAAACATATGCATCAAATAATTATATACATATACACACATATATCAGAAACTGTCTGTTATATGTTGAAAATCACCCTTTGTAAGTTATCTTTGCATATATCTGTTAGCAGTTAAAAAGATTCAGAACTTTATTGGAGGAGAAAGAAATCATCTATTTCTGTACAATTAAACTAAGCTCAAATATGATTTCTGGTCACAATTCTATCGTGTTGATTTCTCTCTTTGCTTAGGACCACAGGACATCATATATTATTTTATCAACTTACTCCCTTGCTAATAAACTTGAACAGTTTCTCATTTCTAGAACATGGTTGTCAAACTGTGCTCCTAAGAGCTCAAGGGGGCCCTGGACCTCTATCACGGGCTGCCTGTGGAATAAGAAAGAGCCTTTGTAGCTGGGGTAGAGGTTCTACCTTCAACTAGTGCAACTTCGCTTCACTCTGAATAACACATTTTTTTATTCTTTAGGTTTTCATTTCAAAGAAGGATCAATCACTGAAGCCAAAAGTTACCACTGGTTTCCAGAGGCTTGTGGGATGATGGCTTGGAGAAGAAAATGTGAATTCATTTCACTAAAATCTTCTTCAGACTGAGGCCATATTAAGCCTGCTTTTAGGGGAGGAGGAGAAAAGAGGGAAAGGGGAGGAAGGAAAGAGAAGAGGAGGTAGTTTTAAAGAACACAATTTGTAGAACGTGAGGGGAGTGAGGCATGTGCTGCCCCCACCACCAGGTTCTGTGGCAAATGGCAGTGATGCCTGGTGGATGCATCATTGGCTGAGGTTTGCAGAGTTTTAGGATTGGTAGATGTGTTGGAGAAAATGGTCTTAAGGTGGCTGAGCAGTGGAGGAGGCCACTGAGATTCCCAGGAACGTTCAGGGAGAAGAAAATGATCCCAGAAGTGTTGCAGGCCTAACTGGAGATGAAGAAGGTAGAAGCAGGTGGGGTTCAGAAGGATGTGTACTTTGCTTAACGTAAGGGGGCAGGCATGGTGCACCCTCTAGAAAAGGCAGGCAGGTAATATCTATCTAAGCTCCCAGGGACCGACCATCCCTAAAAGAAATGAGATTCCAGTACACCCAATGTTTGTTTTCTTGCATCTCCAGAAAACAAACACTGAGCCCAGCAATGAATCTGAGTGGGTCAACTCACTGGGGTATAAACAGATTTCCCCCATAACTTACTAATTGTATCTTTTTTTACTGCTTCACAGGAAACACCATAATTGATACCTCATTTTTAGTCATGTTCAGTTGTGAATATTTTTCCAGTCCCATTTATACCTCAGTCTCATGCTCAATTCAAAGCCTTCCCTACCTGCTAGATTTGTGTCTCAAGTGGCTTGCAGAGAGCTGGGGTTGTGGTCTGCTATCACACCCAGGCAACTGCAGCTAGAGTTCATCAGTTAAAACTGATGGCACTTTCTCCTTTGCTTGCCCAAAGTGCTCCACAATCTCTTGCACATGCGCGCGTGCGCACATGCACACACACACACACACACACACACACACACACACACACAATCTCTCTCTTTCTCTCTCTCTCTCGCCCTTTCTCTCTCTTGGGGTTCTTTTCAACCCACAATTCTCGATCCTGTTCTTCCTCTACGTTTGACTATATATGAATTAGTTGTGACCATGAGTTTTTAATGGACTTGCTGGGCAACTTAGTTTAAATAACTCTTACAAACAACTTACTTTGTAGAAAATAAGTATATAATAGAAATACAGCATGTAGGTTAAGAGCATGGACTCTTGGGCCACGTCTAACATGTTGACTTGGGGAAAAGTCACTTAGCTCCTCAGGGCCTCAGTTTCCTTACCTGAAATCTGGGAATAGTGACCGCACAAAGTTCATGGGGTTGTTGTGAGGATTAAATAATTTTAAAAGTGCTTTAAACAATGGTTAGCATGCTGAAGTGTTGACTGTCATTATTATTATTGTTGTATGTATTTGATACTATAATTTCAGGTGGGTTTGAGCCCAGTTATCATTATACTTCGATGATAGTCAAACCTTTATCACCTCTTAGGCCTAGTGTTCTGATGAGTAGAATGAGAGTGATGACTGATCACTTCTGCCTACTCCTTTGGTTAGAATTACAGAGGGTTGCTAAAGCTATAGAAAAAAAGGGCTCTTACACAGTGCCATGGGAGTACAAACTGGTAAAATCTTTGGAAAGGCTGTGTTGTGATACTGTTTATAATTTAATGTAGGCACACTTTTAGTATCAGGAATTTTTACTCTTTGCGATTTATCTTACAAAAGACTAGTATACATGCAAAAAGTTAAATATATAAGAATGTGCATTGAAACAATTTATAAAGACCCAAAATATGTATTTATTAGGAATTGGTTAACTGTGATAAAGCTATGCTATTTTAATTTGTAGCCATTAAAAAGGAGTTTCAGCCATGAGAAAAAAAGAGGCACAAATTGTAAGGCAGTGTGTATACAATGATCCCATCAAAAGAAAGAAAAGTAAAAAAGAGAAAATGAATGAAAGCAATAAAAAAATTCATGAATATCTTAGCATTTGTATAGAATACAAGTTGAAAAACTATATGATCCAATTACCAATAGTTATTCTTGTGCTAGAATTATAAATGTTTTTCACATTTCTATGTCATATTTAGCACTGTGACCATGGGCAAACTGTTGAAAACCTCTGAATCTTAATTCCCTTAACTGTCAGATGGAAAATACCAAATTCTCCTTAAAATTATAAGTATTAAGTAAAACAGCAGATTTAAATTCCCTAACATAAAGCTTGGCATACTGTAAATGTTCCATAAATGTCAATTCTCTTCCCTTCACTCCATGCTATTTATAAAATATCTACATACTAAGCCATTTATCTTGAAAAAATAGAAATATTTTTTAAATTGTTTCCCTTTTTTATTAAAGAAATAATATCTCTTCATAATGATTTTTCATTTAGCTCCATGAGCAAGACAAATTTAATAGATTAAATTTTTTATAACCCTTATCTTAAATGCATTATTTTTCCTAGGATCATTTTTATTTTAGGGGGAATAAAAAAAGTATGCAACTTAAGGGGGGAAAGAAATGGTTAACTACCTGTACTATTTTACAATTGGCCCATCAAGACAATGAATATATGTAATTTTTGTGTCCTAACCCATTTATAATCCAGCAAAGCACTGCAGAGTAAAGTAAGAGAGTTATTTCATTATAAATGTTTACAAATATACATATATAGAAAAAGCTTCTCGAATTAATTGTGGCTACCTTTAAGATGTAAAATTACAGAAAAAATTCTTTTTTTGAACTTCTTTATATTTTATATATTTTAAGAATTTAAAATATATATTTCTTTTTAAATAAAAAGTGCACAGTAAATGCTGCAAAATTTTATTTACTTGCATTTACAATACACAGAATTAAGCAATATTGAAGAATAAAGCAAGGACTTCAATAACCATTTTGTTTTTATTTTCTATCAAAATTGTGAGGGCAAACTTTCAAGCTAAATGTTTCCCTCCTGTGCATGAGGCCAACTAAACTCTGCAAAGGAAGTGAGAACAATGGATTTTGGCCTGTTTCTAACAATAGGAAATACACTGGTCTTATCATCACAACAGTGGACTAGTACCCTGGTTTCATTGTAAACAGTTAAACAAAACATTAGTCAAGAAGCTGGTGGATATCATTTAGGGAAGTGTGTCTGCTTTTTGAGGCTTGTCTGAGTCTGTTATGATCAGTTTAACTAGCGTCTTTGTGAGAAAGCAAGACCTATCACAATGCATACTCCAGATAGAACTGGGCTCAAAAAAGGGGGTAAGTTGACGTAATGGAGAATTGGCATCAGTAGTGGGGGCAGTTTGTTGCTGATGTCAGCCAGAATGACCTACTCCATGCTCCAAGCACCTATATGTAGCAGGTGGTAAAAAAAAAAAAAAAAAAAAGGTATGTCCTTACCACGTTCATTTTCAACAGAATTAAAAAGATTATCCACTTTAATGTCTCTTTTTATAGAAAAACACCTGATCTGAACTGGAACTTTTTCTTGAACCTGAATTTGAACCAGATATCCCACCTCAAACTTCTTCCTCTTTTTCCTTCCCACCAAAGCATGCTAATGTAATTAACATTCAGGGAAGGTCACATGGCAAACAGGTCTAAGATTACCTCCACAGATTCCAAGTCCTATTGAAAGATAGGATAGTCAACATGATGGGTAACACGATGTTTATTAAGAAATATGTTTGAATTAAATTATTTTCATGTTTAGGCAGACCTATTAATTACAGTCAACAATTAAATGTACTCACTTCTGAGGACAAACACGTGTGAGTGCCACATGTCCAAATGAACCTAGCACGCCGAGGTCCTCTACAAATATTTGTCAGATGAATTGTTAACAGATGGTTATTTACTATATGGATTTCACAGCTCCTTTGTCTCTCTTATTTCTGTTTCATATTCCGGTGCCAGAACCATTTCTCTCTGAAGGCAGAATTATGAAATCAGAGTAAGGAATCTCCCAAGTGGTCCAGTTTATCTTATTGAATATTTTGGTGCAATGGTTTGGCAGAGAGAAACTTTGTAAATGCTGATGAAAACAACCTGTTACATCTTTGTCACTGTTTATTAACAGAGTTGAAAGAATCAAATGTCCATATGTCATGTAAGAAGACAGCCAATGTTATAGTGAATGTGAAATACAAAATTAGGTCCCTAAGAAATTCAAGCTCCATCCAGCTGCCACAGTGATTTCTCTAAAACCATCATTGTAAGAGAAATTTCAAGTTACTGATCATAAATACGGAACCTGTGTGATCACACTCCTGCCCATACCCTCACCCTTAATTAACTTCATGCCCGCCCCTTCCTGCCATGTACTTGGGAATCCAGGGCTCTGAATGGCTTTATTCTCACATCAGAGCATAAATAGATCTGAATGTCAGGGGTGTGAAGGCTTGGACTAGAGAAAGGCAGTAATGTTTCTCCATGAGGTCTCCTCCTAGGTACTCTACGTGAAATACCTCATTGAGTCTCATTTCTCAGGTCCCAGGAATAGATGCTTCTCTCCCGCCTCTCACCACCCCTCCCACCAACACCAAGAAACACTTCTCGACTCTGGGCCTTTGCTGTGCTGTGCCCTCTCCTCGGTAGTCTCTACGGATCTCTTCCTTCAAATAGCAACCACTTTCTCAGCCATTAAACCTCCGTTCAAGATATGACCTCCTTGAAAAGACAGAAGCAGAGCTGGAGACTACACCTTGAGTCCCACTTCCCCAAACCTGCCATACACTAGGCCAGATGTCCCTTCTCTGTGCCCTGCGGTAACCAGAGGTCACTTGATTAACCACTGCATTCACCATGCTGTATCAGAACATAGTAGTTCTGAACACAGACTGAAATCAGTGCGCCCAGGCTCAAATCTTGTCTCCTGCATCTGCTAGTGGGTCAGTTTTCTTATCTGTAAAATGGACATAGCAGTGGAATCTCATAGAGATAAGGATTAATTAAACCAATGTATACTAAAGCTTACACCAGTAAGTCCTCCATGAGTATGAATTATTAATGGTGTTTTTCCATATTTGTTCTTCACCATTGGCATCTGGGTTTATATTCTCAGAGAAAAATGTCTTAGTTATTTGTATATCCCTCACCATGCACATGGCACTTGGCACCTGGTAAGTTCCTTACACTTAGTAGCCAAACTGAACTTGTAAGAATAAGAATAATAATCTTAGTGTCATCGAATCCTAGAACTGGAAGTGTATAACCATCAGCACTTACTTCCAAGTTCATGGAGCAAGGAAACACTCTATGTAAGCACAGAGAGCCTTTTTTGGTTGTTTGTTTGTTTGTTTGTTTGTTTGTTTTCAGGGAGGAAACAATGAATCATTTCAGATGATTTTACTTTTGACCGTAAACATGGCCTCCTTCAACAGCACAAAGCTAGCTAGCATAGCTTCTGACTAATACCCAAAGGCTTCTTGTCCATGCAGGGTATTCATTATAGTTTTCAACAGTAAGTGTAAATTACAGGATGCCTGATAAATTCATCCAGAAAAGCTAAGAAAAACAGATGTTATTTTCCAAATCTTATCAAACAATTCCCTTTCTCTTCACTCACCAGGGTAGTTTTGGGCCAAACATGATGGAAAAGTAATTTGCCTGCCCCTGATCGTTTACAGAATCTAAAGGGAGGGGTTGTCGGAGTAAGATATATTGATTTCCCACACTGTGCATTCTTCCTACTCTGTGTGGTTAAAACAAAACAAAGTATTTGATTTCCCCCATTTTTCTACTGATGAAAGATGACAGGTCCAATGATGGAGCTCGCAAATGAAAATCTTTATTTTGTATGATTAGAATCTTTCTGTTTCCACTGTAACCAGTCCAGCATCAGAGAGGTGTTCCCAGGTCTACAAGGACTGTGCTAAGGGAGCTGCCAGTGAGGATGGCCAGGCGGTTCTTCACCACGACATCTCCCTGCGCACTCAGAGACCTGGCCGGCTTTGACCTGGATAAAACAGGCAGGGGGCACAGAGGAGAGAGGATGGCCTGGATTGTCTGTGTGTGCTTGGTGGTTTGTAGCCTAGGTATCTCCTTCTTGTATTATAGACATAATTCCTCACTGGTGAAAAGTGAGCTGGTTATATGCCTTTTCATAAATCAAGAATTTGCTTTAGAAAGGGACCAGCTGCATGTAGGACAAATCTCTAGTTTCTTAGATTATTTATACATTTATTGTAGTTTATAGACTTGTTTTTCTTTTCCATTGTGCTATTTATTTCCATGAATAAAACAATACACAAGGTCACATGTATCCTCAGATATCCTTAGCTTCCCCAAACTACATTAGCAAACTGGCTGTTAGAAAGAATTAAGATGAAATGAAAACTCTAAGGGGAGAAACATGGCAAGTAATGGTTTTTTTTTTTTTTTTTTTTCAATTGATACAGACTTAGCTCGGGGAATTACTGTACACTAAGATACTCAGGGTGACTAAAACTCTTACTCTCAGGCATGACAAGGGGGACAAAGTGTTTTTATGGTGCAAAGCATGTCTTAAATGCCTGGAATGACCCATCATTTATTTCATTAATTCAAATAGGTTTCTGTTGCTGATGAGTTCTAGTCTGTTGGGAGGACAAGGACAGAATGAGTTCCTAATAGGCGACATTCCTACAGTTAGGTGCTGCAGTGGCTCAACCCCCTGGTGCTGTGTGGGTGCTTCTGTCTTAGAGAAAGTCTGCTTTCAACTCAGACTCTATTTTGCTTTTGACTGTGACTCCATCTCACATACAGGCTCAACCAAGAAAAGAGGCCATTGATGCATCATTTTCAAATGGAAAGTACTTGGTGGACAAAAAAATTCTCTGAACAGTGGTCAGACTCTCCAAATAGACAAGGGAATGCCAAAAAAAAAAAAAAAAAAGAGTGATTGTGGACTGAGCTGGCAGTGTGTCTTTCAGGAAATGGCTGGGTGTGTGTATCCTTGCTGATTACACATGAAGTAGCTCCAGAGCCATGTTCTGTGTCAAGAAAGGCTGCATTTCAGAGCTATATTTTCCAAAGGAAGCAGAAGCAGCCCTCTAATCGAGCCCTTTGCAGAGACGGGGAGCAGAGAAGAGATGGGGACTTTCTCTGTCCTGGTGACAGTTACACTGCACACGAGAAAGAACAGGCGCACACGAGAAAGGAAAAGCCAGGGCAGACTTACTGCTACGAGATTTTCAAAAAAACACTGAGGAAAATCAAAAATCAAAAGCATAGGACATTAGGCAGGAAGGGCATCTCTTTTTCTTCCACTTTGTGAATCAGATCCCTGAAGAGGAATGGGTAAGGAGCAAATGATGAGAGCTGCAACTAGGATATCTGAACCCCAATGATAATGGAGATTAGCTGCCTACTACCCCCGGTCAACTGGGAAGATAAGGTTGTGAGAATTAAAAGAGATGATGCTGGAATGCATTTGCTATAATGCCTAGCACATTGTTCTACAGAAAAGTATAATCCCCATAAGAATAATAATTGATTATAACAAATGTCTGAGTTTCATGAGGTCTTTCTACCTTTGTCCCTCTGGAGATGATGTGGAGATGATGACAGTGTACATGGCTGCGTAAGTGGTCTCCCTGTGCCCTCCCAGGGCTGATTTACCTGATCTGGGGGCCCTTTCAAAGAGATGTCTCCTTCTCTTAAAAAGCTGTGGTCCAAAGGAACCGTAAAACAGACCCTACTCTGAAAGGGAGAAACTTAAAGAACCTGGAACATGAGCTGAGCTCTTAGAGCCCAACTGGGAAATAATATAATACAATTTGTTTTCAAAATGATTTCTTTGCAACCTGGAATCACATCTGTGCATCTCCTTCAACTCTATCAATCCAAACGTTTCAAATACGTTCCTGTCATTGCTGGTATTGCCTTAACCTCTTTCCACAACCTTCCTTGCCTCCCCTCAACATTTATATATTAAGTTTTCCCACATTAAAAAGGAATCATTACTAATTTGTAACAAATTTGTAAAACTGTTTTAATTGGTGATGATCTTTTCCATGAAATTATGGTATGTGAATTTCTAGGATCTCTACACTCTCAGGCTTGCAGGCAGAAATGCTGGTGCTTGAGAAGGAGGGTCCAGAAACCAGGCTGCTGGGGTCCCAGCCTGCTGGGGTCCCTATCCTCACTCACACTCTCTTTCTCCCCAGCCTTCAGGAGAGCTGAGTAATCACTCTGTGCCTCAGTATTTTCATCTACATGATGGAGATAATAAAATTATGTTACTCGTGAGAGGATTGGATGAGTTAATACTTCTGAAGTTCTGAGAACAGATGAGGCAAGAGCAAAAGGATTTTAAGGAACTTCAAGTTTTATAGTTCAATTGAATTTAGGGAACCAGTCCTAATAGTATTAACAGTTTCATTTAAAGAAATTTAAAAAATGAACATGTATGAAGTTTGCATTTTGAATTAGCACTGATTTGCTTTTTCTAATTCATTCATTCATTCATTCATCTATTCGTTCATTCACCAAATGTTTATTAACCTTCTCCTGAATGTCTCTTTTAGATATAGTGAAAAAAAAAAAAGAAATAGATACTAAATTTTAGTAGGCAGATCAAGAGAGGATCATACACTATATTCATTATACAATTAAGTGTGTTTTTTTGGTAAATATTTAAATCACAAAACAAATTATCAAATTTGGGAAGTCAAAGCTATAAAGGATTTTAAATGCATGGAAGAATCACGTGCATAAGCCATACATCAGTGGAGTTCATTAAGCTGCACAGTACTAGAGAAATAACTTATACATTCAGCTTTAAGGATACCCCCAAAATATATTCAATCTTGGCAGCTGCCATCTTGAATTTACTTTTCCAGAAAAGGGAGTAATTCCAGGCAACAGCATTTGAAAACATTAACCCCTGGCTTTGTTTCCTTTTAAATAGCCAAGGATTCGGAGCTTCTGAAAAAGTCTGTTTTGAGCAACAATAAAATCCCTCAAGTTTTTGGAAAAGCAACACCTTTTCCATGAAACAAGTTTTGGGTTCTCCGCCACAATCAAATCCTGCAGTTACTTTAGTCACATTAGAAAGCTAGACTTTTGCTTAATGTTCTCCCTTAGTTAAATAATTCTATTAAAACATGGATACACGCATGCCCCATTCATTATCTTTGATTTTAGATCTGACAAGTAATGATGTCATGATGTTTAATCATATTTCAGTATGACCCGCTGCATTTTACTCTATCTGAGCTAACTGAATATCATTAAATCATGTTGTATATTTGAGGGATATTCATTTGGTAATATTATTTCTTTCCATTCCTTTATACTGGGGGCATTTAGTTCTATTTTTCCCAGTTGGCAGGAGGTGATAATGGGTGACAGTGAGTCTGCCACTTGGCTAGTGGTCTGAAGGTTGGTTACTATGGAAAATGACACTGTCCCCTAGGTGCTCAAAATCCTATCAGAATATTAATTCTGCCCCGCCACTCACAATGAGAGCTTACTGTGTGCATGTCATGTTGGACTGGGCCGGTGTATGCAGAAAGATGAATTAGAAGCCCTGGGTCAATTCACTGCATCAGGAAAGCACACAGCAATGTCTGCTAAGAACAGAAAGGATATCATCCAAACACTTTCCCCCTCAAATTGCAAAATACCCATTTCTCAGAAGGACTAAGTTTCACACAGTGGTTGATACATAGGGGTCAACACAAGTAGGTGCCCAACCAGCTTGCACAGAAGAGGAAGTAGGAGGTGGCCCAGCCTGTAAGACAACTTTGGGTCTGGGGTCACAGCATGGAAGGCTGGTGGCAAAACTGGGGGTCACGTTTGTCCTAATATAGGAAAGGAGGGAATAAGATCCGGAGGCTAAGGTGGCTTAAGGAAAAAGATGTTTTCCTACAGGATCCCTAGCAAGCTTGTTTCTTATATTTGTAACTCTCCATTATTTTTAAAGTCTTTTGAGAGGGCTGGGGGCTCTAAGTGATGATGTCCAGAGGGTGGGGACACTGGAGGACTGACCTGGAGGAAATGCTCTCCTTCCTCAGTCCTGACCCCTTTTCCTCATTTAGTTCAATTTGACTGTGACTCAGCTCTGAGCTGTCTGTTAGCCCTGGAGAGAGGTAGCTTCACCGCACCTGGCTTCTACTCACTACTCCAAGGCAAGGATTGGGAAGACCCCGGGAATGCCCCAGGCAGTGCCAAGAGCTCCTGTAGCTGGTTTGGAGCACAGCCGACTCCAGAGATGTTACTGCTGGTCTTGAAGTCACTGTAACTCCTCTCACAGTGGCGTTTCTGGGGCAGCAGCTCTAGGAAGAAGGCTAGACTTGCTTCAGCAGCTAAGTAGAAGCAGACCTCCAGTGTAAGCAGTCAAGGTAATACTTCCCCTTTCCTTGGCACTTGAACTAAAAGGACTGAAGCAAAATAAAAGGGCAATCTGTATGTAATTAAAAGCTTCTACTGGCAATTGCTTTTTCCCCTTGTTAAAACAGTAGAAACCCAAATTTTCCACCTTCTCAGGCTGTCCACCCTCCAGCACTGAGTTGCCATAGCTAGAGGTAGTGTCTCTAAGCAGCGTTGGCAACGGTAGAGCCATCAAAGGAAGGAAGGGTTTTTAAATTAAAATAATTTTTTTAACATATGGCAATACTCCAAAGCAGTAGTTACTAAAATTTTTAGCCTAACCTTTGGAAAGTATATATATTTTTACTGCCGTTGCGCATACCTCCTTCTTTAAACATGAGTCATCTAACACTTTCTTGAGATTTTAATTAACTTTAAGATTTTAAAACTTAGACAAAAATGAATGATAAAATCCCATCAATTATTCAGCAACTTGTAATCTGCTAGAGTTCTTAAAAATTCTATAGGTTTTGCAATTCTCTTCTTTTCTTTCATTCATCATACATAGAAATTAGAAGAGAGCAATTATGCACATTCGTCTCTGAGCACAACTATTCTTTGCATTCTTTGGATATAGGACTCGATCCATAGTTTTAATTCTATGACCAGTCAACCACATAGAAGGAAAGATTCATTTTGTTTTGCTTTTTCAAATATTTACGGACTTCCTACAATGTGGCAGGGGTATATCAGGAAAAAAAAAAAAAGAGAGGCAAAATCTCTGACCTTAGGGAACTTTCATTTTAGTAGGGAAATATAGACAGACAGACAATAAATCAATAAATGAGAGAAAGAGAGGGAGAGAGAGAATGAAAAGTACTATGAAGAAAAAAGGAAGGTGATAATACGAACAGGCAAAAATGAGGGAGTTTATTTTAAATTGTGTATCTTAGAAGAAGAGGATATATTTTTAGCAGAAGTGCAAGCTTATATGAATCATCATTTTCTATTTGAATATACAAATTTCTTAGCACTTACAGATATGCAGGAAATCTGAGGAAAGTGGGCAATAAAATGTTCTTGAAAGTTATGTAAGGAATCACCTATAAAAAAATGAGGCTGATATAAAGATGTTTCAAAAACATAACCTTGTATTTGTAGTACTTTCATTGTCCCTTTTTCTTTTGCTAATCATAGGTAGTAAACTGTGGTTCAGCTTAAAGAAGCGACTAATTGCTTTCCTACTTCTTTCACTGAAAAGCACTAGCTCACAAAATGCATTTTTCTTTATCACAGCTAAACTGTTAATACACAGTAAGTTTGTCGTAACATCATTTAAAAGAGTTATGGCAACTCAAACTATTCTCACTGGCTTTCTGAAGCTATTACTCAACCCACACTGTCTGTTCTACTCTACAAACAGCCTCCATTAGTCCACACTCCATCTAAACCTCTACTTAGTAAGTTCTGCTTATTTGGTGGGGTCAGATGAGACTTTCTAGAGTAAACTAGGTCCCTGAGATGATAATGTGAAGATGTATATAGAAAAGTGAGGTTGGTTCAAATCAGAAAATCTACCATTGTGATTTAGGTTATTGCATTAAAAAAGAAAAAAATGTGAAATCATATGGTTTTTAACTTTTTCTGACTTATTTTGTTTAGCATGATTATCTCAAGATCCATCTATGTTGTTGCAGAAGATAAAATGGCTTTAAGAAAACTTCATGTGTCAATAATTACTCGAAATGTAAAGGGAATGAACTCACCAACAAAAAGGCACAGAGTAGCAGATTAGAACAAAAAATAAAACCTAACCATATTCTGCTTCAAGAGACACATCTCAGGTGGAAGGACAAATATAGACTCAAAGTGAAAGGGTGGAAAATGATACTCAAGGCAAATGGCACCCAAAGAAAAGTAGGGTTAGCCATAGTTATAACTGATGAAATAGATTTCAAGATATAAAAGGTAACAAGAGTCAAAGTTGGACATTTCATAATGATAAAGAGGACAATATATCAAGAAGACATAACACTTATCAATATATATGCTCCTAACCAGAGAGCACCAAATATATAAAACAACTGCTAACAGAATAAATCGGAGAAGCTGACAAAAACACAGTTACAGGAGGGGACCTAAATACCCCCTTGACAACTATGGATAGATTGTCCAAACATAAAATTAATAAAAGAAATATCAGCTTCAAATGACACATTAGACCAAATGGACACACCTGACATTTACAGAGCCTTTCATCCCCAAACACGAGATTATACATTCTTATTTAGTGCACATGAAAGATTCTCAAGCATCAACCTTATGCTGGGACACAAAACTAGCCTCAAGAAATTCAAGATTGAAATCAACCAAACATTCTCTGACCACAATGCTTTGAAACTGGAGATCAACTGCAAAAAGAAAGTGGAAAAATCACAAATATGAGGAGATTAAACAACATGCTACTAAAAAACAATTGGGACTTTTTATAATAGATGTCACAACTTCAGAGTTTGAGTAAAACTATGCGATGTTGGCATTGGGATAGAAAAAAATGGATCGATAAGACAGTATAAAAGGCACATAAATAGAAATATCCAAGGTGGACTTGAACATTCTTACACTGCAGTCTTGAGTCTTCTAGGACATCTATTTTATGACACTGTTCTTTCATTGAGGAAGGAATGGGCTGGAAGAAATGTCAGTACTGTTACTGGAGCATGTACCTCAAGGCTCAAGTTATTTTGGATTAGGAAATAATTTATAAACATGCAATAAGAGAAAGACATAGAGACACAAGATATGCTGCAGAATTTTACTTTTTTTCTTTGGGAAAAAAATGTTTCTTTGTAGCCAAAATAAGAAAATAAAAATAATAATTAAATATTATCACTGTTAAGCAGATTGCCTATGCTTTTCTTAAGCAGTCACCTGGTTGGGCTAAACACTGTAACAAAGTGGAAAGACTAGATTTACTTGGATATTGAAGGGAAAAGAAGGAGGGGGCAAGGGTGGGGGAAGGAAGAGGAAGGAGAAATAACCTTATTAGGTAGAGGAGATAAACCAGTGTGACGCACATTTACATGTACTTTGTTATTAATTGTTTGATAAATTAAGTTGGACTAATAACATCATCAACAACAAAAAATACTCTTTTGGCTATTCTTTGACAGCACTCTGAATATTCATTTCATTGGTTCAAAAAAATGAACCAATAAATTGGTCAGGGGACTTACAGATGTTTGGAATAAGATCAAGAAGACATTAGAAACAAATGGAGAAAAGATGCCGTATTCAATATTTTGTTCTGAAAACCATGTTTCCCATAAGACAAAAAGTCAGATTAGATCCCTATATGATAGCATGTAATATATAAACTCTAGAGAGATTAAGAATCTAAATACAAAGAATGTTTTATAATTTTTAGAATAAAATACGAGAATATTTTTTTGATGTCAGGGTAAAGAATGATTTTTTTAAAAAATGCAAAGAACAGAAATCAGCAAGTGATGGATAAATTTGGCTTCCTCAAAATTAAGACCTTTATATGACAATAGATACCAAAAATGAAAAATAAATTATAAACAGGACAAAGGAATTAGCAAATTATATAATAGATTAGTACTCAGAATATATATAGAATTTCTACAAATATAGTATATGAAAAAATTTCTACAAATATAGTATATGAAAAAACAATTCATAGTAGAGAAAACCTGAGTAGTACAGCAATGCATGAAAAGCTCTTGAACTTCACATTACTTAGCGAAAACAGTTTTTTTTTTTTTAATGAGAAAAATCACAGTGAAGGAAAAACAAAGAAAAAAAAGAATATTAGAAAGTAATGGGTAAAAGTAATTCATAAAAGGTATGCTGGAAGTAGTTACTATATAGTTTTTGGAGTCTATAAGTTTTAAAAACAAATAAGCAAAAGCAAATATTATTATATAGTTATTTAGTAATACTGTTATGACTATACCTATGGGTAAGGCTATAATTAGATTTTTGGGGACAAAGAGCAGGGTTAAAGATATTAATTTTCTAGACAATTTTCAAGTCATTAATATTCAAGTAGTTAAAACTCTAACTGTGCACTAGAAAGTATAGAGTGAGAAAAACGGGTGTTCTAGAAAGACCCGCCAGGAGGACTAGCATTTTGAATGTCTCAAAAAGAGGGTAGAGAAATCTGAAAAGCAAGATGGTTTGGGTTCCAGGAGTGGAAAAAGTCCCGCAAATCAAGGGTGAAGAGTATTTCAAGAAGGGAGTAGGGTTATTGTGCCAGATGTAGCAGAAATATGCATTTAGATAAAGACAAACACTTGCAGGTTTGAAAAATGGTCTCCATGGATCCATCCATGGTGTCCTTGTCTAATTCCTTAATGTGGGGACTGAGCTGACTGGGACAACCTGGAGTCACAGCAGAGTGAAGCCCACCCACTTACCTCTCCCATTTCAATTCCAACACACTGGACTAAACAGCTGTCTTTCTTCATGCCTAATGACATGATTCCAAGGATACATGTTAGAAATGACAAGAGAAATGAGTGTATGTCTTTTACTCAACAGCAAAACTTACTTTTCTATTTATCTTCCTTTTGCTTAGTGCTGAGTGATTTTCAAAACTTTCAAAAACAAAAACAAAAACCACAACGCTACTGCTGATTCTAGAGAAATATGAATAAGCATTGAGAAAAGAGTTTGACATCCAGGAATCCATAGCCCTGAGAAATGCAGCTGTCAGACTCTGACCTTGGATTTCTGACCCCGAACCAAGTTAGTTTTGAGGAAGATGCACAGTGTTCTCAGTCTTCGACCAACCTGACTTCTAGCCATCCTTAGCTCTCATGATATCTCAGCACTAATCATAATAATAATATTAACCAAATAGGAAGTGAGTAGCTAATATATCATCTATAAAGGGTGGTCTAAGTCAGCTCTATCTAGAAATGGCTCAATTTTCCTTTGCTGGATTCAATCTCAGAATGCTTGTCTTAAATGTCAATTGTCACCAAACATAAATGTCTTGTTAAAACAAGTTTATCTTCATTAAACTTAACTCCGTAGTCTCTGATTAGCTGTTTGAAACTTAGATCAAGCATATTTATGGTTGTTTCTCCCCTTGATGGTATGTCAATTATTATGGGCAAAACTGTATGTCTCAGGTGCTTTAAAATGTCTTAGACTTTCCTCTGTAAATTTTTAAAAAACAGGTGTCACACTTAATTTTATTCAACATATTCAGTTAAAGATGAGTTTTACTGGTTTATGAAAGAATTCTTTATGAAAAGATTCATTATTGATTTTCTAATAAGAAGCAACTAATTTCATAAAATATTATTTACAATATTTCGATTTGTGTTAAAATTTGAAATTTGAATGTTATGATGGCTTCAGTTGAGGGTGGGCAAGTGCTCTAGATTTGTACTACAAATTGAATGTTTATGTCCCCTAAAATTCCTATATTGAAACCCAGTATTAGGTTTTAGGAGATTAGGTCACAGTGGTGGAGCCCTGAAGAATGGGATTAGTATCCTTATAAAAGAGACCCCCAAAACTCCCTCACTTCTTCCTCCATGTGATGTCACAGAGAGAAGGCAGCATCTGTGATCCAAGAGGTGGGCTCTCACCAGACACTGAATTTGCCGGTGCCTTGATCTTGGCATTCCCAGCTTCCAGAACTGTGAGAAATACATTCTGTTGTTTACAAGCCATCTCGTTTAGGCAGTATTTGTTATAGTGGCCCAAACAAACTCACACCTTTTCACCCAAGCATCAGGGTTCTTGGTGTCATGAATCAGTGAGTGACATAATGCTTTAGCCCTAGGCTATGTGATTCTATGTCATTCTGAGTGTTTGTCTGCTAGATACAGAGCGGGGATGGAAACCAGCAAAGTTTGGGTGCCTCAGTGATTTCTTGTAAGTGAAGTAGCAAAAGATGTCAAGAGCTCAAATTTGTTTAAGAGGAGGTCCTGGCTCAACAAAAAATGAAGAAACAGCTGACAGCTAATTTATATCAATTCTGCTGATAAGATTCCTCTCAACGATTTCATTATAGTACATGATGCTGATGGCCATAGTGTTTAGTTGGCAAGAGGCTGTTGCCGGGTCATGTCACCTTCTGCTCCAAACCTTGCAGGGATTAACTGAGGTATCAGATGTCAGATGATCTGACACCTCATTACCTCCAAGGACCTGGTTCTTAATATTCTTCCTCTTTCCTATTGAGCTCCCGTGCATGCTCCTCATGGTCCTTAAACACATCAGCTACATTCCCACTTAGAAGTCTGGCACCACCTGCTGCCTTTGTTGGAATGCTCTCATCCCAAATGTCTCCATGGGTCAGTCCCTGTCTTAGTCTGCTCAGACTGCCATAACATAATACCATAGACTGGGTGGCTTATAAACAGCAGAAACATCTTTCTCACAGTTCTGAAGGCTGCAAGTCCAAGATCGATGCATTCGCAGATTAAGTGTCTGGTGAAAGCCCAATTCCTGGTTCACAGAGGGCTATCTTCTCACTGTGATCTCGCATGAAGGATTTCTCTGGGCCTCTTCCATAGGACACTAATCTCATTCATAAGAGCTCCACTTTCATGACCTCATTGCTATCCAAAGAGCCTCCTCCTCATATCATCACATTGAGGGTAAGGATTTCAACACATGAATTTTGGGAGGACATATATATCCAATCTATAGCACTCCCTCACCTCATGCAAATCTGCTCAGGTGTCACCTATTTGATGAAGTTTATCTACAGCATGTAATTTAAAATTGCAATCTGCTTCCCTCCTACCTTGATCTTCCCAATATCTTTTAATATGATCTATTCTTTTGCTTTACTATTTTCTCTGTAGTACTTACCACCTTCCAAAGTACTATTTAACATTTCTCATTTATCAAGCTATTGAGTATTTTGTCGATCTTCCTTTGCTAGAACTCATTGTGTTCTAAAAGAAAAGGGATTTTAATTTTGTTCTCATAGCAGTGTTTTGTATCTCAAAACTCTGAAAATAATTTCTGGCATGAATAATTGAGTGAGTGAATTAAAGAAAGAAATTTGTAGAACATTGTGCTATGATAACATATTAGGACCACAAGGGCAGAGACTATTAAATTTTGTTCACCATGATATTTTCAGCTCCTACAACAGTCACCAACAAAGTTTTTTTTCTGAAAGAGTGAATGAGTTACTGGGTAAGCGGTTGAGTTCATAAAATTTATAAAAAGATTAGTGAACATAAATACCTTTGGGTCAGGATTGAGGTACTTTTGTGCCCCAAATCATGCCCAGAATTCTTTAGCTGCATGCAGGTCATAAAGTTACCCAGGGTGTAGTCACCTGAGAACTCCGAAGGGCTACAATTACTTAAAAGAAAGTCCTCAGAGAGGTGGCAAAAGAGCATGAAGGTAATCTGTCCTGCCCATATGTGCAGTGTTCTATTGCAGTATGAAACCTCACGTTTGGTGCTATTTTCTTCTGTTGTAATTGGAGATCACAGGCTTTTGAGTCAGACAAACTTGCATCAAATGCCCTTCCCATCATGTCCTATGCTGTGTGACTCTCAGAAAGTCACACTGTGTGGACCTCCATTCTCATATTTTAAAATAATCCCCACTCTTCAAGATTGTTGTGAAGATGAAAATGATGTGTCAAGTAAAATGCTTAGCACACATTTGAAAAGACATCACTATGCCCTCTGTGTCCTTTCCATGTATGCTTCTAATATTTCTGTTGCATATTGTATTTGCATAATATGCATAATAATACATAATTATCTATTGGAATTTTACAGATTTTGTTTTCTCATCTAAGGTCTAACCATTAGATCACTTTGTTCCTTTATCTTCATCTTGTATTTTACACTGGAACTGTATAGTAGAAAATGCCACAAAAAGTTTGAATTAAAATATAGGCCATTTCACTTCTTTCCTCAGTGCTAATCTAGCTGGTGATAGGCACGGAGATTAATACTGGATTACTTAAAATTTATAGCGTTGCATCATAATTGACTAAAAGGGCAGAGCAATGACTCATAAGTTACCTACTATTTGCATGTGAAAGTAAGTGCTGGTGTATATATCCTTGATAAGTCATGACTGCTTACCAAGCAAAAGTGACCACTGAAAGATGAAACTGTAGTTTACAATGAGTGCCCCAGCTCCATTACTAGGAAATATTTCTTCTTGAAATGTGCTTAACATTTAGCTTCTGGAATGAAATAAGCAAATTAGTAGTCAATGAATTTGCTAACTTTTTCTGCAGCCTACTTCGGTCCTTATAGATAACACTTGCACGATATAAATCCTGCTGAGAAAGAGCACTTCTGTAATCTGCATACTTCCAGAAGGCCATGTTTTCAGCTTCGAGGCTATAAAACTTGCACACTGTAAGGAGAGAAAAGGGAGCATTGAGGATGAAGAACTCTGATAGGTCCACATAGCTTCCAAGTGGCAGAGCTGTGGTTTGAACTTCTCAAGAGAAGCCAGTTAAGGTCAACAATATATAACCAGAGAGCCATGCATTAAGGTTGTCTGGAATGTTTCCAGTCCATCAGATTCAGAGCAACAATTCTTTTATCTGTTTTATATATGTGCCTTTCATGAAAAACAAAGGTCTTATTTAAAGAAAGATCTACAAACTTCTCGTGTCAAAGCATAATTTTTAAAAACTAAAAAACGTGACTTTCATATGAATAAAGAATGATCAGAATGTAAACATCTTTTGTAACTCTTTAATGAGGGGAGCAGTTAGATGTATTAAAAAGAGAATGAGAATATATGGGCAGTGGAAAGATAATTCCATAATAAGATTTCTAGATCAGGTGCACATCTGGGTAATGCCCTACAGGGAAGATACCTTCCTACAGACAGAAAGCATTTGACTTCTGCTGGACAAAATGTTGACATATAACTTCATAGAATCTAGACCCTTAGTCAATAGTACTTAGCAGATCAAGCAAAGATATGCTCCCTAAACAAGGATACAATCCTTGGGTGAACCTGTTAAACAATGTTCCGATATGGCATCAAATGACATGTTACCACACTTTGCCTTATTTCCAAGTTTTGATAACTTTTCCTGACTTCTAGTATCTTCCTGGAAACTGAAAATAGATTAATAAATACAAAGAAGATGTTTTATTTACAGATGACTCTACAGTTTGCCATTTTATAATTTATAAAATGACCTACATTGTGAAAATGGCACCCAGAGATTTCTGATATGAGAGGGCATGGCCACTATTTTTAAGAGGAGAAACCAGATCTTTCCTATAAAGAGCATTACCAAAATGCTTATTTCAAGTGAAAATCAGTATTTTTGTCACAAGCAGTTAATATCATGGAAATCTTAGAATGTCCATGACTCTTTCTCAGACAGCACCGAGAAGTCAATGCAAAGGACAAACGATGGACTAATGGTTATTTCTACCCTGGATGGAAAGATAAACAAAACTCCTTTAAGCATCAAAACGTCCTTTTCCGTGAATATGGATCTCTGTGCATCACGGGGACAAATGACAAAACGTGGCCCAACAGAACTGGAAGTAAAGCCAAGGGTAGGATTGAAAAGACTTGCTTTGTGTGTCCATTGCTTTACAGAAGAAGCCTCGCTCCATGTTTGCTGAAATTCAGTACATACTGGAGCTGGTCGATGGCAACAAAGCAGAATGGAGAATGCACAAGGTTCTCTTGAATCTCTGACTCAGTTGTCCTGATGTGCCAGACAAAGGCTTCTGAGGTCTTTGACTGCCTGGGTTCCTCTCTGTATTTGGACAGAGGGAATTTCTATAAACTCAGAGTGTTGCGTGTCACCCCAGTGTCTGTATTCTCTTTCATTGTTCCAGCTGTACAACTTTCTTAATTGGACCAGCCATCCTCACGATAGTTAATCCCAATGGCGTATATTAAGAAGGGACATTTGATCTAAAACGGAATCAAGATGTTTTCAACCATACTTCTGAGAATTTTCAAAACTCCATTACTTTTGAATACATAGCCTCACTTTGAGGTATAACAAACACATTTATTAAAGAACAGACGACTTCCTAGCTTGATGTATTCCCTAGTAAGTGTGATTCCTAGGACTTGTAAAAACAACCTTTAGACAGATGTAACAAAATCATATTTTATGATATTACGAAGCTGCTATTCCCTGAGGTTCCTTGTTCTGTGATCCTTTTCTCCACTGTTTAGGCTGC
Source organism: Cynopterus sphinx (assembly GCA_030015415.1). Classification (NCBI taxonomy): domain Eukaryota; kingdom Metazoa; phylum Chordata; class Mammalia; order Chiroptera; family Pteropodidae; genus Cynopterus; species Cynopterus sphinx. The sequence goes on along the minus strand of CM057379.1, from coordinate 7,035,274 downwards.
AAAAAAAAGCTTCCTCTATGAACTGCCCTCGGGGAGAGAGGATTGCAAGGGGAGCTGCGAAATAGGCTTCTGAAATTCAGAGCACAGAGAAAAGTCTTGAAAGGCAGAATAATTTAAATTCACAAGAAAAGCCTTTCCAGGGAGAAAAATGTGTAGGTTCCACCTACCAGAGCATAGTGTTTGTACCATAAATTCTGGAGCAGGGAGGGCCACATTGAGACTGAGAGCTGCTTTCTGTTCCTCATGGCCAGGGGTTAGAGTGGAAAGGGAGGCAGAGGTCCTGAAGGGTGGACAGAGCAAGGACCAAGGACTGTCTCTTTACAAAGACATGCGTCACTGCATGGGGCTGCCATGTGTGTCAGGCAGATGTCCATTATCCTCTCTCCTAATGAAAGACGCTTATGCACATCTTGGTCACACCTCCTCCCCCACTGCAGCTCCTCTTCCCACACATCCTGCCACTCCACCCCTCCACCCCTCAGAATTCACATCACTTTCTGCCATGAGGAATATGCTCACTGCCCTCCATGACAGCAGCCTGGTGGGATAGCAGAGCAATGTTTCCTAGAATGAGTTCCAGAGAATGCAATTTGAAAAACAGACCTCGCCACTCACCCTGCACATTAGCCTATTAGAGATTTTATGAGATCTGTGTGCGACAGGAGAATGTCTTTGTGTTTCCCTAGAGTACTTGACCGTAGGAAATCCATGAAAACACAGGTACTGCTTGCCCTGGAATTTTATTGCCATCCTGTGAGGCTACTGTTCCTCGAATTGTACTTTGGGGAACACTGGGCCTGCTCTCTAGCTGTGGAATCAGTGTGTCCTGGGTTTGCTTGCCTCCTATGTAGGTTTTCTAAAATTAGGAGCAATGCCACTTAGCATGATTGGCGTATCAGATGAGATGTGTCATACAATGTTCAGAATCTGGCACATGGTAAGGCACCCTGTCTGTTTCCTGTCCTGCCTTTTGTTATGTACCTCTTGCCTCACATCCCCTCCTGTCTACACCCTCCTCAGCCTTCACATCCCCTCCTGTCTACACCCTCCTCAGCCGGCACCTTGAAGGCCACCAGCTCCAGGAAGGGGTCAGCTATTCCACTCACACGCCATCTTGCTCACGCTCCTAAGCCATTTAGTCTCACTTGAAGTTAGAAGAATCTTCTGTCTCTAGTATCACAAACTTCTTTTGATTTGTGGTATCGAAAATATTCCTCACCTACATTTTCATCGTTAAGTTCATCTTCTCCACAGACAGAAATTTCCTCGAAGCCTGAGACTTTAGATGCTTTTCTCCTTGAATTTCATGCTTCTAGAAAGAACCTGGACTGGAGTAGGCACCCATTTGATATCCGATGAATTGAGCACACTGCTGGAAAAGAGATGTTCGGCCACAAGGGGAAACTTAAGCAATATAAACAGTACACTAGTCAGGATGAGTGAGGCTGTGCTGCAGTAACTAACAGTCTCAGAATTCTAGTGGTTCAAAAAATAAGATTTATATCTTGTCCGTGCTATGTGAGGGTGAACTAGCAGTTTTACACCAGTCATTTCCCTCTGAGGTCCAGGATTCTACTGCTTGCTAATGTGACAATGGGAGAAAGAACTCTGGAGAGTCCCCATTTAGCAGCTAAATGCTCTGGCCCACAGCTGTGCAATCAGCTCTGTTCACAACTCTGACTTATTAGCCACATGGTGGGGCCTCTGTTGCAAGCCTCTTCCTTTTGTTTAATGTCAGTCAGTGTGTGGGGACCACCTCCCCTGGATGCCCACCACTGAGACGTGATCCAGGTAGGTGTGTCCTGTGTCCCTTTGTGGATGCTAATACTAATGCTGGGATGCCAGAGCTGAGTAAGTACTCAGTGAACCTGGAGACTTCTAGAACTATGGCTGTAGAGCTGGAAAAGGAATTCAGGGGGCAGGCCCCCAGGCAGAGAGAGGGCAACATCCTTGGTCAACCCTTCCCTCCTCCATTCCTACATAATTTCCTAGAATGAAAGAATACTTTCATTTCTTTACATTGTCATTTCTGAAATTTTTTCAAAACATTTTTTTTTCTTGGTGTAAATAAGCCTCACCTTAAAATGCAAACACAGCTAGGAGGGGGAAGTAGGTCACTGCAATGTTTTCAGTTCAATCAGCGTGTTTGCTTTTCAGGAATGATTCACTGTAGTGAGCGGGAGAGGCGCTTTTGGTGTAGGGGGCAGGGGTAAGCACAGAGGCAGTTCTAGCTCTGAGATGACATGCTGAAGGGCGACAGGCCTCAGGGTGCTAAGCAACAGCCATAAGAGCCCCTGGGCAGAAGAAGAAAGTATGAAAAAGCAGATGCCTTGGTAGAGAAGGTAGACTCGGATTATTTTGAAATTTTGCTTTGGTTTTGCCTTACCCCCAAGAAAGAAAGGAAGAAACTACTGTTTCCCACCCTCCAGCCTTTTTTCATTTCTCAGATCCTAAAACTGAGACTTGGGCTGATATCAGCTATGTTCTAGACAGAAAAATGAAGTAGAGTTTACAAGCTTATTTAGATTTCACATAAGAAAATATTTCATGTTCTTCAAGAAAAAGGAGTGAAGCCCCAGGACTTCTGCATGTGACAGGAGTAGAGGTTATATCCTTTGTTTACCTCCAACAGATACTTCTTAAAAGAAGTCAAACCAGGAGCATATATATCAAATATTACATTTGATAATATAACAAATCTTTTGTTATATTAATTTGATTTAGTGCCTACTTATGTTAAACAGTGAGTTGAGTGTGACTAAAATGAAAAGCTTAGATATAACCCTGAAACCAATAATACCAGAATCAACAAACTGAAGGAGAGGAATAACGGTGGCAGGAAGCCTGGATGAAGGACAACAATAGGATTTGTCAACATTTGATGGGTGCCTCCCATGTGTCAGTCATGGTGCCACATGCCTATTCAACCCTCACAAAGCCCTATGAGGGATCTCTTCATAGCCCCACTTTGCAGAGGAAGAAAAGTGGGTAATAAGCAATTCTGGTGGGTGTTTGCTGATGTCCGAGTAAGGAGCAGATTTGAAGTCAGGACGTCCGACTGAGAATCCTCCTGCTTTACCACCTGCCTCTCTTGCTGTTGGCAGTGTGAGTGCATGATGAGAGTGGTGCAGAACTTTCCAGCCCCCTGGGTGAGGATGAAAACAGGTGGAGCGCCCAGGTTCTCTCTGCCTAACAAACACGCTTCTCTTGTCACAGTTGCACCTCTGCATCCCCAACCAGCCACTCATCGATTGTGAATTACCAAAACAATGGAGTTGTACTAACAGAAGATAAAAAATCGGAGGGCAATCACTCTTCGGATCTTTGCAAGAAACATATCCAAGTGCCACATATTATTGCTGCTAATAAAACAATAATATGTCAAAAGCAAATCTTGATGTTCAACTTTCCAAAGTTATGGTCCCACTATAGAATAACAACTCACATTTAAACTCTCAAGAGCACTTCTAAGAAAATATAGACCCAGTGTGGACTGGCAAACATATGCCAACTGGTGAATTTTAAAGCAAAGCGAGCCAATGCCATTAAGAGAAAAATAATTGAATATGATTCAGAACCTTAAATCATTACCATATGTTACTTGGGTGACTCCCAACATTAGAAAATATGTAAAAATAAAAAAAAAAAACCCTCTATGTTTTATTTTAACCATTTATTTCTTGAGATGGTGTTGAAACATGGATCTTAAATGTACTTGAACAGGAAATACAAACTTTCCAAGAGTATAAGAAAACTTTTAAAAGGCCCATACATTTAGTATGTTTTGCCGTTAAAAATTTCCAGGGATAAATGACTTAGCAAACAGACAAATAAAAACTTGTAACCAAGGAACTGCATTTAAAAATCAAAGATGATTATAGATGACGAAGGTAACAAGAAAGGCTTAGGATGCTCTAACGTTTAAAGGGTTAATTTAGGGTCATTATTAAATAATGATACTCACTGTTACTTAATTAACTGATTAAGACAAATTGATAAAGCTAGCTCTATTAAAACCTAATAATCCAGGGCAATGGCCCAGGCTTCTGGTGGTCATGACTCACCATTCAAATTAAGGGTATTTTACTAACAGTGACCTTCTTCCAACCTTGTGCTATCTCCTTAAAAATTCTGATAACCAAAGTCCTGATCATTTCTCAGAAATGGAAGTTGGAAAGGTTGTCATAGGTGAAGCTGACAGAAGGGAATGGAGAGAACCTTGCCTCTCATCATCATTAGGCAGCTGGTCCATCATTCCTTGAGCATATTCCTAGTATGAAAAAATGAAGCCGTGGGGACAGCCTAGAGGAGAATGCTTGGCTCTTTGCAATGTCAGGAGACAACTAGAGGTATGAATACCATTATATTCTGTTATCTCAGGCCTCTCTGCTTTTTAACATTACTTTTCCTGATGCCAAAATAGACAAGGTCTTAGTGCATGTTGAATAGAGAGCAAAGAGAAGAGAACAGAAAATGTCAAAATTACCTTTTCTTACCTTGTTCTTACAAGACGGAAATATATATCTCAAAGTTACTGAAGTCTTTAAGAGCATGTACGTTTCTCAGAGTTTCTCAACTTTAGATATTCAACATTAAATGAGAAGTCTTTAAAATATCCTGAAATGTAAATTCTGTCTAAAAACTTTAGCTATGTGAATTTGTGAATTTGTAGCTAAGGAGTATCAAATAAAAACTTTGCAAGAGAATGAACTGATGCAGATATTGGTCAGACATATCAAAAATATCACAAAACGCTGGCTTCAGTACATTTAATTTTGCTATCAAGGGAAGTCTTATTGTAAGACTGGCCCCTGCTACAATTCCCTCTAGCTCTAAGAATTCTATTTCTACAACTTAAGTTGTTAGAAGAGATTACCTTTACCTATTTGTATTTCAAATCTTTTGAATGATAGATTTAGCAAAATTGCAAGTGACCTGGGAGAAAAGATGTTAATGCATCCACCATCCAGATGCATAAAAATTCAGAAATTAGAAAATAATTACGAAAAAAATTCAAAAGTTTTACATTTTAAAATAGAAATTGAAATAATTGCTACTCCTGATATAAATACGAGGGTCTGCTCCATCTAAACACATGTATATTCCTTCCGTTAACTAGAAGCCGGTGACAACCTTGAATTCTAAATAAATAAATTGAGAAGTTGTTCTAGTTAGGAATTATAAGGTCTGTTTAATATTTTACAACATATGTGGTGTTTTTTTGAATGGAAACCTTATATTCTATATAAAGTCATATTTTTTTAACCAAATAAAGATGATTTTATTGGATCTAATTCAGATAATATTAACATTTATGGACAAATTCCAAACTTTCTTTGGTTTCTAGTAATCATACATGAATGAGAGTGGCTACAACAATTCTATTAATATATTTACTTCTGTCAGAAGCCACATTAGCAAGCATAACAAGAAAACATAAGAAAATAAACACTGAAAATTGGACTGTTAAAGCACCCATCATAGCTTATGGATTCTATTTAATAAATGCCAAAATAATTAAATTACTGCAAAATTTTAACTAAATGTTTATTATTTATTTTGGCTTAAAATAAGAAACCCAGAAAGTTTATAATATCTCAGGTTCCAAAATTAATATATTTGATTTACTAAAACAAAAACATATCATAATGTATTAGGTTCACATCAGAAACTCACAAACTGGCTTTGACATAGCTTATGCATCTGGGAAATTCTAACTTCTTGGAACCTTGGTTTCTCATTTGTGAAAGACTTGCCTAGTAATTCAAAGAGTTTAAGATTTGAGATAACAGCTTTCGAAAAAGTACTGAGAGGATCCTGAAACGATTTCGTTAGATTGATTCCAAAGATGTAGTGTAGAAAATATGTTTCCAACATCAGCCAGGTTGTTGGATTGCATTATTTAGGCCAAGTAACACTGGTAAAAGGGGCTTACAGTATTTGTCTGCCACGAGGAAGAAAATTATCATTGTCCTAAATCAACAGATGTTATGTTCTCCTTTGAATTGCACTTAGCTTTTCCTTGGAAAATGCAAACGTTAAGAACTTGGAAGAACAGCAGAGGGCGGCACAATCACAACCAAATCAAGCAAAGGAAAAACCCTGGTATCACACACCCAAGTGCCCGGAAGTCTTGAGTACTATGTCTGAGAAAATGAGCCACAGCCAGGTGGAAAAACAACATTTCAAAGTGCATGTGGGAGAACGCCAATGAAAATGGCTCACATGGAATCTCAGCATCCATTTCCAGATCAAGGGCTATGATTCTCTTTCTTGGGTCCATCTGGACTATTTCATTCACTTTGGGAAACTGTATTTGAGTGAGGGGAGAGTCCCAAGTTAGAGCATGCCCAGGGCAGGTGGGGCAGAAGCCAGGAAGATGGGTTTTGGTGTACAGGGAATCACTGAAGATAGAGGGCAGGTGCCGCTTGAGGTTAGAATCCTAAGGATCATGTCTTTGTACACTTGAGAAGCATGAAAATGTGAAGCATGGAAATGGCCTGTGTGTCACTGGAGGGCACTGGTCTATGAAGAACAGAGCTCACAGCAGGGCAGGGTTAGGGGACTGTGAGAAACAGCTTCAAAACACGTGGAGCCACCCACGACTGAGTCAAATACCTTCTGAGGTCTCTAGGCAAAGGCGGCCTGCATTTCTTTCATAGACCTCAGAGATTTGTAAGTCTGGTGAGAGGTTGGAGTTGATAATTAAGAATCTATAATTCTAATGCATTAATTACACTTATCATTATGTCAAATTGTATAGAGTCTGATTGCTATTAGGAAATAAGTATGCAATTACATATGCTTTTAAAACACAAGCCATTATTTCTACATAACAGGTTATAATGACTATGATGAACTCAGAGGTCTGTTATTAAAACAAACTAATGATTATAATTGTTCAAGTTAAGTACGAGAATGATTAAAAGAATTAGCTAATGGTCGTTCTCTGTTGATACACAATTGGACTCAGTGGCTGTCTGGTTATTATATACATGGGTATATTCATCCCCACATATGCACAAACACCCATGCAGACATACACATTTATATAAAGAAAAGTAAAAACTGGCTTATAGGGAAACACAGGCCTTCTCATGTGAACGCATATTAGTGCTGTCTAGTTATTACACAAAGTAACACAAAGGCTTCTGAGATTTGCTTGCCTAGGTCTAGCCTCTACCACTTATTAACTTATTAAGGGGCCCTGGGTAACTAACTTACCCCTTCTCAGTGACTCTCAGATGGTCCCTGAACAGCAGCCCTGAGAACGTGCTTGAAATGCAAATTCTCAGACTCCACTCCAACTTTCCTCAGTCAGAAACTCTGGAGGTGTGACCCAGAAATCTATTTTAATCACACCTCTAGGTGACTTGTGATGCACACTAACATCTGAAGAATCCTGTTCTATCTCCACATGTCTCATTTCCTCATCTATGAAATAGGGCAAAGGAGGTTACTATGAGAAATAAATGAGTTAATATATATCTACAGTGTTTAGAACAGGACATGGTACATGCTAAGGAATATGTAAATGTCTAATATCACTACACAAATCTCAATAGCAATTTAGAAAAAAAGAGGAATATTAACTAAAATGTTAATGCAATGAAAAAGTAGAGACAATGGAAAAACTTTTATTTTGTCAAGTGCAAAAGTTAAAATAATGAAACCAATTGAAATGTGTGATGGAGGGATATCCAGGCTTCTCAAACCAGGGATTGTAGGAATTCCTTGGGAGTAAAGGCCAGTCAAGCCATGCTCATCAGAAAGCAACCCTATCACCCTCATTGTCTGGCTCTACATGCTCCAACCCAGCATGTTTGAAGGACATCATTTGGGTTAAGGATGGCCCACCTCAAAGCCCACACAGGATGATTTTGACTGAGGTAGCCAAAAAGGATTGGTCAATATATCACACTTCCATGCTCATCCTCAACATTGAATTTCATCATGGCTCTACATGTCTTTGTAATTGAGAAATTAGAGATTGGCTAATCCAGATGCGAAAGGGTAAGGGAAAAATGAAGACTTCCTCAGGCACTTTCAGCTCATCCTCCTGCAATCTCAGAAAAGTCAATCTTGAGTTTTTGGTGGTTATGAGTGAGAGCTCTGGAATTCCTTTAACATGCAGAAAGTCTTTAATCCTCACGTACCAAATATATAAAACAGGGATATTATTGTTGGTGATAATGATGACGATGATGATAATGACAGCGATGATATTACCTTTCTCACAGGGCTGTGAGGGTCAGATGAGAGAATAGCTAAAATGGCAACCACCTAGCAAGTGTCTCACATGCATTTATCATTGTGGAGTTATTACTTTTCACAGCTAAGTAAAACGATGTTTTGAAAGGTTAAGTCAATCACCCAATATCCCACAGCCAGTAAGTTGAAGAGTTCGAATTCCAAGCCTGGTACCTCAGGTTCTAGAATGAATGAGCTCCTCCCTGCACAATGCCTTCCTCACAGCTGTCATTCTCACACAATTATGAAATTAGAACAAAATTTCACCACAGGAAGATTGATGCTAATATTGTGGAAAAAATACTATTTTAGGAACAGATATATACAGATAATTTAAGTAAAATTATAATTTAATTAATGAAATTGCCAATGAGTTCTTACCTTTGGAAATTAATTCACAATGAAGCTATCTGATTTAGAAATCATTTACCAAGGAAATACTCTGTGTCAGGCCTTATTTAGTGGATGGTAAAGTGAAGCAGAATAAGGGGTGTCTTTGCCAGGGAGCTGGTCTTCCAAAGACAGTGGCTCCCTTCTATTACAGCACTCACTGCTCCAGGCCTATTATATCAGGATTTCAGTGGTGGGAGGGTGAGAGCTGGTGGTGGTACAGGTATCAGCATTTCCTAAAATCTCCTTAGATGGCACTATGGTACAGCCAAGGAGTAGAACCATGGTAGGAGAAGGGGGCTTCTTTTTTTCTGGACCCCGTTCAAGTTCTGGGATTCATTATCTCTTCACTGCCTTGTGCCAGGGTCACACAGAGCAGCCCCTTCCTTACCAATCATCATTTCTGATGGGGAGAAATCTGGAACTAGCACTAGATATTGCAATGTGGTCAAGTCCTCAAAAATAAAAGCATAAGCTCAAAAATTCACCTGATAGAAAAAGGGCTAATTGAGCCTGGACACTACGGAGGCAACTCAACAAATGTCCAGGAGGTTAGGAGGACAGAGATCTCAGAGAGGTTTTTTGTATGGAGCTTGGCCCTGAGGGTGAGGAGGAGGAAAAATGGCACCTGAACTATAGGAGTGAAGGAAGAAGAGAAAGAGGGAGGAAGAGACTTAGAAGATTAAGAGGTGGGGGGAGGGGAGAGAGAGAGGGAGAGGCATTTAAGATGAAAGAAGCTTGACTAATTCTGTGATTAAATTTAAAAAAAATGAAAAAAAGAAGACAAGGCAAGGGTAACCAATGGAGTACCCTCAAAGAAGAGAGGAAGGGATGGGATCCAGAATCAGGTGCTGGGGGGAGCTTCCTCAGGTAGCTAGATGTCTCTCTTGATAAGGGCATCTGAGAGCAGGCGAGGAAGGGTACAGGCAGGGATAGAACTAGAGCAAGGACAGTTCAGGGTGAGTGTAGCCATATAAGATGCTGGTGCCAACGAAGAGACCTGTGCAGTCGACAATTTTTTCTACACTGTGAAATAATGATAAGGGCACTTCTGACATTAACTATGAGGGACTCTCCAGAAATAGGCTGGAGTTCATTCCACAACAAACAAACGCACAAAGACTTCATGCTCTGGCATTTGCAAGGCATACTAAAGACTCCTCATACTGATTTCCACTGGGCTCGGAATAAACAGAGCTGGTCTCTTTTTATTTTAAAATTCTATATGGGGCCCAGCTTCACCTCCCAATAAGAGTTTCAAAAGAAGTCACAGAAAGAGTTTTGCTACAGGATGTATTTTCCTTATTCCATCATTTAGAAGTAACAGCCACAACAAAACCCAGGTGGACACGATTCCACATCGCTCCTCTTTCTTAAGTAAGTATTCCCTTGGGAGGTCGTCTTTCCAGCATTAGAATTCACATAGGGGCCAAGTGGGGAGTATGTGATGGTGGCTGCATATCTGTTATCCCTCTCCTAGCAAAAAACATTTACTTCACAAACTGGTTGATATCAAATGAACTCAGTGTTATTGTGGGTTTAATTATGATGGTTTTAAGAGAGTAGCTGATATTCAAAAACGAATTATCTTTTACTAGGAACATCTTTTCTTTCCATTGGTCTTTGTTCTAAAAGATCAGATTCGAAGTATAAAGAAAAAAAAAAAGGTACAATTTTACTTTGTTTCCAGCTTTTTAAATACGTTGAGATCACTCTTGGATTGAAGTACACAAAAGCTGAGTAATAATCATAATGATAACGTAATAGGTGTTTTTTAAACTTCAGATTCCAAACATCCAGATGTTTGGCCTTTGCCGAAGGCATCCAGATGACTGATTGGGGTTTTTCAGTTTTCATACAGCTACAGGACTTTCTGGAGCCACGGGCTTTTAGCTGCATCAATGTAATTAGATATCAAAATGATTCTCCTATCATGTAGGACCTCTATGAGCAAGCTAAGGTTTGCAGGCCAAATTCTGCTGGGGCCATTCCTTGATGGCTAGTCTCTGGAAGAAAGGGCTGAGTGGTTGCAATGGAGAGCCGATGGCTACCATGCTGAAAATATTGACTACCTGGCCCTCTGCAGAAAAAGTTTGCCAACCGCTTATGTAGATCTCCTCTTTTCCTTAGCTAATTGTCTTTAGGAAGTTCTAATAAATCAGTGTACTTTATGTGTACATGAATGATAAACATTTTGAGAAAGCACACTCATGATTTTGGCCACTGTTCAGAGGTGAGCTTAATGGAGTGGAATGTTTAGAAGGTCACAGGGTTAACTGCTCTCTGCCTTGGAAATCATTACGCATTTGGCTACGAAAATGGCTAACTTTGGTTGCACAGGTAAATGAAGAGCCAACATGTTCTTCATGATTTCAATTTTTATAATTCACCCCACAGGAATTTTAAATAATACATAATACAAGAAATGATGGAACATTCAAATTCAACTCAATATAAAGATTTAAGTCTCACTGAATTTTATTTTATTAGTAACAATTATACATAATTATACTTTTTAATGTAATGTTAGTATTATGTATAACTGCTACTAAATGTCAATTGTTAAATTGACATTTAGAAAGCTAAAGAATAAGACAAACACTTCAAAATGATGTTAGGTTACTATTTTTTCTATATCATTTAAAACTTAAAGGTGCTGTAAAATTCAGTTTTTTAGCCTATTATTTAATAATTTTTAAGGAGTTGACTTAGCCACATTAGTACTCACAATTTATAAAAAAGTATGAATTAATAAGTATTTACTGAAAAGCTTAGAAATGGGCTTTTCCTGCAAGATATATTGAATAAGAAGAAATAATACAATGTTTCCCTTCTATTTCAATGTACAGCTATAAAAAAAAAAATCAAAGTGATTCTTCCTTTTTGACTGGTTTGAAAAACAGGAAGAAAAAGCCACAGCATATCTATTGTCTATAGATTCTTAGTTTCTCCTTTGAACATGACCTAGGAGTGTCTCCTGAGTATAGACAGTGCTTTGTCAGATTCTACCTCTCCATAAATCTACAAATACACTATTTACTGTATTAATATTTGATACTAGCATTATATATGTTTGTGTATATACATAGCATATAAATAAATGTATAGTATGTACATGCATATATGTAACTGTACATTCATGCATATACTATGTACACAGGCACACAAATATATGTATAGGTGTAATGTAATATATAATATATACATAATGTATATATAATGTATGAAGAATAATAGTAATGCCTGCCATGGCCCCAGCTATTATCACCAGACCCTCTCTCTGGGTCCTGAGTGCTTGCTGATTCTATGTTGTGTGCAATCGCTATAAAGGATGCACAAACACCAGAAGCTGTATCACAGGGACATATTTCCCAAGGTGAATCCGCGAGTATCCAGGCTTTAAATTCCAGTCTCTACATTTTCTTTTCTCAGCTACTTAATCCTCATTCTCATGTGCTTACCCTAAGCTTACCTTATCCATTACTAAGCTGGAAAATTTGACCAGCTGGTCAGATATCGTGATCCAGACAAAAATATAAATACCTTTTTTTTTTCAAGTTAGCCAAAGTCATGCATTTAGAAAAGAAGGTCTCTATCATATCATTTGTCTTTTAAAAGAATATCTGTCTGCTCCCTATGACACACGCATCCAGCATCAGCTATGCCTCAGGCACCTCTTCCCATCACTTTTGACTTGTTGTAAGGCCTGTCATTTCCATTTCACAGGTGAGAACACTGAGGCAAGGTCAGAGTAAGGGACTTGCCCAAAATTTACAGCAGAATCTGGGGCCTGATCCCAGGTCTTTGGGTTTTAAGTCCAGCAAACTTATGATGACCTCACATTCAACCACAGACTTTTCATAAATCTAAGGAACCAAAGAAACCTACCCAGAAATTAAGAGAAGTTTTTTTTTAAACACTGGTTTTTGACAAAGGTTGACTTGTTATGGAATCACATTTATTTTCTGACAAAACTCAAACATAATTATTTTGTATGAAATAACGCAATAAACTTCTCAATACAAGATTTTAACCAGATTATCAATTTTGTTGCCTTAATAATAAAAAATACTTTAAATGGCAAAATTCAAGATCTTTAAATCAACTTTGAGTATAAGGGTAGAATCAAAAAAATGCCAAATATCTGTGTAGAATCAAAAAAATTTTTGAGGGTCAATGCAGAACAGTGAAGAAGACAGGGTTATTACTGTGGCAAAGTCTTGCTTATTTCACAGATGAAGAAATTGTGGCCAGGCAAGGTCCAGACTTTACTCATAGCCATTTAATATCAGGTCCAATAGTCTTATTATTAAACCATGCTGCTTTGGGTTTTAAGTACAGCAAACTTGTGATGTCATGTTTACGTCACACTGGATTAAAAAGGCAAGACCCTTACAGCTGCACAAAATTAAAGGACAGTCACAGCAAAAGAAATTCTTCTACTAATGAATTTTACCATATCATTTACTCTCACACATGACTTTCTCAAATTTACAGTAAAAAAAAAGAGAAAATAAAAAATTAAACACTTTATTTGTACACCGAAGAACAGAACGGAGTAGTAGATGAATTAAAAGGACCAGTTATTTGGTAATATGTTCCCACAAAGTAATTTCTGAATACTTTCTATCAGAGTGATAAGATCAAGTATAAGAAAATTAAAATGATTTTCATTATAATAACTATTTTGAGCATTCGAACATATTTTAACTATGCTTTCTATCTAAGTCTTAAGGTAGACATGGAAAGTCTGGATCACGTTGTTAAGAATCCAACAGCACTTTTCACATACAAACATCCTTTTTTAGTTCTCTCCAGACAGTTTGAAATGAGACATGCATTACAAATTAATCTAAAGTAAATTACATTTGCTCAATTGCAGCCATTGGCTGCCACCTTACTAAAAACACCATTCAGTCAAAACTCAATATCTAGCTATTTGATTTAATACAGGCTCCTAAGGTTTGATGAAAGCAAGAGAGTGTGAAAATTTAAAACCCTTAAAGCAAATATAGGACATTTTAATAGGTGATGAAAATAATTGAGTATAAATCTGTATTTTATTTCAATCTCTTACAAAATTGTTCTGTACTAAATAGTCAAGTGTCTTGATTAAGTAGACTTTAATGTTCCAAAAATAATCTATCAAGGCAGAGTTTTCCTATCAGCAGCATATGACTCTCATCGCCTTCAAATATTTCTCATTAAATAGGGATTAATTCACAAGGCTCCAACTCTGCTAAGGACCCACTGTTTTAGGCAATAACTCAGAAAGAGTTGCTAACATTGTTATCAAAGGCACTAAAGTCCTGAAGAGCTTAATAGATTTGCCTGTATAATGAGTCCACGAAGAATCCTGTTTCCATGGAGGCTGGATAGCTATTCTGCATTGAAACCTCATTCCAAGCTGTACATTTATGTTTTCTTCCCTCCAAGAGGCATGCCACTGCATCTCTTCCTTTCATCGTTCCTTTCAAATGATGAGGTCATTGGCTGCAAAAATGTTGTCAAATGCCAGTTGTTATAGAAAAAGATTCTAACACTACCTCCAGATCTGGAGTGAGGAAGTGGATGGAAAAATTGGTACCAATTGGTTGGTGAGATGCGAAGGGAAAATCATAGTTTAATAAAGAATTATTACATGTCTAAAGAGAAGTCCTCTGTCAAATTAAGAGTGTATTTTGGAGATGGTACAAAGTTGGAAGTGGCTGCTCATCCGACTGGACGCACCAGCGGGGATGCTTAGGCAGATCAGTGGTCCTTTGTGACAGCACTACCCAACTGTGCCGGGACATGATTGTGGTCTGCCAAGTGGGTGTTCCTAGGGAAGACCCCCTGGAGTAATAAAAATGTAAGTGACCGAGAGGTTTTTTGTTTTTGTTTTTGTTTGTTTTGTTTTGGTTTGTTTTCTCTCAAAGCCAGCATTTTTTAGTCTTCCCTTGGCAACTCTTAGTACATGGTGGTATGTTAAAGGGATCTTTTAAATTTGGTCTTACCCAGTATCTCTCAAATCAATTTCGTCATGGAAGATTTTCATGACCGCATTGTTATGAGCTGTGCTGTGTCACCCCAAAATTATTATGTTGAAGTGCTAACCCTCAGTACACCCCAGAATGTGGCTTATTTGAAGACAGGGTCTTTAGAGAGGCGATTAAGTTAAAAAATGTTCTTAGGGCGGGCTCTAACCCACTGTCACTGGTGTCTTTATAGGAAGATGAGATTAGGACACAGACACATACAGAGGGAATGCCGGGTAAGGACACAAGGAGAAGGTGGCTGTCTGCAGGCCAAGGAGAGAGGCCTCAGAAGAAGCCGACCCTTCTGATACCTTGATCTTGCACTTCCACCTCTGGAATCACATGAAAATTAATTTCTGTTGTTTAAGCTACTGAGTCTGTACTTTGTTATGAGAGCCAGAGCAAGCTAATACACCTTAAAGATTCATTGAAATAAAACATTATCTTACAGCAAAAATGTCCCTATGATTAAGTATAGGGACATGTGGAGAAAAGGGCACAGAGCCTATGGCCTGTCTTATGACTGCACCCACCACATGAGCAACTGCTGCTGGTAATAGGGTTAATGGCTGTGAGGGAAATTATTTTTACATGTTTGTGAATTGTAAATTTAGAGATCCTTCTGGGATTTATTTTAATTTTCCTCGTGGATCAATTTGCATTTTTGTTGTTGTTGTTACTGTTGTTTTGTTTTGCTTTTTAGTTAGGAAAAATGAAAAGGGTAAAAATGCAGATGTCATGTCTTCACATCTACTAGTGCTTATATACACAAGAAACTGTGCTACAAAATGAAAACACAAAATAAACAAGAAAAATCTGCCTCTTGGATTTTAGAGTTAGGAGGAAAGGGAGAGGTATTAAATATTGTTGCAATTTATTATTTGATTTCAGTTTTTGTACATGTTATGAAAGAAAAATATAGTGGCAGCTGAAATAGAACTACATACAGCAGCTTTTACGGAACAATTCCAAGGCAGACAAAATAATGAAATTTGCAATCATGGTATTCACATTAATATTTTAAAATCAATATTCCATGCATTACTTTTTAACTTTAAGCTTCATTGATGATCATTATTCAGTGGTACATATTTATTCACCTTCTTAATATTTGTGGTAAGCAGATCTAGAAAACTTTAAGAAATAAGAAGCGTACTTCTATCTAAATTATTTTCCTCTATTATTTTTCACATAAAATTTAAAAATGGATCATTATTGTCTGATTTCATTACTGATACATATTTAAATTTTACAAAGTCTCACCAGAATAGACTACAGTACAATTTGCTAAACTATCCAAAAATATTGTGTTTCCAAAGATATTCTGGAAATCTAGATCCCTATGTACATGTTGCACGTTTGAATGACATGTTATTTATGACACTAGGGAAAACAGTTAAGATCTGCAGCTCTGGCTAACAAAATATTGTAACTCTCAAGTACTGTGGATCAAATGAGCATGATAACATTTCTTCATTTATACAATATAAAATTTATTCTCAAATCATCTTTTCTCATCTTTTGCCCTTTAGTTTTGCTTTATGCCTATATATTGTTTAACTGGATAAACCTAGTCTCCTTTTTTGTTGCTATCTGGCTATTGTTCTATCAAAACATTTAAAGCTGTTTTTTTCTTCTTTAAAATGATTTGAGCTTTCTAGGAGTATGAAGCATTTATACGCATAAATGGTTAGTTTAATAATATTGTTAGTTCTTTGAGACTCTAGTGATGAGAATATCAATGGCTAACAATTACTAAGTGTTCACTCTGTATCAGGCCTTATGCTAAAATATTTATATATCTAAATTTAATTCACCTAACAGCCCTGCGAAGTTGATTTTATTAGTGTCACCCCTTTTTTTTCTCAGTAGGAAATGAATTTTAGGAAGGGTCAGCAATTGGGATTCCAATCCAGGTCTACTGGATCCCTGATCCCAGAACTTGAGCTCTTAGCTATAAAAAGTGAGTGGGACAGCTACCTGTGGGGGAGTCTACAGCTCTGAAAAATGAATTTCCCACAGGCAATTCTGAAGTTCAACATTCAAATACCATGTGCATAAACAATCCAAGAAATACATATATGCCATCTGGCTGTTGAATATAGAATTATATAGATGTCTGTTATATGGACTCATTGATATACATTTTTGTTATACTTAGCAACTTCACATGATGATGATTATCAGTTGATCACTAACAAAAAAAAATATGTCTGCATAGTTAAATCCATGATGGTGGGTTAATATTAAGGTAGAGCAATTCCTTTTGTGGGGCCCACTTATGGAAAATAGCTGGGGTTAAGATTGTTCAGAAATTCAGAATGGGAAAAAAGGGTGTAGTTAATGCAAGCAGGCATTTAAAGAGGTGCCCACATGAATTCTGAAGGGCAGTGCTTAACAGGACGAAACACACCTACACGGGCTCATCAGCTGTGCTGTAATTAGATTTTACACATTGAGTCCCTCCTCTGTGCCAGGAACTGTCCAGTGCAGAGTACAAAACCACCCAAGGCCTTGCTCATGTGAAAAGTCCATGCTTTCACTTATAAGGGGAAACTCAGGCAAGGGGGATCACCACTGGGAACTTGCCTCTTGGGACAAATCTGTCTTACGTCTTAATTTATCAATCTGTAATCATTTCTTTATGTGCTGGGTTTGATGAGGGAAAGAAAAAGAGGCAGAGGTATGTCCATTATTACTCTCAGGACCCAGCCTACCATCTTTCACTCTAATAGGTACTGAGGGACCAACTCCAAAACATCAGGGACACACAGTGGGAAATATGCAGCCATGCACACAGTGTCAACTGAGGCTGCAGGAGAGGCAGGTCCAGGGAGGAAGCTATCATGGACCGTCAGAAGGCCACAGCCAGATAATGGAAGGATTTACAACTAAAAATATTTTCAATAAATTCAGGAGTTCATCTTATTCCACTTGCATATGAAAACAGATGAGTGTAAACAGAACACTTGGCCTAGTGATCTCCAGAATTTGATAGGACACTAGAAAGACAAGAAAGGAAATCTAAAGAAAAATGCCCACTGCAGACTGAACAGGAAGCAGGCAAAAGGTTAGATCACTTCCACCCCATATTTCAGCTTATTTGAAAAAAAGAAAAACAATAAATTATTCAGTCCTCAGGAGTGTGAGTAACTTCCAGCACAAATGTGTCCCCACTACTGACACCCTGGAATGGCTGTCTTGTCTCAATTGCCTAATCCTGGCTGTGGTCACAGGGACACCATGGACAGTCAGAGCCCTCTACACCCAGGAGCCAAGTGTTCCCTTTCACCGAGCTGAGAAGCCCAATAATTTTTAGCCCTGGGCTACCTGTGAATTCAGAGCACAAGGTGCTGTAAAGCTGATTTACCCCGTCACACTAAGGTGTTACCTCAAACCCCTGACAAAAATATCCACCCTGAACTGCTTTAGTGCTACCAGAAAACTCCATTTAAACACTGTGACCCAGGTTTCATTGGAATGTGCAGGGTTTGGTCACACCGTGACTCTGGCTTTCTTTTCCTCTCCAGCCAGAAGGGGCTACATCCTGCTTCACCAGGGTTCTCTAGAATTTTCAGGAACACAGGCCTTCTTTCTCTGTGGCCTTCACCTTCCCAGCACATGGCTGAAGTGTATGGAGGATCTCTAAAGGCAAGGTAGCCTAACTCCTCGTGTCACCTTGGTATGTCTCACCACCTCAAAATGTTCTTTTTGTTTCTCTTCATGAGGTATTTTTTTACTGTTTAGAAATGCAATCACGGCACTGATTTAGAAATGGAAGATGCCTCACAGGGCACATTTGACACATGGGTCCAGACAGGTGGAGTGGGGAGTCCACACAGCAAGTCACTATCTTCCTTGATCTGAGCTGCTCCTGCCCTTTGCCCAAGACCATTCATGGCTCCCCACTCTCTTTAGCTGGTGTATTTGAGAGACACACTTACCAAGCTGTGATTGGGTCCAGTCTGTCCCAAAGCCCTCTGCTGGGTTTATCTTCCTAAAGAATAGGGTGAGCATATGTCCAAGTTTGTTGGGAAAAGGCCTACTTTTTTTATACCTGATATCCCCACCTGATAATTATTAAAACTCCCACAATCTCAAATGAGCCTCAATGTAGACAGCAAATCATGGTGCTGGTTAAATGTTGCTTCATGTAAAATCTTTTAAATTCTTTCCCATCCATTGCTAACTCCCAATTTTGCAAACTGTTTTAAAACAATAATTTATTTTTAAATTATTTATGCCTTTTTTTTTCAGGCTATGCCAGAAATTCATTCATTCATTTATTATTATTTATTTATTTATTTATTTATTTATTTATTTATTTTGTATTTATACTTGTTAAAGTCAATTTAAGCAGATATTTGAGAAGGTAATTTTGAGATACATCATCCATGAATAAGCACATTAAGTGCCAGTCCTTGGGGAGTTAATTATTTTTGCTTTGACTAAGGAAGTGACAAGCAACAAAGTGGCAGACTTTACATTATGTTAGAAGATAAAACAATTAGCTTATGCAGCCTATAAACAAGGAAACTGAAAAATTATTATAACAAACAAGTATATTTGTAAGTTTTAAATATTTCTGTTAAATCATTCAACTGTAATTAAGTCATTTTGCCTTTCTTGGTTCTTGGTTACTACACCTATAGATTATGGAATTGGATCTGATGATCTCGAAGAACGTTATAATTTGTAAAACTTGATTCTGTGATTATGATATTTTTTTTAAAGCAGGTCAACTTGAGAAATAATTGTGAAAGGCTGTCTGACAAAAATCAACCTTCACCTTTCTCTATTTACTCATAGCCTGAAAAAGAAAGGTGAGTCTTCCATTTCCTTCAATATCCAAATAATTTTTCAATTTAAAATAAATTAATAAAAGCAAAGAAATCTATTTTATATCTACTGAAGTTAAATGGTTAAATAAACCCCATCAAATACTTGTTATTGTAAAGAACTTAGCTTTCTTTTTAAAATTCTATGATTAAATCATTTTTTCCCCCCCTAAATGGATTGTTTTTCTCCTGGAATTAATTATAGTTGATAAATTCTATGACCTTAGGGGTCACATAGAGCTTTCGAGGCCTTGTGTCGACTATTTATAAAGCTTCCCGATGGCTATGGTGATATAGTTTCTCAAAGACCTTTGTAATTAGATGTCATTATATGAATCCACAGTGAAGACTTGGCTCTTAGACCTTAAGTTAAATCTGTAAAAAATTAAAAATCCATCAAAAAGTTATGTCTTAATGTGATATTCTACCACATTTAGTATGATATTTTCTTTTAACTTCAGATCATAGGGTATACGTAGTTAAATTCAAGAGAGTAGATTTCTATTTGGGAAGGGTGAAATTTCAGGATCTAAAAGAGATATCATCCCTTCTCTCTAGCCTACAGGCGGTCATTATGCTATGTAATTCAGCACATCATGCTTGCTTCTCTTTTAGTCTCTGTCTATAAAGTTATGATGGGTTGAGTTTGTCCCTCTTCCCGTTAAATTCATCTACTGAAATCTTAACCTCCCAGTACTTCCAAAGGCAATAGGGCCTTGAACAAGGTTTTCAGGTTAAATGAGGTAAAGGTTAAATGAGACCATAATAGGTCATAAATAAGGTTAAGGTTAAATGAGGTCATCGGGTAGGGGGGACCCTACTCCAATATGACTGGTGCCCTTGTAATAAGAGGTGATTAGAACACAGACAGGCACAAAAGAAAGAGAGTGTGAAGGCACAGGAGAAGGCCATATTCAAGCCAAGGAGAGACCTCAAAACAAACCAACCCAGGCAGCACTTTAATCTTGGACTGCTGGACTCCACAACTGAGAAAAAAATTATTCTGTTCTTTAAGCCATCCAGTCTGTGGTACTTTGTTATGCCACAGTAGAGCAGGTTGTTACACAGTAGATGGTGAGAAGTACTTAGATTCAAAATGGATTTTGGAGGTAGAGCCAAGTGGACTTGTTGGTGAATTAAATAGGGAGGGTGAGGGAAAGGTAGAATTGGAGACATGACCTTCTGTCATCCCGAAAACTTTTTTTTCTTTTCTCACCTGATAAAGGTGAGGAATACTCTATCAGACTAAGCCTTTTTTAACCTAAGGTGTTGAACATCTTTGAAATTCATGGAATAGGATGGAGGTAAATATACCTCTCTTAAAAAGCTCATCAAATGCTTCAAATGCATCAAATGTATTAGAAATCAGCTGGCAAACTAAACTCTAGCAGAAATATCAAATGAGGTTATTGTGTTGACCATTGGGGCTTAGAATCTTCTGTACTGTTAAGTAGACACACAAGAAATTTTCAGAGAAGACAGTCAAAAATAGGAGGTCACCCATTTCCCACTTTTATCCACACACACACCCCAATCCCTACCTCAATAAATACTTCTAATGCCAGGAAAGGATATTTCAAAACTCTGGCTTGTTAGAGAGAGGATTCAGTACCCATTGATAAAACCTACAGTGAAGAAAATTATTTGCATTGTTTTAGAAATGATATGATTTTTCTTGTCAAAACAGAAGCTACACTTTTGGCCCAGAAATGTTCTTACATATACACCATTTACACTTAGCCTTCCATTTAAAGTTCTTTATATATGTGGCTTGCTCTGTAATCCTTCTAAGTATAGTAGTCTTGTGACCTTACCATTTAAGTTATTATCATCCTATAGTCTATTGTCAATGGCTCCAATTCCTTATGGTGGTTAGTTTTATATATCAACTTGGCTAGACTATAGCACTCAGAAATGTAATCAAACACTATTCAAGGTATTGATGTGCAGGTGTTTTGTGGATGTGGTTAATGTCAACAATTAGTTGACCTTAAGTAAACTTTACCTTCCACAATGTAGGTGGGCCTCACCCAAAGAGTTGAGTCTTCACTGCAAAACGGGTTTCTAGGAAATGAAAAAATTCTGCCTCTAAGCTGTAGCATCAACTCCTGCCCGAGTCTGCAGCCAGGAGGCCTGCCCTGTGAGTTTTGGACTTGCCAATCCTCGCAATCACATGTGCCAATTCCGTAAAGCAAATCCCTTTATGCATGCACACACACCCCTCTTGATTATTTGTATATATAAACAGCCCATTGATCTTGTATCTCTGGGGAACCCTGCCTGCTACAGACCTGAGAACTGGTGCTTTTACATGCACCTTCTAATAAGGCCTAATAATATTAGGCTGAAGCCGATTTTCTGGTTTGGATGCAGGAGCATCAGACGCAGGGGTCTGGAGACACTGGCGATTGCACCTCAGGTACTCACTGCTTACTGGTGGCACACTCAGCTCACTGGGTCATCATTTTTTCATGTACAGAATAAGGATAAAATACCTGCCTCTTTCATTTGTCAAGAAAATTAAAGGAAATGATTTATGCCATGTTCTTGGCTTGTAGGAGCTCAATCAGGATTAGTTACTACTGCCTACCTGCTCATTTTTCTTAGGGTTGGTTTGTTTCTTTTGTGAATTCTCCATAAGGCCTGTCATTCATTTAATAGAAATATATTATTTTCTGTCTTTCATTTCCACTTTATGAAGACAGCACCTGTGATATGAGGGTACGGGGATTGTTGCTCCTTCCTGTCTTTAGAGTTAGCTGCCTCTTGTACTGCACGGTGCATTTCACCTGTGACAGCCCAGTGACATCGTGTATATTGATTGCTGTCTTCCCATTAAATTGAGGGATCCTCCGGGAAGAGCAAAGGTCTTGTTCACGGTGATGTTCCACTGCTTGGCCAGTGCTGTGCACGTGTCGGCCATTCACTACTCATTTTATGAATGAATGCAGAGTACACTGAATTGTCTCTGCCACAAAAATAAGTAAGCATCTGTAATAAACTCTGGCAGAAAGGACTGCCTCAAGGCGTCATGTCCTAGCACCAAGGCCTGTACATTACTTCATTGAATTTTCAGTCTCGGTTAGAATCTTCATTTGCAGACCCCGAGTTTCACCTCCCCTGAAATCAACCAGGTGAAGTCAGAGGGAAAATGTACTTGGGGCTCTAACAAACCATGTCACCCACATTCTCTCGGAAGAGTGGAGGTCTGCTAGGCCTTCCACATTCTACTGTGAAGAGTGTGGGTGAAGCATTTATTCCGGTTGCTGCTGTCTTCTGTTTTTGTTTTGATTTAAAAAATATTTATCTTAAGGTTTTTTTTTTGAATGGGTAACAAATTCACATACATCATAAGTGGGGAAAAAAAAAAGACACACAGAGAAAAGTCTTCTTTCAACTTCATCCCCTGTCTGCTCAGCAAACTCCTTCCAACATCTCCACGGCTTTTGAAGATCTCAGAGATCTTTTTATATGTGCAAATATAAATTCTTATTTCTCACTTTTTATACAAAATGGTACTTCATTATAAAAAATTTATCTGTGCTGAGGAAAGTTTAAGACAATGTAGAAAAACTGTCAGATTCATAAATGGAAAAAAATTAAATCATCCCAAAGGAAAAAGGGAAATCGGAAGAAAAGAAAATCATAAAGTGCTTAAGTGATTTTTATTTCCTTCTCCATCATCCTTGAGCAAGGGAAGAGACTCCGCTCACACAGTGTGAGGGTTCTTGGCAAGCCTGCGGGTGTCTGTGTGCTTAGAGGCAGACATGCTTGGTCATCGGTCTTCCCAAATAAAAAGCTTAGGGTCTGCCAGGAACATGAGAACAATAGCAGACTGAATGCTATGCTACAGCTTGTGGCCAGAAGAATTACGTGAAATGACACCAATGCTCTCAGCATGATGGCCATCTTCCTTTATTCCACCACCTCCAAGTTCCCATTTTTCTGTGCTACCTCTCTTCTGTCATCTGGGCTCTATTAATGGGGAAATGGGGAGGAACCACAGCAATTATCTGGAAAATTAAATGGAAAAAGATCCAAATTACTTTCCCCTGAAAGTTCTGGGCAAATCTAAAAGCCAGTATTTCCTGGGATTGAGATGACTTCAAGTCTCAGAGCATATAGTGTCTTTCAGGCGTATAAAGTCACATTTTTAAAAGTACGGATATCACAAATTTCTTGTCTAAATTGTAGGCTATTCTTAAGAATGCTTTTAATTTTTTTTCAGGTATCCAGTATTTTTCAGGTTATTACATCCAAAATTTAAGAATTCAACTAATATTGATTTTAGCTCAAGGCTGAAATGTGGCATATATTGAACAAGATACATCCTCATGAACCTATTTTCACTACTGTGAGCTATAACCTCTCTGGAGCATCAACCCAGAGGAAGGGGCACAGATTGCTAGCTGGCCACAGCAAGCAGGGCCTTCCTGTAATTCTCACAAAGGTGTTGCCTGTTACCTCAGCCTCGAAGCTGAGCACTCTCAAACCAATGGGAGAAACAGGAATATTCAGTAATCGTGTTTATATGGGAGACCACACACATCAGGTTCATCTCGATTAGTCTTGTGTTATACTTGTTGACTGTCTTAATTACTACTAGTGCCACTTTGAAGAGTGTTTGGGACTGGGTGACATATTATATCAGTCATTCCAGACTTGCACGTTCTGTCCCGACTCTGTTTTTATAACAAGGAGACTAACTTATGGGCAAAATGAAATCCCTTTCAAAGCTACATTCATGAAAACAGCCAAGATGATCTCTTAGCTGTGTTTATTTCTTTTTGAAATCCACTTTGTAGTTCCAATTCCTACCAGTAATTGTATTTTTTAAAAGTAGCCAACAAAGGGTACTGTGTCATTATAACTGTGAGAGTTGTGTTCTTCCTTCAACTACCACAAATGTGCATGAAAATATAGAGTCAACAAAAGACAAAACACAGTTCTACATTCTTTTCTGAGTCCCCCATTGAGTAGTTCTGGATCTCGTTATGCACATTCTCAAGTCCATTCTGTGCTACCTTGTCTGTGGCTAATGTTGACATTGACTTTGGCCAACTTGATTGCACCTCAGGCATTTGAAAGAATTCCATAATCTTCACTGTCCTGGCACAATGGAACCCAGTGAATACTGGAGTGTGCCAGGAGGGAAAAATGTCTGTTACTGAGGTGCTAAAAGATCTGGCTGCTTCCCTCATTTGCAAACCATATAAGAAACGGATGTCATGGCAGGTATAAAATCTGACTGCTCTGATGCTTTTTTTCTCACACAATTGCCTATGTCAACATCAAGGACTCTGTTTTCATTTGGCAGTTTGTGTCAGAAACTGAAGCAGATCCTAAATTGACAAGCTAACAGGGTAAGGGATTGGCAAACTTTTTCTGTAAAGGAATAGAGAGTAAATATTTGAGGCTTTGAATGCCAAAAATCTCAGTTGCAACTACTCAATTCTGCACTGCGGTACAAAAGCAGCTGCAGACAAATGAGTGTGGCTGTGTTCCAATAAAACTTTATTTACAAAAACAGCTGGCAGGCTGGATTTGGCCTGGGGGCCATAGTTTGCCCACCCTAACAGGTAGAGAGAGGTCTTACCTGCTCTCTGGTCTTCCCCATTGATGATTTATTGGAAAACGTGCCCTTATCATTATAATTTATAGCAAAGTTTCCACTTCGTCTTGCCTTAACTAATAAGACATTCTTGGATTCCATGGCAGAAAACCTTTCTAAGATTTTTACAGTTGCTTTTGGAAATCCTATTACACCTCAAGATTTCTTCATAATTTAACAGTTTATTCCGCAGGTGATCTATTTGAGAGAAAATGCACAGCACCGAAATGTGATGAATAATAAACACAATGGCTTGACTTCAAATGGTACAGTATGTTAGTAAGAAAATTTATCAACTAAATTACCTAGGAGAAATATTCCGTAAGGTCATAAAAACAGATTATGGATCATCTATGACCTAGAAAAGCAGATTACATATGATCATAAAGGCACTTGAGAATAAGAAATTAAATAAGAAATTAAATATTTTCGGGTCTGCTATTATTTAGTTGTAAAATGTGACTCCCTTTGCTTTTTATCTGTTGTATTTATGGCAGTAATTTGAAGAGCATGCCTTTGAAATCAATGAGACGCTCGTGGCTACTTGGATCTCTGAACAGGCTAAAAGATAAAGATGTGTGCTCATTTTCTTGTAACTTAAAACAAAAATATTTTTCTCTATCTTATTTTTTTTCACCTTCCCTACTTGGTCCCCCAAATAAAGAACAGTGAAGTTATACCTATCCACCTCTTGGAAAAAACAACAACAACAACACATAAAACAAAACCTTGAGTTGATTTCTATGATCAAACACTGTATTTGTTTGCTGGTAATTCTCATGACTGAATCCTTAAGGAAAGCATATTTTGTTCAAATTAACAATGCTTAAAGGACTTGAATTTTAAGTTTTTCACCATAAATAAAGGTACACGGATGGTAACTGTAACATGTAGTTTCTAGGCATATTTTCATTAGCATTCTATATAGTGTAAGGTTTGCAGACTGCATCACATTTTGATAATTATGGTTGGCTTTCCAAACAGATAAATATTTAACACTTTGGTGCAAAAAAACAGAATCATTTTTGACTACATCCCTCTGAACTGCAAACAATTACATATTTAGAAAAATGTTAGTCAAATTGTAAGAAAGCCTTTCTAGTTCTGTGTGTGTTACTACCTCTTTATTCCCTCTATCCCCTCAACACTTCTCAGACATCTTTCATCTATTCTCATCAGAGCCATCAATTCTCCAGTCCCTAAACTGGATTCCTGGAGGAAGAGAAGGCTATAAACACACACACACACACACACACACACACACACACACACACACACACACACACACACACACACACCCCAGACTGGTGTGTTCCCAGCAACGAGGAGCCACAGAATCACAAGTAAGGCTTCCTTTGGCAGAGCTGTTATCCACCAGCCTAAACCTTAAATTGTCTTTTAAAGTTTCACAAGCAATTCATGCTAAGGAATCACACTGAGAAATAAAGCTTAAAAAAAGTTGAAAAAATACTTCCCACAGGAAATACGCCCTGCTTACTCTCTCTGGCCTGTATAGAAGCCAACTTTCTATCTATAGAGGAAGGACCTTTTGTGTGTGTGTTTTTTTTTTAACTCCCCTCCCGTCTTACATTGTTATTAGGCTGCAAACAATAGCTTCTTTTGTTGTTGGAAATCAGAAATAAAGGAGGTTAAAATCAGCATACAATTGTGTGATCACTGGTTAGCCTTGTATCCCAAAGTTGTTAAGAAAAAGAAAAGATATAATATTCAAAAAGGCAGTCATCTAACTCATTCCAAAAGATAAGGGAAAGCCTGGGAACCTAGGAGCCAAAATACTTACTACCCGAGTTATAAGGCTCTGCCAATTCTTTTCATAAGGGCTCGCCAATTTTAAAACACTTTTCCTTACTTTATTTCCCTAAGTTTAGACAAGAGAGTTATTACTAGTTCTGATCAGTCATTCATTCTTCTGAACGTGGGGGTAAAGAAAATAAGAACCTATAAAATGCCAATGGCCTTAAAACACAGAATTTGGCAAGCATCTTTTATTTCTTTCTTTCAGACCTTATTCATAATTTTCCATCACCTCTAAAGATGTCTGCCAGTTGTTTCTTCTTGGCCAGGAGATGTCACTGTAGTTGGATTAAATAATGAACAGAGCAATTTGAGATATCCTGGAAACAGTATGAGTCTTTAAAACTTTCTGTGGAACTGTTATAGGTGTACCAAAAAGCATTCAGGAATAAAAGTGGACTGTACCCAATTCTGCTTTTAGCTAATAGTTATAACATTTGTCTTATGCTCCACATTGAAAAAGAATGCTTATCCCCTCCTTCTTTGATAAAATACAAATAATATATAACCAGGTAGCATTAAAAAATTAATGATTTGTTTATCAGGGTGAGTAAAGGTTTTAGTTGACACAGACATGAGAAAGCTTTGTTTCCATTTTTCAAAGAAATAGAAAAGAAATTCCTAAAATTTGCATGGAACCACAAAAGATCCAAAATAGTCAAAGCAATCCTGAGAAAGAAGATGATAAATGCTAATAGCATCACAGTTTCTGATTTTAAACTATACTACAAAGCTATAGTAATCAAAACACTCTGGTATTGGCATAAAAACACACATATACCAATGGAACTGAGAAGAGAGCCTAGAAATAAATCTTTACATATACAGTCAACTAATATTTGACAAAGGTGCATAGCATACTCAGTGAGGAAAGGATAGTCTTTTCAATAAATATTTCTGGGAAACTGGGTAAACTACATGCAGAAAAATGAAACTGGATTCCTATCTTACACCATACACAACAGTGAACTCAAAACGCATTAAAACTTGAATGTAAAACCTAAAACCATAAAACTCCTAGGAGACAACATAGGTGGTAAGCTCCTTGACATTAATCTTGGCAAAGATTTGTTGGATTTGACACCAAAAGCAAAGGCAAAAAAACCCCCCAAAAAACAAAAAACAAAACCTCAAAAATTAACAAACGGGAGTACATTAAGTAAAAAGCTTCTGTATAGCTGAAGAAACCATCACAAAATGAAAAGGTATCCTTGGAATAAAATGGGAGAAAACATTTGTAAACCACATACCTGACAAGGAGTTATCCAAAATATACAAGGAAATCATACAACTCAATAGCAATAAACAAACAAACAAACAAATAAGCAAGTGAATGAATGAATGAATGAATAAATAACCTGATTTAAAAATAGGCAAAAGACCTGAATAGACATTTTCTCAGAAATGACAAATGAATGGTCAACAGGAGGTTCATGAAAAGGTGCTCAACTTCACTAATTATCAGAAAAATGAAAACTGAAAGCTCAATAAAATATCACTTCACACCTGTTTGAAAGGCTGCCGTCAAAAATACAATAGATAAGTGTTGATAGAAATGTAACTGGTGTAGCCACTCTGGAAAACAGTATGGTGGTTCCTCAAGAAATAAAACTAGAACTACCCTATGATCCAGCAAATCCCCCCATGTGCAAGCAAACGACCCAGAAAGGCCTATTTCTCTTGAAGACAGTATATCCTTTGGAAAGGTAAGACTGCCTCACTTACATCCAACATTCATTCTGAAAAATATCTGAAAGTTGAATGTCTAAAGGTGAAGCAATGGACTTCATGTTATTTAATGTGGGGTGTGAGGAAGGAGTACTTTTAGTTTATTTTTCTCAGTTTTAACGCGGTGTAATTGACTGACAACCAGTTAGCTTGGTGTAAAATGAATACATGCTAAATCAAATTTAAAAAGAAAAAGTAGCATGAAATGTCCTAAATATTGCTCTCTCAACCAGAAGGTACTCGATGAGCATCATTTAATCATGAGGTCAACAATAGTTGCTTTGACACAAAACGCTTGATAGCTAAGCAGTATATGCATTATAATTCCATTTCTGTCCTTTTTCCTGCATTTATGAATATATCAAATCAAGTGGATCTTGCCATTTATTATTATAATATAATGGTTAGCTATTAATAAAGCTCCAAGTGACAAAATTACTCTTTTTAATCATTAACCAAAATTACCTATTGTTCTTGCAAAGTAGGTACTGAGTGTCCTCTGGGACACTCTTAGTCACGTTCTGCATTTGCTTCACCAGATCCACTCTGGAACCTTCTGTACCCTACTCTGTGCCCAGGAGCCAGACTTCTCAGGGTTACATCTAGACAACAAGCATCCTTTGCTCTCTGGCTCCTTGCTAGAATTGACCAATGGACATCTCAGCAGAAACAGAGAGGACAAGAAAGGGACATGGCACTTATCCGACATCCTCCCCAGTCAGCCATTCTTCTCCCAAACAAAGGAGTCTCCTTCAGACGTAGCTACAGCTCCCCTGCAGTTCTGTAAAGTACCCTGACAGCATGCTTTCCTCTGCATTGTCAGGCCCAGGAGCTGGGCCAGGTTGCCACCCATCTTTGGCAGGGTCCCTTCTA
The DNA here is from genome assembly GCA_030015415.1 of Cynopterus sphinx. Classification (NCBI taxonomy): domain Eukaryota; kingdom Metazoa; phylum Chordata; class Mammalia; order Chiroptera; family Pteropodidae; genus Cynopterus; species Cynopterus sphinx. The sequence continues at coordinate 7,005,752 of CM057379.1, read as the reverse complement.
ACCCCGCCTGCAATTTTGTAATGGGCTTTCTGGTAAGTCCTCTCCAAGGACATTGTTTTAATGCTCTCCATACACACATCATTGCTGGGCCTTAGGTGGCACCTGAAGCATGAAGTATGCTATAGTGAAACATGTAATAGTTACTATATGGATACATGACTGGGCATTTATCCTATGTCGACACCTTGAGAATAAAATAGTTTTATTTGAAGTATTAAAATCAAGTTCTTTGCAGAGAGAAAAATGAATGAAGACATCAGAATATTAAAAAAAAACCACAGAATTGAAGTTGTTGGATCCAATCCAAGGTTTATTTTAAATCCTGATTCCAGTTTACAGTACTAAATATGGAGTCTGATCAGAGCACCAGCTATAGAGCCCACACTCTGTCCACTGTCCCAAACTGCCCTGTCCAGAGGGACACCAAATACTCATGGACTTCCCATGGTTGGAAGGATGTTAAGAAACCCAGAGCCTTCAAACAAGCCTGTTTAATTCTACTTAACTCTAATCTTCCAAACAGATATCCTCACAAAACCATTCTCACAGAAAACTCGTTAATATCTCGTCCATGAATCACAGTTTAGAAAACGGGGCGTTTCACTTCTGTGCCTCTATTTCTTGAGTTTCCTCCCTTAGAGCCAAGTCTGCCCGTCATTCCTTCTGGGGTCAGTGATTAATGCTTGGGAGGGCTGCTCTGACACATTGGGTACCCTGCAGATTTCCAGCCACTGTGTTGTTTTCTAAAGGATGTGCCGTGTTTGTGGGATTTTCAGAGCATAATTTGATGATGATAAGGAAGAGGAAAGAGGAATCTTCGTAACAGGAAATTTTCTTTAGTGTGCTTAATGATTTCGGCAGTGACTGGGCTAGCGGCCATCTGATAAAACGATTTGCTGAGACAAATGCTGGTATGGGGGACTTTCATAATAAATGGATACAGAAGTAAGAGCTAACATTTCAGTTAGCTCTAAGAAAGCACCAGGCACCATGTTCAGCTCTGTGTGAGTCACCTGATTTAAAGCTCTGGGCATCACTTCCAGGTAGGTGTGCTAGGGTTAAATTTTAAAATCAGGTCTGAAATTTTTTTTTAAATCTAGTTTTATGAGTCCAAGGGGAGTTAAAATGTGGCATCGCTGTAGAAATGATGTGGAGATTTTAACTAAAGGTAATCTAAGAGGAACAGAGTTAGAGGACTGACAATGGGATCTCATGCAGCATCAGCGCATATTCAAGGTTCAGAATCTCCCTTCCATGAATTGTCCCAGGCATGTCACATGCACATAGATGCATTGTTTTATTTTGAGTGTGACAATTTAGAAGGCCTTCGTTCAGAGGGAAGTCATCAGTACAGTGAAGGGACTCAGAGACTCACTCTGTGGTCTGTCTATAGCATCCCTGGGCTTCTCTGCCTCCTACTCCATCTGCCCCAGGGCTGGCCACAAGCCATGGCCCCAGAGCAGGGAGCTGGCTTCAAACTGCAGTAAAGGAGAGCCAAAGGGCTGGGTTACCTGGGGTCTGCAGAGGGTACGAGAGACTCACACGATGGGAAAAACAAAGCAACACTTGTGTGTAGAGGCCATAGCAGGGCAAAAGGTTGTGATCCCAAAGCTGCCTTTGGAGCTCATTAGTGAAGGAATCAGAGCATTAACAGCCAGAAAACCTGCCAGGGTGATGGCCGATGGACTTGAAATCATCATTCTGTGCTTCACCTTTATGCTCAGCAGACATGGGGCAGAGAAGAGCACTGGTTTGCCTCAAGGGGCAGAGTAAACTCACTTCAGGCGACAGGCAGTTTGCTCAGGTGGAAGAAGCCTTAGGTGGGCCATGATGATAGTCCTAAGATATCTGAAAAGCTGCCACCTAGAATGACCTATAAAACACTCGTAATGCTAGGGACACCTTTGTGAACATATTAAGCAAGTTCTTGTCTCTATGCAGCTCTTGGTCTGGGGGATGCTAGATATATTTAAAAATACAGTATTGTTAAAAATACGATTCCCAACTATTGACAACTGCTGATTAAAAAAAAAAATGATATCAAGTCCTGTAGGGCACTTGGAAAGATGGCACTTTTTTTGAAAAAATGCCTTTTAAGCCAAGAGCTAAGGATGTGGCATTAGCTGGATGGAGAATCGCCAGAGGAATGTTTCAGGTAAGGGCAGTGGGACGTGAAGAAGCTGGAAGAAGGCTGAGGTCTGGAGAAAAAAAGGCAGGCTTGGGCTAAACCTCATTAGGCCTCATAGGCCCTGCTAGAAACTGATTGTTTACCTCCAGGCAACACTTGAAAAGTTTCTCTTCTCTCTCTCAACTCTGTGTCCTCTCTTGTTCTTCTTTTCATGTTTTTATTTTTATTATTTTTTAGCAAAGTTACATAAATAATGGACATCACAAGTCTACTTCCTTTGTCGGCAAAATTTAGTTGGTACCAGTTCTACATCAAACACTGGGCTAAGCCCAGTGGATTAAACATAAATAGGTCATGTAGTGGGTTGAAGAATGCCCCTGTCCCCAAATGTATGTCTCCCAGAACCTCAGGATGTGGCCTTATTTGGAACTAGGGTTTCCTGCGAATGTAGTTAGGTAAGTGAAGACGAGGCCATGCTGGATTAGGCTGGCCCTCAATCTAGTAATGGGTACCCTCATAAGAAGAGGAGAGGACTCAGAGAGACAGGGAAGAAGGCCATGTGGGAAGGAGGCAGAGGTTGGAGTGATGTGTCTGTGAGTGAAGGAACTGTACAGGCTACCACAGGTCACCAGAACCTAGGGAGAGGCAAGGAACATTATTCCTGAGAGCCCTCAGAAGGAGTGTGGCCCTGCTGACACCTTGATTTCAAATTTCTTGCCTCTCAAACTGTGAAACAGGACATTTCTACTGTCATAAGCCATGTGAGGTGTGATCATTTGTTGCGGTGGCCTAGGAAACTAATAAAAAAAGCATCTCCTTGCTCAGGTAGCCACAATGAGTGCAGGGGACACGCTGTGTAAATAGAGATCAGAGTATGTTAAATATTATAATAAGTGAATAACTAAAAGCATTGCAGAGCCTTCAGAATACCTATGAAATTTGTTTCCTCTAAATTTAATTTTTTTTCTTACCAGTGCTTCATACAACTATTTCTTAAACTAAATTTAATTTTAGATGGGAGGCGGGAAGAAGAGATTTCTCCATAGTCTAAGCTTAACTATAAAGTCTCCATCTCTATTTGACAGAAATTAGGCTTTCTGCATTTCTGATCACAACTAAATGCTCACAATATTAGAAGTTTGTACTGATTACAGCACTTCCTGTCTCAGGTCCCTACTATGGAACAAGATTGACTCAGACCATTTATATTCCTGAATCCCCCTCTGTCTGCTTTTCTTATGTCCCCAAAATCTCCCATGAATGCCCTATGAGGGCACACCTCCTGCAAAGGCCTGTCCAGCTATCTTTTTTTGAAATAAATTCTCCTTCACCCCTATACCGTAATAGCTTTACTCCAGCATTTGCACAGGTTGTTACATATATATTATAAACTTGTCATTGGGAATTAGCTTTTACTTATTTTATTAGTTTTTGAGGGCCACCATGACAAATTACCACAAACCTAGTGGCTTAAAATGAGAAATTTATTCTCAGTTACGGAGGCCAGAAGTCTGAAATCCAGGTGTGGGCAGGGCACACACCTCCTTGGAAGGCTCTAGGAGAGAACCCTTCCTTGCTTCATCCAGCTTCTGGGGACACCAGGTAGTCCTCGGCTTGTGTCCACATCACTCCCATCTCTGCCTGCATTGTCACATGGACTTCTGCTGTTTCTCTTCTGCGTGTCTCTTACGAGGACATATGTCATTGGATTTGAGGCTCACCCAGAGAGTCCAAGATGACCTCATCTTGAGATTCTTAATGACACCTGCCATGACCTTTTCTCTAAATGAGGTCACATTCATAAGTTCTGGTGTGTGGAATGTGGATGTACCTTCTAGGTGAGCCACCATTTCAGCCGCCACACTTATCTTTGCACCCAACTATACCTAAAATTTCCTTTTGCATAATATACATTTGGTAACTAATTTTTTTGATTAAATTGAATCAAGTTAAATTTTTGGATACAGACTTAAGACTCTCTACAGACGACTCTAATTTACTTTTTACTAAATATATCAAAATCACTGTAAACCACAAACTCCATTCCTGGGGTATGATTACATTTCTGTTGATTGACTTTATTAGATATTGAATGACCTTTCCAATACAAAAGAGACACTTGGCACTGTAAGTATATAATAAACTGACAAGGTCCAGAATACTCTCATGACATTCAGAGAACATTATAACCTGATAGGAAATAGAAAGGCAATTTCAGAAAATGGGAGATATCAAGAAAAAAAAAATCAATGATGATACTCAAAAACTTATTAGGTGAAATCTTGGCCGTGACAGACCTAATTTGAATTCCAGTTCTACTAATTGGTTGTCCAGCCATGGTGCATTCTTTATTTCACTTTTATTTTACTCTTAGGGAAAGGAAGGAAAGAAGGGAGCAAAGAGGGAGAAAACAAATAGAAAAACTAAACCCTCTTATGTCATCTACCTTTAATCTGTGTTGCAGTATCGATTAAGAATTCACCTGTAGAAATGTCTATCAAAAACCTAGAACTTGCAGGGATGCCCTGATTACTAGCACTTGCACTAGGAGAAAACAAGTACTAGAAAATTAGGTCATAAGCAGAAGCTAATTTTTTGTATTTCTTTTTTCTGCTCAAGGGCTCATTTTATGAGTCTTGCTCAAGTAGTCAAATAAATGCCAATATTGAATTTTTTATAAAGTATTTTCTGTTTATTATGAGAATTCAGAAGTATCATTGTTTTTCAGAGCCACCACATGCCGTATAGCCAATAGGGGATTTCACACTGCTGGAAAGTTAGAGCAAACAGGCCACAATATATACCAGATGCAGCTGAACGGAGACATGGCTTAAAAGGATTTAATCGAAAATGTCCTGAATCTACTTTGCCCAAGAATTATCAATGAGACAGTACACTCTTTGATATGGTAATACAGCCAGCTGCTAGTTCATCTCTGTTTCCAACATGGTAATCCATATTGCTTTTCATCTTTCCATCAAGATGTGACTTTTAATACCAGGAGGGCTCATGGTTCCATGTATGAGGCTCATTTCTTACTTTTAATTGGGAGTGAGAAAGCAATGTTTGGCTTATACTCTTGGAAGCACAGAAAGATGAAGTTACCCTCCTCATTTATATGCTTCTCTTCTATAAAATACTCCCAAGTATGTTGTCTGAGTTTATAACCAACGGATGCAAAGGTAACCGGGTTGCTTCTGGAAGCCTGCCCCATACTCTACATGTGTGCACGTGTGTGTGTGTGTGTGTGTGTGTGTGTGTGTGTGTGTGTGATGCACGCACACATGTGGAGTTCGCCCTGTGCAGGCTGTCCTCAGTTGTTAGCCTCCACTCTTTCTTCCTGAGCTGCTCACATGGCAGTTTGGTGAAAGCCATGCTGAGCACCTAAATGTCTTATATATATGGTGATGGGAAGTGATGAAGGCCACCTCATAATTATAAGCTGTTTTTCTGAAATGCTGCTAACTGCATAACTCTTGTGCTGGTGTGACAGAAGCTTGCTTCACCATGCCCAAGGCTTTCATGGACTTGATTCATGGAAATAGGTATACTCGTCCCTCAGATACATGAAGGAACAAAAGAAAAGGAATACAAAAACACAGGAGAAAATGATGGTGGTGATTATTTTATATGATGCCTTTGTGCATGAACAGATATTCTTAAATATCCTCTCAGTTACAAGTGGCAGCATAGCACATAGGCCAAAAAAGGGAAGCTCATCACCTGTGCTTCTCTATAAGTCTAAATGAGAACAGACCCATAGTAGTCACATGACTGGTCCAGGTCACCAGAGAGAGTGGCAACAGAGTTGTGCTTACCCTGCTTGGCTTTCATATCTACACAGCATCACATTATATTCTTTAATGTGACCCTTGTCAAAGCAATGACAGTGATACCAAGGGAGGCAGCAAATGTGGGCATCCATATGGCACCAATGCGGTCACTTTGCTGATGAGAAATTCTCAGAACCCATTCATTGTGCCCCACATCCCTACTGCCACTGTCAAAAGTTCAAGCTTCCTATGAGATCTGACAACTGTCATTCCCATTCCCACACATCCTGTCTCATGACCTGGAACATCACTCTTCCGATCCCTGCTAAGACTTTCCATGATGATGACGGCGCTCTCGGTTAAGAATCCAGCGCATGCTGTCACCTCCTGAGCGACCCTGGTGGCTCCCTTCACCTCTGTGCTTTCACTGGGGCCGTCCCCTGAGCACACTCCTTTCTCCGAGGCCCTCTTCAGAAAACACTGTATTTTTGCCAGCTTTCCAGAACCTCAGGGCTGCCAGTTAATCTTTTTGCTACTTACTCCTTTCAAACACCTACCCCCTTTGTTCTTGCAATGTCATGCTCTTTTGAGGCTTGTAACAACCCCCTACACCACACTCTCCTCTCCTTCCTGTCGTGTTGCTTATCTCATTCATGGCTGACTCATGATGATCACTCTGGGTCACTTCAGCATCCAGTATCCTGGCCTTTCAGTTCCTTAACCTCACCTCTAGTGATTTTTTTTCTTCTACCCTACCCTAGTCATCTATCCCCAAAATTCATACCCAGGCCCTTCTCATCTCTAGGAGTTGCATCGCATCCTAGTTCTCTACCACCTCTTGCCTTTCAACTCACTTGCTGGAAGCAATGATAGTTCCATGATTCCAATTCTTCACCTGTACGGACACCCTCATTTACTAAACCCAGCACTTTCTCACTATTCATCAGCCAGCATCTGTTCTCATTTCCTCCTTTGTCCAGCCTAGATTCTTTGGCTCATCACCATTCACCATTTCCACTTGCATTCAAACATCACCACTCTCTTGCTTTTCCATTCTGCTGTTGCATTCACCTGCAAAAACTCTCAATCTCATTGTTCCTACCTTCTACCCTCTATTTGCCTGCATGATAGTTGATTTATGTTGTCGGAGAAAATCACATAGCTGTTTGGTTCCCCTTTAAATTTACGACGGCAACTGTTAAATAAAATGTCAGTGATGCCTGGCAAATCTACACTTCCTGCCTAAAATCACTTTTCTACTTTATGTACCATTTCTTCCTAAACATCTCCCACCACCTGAACACTTCTGTAATTCCCACCTCTGTCTTAGAATGGAGGAAATAGCCCTTGTTCACTTTGGCTGTAGATCTCATGCTTCCTTTCTCAAGAATTTTGGTTCTTTGAACTTTCTCTGTTTCTCCTGTGTTACTAATCTCTCCATCTCAACTTTTCAGTCCTATAAACATGAAATACACACTCCAAACTCTCCACTTAAAGAAAAGGTCTTCCCTCAACTCCTTGGTGGTCTTCAGCATCTGCCCCATTTTTATGTCCTCCTTTCCAGCCATACTTGTCAAGAGATGTCTACAGATATGGTCTCCACTTCCTGGTTTCTCAATTAATTTAAAAAATTGGTTTTGTTTTTAAATCAAGATAAAGTACTTAAAGATTTCAGACAAGTGCTTTCTCCTCTACTTGAAACTCCTTTAATTAAATCTGTGATTTACCTCAAAGAACATATTCACAAAAAACATCTCTTTTTCTCAATTTTAGACACCTATGTTAGCTCCTTTTTGCTGAATATGCCATTTTACTCTTTTTATACACCAACCCTAACACACACATTTCTTTCTCCATCTCCCCAATGTTATCATATCATACTTTTTGGTTAAACCATTATTCAGTGGTATGGCAATACAATTTGTAAACAAGATTGCTGTGTAACGTGACTGCATTTTATTTTTTAAAAAACTTCAAAAAATTTTTCTGTCATCAATTGCTTCAAATTTCTGATTATTTTTCTATTTTTCTAGAGTTCTAGCACTTCTTTTAATATACTCAAATATAGTAGGTTTTTATTATTAGTTCCAATTTCCATTGGACAGATCCTTCCTAGAGTCCTTTATCTTCTGACCCAAATTGGACCATGATGGCACAGGGGAGAGATATAATAAAAGAGGCCCCCAAGGATCACTGTTACAGATGTGCACGCAGCATATCTTAGAAACAGAACCTGGTCATAAAGTTTAAGGAGGTGATAATGAGATCTTGAACAGTTTCAAACCAGCAACAACTTCAGAATAAGTAGGATCAGAGAGCTCCTCCTTTTTACAGCCAAAAGGAGCTATTGCACCAGAATAGAAGAATAGAATTTTCCTAGCTTTCTGTTGTAGTGTGGCTTAGGCAAACAGCTTCTGGTGGTGGTAAAAAATAAAAAATCAGATTAAATGACTTCTCTGGCTCATTGATTTTTGTACTACATTCCAGTCGATTTATTTCCATACTAAATTCTTCAACATATTAAAACTGTTAATATAGATTACCTGAAGGGCAAAGTTTTGTGAAAACTGTAAATAGAAAAATTATTTTTATCTTTTGCAGAGTAATTTCAATCACAGTTCCCAGAATTTTTACTCTATCTGCTTTCATAAGCATATAGAACTCATTGGACCACCTATCTGTGAGGTGCCCATTGAATAAATAATATGGTTGTGTCAAGCCTCAAATCCATTCTGATCTCTCAGGAACTTTGAAAATGGCTTATGGAATTAATATGCTTAACAAATTGTTATCCCTTTCCCTAGAAAATAGCAGGTAACCTTTGATCAATTCCAACTCAAATTATAGCATATCCTGAATTAGCAGAGTGAGAATGACTTGCAATGTAAAAAATGTATAAAATATAAAAATAAAATACATAAAAATTTTTATATATCTTCCTGGATTTTACCTGAGACTCCTTCCATTAACACAAATATGGCTTCAATACATGTAAACAAGTTACTATAGTTAACCTTTGGCATCTTACTTTGAATGAGTGATTATACTGAATATTTACCATTAATTTGCTATTTATTAGTGAAACCAACCAGAATTTGCTTTGCTTTCGACAAAGAAGTACAGACACAGAACTGGAATTTGTAACCCAGTAACTTGCCACCACCCATGACCTTCTTTGCAGATCCAGTTTTCTTTTTCCCCCTCCTGTTCCAAAGAGAATCACTGTGCAAAGAGAATCACTTATTTTATTCAATACCCACAAGATGTGACAATTAGTTTTCAAATATATATTTGACAAACACAAGTAGCCTATCTGGAATTAAGTGGGCATGATTAGGTTTGAGGAGAAAAGAACAATAAATGGAAATTTCAGAAACTATTTCTAAAGAAACAAGTTTTCCAATAATAAGTGGTTCTGTCTTTAAAACAAATTGCTTTTTGAATTCTGCTACAAAATAGATTTTTCCATGAAGATTTCTTGGGCAAAAGTTATAAATCAATAGCTAAATCAACTTTTACAAAAGCATACAGATGTCTACTGTTTAACCTCATTATATTGTGATTAGTTTGTTGAATGTATCTATAAGACTTTAAAATGCTCAAAGACATATACTCAAATTTATTTTGTATAAATTATGACTTAAATACTCAAAATTAGTTAAAATCCATGTAAAATGTTATCTAAGTGATTTGAAACAGTGTTTTAAAAAATTTATTTTTAATTATAGCTGACATACAACATTATATTAATTTCAGATGTATGACATAGTGGTTCAACATTTATGTACTTTACAAAGTGATCACTATAAGTGTAGAAATCATCTGGGATTAACTAGTTATTATGATTTTATTGACTATATTGCTTAAGTTGTATATTACATCCTCATGACTTATTTTATAACTGGAAGTTTGTACTTCTCAATTCCCTTCCTCTTTTCTTCTCCCTCCCACATCATGGCAACCATCACTTTGTTCTCTGTATCCATTTGTTTCTGATGAAACACCTTTTTAATGGGTCATGGATAGTTTTCTTTAGAACTCAGAGTGGCATGGAAAGGAACAATTGGGAAACTGTATAACCAAAAAAGGCGCTCCCGGTGACAGACGAGAGAATAATTGCTCCTAAATCATTTCTTCCCATTTTTTTTTAAATGATGGGTTTTCCACTCTGTTCTAGATGCAGTAATAAGACCCATAATAGTACAAGTCATCAAATGTATTGATAATTATCAATAAATATTTTTCCCACAAGCTAAGAGAAAAACAAAAAGCCAATTAAAAGTAATCTCAGTGAATTCCACATCACATAAACTTAGGAAACACATGCTTTCGACCTTGAGAAGAGGGGCTCTGAAGTTGTAAGACATTACCCCTGGTGAGATCATCTCTTCATTTGTACTTAAAGGCATGATCGATTTTTATTTTTGGCCAAAATTTTTCCTGGCTTCTTTGGCTTTTGCAAGTATAACCTTCTTAAGCCATTTTGACTGCATTAGAAAGCTGAGCAGAGTGCCTGCAGCTATCCACACATTCCGTGGTGGGGGAGAATGGAGGTTCAGGAATTCACCTTACCTATACAGACTCTTGGGTTAAATTTTGGGGATGTGAAGAACTGAGCTGCTTGGCAGGATAAGAAAAACGAATCACTTAAAAAAAAAAAAAAAGAATGATGAAGATGAGAGAGGTGATTCAGGAAGCTCTGCCTTTGAGAAGGCAGGAGATATGATGTTGACCACAGATGAAGACCTGATTTTGACAAAGAAGAGGGACATTTCCTCTTAGGAGAAAAGATCAGGTCAGTGGTTCTCAGCCCAGATTCTTAATTAATCAGTCCAGAGAGGGTCCAGGCAATAGTAATTTTAAAGAACTCTCCAGGTGATTTTAATGTGCACCCAGGGTTGAGAACTACTTTAAACAAAAAAGAGAAGACCAACATTCAGGGAGGTGTTGATTAGGGAAGTTGACATAGGAAGGATAGAATCTATTCTTTCAGTAATGTTGGAGATGGAGTCATCATTTAGCCAGGAACTGTGTTGAAGAGTGTGGGGGGAAGGTTAAAAATGCATCAGGACCTTAATCAAAAATATCCTTTGAATAATCTAAAATATATTACAATGTATAAGTTATAAAATGATCCCTTATTGTTGAGAAAAGGTAACAAAATTTGCTAAGCATCTTAGATACTCATAAGTTTATACCATGATTACATCATATTAGTTAGGTATAAAATATGGGAAATATATTTATTTGTGGTTGCACTTGCAAATTTTGACCAACTTTGAATAAAGTTGCAATCAAAATGATACATCTTTCCTTAAAATATTACTCATGTAGGTTTATTTTGTTTGGTTAGTTGTTTGTGTGTGGGAGGAATGGGATTGTTCATCTTATTTCCCACATCCCCCAACATGGCTATAGGAAGATAATTAGTAGTCCTAGACTAAATGTAATAACAGTGCTCCTTGCACAAATAAATACCATGCCATATAAGAAAAAGTTATTCAACCTTGGATTTTAAAAGCAGAATAGGAGTTTGTACACTATATATAGCCCATTTCCTTAAAAGGGAAATTCTTATGTGTCTCCTAAGACCCATGAATTGAGTCAAGTTTTTAAATTTTGATTCAATTTCTCTTTCACTATTGAAAACTGTGCCACATGTATTTGTAACTTTGTAAGTCTGACAGTCTCGTAACAAGATTTGAAAATAGCCATTGTTTATTTTATGCTTATTGAATGTGATACACATCATTCTCAATTTTATTCTTTTACCTTCCATTCACTTGACTACAAATACGAGAAAGACACAGGTCGACTACGGGGAATATGATATATATTATGATATATACATATTCATATACATATACATATATATAAAATTGATTAGTCTCAACTATAAAAATTTTTTGAAGTGAAAATTCAATAGCTACATTATTTGATGTAGTAAAGGTTGACATTCAGGTGCATTTAATTTTAAACTAGCAGGGAGCTATATTGTAGAGTAAAAATAACACTGGGTCTAGAGGTACAAGATGGTGGTTTGCCCCTAGTTTTACTACTAACTACAAAGTGTGACATTAAGCAAGTCTCTGAATATTTTGCATCTTAGTTTCTTCACATGCAAAAGGGAAATAAAAACATCCTCCCTCACTAGGTTGTTAAGAGAATGAGTGGAATAATGTATGTGAAATATATTTTAATGTGAATTGTCTTCAGTTCGATTTTGTATTTTGAAAATGAATTATATTTTTATATTGAGCTTCCGGAAAACAAAGTACAATAAATATACAGAGTAAGTAAGAAGTAGAAATAAAAATACATATGTAAATTGAGTGTTACAGGTACATAAGGATTACACACCAAAACTCCAAATTGGTGATTCATATATTTAAGTTCTATAATTCGTATCCTCATAAGCATTAGCATTCTCCACTGTTATGTATCAACAATGAACACAGGAATATTTAAAATACAACTTATGAAGACACTTTTGAACTCAGAAGGAATTAGCCCACTTAAAGTTCTTTTCTTTCTCTTGTGTTGATGTGGGTGCCATGAAGTTATAAGAAACATCTGAGAGAAATTATCCTAAAAAATGTGAGAATTTTTTCCTGCCTCACCATCACATATGCTGAGCCCCAGACACAATTATCCTTTTAGAATGTATTACAGATGCAGCATTTAGCAAATGGGTGCAAGATGTTTGCTCATATATAAACTTGCAGGCCAATGCTAGGGAAAACTGGCAACAGCTTTTAGCAGGCAATGTTTCTTGTAGGTTGCCAACCCAGATCTTTTATTTTTTTCCCCTGAAAGTTTTGGCAGCTGTCTTCCATCTCTTCAGATTACACTTCTAATTGGCTGTTTCCATGACAACAAGAACTTTAAACTATAGTCTTCTCTATTAACTAGCTATAAAATGGAGGTATGCCGTAAGCAAAAATGGAATTTTGGGGGTAACAGCAATTAGGATAAAAACCTACCACATTTTTCTACATGATGCTAATTCTGCAACCAAGAATCATACACTCACAATGTATTACCCAAGTGTTGGCAGGCATGTACCCCAACTCCTTTCTGTACTGTGTCACTGAACAAAGGGCTCTGGATTCAGATTTATTTATCATCATCATCATCACCATCATCATCATCATCATCACCATCATCATCATCATCATCATCACCATCATCATCATCATCATCATCATCAACTATAAGAACAAAACTCTGGTTCACAGTTTGCACTAAGAAAACTCACATGTCACAGGTATCTATTTTTAATCCTGAGAAATAATGAAAACTGAAATCTGTTTTAAGCTTTTCTAATTAAAAAAATAAGTAGTTTCAGGTGGAAAATTACATAATCAGACAATTGTTGCACCTGCATATCCCAAATCTCTGATGTCCAAGTAACTAACTATAATTAACAGAGTGTGGAAGAATGAGGAGAATGTTTTCATAATACAATGGAATGGGGTTGCTTTGACAGGTCTTCTTAACATGTGAAAGGACTGCTAGTATTGTTCTGAATTATCAAAAAGTGTGTGCAGCAAACAGGTCTGGCCCATATTCCATTCCTGCATCTCACAGCAGTTCTGAATTAGTGAAACAAATGTGTAGCCACTGCTTTCTGTGAAATCTGTAGTTTTTCCTAACAAATAATGTGAGTCACAGACAGCCAGCACCCCAAATCCATTCCCGATGCCTATTCCAATCCATCCCTTAGGAATGGATGTTCACAAGATCAGGAAGTACCGCAGAATGAGAGTATCACAGATAAGGTCGAGGATCAAAAAGCATAGTTTACATTTGATGGGTTGGATGTGGAGAGTGGGAGAAATCCATGAAATAGCTCATTCTCACCATAGTGTGTGGTGGTGGTTTCTGTAAATGTGTGTGTGTGGGGGGGGGGGGGAAGAAAGAGGGGAAAGGGTGGGTGGTAACTTCCAGAAACATGATAGATCTGTCAAAAATGCATCATGTAAAAAAAATTCCAGCAATAAATTACACAAGGTAATATTTTCCTTTAAAATATGAATAAAAATCACTAATTTTGAATATTTTTGTACAATTCAACTAACCACTACATTTTTAATGTCTGTTTGGGGGGTGTACGCTTTATATTGTTCATTTCACAAATGTCCTACTTCCTTTTAGTTATTTGATATTTATGCAATGGTCAATTGTGGTATTCTTTTTCAGTTACAATTATTTGAAAGTTGTGTCGAAAATATTTTTCTATTTTCTATCTGATAACTTTTCAAAGGTTATGCCTGTCCAACAGCCTATGTACATTTTATACTCTCTGTCTAAGCTCCCGTCACAGCCCTAACTGCTTCTTTCCTCACTGACTTCAGAATTTTGGGGAGAGACAGAGAAACTGGATAGAGTCCCCTCGTGCTCCAAGGGTCAAGAGAAACAACCGAACCCCAGTGAGCAGGTTGTTCAGGACCACGGACAACAACCACAGAGGCACCTGCCTCCACCTCCACCTCCAAATTCAATCTTCAGGACCTGAGATGGTAAGGAGAAACTGTTGTTCATAGCAGTTAGTAATCAGTCAGAGCATATGTCAAATTTTTATTATTTTTTATTTTTAAGCTGTCAAAACGATTCCTCCAACCAGGTTAACATGGCTTCATTAAAGCGTCATCCCCTTAGAACAACACTGGGCTGGCTAAGCTTATCAGGGCAGGTCAGAAATCTGGGCTCCTTGTTATGGTGCAGGCATGACCAGCTCAGAGGCCGAATTTACAAAAGTGAGAATATGTCCTGAAGACCAGGGTCACAGCCAGGTGAACTTGGAAATAGGCACTCAAAGTACAACAGTAAACTCTGAAATAAAAACCATATCTAGGTTAATATATGTGTTAGGCTAATATGGTACTCCTCCCCCCAAGATGTCCATGCCCTAATTCCTGAGACATAGTAAATGGGACATGTAGATTAAATTAAGGATATTGAGATGAGGACACCATCCTGGATTATCTGGGTGGGCCCCATATAATCACAAGGGTCCTTAAGAGGGAGACAAGAGGGTTGGAGTTAACAGTAGGAGATACGATGACAGAGTAGGGAAGGGATCATAAGTCAATGAATCAGGTAGTCTCGAGAAGCTGAAAAACAATCAAGGACACGGAGCCCCAGAAGGAACACAGCACTGCCATCATCACCTTGATTTAGACTTCCAACCTCCTGATCTGGAAAAGAGTAACTTGCACTTTTTAAGCCATTAAGTTTACGGCAATTTGCTATAACAACATCAACAACAAACTGACACAAGAAAAATCCATGCGCAAAGAGAAGGAAAGGGAGTCAAACAACATGGGAACATTTATGAGTGGGAGGAGGATTTCCAGATCATTACTTCTTCTGTCCATTTCCTTAAACTGACTGGGACATCCAATAAGCATGCACTTCCTTCAGCATCCAATAGAATAGATGATACAGATGCATTAAAGCATACATTTCACTTCACGCCCTCACTGTGCTGTATAATAAACAATGGCAATCAGTATGGAACTCAGCGGATTGTACCCAGACCACTGATACTTTCTTTCATTATGTGAAAATTCTCCAAGTTTTAGAAAAATTTTCATAAAATGAAATATTTAAAATGAAACCCAATGCAATATGGTTGGGTGAAACTGAGTGCAATGCAAACAATGAAATATTTTTTATTAATCTAGTCTTTCCTTTCTGTTTAAATGTCAAGCATTTTAGTCCTTAAGAAGAAGGGTTACACTTAGGTCTTCAGAGAATTGAAGTGGCAGTAGAAGGCTATAGGCCAAGCTCAAGAGAGAAAGAACCAATACGGAAATAAGGACAATGAAAAGTGTTTGGGGTTGGGGCGAGTGGTGAGTAGACGATTAGTGGGAACAAGCTCCTTTTCTCCACTAATTCTAATCATTTATTGAGTTTAACCAAGCGCTGCACTATAATCTATAATCATATTTTTAAAATTCATGCAATCACACTATAAGGAGGGTATTATTATTCTCCTTTTAACTGGTTTAGAGGTCTAAGTAACTGGCCCAAGCTGACACAGGCTCTGTGGCCGAGCCGGAGGGTCTAATTTAAAAATATCTTACTCCAAAGCCATGCTTTTTTTCAATCATGCCTTTCAGTGGTGAGAGTACACAAAGCCTTTTAGTGTAACTATTTGTCTTCCCTGCCCTAGAAAGATAGGGATCTGTTTGTTCCCTCACAAAGGGAGCAGGATTTTTACTGAAGTTGGACAATGATTCAGAAGCTTACAAGTCACCAGATTCCCTTTCTGGTGATACACTAAGAATTTCACAGATGAGCATTCAAAATTATGAATGATGTTAACCTGTTAACCTGTGTGCATAGCGTCTTACTTGGGTTTAACTACCCTGTATGTGGAACTGAAGAAGTGAAGATTGCTAAAAAAAATAACAGTATAGAGCATGTGTGTCAATATTAGTCTTTATTTTCATGCATAATTTATTAATTTATGATACTTTTAGTTTATTTATGCAGTTTCTTTTTAAAAATTAGTTCATCCTCTGACTTTCTTCTATTAGTCTAGGTAACAGTGGTTACAGAACCGGGGAAATCCAGTTGGTACAGGCAGCAAATATTTTCGAGTAATAATACCCCAGACCCTTCCTCAGTATTGACTTCCATTGTTATAGCAATCAGCCTCTTAGAAGCAGAGCTGGCTTGGAATCCAGATCAGATTCCCAGTCAGAAACTCTCCCATTTACAGCATCCTGATATCTTCCTATTTCCCAAACTTGAATATGATCCCCACCCTGACAGCCACCCCTTGGATTTCTGAAACGAACCCTCAGTGTAGCACTGATGCAGTAAGTACATACCCAAGATAGTGACATCACATATAAAGGTGCACTGGACATTATTTTTCTAATTAAAAAGAAAATGAACTAAAGCCCAATAAAACATTCAGAACGGTGTTCCTCCATTGTTTTGAGTCATTTGATTTCCATTTCAGGGCAGGCAAGGTTACATTTTTCAATGCAGTGAAGGGTGAAAGTGTCAATACGACGTATTGTTTAGGGAAAAGCTTACGGTGATTAAAAGGTGACAGCAAATGTCACGCATTAGAGCAGACTAGTGAGGTGCCAAGAAGCCGACATCCCCCTCTCAGGTCTACTGATGTCTGACAATGTGACCCTGGGCCGCTCACACAGCTGTTGTTGCAGAGAAGGCTTAACTATAAATCACAGGGAAGAAAGCTAGTTCTAACTGATCCACAGAAGATGGGATGATAAAACCGTTATCAGAGCTGCTGAAAGTCCTTTGTACATCTTCCTTGCTGAGCTATATAGAAATAAGAAAGCCAGGCTTTGAGGAAATCTGGAATCTTGTCTTGATACAACCCCCACTTACTTGGCTAACTCCGAGCAAGTTTCTTAATCTAGCATTTTCTCTGCCACGTGGTATGCACAAGAACGCAAAGAGGTAGTGTGGTATGGTGGGAAAGGAAGAAGGCTTACAGCTGGGCATGCTTAGATTCCAACAACAGATTCACTCATATCTGTATGACTGTGGGGAAGTTCATCCATCTCCATGAGCCTCAGCTTCCCAATCTGTATCATGGGTCAGATGGTAATAATGCCTCTATCAAAAGGATGGTTAAGGATGAAACAAAATGTTCATGTAAATATTGTGGCTAAATTAGAAATGTTTTCAGCTTTGTGCAACAACAACAACAACAACAACAACAAAACACAACACTGACAAACTAACAAGTGTTTATTTTCCTCCCATATCAAAGTGGCTGAACATAGGTAGCTGCAGGTTGGCTTGTCACCTTTGTGCTAGCATCTCTGTAGTTTTCCTGGGCTCTCCTCTTGGTCATAAGTTAGCTACCAGAATTTCATATACAGTAGCTGTATTCAAGATAGGTAAAAATGGGCCCTGAATAAAACCAGGGTTCAGGTGGTAAGAAAGAACAGGCGAGGAAATACTAGGAGACAACGAACAGAGTTGGGCACAACCTGGCACCTAATACACCAATTATTAAATATTGCTCTTTTCATCTGTCCTCCACTAATCAACTAAATAAATCCATCTAGGTTTAATACTCTATGATTCTGTATGGATTATTAAACTATAATCAGAGACCAATAGTATAGGAGATATTATTTAAACTCACCTATTTGAAAATAGTGAAAATAAACAGTGAAAAATCTGATTCATGAAATATTTTTACTTTTTATTCTGAGATAATTTCATATTTTTAAAAATGTTGCAAAAATAGCATAATGAGGGAGGGCTCATACACCCTTCACTCTGCCTCTCCAAATGTTAACATATTACGTGAGCATAGTGTGATTATCAAAACAAGGCAAATAATACCGATACAGTGTTATTAACTAACCGACAAGTTTACTCAAATTCCATCAGCTGTCCCACTAATATTCTTTTCTGGCCCACAATCCAAGCCTGGATCCATTGCATTTATTTGTCATGTCTCTTTAGCCTTCAATCTGGGTATGGAGTATATTTAAAACAAGAGATTCTCACTATTTTGATAATAACCACAGAGTCATTTGTTTTCAAATCTTTGGAACATGCCATTTTGAATTTAAAAATTACATTACTGTGTGGTACCTGGAGGATTAAATGGTTGATTTGCAATTGTTGATTTGCTTAATATTCTTTTACATCAAAAATAAAAGCACACTTCAGAATAAAATGTATAGATGATCATGCTCCAGATGAGTACGGCAGAGATTAATGAGGGCTTTCTGCATCCTATCCTGAATAATGCTGAATTTCTCCTTTGGAGTGTTCTCCTGCCAACATACACATTCATCAGATCATAGTGGGTCAATTTTGAAGGTTCCAGGTGGATGCATTCAAAATGTACGATCAAATAGTGATAGTTCGCTAAATAGATACAGTATCATTTATTAGAGAATTTTAATAAAGAGCGCTTAGCGATGCCCGGAAGAGCAGCCTTCTCACGTTCCCCTGTGAGGTGGCAGCTGGTGGCAGAGTGAGTCGCACGCCAGAGGCCATGTGGCAAGGCAGCTGAGAGCGAGCCTGGGGTCCCCACACAGTCTCTTGGCCTCTATGCCCTGCCGCCTGCCTGCTCATGGAACTAGAATGATTTATGATCTTGGCAAACGGATTTAAAAATTATGCCAATATTTTGGATCAATTCCTGGGGGCATTTCCCTAAACGATGCATCTTACTGACTCTTTCACTATTTACTGTTTTGATAAATTGAGACTTGCCTGCCTTGAAACGAGAGCCAAATAAATCAAAACGTCCCCATTTCTGGGCTTTCATACATACTTATTTACGTCTCTCTGTTTAGTCCAGCCCAGCGTCCTGTGCTGATATCTCCAGCACTGTGGCAGCCAGAGGGCACAAGGATGCAGGGCTGAGCAGAGCCTTGTCCTGTCCAGGGCTCATGGAGAAACACAACTTGCTGTGAGCACACCAGGGTGCCTATACTGTCACCACTGACCACACAATGTCAGAAGAGACCAGCTCACCACCACTCAATATTCTAAACATAGGTGTCCTTCTTTGTTTTCCACTGGGGCTCTACACTATATTTCTATTTGGGGGATTAAGGATTAACAAATCGGTGCCAATGCTACTCTTTAAGCAAGTGACAGGGACCTGTCCTTCGAATTCACACTATTTTCAGAGTTGGTCTCAAAACACATGAAAAAAGAACATAGTTTAAAGGTATTCTCCCTCTACATCAATGGGAAAAGAAAAACAATAACAGATTTCTGACTCTGATACTGACTCAACTGTGACTCGTTAGCCAAACCAATGGGACATACTGTATCTTTTGAATGTTATTACGAAGTTACGGAGATAAATAGGGGCAATTGCTTTTGAGGAAAACATGACAAAAAATGTAAAAGCATATAAATGTGGCAACATTTCTTGCCACATGTACACTTATTATTCCTTTCTTAGATTAAAAAATCACTTTCTAAATAAGCATATCATTTATTTAAAGATAATCTGTGTATGCTTTTTCTAGTGGCATCTACTTTTGCTATCATTTAACTTTTGTGTTACATAAAAGTGGAGCCTGATCATTGCAAATAAATAATATAATAATGTTGAAAATATAGTGAATTAATTCGCAAAGGCAAGCAGTGAGAAATGAAAATACAACTTTTCCAGGAAATTGCCTACTTCTCTTCCTTCCTTCCTTCCTTCCTTCCTTCCTTCCTTCCTTCCTTCCTTCCTTCTCTCTCTCTTTTCTCTCTCTCTTTCTCTCTTTCTCTCTTTCTTTCCTTTCCTTCCATCCCTCCCTCCCTCCCTCCCTCCTTCCTTCCTTTTCTTTCTCTCTCTCTTTTCTTTCTCTTTCTTTTCTTTTCTTTTCTCTTTTCTTTTCTTTTTTCTTTTGTTTTTTCTTCTTTCCTTTCTTCCTCCCTCGCTCTCTCTCGCTCTCTCTCTCATATAATGCACCTTCTCCAGATTTTTCACCTGGTCTTTACATACATGCTTGCTGGCTTTCTTTCTCAGTTTTTCTTTATCCCTAGCGGGGCACCATACATTCACCACCGAGTTGTAGGGAAATGTATTCTAAGCATCCATTGTGGTTCTGGGCTTAGAAAAACAGCTGTAGCCTTCTACACACTGGAACGGCTATGATTCCCAGAGGCACATACAATAAATCTGAGCCCAATCTGAATTTTGGTCCTGGGATGTGCTGTGAATTTTATGCTTTGAGGAAAACAGTGTTAAATTGCTTCATAGTCATTGAAGGCACTCTTTCGAATGAAAATAATGGACTTTTTAAGCAGATTTTATCATTGATGTGATAGGGAAAAGCAAGGCTGCTTGTAGGAGAACTGTCCCCTCCTTAGACTGTCGCTCCATCATGGTAGCATGCAGCAGCGTGCTCACAGTGTCCTGAGTTTCTTCATTAGTGTCTAATGACAGGCAACTTCAGTTCTCTTTCTTCTCATTTCTTTGGTTTGGTGAGGGGAGAGAAAAATAAAAATCAAATAGGAGACAATATAGTTTGTTTCCAAACTTCACCCAGCTCAAGGTTGTGAAGAACCAGGGAGTCCAGGCTCAGGCCTCCAGCTGATCTCTCTGAAGTCCCAGGAGAGCAGAGGTGCGTGGGCACAAAACCCCAGGTCCCGCCACACGCGTAAAATGTCTCAGGGAGTGTGGAGTCCATGTTCACGGCACTCTCTTTCCTGAAACCAGACTGTGATATTTTTGGCACCGAGACAAGCCATAAACAATTATTTTTAAAGGGAGGGAAAAGGAAATTACCCACTCAAAAAATTAATGCCGTAGATTACTCAGAAAGCAACGCAAAGGAAATGGAAGAAACAGATTGCTTCCAATGTCAACATAATCCTACCTCCTAAATGCTCCTTCTGTCCACATGCACACACATCATACCTGACCAAGACAATGGACAAAGCAGCCGATAGGGCGGTGGCTGTCCAGAAGAAAAGATGAATGACTTTCACGTTTCCTATCTTTTTCACTTTCCCATTCATGCAATATCCTCATACCTATCTAATATCCATGCTCACTTTGAAACACAAATGACTGATTATTATTTTTTGCTTCATTCCATAGCTATTTCTAGCCTATTTGGGGTTTCTAAAGTATTTCTCATTTGACATTTTGTTATGTGGGAGTTAATTTTTTCATTCAATGAACTCATTGATCTATATCATCCATCATTTAAAAGTCAAGTTTATCCTCACTGCTACCAATTTGCCATCCCATTCTCTCCATCATTTTATTCCAAAAGAGACAGGACTTCTTGCAGCGAGCTCCTGAGTAATGCCTAAGATTCCACTTCCTGGCTTGTTCTGGGGTATGGGGCTGACCTCATTGCTCTACAAAATAGTAAGACCCTGGGTCTAGAGTGTCTTGTCCTTTAGTTTTTTCATCTCATCATGTATTATGGAAAACCAATCCAAAAAAAAAAAATCCAAAAGTCAAAGTTCTGTGGAAATCCAGGCTATTTAGCAATGATGAGCCCATGAAAAAGCTCAGCAGAAAAAGTTAAAAAAAATAAATAAAAGTATCTCCTGAATGGTGTCTCTCATCAGCTTATTTTTCACTGCTCCAAAACGCAGACCACTCAAATGGAATCTGTGCTCCATACAATAAATGTGTGCCTAGAAATAAATACAAGTGGCACATATTATGTATTGTAAGGTAAAATATATCTTTAATACCTCTTGTGAGGTAATGCCACAATTAACTGCTCTTCTATGATATGAATCATGGCAGAATGATGAGCTGTGGTACGTGTGAGCCTTTTAAGTATGTGGAACTTGGTGTAGAACTGTCCAGGCAATTAAATAGAGCAGCTGACTCCCCTGCCCCAGTGGGGGACCAGAGGTGCCTGCCAGCTCTGCCCTAAATCTGCTTTGTGACTTTCTGGACCTTGGTTTCTTCATCTTTAAAACGCAAGTGATTAGGACTGGTAATCTCACAGATCTCCTCTGGCTCTGCAGTGACATATATTTATGGCAGTCATTGCCTCATTTATTGACATCACTTAGTAAAATGCTAAGCACTCTGTTTTACTCATATTCCGTTTTCCAAGAGAAAGGCCCATTCTTCCTTGGGCACAGCATGCTGCTGCTGACGCCAACCTCTACCCTTGGCACACTGTTCCCATAATTTCCCCCAAGGGAAATTCCTACTTTTCCATTTAGACATCATGTCCACCAGGCTGATTTCACCCCGATTTGCTTGTTTTCTCGTTATTATTCTGTGCAAACCTCCTTTATAGGAGCTCCCAGAGGGCACTGAAATCGTGTTTCATATCTGCCTCCTCCCCAGCTCTGAGCTATTCACCATTAGACCCCAGAGCCTTCAACAGAATTTAATCCCTATGAGGGCAGGATGTTGTCTGCTTTGTTCCCTGTCATGTTCCCAGTGCTCTAGCATGTACAAGTGGCTAAATTAATATTTTTGGAACAGGAGAAAGAATGAATACATTAATTAATATGTGTTGACATTAACATCATCAGTAACTCTTAGAAAATAGCATATTATAAACATTTGATAAATGATTGGGGGTCATAATAAACAACTTACATATCTAGAACATGTACTACTGAGTCCAGGAAGAAATATTTATATATATTTATATATTTCACAAAGCATAATGTCATGGAACAATTATTTTGTTAATAAGTACAAGTAAAAATGTTTCTTTGAATTTAGAAGTTTGTCACCATCAGGTACAGTTATTTCAAAGGTAGTCAATTGCAGTCTGGGAAAAATCACATCTAAGAAGATGAAAAGTAATTGCATTAACACAGACTCCTTTCAAGTCCATGGTTCAGTTTTAACAAAAACAGAAGAATTATTATGAAATCATTTGATAGGACTGCATTCCATGTTAATTGTGGATTCCATACTATTTACATTTTACTTGTCATTTTTCAACAAGTTTAAAAATGTGGCCTGCCATTAGTAGAATTATATTGACATATAATAATAACTTCAGCTTCTGACAGCCTTATTTCAATTTCATAAAGAGGAAAAGCCTAAAAAAGTAACTTAGTATATAAAATGTAGCTTCACCTTTGTAAACACCTATGGGTTGATCAAGGATTCATAACGTCTAACTCAGGCTTATATGAGGGCTATGATTATTTTAATAAACCCTAGAAATGATAATAACCTGTTGGAAAATACACAAATTAGTGTATTTCAAACATGTATAGTGTCTGTTCTGATGATAGACATATATTTTGAAGATTTAATTCAAATTATAATAGCTGTTTGTCATGTTTTATCAATCAACAGATACTAAAATTATAACTCATAAATCTATTGTATAATTTTCTTTTAACATTTATTTATTTGAATTAGTTTTATTAATTTTTTTCTTAATATAAAATCCAATCAAGTTAATTAGTCTATAAAGATAAATTTAAAAAATACCTACAATCACACAGAACTACATAGGGGCAATCTCTGTAAGTACCCGGCAGCGGATACATTTTATTAAGTCTACGTTTTTACCCCCCAAATGGGATCATACTACTCCGTGACTGACTTTTTCAAATGTAATATGTTGTAGAAAGATTTCCATATCATTAGATATATTCTGGTAGCACTTGAATTGTTGCAAAATAGTCCACTCTACAGAAGCACCAAAATGTATTTAGCCAGCCTTTGGTAAACATTTAGTGCTTTGGTAAACATTCACGGATACCAGGATTTTTCAACTTCAACCTTATAATACCTAGGGCTGGATCATTTTTAGTTTTGGGGATCTGCCCTGTGCATTGCAGGATGTTTAGCAGCATGGCTGGCCTTAGTTTTGTAAGAGTTCTTTATATGTTAAGGTATTGCCACTGTGTCTTCTGTTGCAAGTACTTTTTTTCCATTTTCTCATCTACCTTTATTTTTATTTAGTTATTTTTATGCAAAATATTCATAATACTATATCTGTCCACAGTTGCTTTTATAAATTCTGATTTCGGTATCATGTTTATAAAGTCCATTCCCTCCTCAAAATTATATAAATATTAAACTATTTTCTTATGATACTTTAATCTTTTTCCCCTCATTTTTTATATTTAAATAGTTTAAGCATTTGACTATTTTTAATTTTTGGAATAATGAGATAATATTCAAAGTATTTTGATATCAAAGAGAGGGGTCCCTGATATTTGGATTAAGGGCACTGCTGGACTAGCTCAGTCACTATATTTCTACCTTCACTTGGCAGTGTGAACCTAGGCTTCTTCCTTTCTCCTTCTTCCATCGTTATCATAATTTGATCATGAAAGCAGTGTCAACAGAATCAAAGAGAATGTAACTGGAGAAAACAGAAAAAAACTGGAACCATTTAACTTATCTGTTCACTTGAGAACAAGAATCATATTGTGGGTAGAAAGGAGTATGAATAAAAAGGGGGTGACGGAGATTACTTGATGCTGGCTGAATCAAGCCTTAGTCCCACTTAGCTCCATCCTTCAGCCCTTTGAGATTTGTGGAGCGCCTTAAGAGCACAAAGCGTTTCTGCATCTGTAACCTACTTATATCCTCAAAAGAGCCTGAGTGGAAATTCTAGTCATTCTCCACTTACTAATGAGAGAACAGCAGTTCAGTGGCTCAGAGCCATCGTGCAGCTACTGGGTGACAGAGCTGGAATGCAAAGAAAATCCTCGATTCTTTTGGTATGTTACCTTTTTCCCTATGAAAACAACTCCAAATATCTGGTCACAAAGGGTTTTTATTGTTGTTGTTGTTGTTGTTGAGAAAATAAATCTATAGGGGGCTTTGGCAGGAATGTAACTCAGCTTTCTGTTTGTCACAGTGAATTGATGTCTTCCGGACTCTGTGACGCTACTTGGGATTAGTGTCTGAAGGCCGAGAGCCTCCGTGGAGCATAGCAAGAATTTGAAACATTCTTCAAAAAATGTTAAGGAATGTGAGTGCCCAGGTCTCAGAGCTGAACAGCTTTAGTCAATTTCCTCCTAATGGCCTCTCAGAGTTATTTCACCATCACTTGGATAACTTTCCTTAACCACAAAAGTTACCTTTAAGGAAAAAATAACACATTCTTCTAGGAAAGGATTCTAACACAGGAGAGAGATGCAGAATTTGAAATGACAAGGCAGCTATTGTTCATTTTATCCCTCATTCCTACATCCACACACCGATTTACTTTCCCAGGTTCACAGAATTATCATTTAATCTATTCTCTGTAGGCACGACTGCTGATTAAACTTCTCACTTCCCACCCTCTTTCCTGGCAAAATACTTAGAAACCTTCATATTTATTCTTCTGCTCAAACTATTGAGCCTAATCCTATATAGATAATAATAATTAATAATAATAATAATTAATAATAATAAAAAAAGTAAGCTATTTCTTTTTCTTTAAGTTTGGTAATTAATAGAATTTTCTTATTATCTGTCCATCAAGGCTATTTCTAGTATTAGATAATGCTCAAGAATACAATGAGCTCATTAAAACATGAGAATGAGAAAAGAACAGACTAGAAACTAATCTCTTAACGATTCCAATTATACATTTTACAAGTGGCTCTTGGCAAGTCATTAAAAATGACCCACTTCACACTCATGGTCACCGTTGTATTGTTGTGGAGACTTGATCTCTGAAGTCTTTCTTTACACCCCAGTGAAAATAGCACAGCAGGAAAAACCAGAGTCATAGAGCTTTAAACTATCTGCATCCAACGTGGTATCTTAAAAAGGGTTCATTTGTTTCAACACTCAGTGATTTCAAGACTTTTGTGATTTACTCTGCAAGTCCCTGGCATAAGCCACAGCAAGACAAAGCTATTAGGACTGAACGCTCCAACTCAAAAGTCTCTTTTTCGTGGAGACAGGGTGGACTGAGAATTATTTAGTTCCATGGGTATGAGAAATGCTATCAGAATGCAACTTTCATTATTTGTAACCCTTTGCTATTACCATTTTTTTTTTTTTTTTGCCATCTGGAATCATTACTGATTAGACCGAATGTTTCCAAATGGATAGCAACAGATGATGAAAATGAAGAAGACAAAGAGTAATGTGCTTTCAGCTAACACAGAAATGCTTACAAGGAGAGAGTAAGACTAAAAATGCATAGCTATGCTATCACAAAACTAAATAAAATAATTCCACTTTACATGAGGGAATTTTTCTTTTTTTGGAGAGGATTACTTTTTTTGCTTCCTCTTGATGCAAGTAATTGTTAAATATTATGTATGAAGCTTACATTCTTTGGAGTGAAATATATTTGAGTGAAATATTTGAAAACACCATCTAGACTTAGTAGAAAAACACAACGAAAAAAAAAGAATTTGAGCCAGGTCTTGGGAAAATCCTTTGAGATTTCAGAAACATGAAATCAGTAACTAGTTTGAAGGGTTTCAGAGATAATCTTGGAACTGTGGAAATTCCTGTTACATCTGGAAAAAAACGATTTAATTATTTGAGCCAAATTCTCATGAGCTAGATGTTTTTAATGTAACCAGCTAGTAGTGGAGTCTAGAAGCTTACATACAGTTTCTTGTCATGTGTTCATTCATTTGTCCGTTCATTCATTCATTCATTCATTCATTATTTTCTCTCTCCCTCTCTCTTTCACTCCCTGTCTTGCCTCCCACTTCACTGCTATGGAAAACGAGGATGCCATTGATTCAGCAGATGCAACAAGTTTTCTTCTCGGCCTAAGGGTTTGAATGCAACAGGTTTCTTCTACACTACTTTTTCAGTTTATTTTTTAGCAATTCTCCTTTCAACAATCTGTAAACTGTTCATCACATTTCATAGCATGTGTCTGGTTAGTTCTTTTTGGTTCAGATTTTGTATTGGCCAGTGATAGTTACTGGCAATTTTCAGATAGCATGGAATATGTTTGCCTTGATGGAGAAAAGAAGGTAAGGGGCCAAGGATAGTTCTCCTAGATACATCTTTGGAAATTTGTTTTTGGTTAAATTATAACTGAGGTTTCCTTAAACAATTTGTGCTTGTTGGTATGCAGAAACTATCTTCCCATAAGATGGGTGAAACAACCTAATTCTTTTTTTTTTCTGTAACGAGAGAGAGAGAGAGAGAGAGAGAGAGAGAGAGAGAGAGAATCATACATATACACCCCATACACACACTCAGCACAGCTAGCCAGCCCTTTTAAATCCAATTTTTATGGCTGCTCATTCTTGCTTTCCTTTCCTCCTTCCTTCCTTCCTTCCTTCCTTCCTTCCTTCCTTCCTTCCTTCCTTCCTTCCTTCCTTCCCTTCTTTCCAGATATTTGTGGATGGGATCTATTGATATACCTCAATCACATTCCTTTTTTTTTTTTTTTGCCAGTGCACACAGGACACTCTTATACACTAAATTACAAAATTAAACTTCTCCTAAATTGAGCCTTTCCTAAGATGTACAGAGTCTATATTTACAAACTAATTTCAGCCAATAGTCTGGTATGATAATCTGAGGAACATTATGCTGTTTTGGGAAAAGTTTCAATAATTTAGACATCTTAACTGACAGGGGCAGATGAAATTGTCTAAATATTAAGAAATAAACTCAAATTATCCCCCTGTGTTTTCCCATCACTGAGCATTCAAAAAAAAAAAAAAAAGCTGTTAACAGTCCCTCTGTCATTTCCCAATATGCATCCAGAATCATGTACTTTGGCTCCTGTAGTGAGCAAGAGTTTTCCTAATAGCAGAAACTAAAATGTACTTAAAAACAACTTGATAATATTGTGAGTAAGATTTGTCAAAGCCAAGGATTTAATACTTTCCAGAATCACTAATCGAGCCTTTTAGAGTCTGGATAAGAAAGAAGAAAGCCAATGCTCTTCTGAGTCAACATCGTATGTGTTTGTGCATGTGTGTTTATTTTACAGTTGTGGTGGTACAGATACAATCGGATCTTGATTAATGTAACTTTTGGATCAGCACGATTTTCTCATTGATACTAAAAGTTCCATTACCACTAGACATGCAAGGGGATTTGGTTGCCCAGTGACTGACCTGTGAAGTCAATCAAATTATTCTTTTTTCTGTATCTAATATATACATAAACATATTGAAATCTGTCACATCACTGATACTGAATTAACCACCTCAACTGAATGCCAGCTCCCTCCCAGTGACCACCACTGTGGTCTCCTTGCTGTTGGACTCCCATATACAATTTTTTAGAGTCTTTTGATGGTTAATGTCAAGGCTATGTTATTATCTAGGGCTTTCCTACCACTAAACTGATTCCAATTTCTATTCTTATTAAAATCTATTGGTAGCACTTCCCCAATTGTATGTATCATAGACAACACATTTGGAAGCTCCAAATAGGCTATTGTAGCAACTGGACAAAAAAAAAGTCCCCCAGAGTTAAGGCTGAAGGTGTTCAGAGGAATCACCAATCCAGTGGTTCTCAAAGTGTAGTGCATGGACTAGTGGCATTAGCATCACCTGGGACCTTGTCAGAAAGGCACCTTCTCAGACCCCTACCCCAGCCCTGCTGAATCTGACAAGTCCTGTAGTTGATTCTGATGCATACTCAAGTTTGAGAACCACTGATTTGCTCATTTCACAAGTGAGAATGCTGAGACTCATGGAAATTGAATGAGTGATCAACTCAACACCAGAACTAACTTCTGAAGTCCAGTCTAGGGCTTCCCATGTTCCAGAATGACATCATTGTTGATCATGCTGTAGTTTGCTGACCCTGTCCCAAACTAATACATCCGAGTTAGTAAATATACAACTCTTGAAGGGGGCTGGAGGCAGTGGGACAGCTGTTGTTATACAGGCACGTGCTATTGCTTGATCCGACAATTTTTACTCTTTGTACAGACAGCCACATCTTCCAGTAAACCACACATCCACCAGGAGAACTAGAATCAAACACTTACCTAAGTCTCATTAATAGTGTTCAATAACAAGACAGGCAATACATTTGTACTAATTAAACTTCTGAAGAAGGGGGAAGCAATACAGCAAAAATCTGTAGGTGTGATTTCTAGAACCAGGGGCCATGAGAATCTCCTGTCCATATCTCCTTATCTGCAGATAGAAACATCACATAGAGTTCTGACAACGAGGAGGGCTTTAAGACTTATTTAATGTGTTCACTTTTGCACTTTGGATGTATGCTCACAGAAAGCCAGTTGCGATCAATCGCTCTGCTAAGTCGCAAATACTAACATTAAAAAATGTGGGAAATAAATAAATAAAATTAATGAGGCTCATCTAAAGTCGAGGTTGAATATTCCCCTTGACCTTCCTTAAGCTCATTCAGATAACCGACCATTCACTTGCCAAAGTAAGCTCTCGAATAAACAAGTGGTCTGCTGAAAGAACAACGTGGGTGATATCCAAGTGCTTACTGAATTCATCAGTCATGAACACTGGGGTGGGGAATGGAGAGAGGGTCTTAGGGAGTGAGTGACAAAGCGCCCAGCCCATGCCTGCTCCCTGATTCTACCCTCTATGCAAGCGAACTGCAGGCTTCTGAGTCTGGCTACAGCTGAACTGCCAAGTATGAGTGAACTGCAGTGACAGAAATGTTCAAAGTCTTATCACAACTGAAACAACTTTACCCTGAAGTCAATGTTTTGCTGAAGATAAAGACTGATTAGACCAAGGCCAAATCCCTGGACAAGTCATTCTGAAACAAGAATGAATAACAGTAGTGGAAGCATAGTCATCTCTGAAGCAGTTTACAGTTCCCCAAGAACCTTCTAGAAGGATAATTTTGGGTAATGAATTTAAGACATGATTGTAAAAAAAGGCTTGGGAGAATGAAGTTGGGGGTGAAAGTCTTGATAAATATATGTACATTTACTAAAATGAAGCAAGAAAAAGTACAGTAAACAATGCACTGTTTTGAACATAGTAAATAAGCAATCCTAACACTATACTGTTGAATTCCATTTATCACTCTTTAATCACATATATTCTTCAAGATCTTCTATAGATTCAATGTTTGCAAATTCTTTTGTTGTATATCAAGATGCATATTTTTCCAGGCTTTAAAAAAGAAATTCAGACTTCTAATACTTTAGACATTCTTAATTGTCACCTCCTGTTACTAGCCTTGGTACTACTTAGTTGGAGAACTCTGATGATTTGAGATTAAAATAAGACAAAAGAAAATGCTTTGGGAAGCTCAGCTCTGCTGACTATCTCTCAACATGCTTCCTTTTTCCTAACATTTTCCACCCATGAAAACTTCATGACAAAGCACAGGCCACCAGCACTCTCATCCATCTTATTTCCTTCACGCCTCCAGAGAACACAACTGAGCACATGTCTCCTTTCATTTTTTTCCTTAAGATTTTATTTCAAAAACCTCTAACTTCTTCCATGTGATTTTTTAATACTTTATTTTCTATTAGCCCTAGGTGTATTCGCTATGAGGAATAATGTAGAAATCATGTGCACTAAAAATGAAAATTCTGAAGATTGACGACACATAAACTTGAGTTATTAAAATTTTTGCACAAGATAACTCTTGTTGCTAAAAACCTTAAAATTACTAATTGAGATAAAGTGATTTGTCTCTGTCTCCATTTTGCATTTTTCCCAGAATGTCATTGGGGATTTGCAGCTCTGCAGTATTTTGACTCACTCTGTGAATTACCCATTTTTAATCCATTACCAGTTTCCTGGCCACTGAACAGCATATCCTGGACTGCTTTCCTGCTGCTGGTAATCATTACACACCCAGAGAACACATTCTTACTTAAGTATTAATCTAACAGAAAAATATGACTTGATATATAAATCTACTACAAAAATAATGGGAACAAATACCCTAAACGCTAAACACAAATGCATTTTTAAGATAAGCCACTGTTGAAGACCATGCCACTACATTCCTCTCTTTGATACGTATTATTAAAAACTGACACCAAACTCTGAGTCTCACCTACTTCTACTTATTGTTAATACTCTCCGACATGATAGGAAAGGAACTGAATTCCATTCAATTCATATAAGACTTTTGCTGTCTTTAATACTCTTAAGCCTTATCAAGGAGTCAAAACTCACCAAGAAGAAAAGGGAACATTCATATGCTATTGGTGGGACTCCAATTTGGTACATCTACTATGGAAAAAAGTCTGGAGTTTCCTCAAAAAATTAAAAATGGATCTACCTATTGACCCAGCAATTGCACTTCTGGGTATTAATCCAAAGAAAACCAAACAATAATTTGTACAGATCTATACACCGCTTTGTTCATGGCAGCACAATTTACAATAGTCGAAAATATGAAAACAACCTAAATGCCCATCAACAGACAATTGAATAAAAAAGTTATGGTTCATATATACAATGAAATATCACTCAGCTATATATGTATATATATAGCTGAGTGATATTTCATTTTATCAGCTATATATATATACACATATATAGCTGAGTGATATTTCATTTTATATATATATATATTTTATAATATATATAAATTTTTATTATAAATTATATATATATATATATATATATATATATATATAAAAAAAACAATATTCTACCACTCTCAACAACATGAATGGACCTAGAGGTGATTATGCTGAGTGAAATAAGTCAGAGAAAGATAAATACCATATGATTTCACTGATATGTGGAATCTAAGAGACAAAAAGAACAAATTAATCGAAAACAGACTCACAAATGCAGAGGACAATTGGGTGACGGCCAGAGAGAATGGGGTTGGGGGGCTGGGAGAAAGGAGTGAAGGGCTAAAGAAGTGCAAATTAGTAGTTGATGGATGGTCACAGGAAAGGGGAGCACAGCATAGGGAATGCAGTCAGAAGTAAGGTAATGGCTATGTGAGAGCCAGAGGAGAGAAAGAGCAATCATGGGGATCATTTCATAAACTATATCAACATCATAAACTATATCAAGTACTGTATACTTGAAACTAATAATGGAAAAAAAATGGTCAAAACACCCTCCACTCACCTATAAAACATTAAAAATCTTTAGCAGATTCCAAAGCAAACATAACCAAGGTTTTTCTGAACCAACACGCCTACGGATGACTTTCTTACACAACATGAAGTCTGGCCTGGCCTTGAGGTCAGCTGAGCTGTAATCTGAACTTCAAAGTTCACATGAGAACTTTTCTTTCAAACTCTATCACATTACATACATCCTTCAGTCTCCTCCTGGTCCCCTTTCACACTCCCAATTCTAGTTTTCACACCACCTGGCAACTGCTCAAGAAAAGGTGAAAAACGTTTTACTATTGGTCCAGAGCTTTATGGGAACAAAAGGTTTTAATAACAATTATGAAGGTTTAGTTACACAGGAGTCAAGATTTACCGAACATCATGCAAGTATTTCCCTAAAAGCACACAATCCTTAGAAATTATAGTATCCCTCAAATCAAAAGACAGAAAGATAAACATTTGACTAATGACATATAATTAGGACTTTTTGGAAAAAAATATATTTCATCTTTCTCTTTCAGTGTAAAAGGAGTAAGTTGACACATTTTAGAACAGGCATGACGGCGCTCAGTAATTGATTTCAAGTAGGTTCGGGAGTTTTCTTCCAGATGTCAAAGGAAGATGGCGGATAATTCACTTTTCAGCAAATGCATTACACTTACGTGAGCTGCTTACTGCTGCCTGCTTTATCAGCTTTGTCTTTGGTTTTCTGTTCCCTGACATGCTACAGTTAAAAGGATGATGGCATATAGAAATTGGAGTAAAGCAGCTACTTATGACATTGGGCCAACAGCAACCCTAAAACATAAAAATAAAAACCCAAAAAACCTTTTGACCAATATGGTCCATGATACAGGTTTTGGGTACCCAAGGGCAAAAAGCAAAATAAAAAAAAGCAGGAAATGTCTCATAAACTCATAAGTCAGATGTTTAATCAGAGACTTGCCAGGAACTGCAGGTGGTACTGCTGAGCGTGTTAGAGTCATTCAGGGGGCAAAATGCTTCCTTCTTCACTAAACCAGGCCCCGAGCAAAGGTTTGAGGTCAGAGAAAAGCATTATAACAAGTAATGCAAGAAGTGGGCTGTACTAGATAGACCTCAGGGCGAGGTCAGTCAGGACATTCTGCAGCAAGAAAAAGCCCAGTCTAAGGCACTGGGAAGGCTTAAACCAGGTTGAGCCAGGTCACTTCTCTTTGTACCTAAGAATTAATATCTTCAGCAATTTATTATTTTTTCACCTAGAGTATACAGCGATGATGAACTTTTGTCATAAACTTAAAACGCAAGATCCACAATATTGTAAACTCCGCTAGAAGGTAAGTGCTGGAGGGCAGGGATCTTCACCTGTAACACTTACATGTGTGCCTAACACAGAAACACAGGAGGCCCTTAAACAATATCTGTGCAGTGAATAAAAACCTAATGGGATCCTATCACAAAGCTATTGCTCCAGCAGGGCTGTTGCATGCTTTTGTGCAGTTGTGTCCTATCCAAGCTGCCAAAGTAAGTCTGGAATCCAGTTGGTGTGTACCCACCAAAGCCTGGTCTGCAAGTGCAAAGCTTAGAGAAGGGTTTTGTTTGTTTGTTTGTTTGTTTGTTGTAACTCATCTGTCCGATGAGAAAGAGGTGTGTGTGTGTGTGTGTGTGTGGCTGTGTGTGTGTGCACACGCAGTCCCCTGGGCTCTACATAGGTAAGTGTCCTCAAAGAAGCACTTTGGTGAGCTGAGTAAGTCAGGGCACAGGGGCTGTCAGAAATAAAGCAGTGTGTTTCATCAAAACCATTCTACAATTCGGACATTTCCTCGGTGTATTTCATTTCTGAGGTTCTTCTGCATCAACAATGCTGTGCAGTGACAGAGGATACATCTTTGACAAAGTTGTCAACAAGCCCTTAAAAACTTAACTCACAGCTTGCATTTGAAGTCTTGAAATGACAAAGACATGTTCACTCCTCATAGTTATTAACTAGCCAAGTGTTACTCTGGGCATATGGAGCATCATTTTTTTTCCTTTTGTCATTACATAATCAAATATAATTAGTAACTGAAAGCATCTAAGATATTTAAGTGGAGAGAAGCATTAGCATGAGAGGTCAAATGATGAATGAATTAATGGCCAGGTAAGGTCAAGCTTCCTTGACTTCAGTACTATTGGCATTTGAGGCCGGACAATTCTTTGTTGTCAGGGGCTGTCCTGTGCACTGTAGGATATTTAGAAGCATCCTTGGTCTACATCCAGTAGCATTCTACCCCTCAGTTGTGCCAATCCAAATGTCTCAAGAGGTTCCAAATGTTCCCTGGGAAGTAAAATCACCTCTGGTTGAGAACCACTGATATAGGTAAAACTGTCATACTGGGATTGTGGTTGAGCCAGAAAATGTTTAGACTTTAATGGGTAACTAAAAAGAATTACCAGCACAGTACTAGAATGGGCTTAAGCCTTAACATCAGGCTGGGAAATGGTCCAAGTTCAGCTGCCTCAGTTCGGGAACAGAGGGTGGTAAGAGGGCAGATGGATGAGCAGAGACCAGCACCAGGCTTAGCACATAATGTGGGGCGATATTAGAAATGGGTGCATAAGTTACAGATGGAAAACCTAGATCGTGCAATTCCCTTTGGCCTCCATATCAGGCAGCAACATAATGTTGGATCTACATGTGCACATTTAAACCAACCACTGTCCATAGATATATTTTCCCCTTATCTGAAAAAACAATCTTTGCTGAGAAATCAAAAGTACCACTACATTGATGGCTGATTCAGTGGATGGATTGGCTGAAATAATATCTGCTGCTAATAATAAACAAGGACAAGCTGAATAAGTAGAATTGGCTGGTTTGGTAAAGACTTCAATGGCTAGGTTGACCCTCTTCAGCCTCCAACCTAATAAATTTAATAAAATAAAAGAAAGAAAAATACATCTTTATTTTATATTATCTATCTATCTATCATCTATCTATCTATCTATCTATCTATCTATCATCTATCTATCTAGGTTGGGTGAATTGCATCCTCATGAAAGTTTATGGGGGAAGAAAAGAGTAAAAGCAAAATAACATCTTGCATTCATTCTGGCCTATTTTGTCATTATAGTTGATGCCTGGGAACAGCTATTTTGCATGCACTATACAGTTGCTTAATTTTTCTTAAAACGTCTTTTGCATCTGGATTCCAGGAACCACAGTCTGAAGATTTCCTACCCTTCTTGCTGAGGGCTACAGTTGGAGCTTGGTGTGACACTGTTATCAGTTTGTGGAAGGATAACTATAGAACACCAAAGTGTTTAGAAATGTTTACAGCAACTGACAGAACAATTTTATAACTAATAACAAGACAACAAAGGTGGCATGTATACTCACATGCCTTTATTGCACTTTCCTTTAATTTCATTTTTTAAATTTATTTTTACTGTATTTAACAAATTATTCTAGTCCAAAGCAAATTAGAAAAACACAAAGATCCTTTGGCAGAAATGAGAGATATTTTGAGAACAATTTATAATGATCTCATCTAATCCTATGGTTTTAATCACCATCTATAAGTTGCTGGAACTCCCCTGGAAGTTCCAGACTCATTTGGCCAACTGCCTCATATCTCCACTTGGAGGTCTAAAAAAGTATCTCAAAGGTGTCACGTCCAGAAATGAAGTCTTGTTTTATGCTCCTCAATCCTGCTGTCCTACTCATTAAAAGGTACTATTACTCGACCCAATTTTTCAGGTCAGACACTTAGGGACCACCCTTGACTAGTGTCTTTCTACTACTCTTTACCATCCTATGTAGCAGGTATAACTGAAGTCGCTTGATTCTAACAGATATCTCAAATTGAACCATTTCAGCACCAAAATCCCAGTTCAAACCATCATCCTTTCACCTGAAAAAATAAAATAGGCTTCTGCTATTTCTATAGGCTTCTATTCTTGCCCACTATAGTTAGTTTTCCCCAGCAGCAACACTGTTTTTTTTTTTTTTTTAAGTATAAACTTGATCAAGTTCTCTGTGCTCTAAACTCCCCAGTGAATTGCCATCCCACTTGGAACCAGGTTTAGCATATGACCACGGTCTAGGAGACCCTATGTAATTTGCCTCTCCATTACCCTGGCCCCACGTGGGACCAGCCTCCTGCTGACTCACTCTGCTCCAAGCACACGGCCCTCCTCTTATTCTGGAAACAACTATATTCCTCTATTAAGAGTTTTTATATTTTACTTCCCTTTGCCTGAAATATTTTTTTTCCTAGACATGTGCAAAGTAGAGAATTCGCTTCTCTGAGAATTTTTTTTCAAGTAGCATCATTACCACACTTCATCTTGATCACTGTTTTATTTTACTTTGCCACATCATGACTAGTTAATAATGTAATACAACCTAATTATTTTAAAATGCGTTCACTGTCCGTCTCTTCCTCCTAAACTGCAAGCTCCTAAGGGCAAGGAGTTGACTTGTTCCTCTGTATCTCTCCTGGGTCCAGAAAACGCCTGACAGAACACAGGCCCCAAAATATGTTGGAATGAATTACTTTACTTCACACACGTTCATGAATATAGCAGGTGATAAAAATAGTGCATTAGCTAACACAAAGGATTTTACTACATAGGCTTGTCACTCATCTAATCACTTTATCCCTTTAATAATTTATTAAGAAACTATACACCCTCACCATCATTGTTTCCAAATAACTAGATATTGATAACTAAATATTCAGACTATTCAGAAATGAGCCACAGGAATGTGAACTGTGAAAAATGTATGAATTCAGACTCACTTGACTCCTACTCTGTGGTAACAGTTGGAGTTTTGTGCAGGAAACCACGGAAAATTCAATATAACAGTGTATATAAGATTGACGGGAAATACTTTTGAATTCTTGGGGATGCCAACTCTCAAAGAATTTGACACGACTGGGAAGAAGTAGGAAGAAGCCATAAAAGTACAAATAACCTCCATGCTAATTACATTGTAGTCCTGTCTGTTCATTTGCTCTACTAGGTGGCATCCCATCCATTCACCCATGTGCTACTCTAGCCTCTCACCTACTCACCCATATCACAGGTGTTTATTAGACACCTACTATATGTGGGGCACTGTCCCAGGAGTTGGGGAGGGACAGCATGGTCATCAACAGAGTTTCTCCCTCCCCCCACTGTCTCTGCATGGGAACCTTGTTATTTCTGGCACCTGTTAGTGAAAGCAGTGTGACCACTTCTCATCAGCCAAATTCTGTAATTCACTGGCTTCACAGAGATTCTGAGTCCTTCTTCTTAGAGATGAGTTTGTTCTTTTCTCCAGACTCCATATTTTAAGATGTCTGAATGGCTTCAAAATTAAGATATATTATTCTCCCCATCACCACAGGGGAAAAACACTTCAGAAATGCTTTCTGGATTTTGATTTATTCAAGATGAAACCATTTGAGTTCCTCACTAGAGAATATTTATAAAAATATCCCCATAAGTAACGTCATCAAGTAATTTTGGATGAAAACATCCCAAAAAACAGCAGAAAGTACCTATGAAGCAGAAATGGACTTAAAAAAATCCATGCTCACAATTCATAATTCTCTTGTCTTCTTCCAAAGTGTGGTTTGTGCCAACATGCTGCTCCTTCTGGCCTCAGAAAAACCGTTACCTCTGATTTTTATTCAAACCTTCATGATCACAAGGAGGTGAGGGGCTTGCTGTGTTTCTCCCATGACCTCGGAGCTCCTGAGCATTCAATAAATTTGCTTTGTATTTGTGAGGTAATATGGTTCCAGCTGGGCTGTTGGATCTTTTTTTTGGGGGAAAAAAACTGTTCTTTCAATGTGTGTAAGTGGTGTTATAACTCCTAAAAATGGTTCAGTTTTCCTTATAAAACCTAACTGGACTGTGTGATACCTTCCATCCTTCTTTGCCACATGTCTTGCTGTTCCAGCAAGGCAGCCTCTGAGAACACACAAATTAACCTTCGCTGCTCAAAGCCAGATGTATTTTTAAAATTTGTAATCTTTGATTCTTTTTTTTTATGCCCGAGAGTAGCATTCAGAAAAAGAAGAAAAACACAGACCAAAAAAAGGGCTTTAAATCTCCCACAAATGTATTGAATGCCAAAAAAAAAAAAGGCCTCCTGCATATATAAATTCACCCTACTATCAATCCACAACTTTTTGGAAAAAAAGATTTTTGTTGTTACTGTTGTCAGAAATTATGTGAAAATTATATGAGAAAGAAGTTGCATGTATCTACTCAAACACACATATCTATCCAATGGGTAAATCACCAGTGATGTGGGTATTATATTTAATATCAGGTGGAATTGTTATCAAAATGGAAAATATATATTAGTGGACTTAAAGTGTGTCTGTGTAATGGTGAAGACCCAATGCTAGGCAATATCTAAAGCAAAACTAACAATTAACATCACATTTCTATTTATAAGAATAATAAGTAATCTTTAGCTATGTGCCACCTGTTTTGCATTGGGGACTGTTACAAGGAAGAGCTTGAAGACACGTGCTATTTATATGGGTGATATTTTCTTTTAGTCCACCTCCTCCGACAGCACCCCCATTATGGAAACACGCAGTTACTCTCTTTGTTGAGCAATTAGAGAATTCAGCAAAATTTGTAAGTATCTCTGACAAACATGGCAATGCCAAGCATTTGTGAATGTTACCTGTTCCTCAGTTGTATTTTTTCCTATCCTTACTTTCCCTTTGCCCAATTTTCTCTCTCTTGATTTTATTCTGCTCTTTGAGGCTAGCCACCTCGAATCAATTTTATCTAAATGGCAAGGATTTAAGAAGACAGGGAAACATACATACATTTACCAGCAAAAACAATTTCTCATTAGAGATACAAATACTCTCACTTATGATCTGTGACTATTTGCAATAGTCTGTGCTTTTCTTTGTCCCCTTTCAGGGAAGCCAGTTGTGTCAAATGTAGTTCATTTTAATGGTCAAATAAGGAGGGCAACACATTCTACTGTAGTCTAAGGAGGTCTGTGCCCAGAATAGGGAGACAACAAATGGGAGACCCGTGTTTTTTAAGATAATTCATCTGTAACTGAGGATAAATGGACATTTCAGCTGTGGCCTGAAGACTTCAGACCCAACACATCACAGTGAAGGAGCAATTAGCACCATGCAGACTTGTGGAAAGGAAGCTGGGAAAACCAGGACAGTCTCTTTGTCACCCCACACCCCATCTTGTCTAAACAGAGGTTCTAAGGTTGAGAATTAGGGCATAATCTCTGAAGATATTTTCTTTGGAGAGGGCTTTGCTGTGAGTACCCCAACTCCACTTCCTAATGAAGCAGCTGCATGGTGCTGCACCCCATTTTAGCCTTAGAAATGGGGGCTTTAAGAAACCACTTGAAGCCACGGTGAGATACCCATCACACCCACAAGGATAGATATCATGAAAAAAGATAATGCAACATGCTGGTTCGGATGTGGAGAAATTGGAACCCTTACACTGTGCTGGTGGAGATATAAAATCAAGCAGTCACTATGCAAAACAGCCTGGCAGTTCTCCAAAAGGTTAAATGTAAGAGTTATCATATAATCCATTAATTCTCCTGCTAGGTACATACCTAACAGAAATGAAAACATATGTCCACACAGAAACTTGCACACAAATGTTCATAGAGGCATTTTTAGTAATGGCCACAAGATTAAAAACAATCTACACATCCATCAACTGATGAATGGGTGAATAAAATGTGGTAAATCTATAAATAAGATTATAAATTATTTGACAATAAAGATGGGAAGTATTGTTATATGCTACAACATGAATGAACCTTATAAACATTATGCTAAGTGAAAGACGCCTGTCACAAAAGACCACATATTATTGCATGACTCCCTTTATATGAAATTTCTAGAACAGGCAAACCTAGAGACACAGAAAGAGATTAGAGTTTGCCTTGGGCCGTGGGGTAGGAGGAAATGACAAGTGGGTACTAGTGGATGTGAGTTTCTTATCCAAACGATGACAATCTTCTCAAATTAGATTGTGGTGATATTTGCACAACTCTGTGAATATGCTCAAAAACATGAATATACACTTAAACAGTTAATCATATGGTATGTGACTGTATCTCAATGAAGCTGGTATAAAGACCTTGTCAAGAGCTTAATGTATATTTAGGGCAGCAATGGCTGGGTTATGGTGCCTGAGGCAGAGCAGAGAGCTGCAGTGTGGGGAATAAAGGTGCTTCATGACTGTTTTCCTATGGCCCAGAGATAGTCAACCAGCAAGTGACAGTCTCAAATTCTTTCCTGAAGGCTGGAGATGTGAGAAAATGTTCTCACAGGAAGCCAAGGTGGATCCCCAAAATGCTATGGAGCTGCAGAAGGAACTGCAAACAAACAACTCCTGTATACATCCACCAGACAGAAGTGTGTCAAGTGACCCACTGTGGTGGCAAGATGGGCTGGGAATTTGGATATTTCACTTTCTGGCTTTTAAACTGGAGGAAGACTAAAGGAATGGTTGCTGAGGAGACCAGACCCTGGGAGGGAAAATCATCTCCGTAGTGCATAAATTTTCTTAAAAGTGGCCCAGGTCAGAGGAAGGGACAAAGTGATAAAGTGAAAATCAGCCCTGTGTCTTCACACACTAGTGTTTAGAAATAATTTGTGTGTGTTTGCTATTTTATGTATTTATCAAATTTAAGATA
This sequence comes from Cynopterus sphinx, assembly GCA_030015415.1. NCBI lineage: Eukaryota > Metazoa > Chordata > Mammalia > Chiroptera > Pteropodidae > Cynopterus > Cynopterus sphinx. The sequence goes on along the minus strand of CM057379.1, from coordinate 6,964,787 downwards.
GGGTAATTAATTTAGATGTTATTTTAATTATAAACAGAAGAAAAATTTACTAGTTTATAAAACAGTAGTGTGATATTTATAAGAATTTAAAGGTCACCATACTTATAAAATCATTTTACTGTATTTATGTGGCTTACTCTAGAACTTGGGACTGTTTGTTAGTCCAGCGAAAAGCTTAAAAAAGAGAAAGGAATATATTAAATTTATAAAGGCTATTTAATATTTAATAAAATTTAATTAACTAAGTTGTAAAAATCCCCTTGAAAGTGATTGCTACACTGTATCAGATTTATAAATAAAATAATGAGAGTTGAGTTAAACTTGAGAGCTTAAGAAAACTAGGTTTTGGAATTTGCAACTTTAATTAATACATTGAATGTTAATTAAAAAAACAGAGGTAGGGACAAATACTTTTTTTTTTTTGGATAAAATACCCAGAAAGACACCAAATCTTACACTGAACACAAGTAGAAGGAAATGAGCCCTTGATTTAAAACCATCAGTCAAATTCTACAGTTTACGTTCTCCCATTCTTCTGAGTCGTTCAGGCTCCTATTTCGATTTCTCTGGATCATCATTCACCATTCAAAAAATAAATCTCACTATCCCTCAGATCACCTCTCCTTTGCCCTTTTCTCCTTGAACATTTATCATCCTTAAAAATTTCTTAGTCATTTACCCTCTATTCCAAAATCCACATGGGCAGTTCTTAAATAACTGGAATTCAAAGCTTATACTTCCCACAACTTTAGACACACGACTGAACGAAATGTCCAGCTGACGATGCCAATGTCCCTGCAAATGTCCTTCTCTCAACGCACTTTCTCTCCTTGACCATGGCATTTCTGCCCCTCTACTCACCACGCTTAAGACCTTGGCCACCTTTGCTTTCACCACACGCTTTGTTCCCCCTGTGTGCAATGAGTTGGGCATCTTCTGCAATGTCTTTCTCAACAACCCTTTCCATTTCATTTGTCGAATTCTCTGAAATGAATCCTGGCCAGCCCCCCAGTCTTTGCTATCTATTCAATTAATCACAAACATCATTTTTCAGTATCAATGGCCTGAAATACATTTAGCACATGATTTAATTGAAAAAAAAAAAAAAAAAAAAAGACCTTCCAAGACCCCACATTGCCTAACAGAGGACACTTAACCTAGGATGCAAAGCTTTCATTTACCAGCTAAGATTTTCTTTTTTCCTTCTCCCCATATATGAAGTCTATTCAAAGTTCAAGGTCTGCATTGAATGCTCTTCCTGAATATCTCTCTCATGCCTTTGATTGTCAGAAATCCCTTTTCTGCCCTCTTCTGAACATACCATGGATCTTTTTGTGTTTCTTACATCTCAAAAATAAGATAAAATAAAATAAAATAAAATAGTAAAAAAGGAAAAAAAGAATAAAAAGAAGTGGAGCAGAAGAAAAGTAGGCACATATAAAGAAAAGAAGGAAAAAAGAGAGAGAAGGGAGAAAGGAGAGAGAGAGGGTGGTAGAAGGAGAAGGTTAATAGCCTTGACACGCCTGCTCTGGGACAGGCCCTGACAGACTGTTTCTCACTTGTTAGTCGTTAGATACTTACAACAATCAGTTTTATAAAATCTTATATTAGTCCACATTTCTTTGAAGAGGACACAGATCAGAGAACATTAAGTGCCCGGCACAAAGTCTAACAGGCCTGTAACATCCAGCGCAGGGATTCAAATCCACAACTGTGACAGCCAGCCCCAGAGCAGCAGCAGCATGTGTTGGAAAGGACTGAGTCAGGGGGGCACACGTGTCCCTCAGATGGCCATGGAGAGGGGACACTGTGTACTATTGGAAGCATCTGGTACATGAAATCACACATTGTCAAAATCTGTAACATGTATGACCCAAAGAGTGAATCCCAGTGTAAACTATGGAAACTGTGGACTTCAGTTAATAGTATAGGATCAGTTATTGGTTCATCAGTTGCAATCACAGATGTACCACAGATGTCAGTCAGAGGGGAAGCTGGGAGCTGAGGGGTAGGACGGGATAGGGGTTTATGAGAACTCTCTGCACTTTCCACTCACTGTTTTATAAACCTAAAATGACTCAAAACATTTTTTTTATTAATTAGAAAAAAGCATCTTCAAACTACCAAAAATGAAGTAAAAAAAAAAAAAAGAAGAAGAAGCAGCAGCAGCATCTGGACCACAACCGTGAGGACATTTGAACTGCCACAGCCATGCACTCTATATTCGGTTTTGTTGGGGAAGAGAGCAGGTCACTTAGCACAGAGGCAGCTTGATTTTGGAGGGAAAAAGGAAGAGGCTCCAGCCTCAGGAAGGTGTGTGCTCCACCACACTAGGGACAGCAAGACAAGAGACTGGGCTGCAGCAAGGGCAATAACAAATGACTTTATAGGAAAAAGAACTATTATTAAAATAAAAATAATACACTTGAAAAACACTAACCTGCACTTTATCACAAAGTTTTTTTTTTTTTCTTAATTTGGTCACTGTCTACTCTTGAAGAGGCATGCTGCTCTCCACTGTACCTACCCTCCCCACAAACAGTTCGGTGACACTATATTTATGCCAAATGCCAAATTCTAGCCTCTTCCCCTTCTTTAGACAGACAGGTTGTGTTATAAAAGGTATATCCTGAGTCATCTTTGCAGCATTAACTCTTCCCAGCATTAACGCTCATGGCAAAAAAAAAAAAAACCCATTGAATATTCATGAGTTTTATTCAGACTCCATCAGTCATTTTAGAAAAAAAATATACTAATACATTAATTTCATTTTCCTGTAATTGTATTAATGTCAAATGTAAGTTCTAATATATCTTCTTGGTTTAAATCACTAAGCACTGTCACAGCAACTCACTGTCCTGCTTGTCAGAATGCAACTATTTCTGTAATGTTTGGATAATTCTACTTCTTTTAAGTATAATAGTTCTGTATAAAACTATATTATAACTCCAAAGAGGACTGTTAAGCTGACATTACTTAATTCCAAAGAGAGGGAAGACTTGAAGGTACAAAGTTCCTTTGCTCTTTCCAGACTCAAGTCCAAGGGCAACATCATTACTCTTGATTGGCATTTTGTTTTCTGTATTTAAATTTAGAAAGTTGAAGGGGAAAACTGCATGTGGGGAGTTGTGGTTTGAAATACGCAAGTATTGCATATTAGAAAGCAGGGTTTCTGTAGATTATGATGTTAAAATATACAAACCAAAATTCTGACCTTTAGCTCTGCTACCTTTAAAACCGTGTTCCCAAACTGGGCCTCACATGTGCTTTTGCAAATTATAAATACGTGAAGCCTGCATCCAACATATGGGTTTATTACTTTTACTTGAAATATAAGACATAAAAATAGAAGAGACAATTGAACATGTAAATAGAAGAAACAAGTAAGGGGAAACATGAAAGTCTTAATTTTAATCACTAAAAATAATTTCATTGCTATTGTATTATACAGTATATCAATTAACAAAAATTATATAACACTAATGCTCTTTTTGTATTATCAGCCTCTCCTCTTATTATTTTGTTTATGTTTGTCTGACTAAATGGAGTGACCTTTAAATTCCAAAAGAATAGCTAATTATTGGCATACCCTGCTTATAAAGAACAGTAATTTGAGGAAAGAAAGTATTTTAGACGTGAATAAATAAATACATCTGTGGAATTAACGTTAAGAACTATTTGGTTAACTTTGCCAGAATCAACTTTTAAATATTGAATTTTCTATCTGGGGGTGGAGGGTGGGGGGACGTTAAAGAATGGAAAACAAACATACCACGGCTAAAAGAGTTTGTAAGATGCACCAGAGGGAGAATAGAACAAGTAAATCCATCCATCTGTTCCTACCTGTTTTTCATTGCCTTTGGAAACACGCTGGACAGAGATAACTCTGTTCGATCCTCAAGTGCGACTTGATGTGACTGTTGTTTCTGGCACCCCACACACCACACAGGACCCATGAAGTGCAAGAATCTGGCCAGGAAAAGGCAGCTGCCAGGGACAGTGAGGGAATCAGAGCCCCCAGCACAGCCTCCTCTACCTCTTCCCTCCGAGCACACTCAGGAATTCAATCCATCAAGCAAATTCATCATCTCGAATTAGTAACAACAAAACCCTCCCAATGAAGAGGTAATCGTGTGTCCTGTGACAAGCCACACATTTCCGAGATGATTCAGGCTGTCAAGAGGCTGATGCTGTGCGTTGACTTATTTTGGTCGTCTGTGTCCTGTGCTCGTTAATTTTTCATCCAGAAGCAACAGTTTCTCTTCCCCCCAAGATCCTTCCTCCTCTCTCCTCCCTGGCGTGCTGCAGAGAACTCTTTTTTCTTTTCAGCTACTTTCTCTCTTGCAAACACCGATGGGCTCAGTGGCTGTATCTGGGTCAATGTCACCCAGAAAAACCATACCCTCCTGGCCGGCCGCTCTGAAAATGAGATGCTCCGGGATGTGACTGCCAAGAGTGCGTACAACCTGGTCTAAAATGCAAGTTCTTCACCCTGTCTCAGTGATCAGCATGGAGTCTCCATCTCTCAAGTGTTAGAATAATCAATTCTGATGTCACTGAAAAATTATAGGGTCACGTTTGTTACTAGGTCATTTTATAAATCACATAATACTCTTGAGAAATTTACCTTTAAGAGTTATCAGCCACTAGAAAAGTTCCCTTTTGTGTCTCATGACTATGAATGGAAAATATAATCTAGAAATAGCTTCTCCAAAATAGAACAAAATTTATTTTTACGTTAGGGTACGTGAAACAAGGTACTATGTAATAAATTAATTATCTCTCAGCATTGTTCTTAAAACTAACCCAACTAAAATAATAACCTCTTTTAATCTGTTTGAAAATCTCAGTGGTCCATATTTATGATTCTTTGTCTTTAAATAAAACATATTTTGAATTTTTGCATTATGAATTTAATTTTTTATGTATTTAGTCCATAACTCAGTAAGATCTTGAGAACTGCATTAAAGTAATTTTTATAATACAACAGAATGAGGAGTAAATGGCTGAAAAACAAGAACTCACGCAAAATAGGGTGGAGAAACCATTTAAAGCCAAGATATGATTAGCATCAGGCCATTCTAAATTCTTAAATTCTTACACAATTATTACAGGTAGGCTGCATATTTGGTTCTGAACTTCCTGGGAGCAAAAGGAAACAGGGAAACATGATTGATACAAGAGTCACAGTATCTATGCAAGAGAAAAATGCATAAATGTTTGAGAGAGATTTCTTCCCAATATTTCTGCACTCTAAAAGTAGAGACTGTGTGAAAAAGGAAAAAGCCTCCAAAATTGTTCTATTTCTACACCCTGTGTTACAGGTGAATTCTCTGTGCAGAGATCTTCCCAGACACTGAGCTTGATAACTTGATAATGGGATACTCATGGTCTAGAGGTTCTGCAGTTATTTTGTGAGGCATGTGCTTGTTTCCATGAAAACTTACTTCCATTCTTTTCTAATCATACATCACATAGTGGGATGGCATCTGGTTAAGAATGGTATCTGGAATAGGAATCTTTAACTGATAGGGCAACATGGCTTACTAGCTTCACACATCTTGGGCATCATTTTTCCCATTTGTAAATAGTGATAATACTAGTAGCAACATTTTGGGTTGCTTATGAGGATCAAATTAAATCACTTATGATACTGCTTGGAACAGAGCAAGCACTGAAAACATTAGTTATGACTAAAATTATCATTACTATTTACAAGTAATATTTATTCTGTGTACCACATGTAATATTTATTACCACTTAACTATTAATGTTTATGTCCATATAAAACATATGACAGTATATAATCATAATACTAACTCTGCCCTAAAAGATAAACAGCCTTACTAGTAGACTATGCAACAGCATTTTTCCAAATAAAATTTGTACGTCAACCTCTATTAAATTAATCTAGGGCTGGTTTGGCATCAGAATATTTTTATCTTTCTTCTTTATAAGGTAGTCATAGTTAAAGAAAGAGGCTAATAACAGATATTTTACATGTCATTATTTGGAACATTGGTCGTAAAATAGCTGTCATCGGGTCGATGGACCTTTGGGAAATAGCCTCATCATCAAAAGATGCTTGGAAGTCAGCCATTCGCACAAGTTCTCTGCTGGTGTTAAAAGAAAAAGGGAACACTAAATCATCCAGAACAACAAATCTAGAAACTGAAAAATATTCAAAAATTGACATTAATTATGTACAGGCCTAGTTGACGTGGAAATAGTCTATAGAGAAGTATACACAAAAATTTTTGTCATCGTTTTTGGCAGTGGAGAAATGAATTCTTTAATTATATATGTTCTAGTTCCTGTTTCAGTGCATTTCTGTTATGCATTAACTCTGTAGAGGTTGCTTTGTTCATTTACCTAAATTAGGTCCATACACACATTAAATATTGCAGTGCTCTGTGACACTAATAAGTCACTCATCATCCAATCCTTAATTCTACAACACTGAGCAAAAGCAGATGATGTAAGGGTCAAGCCATGTAGCTGTTTTCAGGCAGGAATTCATGAAATGCCTGATCTATGTGGTATTGGAAAAGGGTCTTATGTGGAGAAACAGAAGACCTTTGTTAACATCTGAGCTTCACCATCCACAAGTTTGTAATTTTGACCTAGATACTTAAATCTTTGAGCCTCAATTTACTTAATTCTAAATTAGAAAAAATAATTAACACTAGTTCAAAGGCATATTGTGAAAATAACATGAGCTATCTGTAAAAAGCTTTTGAAAATCAGAAAATGTTATATAAAAGTGGAACCATATCTGTGATCCAACCCTCACATAGTTTCTTTCAGAAATATGATCCTAGTGGTTTAGACAAAGATCAATCATACAGAAGAATTAATTACAAGCTAGAGTCTCAGTTTTTAAACTTAAATTGGCCCAGGCTTTCTCCACAGAATACTTTCTAATGGCCATGTCTTCTTAAGATACTAACTTATGCGCTAAAGGTTGTTTTACCAAACAAAATTAAAGGAAAGGCAGCAGAAAACTTTTCCAGAAGTTAATGGTGAAACTCAGGAATCAAACTGCCTGAATCCTACATCCTGATCTATTGTTTTGTATTGTTTTGTTTTTAATACTCCTGTCAATTTCTCTAAGTCTCTGTTTCTTTATCTGCAAAAATGGAGGAAACCTAGTAAAATGATGAAACCTAGTAAAATAGTGGTGAAGACTAAATGAGATAATAGGAATAAAACACAAAGTGGACTACTCGGCATATACTGTTTGCTTTCGCTTTCTATTAACAGGGGACACATATCCTATGACAGTGA